>CM077095.1:68405651-69701262 GCA_039513925.1 Platanthera zijinensis | reverse complement strand
TTTAAAACAAACTTTACTTATCAATGGCGTATGATAGGAAGGCATTCATCGGAGAGGCTGTTATCCAACCAAGTGCGGACAAGCGCATCACTGGCATCCCAGTCATCAAATTGAGCAGAGTCTGGAGTAGGAGGGTCATCAGTGAGGTGATGACGTTTGCGCTGAGAGCGAAGGAGAAAGGTGAAAGAAACGCTCCAATTCGGATAGTTGGAACCAATAAGTTTAGAAACCGTGCCAAGGTTTCCGGAAGGAGTAGGAGGCGGAGCCGGATTGGCGATAGGAGTGGTGGTAGTTGAGGTCTCGGAAAGGGCCATAGGAGAAATCAACGAGAAGCCGCGCTGTTAGGAAACAAGATGTGCGGTAGGAAGAAGAAGAGCTGTAGCGGTCACGATGTCAGACACCGGCGGCCAGAAAAGCCACGACCAAGCCGTAGAACCAAGCAGAGGGAAAGAAGTCGAACGGCTAGAAGACAGCCTGCACGAACAGAAGTGAAGATCAAACAAGGCGAATAAGGTACCAGGTCGCGGCGAACAAAGCAACAGGTCGCGGCGACTGAAAGGCATGTAATAAAGAGGCCGCGCACACATGGCAATGACAAGGAGGAGAAAGAAGCCACACGGATAGGGCGCAAGCAGGCGGAAGAAACAAGCCACGAGAACAGGTCGCGAGAGGAAGAAGCAAGCCGCGCGGACAGGGCGCACAGAATCAGGAGGAGAAGATCGAGTCCTCGGATACCATGTGAAAGTAGCGAACAAACGACTAAAAATAAGTCGGAACTTTGAATAATTGAAAGTTTTATTATCCAAAAAGATATCATTTACAAAGGTATGGCCTCCCTTTTATAGAATGGAGGTGATAGGAGAGAGTACAAACTAACAATGTGGGACTAAAGCTATACAAAATCTGAGCGGCTAGAACATCAGACCGGAATAGGCCGTGCTGTTAGACAATGTGCTAACCGCTCGGTAATACCATAAGCAAGAGAGAGAGATGTGGGTGGAGACCGCTAGACCGCCCGGTTTCCAAGCCACCGGAGATAAACCGCCAGACCGCCGGACTACAAACAGCAACAGCCTGGATATCAAACCGCTGGAGAGTAACCACCAGACCGCGCGGTCTATAACCCACCAGACTCAAACCGCCAGACCGCCCGGTCTCATACTTCAACAAAGGCCTAGTGCCGAACAGGAAAGGTGAAACCGACCCGCACCTATAAATTTGCCATGAGTAATTCGGTATTCAGTAATGTCCGACTGACTGGTAGACCTAGTTACTAGTCTCGTTGGAGCGCATAATGGGAGTCTTAGGCCTGCGCGCCATTAAGACTAAATGCTCAATACCATTGGATTTCGGGACTGGGACCCTAGTTTGCCGGTACACCTAGAATGTGCCCTGAGTGCACGGATCGTCGGGCCGCGTGGCTGACGGTTGTGATATGTTGATTGTGCCTGAGTGCACATTATATGATATATCTGCTTGTGAAAGCTATGCCTGTAGGGAAGGAATACCACTACCTCGGGAAAGGGGTAGGGTCATTATAAATTGGTCAGCTGAATGCTGACTGTTTCTTTGTTTGCCACAAAAATGATGGGTTGTCCCTGTGTAGGTGTTGGAGAGTCGAGCGGGAAATAAAGGGCTGAAGCCTCTGCTGCTGCTGCTGGCCCCGTTAAGGCTGAGCAAAGTCTTTTGGTAAGTTCATGTGTGGACGGCCTTCTCGCCGATGTTTGTAATCCACACTTGTAAAGCATAACTGTAAGGCCTTAAGGCCAAACTCTTGAGTATATGTTGTACATTCCTTCGTGTGTATATATAAATGTAGTTGTTTATATATAGTGGACATTCATGGTTTGAGTTCAATTTTAACATTAAAAGCTTCCACTAGTGTGCTCTGTGTTAGGATGGGTACCTTGTTTGGTATTAACCTATGACCTCGCCGCCTGTTTATGGCATATAGTGTGGAGCCCCGGCCGAACCTTCTATTATATGTTATTGAACGAATGGAGTCGTTACACATGATATAGACATATTGTTTCTTTTCAGTCCAATTCTTATGCATGGAAGCAATAGATAGAGCAATGATGTGTAAACATGTATCATCATAAGTCAAACACCAAGTAGAGTTAACGTTCATTACACGGTTTATCTTAGTAAGTAAAAGTGCTATCGCGAGATAAATAAGGTGAAAAATCAATTCATGATGCTATCTACGATAATCAAGACTAGAACTAGGGGACATAAGCTTAAGGTACTAGTTTGCGCACAAGATCGAAATGATTTTTTTGACCAAGGTGCTCATCCTTACAATGCTCATAAAGACTTATCAGGAGGAGTGAGTAGTGCTTGGGGGTATCCTTGACTCAAGTCATGATAGCATTCATTGTTTTCTATTTTTGTTTTCTGAATTTATAAAAGAAATTATGCAAAGAAATTGTTCATACGCGTTGAGCTATCTGGAATCCTAAGAAATAAGATAACTCTCCTACTAGACTCATTTCAAATTCAGACTGCATTAAAGTGACAATTTCTTTGCATAATTTCTCGTTTGTGGCTCCAAAAATAGTATCATCCACGTGAATTTGTAAGAGAATTAAATCAAGATTCTCATGCTTCACAAAAAGAGTCGTGTCTGCCCTACCCATCCTAAAGGCATGTCCTAAAAGAAAAATTGTTAGCCTGTCATACCAAGCATGGGGTGCTTGCTTCAGTCCGTACAAGGCTTTCACCAACTTGTATAGGTGATTTGGGTAGTCATTGTTCTTAAAACCGGTTGGTTGCTCGACATACACCTATTCCTTAATATATCCGTTCAAGAATGCACTCTTAACATCCATTTGATATAATTTAATTTCTTTTATAACTCACAAATGTAAAAAATATACGAATGGATTCAAGACGTGCAACTGGTGCAAATGTCTCCTCAAAATCCACACCCTCTATCTACGAGTAACTCTGTGCCACCAACCTGGCTTTGTTCCTAGTTATCCTAGACTTACCATCAAGTTTATTTTTGTAAACCCATTTCAAACCTATAACTGGATGGCAATCAAGACGCTCCACTAACTCCCAGACTTTACTTCTCTCGAATTGATTTAACTCTTCAGTAATAGCAAAGAATCACGATTCATCCTTTATGACTTCTGAGATATTTTTGGGTTCAATTTCAGATAGAAAACACGGATTCGAAAATGACTCATGTAATGCCAATCAAGTTCTAACCCCATGTGTGGGCTCTCCTTTTATTAGTTCTCGAGGATGCTCTCCTTTTACGAGTTCTCGAGGATGCTCTTTTAGGACCACGAACTCTGCAAGAAACCGATTTCTTGTTTCAACACAGAAGAAAAGAGCAAACTTGATGGTTGATCATTGCTCTAACTTTCATTCCCTCTGATACCATATGAAAATTTGTGAAGAGATTAAAATAGGAACCAAGTCACAGGAAAACTCAACCAAATCAAGTCAAATAAACTAGATGTAAATGAAGGAACAAGCAAATCATGTACTATTAAACTTCTTTACAATGCGAGGCATACATGGCAAGACATGATTTGCCAATATATCCAATGGAAGCAAAAACATACAAGGCTAAAAAGTATCCGGACGGACAGGAATAGTAACCGCCAACTCTGTCGAATTGAACTAAGGAGTCCGTTGAAGCCGTTAAGTTGCCAGACCACAACCTAACCACGCAGACACCCCGTTATTCCAAGCTGAAGAACTGTGTCTATAATATGCAAGCCTCCTAGTTGTGAGGTCGCCTAACCGCTAGATAATTGCGAATAGTTGCTACTAAACTGAACAAACAGGCCGCCAGAAGCGGACAACCTTATTGAACTAGGAAAGATTTCCAATGAGAAGACCTCCTGGTTGCAATCCATGACCTGCTGAAAACCACCGATTGTATCTACAAAATTTGCACCGATCCCTGACGCAAGTCAGAACTAAGTCCCTGGCTTCTCAGGGCTATCCGCACAATCTTCAATAGAAAAACTGGATAACTTCTCAAACTGCCCGAATACAAAAACCTGTCCGCGGCAAACAACCCGAGCTCACTTACTATTCAGTCGTTCTTTTAATTATGTTATGACAGGGGGTCCTATTTATTGATGCGAAGAGGAGTGTGGTCACTGCCCTAATCGATAGGATTACCACCCATCTCGCTGCTAGCACAAAACCTATCTGTATAGTGCGGACACAAAGCCAGTCCGCCAAGGTCTCCCCAATAAGACCAAACAGAAAACCTATCTTCCTGGAACAACACCAAGGGTAGAGCCAGAATGTATCCGCCATACCTACGAACATTGCTCCAGTCCACACATCCACAGCCCGAGACTAAGGCACAATCCCGCTTAGTCGAGATGTCGGATAGACAACCAGTTGATACAACATGTGGACTACTGGATAACAAATCTATCTGCACCATCAAGCAGACACAGTGAACAGGGATCAACTAAATTTGGCACAAAATCGAGACCAAGTCCAAATAACCAAGAGTTTATAGCGCAATCTCAAAACCGGCAGACTCAAACACAAATCTGCACTAACTGGGGAACTCTACGATCTCCACCTAACTACGCTACTCAAGAGCAATACCAAGGCACAAAACCATGCTAATCTCGCGAGCTCTAGAAGAGTTCATAATAAGCCGGACTCGGAGAACTCCAGATGAGTCTGCATCTCCCGCAGATAGATAACTAATCTGCTCGGTTACATCCTGGGAAGAAGCTGATGTAGAAACACTAGCCAAACTGGCTAGTCATCACACTAGCCCGCACAGTCCACTACATCAGTCTGCGCGAACAGTCCACACGGGCCACCACTTTTACTTCAAAAATTTCAGTAATAACTTGTTGTATACTTAACGTCTAAAGAATCAGTTACCTAATTGGCATCTAAATATCCTTTTAGTACTTCAGAAAACCCCGTCTATACTAAACTATAATCTATAATGCGGTGAAGGTATCTAAATATTCTAGTTAACGCTAACCAATGTTCATCGCTTGGATTACTTTTATATTTACTTAACCGGACAACGACATAAGAAATATCGGGCCTTGCACAGTTAGTAATGTATAATAAAGATCCTATCATTTATGTATACCTATGTTGATCAACATGTTCACCAATATTTTTACAAAGTTGTATGTTAGCGTCATAAGGTGTAGATACAGGAGCGGAATCAAATAAGTTAAATTAATTCAGCATTTTCTCAATCGAGTGTAAAAGAGATAATGATACACTAGAATTAGTTTTAACTAGTTTCATTCCAAAAATGGTGTTAGTTACTCCAAAATCTTTCATATTAAAGTTGGAAGACAAATCATTTTTAGTTTAATTAATAATTTTGATAGAATTTCCAAATATTAATATATCATCTACATATAGGCATAACAAGACAATACCATTTCCATCTTATTTAGCATAAATACATTCGTCAAATTCATTGGATTTAAAACCAAAGGTTGAGACTACATAATCAAATTTTTGATGTCATTTCTTAGGAGCTTGTTTTAATCCATAGAGTGATTTAATTAATTTACAAACCTTGGTTTCTTGGCCTTTGACCAAAAAATCTTCTGGTTGAAACATGTACACTTCTTCATCTAAGTCTCAATGCAATAAAGTAGTCTTGACATCCATTTGATGACTGATCATCTTATGGATCGAAGCTAAGGCGATTAGAACATAAAGAGAAATGATTTTAGCTACAGGCGCGTATATATCTAAATAATTTATTCCTTCCTTTTGAGCATATCCTTTAGCAATAAGGCGAGTCTTATACTTATCTATGGAGCCATCCAGATTTATTTTCTTCCTAAAGATTCATTTACAACTTATGGCTTTGGCACAGGGAGGTAGATCGGTTAGGATCCATTTTATTTTCTAGAATGGAATTAATTTCGATGTTTATTGCTTCTTTCCAAAAGGGGCAATCAGATAAGGTCATGTCTTCCTCATATGAATTGGATTCTCCTTCAACTAGATAGGTAAAGTAGTCCTCCCCAAAGATTCTTTAGGTTCTAACTCTTTTACTTCTTCTAAGTTCATCATTTTCTAATGGGCCTAAAGAAGAAGAGGAAGGTTGGTTTGAACTATATGATGGTTGAAATGAGTTATTTAATTTATATAGGAATTTATCTTCATATTAAACCGTGTCTCAAGCTTTTATAATAATGTTATTAGAGATTTTACTAATAAGAGAATTAGTTATAAGGAATCTATTAACACTACTATCGGAAACATATCCTATAAAAATGGTGTCTATTGTTTTAGGTCCTATTTTCTTTCTTTTGGGTTCAGGAATTGAAACCTTAGCCAATCACCCACACACTCGAAGAATTTGGTGGTTAGGCTTCCTTAATTTAAATAATTTAAAGTTGTTTTATCATTATGTTTTGAATGAATCCGATTAAGGATGAAAGAGGAGGTGAGCAACGCTTCTCCCCAAAGATTTTATGGGGCACCAGACTCGGCTAACATGGCACTAACCATGTTCATCGAAGTCTGATTTTTATGTTCAACTACACCATTTGATTGGGGTGAATATGGAGTAGTCACTTGATGGATTATTCCATGTTTTTGGCAAAATTAGGTTAGTTCATTTGAAGTGTATTCTCTACCTCAGTCGGATATAAAAATCTTAATGGATGACCCTAATTTATTTTCTATCTTGGCTTTGAAAATCTTGAAATATGAAAATACCTCATCTTTAGTTTTTAATAAGTATGTGTAACGATACTTGGTAAACTAGTCTTTGAAAGTTTCAAAATATTTAATTCCATCTCTTGTAGGTTATCGGTTTGAGTCACACACATCTGAAGGAATTAACTCTAAAGTTTTTGAAGTTCTATCAACTGATTTAAAAGGCTTTCTAGAAAATTTGGCTTGCACACAAATTTCATATTTAGCACTTGGAGCAATATTTATTTTAAGAATTAGATTCAACGACATCATTCTTTTCATACAATCAGAATTACATGTCATAATCTAGCATGCAAAAAATTAGGAGAAAACTAGGAATTAATGAAGATTAAATTTGATTTACTTCCAAATCATCAGCAACATTTAGTTTGAATTGACCTTCACATACAAATATTTTACCAATAAAATTGTTTAAGAGTTATTACAACTTCATTTGACTTTAAGATAATTTAATAGCCATTTTTTACTAATAAGGAACTGCTTAGAAGATTCTTCCCAACTCTCAACACATAAAGCACATCATAAGGCTAGTGTCTTACCAGATGTAAACCTAAGATCCACTTGCCTACATCCAAGTATTTGTTCCTATAAAGCATCTCCTTGGATTACGCTTCTTCCACTGATGTCCTGAAAGGTGGTAAAGCAAAAAAACGATCAAAATAAGTATGAAAATTTACTCTAGAATCAAGCGACCAATCTGATGAATAAGTGAGAAGAAGACTAGGAGTATAATCTAACCTGAAGATAGGAAGATTTAGTGCTTGGATCATATTGGCCTGAGGCTTGGATCCATGGGATTTGCCGACCACAGGTTCAGTCTTCTTGTAGAAGCAGTTGGTAGAAAAATGATTTGTTCAGCCATAGATGAAGCACCATTTCCCTTTACCTATATTGTGGCTAGAAGAGCTAGGCTTGGGATGACTGGGTTTTTTATGGCAGGAACCTGCACTAAAGGGTTTCTTATAGTTCTTTCCCTTAGCTTTGAATTGATGGTGAGAGAATTGATTACCATGAGATTCGGTCAAATTTATTTTTTGAGAATGATCTTTGGGAGTTTTAGAATTTTTACTCGTATGTTTCTCCTCTATTCGGATATCCTTTTTTATTTGAACATAAGTGAGGTTAGATTAGTTATGTCTTAGTCTAGTGCTAAAGCTAGACCAAGAATCAGGAAAAGAGTTGATGCGACATGCTACAAAATAGTTTTTAGAAAGGATTGAGCCATCGGCTCGGATCTTGAACAACATCACATCAATTTGATGGAGTTAAGGATTGATGAGCTTAGAGGAATCAATCTTGAATTTGTGAAGATTGGAAACATTATATTGTTCTATACTTGCATTGTCAAGATTATAGTGTGCTTCAAGAGCATACCACAATTATTTAGTCATATGATATTAAAGGAAAACATTGTAAAGGCTGTCGGACAATACACTAAGGATTCAGTTACAGCAATGATATTCTATATCTACCGGATCTCTATAGGGAGTACGTCTAACATAAGCTCTAATGGTGTTGGAACTAGAAGATGATGACGAAGGAAGGGATAAGGCGACTATATTTATAGCGCTAGGGTTTTCGGTTTCAGCAGTGGAGGCATCAAAGATAGTAGATAAAAGACCTAAAGTATTAAGCCAATATTCTACTTGGGCTTGCCAACGAAAAAATATATTTTCGTTAAATTTCTCGGGTTTAATCCAGGCAGAGACCTCGGATCTAGTTGTCATTATAGATTTCTGGAATTTAAAAAACAGACAATAAATTATTGTACATATACAAATGAAAATAGAGAAAATCATTTTGATTATTTGATTTAATTTATATTGTTATTCTTGGCATTTTCAAGGAATATCCAATGTCTGGCTCTCACTGGTACTAGGCAGTTTGTGGGATAATAGCCTAACACGGCCCTTTCGCAAGAGATTATGCGATGTGGATATAACAACTTCTTTAGATTGTAGGAATATTTTTATGTATATTCCAAAATAATGAATATTTTTCAATTTTAAAAATTATTGTATAACATGATAATATCAGATCTTGAATAACAGGATTATAAAAACTTATATAAACAGAAGGGGTGAGATATAAAAGGGATCAAAATAATGTAGATTTAGAATCGAGTCTAGGTAAGGCGTGTGATCACTGCCCTAAAAAATTTATATTACCCTATGATAGGGCTTTAAACCAATGCTCACTCCTCCAAGGTACAATACCCGGCAAGATCCTGAAAACTGTGATTTGCGTAGACACCGAAGAAGTACAGAGCGCTTGAACTCTCACTTGATGAAGTAAATGTGAAGAAAATGAAATCATATAAGGATCGTTGTTAGAGCTAAAAAACCCGAAGATCGACAGCATGTATTTTCAAAATGTGTCAGTAAATGAATTAGAAAATTCTCCTAAATAGGAGTCTCGAAAACGATGAGAAAATAAACACGTAATAAATCTCAACAATTATAATTAGAAAATTTAATCGTGTAGGTGAACGTTGTAATACCTCTACCTGTCAAGAAGAATATAATAGAGGGTCCGGCCGGAGCCCCACACCATATTCCACAAACAGGTGGAGACGCTACGAATAATATCAAAACCAACGCATCCTAATACAGAGCATTCTAGCGGAAGCTTCACGGTTGAAAACTTGAACTCAAGCAAAACAAGAACTGTCCACTAAACCATAGGAATATATACAACCAAAGCATCCGGCCTTAAGGCCTTACAAAATTTCTCTTAATAAGGTGTGGTTTACAGACATCGACACGCAGGCCGGCCACACATGAACAAGAAGAAACAAAATAAAGCCTTCGAGGGCAGCAACGCAGCTTGGGCTTTAGCCCGCTAAGTCCCGCTCGGACCAGCACCTCCAGCACCTGCAAGAACCAATCCACCAAGGGTGGCAAACAGGGCAACGGTCAGCATTTAGCTGACTAATTATAACGACCCTACCCCTGGCACGGGGCAGCGAAATTCCATCCCTGCATAGCTTTTTTCCAATATGATATATATATAGCAAACCACGCAAGACGTGCACGACCGCACAGTCAATACATATCAAAAACGTCGGCACGACGGCCCGACGCTCCGTGCACTCAGGGAACATTCGGGTGTACCGGAAACACCGGATCCCAACAATAAGAATTCTAGTCTTGATCGGCACGCAAGCCGTCGACTCTCGGTATGTGATCCTAACAGGGCCTTAAGCACCTAAGGTTAGACAACCATAACGCGGGTACAGATCCACCTTTCCCGTTGCTCACATCGTCAGACGCAAGGCTTGACTGACGCGGGTACAGCTTCACCTTTCCCGACTGCCACAAGAGTTGAACCCAACTCTCACAATTTCCTGTACTTCCTCTAGTATAGGTATATGCCACAGATTGCACACAAACAATCAAATACTCGGAGATTCCTCCGAATGCAAACAAGCATCACCAATCCAGACCAGCACGTCCAGATGGGCTTCACACAGCATGCTTAGATCCGTACTCCAATTCCGGACTCTAACAAGGGGTACTTCACATATCTACCCCAAGGGACGCCACAATCCACTGCATACTCGCGGGGAAGGGTTTTCCCTATGCACATGCAGGAAAGAAGGACTTCACATGTCCAAGATGGAAATCGTTACCCTTGGAAGTCGCCTTGGAGCCATGGAGAGAATTGAGATGGATGAAAGCCTTCGTAGCAGCCTTGCCTTCGCAAATCTGAACTCGGCTCGCGATTTGGACCACCGTAGCACCACCGGCGGCCGGATTCCTCTTCTTCTTCCTTGCCTTGCTCTCCTCTCTCTCTTAACTTTAGAAAGAGAATGATGAAACTCAAATGAGCTTTCTCTTCTTCAATCCCGTCCTTATCAACCCAGGGAAGAGCCCAGACCATTGGATCTTGGTCAAAGAAAATGAACGGCTCTGATCAGCCCTGAATTTGATTTTCTTGGCCGAACACGGGTTATGACACGCCCGTGTCACAGGCCGTGTTCCTGAAGCAGTGCACATCCGACTGAAAATAAACAAGAACACGGGCATTGACACGCCCGTGTCAAGACTGATACGCCTGTGTCACACAGTACACGGTCGTGTACCTGGCCGTGTCACCCCTGTAACACGATCTCAAAAATAACCCGAGCAGGACATAGCTAAGGCACACGCCCGTGTCCATATCCGTGTGCCAAACACGCCCCTGTGATACGCCCGTGTCATAGGCCGTGTTCCATACTCAACGATCAGGTCTCGAGTACTTGTCGAGACTAGGGACACGCCCTGGGACACGCCTGTGTCCCAGGCCATGTACACCTGACACGCCCTGAGACACGCCCATATCTCAGGCCGTGTCAGCCAACCTGAATCCCTCTTTGGCTTTTTGAGATTTCTTGGGTATTACAATCCTCCCCTCCTTAATAAAATTTCGTCCCGAAATTTGGATGCAGTAGGGAGATGCAAGCATGACACAAAAAGTGATACTTCTACATATATGTTGCAACACCATACAGACAAGCAAACAGTTTACCCAAATAACTCGGGGAACTCAGCTCGCATGGTCTACTCCCGCTCCCATGTTAGCTCTTCTTGGCCACAATTGTCCCACCGGACTTTGACCATCCCGATCGTTTTGTTCTGCAACTGTTTCTCGGCTCGATCCTCGATCCGAATGGGCCTCACCTTTGTCGTTAGCCCATACTCAACTGGCACCTGATCATTCTCAATCACTTGAGCTGGATCCTTGACTGCTTTTCGTAGTACCGAGATGTAGAACACATCATACAGTCCACCTAATTCCGATGAAAGAGCTAGCGGATAGGCAGCTTCCCCAACTCGCTTCACCACTTCAAACGGACCAAGGTATCGCGGACTTAGCTTTTTCAACCGCCGAATCCGAGATACGCGTTTGAAGGGTTTAATCTTTAAATAGACCCAGTCACCTACCGCGAACTCCACGTTCCGGTGCTTAGTATTGTAATACTTGGCTTGCCGGTCCTGGGCTATTAGTAGTCTCTCTCGAATAGAGTGTATTATTGAGTTAGCATCCTCGACTGCCTTTTGTCCCAAAAGTTTGGATTCGCCAGTTTCTTCCCAAGCTAACAGTGTACGGCACTTGCGACCATACAAAGCTTCAAACGGTGCCATACTGATACTCTCTTGGTAGCAATTATTATAGGCAAACTCCACCATAACAAGATGATCTTCCCATTTCTTACCGAAGTCCATGGCGCACATACGGAGCATATCCTCCATTGTTTTGTTGGTTCATTCAGTTTGGCCATCCGTTTGCGGATGAAAAGCCGTACTGAATGCTAACTTCGTGCCCAACAGCTGATGAATTAGCCTCCAATCTTTCGAAGTAAATCGCCCATCACGGTCACGGACGATGCTTCGGGGAATACCGTGCAATCGAACAATCTGCTCCACATAGAGATTTGCCAACATTTCCACTGAATCGTCCCGCTTGTTCGGTAGAAAGTGAGCCACCTTTGTCAACCGGTCTACAATCACCCAGATTGAGTAATTCCCACGTTGAGATCTCGGCAATCCGTGCACGAAATCCATAGAA
This sequence comes from Platanthera zijinensis, assembly GCA_039513925.1. NCBI lineage: Eukaryota > Viridiplantae > Streptophyta > Magnoliopsida > Asparagales > Orchidaceae > Platanthera > Platanthera zijinensis. The sequence continues at coordinate 69,689,013 of CM077095.1, read as the reverse complement.
ATATCCTCAAACTTCCACTGCGGAATTGGCAATGATTTCGGGAAACCACTAGGCCGTTGACACTCTGCCTTTACCAAAGCACAAGTACGACACTTAGCCACATTCTCGGTTATGTCCTTCTTTAAACCGGGCCACCAGAACAATTTCTTCATGTCCTTGTACATTTTTGTGCTCCCAGGGTGAATTGAGTACTTTGTAAAGTGTGCTTCATATAACAATTCTTCTCGCAATTTACCCACACACGGGACGCACAATCGGCCATCCTTCCGTAATAAACCGTCATCCCATAAGAATTGGTCACCATACCCCTCCTTTGCATAGCGCTGGAGACTTTCATCAAACTTCGTTTCCCACCGAACCCTGTCCGCAAGGTCATATTGAACCTCCATCCAGTTCAAGCATGCATCGGCCGAAGAATCACTTTCCACACAAGATATCTCCAACGCTTCTAGCTCCTGGATTAGACGGTCATCATGTATCCGCAACCAACTTGCCCGCACCGGAGTCCGACGACTCAAGGCATCAGCGACCACATTTCCCTTTCTGGGAACATAGTGAATGTCGAAGGTATAATCCCCTAGGAATTCCATCCACCTCCTTTATCGCATATTCAAATCCTTTTGATCGAGCAGATACTTCAGGCTTTTATGATCTGTATAAATATCTACCTTCACGCCATAAAGATAGTGTCGCCACAACTTTAGCGAAAAGATCACCGCCGCCAACTCAAAGTCGTGGAAGGGGTAATTATGCTCATGCACCTTTAATTGACGTGAGCCATAAGCGATCACCTTGCCAAACTGCAGGAGAACGCAGCCTAAGCCGCTTCCTGACGCATCGCTGTATATCTCAAAACCGTATGTACCACAAGGCGACGTCAAAACAGGCACCATGGTCAAACGACCTTTTAGCTCCTCAAAAGCTCGCGCGCACTCCGGCGTCCAAAAGAACTTCTGATCTTTTCTCGTCAACGTAGTCAAAGGCAAAGCAATCCGGGATAAGTTCGCCATAAATCGTCTATAGTAGCCTGGCAGTCTAAGAAAACTCCTGACTTCGGCCACCGAATACATCACTGGCGAATCATGAATGGCACTTATCTTTGCCGGATCCACTTCTATGCCCTCTCCACTTACCACATGGCCCAGAAAAGACACCGACGAGAGCCAGAACTCATACTTAGAGAACTTGGCATACAGCTTATTTCTCCGCAAGGTATGCAATACCAACCGCAAATGGTTTGCATGATCTTCCTCCGACTGAGAGTACACGAGGATATCATCAATGAACACAATCACAAATAGATCCAAGTATTCACGGAACGTTCGATTCATGAGATCCATGAATACCGAAGGCGCATTACATAAGCCGAACGGCATCACTGTGAACTCATAATGACCGTAGCGTGTGCCAAACGCTTTCTTGGGAATGTCACCTTCCCTAATCCGCAATTGGTAATACCCGAATTTCAAATCCAACTTGGAATAGATGGTTGAGCCTGCTAGCTGATCAAACAAGTCATCGATCCGTGGAATCGGATACTTGTTTTTCTCCATCAGCTTATTCAGTTCGCGATAATCAATACATAGCCGCAAACTACCGTCTTTATTTTTCACAAAAAGAACAGGTGCGCTCCAAGGTGACATACTTAGGTGTATGTATCCCTGCTCCAACAGTTCTTGCAACTGAACTTTTAGTTCGACCATCTCTTTTGGTGCTACTCGATACGGCGAATGGGCCACAGGTTTCTCACCCGACACCAGCTCGATAGCGAAGTCGATTTATCTTTGGGGAGGTAACCCCGAAAAATCCTTTGGAAACACATCAGCATACTCCGACACAATCAGCACTTCACTCACACTAGCCTTCGGCGCCACCGCCTCTACGAGTGTGAAGAACAACTCCGCACCGTTCCGAACTGCCGTAACAACTTTGAGAACAGATAACAACATCCCACTCAACCCTTGTATACCAATGAACTTGGTCTCTTGTTCGGTATTCTGCCCGAGTGTGACCTCTTTTGAAGTACAATCTATACAGGCACGCTGCTCTGACAGCCAGTCCATACCAAAGATTATATCAAATTCCTTGATCGGCAATATTAGTGTTTCCACCTTTAACTCCTGACTCCCTATCTTGACCTCAAGACCGCAAGATTTATCCGCACACATCAAACATCCGTTAGGTAACAACACCTTTACACTATCTGTCGTGGTCCGGATAGGTACCCCGATACGAAAGACGAAATCTTCAGACAGAAACGAATGTGAAGCACCTGTGTCAAACACTGCTCGCGTCGGATACTCTCGTATAAGGACAAGCCCTAAAACATCACAATCAAAACAAGCACAACACACAATATAAAATAACATTAAAAACTGCACGCATCTGTGACGACATCCGCCTGGTTAATGGCCTCCTGTTGTCCAAGGTTGAAGACCCTGGGCTGCGCATGCGAGGCAGAAGACTCCACTACAGTCTTCCCTTTCTCCGCATAAGACGCTCTCATCTTCTTGTCACCCTTTGGAGGACCAACTCGGCAATCACGTGCGAAGTGTCCCAACTTCCCGCACGTAAAGCAAGTGCGAGATCCATACCCAGATGTCTCTGTCACAGTCGCAGAAGGAGCTTGTCCAGTATACTTGGACTTCTTTCCCCATCTCTTACGGTACCCAAACTTCTCCGGATGCGGCGGCTTGAACTCTGGCTTTGTCACAGCCAAGGTCCCCTTTGCTTGCCCCCTTTTCATGTCCGTCTCCAAAGACCGAGCCGTACAGACTAAGGCTTGAAATCCCTGACTCACAGAACTCGAGAGCAAATACCGCAGCTCATCTCGCAGTCCCGCATAAAACCTACTAGTCTTACGCTCTTCTTCGGCAAATATTGTACCCACATACCTTCCCAAACATGTGAACTCATGTAGGTAATCATCCACACTACGATCTCCTTGAGTTAACCGTTGAAATTCCATTTCCATCAATATCCTTTGCTGCATTGGTAGATGTTGTGCAAAGAACAACCGAGAAAATTCATCCATCGAGACTTCTGCAAGTTGTCTACCGGCCAAGTGATGCAGTTCAATCTCATCCCACCATAAGCGAGCCTCTCCTTTCAGTTGGAAAGTGGCCAACATAACCTTCTATCCCTCCTCAACCTTGATCGCTCTGATGATCCTCTTGATCCTTGAAAGCCAATCCTCTGCTTGGGCCGGTGACCCTGCCCCAGTAAATTGTGGAGGATTGAAGCTCAAGAATTGCTTCAATTGTTGATCTGTTACCCGCCGATCAACTACAGCTTCTACCGGTTCTTACCGTACCCCAGCATGTGTTGGCACCACTACAGGACGTGCCTGCCCATCCAGCTGAGCATTCATCACAGTAAGTACCGTTTCCGTGATGAAACGTAACGTTTCAGTGGATGGAGGAGGTGTGGGCACCTCAGCTGGTGCCGCACTTGCTACAGAATGTTGAGGTTCGTATTGACCCGTAACACTTCTAGTCACCTATATGTGTAAAACACAAAATTTAGCGACCAATTAAAACGGCAAACATACAAAAAGAATACACAAGTTCAACAAACAAGTGTATTTGCATTCCTAAGTGGACATTCTTGAGTTCAAGTTACGTGTTATAACGACAGCACGGACACGTGCTCGCCACCCCTCAAAAGAATTCATCCGCGAATTCAGAAGAGATCGACTAACAAGCTGATATCAAATTGTAACACCTCTACCTGTCAAGAAGAATATAATAGAGGGTCCGGCCGGAGCCCCACACCATATTCCACAAACAGGCGGAGACGCTACGAATAATATCAAAACCAACGCATCCTAATACAGAGCATTCTAGCGGAAGCTTCACGGTTGAAAACTTGAACTCAAGCAAAACAAGAACTGTCCACTAAACAATAGGAATATATACAACCAAAGCATCCGGCCTTAAGGCCTTACAAAATTTCTCTTAATAAGGTGTGGTTTACAGACATCGGCACGCAGGCCGGCCACACATGAACAAGAAGAAACAAAACAAAGCCTTCGAGGGCAGCAACGCAGCTTGGGCTTTAGCCCGCTAAGTCCCGCTCGGACCAGCACCTCCAGCACCTGCAAGAACCAATCCACCAAGCGGTGGCAAACAGGGCAACGGTCAGCATTTAGCTGACCAATTATAACGACCCTACCCCTGGCACGGGGCAGCGAAATTCCATCCCTGCATAGCTTTTTTCCAATATGATATATATATAGCAAACCACGCAAGACGTGCACGACCGCACAGTCAATACATATCAAAAACGTCGGCACGACGGCCCGACGCTCCGTGCACTCAGGGAACATTCGGGTGTACCGGAAACACCGGATCCCACCAATAAGAATTCTAGTCTTGATCGGCACGCAAGCCGTCGACTCTCGGTATGTGATCCTAACAGGGCCTTAAGCACCTAAGGTTAGACAACCATAACACGGGTACAGATCCACCTTTCCCGTTGCTCACATCGTCAGAAGCAAGGCTTGACTGACGCGGGTACAGCTTCACCTTTCCCGACTGCCACAAGAGTTGAACCCAACTCTCACAATTTCCTGTACTTCCTCTAGTATAGGTATATGCCACAGATTGTACACAAACAATCAAATACTCGGAGATTCCTCCGAATGCAAACAAGCATCACCAATCCAGACCAGCACGTCCAGATGGGCTTCACACAACATGCTTAGATCCGTACTCCAATTCCGGACTCTAACAAGGGGTACTTCACATATCTACCCCAAGGGACGCCACAATCCACTGCATACTCGCGGGGAAGGGTTTTCCCTATGCACATGCAGGAAAGAAGGACTTCACATGTCCAAGACGGAAATCGTTACCCTTGGAAGTCGCCTTGGATCCATGGAGAGAATTGAGATGGATGAAAGCCTTCGTAGCAGCCTTGCCTTCGCAAATCTGAACTCGGCTCGCGATTTGGACCACCGTAGCACCACCGGCGGCCGGATTCCTCTTCTTCTTCCTTGCCTTGCTCTCCTCTCTCTCTTAACTTTAGAAAGAGAATGATGAAACTCAAATGAGCTTTCTCTTCTTCAATCCCGGCCTTATCAACCCAGGGAAGAGCCCAGACCATTGGATCTTGGTCAAAGAAAATGAACGGCCCTGATCAGCCCTGAATTTGATTTTCTGGGCCGAACACGGGTTGTGACACGCCCATGTCACAGGCCATGTTCCTAAAGCGGTGCACAACCGACTTAAAATAAACCAGAACACGGGCATTGACACGCCCGTGTCAAGCCTGACATGCCCGTATCACACAGTACACGGCGGTATACCTGGCCGTGTCACCCCTGTAACACGATCTCCAAAATAACCCGAGTAGGACACGGCGAAGGCACACACCCGTGTCCCTAGCCGTGTGCCAAACATGCCCCTGTGATACGCCCGTATCACAGGCCGTGTTCCACACTCGACGATCAGGTCTCGAGTACTTGTCGAGACTAGGGACACTCCCTGGGACATGCCCGTATCCCAGGCCGTGTACACCAGACACGACCTGAGACACGCCCGTGTCTGAGGCCGTGTCAGCCAACCTAAATCCCACTTTGGCTTTTTGAGATTTCTGGGGTGTTACAAACGTTGGAGTTCCAACGTAGAGGAGTAATGATGAGGAAACTGCGTAACAAAAATTAGCGAACAAGTCGACGTAACTTGCACCAACTTCTTACTGACGCTCGTTGAGATCATGTTGACTTATATAAAAAAATGAGAAGCCGATGCATGCGTCAATTTCTATTCGACACATGTCGACGCGGGATATGTTTATCGAGTTCAATTTAACGCAGTACGGTGAAGTTGGCGCATTCATCGAGATCAATTCAACGCATGTCGATGCAGAAGAAATGTGCGTCAAGTTTGATTCGACGCAACGCGGCAAAGTCGACATATGCGTCAAGATCAATTTGATGCATGTCGACACGACTCTGAATTTTTAGGATTCAAAAAGAGTCAAAACTATTTTGTACATAAAAATACAATTCAATTCAATTATTCCCCAAATCCTAAATCCCAAATTCGGATCCGGTCCGAAGCATGTGCATGCACGTTTGTTGTTCATGGATTCTCCTTATGTTCTTTTGAACAAGAAAGAGGCTGTTAATCCATTTATATACTCACTATTAAGAGTGGTGATAAACAAGGTGAGACTAAATGGTTTCATCCTTTCTTCATGAAAGATTTCCTTCCAAATGAATTTGGATTCCCTCAGATTTAGTTTTAGAGCTTTTCCATCAAATGAGGAGCACACACACCAAACACCATTTGGCTCCAAAGAAACATTTTATTATAATGTTTTATACATTAAATTTATAACATATTCTTCTTTAATTCAACTAATCTTTGAGCCAATCCTCCATGCTCAAACACCTATGAGAAATCATCATTTAAGTCAACATTTAAAATATAACTTTCAAGTTAATTATCAAGCTCTATTAATGCAAGTGAAGAGAAGTTCGTATGATAAATTCTAACTAATAAAATCAATTTGTGTTTATCAAATGCAAAAAAAAAGTCGAACACTCTCAAACTCTGCTTAGTGCTCAGTGAGGAGTCTGTAACCAAATAAAAAATATAGTTGTTCCGGATATGTCAATTTTCAAAAATAATTTGAACCCCAAAAAACATATTACAGGATAATTTGTAATTATAACAAAAGTTTTGTCGCAGTAAATATTTCCGACATTTTCACCCACTTTTCTTTGTGTTAACATAAATGATCTAAAGGGAGGAAATTAACAGGTTCTCAAAGTGACGATCTGATAGCATATGAGGTAATAAGAATCCCAAATATCTAGAATCCTTACCCTTGCTTTGCTTAGATGGCGAAATAAGAAACCCACACTTGATAGCTACTCGATTTTGACCTAGATTTGCTTGAGGAGCTCAGGGACCACACTAGATCTGAAGTGGGGGGGGTTAGAATACTTAGTTATGGAAGAAATCAGAGTAGAGTTCTTAAGAAGGAGGAGCTACGCTATCCAATTTTAAAAAAGCTAGCTTTCGCACTCATCATCTATGGACGGGGGTTAAGGCTATATTTTTAAAAGCATTTTAGTCGATAGCAAAACAATCCATTATGCTTAGCGAGTTTGACGTCATCTATGTGCCAAGAATGGAAATCAAAGCACAAGAAACAACAAACTTTTTGGCATACTAGCTTCTTCACCTAAAGAGGAGAGTAAGAGGAGGCGGATTAGTACGCCCCTACAAGTCAAATTTATATTTTATTTTTCACACACAGTTGAGCTAATGTTCTTGTATAAATGCTTTACTTTTAATGCATTAACACTCATAATCTTCTCAAAGTTTAAAACACACATGAAGCACATATATAGTATATGGAGGTGTGTAGCACACACTTTATAGTCTCCGGGGAAAGTATGTTGACTTCCCTATCATTTTAATTATGCACATACAATTTTTTGCATGCCTATGCGTCCACATGTTGTGTTATACTTAATTTCAAATGCATGGGCAGAACACCTCAATTGGAAACCAATCTGCTCAATACGCTTGGTCGTGTGTCTCCCTTGTCACAGGGCTACTTACCCATGTGCAATCATGCATTAGAAAAATTGATAACTGTAATTATTTCTATTTTTATTTCAATATTTTCTATTAATAGTTAAAGTTAATATATCAATTTTATAATTTAAAGTTCATAATTAGCTACTTTTTATATTTGATAACTATTTGTTCTAATAAAATTATTTTCAATCTTGCAGAATTAAACTGAAGATTTTTTGGAGCAAAATTGGATTTTTCCTCTTTTCTACCTAGACACACCCGATGACATGCCCTCCATGGGCGTGACCAGGGGCGTGACACACACGAGCTTAGAAATTCAACGGAAATCGTCGATCTGCGTCCGAAGAACGTCGAAAGACCAAAGACACGCTCGTGTTGCATACTGATACGCCTGTGTTGCAAGATGGCACGCCCGTGTCACCCTTACACGGGGCATGCAAGCCGGTGGAAGGACCGTTGGGCTGCTGCCACGTCGGATTAAATTGACACGCCCTGGGCACGGGCGTGACCCAGGGTATGTCGGGTGCATTTTCCAGCCAATAAAGAAGCTATTTCTGCCGTTGCCGCCAAACTACCATTGCAGCTAGACACGCCCATGGTCACGGACGCGAGGCAGGAGTTTAGTTCACACTATGACTGGGAGGTGACCAGAGGGCGTGACACTTCCATGAAGACCAGTTTACTCCCGCCATTTTTAGCTTCCCACCATTTTCCAGGAACAGTTCTTACACTCACTAGGTCACGGGCGTGACCTAGGGGCGTGACCCGTCAGTTAACAAATTTTTGCGGTTTTCTCCTCCAACGTTCCCAGGACTTCAAGACGACGGTTCCGAGCCTGACACGCCCTAGGTCACGCGCGTGACCAAACAGAAATTTTTCTTATAAATTCCAGACAACTTCAGGCGCTCAAGGAGGAATTTTGGGGAGTTAGAGTCTTGTAGTTCGCTATTTTAATTTACTGTAATTTCCTTTACTTAGCCTAGCTTTGCTTTAAGTTTCTATTCAAGTTGCTTTTTATTTTCATCATGTATTTCTTTACCTTAGATTGTATTTCCCTAATGATGAGTAGCTACACTTGATCTTGATGAAGCTTGGAATAAAATAAACTCTTCCTTTTTATCAAATGTCTTGTTCTTAATCTTGCTCTCTATGATTTATCTTTGATTTATATTTTATCGATTTCATATTGTGCAGATATGATCTTTGATCTAAGATCCGTATCCTAAATGACCGAGAGGTTGCGGATACGAGGAGATCACTCAAGGATAAAAGGAGTTGCATGCACTCTTCGAGAGAGGATAACATAAATCCTCCGGATTGGAGTCAAATCCAATAAAGTGGTTCACCTTCTAAAGCAATCTTAGGGATTTCGACTGGCCGAAAGGTCTTAATCGATCAACCTAAGGTTAGTCAAAAGCATGAGCTCGAGAGAGACGCTTTTGTACTTTAGGAACCTCCACGGTCGAGTGAGCAATCTAAGAACTCGCATTACTTTATTTTTCAAGAAGGTTTATTTTATCCCAAGGGGATTCTAGATCAAGTGCTAGTTTCTCCATCATCGAATTTCTCTTTCTTAGTATAACGTTTTCTTTCCCTTGTCCGTTTTAATGAAAAACCAAATTTCCCGTCCGATAAGATAATAGCTCTTTCTTGTGAGTACAAGTACTCGACAAGCCCCGAGTCGATATACGACACTTGATTCTATACTCTGAACGATAGGTATACTTGCCTCATCAACTGGAAACACGCATTAGCGTGGAGAAAATATCCCTCAAAAATGTCGAAATTGAGAGCTCTGTCAATGACCGTGTGTTTTAGTCTCACACGGTTGGGTTCAATTGTGCATCATGAAATTCACACGAGTATGTACATTTTGTCATCATCACATGGGCATGCAAATCCTTCGGGCAATGGCCAGGTTGATTGTACGCAATCAATATCTGAAACCAAGCAGTTTTAATGCTTTATGTTGGCGCCCTTGCATTTTCTTATCGCACGGTCTATGTTGACCGTGCGAGAGTAAAGCGCACGAGCGCCATATTTTATCTAAAATATAATATTCATGTTAAATGTATTGCTGGAATGGAATTTTAAAATCATTGGTCTCGCAAGGTTTGCACACATGACCATGCGCCAGACCGTGCGAGACCAAAACTCTGCTGACTTCCTTTATAAGCCGCATTTTCAAGAATTTCGAAAGATTCTAGATTTTATCTGAGAAAACCCCTTAGGGGCGGTGATGATTCCAATTTATATTCTGATTTTTGGACTCATATGGGCTAGTTTTCTTTCACAAGCACATCACTTTTAGTTCGTTATCGTATATATTTCATCTAATCTTTATTTCCACAGGAAGTGCACTTATAGGACCGTGGTTATGTTTTTTTGTTACTTTTATTGATTGTATTTCTTATTGTGATTGCCTGGAATGTCTTCACATATCAGTGGTTAGTTTTTCCTATAGGTATAGGGGTTGTGTGGGTGCTCTGGGTTGGTTTGGGGCCCATTTATGCCTAAGGGCCACTGATCGTGCGTTTTTACACGCGCACGCTCAGTGGATTCCTTAGCGCACGACCACTAGTCGTGCTCCACTGATCGTGTGCATTGATTACATTTTTTACTAGGTTTTGCCATGCCAATACGCACTATCACAGGACACAGTGCGCATGACCACTGGGCGTTGCACCACTGATCGTGTGCATTATATTTTCTGCAATCTATAAATACGTAGATTCCGCCCTAATTCTGCATTCTAGACTTTTTTCCGCCATTTTCATCTCCGAGGAGGGTTCCGCCAATCTCCTTCTTCCTCCACCGTAGAGAGGGGCTCTGGGCATGCTTTTAATGCCAAATTCAATCCAGAGCTTCCTCTCAGCCTCCTCCTTCATCCTTGAGCTTCAAGAAGGGTTTGACCTAGCTTTCACCAACAAGCTCGGAGGAGTTTGTGTCATCCTCCACCAGATTGTGAAACTAAGAAGACAGGTCCATTGGGATTAGTGACAGCCTCCTCTACCCCAGACATAGTTGAGGACTGAGCTAGGATGCGAATTGACCACCCGGCGATTCCTTTCATGAATCCTCTGCAAGACTACGGATCCGGTCGATTTCGCACTCTCTTCTACTTTTGTTGTTGATAATGTTGTATGATCTCTTTTTATTTGATGAAGTGTGCTTAATTTTATAAACGTTTGTGTACAATCATGTCTATATGATTTTATATTCACGTTATTTGCTTGAGGTGTGCCTTTATCCATCCTCTACCACACAGTGTCGTACTAGCAATTGTTAGTGGCGTGCATAGCGAAGAGGGGCTCATGACCCTAATTCCTCTGTTCTAAACACCTCATCCGCAAGCCTACTCATCCATCGGCCTAGTGATTTGGTGCATAGCGGCCTGTGTAGTTTTCCACCCGCCTGGCGAAGCATTGCATAGCGGCATTACATAGGAGTAGTTTATTAGTGTTTTTCTTTCTTTTTTCGCAAACAATCAAATCCCCCTATGTAAACACCGACCTAAGGACTTCAATCTCAAGTCCTCCTCAAAATTAACTCCACCTTACTGTGTTTCTTGAGAGATCGATACTTGGGAATATTCGCCCATTTTATATTACTTGTACGACCGGTACACTTGTCGTAAACCTCATTAAGTTTTTGGCGTCGTTGCCAGGGAACACAGTCGTGTGAGTTTTTGGAGAGGGAGATAGGAGATAGAAGCCCTTTTCCATTTTTTTTCATTTTATGTTTCTTCTTTGCTTTAGTTTTTAGAATTTGTTACTTATTTTTATTTGTTCCTTTTCTAGTTTTAATTTTTCAGCAGCATGCATTGTAACACCCCAAAAAGACCCCAAAGGACTCAAAATGATTTTTGAGGTACAGGAAATTTTACATGGCCTGGGACACGGGCGTGTCCCAGGGCGTGTCGGGGGTACACGGCCTGGGACACGGGCGTGTCCCAGGGCGTGTTCAGGTTAGTCGACGATTGGGAGTCGACGATCGTCGAGCCTGGGACACGGCCTCCGACACGGGCGTGTCCCAGGGCGTGTTCGAATTAAATTTCGAAATTGGCCTGTTTGAGTCATAATAGTACACGGCCTTGAACACGGCCGTGAACACGGGCGTGTCAGATGGGACACGGGCGTGTCCGATGCCGTGTTCCGACCCATGTACTGGGTGTAGCTCGATGAAGCAGGTTTGACACGGGCGTGTCTCAAGATGACACGGGCGTGTCAGGTTCGACACGGGCGTGTCGATACCCGTGTTGTTCAGTCGGTTCAAACTGCGTGTGCCGCTTAAGGGTACACGGCCTGTGACACGGGCGTGTCACAGGCCGTGTCAGCCAAAATTTGGGTTTTTTGGGCAGATCGTGGCCGTTCAGATTCTCTCTTTAGATCCAAGGGCTCAGGTGATTCCTGGCTGGATTAAATTCGTCAAGGAAGAAGTCATTCTTCATTTGTGCTTAAGGAAGAGAGAAAGGAGGAAGAAGAAGGAGGAGGAGAGCAAGCCACCGGCGGAGTTCCCGTGGTCCGATTCGTGATCCGAAGCCGGCGTTGTGAAGGCAAGGCTGCTGCGGTTCTTTCTCACCGGCTAGTTTTCGATGGCTCCGAAGAGATCGATAAGGGTAACGATCTCCCTCCTTGGACATGTGAAGTCCTTCTTTTCTGCATTGCATAGGGAAAACCCTTCCCCGCGAGTGTGCGGTGGGTTGTGGTGTCCCTTGGGATAGATATGTGAAGTCCCCCTTGTTAGAGGCCGGAATTGGAGTATGGCTCTAGGCATGCTGTGTGAAGCCCATCTGGATGTAGTCTGGATTGGTGATGCTTGTTTGCATATCGGAGAAGGCTCCGTGATTATGGCTTGTGATGCCTTGTGCCTACCTATTGCTTGGTGCGGCAGGAAGTACTGGACGATGTCCAGGAAATGAAGAGGGTTGGATGCAACTCTTGTGGCCGTGTGTTGCCACTTTGTGAGTGGTTGAGTCGTTGGGCTGCAACTCGATGAAAAGGCAGATTGCCGAACAGGAAAGGTGAAACCGACCCGCGCCTATAAATAGCCATGGATACTTCCGTATTCGAGGTGGCACGGCGACTTGAGCAACGGGGGGTGGCTGATCCGTACCTGCGTTAGGTCCGTCCGACTTGGAAGCCTGGTTATAGGTTTTGTTGGAGCGCCTAATGAGAGTCTTCGGCCCGCGCGCCGGAAAGACTAGAATGCTCAAATACCGTGTAGACGGTGGTGTTGACCCTGGTATTCCGGTACACCAAGAATGTGCCCTGAGTGCACGGACTGTCGGGCCGTGTGGCCGATAGTTGTGATGGCTTGAATGTGCCTGCGCGCACATAGTTGCTATTTGATGATGCCATGCTTGCAGGGAAAGAATGCTCATGCCCCGAGAAAGGGGTAGGATTGTTATAATTGGGTCAGCTGAATGCTGACCGCTGCATTATTTGCCACCGGTTGGGTGGATTGTTCCCGTGCAGGTGCTGGAGAGCCAAGTGGTAAGTGATGGGCTGAAGCCCTACTGCTGTTGCTGCTGCTGCTGCGGCTAGCCCTTGAAGGCTAAGCGAATGTTTTGGTTGTTCTCTTTTACTCATGTATGTCCGGCCTGCGCGCCGAGGTTTATAAAACATGTTGTATGTAAAGAGGAACTGTAAGGCCTTAAGGCCAAACCTTTGTTGTACATTCCATGGTTTTATATATAAAGGTGCTTTTATATATATTGGACATTCCGGTTGAGAGTTCAAAGTTGTAACTTAAAGCTTCCGCTAGAATGCTCTGAGTTAGGATTCGTATGGTTTGGTATTATCCTGTGACCTCACCGTCTGTTTGTGGCATATAGTGTGGGGCCCCGGCCGGACCTTCTACCATACGTCATTTAACGGATGGGGTCGTTACATTTTGGTATCAGAGGGTCGTTACATTTGTCGGTCTTCCTCTTTCGAATTCGTGGTCGAATTCTTTTGTGGGGTGGCGAGCACGTGTTTGTGCGACCTGCTGTAACGCTAATGAACTCTGGAATGTCCATTAAGGAATGTACAAAATCTTGTTTGAGGAATCTGCGCGTTCCTTTTTGTGTTGTTTTGCTTGCATACGTTCGCTCATGTGTGTCTTGTCCACCTATAGGTGACACGTAGTGGTGCTGGGCAGTCTGAGCCCCAGCGCTCTGATGAGAGTGCGGCACTAGCTGAGGTGCCAACACCTCCTCCATCTGCGGAAACTGTTCGTTTAGTTGCTGAGGCGCTATTTGCCATGATTCAGCCGACCGGGCAAGCGCAGCCGGCAGTAGTGCCGGTTCGTGTTGATGTAAGACCCGAGCCGGTTGAGGCTGTAGATCCACGAGCAGCTGACCGACAGTTGAAGCAATTCATGAGCTTCAGTCCTCCTACGTTTGCGGGAATGGGATCCCCAACGCAGGCGGAAGTTTGGTTATCGCGTGTCAAGAGGATAATGACAGCGATCAGGGCGGAGGAAACTCTAAAGGTCACCTTAGCCACCTTCATGCTTGAAGGAGAGGCGCGGTTGTGGTGGGACGAGGTTGAGGTACACCATTTGGCGGGCAGGCAATTAACGCAAGTGTCGATTGATGAGTTCTCTCGAATATTTCTGGCAAAACATGTCCCAGCGGCGCAACGCATTGCTATGGAAAATGAGTTCCAATGGTTAAAGCAAGGGGAAGATAGTGTGGATATCTACTTGCATGAGTTTACCAGGTTGGGACGATATGCGGGAACAATCTTCGCGGATGACCAAAGGAAAACGAATCGGTTCTATGAAGGATTGCGGGATGAGTTGCGATTCCTGCTTTCGAGTTCTGTGAGCCAAGGGTTTCAGGCGTTGGTTGATACTGCGTGCGCGTTGGAGAAGGACATGAGGCGAGTGCAAGGGAATAAGGGCTTGGTTGTGTCAAAGCCAGAGTTTTAAGCACCTCGCCCGAGCAAATCGTTTTACCAGAAGAAAGGGGGCAAGAGGTCCAAGCCATCTGGGCAAGTGACTACGACCGTTGTGTCGGGAGCGACATCAAGGCCGGATGCTCGTACATGCTATAACTGTGGCCGGGTGGGGCATATAGCTCGTGACTGTCGGGTTGTGCAGCCCAAAGGGGAGAAGAAGACGGGTGCGTCGTATGCTGAGAAGGGCAAAGCGGTGGTTGATTCCTCTGCGTCTCAGGTGCAGCCCCGAATCTACCAACTTGGCCAACAGGAAGCAATTAAGCAAAGTGACGTCGTCACAGGTACGAGTTGAGTTAGCTTACTTGCTTATGTGCTATGGTTTTGGTTATGTTTAGCTTGTGCATGTGTGTGTGCTGCAGGCTTTGTCCTGATTCGGAATAACTTGGCGAGAGCCCTGTTTGATACGGGTGCTTCGCATTCTTTTCTGTCTGAGGATTTCGTATCTCGAATCGGGGTACCAAGTCATGTGACGGTGGATAGTACAAGGGTGCTATTGCCGAATGGCTGTATGATGCTTGCGGATAGGGCTTGCGATGTGGATGTGCAAATAGGAAGTCGGGATTTCAGTTTGAGTGCAGCTGTGCTACCGTTATCAGAGTTTGATGTGATCTTTGGTATGGACTGGCTCTCGGAGCAGCGTGCCTTTATTGATTGCAACTCCAAGGAGATTACACTGGGCCAGAATACCGGGCTTGTGACGAAGTTCGCTGGTATGCGAGGAGTTGGCGGGACTCTGTTGTCTGCACTCCAAGTCGTCAATGCTGTTCGGAAGGGCGCGGAGTTATTCTTCACGCTAATTCAGGCTGTTGAGCCAAAGGCCAGTGTCGGTGAAGTGCCAGTTGTGTCAGAGTTTGCCGACGTGTTTCCTAAAGATCTTCCTGGGTTACCACCCCAGCGGGAGATTGACTTCTCTATTGAGTTGGTGTCAGGTGCGAAACCTGTGGACCGCTCTCCATATCGCGTCGCGCCAAAAGAGATGGCTGAGTTGAAAGTCCAATTGCAAGAGTTGTTGGAGCAGGGATATATACGCCCAAGTATGTCACCTTGGAGCGCGCCTGTTCTCTTTGTGAAAAAAAAAGACGGTAGCTTACGATTGTGTATTGACTACCGCGAGTTGAATAAGCTGACGGAGAAAAACAAATATCCGATCCCACGGATTGATGACCTCTTTGATCAGCTGGCGGGATCAACGGTCTATTCCAAGTTGGATTTGAAATCGGGATATTATCAGCTAAGGATTCGGGAAGGTGACATTCCCAAGACGGCGTTTGGAACACGCTACGGTCATTATGAGTTCACGGTAATGCCGTTTGGCCTATGTAATGCGCCTTCGGTATTTATGGACCTAATGCATCGAACGTTCCGAGAGTACTTGGATTTGTTTGTTATTGTGTTTATCGATGACATCTTAGTATACTCTCAGTCGGAAGAGGATCACGCAAACCATTTGCGGTTGGTTTTGCATACCCTGCGGAGGAATAAGCTTTTTGCCAAGTTCTCAAAGTGTGAGTTCTGGCTCTCTTCAGTAGCCTTTTTAGGCCATGTGGTAAGCGGAGAGGGTATCGCGGTGGATCCGTTGAAGATAAGTGCCATCCGAGATTGGCCAGTGATGTCTTCAGTGGCCGAGGTCAGGAGCTTCCTTGGACTTGCGGGCTACTATAGACGGTTTGTGGAAAACTTCTCACGGATTGCTTTACCTCTGACCACGCAGACGAGAAAAGATCAAAAGTTCATGTGGACGCCGGAGTGCTGGCGAGCTTTTGAAGACTTGAAGAGTCGTTTGACCACGGCGCCTGTGTTGACATCGCCATGTGGTACCGATGGGTATGAGATCTATAGTGATGCATCTGGGAGCGGCTTAGGCTGCGTTCTTTTACAGTTTGGTAAAGTGATTGCTTATGGCTCGCGTCAGTTGAAAGTGCATGAGCGGAATTACCCCGTCCATGATTTGGAGTTGGCGGCGGTAATCTTTGCGCTCAAGTTGTGGCGGCACTATCTATATGGCGTTAAAGTGGATATCTATACGGATCACAAAAGCCTAAAGTATTTGTTGGATCAGAAGGATCTGAATATGCGACAACGAAGATGGATGGAGTTCCTCGGGGACTACACCTTCGAGATTCACTATACTCCCGGGAAGGGAAATGTGGTCGCTGATGCTTTGAGTCGGAAGACTCCGGTGCAGGCAAGCTGGTTGCAGAGGCATGATCAGCGTTTGATCCAGGAATTGGAAGCATTGGAGATATCTTGCGTTGACAAGGGTGCGTCAACCGATGCATGCTTGAACTGGACGGAGTTGCAATATGACCTTACGGACAGAGTTCGGCGAGCAACGGAGCTTGATGAAAGTCTCCAGCGCTATGCTAAAGATGGGCCGAATGACCAATTCTCTTGGGATAACGGTTTGTTACGAAGAAATGGTCGAGTGTGCGTCCCAAGTGTGGGTAAATTGAGGGAAGAGTTGATGTACGAAGCTCACTTTGCAAAGTACTCAGTTCACCCAGGGAGCACAAAGATGTACAGAGATATGAAAAAGCTGTTCTGGTGGCCCGGACTAAAGAAAGATGTCGCACGTTATGTGGCTGAATGTAATACCTGTGCGTTAGTGAAAGCAGAATGCCAGAAGCCTGGCGGTTTCCTGAAGTCGTTACCTATTCTGGAGTGGAAGTTCGATGATATTTCGATGGATTTCGTGCACGGGTTGCCGAGATCTCAACGCGGTCATGATTCAATCTGGGTGATTGTGGACCGGTTGACGAAAGTGGCGCACTTCCTTCCAAACAGAAGAGACGATTCAGTGGAAACCTTGGCCAAGCTTTATGTGGAGCAGGTTGTTCGACTGCACGGTGTTCCTCGGAGCATCGTTAGTGACCGTGATGGGCGGTTCACATCGAATGATTGGCGGCTCGTTCATCAAATGTTGGGTACAAAGTTAGCGTTTAGTACGGCCTTTCATCCCCAAACGGATGGCCAGACTGAACGAACCAACAGGACGATGGAGGACATGCTCCGCATGTGCGCCCTAGACTTTGGTCAGAGATGGGAAGATTATATATTTCTCGTCGAATTTGCCTATAATAATAGCTACCAAGCGAGTATTGGTATGGCACCATTTGAGGCGTTGTATGGTCGGAAATGCCGTACACCGTTAGCTTGGGCAGAAGCAGGCGAATCTAAGCTGAATGGGAAAAAGGAAGTCGAAGAAGCGACCTCGCTCATACGCTCTATTCGGGAGAGGCTATTGATAGCCCAAGATCGTCAAGCAAAGTACTACAATGCCAAACATCGGAACGTGGAGTTCGCGGTGAGTGATTGGGTATATTTGAAGATCAAACCCTTCAAAGGTGTGTCCAGGATTCGGCATTTGAAAAAGCTAAGTGCGAGGTATCTTGGTCCGTTTGAGGTGGTGGAGCGAGTTGGGGAAGCTGCTTATCGACTAGCACTTTCAGCAGACTTGGGTGGATTGCATGATGTATTTCACATCTCAGTCCTTCGTAAGGCGGTGAAGGATCCAGCTCAAGTAGTGGAGAATGATCGGGTACCGGTCGAGTATGGGCTAACGACGAGGGTTAGACCCATTCAGATCGAGGATCGAGCCGAGAAACAGTTGTGGAACAAAGTGATCGGGATGGTCAAGGTCCGATGGGACAATTGTGGCTGTGAAGAGCTAACATGGGAGCGAGAGCAGACCATGCGAGCTGAGTTTCCCGAGTTATTTGTATAAACTGTAGACCGTGTACTTTTTGTTATAACATAGTTATAGCATTGCTGGTTCTTGTTTCCTTACCGTGCAAATTTCGGGACGAAATTTTGTTAAGGGGGGGAGGGTTGTAACACCCCAAAAAGACCCCAAAGGACTCAAAATGATTTTTGAGGTACAGGACGGCCTGGGAACGGGCGTGTTGTCGGGGGTACACGGCCTGGGACACGGGCGTGTCCCAGGGCGTGTTCAGGTTAGTCGACGATTGGGAGTCGACGATCGTCGAGCCTGGGACACGGCCTCCGACACGGGCGTGTCCCAGGGCGTGTTCGAATTAAATTTCGAAATTGGCCTGTTTGAGTCAGAATAGTACACGGCCTTGAACACGGCCGTGAACACGGGCGTGTCAGATGGGACACGGGCGTGTCCGATGTCGTGTTCCGACCCGTGTACTGGGTACAGCTCGATGAAGTAAGTTTGACACGGGCGTGTCTCAAGATGACACGGGCGTGTCAGGTTCGACACGGGCGTGTCGATACCCATGTTGTTCAGTCGGTTCAAACTGCGTGTGCCGCTTAAGGGTACACGGCCAGTGACACGGGCGTGTCACAGGCCGTGTCAGCCAAAATTTGGGTTTTTTGGGCAGATCGTGGCCGTTCAGATTCTCTCTTTAGATCCAAGGGCTCAGGTGATTCCTGGCTGGATTAAATTCGTCAAGGAAGAAGTCATTCTTCATTTGTGCTTAAGGAAGAGAGAAAGGAGGAAGAAGAAGGAGGAGGAGAGCAAGCCACCGGCAAAGTTCCCGTGGTCCGATTCGTGATCCGAAGCCGGCGTTGTGAAGGCAAGGCTGCTGCGGTTCTTTCTCACCGGCTAGTTTTCGATGGCTCCGAAGAGATCGACAAGGGTAACGATCTCCCTCCTTGGACATGTGAAGTCCTTCTTTTCTGCATTGCATAGGGAAAACCCTTCCCCGCGAGTGTGCGGTGGGTTGTGGTGTCCCTTGGGGTAGATATGTGAAGTCCCCCTTGTTAGAGGCCGGAATTGGAGTACGGCTCTAGGCATGCTGTGTGAAGCCCATCTGGATGTAGTCTGGATTGGTGATGCTTGTTTGCATATCGGAGAAGGCTCTGTGATTATGGCTTGTGATGCCTTGTGCCTACCTGTTGCTTGGTGCGGCAGGAAGTACTGGACGATGTCCAGGAAATGAAGAGGGTTGGATGCAACTCTTGTGGCCGTGTGTTGCCACTTTGTGAGTGGTTGAGCCGTTGGGCTGCAACTCGATGAAAAGGCAGATTGTCGAACAGGAAAGGTGAAACCGACCCGCGCCTATAAATAGCCATGGATACTTCCGTATTCGAGGTGGCACGGCGACTTGAGCAACGGGGGGTGGCTGATCTGTACCTGCGTTAGGTCCGTCCGACTTGGAAGCCTGGTTATAGGTTTTGTTGGAGCGCCTAATGAGAGTCTTAGGCCCGCGCGCCGGAAAGACTAGAATGCTCAAATACCGTGTAGACGGTGGTGTTGACCCTGGTATTCCGGTACACCAAGAATGTGCCCTGAGTGCACGGACTGTCGGGCCGTGTGGCCGATAGTTGTGATGGCTTGAATGTGCCTGCGCGCACATAGTTGCTATTTGATGATGCCATGCTTGCAGGGAAAGAATGCTCATGCCCCGAGAAAGGGGTAAGATTGTTATAATTGGGTCAGCTGAATGTTGACCGTTGCATTGTTTGCCACCGGTTGGGTGGATTGTTCCCGTGCAGGTGCTGGAGAGCCAAGTGGTAAGTGATGGGCTGAAGCCCTACTGCTGTTGCTGCTGCTGCTGCGGCTAGCCCTTGAAGGCTAAGCGAATGTTTTGGTTGTTCTCTTTTACTCATGTATGGCCGGCCTGCGTGTAACGCCCCGTTTTTTTCAGCGATTATTTTTATTCTCGTTTGGCGTTACGATGACGCATTTCCGTGGCTTGTGCCATGTGTGGAGTACGGTTTAGCTCCTTGGAACTGAGTGCCCTGTTTGGTAGCCTGTTGGCAAGATCTCCCTAGCAAACCGAGTCGTTTTGGTGACCCGGTGTGGCCTCTCGGGGTGATGTTTGTGTTTGGCTTTATTTGGGTGTAACTCGAGTTCTGTTCGTCGAAAGTTAATTTCGACTTCGCCGTTGTGTTCGTAGCGTGGGTATTTAGCTACGGTGCGAATTTCGTCGAATTCCGAGATAGTTCGGTTTTCGCGTCGATTTGGTGCTTTATGTAATTTTGTAATTAATAATATAATTATATAATATATATATATATATATATATAGTATTAGAAAAGCCATCATCTTCTTCCCCGTAAGAAAACCGCCGGCCCCTTGTACGAGAGAAACGGAGTAACCGCCTACCTTCCCTTCGGACGCCGATTCCCGGAGCGTTTGTGGACGGAATTCGATTCCGAGAGTGGATTCGGATTGCTCTCGTCGAGACCTTCATTCCTGCGGTAAGAAATTCGATTTTCGTGGAGTTTTGGAAGGATTGGAATTTTCGGTTTTGGAAGTTTTCCGCCATTAATGGCCGAGTCTTTGTTCTAGGTGTTGCGGCCGTTTTGATCCGTGCGAAGAGGAGGAAAGCAGTCCAAAGCTTCGTTGTGATTTGAGGCAAGTGGTATTCTTGCCCTTGCCAAGTGTTTTCTTTGATTTTATTTGCTGAAATTGAAATCTCGGTTAGCCCAGGTTAGAGGCCTTGTTGTTCTCATTTTCTTGCTAACAATAGGGCTTAGTTCTTCCTACTGAAACCCCCCCTATGTTGTGATGTTTGGAATCCAAATTGTCGGCGTGAAGCTGTTGTTTCCCTTGCTCTGATTGTTGCTCTGGTTCGGGTGTAGCCGAGAGGGAGAGTTAGGAGGGGGGTGTGGTTGCCAATTTCCTTCGTTAAGGTAATATTCGAATGGTTAGGCATAGTTTGAATGGTAGTAGCATGCGACGTGATAGTTTGTTGGAACACCCTATTACTAATTTGGGTAAGGATCACTATGCTTGTCTTAGGATCCTAGTTGACCTAGTTGTATATTTGAGAAGGTCAACATTAGAATGAGTCTAGGGCCTAGAACTTAGTTTTGAAGCTGCCCCCAAGACCACTCCAAGATCAAGGATGAAGAGCTAAGTCTAAAGCAATTCTCGTCGAGCTCAGGTCGACGAATCGTCGAACTCAGTTCGACGCTCTCTGAGCCCAACTTCAGCAAATCGTCGAACTCCGGTCGACGATCTTCGAGCTCAGATCGACTATCTGCTTTTAGCTAGCTTCTGCTTAGTCGTCGAACTCCCCTTGACTATCGTCTAGCTCAGTTCGACGATGCCTCCTTCAGCTGTTTCTCAGGTCGCTGAGCTCAGTTCGACGATCTTTGAGCTCAGTTCGACGATTTCTGTCTGCTTATCTCAGTTCATCTCTGAGCTCAGTTCGACGATCGTAGAGCTCAGATCGACGATTATTTGGAGAGATCAACGTCTTCAAGATTTCAAATGCTGCTGATTCTTTGGAATGTTTTTGAATATTATCAGCATTTATGACAGAAGATCTCCCAGCCGTTTGGAGCAAGTTTCAAGGTATCATTCAGAGATTGTTTGCTGGACTTTCCTCTAAAAGACAAGACCATTTATGGAAAACATTTATGACTGACCAACGGCCATCTTTGGACAAGGAGAATATTCAGAAAATCAATTCTATTACTATGGTCCTTAGATATACAGAACAATAACAACAAAAAATTTTCAGAACTGATAGACAGAAAGAAAAAGAAAACACACAGAAGAATACTGTTAGTAGAAGAACAAGAAAACTATAACATCAAGATCTTCTAGCTGACTAAGTGTTCTTGCATCCTCATCTTAGATCTCCAGACACATCATCTTTCAGCTGTCCTGCTGAAACCATTCTTTGCTGGAGATCAAGTTCTGAAGACCTATCACCCTTCTGCAAAGCTTCTCTGCCTGAACCTCTCTACATCTCAGGGGGAGCTTTGACATCTTCAATCCACTTGTGCTTCTCTCATTTGACTGAGAACAGAGAAGACAACTTCAACTTTTACTTTTTCTTTTCCTACTGTAAAAGGGTTCTTGAACTCCCTTCAAAAGTTCTGTCTGGTTCTGAGAGCCTTGTCAAAACTCAGTGGTGGCAAGACACCTTATCAAAAAATCTAGCTTTGGTTTTTGAGCACCTTATCAAAAGCTCATTGGTGTCAGGACACCTGATCAACTCAGTCCTGAGTGGATTCCTACCAAGGGTGGTAGAAGAGTGGATGTACCCAGTTTTGGGGAACCACTATATTCCCTTGTGTCTTCTGGTTGTGCTTGTGTGATTTGTCTGCTGTGTGCTGTGTCCTTTTCCTTTCAGTTCTTAAGTTTCTGTTAGCACTCTACACTATAGCTTAAATAGAATTTTAATTTGTGCTATTTTATTAATCTGTGAAAAATTATTTTAAGTAAACTCTATTCACCCCCCTCTAGAGTTGAGATAGATCTTACCCTCACTTTCATAGTTGTCTACTGCTACTGCAGTGGCGTGAGTCGTGTGCGTGTTCCGGTGTCGTTCGGGAAATTCCAAACGGTGCAGGTTGACCGCGCACGGTCATCAACCTTTAGGGCGCACGACCACTGGTCGTGTGCCTCTGTTCGTGCGCGTATAAATTTCAGTTTCCAAAGTTCTGTCTCGGGCAATCGCACGAGCGCTGGCAACAGTGCGCACGACCACTGATCGTGCGACACTGATCGTGCGCAGTTGCTAGGTTTTTTGTCAGGTTTTCCAGGTTCGCTTCGCACGATCATCAGCCGATGAGTGCGCACGACCACTGATCGTGCGTCACTGATCGTGCGCTTTGTATATTTTCTTTTGATAGGCGAATTTAGATGGTTTCGAGTGCGGGAGTTTAGATACTCAAGTGGCAGGCAACTACTCGAGTTCTGGATCTTCTGCCTTGGTCGTTCGACTGTCGTCGAGCTCCGTATTCTTTAGTGGGTTTGTGGGTAGTAACATTATTTTGGCGGCGAGTGAGGCTAGCTCACTCAATGCCAAAGTTTAGGTAGGCACTGAGTGCGTTTCACTCAACGCCTAGTCGTGTTGGTTTATTTCAACACTCTTCCTTTACCTTGTGTTTCATTTCCGAGTGGATTTCCAGTTGTATTTCTGGGTTTTCCTTGTCGGCCGTTTTCTTTATTTTCCTAAAGGCCGAATCGTGGGTCGTGGTTAGTAGTGGTGGTTGTAGCTCTTTATGGGGGTGGAGTTGTGTGATATAGCCAAGGCCACCCATGGATTTCTTGCTCCAGGTACGGGCTGGGCATGTCGGGTGGAAGGTCCCTTGTGTTTTCACGTGTTGACCCTCGAGCTTTTGACTTGGACATGGTGGATTGGGGGACTGTGTTTGCCTTCGATCCGGTTCCTCGTTGTTGTTTTTGCTACTATCACTTCCCGCAGTTTAGGGTGTTAGAAGTTTCTTCTTTGGTAGTTTGCAGCATTCTGGCTCTTGGTAGTCTAGTAGGCCCTGCAGGATGTGGTTCCTGGGCTGGGTCGTTGCTGTTGCTTTGTGCGTTGTGCATTTCTTGTTGTCCTGTTTTGGACAGTTGTGACTCTTTCTACTGCATGTTTCCTGTTATTTTGTCCTTTTGGTTGACTCTTTCATGCAGTTTTACCTTGATTTTTGCTTGTTGAGGTATTCTGTTTTCTTTTGGAATGCCTCAGGTTCTGAGCTGTAGCCAGTCTGGTGGCTAGTTGGAGGTGGTGTTGTTGGTGGACTTCCAGACCTTGGAGTCTGTTTACCTTGTTTGTGAGGTTGTTTTCAGTACTTTCTTACAGACATATATGTGTGCTGGTGGGTTCGTGTCAGGTTGTTGGCGCCCACTAGTAGTTTTTACCTTGTACTAGATATATACTATTGCTGCTACCATTTATTTTTCTGGAGATAGTCTACTTGCTTTGAGAAGGTTTTATGCTAGGTTGCTAGTTATTTTTAAACTATAATTATTATTATAAATGAAGCTCATGATCAGCATGTTTTGTAAACTTAATCACTATTTTCCAAATCACGTACGAAAACTGTTTTCTTATATATACTATATAAACTAAGTGTAGTGTCTTGCATAGCATGAGTGGTTCTCTTGGGACCCTTATGCGCTCTTTAGGGTGTAAAACCTAATTAAAGTATTTTTCCGCAGCGTTTAAATATAGTTTTCTTTTGTGGACTAGATGATCCACTGAGCCGAGGGATACGGACTCTAAACATAACTGATTTTCTATCCATTAAGCTCATGATTTTCTTGCATAAAGATTGTAGTTGGATTTGCCTGAGCGTCAGCAGTTATCCCCTGCTTGACGTGGCATCATGACGCGTGTTTTCTCTTACTCTGATAATTCTTAATTCGGAGAAAATGCGGGTTGTGACAGTTAGTATCAGAGGGAGGTTGCTTGACAAGTTAGTTGGGCAACCTTCCTTGGATGCTTTTAGTAGTTCAGCATCATGTCATTCACACACCGATATGTCATCAGCACGTCTTGGCAAAAGCACGAACACTACACTCATAGCATAACATGAAGTATACGGGGCATATTATGTAGTATGGGATGCATAATATGTGTTCGTATATGGATCCACCATAGGGGCTACATGTGCGGGTTATGTAGTATGGGATGCATAACCTCACCACATGATTGCGACTAGCACGTTTCTTTTTCGTTGCATGGAAATGTTATGTAGTATGGGATGCATAACATTTTAATGTGTACGCCGCTCATATCATGCATTAGGGCCTTTTTTTTTAGAATGCATAGCACAATCATGCATATCATAACATTGCATAAGCACAACGCGCCGAGCTAAAGATTTGCAGGATGACATATGTACACACATAGGTTTTCAAACTAACATAAGTTCATGCATCCGATCTAGGCACAAGAGTTAGTGAGGTGGTGGTTAACCATCCTAGGTTAGGGCATATCATCTAATTATTGTGAAGAAGATAAACTCTCAGAGCAAGTTTAACAGCTTTAAGTCTATATCTACATATGTATTGTCTGTACTGGTAGTCGGTTCTAGTCGTGGGATTTGGATCTGATTTGCGTTGTAATGATTTTTAGGATGGCTAGGCGTCCTGCGACTCGATCGACTCCCCTGTCTGAGGGTGAATCTTCTGGAGCTCAGAACGATGCGGTGATCGAGGGTCTGCGTCAGAGTAGCGAAGCTATGGGTAGGCAGTTGGAGGAGGTGCAAGCCCAGATTCAGTCTTTGGTGGCAGTTGTGGCAGGGCAGGCTCAGGGTGCGCAAGTTCCTGCAGGGGGGTTAGCTGTTCCTCCTCCTCCTGCACCCTTGGGACCTCCAGTGGTGGTGCCAGCAGAGATGGCCTTCATCTCGCAGTTTCAGAGGCTGAGCCCTCCCACTTATGATGGGAAGGCAGATTTCATGGTGATAGACGACTGGCTGATCTCCATGGAGGAGATGTTCTCGTACTCAGGGATTTTAGATGATCAGAGGGTGATGATAGCCGCCTATCAGCTTAAAGGTTTGGCTAAGAGTTGGTGGATGAGAGAGAAGGAGAGCCTGGTAGCCGGATGCTCTTGGGAAGTGTTCAAGGAGATGCTGTTGAGGAAGTTCTTACCATCGGTCGAGCGTGACCGCCTCATGAATGATTTCCTCTATCTGAAGCAAAGGCAGCTCACGGTGGGTGAGTATGAGATAGAGTTTAGTAAGTTGAGCCGTTTTGCCCCTGGATTGGTCAGCGTTGAGGCTGATCGAGTTAAGCGATTACTCGGTGGTTTGAGGAGTGAGGTGCAGCAGTTGGCCAGTGCTTATGGGTCAGTGACTTATGCTGGAGTTGTAGAGGCTGCTCTTAAGGTTGAGGCCATTGAGACGGCGAAGAGCAGAGGCCAGCAGTTGAGGAAGGATAAGAGGAAGTTGGTAGAGGAGAAGAAACCCCTGGTACCCGATGCTGTTCCGGGAAAGAGGAGCAGGGTGGTGTGCAGTTTTTGTGGCCGGTCAGGCCATCCTGTCGAGAGGTGTTTCAAGAAGGCAGCAGCTCAGAAGAAGGAGCAGGTTCATGCTATTCAGGGTGCTCCTGGGAGAGATGTCTCCTGTTCAGTTTGCAAGCGATCCGGGCATGATGCAGCCCAGTGTTGGTCCAGGGATAGAGTCTGCTATCAGTGTGGGCAGAAGGGTCACGTTAAGTCGAGGTGTCCTCAGGTCCAGTCAGCTCTTCCTGCAGTTCCATTGCAGGCATTACCTCCACCTCAGCGTGTGGACAAGGGAAAAGGGAAGCTGAACGTGATTTCTTCCGAGGAGGCTCAGACTTCGACCCAGGTGATCTCAGGTTAGTAGTTAGTTGTTTTTCTTTCTAGCCTGGTAGTTTAGTTGCTAGATTGTTTGCGGTACTGTTGTGCTAGTTCCTTAGCTTTGTGCGTTCCTTTAGGGAAATTTAAGGTGAAGAACCGCTGGGCGCGTGTTCTGTTTGACTCCGGCGCTACCCACTCGTTTGTGGCTAGAGCCTTTGTGGAGCGTCATCGGTTGTCTCTAGATCGTGTTCGGGATTCCTTCCGTGTCAAGTTTCCCTCTGGTGAATCTGTGTTGTCAGATTTGGGTATATTGGATTGCCCAGTTTTGTTGGGGGATTTTCTTGCGAAGGCGGACCTGAAGATGATTGATCTAGAGGACTTCGATGTCATTTTGGGCATGGACTGGCTCTCTCGGTATGATGCGGTCATTCAGTGCAAAGGAAAGCGCTTGGACTTCATTAGGGACGACGGTCAGCCCGGCAGCGTGTATGCTGATCCGTGTCAGGATTCTCCTGTTCTCTCTGCGGTATGTGTTCAGAGATTGTTTCTTTCTGATTGTTGTGTTTGTTTAGTCTCGGCGGTTGGAACCGTTGTTAGCGTGCCACGCTTGGAGGAGATTCCTATTGTTCGTGGTTTCGCCGATGTTTTTCCTGATGATCTTCCTGGTATCCCTCCTGAGCGGGATGTGGAGTTTGTTATTGATTTGGAGCTGGGTACGCGTCCTATTGCTAAGGCGCCGTACCAGATGGCCCCTCGTGAGTTAGAGGAGTTGCGAATTCAGTTAGATGAGTTGTTGGCTAAAGGTTTTATCAGGCAGAGTTCGTCGCCTTGGGGTGCTCCTGTTTTGTTCGTAAAGAAGAAAGATGGGTCGATGCGGCTTTGCATCGACTATAGAGAGTTGAATAAGGTCACTATCAAGAACAGGTACCCTCTGCCGAGGATCGATGATTTATTTGACCAGTTGCGTGGTAGCACGGTGTTCTCCAAGATCGATCTTCGTTCGGGCTATCATCAGCTCAGGATCCGTGAGGCAGATATTCCACGGACTGCGTTTAGGTCAAGGCATGGGCACTTTGAGTTTTTGGTGATGTCGTTTGGTCTGACCAACGCACCATCAGCCTTCATGGATATGATGAACAGGGTGTTCAAGGATTTCCTAGACAAGTTTGTTGTGGTCTTCATCGATGACGTGTTGGTTTATTCTCGCAGTGCTGAGGAGCACGAGCAGCATTTGCGTTTGGTCCTATCGGAGTTGAGGAACCACAAGTTATTCACCAAGTTGAGCAAGTGCGAATTTTGGTTGCCTCAGGTTTCTTTTCTAGGCCACGTGGTGAACAAGGATGGGATCTCGGTTGACCCAGAAAAGATTGCAGCAGTGACGGATTGGAGTAGGCCGAATACTCCTAAGGAGATCAGAAGTTTCTCAGGGTTGGCTGGCTATTACAGGAGATTCGTGGAGGGTTTCTCTTCTCTAGCCGCACCGTTGACCAAGCTGACTCAGAAGAATGTGGCATTTGTTTGGAGCGAGAAGTGCGAAGAAGCTTTTCAGGAGTTAAAGAGGAGATTGTGTACTGCTCCCGTTCTGACCCTTCCTACTGAGGGCATGGATTATGATGTGTATGTGGATGCTTCGCATATAGGACTGGGATGCATATTAATGCAGGATGGAAAAGTAATCGCTTATGGGTCAAGGCAGCTGAAGACTCATGAGAAGAATTATCTAACGCATGACCTTGAGTTTGCAGCGGTTATCTATGCGTTGAAGTTGTGGAGGCACTTACTTTATGGGGCTGAGTGCAAGATTTTGACTGACCATAAGAGCCTGAAGTACGTGTTCACGCAGAAAGAGTTGAATCTGCGTCAGCGGCGGTGGCTTGAGTATGTGGCGGATTATGATGTAGAAATCCAGTATCATCCGGGCAAGGCCAATGTGGTGGCTGACGCCCTGAGCCGAAAGACGGGAAAGATCTTTAACCTCTCCGCCGATCGATTAGTTGAGGAGTTCCTCCTTATGGATATTTCAGTGGGATGCTGTAGTTTGCAGAGTAGCTTATCAGTGGAAGAGCCGTCCTGGATTTCTGTGACTAGACTGCATCAGAAGGACGATCCGGATCTGTTGCACCTTTTTACCAGGACAGAGAAGGGAGAGTTGCCAGATTTTTCTATTAATGATGTGGGTACTTTGAAGTACCGCGGCAGGTTTTGCGTTCCCGCTGTTGGGGACATTAGGAGTATGATTTGCAGTGAGGCTCATGGTTCCAGCGTTGCCTACCATCCAGGATCTACGAAGATGTACCGTGACTTAAGGCAAATTGCTTGGTGGTATGGTATGAAAGGAGATATAGCCCGATATGTTGCTGAGTGTCACACTTGCAAGCGTGTGAAGGCCGATCATGGGAGGCCTGGTGGTAAGTTGACTCCGCTAGAGATCCCGACTTGGAAGTGGGAGAGTATATCTATGGACTTCATTACGGGTTTGCCAAAATCCCCAAGAGGATTTGATTCTGTTTGGGTTATAGTGGATAGATTGACGAAGTGTGCTCACTTCGTGCCTTATAAGATTGGTTACCCGATGAAGAAGATAGCGGAGTTTTACTTGAATGAAGTCATCCAACTCCACGGTGTGCCGGTTAGCATCATTTCTGATCGAGACTCCCGGTTTACTTCTCGTTTTTGGCAGAGTCTGCAGGAGGGTTTGGGTACGGATCTGAGGTATTCTACTGCGTACCACCCTCAGACCAATGGGCAAACGGAACGGGTCAATCAGATTGTTGAGGATATGATCCGATGCTATATTTTAGACCACGGTGGAGCGTGGGATGAGCGTCTGCGACTCATGGAATTTGCTTACAATAACAGTTATCAGGAAAGCTTGCAGATGGCTCCGTTCGAAGCTTTGTATGGGAGGCGCTATAGGACTCCGTTGTTTTGGGCTGAGGCTGGTGAGAAGCCTTTGTTGGGTCCTGATGCTCTGGAAGAGATGGAAATCGCCGTGAAGCTTATTCGGGAGAAGCTTCGTTTAGCCCAGGAGAGGTATGAAAAGAACGCCAATCGGCGTAGGTCTGCCTTGGAGTTTTTAGTAGGGGATCATGTATACCTCAAGGTTTCTCCAATGGTTGGTGTAAAGAGATTTGGTAAAAATCGGAAATTGGACCCAAGGTATGTGGGCCCGTTTGAGGTCTTGGAGCGGATTGGTGTGTCTGCATATAGATTGGATTTGCCAGCGAACTTCCCTGGTGTTCATAATGTTTTTCATGTTAGCTAATTGCGGAAGTGTGTGCGCAGCAGTGGGAAACTCTTGGATGTTGTGCCCCAGTTAGAGCCCAACCTCTCTTTCGTTGAGGTGCCAGTTCGTATTTTGGATACTCAGGAGCGTGTGCTGCGAAAGAAGTCCATACCGATGGTGAAAATTCTATGGAAAAATCAGGATTTGGAGAGCGCGACTTGGGAGCTAGAGTCGGCCATGAGGAGGGCGTACCCTCACCTGTTTCTCTGATTTGATCGGTATGTTTCCCTTTGTAACTTTTGTTTGTTACTTTTCCTTCTTTTGTAGGAGGGTTGTGCGTAAAGTTTCGGGACGAAACTTTCTTTTAGGGGGAGTGACTGTAACGCCCCGTTTTTTCAGCGATTATTTTTATTCTTGTTTGGCGTTACGATGACGCATTTCCGTGGCTTGTGCCATGTGTGGAGTACGGTTTAGCTCCTTAGAACTGAGTGCCCTGTTTGGTAGCCTGTTGGCAAGATCTCCCTAGCAAACCGAGTCGTTTTGGTGACCCGGTGTGGCCTCTCGGGGGGATGTTTGTGTTTGGCTTTATTTGGGTGTAACTCGAGTTCTGTTCGTCGAAAGTTAATTTCGACTTCGTCGTTGTGTTCGTAGCGTGGGTATTTAGCTACGGTGCGAATTTCGTCGAATTCCGAGATAGTTCGGTTTTCGCGTCGATTTGGTGCTTTATGTAATTTTGTAATTAATAATATAATTATATAATATATATATATATATATATATAGTATTAGAAAAGCCATCATCTTCTTCCCCGTAAGAAAACCGCCGGCCCCTTGTACGAGAGAAACGGAGTAACCGCCTACCTTCCCTTCTGACGCCGATTCCTGGAGCGTTTGTGGACGGAATTCGATTCCGAGAGTGGATTCGGATTGCTCTCGTCGAGACCTTCATTCCTGCGGTAAGAAATTCGATTTTCGTGGAGTTTTGGAAGGATTGGAATTTTCGGTTTTGGAAGTTTTCCGCCATTAATGGCCGAGTCTTTGTTCTAGGTGTTGCGGCCGTTTTGATCCGTGCGAAGAGGAGGAAAGCAGTCCAAAGCTTCGTTGTGATTTGAGGCAAGTGGTATTCTTGTCCTTGCCAAGTGTTTTCTTTGATTTTATTTGCTGAAATTGAAATCCCGGTTAGTCAAGGTTAGAGGCCTTGTTGTTCTCATTTTCTTGCTAACAATAGGGCTTAGTTCTTCCTACTGAAACCCCCCCTATGTTGTGATGTTTGGAATCCAAATTGTCGGCGTGAAGCCGTTGTTTCCCTTGCTCTGATTGTTGCTCTGGTTCGGGTGTAGCCGAGAGGGAGAGTTAGGAGGGGGGTGTGGTTGCCAATTTCCTTCGTTAAGGTAATATTCGAATGGTTAGGCATAGTTTGAATGGTAGTAGCGTGCGACGTGATAGTTGTCTACTGCTATTGCAGTGGCGTGAGTCGTGTGTGCGTTCCGGTGTCGTTCGGGAAATTCCAAACGGTGCAGGTTGACCGCGCACGGTCATCAACCTTTAGGGCGCACGACCACTGGTCGTGTGCCTCTGTTCGTGCGCGTATAAATTTCAGTTTCCAAAGTTCTGTCTCAGGAAATCGCACGAGCGCTGGCAACAGTGCGCACGACCACTGATCGTGCGACACTGATCGTGCGCAGTTGCTAGGTTTTCTGTCAGGTTTTCCAGGTTCGCTTCGCACGATCATCA
Organism: Platanthera zijinensis; assembly: GCA_039513925.1. NCBI lineage: Eukaryota > Viridiplantae > Streptophyta > Magnoliopsida > Asparagales > Orchidaceae > Platanthera > Platanthera zijinensis. The sequence continues at coordinate 69,657,567 of CM077095.1, read as the reverse complement.
GCCGATGAGTGCGCACGACCACTGATCGTGCGTCACTGATCGTGCGCTTTGTATATTTTCTTTTGATAGGCGAATTTAGATGGTTTCGAGTGCGGGAGTTTAGATACTCAAGTGGCAGGCAACTACTCGAGTTCTGGATCTTCTGCCTTGGTCGTTCGACTGTCGTCGAGCTCCGTATTCTTTAGTGGGTTTGTGGGTAGTAACATTATTTTGGCGGCGAGTGAGGCTAGCTCACTCAATGCCAAAGTTTAGGTAGGCACTGAGTGCGTTTCACTCAACGCCTAGTCGTGTTGGTTTATTTCAACACTCTTCCTTTACCTTGTGTTTCATTTCCGAGTGGATTTCCAGTTGTATTTCTGGGTTTTCCTTGTCGGCCGTTTTCTTTATTTTCCTAAAGGCCGAATCGTGGGTCGTGGTTAGTAGTGGTGGTTGTAGCTCTTTATGGGGGTGGAGTTGTTTGATATAGCCAAGGCCACCCATGGATTTCTTGCTCCAGGTACGGGCTGGGCATGTCGGGTGGAAGGTCCCTTGTGTTTTCACGTGTTGACCCTCGAGCTTTTGACTTGGACATGGTGGATTGGGGGACTGCGTTTGCCTTCGATCCGGTTCCTCGTTGTTGTTTTTGCTACTATCACTTCCCGCAGTTTAGGGTGTTAGAAGTTTCTTCTTTGGTAGTTTGCAGCATTCTGGCTCTTGGTAGTCTAGTAGGCCCTGCAGGATGTGGTTCCTGGGCTGGGTCGTTGCTGTTGCTTTGTGCGTTGTGCATTTCTTGTTGTCCTGTTTTGGACAGTTGTGACTCTTTCTACTGCATGTTTCCTGTTATTTTGTCCTTTTGGTTGACTCTTTCATGCAGTTTTACCTTGATTTTTGCTTGCTGAGGTATTCTATTTTCTTTTGGAATGCCTCAGGTTCTGAGCTGTAGCCAGTCTGGTGGCTAGTTGGAGGTGGTGTTGTTGGTGGACTTCCGGACCTTGGAGTCTGTTTACCTTGTTTGTGAGGTTGTTTTCAGTACTTTCTTACAGACATATATGTGTGCTGGTGGGTTCGTGTCAGGTTGTTGGCGCCCACTAGTAGTTTTTACCTTGTACTAGATATATACTATTGCTGCTACCATTTATTTTTCTGGAGATAGTCTACTTGCTTTGAGAAGGTTTTATGCTAGGTTGCTAGTTATTTTTAAACTATAATTATTATTATAAATGAAGCTCAAGATCAGCATGTTTTGTAAACTTAATCACTATTTTCCAAATCACGTACGAAAACCGTTTTCTTATATATACTATATAAACTAAGTGTAGTGTCTTGCATAGCATGAGTGGTTCTCTTGGGACCCTTATGCGCTCTTTAGGGTGTAAAACCTAATTAAAGTATTTTTTCGCAGCGTTTAAATATAGTTTTCTTTTGTGGACTAGATGATCCACTGAGCCGAGGGATACGGACTCTAAACATAACTGATTTTCTATCCATTAAGCTCATGATTTTCTTGCATAAAGATTGTAGTTGGATTTGCCTGAGCGTCAGCAGTTATCCCCTGCTTGACGTGGCATCATGACGCGTGTTTTCTCTTACTCTGATAATTCTTAATTCTGAGAAAATGCGGGTTGTGACACTGCGCGCCGAGGTTTGTAAAACATGTTGTATGTAAAGAGGAACTGTAAGGCCTTAAGGCCAAACCTTTGTTGTACATTCCATGGTTTTATATATAAAGGTGGTTTTATATATATTGGACATTCCGGTTGAGAGTTCAAAGTTGTAACTTAAAGCTTCCGCTAGAATGCTCTGAGTTAGGATTCGTATGGTTTGGTATTATCCTGTGACCTCACCGTCTGTTTGTGGCATATAGTGTGGGGCCCCGGCCGGACCTTCTACTATACGTCATTTAACGGATGGGGTCGTTACATGCATACCTTTTCTTTTATCTGCTAGTGTGTAGTTAATTTTTGCTTATAATATTTTTGTTGGTGAATTCTTTCTTGTTGCACCATGTTTTCTTATATGAATATTCGTTGCAGATGGTGCGGGGATTATAGGCATGGTAGTGATGAGTGCCCCACTAAAGATAGTGAGCATAATTCTCGTGTTTTAGTGTATGGAGCACCGTCCTCTTATGGTACTTCATACACCATACCCAAGTCTTATGGTCACTTCTCTTATTCGCCTTCACCTTTTTCATATTCCTCTCTGGTCCCACCAGGACTGGGGAGTAATGGAAAACTGTGTTTGTGTTGACGTAGCACCGAGCACGTGTTGAAAGATTGTGAAGAATTTCAGTGCCAGTTGGAGGATGCTTTTTTATTTTTCATGTCTATCTTTGTTTTAGTTTTCTTTGTATTTTGTATATTTTTCTTTTTTTGCGGAGCTCACCCCTGCAGGTATTCATAGCAAATTCTTTTTGGCGGGGTTGTGATTCTTCGTTTGGCGGACCTGCTTCTATTTTTTTTTCACGCGTCTTCTGGTATGCTCACTAGTTGAGCATTAGGTATCCTCTCCCCTTATCTCTATCTGATTTTAATTTCAATATCATATGTTGTGTAGCTTAGTTTAAGTCTGGGGGAGAGCCAGTATTTGTTACCTTTTGCACGCGCACATTTCATTTGCATGCTAAAAGCTTTTATTGTTTTATTTTTATTAGTTCATTGCATCGCACACCACTGCACCCATATGAGCATGTGCTTAGCAGTTAGCATGCTGCGAGTTAAACTCATTTCTTTTGTATGATTTAGGAAAATTATTGTGCTGGCATAGAATTGTGAGACAGAGTAAAATGTTGACTCCTGCAGTGCTCCTAGTTGAGTGCTCCCGTCTCGTTTAGAAATTGGAGTAGATTTAATTTTTTTTGTATGCTTATAGTTTTATATTTTTCAAACTGCGTAAATACTATTTATTCTACTCAAAAATTGGTGAACCCGGTGTGAATACTACGGTAGCTTAGGGATGTGTGTAGACTACCATTAGATTCATATTGAACGAGTCAGGATGATAGATAGTCTTTCTCGTTGGCTAGAACTTGCCCTAGCTATTCTTGAAGCATGGGTATAGGATAGTTCAATCGCATGACCGTGATGTAGGCCAACATATTGGCCTGGTTGATCATTGTACCATTCCTAACGTCTTATCCTCGATAGCCCCGTTGAGCCTACCCCTTCTTTTGATTCAGCTCCACCATTATTTCACCAAAGCCTCATAGACGATCCTAGTCGCACACCTAAGTCGAGCTTTAGTGTTTTACATTTCATTTTGGGGTGTTGATGTGGGTATATTCCTTGTGAATATGTGGATGTGCTCCAAAGTTTTTATTTGCTGAAATTGTTAAAATAAAAAGATGATTTGAAAAAAATATATAAAAATTAATTGTGAAAAAGAAAAGTGAAAAAAAAAACATATAATTGAAAATTCTATTTGAGATGAGATTGTATTTGGAGTAGGTGGTGCACACACCCATATTTTAAAAATTAAGTCTGGGGTGTGGTGTACCCGCATGTATTTTTGCTAGCGGATAGATTCTTTTTTATGCTAGCTCATTTGGGTTAGGTGTGTAGCCTTCTTATTTATTTTTGTTTACCTCATCGAAACCCAAGCACCATCTCTTCACTGAAAGTCCTACTAATTAGTGTGTGAACCAAACCAGTGCCATGGAGAGAGTGCGAACAGGCAAGCATATGGTCACCGACATTAGTGGATTCCTTTGGAGGTTATCCTTAGTCCTGAATTTTGGCAATGCTTGCCTTAGTGATTAGTCTACTTTCTCCATACGTGTGACCGGAAGATTCACCGTGATTCCATTTTTGAGTAGTAATAAAATATTGCTACGCATTGTGAAAAGTATAAACTATTTTTTATACTTAGAAATTTCCTCTATTATATTTTTACGCGCTCGAGCATGCGATTTCGGATGGTACTCCGTATCTCAATTTTTATGTTAGCTAGTTTATTTTCCCTATCTGCATAGATTTTGTTTGCTCGGGACGCACAAACAGGTAAGTCTGGGGATGTGATGAGTCCTATTTATAGACTGATTTTCGGACTCATCTGGGCTAGTTTCCTTTCACAAGCACTTCACTTTTAGTTCGTTATCGTATATATTTCATCTAATCTTAATTTCCATAGGAAGTGTTCTTATAGGCCCGTGATTACGTATTTATGTTACTTTTATTGATTGTACTTCTTATTTTAATTGTTTGGAATGTCTGCACAGATCAGTGGTTAGTTTTTCCTGCAAGTACAGGGGTTGTATGGGTGCTCTGGGTTGGTTTGGGGCCCATTTATACATAAGGGCCACTGATCATGTGTTTTTACATGCGCACGCTCAGTGGATTCCTTAGCGCACGACCACTGGTCGTGCGCCACTGATCGTGTGCATTGATTCCATTTTTTACCAGGTTCTGTCATGCCAATACGCACTATCACAGGACACAGTGCGCACGACCACTGGTCGTATGCCACTGATCGTATTCCACTGATCGTGTGCATTATATTTTTTGCAATCTATAAATACGCAGGTTCCGCTCTAATTCCGCATTCTAGACTTTTTTTATCCGCCGTTTTTGTCTCTGAGGAGGGTTCCGCCAATCTCCTTCTTCCTCCACTGTAAGGAGGGGCTCCGGGCAAGCTTTCAACGCCAAATTCAAGCTAGAGCTTCCTCTCGGCCTCCTCCTTCACCCTTGAGCTTCAAGAAGGGTTTGACCTAGCTTTCACCATCAAGCTCGATGGAGTTTGTGTCATCCTCCACCGAATTGTGACATGAAGAAGACGGGTCCATTGGGAGTTAGTGACAGTATCCTCTACCCCGGACGCGGTTGAGGACTGAGCTAGGATGGGGATTGACTACCCGATGATTCCTTCCGTAAATCCTCAGCAAGACTATGGATCCAATCAATTTGGCACTCTCTTCTTTTTTTGTTGTTGATAGTGTAGTTTGATCTTTTTTTATTTGATGAAGTGGGCTCAATTTGATATACGTTTGTGTACAATCATGTCTATATGATTTTATATTCATGTTATTTGCTTGAGGTGCGCCATTATCCATCCTCCGCCACATAGTGCCGCACCAGCAATTGCTAGTAGCATGCATAGCGAAGAGGTGTTCAAGACCCTCATTTCATCATTCTCACCACCTCATCTGCAAGCCTACTTGTCAATCATCCCAGCGATTCGGTGCATAGCAGCCCGTGTAGTTTTCCATCCGCCCGGCGAAGCATTGCATAATGGCATTGCATAAGAGTTGTTTATTAGTGTTTTACTTTCTTTTTCCGGAAACAATCAAATCCCCCTTCGTAAACATCGACCTAATGACTTAAATCTCAAGTCCTAAAAATTAACTCCACCTTACTGTGTTCCTTGAGTGATCGATACTTGGGAAAATTCGCCAATTTTATATTACTTGTGCGACCGGTACACTTGTCATAAACTGCATCAGGCGGGCTCTAGCATTTCTTATTTCTCTCCAGCAACTAGGGCTCTGCCCTAGGCCATCTCTCATCATCCCAAGCTTCAAGGAATGTGATTCTAGCCTCTACATCATCATCAAGCAAGGAGTTTATCGTATAAGACATGGACGGATAATAATAGAAAAAAAGGCTTGCAAATTAGAAGGTGGTGACAACCCTTCTAGACCCAGGGCGATAGTTCATGTCATGGTAAGGAGCATGAATTGAATACATAGTGATCTCCTTCCATATCTACATCAAGCATCTGGATTTGGGTGTATTTCTTGCCTTTTCTCCACCCATTTGATGATTGTTGTTTTTCTATTTTTCATGATTATGAAAGCACTCTAGATGCTTTATTGAGAGAGAGAGAGAAAGAGGGGGTGAAAGTCTTTGTTTTCAAGGTAGCTAGCAACCTAGAGGGGGGGTGAAAAGGTTTCTTGTGACTTTCTTTTATTTTCTTCTTTAAGTGCTTAGTGTGTTAGTAGTTATCTGCATTCAAGAACCTGCAATAAAGAAACAACACAAAAAGCACACACAAAACATATAATGGTTCCCCAGATTATGGGTACATCCACTCTCCTCCCACCTTTCTAACTTTTAGTTAGATAAGGCACTTCTCAAAAACTCAGCTCCAAGAGCATACACCACAAATCCCACAGGATCTCTCAGTCTCCTCCAAGACTTATAACTCAGGCCAAAGCCATACATCAGAGTAAACTTGCTCCTATAACTCAGTGATCAACCGATCACCTACCTTAGGCCAAATGCCCTACCACTCAGGCTTGGAGGACAGCCTTACCTCAGATCCATAAAGGATCCTACCTCAGAGAGAATGACTCTCCTATAGCTCAAGAACAAAAAACCTACCACAGATCCAAAGGATCCTACAACTTAGGCACAAGTGCCCTACAACTCAGAGAGAATGACTCTCCTACCTCAGGCTCAAGATCCCTACCTCAGATCTAAACTAGATCCTACTCTCAGAGAGTATAAATCTTCTACAGCTCAGGAAAAACTTCCCTACCTCAGGCTAAAAAGCCCTACAACTCTGATCCAAAAGGATCCTACAGAAATACAGTGGTTTGAATTAATTTGACACACAAAAATTTCTCTGTGTCTGCTATTGGAACCCCTAGGTGATTTGGGCTAGGTTCTCTTCTTAGGTTGTGACCCATATTGTATAGAAGGGTCAAAGCTTTATGTGTTTCTAGAGTCTAGGCCATGTTCTTAGAGTCAAAAGATCAAAGGACCAACCTACAACACTGCCAGAGACTCAAAACTTAGAGAAATCAAGATTTAGAGAAAGAGATCTACATTCGTCGAACTCAGGTCGACGATAGTCGTGCTCAGCTCGACTAACTCAAGGCTAAAATCTCTGAGCTGAGCTCGACAAACTTTATGCTCAGCTCAACTAACTCAGAGCTAAAATCTCTGAGCTGAGCTTGACGAACTTCATTCTCAGTTCGACTAACTCTTCAACACTCAGCGCCATAATTCACTCATAGCCAAGGCTGACTCAGATATAAAGAACACTCAATGCCAAATGTGCTATTCACTCAATGCCGACAGATTGACCAAGTTCTTTGGTCGAATAACGTCACAGTCTCAGGTCAACGAACTTAGAGCATAGAAAAAGAAGATTTCATCAAGCAGCAGTTAGCTATTCAGAGGTAAACGATCTTGTAACTCAGCTCGACGAACAGCAATACTTAGCATGACGAACAGCAATACTTAGCTCGACAAACAATGGACTCAGCTCGACGAATTCTGTCTTCTGGTCGACGATTCAAAACTAAGTTGTTTCCTTCCTTCTGTTTCTATTATATTGTAGTAATTCCTGTGTTATTAATGCTCTAACATTCTCTGAATATTACCATTAGACAGAGCATTAATTATGGTCTTCATCAGGATTATTTCCTGCCATTTTTTCAATGAAACAGTTGTGGAAAGTAATCAATGCCGTGTAATTCTCAACGTCATCAGCATTGATTACAGGAGGAATTTGAAAATTAAAATGGTCGTCGACAAACCAATAAGTTATTATTCTGCTGAAAGAAGAATATACACGAGATCAATAATACGAGAGAAAAAAAAATCTTGCTCATCTTCATCTGTCCTTAGTCTTCTCCAAGGCTTTCAAAGTGACAAACATCCTTATCAGTCTAGAAACCTGCTATCGAGCAATCATCAAAAGCTGAAGGCCTACACCCTTGAACAAAGCTTTTACTCCTGAACCATTCAAGATCTCAGGGGGAGCATTGACAATAAACCAGAATCCACACAGTCTTCTCATTTTGACTCGAGAAAAGAAGACTTACATCACTCTCTCATTCCCACCTCTGTACAGGGTTTTAATTCCCTTCAAAATTATTCTGGTTGCAAGTCTCCTTCCAAAATACTTGGGTTGGTTTTTGAGCACCTGATCAAAATCTCATTGGTGACAGTCACCTGATCAAAACCTGTAGTGGATTCCTACCAAGGGTGGTAGAAGAGTGGATGTACCCAGTTTGGGGAACCACTATAAATTTCTTGTGCTGTCTGGTTGCTCTTTCTCTTCGGTTCTTGCTGTGGCTTTGTTAGTTAGATATTCTGTGATCTTTGTTTTACTTTAATCTATGATAGTTAGATATAGTTGTTAAAGTAAAAGATAGTTAATTGTTAAAGAAGAAAATTTTAAAATAACACACAGACATACTCTATTCACCCCCCCCCCCCCACTAGAGTATATCAGATCTAACCATAACTTTCAATTGGTATCATAGGGTGGTTCTTTAGGTTGTACAAGCTAACCCTTGAACAAAAGATCCTAAGTTAGATCTGTTCTCTATACATCTTCTAGATATATACAACACGGTACAGAACAAAGAATATGCAAGCACCAGACCTCCAGTGTGTAACTTTTCAAAGTTCACACTCTAAAAGGCAAGAATCAGACTCTACATGAATTCTATTGATGAGGATATATTTAATTCCATCTTAACAAGACCACCAGCTCCAGTGGCTTCAACCCTATCAACTTCAACAGACATGAGTGTTGTTCAACCCCCTGGATGGACAGATGCACAGAAAAAGGCAAAGATAGCTGATGTCAGAGCCATGAACATATTGGCTCAAACAATGTCAGATGAGATATTTCAAAAGGTTGCTGAGTGCACATCAGCCAAGGCCATTTGGGACTCCCTGAACCAGATGGTGGCTGGATCAGCAGATGAGAGGAAGGATAAAAGATCCAACCTCATCACTCAATATGAAAACTTCAAAAAGGATGAAGCTAAAATAGTGGAAGTGATGTACAACAGACTCAGCTCAATTTTCAGTGAGCTGAGGACTCTAGATAAGGAAATCATTTTGACTGAAGTGAATGACAAGATCCTCATGTGCTTCCCCAGCACATGGGACTCAAGAATCTGGCTCATCAGAGAAGCAAGAAGCACAAAAAAGACCTCAACAGAAGCTCTACAAGGAAAGCTAAAGTCCTATGAGCAGCTGATAAAATCAAGGGAAGCAGTAGCTGAAGTCAAGACTCCTACACCAACTAGGAAAGAGAAAAACATATCTTTCAAAGCTGCAGGAGACTCTGAAGTCATTCCTGTGAATGAAGAATTTATGAGTCTCTTTTCCAAGAGATTCTTTAAGATGGCTAGAAAAGATTTCAGTAGGAAACCATCCAAGTATGAAGACAAGCCAAGGTATGACAAAACACCATCTAAAGAAGTAGTATGTTTTGGCTACAGGAAACATGGGCATTTCATCTCTGGGTGCCCAAAAGTTTAGAAGAAGGATAGAAGAAAGGAGGGTGACTCAAGGAAGGTTCACTACAGCAAGCCTTCCTCAAGCAAGCATAAGAGGAAGGACAAGGGCTTTGTTGCTGAGTTGATGGGCCAAAACCCGAGCAGGCAAGTGTACCTGTCGAATCGTAGTATCAAGGTCATATTTAAAACCCGGGGATGTCAAGTACTGCTGCTCACGCTTTAACTATTATCCTATCGGAAAACTATTGGGATTTGAGAATTTTTAAAAGTAAAATAAAAGACGATTTTTTAGACGATAAACTTATAATAAAGAGATAGCATTCGATCAATAAATCACCATAAATGAAATGAGAGGGATAAAAAGATATAGTTTTAAATTTGTAAATCATACTCGACCGTGACGGATCCGAAAATAAGACAAAATCTTGCTAGAGCATTATGTCTCCTAACTTATAGACGCTTTGATTGAAATCTCTTTACAAATCAAAGAAGCCTAAAGTTGCATTATCAAGATGATCCGCACTATTGGATTTGACTCCAATTCGGAAGATTTACGTCATCCTATCTCTAGGGTTGCGTGCAACTCCTTCCTTCTTTGAGTGATCTTTCACATTCACGAGCCTCTCGGCTACTTAAATATGAGATCAAAAGCCAACTACCGTATACCAGAAATACGGAGTCGGCACAAAATAAATCAAAGAAGGATTGAGCATGAAATAACAAAAATAAAACTAAGAAAGAAAATAAACTCTCATCTCACTTCATGGATCCTCATGATCGAATGCTAAGTAAAATTAGTTACTCATAATTGAAAGAGAAGACAAGATAAGATAAGAGAGGAACATTTTTATTACTTGCAAAAAGAAAGAGTACAAAACAAGGAAATAAAAGGGCAAAATTATTCTACGAAAAAAACTATTACAACAACAAGGAAATTATAACATGGAAGAAAAAGCATACATAGCAATGAAAGATGAAAAACTTGCACTAGAACTCTCTTGCTCTCTCCAAAAGCCACCTTTTATAATATGATACCATGGGCTCCTTTTATAGATGGGGAGGGAAGATTCTAGAATGAAGAGGAGGGGAAGAGACACAAGGGGGGCTGGCCACATGTGGGGAGATATTCATGCATGTAATAAATGAGGGGGGAGAGAGGGAGGTTCATGCATGCATTTTCATTTTAAAAAATGAAAAAGAACAAAATAAAAATAAGAAGGGGGATGGATGGGTTTAAATAAGAATGAGAAAAAGGTAAAGAGGGGTGAATGAGAAATAAATAAGAGAGATGGGGTGAGTGGGGGAGATGCATGAGAAATAATGAGGAGAGAGGGAGAGAGAATGAATGTTGAGGGGAAGGTGAGGAAGGTGGCCAGCCATATGTATAGGGGGCTTCTTCATGGTCTTGCATGGGCTCGGGTTTGAGGTTGTGGGCTGCTCCAAGCTGGGCTTGAGGGCTGCATCATGTTGGCTCAGGTAGGGGCTGCACCATGCTCTCGGGTATAAGTGGTGGGCTGCACTTGTTTGCTCGGCCTGCATCATGTATGGCTTGTAATGGTGTGCTCGGGTTGGGCTTCATGTCTGCTATAAGAGGGAGGGGTCGGCCATCCAAATGGGCACTTGAATCTACAAAATAAAAATAAAACATTAGCTCATATTATAATAACATATCATGATATAAAATTTAAATAAAACTAAACATAAAACATAATAATTCATACTATAATTAGTTATAAAAAAATAAAACTAAACAAAACATAACATAATATAACTTATTAAACAAGAACAAAAAATACAAAACACATATAATAAAACTTAGAAATAATAGAAACAAAACATGGAAGACATTAATAAGAAATAAAACAAAGCATGCATAAAAATACTTAAAACATTTAAATAAACTATGAATTTTGCATACTAAACTATCCCAAAAATGATGACTAAAACAAGTCATCAAACTCCCCCATGCTTAGGCATTTGCTTGCCCTCAAGCAAATAGAGATAAAAATTAGGGAAAAAGAAAAAGAAAGCAAAAGATATATATATATTTTAGGTTCCATAGTTAAGAAAACCAAAACATGAAAAATTAAACTATCTAATTTCCATGTTATCAACTAGTGGAGACCTAAAAATCTCATTAAAACATAAGTAAAGTTTACACATTTCTAAATCTTAAAACAAAGCATCCAAAATAAATGAAAATAAGGAAAACAAAAGTATAGGTTCTAAATAAATGGCGCATTAACGAACTACTAGATTGCTAGATAAAAATTAACCCTAAAACACCTCAAGGTAACCTCCAAAGAAATCCATCAATGATGGTGACCATAGGCTTGTACGTTCACACTTTCTCCACTACGCGAATTTATGTTCTTAAGATCAATAGGACTTAAAATAGGCATTAAGACTTTGCTTAGGTAAATAATTAGGAAATGAAAACAAGGATAAACATGAGGGCTTAAACACTAAATCAAGGTGAGCTCAAAAATAAACAAACCATAACAAAAATGAGAAATGACAAGTATGTCATTTCTCCAATTAAAACAAAGATACAAAACAAGGCCATACATTTTTCTTTTATAAATTTGGCCAAACATAAACCCCTTTTTTTCATTTTTTTGATTTTGATTTTTTCATCATTTTTTCCATTCATTGAAACACAAATATTTTGTAAAGCTCCAAATGTAAGATAAAAATTTCCTTTTCATTTTTTTCATAAAGAGATAACCCATCACACAATGATTTTTTAAAAATGAAGCTCAAGGTTTAGTGTGCAATAGGAAAGGCATTTATGGCTTTGGTGAAAATAATGAAAAGCAAGGTGGAGCTAAATCAAAAAAACATGGAAAAGGCCCAAAATTATTTTGCAATAGTAATTTTTTTGGTGGGCAAGAAAAGCTCAAACTAGTCAAATGGGTGGCCTAAATCATTTCTAAAGTACGTAAAAACGACGCAAATGTTTCGAGAGTAGCTTGGGACAAGTTCTAGACACCAAGAAAGACTACCCCACAAATGAAAAAGAGCTAATATTACCTAGCAACCATTCATAAGCAACTTGACTGAATAAAAAGACATAACTACAAATTGCTAACTTATAACGTAAAAAACATATGCCTATATTTAAAAAGAGAAACTAGTAAAACTAAGCTATGTTAAAATGATAGGTTTAGAAAAACCGCTTCAAAGAAATCTAAATAGAACTAAGGAACCGCACGGGCCTACACTTCACTAGAAGAAACATAAAAATAAAAATAGAAAATAATTTTAGGTTTTGTTTTTCAAATAGATTTTAGCACTTTTTTTATTTTTGTTTTTCTAATTTTTTGGGTTTTGTATTTTATAATTTTTTTTGATATTTTTGATAAAAATAATACTCCTAAAAGACTTAATGCATTATACTAATGTAAAAAAGAAAGAAAAAAAACTAAACCCTCCCCCATGCTTAAATTCTTCATTATCCTCAATGAAGGAAAAAAGAGAAGGAAACTGAGAAGGAGAGAAAAAAGAAAATGCAGAAAGTAAAGTAAATAAAAAAAACAGGACTTCCCCGGGTTTGTGAGATGAAGGCGGATGTCGCTCCCCCATGCTTACTTTTTAGCGCACTTGATCGTCAGCAGGTTTGACTTGATCCATCTTGAAATTAGCAACGTTGGAGCGGCGATCGCGAACTTGCTTGATTGGCCTCCGGAAGGAAGAGCAAAATAAAAGCAGAAAAAAATAGAGTCCGTGGGTAGGTGCCAAAAATTGTTCTTTATTACAACAATTAAAAGTCTGAATAAAAGTTTCATAATAATAATAATAATAAGTCCAAAAATAAAATAAAAAAGTTCCATAAAAATTTAAGAGTCCAGAATAAGATTCTCCATTGCAGGAGACACAGAATCATTAGAAAAATATAATTTAAGTCTATGCCCAATTACTTTAAAGTCACCCTTATCCGGGTGTGAGAGTAGCACAGTTCCATAAGAAAAAACATCCTTGACCGTAAACGGTCCAGACCATCTAAATTTAAGTTTTCCAGGGAAGAGATGTAAATGTGAATTAAAAAGAAGAACCTGATCTCCTGGTTTAAACATTTTAGGATGGCGCAGGTTCTTATCGTGATACAGTTTCGTGCGTTCTTTATAAATTTTATTATTTTCGTAAGCGTACGCTCTCCATTCATCGAGTTCATTCAATTGATTTTTTCTATGCTCGCCAACCGAATGCGGATCAAAATTAAAAAATTTTAACGCCCAATACGCACGGTGTTCTACTTCTACCGGAAGATGACACGATTTTCCAAAGACCAATCGGAAAGGAGTAAAACCGATGGCGGTCTTGTACGCTGTCCGATAGGCCCAAAGAGCATCGTCTAATTTTAGGGACCAGTCTTTACGAGAAGTAGAAACAGTTTTTTCAAAAATTCTTTTTACTTCTCGATTGACTACCTCAACCTGACCGTTAGTTTGGGGGTGATAAGCGGTGGATAATTTATGCGTAACGCCATATTTAGTTAAAACCTTAGTTAGTTGGGCGTTACAAAAGTGTCTCCCCCTATCACTAACGATCGCTCGAGGAAAACCAAAACGAGAAAATAATTTTTTTAAGAAATTTATGACTACACGAGCATCATTACTTGGTAAAGCCTGGGCCTCTGCCCACCTAGAGACATAATCTACGGCGACTAAAATATATTTATTTCTTAAACTTGAGGGAAATGGGCCGACAAAGTCTATGCCCCACAAATCAAAAACTTCGCACTCGAGAAAAAAGTTTTGTTCCATTTCATTTTTATTAGAGATATTTCCAGTCCGCTGGCATCGATCGCATCCACCCACAAAGATTTTTGCATCTTTAAATATGCTTGGCCAATAAAAGCCAGCACTAAGTACTTTGTGTGCGGTGCGGTTTGCTTGAAAGTGCCCGCCAGTCGGACCTTCATGAACATGTTTAAAAATCTGTTGACCCTCTTCCCAGGAAACACATCTTCTTACCACCTGGTCGGCACAAATGCGAAATAAAAATGGATCCTCCCAAAAGTAATACTTCAACTCAGAAAAGAATTTCTTCTTTTGCTGAGATGAGTATTCCTTTGGGAGGATGCGGGCCACCAGATAATTGGCCAAATCGGCAAACCAAGGGGGTAGAAGAAGAAACGTTTAAAATTCGTTCAACCGGAAAAGAGTCATTAATAAAATTTTCATTTAAAATATCAAGTGTGGGATTTCAAGACCAGAAAGATGATCAGCTGCTAGGTTTTCCGCTCTTTTCTTATCCCGAATCTCCAAGTCGAATTCTTGAAGTAAGAGGATCCAACGAATCAGACGTGGCTTAGCATCCGGTTTAGAAAGGAGGTACTTCAAAGCGGAATGATCCGTGAAAATAATAACTTTAGAAAGAGTAACGTACAGTCGGAATTTATTAAAAGCAAAAACAACAGCTAAGAGTTCTTTCTCCGTCGTGGTGTAATTTTCTTGAGCAGAAGTTAGAGTTTTACTAGCATAGAAAATCGGATGAAAGTTCTTAGCAATTCGTTATCCTAGAACCGCACCTACCGCATGATTACTCGCATCACACATAATTTCAAAAGGTAATCCCAAACTGGGGCGATCATAATCGGAGCATTTATAAGTTTGGATTTAATTAAGTCGAACGCCGCTAAACAAGAGTCATCAAAAACAAAAGGAGCGTCTTTTTCGAGAAGGTGAGTGAGAGGCTTTGTAATTTTTGAAAAGTCTTTAATAAATCTTCGATAAAATCCCGCATGCCCTAAAAAACTTCTAATCACTTTAATATTTGTAGGTGGCGGTAACTTTTCAATTACTTCAATTTTTGCCTTGTCCACTTCAATTCCCCTAGCGGAAATTTTGTGGCCAAAGACTAAGCCTTCACGTACCATAAAGTGGCACTTCTCCAAATTTAAAACTAGATTCGTTTCTTCGCAGCATTTTAAAACTTTTCCTAAATTCCTTAAACATAATTCAAACGAGTCGCCAAAAACTGAGAAGTCGTCCATAAACACTTCCATAATGTTTTCTACATATTTATCGAAGATGGCTAGCCAACACCACTGAAAGGTAGCTAGTGCATTACATAGCCCGAAAGGCATCCTACGATAGGCAAAGGTTCCGAAAGGGCAAGTTAATGTTGTCTTCTCTTGGTCCTCGAGTGCGATAGGGATTTGGAAGTATCCCGAAAGACTGTCGAGAAAACAATAAAAACTATGCCCGAATAAGCGTTCTAAAATTTGATCGATAAAGGGAAGGGGGAAGTGATCTTTACGAGTGGCATCATTTAATTTACGGTAATCGATGCACATCCTCCATCTCGTTACCATCCTAGTTGGAATTAAATCATTATTGTTATTTGTTATCACCGTGATCCCACCCTTCTTAGGTACAACCTGAACCGGACTTACCCACTTACTATCGGAAATAGGATAAATTATCCCCGCATCTAATAACTTAAGAACCTCGCCATTCACAACCTCTTTCATATTAGGATTAAGAAAACGTTGAGGTTGGACTACTCCCTTAGAGTTATTTTCAAAGAATATTTTGTGGGTGCAAAAGGAAGGGCTAATGCCAAGAATATCAGAAATTTGCCACGCTATAGCTCGGCGATGCTTTTGTAGTAGTTCGATCAATTGATCGTTTTCGGATTGAGAAAGCAAAGCCGAGATTATAACGGGCAATTTAGAATTTTGTTCAAGAAAGGCATATTTGAGATGTTCGGGAAGGGGTTTGAGTTCTAAGTTGGGTGGTTCATCGTAAGAGTTCTTTAAAACTTTTTCATTTTCAAAAACAATATTTTCATAATTTTTTTGTCTAAACACTGGTTCATTTGCAAAGTTGGCTTGTGCGGACATAGCCGTGTCTTCAAAAACATTTGTAGAAAAATCAGAAAAAGAGGAAGAAAAATCATTGGAAGAAATATTTGAAAGAAAAAGAGAGGAGTCTTCATTTAAAACATCGAGGAAAAAACATGAATCGTCATTTTTTAAAGAATTTTTCATGGATTGGTTTATTGAAAACGTCACCTCATCATCTCCCACGCGAAGCAAAAGTTTTCCGTTATACACATCGATGACCGCATGAGAGGTGGCTAGGAAGGGGTGAACAAGGATAAGAGGGACCTCGATGTCCTCTTCAATATCGAGAATGACAAAATCAACCGGGAAGATGAATTTGTCAACCTTCACTAGCACATCTTCAACGATACCTAACGGATACTTAATCGATCAATCGGCTAACTGTATACTCATGCGCGTAGGGCTGAGAGTGCCCAAACCTAGCTTATTGAATAAAGATAAAGGCATCAAATTGATGCTCGCTCCTAGATCCGCTAACGCGTGTTTAACAAAAAGGTCGCCAAAAACACAAGGAATTGAAAAACTACCCGGGTCATTTATTTTTTTGGAAGATTTGAGTTTTTAATGATCATCGAGCACTCTTCATTTAAAGTCACGTGAGAAAGATTTTCTAATTTCTTCTTGTTTGTTAATAAATCCTTAAGGTATTTTGCATACTTCGGCATTTGACTAATCGCTTCATGAAATGGCAAATTAATATGAATTTGTTTGAACATTTCAAGGAAGCGTTGGTACTGATCGTCTAGTTTTTCTTTCCTAAGTCGAGCCGGATAAGGAGGTGGCGGAAATTCCTTTATAACAACCGGAGCATCATTTTGAACGTTATCTTTTTCTTTTTCAAAATAAAAAAAATAGAGATATCTTTTTCTTTTTCAAAAGTAGATTTTTCATTTTCCGTAGGGATAATTGTTTCTGCAGTAGGAGAGACAGTCACCTTTGGCTCTTCCCTTGTGGTGGGCTCGTTAACAACCTTACCGCTCCGAAGGGAAATCGCATTTGCGTTGTCCCTTGGGTTAGGTTCAGTGTTCGAGGGAAGAGTTCCAGGTGGTCTCTCGGAAAAAGCCTTGGCAAGTTGCCCGACCTGTTTTCTAAACTTTCACGGACCCAGTTAGACTTCTAATATTGGCTTCGTTCGAATTTATATATTTAGAAAGGATCTCTTCCAAAGGGGAAGGTTTTTGAAAGCTTTTGTTTTGTTGTGGTGGTGGTGGTGGTGTAAAATCATGCGGTGGGCGTACGACGTTAGCATTATTACTCCAAGAAAAATTAGGATGGTTACGCCATCCAGGGTGATAAGAATTCGTAGCAGCATTAAAACCAGGTGGAGAAGAAAAATTCAAAAAAGCAGAAAAATTGTTTGCAGAATTATTTTGAGCAGGCCTGGGTATGTTCCCCAGATAATCCACCTGCTCGGCAGCAGCAGCAGTATTCACATTTTCAAATACCTTAGCAGCGGAGGCAGCAGTCATCTCCGAAATCCACTTCATAGATACCTGCAGGTTTAGCTGGGCGAGTCCTAGACAAATTCCACTGATAAGTGTTCATCACCATGTCCTCGATAAGCTCAAGAGAGGCTTCCGGAGTTTTGCGGTCTAAAGAACCAGCGGAAGCGGCATCTATCATTTGCTTAGTTTCTTGATTTAGCCCATTGTAAAATGTCTGGACCTGTAACCATACAAGGAGAGCATGATGTGGGCATCTTCTCAAAAGTTCTTTGTACCTCTCCCAAGTGTCATAGAGGGTCTCAGAAGCAATTTGAGAGTATGAAGTTATATCATTTCTTAGCTTAGCAGTTTTGACGGGGGGGAAATATCTTGCAAGAAATTTTTCAACTAAAATGTTCCAAGTAGTGATTAATCCTCTTGGAAGAGAACTCAACCACTGTTTGGCTTTGGTTCTTAAAGAGAAATGGAAGATTCTTAGCCTTATAGCATCGTCTGAGACACCATTGATTTTAAAGGTGTCACAGATTTCAAGAAAACTAGCAATATGTAAGTTCGGATCTTCATCTTGTAATCCGTCGAACTGTACATATTGTTGCACCATTTGTATGATGTTAGGCTTAAGCTCGAAGTTATTGTTCGCAATCGCAGGTCAAACAATACTTATTTCAGTCCCCTCCAGATTGGGTCGAGCATAATCGGACATGGTCCTTTGCTGAGCCATTTCTGGGTTAGGGTCTCCCATTTCAGAATTAAAATTGCAATCGCCGTAAGAATCCTCAACCGCTGTTTGAGAAGTGGAAGCCACGAATCGTAGTTATCTCTGAAAGGAGCGTTCGATTTCTGGGTCCAAATCAACAAGTAGCGACGGATCCGCTCGGGTCATGCACTAGAAAAGAAAACGAAGGAGAATGGAAAAGAAAACTTGAAAAAAGAAAAGGAGAAGAAAGGATTTTTTTTTGAAAATAAATTTTTTTATGGATTGGCTCTCAAACTTCCCAAGGGCTACCCGGTGAAGGGTTCGTAAGGTACTAGGTAAAATGGTGGCGCTTAAAGACCCTTACTCTTTTCGAGAGAATTTAGGTTGGGTAGAAATAAGATGATGTGAGGTGATTATAAAAAGAAAAGAAAATATATTTTTTTATATATATTTTTGCAGAAGTAATAACGAAAGAGTTTTCAAAATATTGACGAAGAAACTCCCCGGCAACGGCGCCAAAAACTTGATGGGCCAAAAGTCGAGCATGCAAGTGTACCTGTCGAATCGTAGTATCAAGGTCGTATTTAAAACTCAGGGTTGTCAAGTACTGCTACTCACGCTTTAACTATTATCCTACCGGAAAACTGTTGGGATTTGAGAATTTTTAAAAGTAAAATAAAAGATGATTTTTTAGACGAAAAACTTATAATAAAGAGATAGCATTCGATCAATGAATCACCATAAAATGAAATGAGAGGGATAAAAAGATATTGTTTTAAATTTGTAAATCATACTCGACCGTGACGGATCCGAAAATAAGACAAAATCTCGCTAGAGCATTAGGTCTCCTAACTTATAGACACTTTGATTGAAATCTCTTTACAAATCAAAGAAGCCTAAAGTTGCATTATCGAGATGATCCGCACTATTGGATTTGACTCCAATCCGGAAGATTTACGTCATCATATCTCTAGGGTTGCATGCAACTCCTTCCTTCTTTGAGTGATCTTTCACATTAATGAGCCTCTCAGCTACTTGAATATGAGATCCAAAGCCTACTACCGTATACCGAAAATACGGAGTCGGCACAAAATAAATCAAAGAAGGATCGAGCATGAAATAACAAAAATAAAACTAAGAAAGAAAATAAACTCTCATCTCACTTCATGGATCCTCATGATCGAATGCTAAGTAAAATTAGTTACTCATAATTGAAAGAGAAGACAAGATAAGATAAGAGTGGAACATTGTTATTACTTGCAAAAAGAAAGAGTACAAAACAAGGAAATAAAAGGGCAAAATTATTCTACTAAAAAAACTATTACAACAACAAGGATATTATAACATGGAAGAAAAAGCATACATAGCAATGAAAGATGAAAAACTTGCACTAGAACTCTCTTGCTCTCTCCAAAAGCCAACTTTAAAAATATGAGACCATGGGCTCCTTTTATAGGTGGGGAGGGAAGATTTTAGAATGAAGAGGAGGGGAAGAGACATAAGGGGGGGCGGCCACATGTGGGGAGATATTCATGCATGTAATAAATGAGGGGGGAGAGAGGGAGGTTCATGCATGCATTTTCATTTTAAAAAATGAAAAAGAACAAAATAAAAATAAGAAGGGGGATGGATGGGTTTAAATGAGAATGAGAAAAAGGGAAAGAGGGGTTAATGAGAAATAAATAAGAGAGATGGGGTGAGTGGGGGAGATACATGAGAAATAATGAGGAGAGAGGGAGAGAGAATGAATATGGAGGGGAAGGTGAGGAAGGTGGTCGGCCACATGTATAGGGGGCTTCTTCATGGGCTTGCATGGGCTCGGGTTTTAGGTTGTGGGCTGCTCCAAGTTGGGCTTGAGGGCTGCATCATGTAGGCTCAGGTAGGGGCTGCACCATGCTCTCGAGTACAAGTGGTGGGACTCACTTGTTGGCTCGGCTTGCATCATATATGGCTTGTAATGGTGTGCTCGGGTTGGGCTTCGTGGGCTGCTACAAGAGGGAGGGGCCGACCATCCAAATGGGCACTTGAATCTACAAAATAAAAATAAAACATTAGCTCATATTATAATAACATATCATGATATAAAATTTAAATAAAACTAAACATAAAACATAATAATTCATACTATAATTAGTTATAAAAAAAATAAAACTAATCAAAACATAACATAATATAACTTATTAAACAAGAACAAAAAAAATACAAAACACATATAATAAAACTTAAAAATAATAGAAACAAAACATGGAAGACATTAACAAGAAATAAAACAACGCATGCATAAAAATACTTACAACATTTAAATAAACTATGAATTTTGCATACTAAACTATCCCAAAAATGATGACTAAAACAAGTCATCATGAGTCATGGGGTGATACTGAAGAAGTGTCAACCTCCTCCAGCTCCAGTGAGGATGAAGAAGAGCAGAAGGCCAAAGAAGTTTTCCTCATGGCTATTGAGGCAGGCAGTAGCAGATCAGATGTTGATGAGCCTGAAGATGAAGAGCTCTTATCAGCTGAGGATCAGGTAATAGCCTCTTATGATTTTTAATCAGAGGAATTTAAACTTGAATTTAAAAATTTGTGCTTAGACTTAATTAGCTCTGAGAAGGAAATCAAACTCCTTCAAGAAAAATTAAAAGACCTAGATAAAACTACTGCAGTGAATGCTAACCTAACAAATAAACTTATCTCTGCTAATCAACAAATATCCTTTTTGAAATCTGAACTTAGCAAGGCCAAGATATTAGAAGAATCCTTAAAAGGGAGAAGTCTACAATTATTTGATATCACTAGTACTATAAATGCTAGGATAAACAATAGTAAACTAGGATTCAAATGGCATTGAGTGCACTCAATGCCTAAGACCCAGACTCGTCAAGTAAACTCCTTTACTCGACAAATCGCTGAGTGGATTCAACGCACTCAACGCTTAAGTATGACAGTCGATGAATCAACACTTGATGCTCGACGAATCGGTGAGTCAACACAACACACTCAACGCCATCATTCGACGAGTTAACACTTAACTCGACGAAAGCGTTGACTGGTCTCGACGCTTTTGCCTTAGAATATTTTAGTCCCTTCAGCTCATCATATGAGCTATACCATACAGATCCAAACTCCCAATTTCTCCACAATCTTATGTACAACCCCTATAGGCTCATAATGAGTTGGCAGTGAGGCTACATGCTAGATCACTTCCAGATCACTATAGTAGCACCAACAATGATGTCTTTTATGTCTCCTCACTTTGGAAAGCATTACTTCGGTCGGAGTAGCATATTACTTCTACCTCGGGCTCGGTAGCATCTAACTGGTCAGTTCGATTGGAGCCAATATGGATCGACGATAAAACAGTACAAGTTTTACGGAAGAAGTGAGTTCCTTTGGTCAAGGTATTGTGTTCAAATCATGGGCAAAAGGAGCACACTTGGGAGCCCTTGGACCTCATGCTGAACAAACACCTGGAGCTCTTCACCTCAATTATAAACTAAACCTCCTACAAGTTGATTTGTTCTTCACAAACCCCGTAGACCTGAACCTGAATTTCGAGGACGAAATTTTTGTTTTGTTTATTGGAATTTGTAATATCCCCCACACTTATAGACCCCCTAAAGTTAGGGTTAAGGCTCGAGTGCTGCATGGAGGCCCTAGTATGACCATAGCTCAGCTTGAACTTTGGGAAACTGCAATGTGCACCCCATATGTGCATAAGTCAACCCCAAAGTCAACCATGGTCAAATTAACCCTAAAGGCTAAATGAGAGCTCAAGCTAATTCAAATGGGCTAAGGCCTTGCCCAAGGCCCATCCTATGGCCCACTAATTTTTCATATTTATTTAATCTAATTTTTTATTTTAATTAGGTGATTTAATTGGAGTATTTAGGAGGGAAGTTTCATTTGGAGGGGAAATAATGGAGGAAGTCCAAGTGGCACTCCCTTCTTCCCCAACCCCTCCTTTCATCTTCTCTAATGAAGAGGAGGAGGTTTCCAATAGTTATAGGTTGGCCACCATTAAGGAGGGCCTTTAATGGCCATGAACATAACACCCAAAACTTGGATCTCCTATATAGAATCCCCACAAGCTCAATTTGATCTTTTCATCACCTTCATAAGACCTCAAGTAATTAAAATCGACTCTTGGATCGATGCAAATGGTTGAGAATCGATATTTGGAGAGGCTCATCGGAAAATACCAAAATCCGTGGCCACCCTCCAGAGTAGCCGCATCCAATCCCGAAATCAGGCATGCTTATCCTCCTCTCCCCTTGTTCTAGCTTCCTAGATTAATAGGACTTGAGTTTGAGCTCAATTGAGCTGAATTCACATTTTTTTATTTTCATGGAAAAATCTTGAAAATGGAGGTGGCCGGTTCGCTGGAAAACACCCCTCCGACGGTCGTGCCGCCGCCCGACGATAGCCACCACCTCAACGGAGGTGGTGGGGGTGGTGGCCGGCCAGGGAGGGGGCTGGATCACTAGAAAACTGCTCTGAAAATACCTCCAGGTCGGACAAATCCCGACCCTTGGCTGGAGGAGGAAGACGCAATTAGGGTCGTCCATTCCATCAAGATCAAACTATTGTTTTATTAAATTTTGTCACAATATGTATTGTACATAGATTTAATTATTAAGGATACTTAGATGGTGAACCATGAAAAGTGCCCAACATTAAAAAGGTATCCATGCGAGTCTAATTTAATTAGAAATTAAAATCGAGTTATTTGGAGCACTTTAGCCCCATGTAGGGCAGTTCTTGTGGGACTTGTACTTAGGATAGGACATTCAATATATCCTTAATAACTTATAATTGGCTAAGGGTATTGACTTGAAATTTGGGTCATATTAGAACATACCCTAGATATATCGACAGTCTAAAAATGGGAATTTGTGGACGACATTTTCCTATAGTTTTAGGTAAAATATGAGTTTTCATAAAACTGAAATATTTTGGTGAAAAATATTTATTTTAACCCCAAATTTTGGTGAGAGGTTCATTAGTGTAGTATAAGATCCCTATAAAAATTTCAGGTCCTTTGAACTCCTGTAGGTTGGTGATTCCCACCTACAAGTTGTCATGATGTAAGTGATGTGGTGTGCATTCAGCCAAAAAGGTGTGTCTTGTGAATTTAGCAAGATTGGCTTGGTCAAATCTAGGAAAATTTTATACATTCAATTATTTAGTGAAAGTACACCTCCTCATGAAGTTTTAGAACATTTGAAGTTGATTTGCTTGATAAATGATTTAATTAGTAATTTTGTTACGCAAATGTATTAGTGAAATTAGGGTGATTAAAATAGTTGCAAAAATTATGAAACCTAGTCAATAGCGTTGATTTAGTATTATAAACATTGGATATATTAATTGGAATTTTTGAAGGTCATAATCTTAGGGTTACAGTTATAATTACCATTTTGGCCTTTTCTATATTATTGAGATAATTGTGCTCAAATGGAGTTATAAAGTTATATATTTTTGTAAAAACTAATTATTTACCAATTGTAATCTCCAGTAAATTTTCTGGAGTTATTTGATGAATATTTATAGTAGTTCATGTGTAACATGACCTAGTGGATCAGATTTTTGTATTAAATATTAAATTTTATTGGAATGATGTGAAATTTGGTCCAGAGCCATTATTACTCAATATGATGTTAGGATAATTTTATCTTGCTGGTTTTATAAAATAATGTGACACTTCATGTTCAAAATCACATGTAGCAATAATTTGGCAAAATTATAAAAATTACTGATTATTTTAGAAAAATTATAAATCTCTGGAATTAGGTCTAAGATGTCATGATAGGTCTGTGGAAATAATCTCAGGTCCTTGGGTCAAGTATTTGTAGGATTCCTATTCATACACACATACAAGTTCATATGGTATGTATTTAATAATTTTGGAAAATTAGTAATTCAGCAGATTATAATTTGGAGAGGTCACACACTTAGTAACTCTGGGAGTGGATTTGATTAAGGGCAGCATAACATTACTAAGTGTCTTGAGAAAGGGAGTGATAGGTTTCATCCCATCATACTTCCTAGTACCGCTGCGACCCCTTCACACAGTAGATCTCTGGAAGTCCAAGGTTAACCATAAATTGCTAAGTAATCCGAATTTAGACAAGAGTAGTCTGATAGGATTAAGGAATATTATAGTGATCTCACCAATGTGTGGGTTGGAGTGATATAGGGGTTACTAGTCCTATGAGCTGGTGTCCCGGGTTGTTGGTCGATATCAGGATGGGTTAGTCCTACGAGCTGGAGGCTCGAGAGGGAATTGTTATACCTGGTTTGTGCTTATATGGTGGGTCACTCGGTAATGTTCTAGTAGGCACACCGACAGAAGTACAATGACTTTGATGCAGAGTGTAGATCTTTTGGGAGACCGGTAGGATGTTTATACCAAGGTCTGGAAGACTATATCCCCTAAGAGCACACCTAACATTGGAAGACTGACAATTGTGAGCAAGAGTACATAGGGGCTCCGCTGTTGTGTTCTTAGTGTTGAGGTGTACGAGAGGTCTAAGTCTAGTAGTGTGCCTTCCGGCCTAGAAGTGGAGACACTCACTCCACTACCATCATGAGCCACGATGGTTGGTACCTTAGAGGTTGGCCACCTCCAAAAAGTGGGGATGCATGAAAGGTCTGTACACAGAGTCGTATGCATGAGTATATAATCATTGTATTGCATAGCATGGCATAATATACGCACTTGTAGATCCTCATCATATAAATTAGTATGGGCTCTTTTATATGATGAGTTACTATTTTGGAAACCTTAACTTATATGTTTCTATGGTCATTCATATAAGTTAGGGTATGCTTCTGTGATGGTAATGTAGTTGCTTTACTTTACTGGTTTTACTCAGCGCCTCTTACTGTACTTTTATGTTACGCTAGTTGTTACTCTTCTTTATTACTCATACTGATATAGAACTACTAGAGAATTATATATATATACCACTATCACCTATTTGTATATTCTGTTATTGTTATTCCTCCACTTTCTTGCTCCCTTGCGGTGCTTATGAGTCGTGGCGGTGATGCAGGGACAAAGCAGTTGAGTCTAATTTTACTAACGATCATTTGACCACATCATTTTAGGGACACGTGGAGATGTCGCTGCAGTTCGACCAGGCAGAGCCAGAGATTGTGACACAAGGATATGAGGAGCAAGAGCCGCGCATAACCACCACTACTACTTGGTGTCAGGTTGATAATTATATGGTTTAGCTTCCGCATTGTTAGTTGAGAGAGAGTGTGTGATATTTTTATGATATCCATGTATTGGGCATAAGCCCTATTACTTGTGCTCTTTCATTTATGTCATGTGGACCTTTATTTGGATATATATATCTATGATGTGATGCGTGGACTTGTTTTATTTCTTCTTTCATTAGCTATGTGAATGATTGTGTTTGCCTGCAGGGTCACTATCCTATGGTGGCAACTAACTCGTAGTTGGTGTCATTGTAAGGCGATGGTCTTGGGCATAAAATCTCTCCTCTGTCATGCCCAATTCCCTAGAGGATGGATTTTACAGTTGGTATCACCGTACCACGATCATAAGTGAAAGAAGTCCACAAACCACTAAGCCACCCCGCTCGAGCTTCAATTTGCGAACAAACTAAGCAACGGAAGGTGTGGTGTGCCCATGTGAGAAAATCACATCTTTTGTCCACATAAATGAGATAAGGCCATGCCAAGAGGTTGTGGGATTCCCTTATGGACTCCACCTTTGCTGATTATGAGTATTCCTAGATCAGTTGGAACCAATTTAGAGAGGCCTTGTTGGAGTATTTTGTATCCCCAACGGACTGAGATGCGCTGGAGAATCGGTTTCATCACGTCAGGCAGGGAAACTGGTCGGTGCTGGAGTACCAGCGGGAGTTTTCACACTTGGTAGGATTTGCTAGTCCCCTGAGTGAGAAGGATTTAGATGGATGCCAACGTTTCCCTGGACTCCTCAGGATAGTCTAACATCTAAATGGATCGGAGGTGCAGTCTACTGCTAAGTGCAATATGTCTGTATATATTGGTAGAAAGCTGTTTGACACGCCAGGGACAATCTTACTGCTACCAGACTATGATTTGATTCTGGGCATGACGTGGCTATACTGGCACCATGCCAAGATCGACTATCCATCCAGAAGGATCACATTGAAACATGGAAACTCGGAGATGTTCTTCAAAGGTATTATGCCTATCTTCTAAGTATTATTATCATATATATAGGCTGTTAAGGCCTATGAGCAGGGAGATGAGGTATACATGGTTTGTTTTTAGATGGCGGAGGCGGAGGCCTCCATTGGTTATATTCTAGTGGTTCGTGATTTCCCCGACGTATTTCCGGAGAAGTTTCCTGGACTAACCCCGCATAAAGGGGTAGATTTCAAAATACAGTTAGTACCCGGTGCGAGGCCCATCTCTCGGACACCTTACCGGATGGAACTTAAGGAGCTTGTGGAGTTCCAGACTCAGCTACGGGAGCTGGTGGATGTAGGATTTGTTAGACTGAGTTCTTCACCATAGGGAGCTCCTGTCTTGTTTGTGAAGAAGAAGGGCAAATCACTCCAACTTTGCATTGATTATCGGAAGCTCAACTGATTGACGGTGGAGAACACTTATTCATTTCTAAGGATCGATGAGCTGTTTAATCAGCCAAAGGGAGCACACTGGTTCTCTAAGCCACACCTAAGGTCAGGCTACTATAAACTGCAGATTCAGGAGGAGGATATACCGAAGATGGCATTCAGCTCATGCTACGGCATGTGTGAATTCACAGTGATCCCCTTCAGCCTCACGAATGCCCCCTCCGCATTCATGAGTTTGATGAACCAGGTGTTTGAACCGTTCTTAGACCAGTTCTTCATAGTCTTTATAGGCGATATCTTAGTCTACTCCAGGACCGAGGAGGACCATACCCGTCACTTGGCATTAATCTTGGGGAAGTTGCGGGAGAACTAGCTATATGCTATGTTTTCGAAATGCCAATTTTAGCTACAAGAGGTAGCATTCCTCGGGCACATTATCAGTGGAGATGGGTTGGTATGGACCCATCCAAGGTGCAGGCTGTGAGGGATTGGCCGCAGCCGAAGTCAGCTTCGGATATTCAGAGCTTCCTTGGACTTGCAGGCTATTACCGCAAGTTTGTGCAGAGGTTTTTGAAGATAGCACTTCCCCGCATATATTTGACAAAGAAGGACACGACATTCACTTGGACTGAGCACTATGAGTCTGCATTTCATTAGCTGAAGGGTAGACTAACCTCAGCTCCCATCCTTGCCCTTCCTTCGGGAAAGAAAAGATTCCAGATTTATACGAATGCATAATAGCAAGGCATAGGTGCAGTACTAATGCAGCACGAGCATGTAATAGCGTATGTTTCAAGGCAGTGGAAGAAGCACGAGCAGACCTACCGAGTGCACAATTTGGATCTCAAGGTTGTCGTCTTTGCCTTGAAGGTCTGGAGGCACTACCTGTTTGGGGTTCAATGTGAGATCTTCTCATATCACAAGAACCTTAAGTACCTTGACACACAGAAGGAGCTGAATCTATGCCAACAAAGGTGGTTAGAGTACCTCTGTGACTGTGATTATACCATGAACTATCACCCGGGAAGGCGAATACCTTAGCAGATGCTTTGAGCAGGAGAGACAGCACTACTATAGTGTCGAGAGCTGATCCATAGGTTTATACGGAGTACTTGGCAGCTCTGAGCATGGAGTGCAATATCAGAGACCGCATCGAGGCAGAGAAGATGCAAGATGCATCGTTGGAGCCAATATTTAGAGCCTTGGGAGAGGGCAAGTCAGAGGAGTATTCACTATGTTGTGACCTCGTTCATTTTTGTGTTCGTGTTTATATAACCGTAGGAGGTGGGATCTAGGGAGACATAATCAGGTACGCACATTACATACGGTATTCAGTGCACCCCGGGATCACCAAGATGACGACGGATCTGCGGAAGAGCATTTATTGGCCCAGGATGAAGAGGGATATCGTAGATTTTTTGACACACTGTGAGGCATGCCAGCGAGTGAAGGCTGAGTGCAAGAGCCCTGGAGGATTACTATAGCCACTGTTAGTGCCGAAGTGGAAGTTCAAGGATACTTCAATATTTTTTGTACACGGGTTGCCTCGCTCGCACTTCGGGCACGATTCTATATGGTTCATCGTGGGCCGATTCACCAAGGTAGCCAGGCTCATCGCAGTCCAGAAGGATGCTCTAGTTGGTGTATTGGTGAGGTTATTTGTGGAGTAGTTTGTGAGGTACTATTGCATACCCAAGATGTTTATATTGGATCGAGACAGTCTATTTACTTCCAGAGGATGGAGGGTGGTGCAGGAGTACTTAGGTTCCAAGCTTTTATTTAGTACTACCTTTCATCCACAGAATGATGGGCAGACAGAGCGGACCAACAGGACCATGGAGGATCTGAAGGAAATTTTGGGAGAATTTCAATTCAAATCGGAAACTTTCCCAATAACGGAAACGGTTCAAATGCTATGTTACAATCAAAAAAAGGGCAAGTGCAATACAATAAGAACTATGATATCAACAAATATCATAGCAAAAGCATATAAAGAAACCAACACATTCGATAAATAGTTATACCTTCGTGACGCTTTTATTAATGGTCGTCATGAATGGCTTCAAGCATCGATTTTTCTCCGATTCAAGATCTTGATGATATATGGAAGGAGCTCCACAAATGGTAGAGCCTCTAAATGAGACACACCACCAATGAGGTAGGCAACCTTTGCCAACAATGGACTATGCTAGCACACTTCCTTTCTCACATGAGTGAGAAGGAGATAAGAGGGATGAAGGAGAAGCTTTGGCCAAAATTATCATCTCATAAAGATGATGAGATGGTCAAGTCTTTATCCAAAAAGACCTCTCTTTCTCTCTTCAAATTTCCCTCCAAAAAGGTCTCATTTGGCATAAAGCAAAAGATAACTTCTAAAGTGCTTTTTCCATATAAGCATAAAGCATTAAGCATAAAGCATAAAGCATTTGCTTTATACTTTATGCTTTATGATTAAATGGACATCATCTATTTAATTAACTAAGCATGACATGACAAGTTGATCTCATCAATTAATTATGTCATGACCAAGATTAAAAATTAATCAAATTAATTAATGATATTAATCAACTTTAATAAAGTAAATTAAATAATCATATTAATTAATATACTTTATTTAGTCTTGCCAAATACTAAAGATATATAATCCTTATTATATCTTTGTTTAGTTTAATGGGTCTTAAGGAACTAATGAGGGATGCCAGTCCCTCCCATAGTCTTACAGCTCATTAGTGTCTAACACTTAGACATAGAACATGACTATTAATCCTTAGTAGTTGATATAGTCCAATTACAATTCTCATATATAGGTATAGGTGTGTAACCTATTTAGGTCCCCACTAAACTAGCAGCAAAGAGAATGACTACACTAATCATTCAGTGATGGCTAACAACTTAGCACATCAGATGACATTTATGTCCCCATTAATGATCACTTATGTAGACCATGGTTGACATCTAGCAATGTATCATGGCCCCCAGATAGTGGCGAATGACACGCCAAAAATGCTCATCATCTAATAGAACCTAATTCAGTATGTGACAAATAATATGGTAAGATCCTAACATCCTTACATGTCCTGGTCAATCAAAAGGTCACGGAAAGAGTCAATACCCTCATGCTTGATAACTATATCAATACAGTAAAAAAATAAGCATTAAGAAGATGAAACCCTTTTCATTTCTATTATCTACCTTGGCCAAGGATTTATGCTTATCTCAATTTGGATCTCATAGGACATCAAATATGTTGCATAGACAGACTGATGTATTCCCATATCTGGCATACATCTCACTCCATGAATTAGTGACTATGACCATTTGAACCGGATCCTCCTCATGGCTAGAGGAAGTACCATATGGTCTCTTGAGTACATAGTAATTCAGTCATGAGTGATTATTATGCTTCAGATAATAAGGATCAATCTATATAGTCACAACTAGGTAATCCAACGATTGACAATAAGAAGCTTCCATGTTGATGATCACCAAAAGGGTTACTTTCAGTGAACTTGTCCAACAAGCACCTGTCCCCTTTGTTTAGACATCTCATGTCACTGACTTGTGACTCGTCATCCCTAAGAAGGGAAACAAAGGACACACTATTCTTAACTAGACTATTGATGTCCTATCAATAGTCCATTTACTAGGGATATTTAAGAAACATGGTATAATCAAAAAATCATCACAATATAATTGACTTCTCAAGAATAAGTTATAATCACCATTGTTCCTATGGACCCAATCATGCATTATCTTACAATAATGTCTGGATATAATAAATGCATAATCAAATAAGTCTCACCTTTATAAGATAAATTTTTTCTACAAAACAAACATAATACAAAAGATGGCTTTAAGGGCACATATCTAACAATCTCCCACTTGCACTAAAGCCACTCAGGTTTAACTTGCAGCCCCATCTCTTGGAGATGTCTTTCAAAAAGCTCCAACTTTAATGGCTTCGTCAGTGGATCTGCTATGTTCTCTAATGTAGGTACTTTCTGCACAAGAATGTCTCCACACTTGACGATCTCTCTGATTATATGGAAGCGCCTTTCAATGTGCTTAGACTTCTGATGAGACCTAGGTTCCTTAGCATGAGCTATAGCCCCAGTGTTATCACACAACAAGTCAATGGGTTGTTCAATACTAGGAACCACTCCAAGCTCTGAGATAAATTTCTTCATCCATGCAGCTTCCTTTGTAGCATCACATGCAGCAACGTATTCTGCCTCACAGGTTGATGCAGCAGTGATCTCTTGCTTGGAACTCTTCCAATACACTGCTCCTCCATTCATAATGAAAATATACCCCGTAGTAGATTTTTTTATCATCTACATCAGTGGAAAAATCTGAATCGGTATAACCTTTTTTACCAAGTTCACCTCCTCCATATACCAAAAACATATCTTTAGTCCTTCTTAAGTACTTAAGTATGTTCTTTACAGCTATCCAATAAGTTTCTCCTAGATTTGTCTGATATCTGCTTGTAACACTTATAGCATGGGCAATATCCAGTCTAGTATAAAGCATAGCATACATTATGCTACCTACTGCAGAAGCATAAGGAACATTTTCCATATACTTAATCTCTTCAAGTGTGGAAGGACACATTTTATTAAAGAGATGTACTCCATGAGAGAATGGTAGCAATCCTCTCTTAGAGTTCTGCATCCTAAACCTATTTAGGACTTTGTCTTTATAAGACGATTGAGAGAGGGCTATAAGCCTTCTAGATCTATCTCTATAAATCTTGATTCCTAAAATATAGGAAGCCTCTCCCAAATCCTTCATAGAGAATTGGTCAAAAAGGAATGAATTAATAGAAGAGAGAAAATTCAAATCATTTCCAAAAATGAGAATGTCATCTACATAAAGTATGAGGAAAGCGAGAGCACTCCCATTGGTCTTCTTATACACACATGGTTCATCAGGATGTTGAATGAAACCAAACATTTTGATAATTTCATCAAATCTCATGTTCCATATTCTGGAAGATTGCTTTAGTCCATAAATGGACTTATGCAATTTGCATACCTTTGGAATGTCACTAGGAATAAAAAATCCCTCAGGTTGTTCCATATAGATATCCTAAGAGAGGATTCCATTTAAGAAGGCAGTCTTGACATACATTTGAATTATCTCATAATTCAGGTATGCTGCAATAGCAAGTAAAATTCTAATGGACTTAAGCATAGCTACAGGTGAAAAGGTTTCATCATAGTCAACACCTTGTCTTTGACAATAACCTTTTGCCATAAGTCTTGCTTTGTATATTGCAATGTGACCATCAGCATCCAATTTTCTCTTATAGATCCATTTGCATCCAATAGGTACAATACCTTTTTGAGGATCTACAAGATTCCAAACCTTGTTAGAATACATAGAGTCCATTTCTAATTTCATAGCTTCAAGCCATTTTCCAGAATCAACATCACATGTTGCTTCCTCATAGTTTTTAGCATTTTTAAGATCACTATCCTCAACAAGGAATAGTGACTCAACTGCATCATGCATGAGACCATAACGATTGGGAGCATGAGACTCTCTAGTGCTCCTTCTAAGAGGACATGTATTAGAAGAACCTCCCACTTGAATAGGGATCTCTTTTGATATGGGCTCAATGGTTATTTCTTTGACTTGTTCATACAAGTCAATTTTTCTCCCAGCACCGCCTTCTTGGATAAATTGTTTTTCCAAAAATATAGCATGTCTACTAACAGAAGTAGTTTGATCAGTTGGATAGAAGAAACAATATCCCATAATTTCTTTGGGATAACAATTGAATCTACATAAAGAAGATCTTCCTTCTAACTTGTCTACCTTGAGTTTCTTAACATAGGCAGGACATCCCCAAATTCTTAAAAAATTAAGATTTGGCTTTCTACCATTCCATATCTCATATGGGGTAGTAGAAACAGATTTAGAAGGTACCCTATTTAAGATGAAGGTAGCCGTCTCCAGGGCTTGACTCCATAAGAAGATAGGTAGATCAGTATAACCAATCATGGATTGGACCATATCCAATAAGGTATGATTTCTTCTTTCAGAGACTCAATTATGCTCAGGAGTGCCAGGTTGTGTCCATTGGGATAATATTCCATTATCTTTAAGATAACTAAGAAAATCAGAGCTAAGATATTCACCTCCTCGATCTGATCGAAGAGCCTTAATTCTCATACCTTTTTGTTTCTCTACTTCTAATCTAAACTCCTTGAACACTTCAAAGACTTCAGACTTGTGCTTTAGAAGATACACAAAGCCATACCGTGAAAAATCATCGGTAAAGGTCACAAGTAGTTATACCCTCCCCGAGCTAACTCTAGAGAAGGACCACACACATCAGTATGTATGAGCCCTAATAATTTATCAATCCGGATACTCTGACCCATAAAGGGTACTTTAGTCATTTTCCCATGGAGACATGCTTCACAAGTTAAGTAAGGTTCAAAACCTGATGGATCAATAAATCCTTCTTTTCCTAACTTTGTAATGCGATCCTTTCCAATATGACCAAGCCTTAAATGCCAGAGATAAAAGGAATTAAGGTCATCTCTAAGTCTCTTAGTCACTATTAGATTTGATTTATGCTCAATATTAGTAATATCATCACTAGTTCTTATCATAAATAGATTGTCAATCATATTTCCATAACCTACACATTTAGATTTGAAATAAATGCAACAACAATGGTCTTTAAAAGAAAATTCATAATTCTCCTTCAAAATTTTTGGAATGGAAATGAGATTCTTAAAGACATTCTTAAAGACTAAACAATCTCGCAAAATGATAACCGGCCCAGATGCTAAATGAAGATGATAGTCTCCTATAGCGATAGTAGTAACCCTTGCTCTATTTCCGACAGTGAGGAATACTTCATTTGGCTCCATCATCCGACTTCTCTCCAGATCCTATGCATTCATACAAATATTAGTAGTTGCTCTAGAATCAAGAACCCAAGTATCAGATTCTAATCTAACATTTAGATCAATATGAGAGAGCATAAGTATTGTACCTTCAGAAGGTGCAGTCTTGGGTTTATCCTTCAAACTAGCAAGTTACTTTCTGCAGTTCCATTTCTAGTGTCCAGGGACATCAAAGAAAAAACAATTTCCTTTTTAATCTTTCTTACTGTCCACTTTCCTTTTATCTGGTTTTTTCATCATTCTTTTGACAACTTTCTTGCCCTTGAAAGATGATTTCCCTCCTTTCACTACCAGTGCAGTTGCACCGCCATTCTTCTTCAATTCCTTTTCGGCCATAATAAGCATGTTGAGTTACTCAGGAAGAGTTCCCTCCAACTTGTTCATGTGGAAGTTTAGGACAAAGTGAGAAAAAGAATCTGGTAGTGATTGTAGCACAAGATCTATACTCAATTCGTGATCCATGGCTAGACCCAATCTACCTAGTTCTTCAATATACCCAATCATCTTTATGACATGATCATGGACAGATGCCCCATCTGTCATTCTGCAACAAAATAGTGCCTTGGACACATCATATCTGATGGCCCTACCACTCTTATCATACAATTCTTGTAAAGGCAAGATGATGGTTCTAGCATTTTCCATCTCATGGTGCTTCCTTTGAAGGTCCACATTCATAGAAGCGAGCATGTATGATCTAACTTTTAAATAATCATCTTTCCACTTCTTCATATGTTTCCTTTTCATCTTCTGTTGAATCGGAGGGCAGTGATGCAGGGGATTGCTCATTAAGAACATAGGTCAGTTTTTCATAATTGAGAACTATCTTTATGTTCATTAACTAGTCCAGAAAGTTAGGCCCATTAAGAGTGTGCTTCTCAAGAATAGAAGACAGGGGATTTTTACTACCCATTTTGAAAAAAGCTTTTAATAAATCTATGCAGAAATAGAAATTTGTATTAGGTTTTGTAGAAAGAATCAAAACCTTAACATTAAGGGCTTAAAATAATAAGGTGACCTTCCACTAAAAAGTCTTTAAAACCCATACTCCTAAAATGGGAGACGGAGAATATCAAATTCCCTTAGTGGGGATGGAAGTCTCATCAACTTATGTAATCACCTCACCTAACAGTTATTGATGACCACATATTTTGGTGATTGAATCTCATTCATTACATCTTATGCAAATATCCATCAAATTATGCCTCTAGAACATATTTCCTCACCTAATAGTTATTGGAAATATATTGATAGTTAAGTGACGACCCGTTACCATCAAGTAGCATTGAGAGATTGAACATCCCCTCACCTAACAGTTATTGGAAATGAACAATTCTCAACCCACAACGTCTTATGCATGACATCCTCGCATCACCACCACAATGATCAAACCCTAATTAACCATAAAGGTATGTCAAAAGTGTGTAGATTGACTCTATCACGGTAAAGGAAGGCCACGGGTCGGAAAACCAATTTCCACTTAATAAAAAAATAAATAGGAGATTTCAAATTTGGTTTAAAGTATACACATATATCATATATATGCATATACAAAATCATAAAATATATTTTCATATTTAGAAATGTATCTAATACATAAGAAGAGTTTTTTTTTAAAGAAATCATTTAACTTTATATCTAATTTAAAAGTAAATGACTTGGATAAAAAAAAACTCACAACATTCATCCCATGAATAAAGCACAAAAAAATGAAGCTAATGGCCAAGGTGCAATTAAGAGATTTTATTGCCCAAATAAATTCTCTTAATTGCTCTAAGAAAAGACACAAACCATTAAGAAAAGAATATGCAACCATCTCATGGATCAAGCACTGAACGAAAATGTCATCAACAATGGTCCTCCAAGTCCATCTTTACTCCTCTCCACATTGAAGGTACCGAGAATATAGTCTTTAAGGGCTCCATCAAAAATAAAACTCTAGAACTTAAATACCCTTATGGGTAATTATAAATGATAACAAATAAATCCTGTGGATACATACCCACATTTATTACATCATACATTTCTCAGATACAACAATAAAAGGAGAAAACCTAATGGCCATTAGCTCGTACAAAACTAATCAACACAAGAAAACAAAAATATTGTATTGACTTAAAGAGAACATTTCTCTATAGAGAACCATTCTCAAAGAAATGCAACATAGCCATACAACCTCCCTCTGATACCAATTGAAGGAAATTTTGGGATAATTTCGAAACAAATCCGAAACTTTCCCAATAACGGAAACAGTTCGAATGTTATGTTACAATCAAAAAAGGGCAAGTGCAATACAATAAGAACTATGATATCAACAAATATCATAGCAAAAGAAAATAAAGAAACCATCACATTCGATAAATAGTTATACCTTCGTGACGCTTGAAAGTGAAAAGTTCTCAACCTAAATCACCTAGAGGGGGGAGAATAGGTGAATCGTGCGTCTATTTGCGGAATAAAAATTTTAACGAACTTGCACAAAACATTAAGTAACCACAGAAGACAAGAAGATTTATAGTGGTTCCCTAATCTTGGGTACGTCCACTTTACCTCACCGATCTAGCAAATCACTAGACTCGGCTACTCCATTATCTCGAATTGAAAACAATCCTACGCCTCGGAACCAAGTTCCTACAAACTCGATCCAAAAGGATCTACACTCGGAAGATAAAAACTTCCTACAAACTCGGAGAACAATGCTCCTACACTCGGAGAATAATCTCCTACAAGATTTACAAAGAGGTTTGAAAATACAAACAAAAATTTCTCTCAGATCTGGAAATATTGAACACTCGGTCTTCTTCTGAACTTGGCGGCTTTTTTAGAATTTGTAGAAGAAGAACCTCTGTAGATCTGACTTGAGAAGACTTAGGGCCAACTCGATCAAGGAGAGGATGAAGATTCCTTGAACAGCAGGTCTTTCTTGATCGAAAGCAGAAAGATCGATCTCTCGTTAAGCGGCGGCGGCGGTTTCAGAATGTTGTTCTTCTTGGAGAGAGAAGGCCGATCCAGAAATTTAGAATGTACGGAATACCGCTCCTTGTAATTGTTATTAGGGTTTAGTCTTAATGAAAAGACTTTATATAGGATTACCCTTAATGGCTAGAAAAGACATTAATGACGACACGTGGACCAATCACGTCAAGTCATTTGAAAATCTGGCCGATCTGAACTTAAAATAAATTTATGGAAAATTTGACTTTCAATTCTCGAGAAGTAACTTTAGTTCTCGAGAACTAGAAACTGAGCTCTCGAGAGCTATCAGGACTTCTCGAGAACTATACTACTTAGAAGATGTCTGGACTTCTCGAGAACAAAAGGCTGAGTTCTCGAGAACTAACTGACTTCTCGAGAACTATGGAGACTTCTCGAGAACTAACACTTAGAGAGATTTCTGAGGCAACTTTTGACTATTCGAGAAATAGGGCTGGCAGTTCTCGAGAACTTAAGCCAAGCTTCTCGAGAACAAGTTGGACTTCTCGAGAACTATAATTGAGACTTCTCGAGAACTGGCGAAGACTTCTCGAGAAGAAAGAAGACTTTTCGAGAACTACACCAGACTTCTCGAGAACTCAAAATGTACATCTCGAGAAGTTGACTTAGAGACTTTTCCAAACTTTAGAGAAGTTTTCTTCTAGTCCTGTCGTCATCCCATTCTCCTAATGTTTGAACATAAAGTGTATCCCAATTTAGAGGCTACACATGAGTCAACACCTTGGGTCACACAGTGAGGGATTGCACTGTATGGTCATGTGTTCCTGACCCACTGTAGACTGGCATTGGTCTACACTTAGCACTGAGAATCTGCAAACACTCAAATAGAATAAGGATGTCAAATACAACTTAATTCATCTTAGTTCAAGGGTGACTTCATGCAAATCTGGGTTATTGTGGATGCAATACCCAACAATCTCCCCCTATTTGTAGAAGTCAGAACTCTCTACACTACTGTGAATTATCACAATAAAGAAAGAATTGGAAGAGTAGAAAAAAAATTGAATCTAAATGCAATAACAAATTAATAAAAGACATAATTAGGCAAAACTAGAAATTATATATACGTAATGTTTTAGATTTCTAATCAACGAACATTTCATCAAAATTTTCAAAAACATATATATAAATTCATCCTTTGCTCTGTTGTTTCCTGTCCTGCTTCTCTTATTGTCTTCTCTGATAGTTGAAGGGCTTAGGATAGTACCTTGGAGGCTTAGGAGGAGCTTTAGGGTTATTCTTGCCATACTCTCTATCATATATTCTTCTCTTGGTCATGGACTTCTCATATAATTCCCACTCAGAGGAGTTGTAGTGGAGATTCCTGTTCTCATTAAAGTCCATCACCAATTTGAGAGTGTCAAGAATTAAGGCTTTAGAAGTAGGGCTCCAAACTTCAGCAAACTCCTGTGCTTTCCTT
This sequence comes from Platanthera zijinensis, assembly GCA_039513925.1. Lineage (NCBI taxonomy): Eukaryota > Viridiplantae > Streptophyta > Magnoliopsida > Asparagales > Orchidaceae > Platanthera > Platanthera zijinensis. Next base: position 69,619,449 of record CM077095.1, on the reverse strand, counting down.
TTCTCTGCATCTGGCTGGGGAACAGATTTGCTTGCAGATGGACCTTCTCCATATTTTCTTTTCTTGGGGATGTGAATTTCTGGTAAGCTTTGAGGAATATCATCATCCCAAACCTGGAAATAAGAAGCAGGAGGAGGTTCTTGGTCTTCTGGCCTTGGAGAAAAGGTAGGAATTTGAGGTTGAGGCATCTGAGCTGGCATTTGACTGGATTCTCCTTCAGCAAGGGGGTTCAGATGATGTGGAATAACATTAGGATCAGCCTGAAAGTCAGGGAATATTTGGTTGTGCATCCAAACTGAGGTATCATAGGCATGGAACTTTACTGATTGGATTTGAGCTAAAACATTCTGATTTATCTCAGTCAATTTTTCATTCTAGAGAGTTTGTGCATTGGCAGCAAGCCTATCCACTTGTTCTTTCACTAAATTCTCCCCCTTTCTGAATTCTACAGATAGCTTGTAAATTGCTTCTTCTTTGAAAGTACCAACTTCATTACAGATTGTCATCATATGCTCTTTAGCCTTCTTTTCTAGCTTTATCTGGTTGTTTGCAATAGTGAGAGATTGTTCCATAACTTGACCAACACTAGAGATTGTGTGGTCTATAGCTTTTCCACCAATTCTGAATAGATCTTTAAGAGAATCTGTATTGTGTTGTATTTCAGCAAATTCTCTATTCATCTCTTGCTCTAGATTAGTCACTTTATCTTTAACTATCTTGAGAGATTCATCAAAATATTTTCTTTGGGCAGCCAGCATACCTTCAATCTGAGATAGAATATCTTAACTTACAGTTGCAGCAGGAGGGGTAGAAACATTGGCAGTAAGAGGGGCAGTTGGTGTAGCAATCTGAGGTGGAGGAGGTGCTTTCCATGGAGGAATTTCTTCTATTACTATAGAGCTCTGGGCTCTTACAGTGTGAGATACTATATCATCCTCCTCATCAATAAATCTTGGGACGGAGAAGTCAAGCTTCCTTAGAGGGGCTTCCACCTCTTCAGGTTCTGGCTCATCCTCTTTAGAGAGAAGGATGGTCTCTGGTGGAGTAGATTCTTTCCTTGGAGAGGGAGAAGGAGGCGGAGTAGCTTGGGGTGAGGGTGCTGGAGATGGTTTTGTAATGGTTTCTTTGTGAAGGGGAGGAATGGGTTCATCTTAAATGAGTTCTTCAATCATGCTGTCAATTGCTGCATTTGTGTCCTTAAGAGTTTCCTGTCCTGGAACATCTGATAGGGTAGCATCTAGAGAATCTGCCACAGGGCTCCTGATTGGAGATCTCACTGGGCTTCTGACAGGAGATCTTGCTGGAGGAGTAGGAGGAATCCTGGTAACTTGAGCAAAGGGTTCAGGCTCCCCCTTAATTGATGCACTAGATGGGTCAGCAATATCATGGGAGGGAGGAGATGGGGTCCTGACCCTTGAAGTAGAAGCTGCAAATTCTTTAGCTAACTTCTTGGGGTTCTTTAACTTTAACTCCCACCTTTGAATGGAAGTAATGGAAATCTTCTTCAGATGATGGATGGGTGTACCCCTGGAAGTCTTGAAGATAATTGGATCAATCTCATGTAGCAACAAGGTGATGATCCTAGCAAATTTTGGTTCTAGAATGCTCTCCCTGATCAGATCAAAGATCATCAATCCAAAAGGGAATTTCTTCCTACAGACAATGGCAGCCATCACATTAAATAGTGTATTTGTAATGAAACTAATAGATCTTGTCTTGCTCCATAGGATCTTTCCAATAATGTCCACCAAGAGCTTGCTAACATCATTCATGGCTTATCTCCTCACAGAGATAATGCTTTATGGTACTCTGCGGAAATGATAAGTCATCATGATATCTTCCTGAGTGAGTCCATCTTCATAATTTCCAGTTGGCAGTCTAAGAAGTTTTGACACAATGTTTGAGTTCAGCTTAATCTTGACTCCCTTTACCTTGGATTTAATAACTGTATCATTCCTCTTGATTTTGACATGCTTATAAAATTCTTCAACTTATGGGAAGAGGATGTTACAGTGTTCTTGAAGAACAAAGTCCAAATTGGCGGCCTGGAGGAGAAGAAGAAGGTTCTTGAAGTCATTTGAGATATTTGCAATCCCTGCCGCAAGCAGCACACTTCCAACTCCTATCTTTGATTGCTGAGCCATTTGTCCTGAAGAAGGTGACGATCAGAGTGCAGGAGAATGGAGGTGTCGAGGCTCTGAGTCGGTGGAAGTCGAAAGGTTTTCGAGAGAAAGAAGTTTGAAATGTTTGTTGATTATTGATTTCTAAAACTTTATATATATATAATTCTAATTTTGATAATTAAATGTCTAATTAATCTAATATAAGCATTTTAATAATTCGAAAATAAGTCGGTTTGCGCAAAGATAGAATTGTAAAAGACGGGGCATTTCTCGAGAGGTAGGGTTAGTTTTCGAGAAGTGTCGTATAGTTCTCGAGAAGTACGGAAATAAGTTCTCGAGAACTGATAGTAGACTTCTCGAGAAGTAGCGCCTAGTTCTCGAGAGCTTTCAGAGTACTTCTCGAGAGGTAGAGTTATTAGTTTTCGAGAACTTAAGGGACTTCTCGAGAGACAGACTTTTATTATCGAGAAGTTGAGTAAGTTTTCGAGAACTAGTACTTTGCTTCTCCAGAAGTGGGCTGAGTTTTTGAGAACTAGCTTCCTCTTGAGATATTTCTGACCTTTTTGAAGAGTTCTAGATTCTTGAGCCTTGAAATGATCCCCTTTGATCTATCCTTCTTTATTCAGCATTCTAAGTTTAGTTTTGAAGAAATTGAACTTGGTCTTGTCCAGCGGCTTTGTGAAAATATCTGCAACTTGCAGATCTGGTGCCACGTACTGCAGATCCACATCCCCTTGCTCCACATGCTCCCATATGAAATGATATCTGAGCTCGATATGCTTTGTCCGGCTGTGCGAGACTGGGTTGTTTGCGATTGTAATTGCGCTGGAGGAGTCACAGAACAATGGAATGTCTTTGACCTTCATATTGTAGTCTTATAACTGATTCTTTAGCCAAAGCAACTGTGCACAACAACTACCGGCAGAAATGTATTCTGATTCGACCGTTGAGATTGCAACACAGTTGTGCTTTTTGCTGCTCCATGAAATAAGCCTTCTTCCAAGGAATTGACACGTCCCGGAAGTGCTTTTACTGTCATCTTTGCTACCTGCAAAGTCTACATCTGAAAAACCGATTAGTTCGTTGTCATTACTTCTTGGGTACCATAAGCCAAGATTCGGTGTACCTTTAAGGTGTCTCAAAATCTGCTTTGCAGTAGCATAGTGAGATTCCTTACAGTTCACTTGGAATCTAGCACAGACAAATGTGGATAACATTATGTCTGGTCTACTGGTAGTAAGGTAGAGCAAGGATCCAACTATGCTTCTATACTTGGTTTTATCAAAAGGTTTCCCTTTCTCATCCTTGTCCAGAGACATAGCTGAGGCCATTGGAGTCCTCATAGAGGTTGCACTCTCCATTCCGAATTTCTTAATCAACTCCTTGGTGAACTTCGTCTGTGAGATGAAAATTCCATCTTCAGATTGTTTCATCTGAAGTCCTAAGAAATACTTCAACTCTCCCATACTACTCATTTCAAACTTCCCTTGCATAAGTTTAGAGAACTTTTTGCAGAGGTTGTCATCTGTAGAGCCAAAAATAATATCGTCGACATAGATTTGCACTAACAAAATCTTGCCTTTAATTTCCCTAAGAAATAATGTCTTGTCTATCTTTTCCCTTGTGAACTTGTTCTCAAGGAGAAAGCTAGACAACGTTTCGTACCAAGCTCGAGGAGCTTGTTTCAAACCGTACAGCACTTTTGATAATAAATAAACATACTCAGGAAAGTTAGGATCAACAAAACCTTGGGGCTGTTCCACATACACTTCTTCCTTTATGTCACCATTAAGGAAGGCGGACTTCACGTCCATTTGGTAGACCGTGAAGCCCTTTAGTGTAGCATAAGCCAAGAACAGTCTGATGGCCTCCAGCCTTGCCACTAGAGCGTATGTCTGGTCGAATTCGATCCCTTCTTCTTGACGATATCCTTTGGCGATGAGTCTGGCATTGTTCTTTATGATTGTCCCATCCTCGTCCAATTTGTTCCTATAGACCCACTTTGTTCCGATGACATTTTTACCTTTGGGTCTTGGAACAAGTGTCCAAACTTTGCATCGCTTGAACTGATGCAGTTCTTCTTCCATAGCCAAGATCCATGATGCGTTTGAGTTTGCTTCCTCAAACTTCTTTGGTTCAACCTGTGATAGAAAACTTAAATAGAGATTCTCGTTAGTTGTACCTCGACGAGTTCTGACACCATCCCGGGGATCTCCTATGATCTGGTCCATTGGGTGATCCTTCAGATGTCTGAGCTCTAGATTTCTGGCATATAGAACTTCTTTAGCCAATGGAGTGACTTCATCAATTTGGACAACGTTTTCATCTTGATCTTCTACCTCTCTAATTATGGACGGAGAGGTGATCTTGATGAACTTATCATCTTTACTTTCGGTCTGTTCATCCAAACTGATTTCTTTAAGCCTTGTACCTGCATTTTCAACAAGCACACTAGATGATTTGCTTTGCAGCAAGCTCGTCTCATCAAAAACAACATGTATTGATTCTTCTACAACCAGAGTTTTTCTATTGAAAATCCTGTATGCCTTACTATGGCTATTACATCCTACAAAAATACCTTCAAAACTTTTCTCACTAAACTTGGTATTATGATACTTACCATTGTTAAGTACGAAGCATTTATAGCCAAAAATTCAATAATATGAGATTGTTGGTTTCCTGCCTTTTAGAAGTTCATAAGGTTTCTTATCATGATTCTTGTTTATGAGGGCTCGATTTTGCACGTGGCATGCAGTGTTGACGGCTTCAGCCCAGAAGTATTCCGGTAGTGAAGCATCACTCAACATGGTCCTGCAGGCCTCTATGAGTGTTCTATTCCTTCTCTCAACTACTCCATTTTGTTGTGCAGTACAAGGAGAGGAGAACTCATGAAAGATACCTAGGCTTTCACAAAATTCTGTCAGGCCCCATATTTGAATTCAGTTCCATTGTCACTTCTGATTTTGACTATGGAGCTGTTGTATTCATTCTGGATTTTCCTAACAAAGTTTGTAAAGATATCGAAGGTATCTGACTTGTGTTTTAGAAAGAACACCCACGCAAAGCGCGAGTAGTCATCAATAATTACCAACGTATAATCCTTACCTCCTAAACTTCTAACTTGCAGTGGACCGAACAAGTCTATATGAAGTAGGTATAAACACCTATTAGAGTTTTTGCCTATGATGCTTTTAAAGGTAGCCCTTGTTTGCTTGCCTTTTACGCATACATGACAAGGTCTATCTTTGATGTGCTTAACATTTGGGGCATCACGTACTAAGTTCTGGGAGAATAATTTATTAATAGCTTTAAAATTAATATGTGCTAGCCTCTTGTGTCATTGGTCACTGTTGGGTACTGTATCCACAATTACCTGGATTTGAGGAAGCCACCTGTCAAGCTAAGATGAATCCACAATGTATTTGATGAATTATTCTCCAGTTGTACTTGCAGATATTCCATGCTAAGTACACACCAATGTCAGGGTGCAGTGGGTCAATATACACGGGTCTGTGCAACGTAATCCCTCGTTGAGCAGATCAGTGTGTTGGCCTACGTGTACTCTCTCTATTGGGGTGTACTTAATTTCAAGTACAGGGCTATGGTAAAGCAAGAGCAGACAAGGAGCAAGGATGGGCCAAAGACCAGCTCAAGGAAAGAAAGAGGAGAAATCACTCAAGTAAAAATCGACGAGAATCACTAAGTGATTCTCGCCGATTTGGCGAGAATCACTAGTGATTCTCGCCAAGTCGTCGAGAATCACTAGCTGATTCTCGCCGGTTGGAGCCGTCAGTTTCGACACCGCTAGAAATTTTTCTAAGGCAGAATCGTCGAGAATCACTAAGTGATTCTCGCCGATTCGTCGAGAATGACTTTGCATTCTCGACGAATCGGCAAGAATCAAGTGTGATTCCCGCCGATTCTCCCCGGCTTCTGTATCTGTGCAGTCAGATTTCGGCTAAGTAGAAGTCGGCGAGAATCATAAGTGATTCTCGCCGATTCGGCGAGAATCACCTATGATTCTCGCCGAATTTGACTTGGCAATTTTTCTGAAAGTTCTGGACCGGTCCAAGTTACCTGCAGCTGTTTGAACCGGACTTTGGTCCTTACTTTAGTGGGACCCGCAACGGTCATCTTCTTGACCTAAGGTATATATACACTGTATTTGTAAACAGTAAAGAATACAGATACACGGTATTTCAAAAAGAACGAGCGGCCGACGACAAAACCCTAATCTCGCGATTTTGCTCCGCTGGTCATCTCCGCCGTTCGTACGGTTGTCGCCGCTGCTGATCTCAGATTCTTCCTGATCTCCCGGTGACAGAAGCTTAGGCTAGCATAGCGTCTCACGCGTCTAACCAGAGATCCCTTGTCTCTTGATTTGTTGATCGGGAAAATCCTTCCCCTTTCAAATCGATTGAGACGATCGATCCTAGTGTGACCGTTGGAAGACCTTGCTTCCTTTGCTATGAAGTTTGAATCAAGTTGGCACTGCTGCGGCTCTCCGTCGCCACTGCTGATTTCGAGAACCTTGCCGCCGCCTCAAGCCGCCGCCGGGTTCGGGAAAGATTCACTCCAAGTGAGATCTAGGGCTGTGCACTCTTCGTTGACTTCAAGAGCACGTCGTCAAATGAAGAGAGTCACCTTCTCTCCAAACGTTGTTTGTATCTCTTACAAGCTAGATTTTAATTTCCTTGTAACGGACCGTTTGGTCCCTAGTTGTAGGGTTGGGTGCAACCCGGATTGTGGGAGTGTTGACTCCTACGTGTGGAAGGGTTCCTTCCGTTAGTGCAAGGATTGGATTTCAATCCTGTTGGTGAAGTGACCGAGTCGTCCCGTGTTGGGAGATAGGTCGAAGGGGGAAAGTGGACGTACCCAAATCGGGGAACCACTATATATTGTCTGTGTTCCTTGTGTGCTTGGTTGTTTTGTTTTCTTATGCAGGTAAAACTTTAATTCCGCAATTACGCTGCAGAGTCACCTAATCCCCCCCATAGGTGAAGATAGTTGACACTAGGTGAACTTTCAAGTGGTATCAGAGGGAGGTTGCTCATCAAAGGGGTTAACACCTCGAGTAAGCTCCTGCATCTAGTGTCAACTAGAAGATTAGACTCACGCATGGAGTTGGACTATGATGTCCATCCTCTAAGACTCCCCTCATGTACAAAAGAGTATTATCCTATCTGGAAGATGAGAGTTATGTTTCATCTGGAGGCCATCGACCCTCGGGTGTCAATAATCTTGGAAGAGGGTCCCTTCATTCCCATGAAGGCTTCTGAGTCTGGAGAGGATATCCTTATCCCCAAGAGTCCCGAAGAGATGTCTGAGACCGAGCTCTCACTGTACAACTTGGATAAGTTAATACGTCAGATCATCACTGACGTCTGGTCTGGTGTATCTCGTTCAAGAGTGGACAAGTGTAGGACAGCCAAGTCCATGTGGCAAACCATCTCAGACCTCATGGAGGGATCAGAGAAAGCTGGTACCGGTTGTCAGCAAGAGGATGAAGCCTATGTAGGAGTCCTTATTTCTGAAGATGAAGGGCATGATCAATATGTCAATATCAGGGCTCCTGTGTCCTTGTCAGAGACTGAAGAAGAAGCTGAGGAAAGCAGTTCTGATGAAGCTAACACAACAGTTTCTGCCAATCTGGATGGTAACCTTGAACAACAAAGTCTGACGCAGGTAACTTCTTCCTCATGTCCCTCTCCTCTTGAAGTTCCTGAAGACAGGAATAGTTTTGAGAGTAGTCCTTCCAATGATGCATGGGATACACATAGCTTCACTCAACAGATTGATAATCGTGATTCCCTTGAGAGTGCCCTTCAGACGAGCAACTTACTTGTTGAGGAACAAGCTAAGGAGATTGCTCAGCTGAAGATTTTGATGAATCTCCAATTGGAATCCATCAAAGTAAAGGACTCTCAGATCTCGGATCTAGAAAGTCGTCTAGAGACCGAGAAGAGGATAGTTTCCAATTTTTCCAAGATTGATGCTATCAAGAGAAAGGCAGAAAATGGGTGGATCTCCCAAATTATTAAGTCATGGAGAAATGGGGAAACGGTGTTCAGACCCCCCACCCCGGGTAGGAAGGACACTCACCATGCCTTCAGGTATGACCATAGGAATAACCATGGTCACTGCAAGAATGATCAGTCCTCTTGTGGGAGCACTCAAAATGCAAGGGCTGTCATGGCCACCCAGAAGAGAATACCTCCGGCTTCCACCAAGCCCTTTGTATTCTCGGCCACAGCCCCTACTCGTCATGAATCTGCCAGCACCAGCTCACAATGCGCCTCTCACCTCCCTAGGACTCTGGAAAGGGGGGATAGAAATCATGTTGTTAGGACTCATGAGGTCCTTGGAAGGGGGCTGACTGAAAAGAAGGCACCACCTCCCAGGCCTCATGACGCCTGCCATATGCATTCTTTCCACCCTTCCAATAGTCACGGTGGACGAGACAATTCTGTGAGCATATCTGGCTCTATTCCGCTTAGACCCAGAACTATGACTATCTCTGTCATCGGTTCAGGTCACAAGCGGCGATACAATATTCATGAGTGTTGGTGTTGTGGCAAAGTGGGTCATTTTGCCATAGATTGTTGGCACAACTATTCTGTATCAATGGCAAGGGGACTTCCACATCCTCGAGGCAATGTTAGTCTTCCCACCAGGATTCCTGAGGGGAGGCACTCAAATTATTATGCTAACAGGAACCTAGGACCCAATACATATTGGGCTCCTAAGGTAAGGTAATATTCTTTGGTGAAGGGTAGTCTAGACTTCCGAGTCATGATGGGAGCTAGACAGAAGATGTTCCGAGAATAATCTGGAACAAGCATCTGGAACGCAAGAAGCACTATCCTCAAATTGAACACCTGGTATGCTCTTCAAAGGGTCTAAATGACGAATCTTACAATCTCAGGTATCATTGATCAGCCTAAATAATTGAGTCATATTATGTCGACATCTACATATATATATATATATATACATATAAACTTTTACACATCTATGTGTATTCTCCTAAGGACAGATCAAAGCTGTAAAATTAACCCTTAGATATATTACTAACGATGTGTCAGTATATCTCTGAAAGATTCGAGAAGGCACATCAATAAGCATATATTACAAGTTGAAAATTAAAGTCGACACATCATTAGGAGTCACTGAGAATGACAACTAACTTCATGAATATCGCATTTATCGATCTCGACTTAATTTATGAAATCTGCTAGCCTATGTTAGTAAGTTAGAAATGTGAAAGTTGCTATGACTCCTAAGCTGTGTGGTATGGTAAACCACACCTGGAGTAATAAATGATCCTCTCGACTTCGTTACAACCTTTGACGAAAACGTTATGGTGGAATACAGGTGGACTTTCAAATCTCGTTGAGATATTTAATCATCTCAAATCACTTAATCATCCTAATCATCTAATTACAAGTCTCGCCGATTGTCAAATCTCATTGAGATATCCAGACCTGCCCTTCCAATATCACTCAGTTCGGCGGAAATCATTCGGCGGAAATTAGTCCAATATCCGGATATTCCTTAAACCCAGAGTCATTCCAAACCTGCCCTTCCCGACGATACCCTCCGACCCTTCATATTCCGCAGTTCGCCTTTTTGCCGAGACCTCGCGCTAGAATCCCCTTCTCTCTCACCTCTCGAACTTTCGATCTACGCCTTCTGCCGCGCCCTCTCACCGCAGGTCCGCGTCTTCGGCGTCCTCCGGTGCCCCGTTGTGAAGAATCCAGACCGTCCACTGCATCTCCTCTAGGTAATCTTCATATTGTCCCTTTCCGTAACTTGAGCTTAGCTAGATTTCGCTCTCTCTCTCTCTCGTGGTATCGGAGATCCTATTGGTCTTCTCCGTTTTCCTAGGTTTACTATGGCCCCTCGGACCACTGCTGGCCTAGTCACTGGATGTGAACTAGTGACAACTGGGTTCTCCCAGGCCTCAGATGAATTTCGGAATATAATCATCATGCTTGAAGAAGCGGGACTGAAGTTCGTACTGGAGCACCCATGCAAAATTTTGGACAAAGAAGTTTTGGAATTCTTTGCAACTGCGAAGCTCTATCATGATGACACCTCCATCAAGAGCAAAGTGAGCGGGAAGAAAATCAAGGTATCCGCCAGGAAACTGACTCAGTGCCTGCGGTTATCAAGTGTTGAAGACGAAGAGTACCTGGAGGAAGAGGATAGAGCAAGGACTCTATCCTTCTGTGGGCTAGCTAGGGGCACCAGATCGATAAAGAGAAAAGAAATGAATGAGGAGGGGAAACTCTTGTCCGGCATCATTAGGAAGGTACTGATATGCAAACCAGGCTCGCACGACCACATTTCAGCCGACATGTTCAAGATTCTTGTGGTGATTGTCTGCCGAAAGAGATTCAACTGGGGGGCCATGCTTTTCGAGAAGATCAAGGACACCCTCAGATCTCCAAGCTTTGGACGAATCATCAGTCTATTTCTCAATCAGTTGAACGGAGATAGGTTCGACATGAGCAAAGGAGTTCCCTTGCATTATTTGAAGAAAATGGACTCCAGCGTCTTTGACAGATGGGAGCGAATCATAAGGCAAGCTGCAGTGGTAGTTGAACAAGAAGAATCTCCTACCGAGGACAACAGAACTTCAGCAGATTTCTTGGCAGCCCCCAGTGAAGTTCATGATGCATTGATTACAGGAACTGAGGGGGAGCCTGTACTCTCTTCTGCGAACACCATATCTGATATTTCTCAGATAGCAAAAGATGTTGTGGAGGCCGTGCAAGAAGACCGTGAGGAGGAAGTGGCAAATGTGGAAGAGGAAGAGGACGGTGAGGAAGATATAAATTACCTGGGTGATCAGGTGTCTGATGAAGAGGAGGTGGATGCAGTGGAAGAAGACACGCATAATTCTGCTGATCAAGCTGAGCACATGGAGACTGAGGAGGAGGAAGAAGTAATTGAGCAGAGGAAAGTGGTGGACCCTCAGGAGGATGCTGCTGGTTCATCAGAGGAACAAGCTCCTGAGAGGTCGCTTCCAGGAATACAGGGGGAGCCCTCTCAGCAACCCGCTGTCCCCCCGGTAGACTCTATTCTAGTGTCTAGCTCTCCCAGTACTTCTGCTGGGGAGCCCGACCAGGATCTGCCTGCAGCTCCTTCCCTCCAAGCAAACCTGGCAAATCTCACTGTTAATGTTGTCCCAGGGATACTGGATGAGCTCAAGAGTACGTTTAAGAAATCCCACAAAACGGTGCTAAAGAGGCTGAAGGAATCTGAGGATCTCATGCTGAAGAATGTGGTTCAGATCAACCACAAACTGGATTTGATGGAAAAGAAATTTGATGAGAAATATACAGAGGCAGGCACAGCTGTAACTCTTCTCATGCAAGGCCTCAAAAAGAATACTGATGACCTGGGAGTGGTCAATAGTAATGCACATATTGTGGCGAACAACATACAGAAATTTGATGCCAACATGGTGCTCCTCAATCAAAATCAACAAGCCCTGCTGACTGAATTCTCCAACTCTCTGAAGCATATAGATGAGTCCCTGCACTCCTATGCAAACTCCATAGCACTCGAAGCCAAAAAGGGGGAGAAGGAATATACTACTAAGATGGAAGGGCTTCAGCACATCATCATTGAAAACTTCGATCAGTCCAATGTTTTTGTTTATGACAGCTGCCAGTGGTTGCTTAACCAAGCATTAGGCAATAATATACCTGAGGTTAATCCTGTTCATGAAACTACTGAGCACAATACTGTGGAGGACGAAGGAGCAAGTGCAGAGGGTGTTCCGTTAAGCGAAGCTGAGATGAAGAAAGTTGCTGAAAGGGCTGAACGCAGAACTTGGTTTGATCAAGATGCCTTAGCTAAAGCCAAAGGAAAAAGGCAAATCCAAGAGGGAACCTCAAGGGAAACACCAGCTGAAAAGAGGATTCGATTGACGGAGGAGGATGTGAGAAATGAAAAATGGAGTCCTGTATCAAAAAGTATCATCTTGGACACATTCTTGTTACAGCAGATGGGGCACATAAAACGAAGTGAGGTATACAGTCAATACGAATGGGAGAGGCACAAAGAATTAGAAGCCAAACGCAACATATTTTTCAGAAATAACACAGTGGCAGATAAAGTTCCTCCTCCCAGATATCATCCTAAGCCCAAAGAATATTTCGAAAGACAGAGCAAGAAATTCCTGGCCCAGAAGCTTAAGGATGATCTAGCTAAGGAAAAATAGACCTAGGACCTTTTTGTTCCTCACTGCACTTCTATGTTTTTATATTGTCTTACGAACAAGTATTGTGGTTTTATATAAATATATATATGTGATGACATGTTGTGACTCAAGTATTATTTTGTCTGTTCTTATTGTCTTAAAGTTTTAATTATTCTGTGGGTGGTGGTATTCATCTTAGCTAGTAGGATTTAGGCTTCGTCAAATAGGGGGAGATTGTTGGGTACTGTATCCACAATTACCTGGATTTGAGGAAGCCACCTGTCAAGCTAAGATGAATCCACAATGTATTTGATGAATTATTCTCCAGTTGTACTTGCAGATATTCCATGCTAAGTACACACCAATGTCAGGGTGCAGTGGGTCAATATACACGGGTCTGTGCAACGTAATCCCTCGTTGAGCAGATCAGTGTGTTGGCCTACGTGTACTCTGTCTATTGGGGTGTACTTAATTTCAAGTACAGGGCTATGGTAAAGCAAGAGCAGACAAGGAGCAAGGATGGGCCAAAGACCAGCTCAAGGAAAGAAAGAGGAGAAATCACTCAAGTAAAAATCGACGAGAATCACTAAGTGATTCTCGCCGATTCGGCGAGAATCACTAGTGATTCTCGCCGAGTCGTCGAGAATCACTAGCTGATTCTCGCCGGTTGGAGCCGGCAGTTTCGACACCGCCAGAAATTTTTCTAAGGCAGAATCGTCGAGAATCACTAAGTGATTCTCGCCGATTCGTCGAGAATGACTTTGCATTCTCGACGAATCGGCAAGAATCAAGTGTGATTCCCGCCGATTCTCCCCGGCTTCTGTATCTGTGCAGTCAGATTTCGGCTAAGTAGAAGTCGGCGAGAATCATAAGTGATTCTCGCCGATTCGGCGAGAATCACCTATGATTCTCGCCGAATTTGACTTGGCAATTTTTCTGAAAGTTCTGGACCGGTCCAAGTTACCTGTAGCTGTTTGAACCGGACTTTGGTCCTTACTTTGGTGGGACCCGCAACGGTCATCTTCTTGACCTAAGGTATATATACACTATATTTGTGAACAGTAAAGAATACGGATACACGGTATTTCAAAAAGAACGAGCGGCCGACGACAAAACCCTAATCTCGCGATTTTGCTCCGCCGGTCATCTCCGCCGTTCGTACGGTTGTCGCCGCTGCTGATCTCAGATTCTTCCTGATCTCCCGGTGACAGAAGCTTAGGCTAGCATAGCGTCTCACGCGTCTAACCAGAGATCCCTTGTCTCTTGATTTGTTGATCGGGAAAATCCTTCCCCTTCCAAATCGATTGAGACGATCGATCCTAGTGTGACCGTTGGAAGACCTTGCTTCCTTTGCTACGAAGTTTGAATCAAGTTGGCACTGCTACTGCTCTCCGTCGCCACTGCTGATTTCGAGAACCTTGCCGCCGCCTCAAGCCGCCGCCGGGTTCGGGAAAGATTCACTCCAAGTGAGATCTAGGGCTGTGCACTCTTCGTTGACTTCAAGAGCACGTCGTCAAACGAAGAGAGTCACCTTCTCTCCAAACGTTGTTTGTATCTCTTACAAGCTAGATTTTAATTTCCTTGTAACGGACCGTTTGGTCCCTAGTTGTAGGGTTGGGTGCAACCCGGATTGTGGGAGTGTTGACTCCTACGTGTGGAAGGGTTCCTTCCGTTAGTGCAAGGATTGGATTTCAATCCTGTTGGTGAAGTGACCGAGTCGTCCCGTGTTGGGAGATAGGTCGAAGGGGGAAAGTGGACGTACCCAAATCGGGGAACCACTATATATTGTCTGTGTTCCTTGTGTGCTTGGTTGTTTTGTTTTCTTATGCAGGTAAAACTTTAATTCCGCAATTACGCTGCAGAGTCACCTAATCCCCCCCCCATAGGTGAAGATAGTTGACACTAGGTGAACTTTCAGTCACCAAGAGACGCACTATCTTTTGCCAAAAGACACACTGGTGTAGAAGAGTCTATACAAATGAAATTTAAACAAAAAACATTCCTGCTTCGAGTGCCAGATAGAATCGTTTCCATATTATCAACAGACTTTATCAAGCACTTGTCAGCGTGGAATTCAACTATGTATCCCTTGTTGCATAGTTGACTTATGCTTATGAGATTGTGTTCCAATCCCTCCACATAAGCTACATCCGAAAAGGATACACTACCGTTAGAGATCATACTGTAGCCTTTAGTTATCCCTCGGTCTGAACCTCCAAAGATGACCTTTGGTCCATTGCAGGCTGAAGTGAAATTCTGGAGTAGGCTTCTTGTCCCGGTCATGTGCCGAGAGCATCCACTGTCCAGGTACTAGATTAGCATTTTGGTGGCCTTTGGACATACCTGCATTCATAATCACTTTTCCTTAGGAACCCAAACTTGTTTGGGTCCTTGGTCTCGGGTTAGAACACTCCCCCTACGAAGATTAGCATTCTGAGTGGTCAGTCTCATATTGCTAACTTGAGGAATAACAACCTTCCTGGTATTGAACCAACAATCAATGACAAAATGACCAATTTTGCCACAGCACTAACAGTTAAACCTGTTGTATCTTTGTCTTACGTACTCCTGCTTGACCTCTTGAGATGGTGGTCTAGCAGGGGTAGCACTCTTGGAGGAGGAGGCTTCATGATGATGGCAATCACATTACTTCTTCTCCTTCGGAGGCCTTTCCTCAACGGGCTTTACTTTAGGTGCTTTCTTGAAGTTGTGGCCATGAATATAAGGACCATAGCCCTGAAGAATCACTTCTTCATAAGGTGCCTTAAAGACACTCTTACCAAAGTTCCGAGGGCGAGTCCATCCTTGGTACCGAGACTTTGGTTCTACATAAGTAGGCCCGGTCAAGTGACCATAAGACGAGTCCAGATCAAACTTATTTGTTGGAAAGATGACTTTCTTAAATACAGTCTGATCTAGAGGGGCTTTCCCCTTTTCTTTGGCCAAGGCCTTCTTGGAGGCCTTATTCTTCCATTGAGCCTTGTTTCTCCAAGAAGATTTACTAGGAGCGGCAACATGGCCTAGTCCAGCTCCTTGGGCCTTAGCTGAGAATTCAGCAACGAGTGGAAGAACTGTCTTAGGCATAGAGAAACTTTCAACAAGTTTCTTCTCAGCCTTGAGTTGTTTGTTCAAGTCTTTGATGATTTCCTCTTTAAGGTCGAGGTGCTTAAGAGCTTGATTGTATTCTTTAATAGCAAGATTGAAGTTCTCTTGACGAGAGTCATTCTTAGCGACTTCTTCTCTCAAGCTGCTCTCAATAGCCTTTAGATACTTAATCTCTTTAGCCTGAGTTTTCACGACTCGGCGACATTTTTCGTAAGTCATGATCAACTCCTTGTACTGGGCCATAAGTTCCGACTCATCGTCAAAAGAGCTGTCCTCATGATCATGCTCAGAACTTTCAGATTCAGAGAGAGGAGTATGAGATTTTACCTCCCCAGTAAACTGGGGCTCTTGTTCGTCATCAAATTGAGCCATGAGCCCAAAGTAGGCTTCCTCTTCTTCACTCGACTCAGATGAATCGGAGTCGCTGAGAGTCTTTCCCTTCTTGGCCAACAGGCTCTTCTCTGTCCTCTTCTTGTGGTATGAGGACTTCTTTTCCTCTCTTCTGCCACCCTCCTTCTTCTTGTGGGGGCAGTCAGCTATGACGTGACCTGGTTTGTTACAGTAGTAGCAAACAATGTCAGTAGAAATCTGTTTGTTCTGTTTAGAGGTATACCTGTCATGGCTACTTGAGCCTTTCTTTCGCTGATCACCGTCATGTCGTGATCTTCTGTATGAGGCATCCTTGCCTCTCCACTGCTTCTTCTTGTTCAAGAATTTCTTGAACTGCCATGAGAGCAAAGAGAACTCTCCTTCAGATAGTTCTGAGCCAGAGGTGCTTGGCATAGAGCTTTCCTCTTCACTTACTTCTTGAGATGGTGCTGGTAAGGCAGCTTTGCCCTTCCTTGAATTATCTGCCTTTAATGCACTCGACTTCTCCTTTGAGGAGAAGTGACTTTTCTCTTCTTCAGCTTTTCTGGAATTGATCTGCAGTTCATAGGACATCAGCTTGCCAAATAGATTCTATGGGTCTGTTTCAGCTAGTCTGCCAAACTCCCAGATGGCACAAACTTTATTGTCCCATTCCTTTGTGAGAGACCTCAGAAACTTATCATTCATCTCCCCATTGGTGAAGACTCGGCCATACACTCTTAGGCCATTTACTATCTTGAAGAAATTCTCAAAAGTATCTGCAATGGTCTCCTTTGACCCTTGCCTGAAGGCTTCATATTTCTGGTTTAGTAGGGATCTTCTATCATCCCTCACTTCTTCAGTACCTTCCATTAGAGTTACTAGAGACTGTCATATTTCCTTAGCAGATTGGTAGTGAATTAGATTCTGCAGCATCGAGTCATCGACTACACTTGCTATGATATTTTAGCTTTCTTGTCCAAAGAGACAAGTACAATCTCGTCCTTATCCAGATCCATCAATTTCTTAGGAACTTTCTTGGTTGGATCTATAATGGAGATAGTCATAGGAACGTAAGGATCTTCTTCAACAGTCATGAAGATCTGGGGGTCCACAGCTTCCACGAAAAATTTGATTCTCTCTTTCCACATGGGAAAGTTATTCTTTGTGCACAGAGGAAGCTTGGAAAAATCTTTGACCTTGTCCATTGTTTGAATATCCAAGTGACAACTTTTGAGAGGAAATTGATCAAGGTGTTAACCTTTTAACGACCAGCCTCACTCTGATACCAATTGAAAGTGGAAAGTTGTCAACCTAAATCACCTAGAGGGGGTGAATAGGTGAATCGTGTGTCTATTTGCAGAATAAAAATTTTAACGAACTTGCACAAAACATAAAGCAATCACAGAATACAAGAAGATTTATAGTGATTCCCCAATCTTGTGTACGTTCACTTTACCTCACTGATCTAGCAAATCACTAGACTCAGATACTCCACTATCTCGGATTGAAAACAATCCTACGCCTCGGAACCAAGTTCCTACAAAATCGATCCAAAAGGATCTACACTCGAAAGATAAAAACTTCCTACAAACTCGGAGAACAATTCTCCTACACTCGGAGAATAATCTCCTACAAGATTTACAAAGAGGTTTGAAAATACAAACAAAAATTTCTCTCAGATCTAGAAATATTGAACTCTCGATCTTCTTCTGAACTTGACGGCTTTTTCAGAATTTGTAGAAGAAGAACCTCTGTAGATCTGACCTGAGAAGACTTAGGATCTACTCGATCAAGGAGAGGATGAAGATTCCTTGAACAGCAAGTCTTTCTTGATCGAAAGTAGAAAGATCGATCTCACGTTGAGCGGCGGCGGCGGCTTCAGAATGTTGTTCTTCTTGGAGAGAGAAGGCCGATCCAGAAATTTAGAATGTACGGAATACCGCTCCTTGTAATTTTTATTAGGGTTTAGTTTTAATAAAAAGACTTTATATAGGATTACCCTTAACGGCTAGAAAATACATTAATGACGACACGTGGACCAATCACGTCAAGTCATTTGAAAATCTAGCCGATCTGGACTTAAAATAAATTTCTGGAAAATTTGACTTTCAGTTCTCGAGAAGTAACTTTAGTTCTCGAGAACTAGAAACTGAGTTCTCGAGAGCTATCAGGACTTCTCGAGTACTATACTACTTAGAAGAGTTCTGGACTTCTCGAGAACAAAAGGCTGAGTTCTAGAGAACTAACTGACTTCTCGAGAACTATGGAGACTTCTCGAGAACTAACACTTAGAGAGATTTCTGAGGCAACTTTTGACTATTCGAGAAATAGGGCTGGCAGTTCTCGAGAACTTAAGTCAAGCTTCTCGAGAACAAGTTGGACTTCTCGAGAACTATAATTGAGACTTCACAAGAACTGGCCAAGACTTCTCGAGAACAAAGAATACTTTTCGAGAACTACACCAGACTTCTCGAGAACTAAAACTGGGACTTCTTGAGAACGTCTGACTTCACTTCTCGAGAACTCAAAATGTACTTCTCGAGAAGTTGACTTAGAGAATTTTCCAAACTTTAGAGAAGTTTTCTTCTAGTCCTGTCTTCATCACATGCTCCTAATGTTTGAACATAAAGTGTATCCCAATTGATAGGCTACACATGAGTCAACACCTTTGGTCACACAGTGAGGGATTACACTGTATGGTCCTGTGTTTCTGACACACTGTAGACTGGCATTGGTCTACACTTAGCACTGATTATCTACAAACACTCAACTAGAACAAGGATGTCAAATACAACTTAATTCACCTTAGTTCAAGGGTGACTTCATGCAAATCTTGGTTATTGTGGATGCAATACCCAACAATGCTTTTATCAATGGTCGTCATGAACGGCTTCAAGCCCTGATGTTTCTCTGATTCAAGATCTTGATGAGATATGGAATGAGCTCCACAAATGGTAGACCTCTAAATGAGACACACCACCAACGAGATAGGCAACCTTTGCCAACAATGGACTATGCTAGCACACTTCCTTTCTCACATGAGTGAGAAGGAGACAAGAGGGATGATGGAGAAGCTTTGGCCAAAATTATCATCTCATAAAGATGATGAGATGGTCAAGTCTTTATCCAAAAAAAACCTCTCTTTCTCTCTTCAAATTTCCCTCCAAAAAGGTCTCATTTGGCATAAAGCAAAAGATAACTTCTAAAGTGCTTTTTCCATATAAGCATAAAGCATAAAGCATTTGCTTTATACTTTATACTTTATGCTTTATGATTAAATGGACATCATCCATTTAATTAACCAAGCATGACATGACAAATTTATCTCATCAATTAATTATGTCATGACCAACATTAAAAATTAATCAAATTAATTAATGATATTAATCAACTTTGATAAAGTAAATTAAATAATCATATTAATTAATATACTTTATTTAGTCTTGTCAAATACTGAAGATTTATAATCCTTATTATATCTTTGTTTAGTTTAATGGGTCTTAAGGAACTAATGAGGGATGTTAGCCCCTCCCATAGTCCTACAGCTCATTAGTGTCTAACACTTAGACATAGAACATGACTACTAATCCTTAGTAGTTGATATAGTCCAATTGCAATTCTCGTATATAGGTATAGGTGTGTAACCTATTTAGGTCCCCACTAAACTGACAGCAAAGAGAATGACTACACTAATCATTCAGTGATGGCTAACAACTTAGCACATCAAATGACATTGATGTCCCCATCAATTATCACTTATGCAGACCATGGTTGACATCTAGCAATGTATCATGGCCCCCAGATAGTGGCGAATGACACGCCAAAAATGATCATCATCTAATAGAACCTAATTCAGTATGTGACAAATAATATAGTAAGATCCTAACATCCTTACATGTCCTGGTCAAGCAAAAGGTCACGAAAAAAGTCAATACCCACACGCTTGATAACTATGTCAATCCAGTAATAATTAAGCATTAAGAAGATGAAACCCTTTTCATCTCTATTATCTACCTTGGCCAAGGATTTATGCTTATCTCAATTTGGATCTCATAGGACATCAAATCTGTTGCATCGACAGACGGATGTATTCCCATATCTGGCATACATCTCACTCCATGAATTAGTGACTATAACCATTTGAATCGGATCCTCCTCATGGCTAGAGGAAGTACCATATGGTCTCTTGAGTACATAGTAATTCAGTCATGAGCAATTATTATGCTTCAGGTAATAAGGATCAATCTATATAGTCACAACTAGGTAATCCATCGATTGACAATAAGAAGCTTCCATGTCGATGATCACCAAAAGGGTTACTTCCAATGAACTTGTCCAACAAGCACATGTCCCCTATGTTTAGACATCTGATGTCACTGACTTGTGACTCATCATCCCTAAGAAGGGAAACAAAGGACACACTAGTCTTAACTAGACTCTTGATGTCCTATCAATAGTCCATTTACTAGGGATATTTAAGAAATATGGTATAATCAAAAACTCGTCATAATATACTTGACTTCTCAAGAATAAGTTATAATCATCATTGTTCCTATGGATCCAATCTTGCATTATCTTACAATAATGTCTGGATATAATAAATGCATAATCAAATAAGTCTCGCCTTTATAAGATAAATTGTTTCTACAAAACAAACATAATACAAAAGATGGCTTTAAGGGCACATATCTAACAGGATCTACTACGACTGTGTATACTTGATACTGGGAAGCCATGGGAGCGGTTGTTGTCATTGATTGAGTTCTCTTACAATAACAGCCATCAGACCAACATTGGCATGACTCTTTATGAGGCGCTATATGGGAGGAAGTGTCGGACACTGCTATCTTAGGTTCAGGATGAGGACCCGAAGGCGCTTGGGTCAAATTACATCAAGGACACAGAGGCGCTCATTCGGCTGATCATAGACAGGATTCTAGAGGTTCAGAGTTGGAAGGCGAAGTGTTACGATACAAGACATTGTAAGGTAGAGTTCCAGGTGGGGTACAAGGTGTTTTTGAAGATACGTCTGATGTATGGTGTTTCGCGAGCGCGTAGGCACAAGAAGCTTAACCCTAGGTATATGGGGCCTCATACGATCTGGAACGGGTCAGCCTCTTGGCATACAGGCTGGATCTACCGTCAATGTTTGCAAACCTGCATGTCGTATTTCAAGTCTCCTCACTTTGGAAAGCATTACTTTGTCCAGTTCAGCATATTACTTCTCCCTCGGGCCTGGTAGCATCTGACCGGTCAGTTTGATTGGAGCCAATCTGGATCGACGATACAACAGTCTGAGTTTTATGGAAGAAGTGTGTTCCTTTGGTCATGGTTTTGTGGTCAAATCATGGGCAATTGGAGCACACTTGGGACCCCTTAGACCTCATGCATAAGAAACACCCGGAGCTCTTCACCTCAGGTACAAACTAAACCTCCTACAAGTTGATCTTTTCTTCACTTGTGAAACCCCGTAGACCTGAGCTTGAATTTCGAGGATGAAAATTTTGTTTTGTTTATTGGAATTTGCAACATCCCCCACACTTCTAGGCCCCCTAAAGTTAGGGTTAGGGCTTGAGTGGTGTATGGAGGCTTAGGTATGACCCTAGCTCAACTTGAACTTAAGGAAACTGCAATGCGCACCCCCAATGTGCATAAGTCAACCCCAAGGTCAACCATTGTCAAATTAACCCTATAGGCTAAATGAGAGCCCAAGACAATTCAAACGAGCTAAGGCCTTGCCTAAGGCCCATCCTAAGGCCCACTAATTTTTCATATTTATTTAATCTAATTTATTATTTTAATTAGGTGATTTAATGGGGGTAATTAGGAGGGAAGTTTCATTTGGAGGGGAAATAATGGAGGGAGTCCAAGTGGCACTCCCTTCTTCCCCAACCCTTCCTTTAATCTTCTCTAATGAAGAGGAGGAGGTATCCAATAGTTATAGGTTAGCCACCATTAAGGAGGGCCTTTAATGGCCATGAACATAACACCCAAAACTTGAATATCCTTTATAGAGGCCCCCAAATCTCAATTTGATCTTTTCATCACCTTTAGAAGACCTCAAGTAGTTGAAATCGACTATTGGATCGCTGTAAATGGTGGAGAATCGAGATCGGGAGAGGTTCGTCCGAAAATACAAAAATCCATGGCCACCCGCCGGAGTAGCCGCATCCAAGCCCAAAATAAGGCATGCTTCTCCTCCTCTCCCCTTGTGTTAGCTTCATAGATCAATAAGACTCGAGTTTGAGCTCAATCGAGGCAAATTCCATTTTTAATTTTCATGGAAAAAGCTTGAAAATGGAGGTGGCGGGTTCGCCGGAAAACACCCCTCTGGCGGTCGTGCCACCGCCCAGCAATTGCCACCACCTTAACGGAGGTGGTGGGGGTGGTGGCCAACCGGGGAGTGGTCTAGATCGCTGGAAAATTTCTCTAAAAATACCTCCAGGTCAGACAAATCCCGCCCCTTGGCTGGAGGAGGAAGACGCAATCAGGGTCGTCCATTCCATCAAGATCAAACTATAGTTTTATTAAATTTTGTCACAATATGTGATGTGCCTAGATTTAATTATTAAGGGTACTTAGATGCTGAACCATGAAAAGTTCTTAACATGAAAAACATATCCTTGTGAGTCTCCTTTAATTATAAATTAAAATCAGGTCATTTAAAGCACTATATCTCCCTGTAGGGTAGTTCTTGTGGGGCTGGTCCTTAGGATAGGACAGTCACTATATCCTTAATAATTTTTAATTAGCTACGGTTATTGACTTGAAATTAAGGACATATTAGAACATAACCTAGATACATCAATAGTCCAAATATGGGAATTTTTGGACAACATTTTCCTATAGTTTTAGGTAAAATGTGATTTTTTATAAAACTAAAATATTTTGGTGAAAAATAATTATCTTAATCCCAAATTTTGGTGAGAGATTCATTAGGGTGGTATAAGGTCCTGATAAAAATTTCAGGTCTTTTGGACTCTTGTAGGTTGGTGATTCCCACTTGCAAGTTGTCATGATGTAAGTGATGTGGTATGCATTTACCCAAAAAGGTGTGTCTTATGAATTTAGCAAGATTGGCTTGGTCAGAATCTTAGGGTTACAGTTATAATTACCATTTTAGCCCCTTCTATATTATTGAGATAATTGTGTTAAAATGGAGTTATAAAGTTATGCAATTTTCTAATAACTAATTATTTACCAATTGTAATCTCCAGTAATATTTTTGGAAATATTTGATGAATATTTATAGTACTTCCTGTGTAACATGACCTAGTGGATCAAATTTTTGTAATTAGAAATTAAATATTAAATATTATTGGAATGATGTGAAATTTGGTAAAGAACCATTATTACTCAAGGTAATGTTAGAATAATTTTATCTTGCTAGTTTGATACCAGAAAGTAGGGGTGCCCATAAAAACCGGGTCCCGGGGGGCCGGCCCGAGCCTAGGCTAAGCCCGCCCCAGGCCCAGACCAGGCAATGGGGCCTAACAAGGCCCCATATATATGCATTTGCCTGGCCCAATACCCGGTCTGGGCCGAGCCGAGCAAAGCCCGGTTTCTAGGCCTGGGCTAAGCTCGGGGCCGGGCCGGGCCTGACCCGAGCCCGGTCGGTCCCCTTTAACGATCGATGGATCTAAGAGCCGTTGATTAATCAATGGCTCTAAGAGCCTTTGTTTCCAACGGCTCTTAGAGCCGTTGTTTCCAACGGCTCTTAGAGCCGTTGTTTCCAACGGCTCTTAGAGCCGTTGTTTCCCGTTAGAGCCGTTGTTTCCAACGGCTCTTAGAGCCGTTGTTTCCAACGGCTCTTAGAGCCGTTGTTTCCAACGGCTCTTAGAGCCGTTGCCTCCTTGTTGGCAGTATAGGCTGCCAGCCCTATTAAATAGGACTGGCAGACAATATTATAATTAATAATTAAATTATTAAATTAATAACTTAATTATTAAATTATTATAAAAAAGTTTAAATTTTTTTAAAATCCTATGAACCCCCCCCCCCCACTCTCAACTCTCAAGTCCCACCCCTCCCAAGTCCCCCCCCCCCCCACTAATTTTTTACGTCAAATATGTCGTCGACGATGGCATCTTCATCATCATCGATCGTTCACAAAGTGGTGGAGCACAAGCATATGCCGCCGGTTTGGGAATATTTCGACAAAGTGAAAGTCGGCTCCGAGCATAAGGCGAAGTGCAAACAATGCTCAAAATTACTTACTCTCAGTGGCAACTCGACACTCGGAAGACACATTAAGTCTTGCATTGCCAAACAAGCTCCTCCCAAGTCCAGCCAGGTGCAATTATCTGCATCTAGACAAATATGGACGTACGATCAAGGTCGGTAGCGGGAGCTGCAGGTGAAGAACGTTATCAGACGTGGGTTGTCGTTCAGTCACTACGATGACGAGCAAGAAATCGAGTACATCCACCAAGGGCTACAACCCAAATATCATCAAGTAAGTCGATCTTCCAATAGACGCGGTGCACTTAAATATTATTTAGAAGCTAAACATTCTTTAATTAGTTATTTTGAAAAATTTTAGGGTCGAGTGAGTTTAATGAGCGACATCTGGACAAGTAGTATCAAATTAGGATTATCATATATTTCCATCACTTATCACTGGGTCGATCCCGTTTCCTGGGATCTAAATATGCGTATAATATGTTTTGAAGGTTTTGAAGTCCCGCACATCGGTATAGCGATTTATCAAATTATTTTAAAATATTTGAAAGAATTTAAAATAAAAGATAAAATTATGAGTATTTATTTCAACAATACCACAAATAATACCACCACAATTGAGTAGTTAAAACATGATTTAAAACCTATGTTAAACGGTGATTTTTTCATACTCGTTGCGTCTGTCACGTTTTTAATTTGGTCGTACAAGATAATTTATCATATATGGACCCATACATTAATAAAATACGTTTAATGTTACAATTTATTTATAGTTCTAAACAACAACGATAAGATTTTAAAAAATTCGTAAACGCCAAAGGTCAAAATTTTTTGAAACCTTTATTTGGCATGTCAATTAGATTGAACTCGACATTTACATTGTTAAAACGAGCGATTCATCAAAAAATACTACTAATGGAATACTATAATATGTCAGATCAACATGAATTAACCGAGTCTTATTGGGCTATTTTAGAAAATTATATGAATTTATTAGAAGTTTTTTATACGGCGACAAATTCTTTATCTGTCGTATATTATCCTACTAGCCCGCTAGTTATTGAAAATATTGTTAATATTTCACAAAAATTAAACTATTTTAAGCAACACGCCGGATGGAGTTGTTTAATAGAAATAATGAAAAACAAATTTTTTAAAATATTATAAAGAAATCTAAGTCATGTTTTCATGCACCGCCGCTTTGAATACTCTTTTCGGCGTAGAAAATTTTATAGAAGAAATAAATAATAATTTAGGCGTAAATCTCAGTGATTCGGATTTGGATAATCTTAGTATTTTAAATTTAACACTATTTTTACTGAATGTTATAATTATTATGATAATTTATACGGATCGCGATCCCGAGAGGATGTGTCGCAACCAAAAATACGCAATAGTTTAAAAAATAAAATGTTAGAGTTAGCTTATAGGAAAAAAGTGTGCACAACATCTAGTAGTTTAAATGAATTAGACTTGTACACAAAAACACAATTTCGTGATTTTATGAGTACAGTCGAATTAGAAAATTTCGATATTTTAAAATGGTGGAAATGTAAAGTAAATACTTATCCTATTATGGCATATATGGCATGAGATTTACTAACGATCCAAGCTAGTACGGTAGCTTCAGAATCTGTTTTTTCTCTTAGTGGCAAGGTGTTGAACGAGCGGAGAAGTTGCCTAAGCGAAGAATTGCTCGAAATTTGCATATGTTATAAGGACCACTTGGATGCGATCAAGAGGAAGCAGCATATTTCATTGAACGAGGATAGCTCGTCAGACATGGAAGACGAGATGGACGAGATCAACTTAAATTAATTAAAGCCCTCAAAATATGTAATTTTTATTTTTTTTACTTAATGAATAGTGAGACATTTGTAATTTTGTTGTATTTGTAATTTTGGATTTTTCAATCACAATTATCATTATTTTCATTATATTTATAATTTTGTATACTTTCGTTCAACATTAATAAAATTATTATTTTTTCTTTCAAAATATGAAATTCATCGTATATTCGCATTGGATTATTGGTATAAAACTATAAATTTTATAAGTTTTTTTATTTATTTAGTTTATATTTTGTTTTTTAAAAAAATCATTTAAAAAAACAACAGGGCCCGGACTAAGTATGGGCTCGGCCCGGCCCGGTCCTGGGGGCCTTAACAGGCCCCCTCTCGGAGCCAGAAGCACAGCTCGGCCCGGCTGTAATCAGGGCCCGGGCCCGAGCCCAGTTTGGGAAAGCCCGGGCACGGGAGGCCTGGTTTAGGCCCGAGCCCGAGGGCTTTATGAACACGACTACCAGAAAGTGACACTTCATGTTCAAAATCACATGTAGTAATAATTTGGGAAAATTATAATAATTGCTGATTATTTTAGGAAAATTATTAATCTCTGAAATTAGGTCTAAGATGTCATGATAGGTCTTAGGAAATAATCTTAGGTCCTTGGGTCAAGTATTTGGAGGATTCCAATTTATACACACATACAAGTTCATATGATCTGCATTTAATAATTTTGGAAAATTAGTAATTCAGCAGATTATACTTTGGAGAGGTCACACTTAGTAACTCTATGAGTGGATTTAGTTAAGGGCATCATAACATTACTAAGTGCCTTGAGAAAGGGAGTGATGGGCTTCAGCCCATCATAGTTCCTAGTACCGTTGCGAGCCCTTCATAGGGTAGACCTCGGGAAGTCCAAGGTTAACCATAAATCGCTAAGTAACCTGAATTTAAACAAGAGTATTCTGATAAGATTAAGGAATGTTATAGCAATCTCACACATGTGTGGGTTGGAGTGATATAGGGCTTGCTGGTCCTACGAGCTGGTGGCTCGGGTTGTTGGTCGATTTATAGACAGGTTAGTCCTGCGAGTTGGAGGCTCGGGAGGGTATTGTTATATCGTATTTGTACTTATATGGTGGGTCACTCGGTACTAGTCCAATCGGCACACTGAAGAAAGTTTGATGACTCTGGTGCAGAGTGTAGATCTTTGGGGAGACCGGTAGGATATTTATACCGAGGTCTGGAAGACTATGTCCCCTAAGAGTACACCCAACCATGAAAGACTGGCAGTTGCCAGCAAAAATATGCAGGGGCTATGCTGTTGTGCTCTTAGCGTTAAGGTGTACGAGAGTTCTAGGCCTGGTAGTGTGCCTGCCCGCCTAAGAGTGGATACACCCGCTCCAGTACCACTATGAGCCACGATTGTTGGTACCTGAGAGGTTAGCCACCTCCAAAAAGTGGTGATGCATGAAAGGTCTGTGTACAGTGTCGTGTGTGTGAGTACATAATCATTGTATTGCATTGCATACGCACTTGTAGATCCTCATCATATAAATTAGTATGAGCTCTTTTATATGATGAGTTACTATTTTGGAAACCTTAACTTATCTGTTTGCATGAGCATTTATATAAGTTAGGGTACGCTTATGTGATGGTAGTGTAGTTGTCTTACTTTACTTGTTTTACTCAGCTCCTCTTACTGTACTTTTATGCTATACTAGTTGTTACTCTTATTTACTGCTCATACTAATGTAGAACTGCTAGAGAATATATATATATATATATATATATATATATATACCACTGTCACCTGCTTGTATGTTCTATTATTATTGGTCCTCCACTTTCTTCCTCCCGCGCGGTGCCTAAGAGTCACGGGGGTAAGGCAGGGATAAAGCGGTTGAGTCTAGTGTGACTGATGGTCGTTTGATCACATCATTTTAGGGACACGTGGAGACGTCGCTGCAGTTCGATCAGGCGGAGCCAGATATTATGACACAAGGATTTGAGGAGTCGAAGCCATGCACTACCACTACTACTACTCGACTTCAAGTTGATGATTATATGGTTTAGCTTCTGCATTGTTAGTTGAGAGAGAGAGTATGTGTGATATTTTTATGATATCCATGTACTGGGCATAAGCCCTATTACTTGTACTCTTTTATTTATGTCATGTGGACCTTTATTTGGATATTTATATATATATATATATATATATGATGTGTGGACTTGTTTTATTTCTTCTTTCATTAATTGTGTAATTGATCATGTTTGTCGGCAGGGTCGCTGTCTTGTGGTGACAACTAACTCGTAGTTGGTGTCATTGTAAGGCGACGGTCCTGGGCATAAAATCTCTCATCTATCATGCCCAATTCTCGGGAGGAGGGATTTTACAACTAGCCTCCTTCCTCTTCACTGGGCAGTCAACTATCACATGCCTTGATTCGTTGCAACAATAGCAGACAACTTTAAAGGAATTATATTTACTAGATTTAGAATCATACCTGTTAGCCTTGAAATGATTCCTCCTGTGATGAGAATAGGTGGAAGGACTGCTCTTTCACTATTTCTTCATCAGCTTCTGAAAGTGCTTGGAGAAGGCAGCAAAGTCCTCATCAGGTATGCTGCTGTCTAATGCATCTGACTCCGAGCTGTTTGAATCAACTGGTTTTCTTGGAGGGGAGGGAATCCTCTCCTTACTCTTCCTTGTGTTGTCTGCTTTGAAGGCCAAGGACTTTTCCTTGGCTTGGGATCTGCTGGTGGCCTCCTCCTCTTTCCTGGTAGCCAGCTGCATCTCATAAGAGAGCAGCTTTCCAAACAATGTTTGGGGAGGAGTCTCGGCAAGCTTGGCCACCTCTTTTATGGAACAAATCTTAGTATCCTTATCTCTAATTAGAAACCATAGAAACTTATCATTTATTTCATAATGACTGAAGACTCCTCTCATAGGTCCTCAGTTCATTTATGATCTTGAAAAATCTTTCATAGCAAGTAGCTATGTTCTCTATTAGGGATTGCTTGAAAGCATCATACTCCTTGTTGAGCATGAATTTTCTATCATCTATTATCTCTTCAGTACCCTCTATGTAGACCACAAGGATGTCCCACATCTCTTTGGAGGTCTAGTAGTGGACCAAGTTCTAAAAGGTTGAGTCATCTATGCCACAAACAATAATGTTTTGTGCCCTCTTATCCAATGTAGCTAAGAAGATTCATCCTTTGTCATCTCTGAATATGTCTTAGGTGTATGGATATTGGCATCCAGAACAGAGACCTTCATAGGGATTAAGGGTCCCTCCTTGACTATTACAAAGATCTTAGGGTCATAGGCTTCCATAAATAGCATGACCCTCTCCTTCCAGATTCCAAAATTCTCCTTCCTACAGATGGGGAGTTTCATGGAACCTAGCTTCTTATGGCTCTCTCTAGAACCCATAAGTACATAACTACCTACCCTTCGAGATAACTTAGACTGTTAAATCCTTTTTGAGCAATCTCCCACTGATACTACTTGAAAGTCTTTATTTTTAAGGTAACTATCAACCTAGAGGGGGGGGGGGGGTAAATAGGTTTCTTGGTTTCTTGTGACTTTCTTTTATTTTCTTCTTTAAGTGCTTAGTGTGTTAGTAGTTTTCTGTTTTCAAGAACCTGCAATAAAAAACAACACAAAAAGCACACGTAGAATTTATAGTGGTTCCCTAGATTATGGATACATCCACTCTCCTCCCACCTTTCTAACTTTAGTTAGACAAGACACTACTCCAAAACTCAGCTCTAAGAGCTTACACCACAGATCTCACATGATCTCTCAGTCTCCTCCAAGACTTATAACTCAGGCCAAAGCCCTACATTAGAGCAAACTTGCTCTTACAACTCAGTGATTAAATGATCGCCTACCTCAGGCCAAAGGCTCTACCACTCAGACTGAGAGGACAACTCTACCTCAAATCCACAAAGAATCCTACCTTAGAGAGAATGACCCTCCTGCAGCTCAGGCACAAATGCCCTACCTCAGATCCAAAGGATCCTACAACTCAAGCACAAGTGCTCTATAACTCAAAGAGAATGACTCTCCTACCTCAGGCTTAAGAGCGCTACCTCAGATCCAAACTAGATCCTACTCTCAGAGAGTATAACTCTCCTACAGCTCAGGCAAAAACTACCCTACCTCAAGCAAAATAGCCCTACAGCTCAGATCCAAAAGGATTCTACAGAAATACAATGGTTTTAATTAATTTGACACAGAAATTTCTCTATGTCTGCTACTAGATCTGAGTTATCTCAGCTTTATCTATTTTCACAGTTGTAATTTTTTTTCAATAATTGACTGCCTCTGCTGGAAATATCTCAGAAAACTATTTCTGAACTTGTTGTAGAAGACTGAAGATCTATTGGTCTTGCGATCCTCAAACAACTAACCTGAACCTGCAGAAGACTGAAGGCTCTCCTCTCTTTCTTTATCAAAAGTGTTTCTAAACTTGCTGTAGTAGAAGAAAAAAAATTCTACAACTAACTAGACTGAAATTTTAGTTCAACTGATCGACTTCATGTTTTTCCCAGCAGCAATGATGAGGAAGATGAAGTCCAGCCGCTCTTTTTCTTTTTGAAACAAAATCCAAAAAGTTAAGTTCAATATCCAGTAGCTACCCCTTTATATCTTCCGCTGATTAATGGCTCCAAGAAGTAGTAGGGACCACCTGCAGTTGACAGCTGCACGTTGTTTTTACGGAAGAAGACGTATAGTAGCTCTCAAGTAGTATTTGTCGTGTGATGTAGCTTTCCCACAAGTATTTTGAACGATGTTGACTTCTGTTGACTTTGGCTGACGTCATCAGTTATGGACTTAGCCAATTTCTCAAATCCACTCCAGGCGTTGAGTGCGATGAGTGAACTGGTTTCACTCAATGCCAAAACCCTTAGTCAACTGACTTAATCATTCTGCATCATAGGCATTGAGAGCGTTGAGTGCAATGCCTTCACTCAACGCTTTTACACTTAGTCATTTCTTCACCTGTCTGAAGGCATTGAGTGAGTTGGCCTCACTTAACGCTTTTTGCTTGCTTGTCTTCATTATTGGGTGTTGAGTGAACTGTCTTCACTCAACACTTCTGGACTTAGCCGATTTCTGTCTTCTTCTTAGGCTTTGACTACAGCAGCAAGACTCAGCACTTTTGCTGTCTGGCGTTGAGTGAAGATCCATCACTCAACGCTTTTGTACTTTGTCGAATATTCAGCCCGCCAATACTTAGGCGTGGGCAAATTCAGCTATACTCGACGATGGCATTGAGTGAACTGTCATCACTCAATGCCTGTGAACTTGACCGCAGAATTGCTTTGCTAACTGCATGAATTTGACTGTCCACAACAAACTCAGCGCTTTATGGCATCTGGCGTTGAGTGAACTGTCATCACTCAACGCCTGTGGACTTACACAGATTTCTGTCTCTCCACATCTTTACTTTGTGACCACCAGTCACATCATTTGGAATACTTGTCCTATCAATGTTTTAAGGACTAATCTGCAAGCATGAACTTGAACATACATCAAATACAACACTGTGTATATCATTGACATGTTTGACTTCTTCAAATCTAAGATATTGTGGGCAATGGATCCAACAGGAAGAGAGAGAGAGAGAGAGAGAGAGAGAGAGAGAGAGAGAGAGAGAGTTTCTTTCATGTTGAATAATGCTTATTTAGCTTTTAGATTGAGGTGTTTGTTATCCCTGATCTAAATTCCTCAATCGAAGCAATTAATGTGGTGCGCATTTGAGTGACCTTAACCAAGTTTTATGAAGAACGTTGTGAAACGGTGAAGGTGACTCGCATTTCTTTTCTTTGCTTTAAAACTTGCAACACATTCAACAAATCAAATCCCTCGTTTTTTTAAATCCCAGTTTCTTGTATTTCAAATTTTTTTTACAGGCATATCCATTTCTATTTTATATTAGTGTAGCTAGTTTATGCATCATTTCAATTTGTGAATCCACCCCCACAACACCTTGTATTCAGGAGGTTGTTAGGTTAGTTTGCTTTTATTTGAACCATTGGACTTACAATATCTGGATCCATTTTTGACAGTACGATCCATCTGGGGAAGTACTTCCTGATCTTGATTTAGTTTGAGCTCACTTTATTTATTTCGATGCACGGTCTCTTCCTTTTTCGTACTTTGTAGTACTGCTACTCTCTTTGGCATTGCGTTCCACTTATATGCGCTCGGCTAAATGATGTTTGGTCGTTTGCTTAGCACAGTGTTTGAAACGGATGGTGGTGTATAACGAGGAAAAGGGTGAGACACCCATCTCTACTCTTTCTCATGTTAGCCACTTTGATCATGCCATTTGATAACAATGCCCACTTTGATGACTTTTTCGGAAGGGGATCTTACAGACCACTCCACTGCTGATCACTCCTTCATTAACTACTCCATTATTATTCATTAAAGGACATCGACTTCTGTGGCCACGAATCACCTGATTTCCGGTTCTCCATTCTTGAAGATAATGTTGATTTAAATGTATTTAGTAGCTGTGCCAATCATACTAGTTTGTTTGAAAAGACATTTCTAGCCGCTTACTAAATAATTTAACATAAATCATTGCGAGTAGCCAGGCACATAATGTTATTACATTTTTAACTACTATGAATAAGCGAGAGGCTATACGAGTACACGGCTGGCTCCGCAGCTATTTGGCAGTATTGTGATCCCAAATTTTATCCTCTGTATGGCAATTGCGTGTTGCAAGGCTCTACCCCATCGAAGGAGCCCTATGTTAAAGAATAACTACATAACTGTTAAAAAAAATTTACTGTCAAATTCCTACTATTATTTTTTCTTTGGGGCTCAATCAAATATTCTAGCTTCCTTTACATATATTATTTATTTGTTTCATCATTTTATTTACAACTTTTACTGTACTTCGAATGCTCTCCAGAATGCTGTCAAATATTGCATGTCATTCACACATACAAATAAAAGACAATTAGTTTAAAATTAATGCTATTAAGTTTTTTTTTAAAAAAAATAACTATTCATAGAAATTTGAATTTTCTAAAGCAATATTTATAATATTTTAATCCCAACATCAGTATCGGAAAGATGACTTCAACAGCTTGAGTAGCCCCCTTGCACTCGCCTTCGCCGCCCCGCTGCATTGGCTCTGAAGCAACAGTAGCAACTGCATCACCGCGCCGGCAGCCACTGCCTCCTCCCTCGCCCGCTCCGACACTCTGCACAACGCCATTAACACCCCCACAGCACACTCGCTACCCTCCTCCCTCGCCGACACCCGAAAAACCCAGTTCACTATCACCCGCACCGCCCCTGCCTTAATCGCCGTCTTCCTCCCCTCCTCCTCCTCCATCAACACTTCCATCGCCGCCAATGCACTTGAAACATTTCGTGAAACGCAAGTTGACAAGTACATAACCAGCCCCTCCACCGCGCCTTCTGCTA
Source organism: Platanthera zijinensis (assembly GCA_039513925.1). Classification (NCBI taxonomy): domain Eukaryota; kingdom Viridiplantae; phylum Streptophyta; class Magnoliopsida; order Asparagales; family Orchidaceae; genus Platanthera; species Platanthera zijinensis. The sequence continues at coordinate 69,586,230 of CM077095.1, read as the reverse complement.
TGGCATTCGCTCGGTTGTTTTCGGACGACGTGCAGATTCCGGCAATGGCTCGAGCCGCCGCAGGCGCTGCCGCCTCCTTTTCAGTGCTTCTGCTGCGCAGAAGCAGCGAAACCAAAATCTGAAGCACGCGCTGGGATTGACCGAGCAAATTGCAAACATCCCCCGTTGTTGGAGAAGAAGCTATTTCTTCAATTAAAATGCACAGGGAGGTCTTAATCTTCGTGCTTCCTTGCTCGAGCAGAAGAACGAGGGAGTCAAAGGCGGCATCCTGCTTGAGAGCGTTGACAGAATTTGAATGAGCCAACGGAGAGAGGTGTAGAATGCAGTCCAGAGCGAGCTCAACAAACTCAAAGTGGATTTCCTCCATCGCACAACATGGGAAGACTAACTCGAACAGAACACGAAAAAAGCCTAATTGGATCAAGAACGACTTCCCAACATCGGATTCGGCTGATAAAATTCTAACCTTTCTGAGCGCAGCCAGCCTCGCCACCGGCGGGGTATGGGAGCACTGAAGACTATTTTTCAGCACGGTCAAGGACACGGGGATACCCGATGCTTGATTTGAACCGCGGTCGTCGGCGTCACGGAGGAGCCACCTGTGGATGTACTGGCGAAGATTATGGTTGGGGACGACAGAGAAATCATTCAATCTCTGCATTGTGACGGGACAGGTGGAGTTGCCGCCGGCGAGCCATTTTTCGATGCTGGGTCGGTCGTATGTCTGGCCGGTGCTTAGAGTCACCGGATCTGTGAACAGATCAAGACTAATCGGGCATCTGAATAGGTGGGGGATGCTCATTTGGTTCTCTTCGACCATGTTTAATTAATATGCTCATTCATCCATGGACTCATCAGTCATCTCTCAACTTTCAAATCCGCAGGGTAAAGAAGCGGCTTTGATATTCATATCAGTGCGTGTACTGAAACCGATGGAAAAATATTATAAGTAATAAAAAAAGTGATGAAGACTGAAGAGGTGATGGTACCGCATGCCAACTATTGACTATCAAAAGGAAACAAGATAAAAGGCATGTTCAGGGAGTGGGGAGGAAAGGAGGAGACTTGAGAAAAGAGAAAGGAGGAGAAACTTTGACAGGACCAGAACTAATCATGGCAGGGTAGCTGATCTTGTTCAATTAGTTATGCCAGGCGCCAGCGTATAAAATACGGGCACATATTGAAAACTGAGACTCGCCCATAAAATGTCATGTAAATCAGGAGTAATTTTTTGAAAACAGAGCTGTTAATCACAAGTAATTTTTTTGGTACTTGTAACAGTAACAAAAACAAAAAACTTAGACTTTAAGGGAGAATTTTTGGGTCCGGTATCCCGCCCGTTTTCACAGTCCGGGTTTAAATATCGCGAAAATGTTTTTCGTGATTTTTTGGTTTCCCTCCCTTTCCCAGGCGTTCCCCCCTCCCTCCTTTTCAACTGCGCACTCTCCCATTCAATTATCTCCTCAGGTGCCGCGCTTATTTCCGGCGAGCTGCGCATATTTCCGGCGAGCTGCGCATATTTCCTTTCAGGCGAGCTCAGCATATTTCCTTTCAGGCGAGCTGCGCATTCTGTCCTTCTGCTTTCTTCCGGTGATCTACGTTTCTCTCTCCTTGTCCTTGCCATGATAATTGCATTAGCATCAAAAGCGCGGGAAAGAAATAAACATTACACACGTGACATTCCTTCTAAGTCCGCTTGGAAAATGTCTAGGAACTCAGAAGGGGCCAAACTACCATCAGTCCATAAAAAATTATTATACATGCCATATTTAGCGCAGAAATCGGCAAGCCGATTGGCCTCCCGCGGGATTTGCCTTATCATCACGTTGTTGAGCTCTGCCAAAAAGGTCAAGTCCTGCTCCATGAAAGTAGGGTCCCTCCATGCTGACCGTTGAACTGATCGGTTGCAAAATTCGATCACATTAGTGCAGTCCCCTTCAATAATTATGCCCTTCGCCTCCATCATTGCGGGAGTGAGCATCCGCCGCAATGAAAGCAACGCCTGGAGTTCAACTTGACCTGGGTCCCAATGTAGCAGGCCGGATCCCGCAGCACACACCAACGCGCCCAAATGGTCCCGCGTCGTCACGCCGATCCCGGCACTATTGTTCGCAAACAATGCTCCATCCACATTAATTTTGATCCAGTCCGGCGGCGGGGGGCATCAAGAAATCGATAACGGCCGATGAAGCCAATTGATCCAGTCCTTGCCAGCGAGTACAAAAACTACAGTTACTGTAAGCGGTCATCGTCCTATATTCCGCAGAGAAGTGTCTATCCTCTCCGCCGCCATGGAAAAAACTGGAGAAACTTTAAATAAGAACTCAAAAACGGCAGTTACTGTAAGCGGCTGTCATCCTGTCTCTGTCTTTTCATGTACCTCTGGTTGTATGTTTGATCATGTTGATGTTGTTATTGTAGGGTTTTAATTTTTTTTGTTGATTGTGTAAAATCCGGTCGGAATTTGTTATTTGTTCTCTTCTTGGGCTATTCTTCGGTCGGATTTTACCACAAATTTTTTGTTGCAATTTTTTCTATTTTTGCAATTAATGGTCTCTTATTTCTTTAAATAATGACACATTTTAATCCGTATGAGACTGACGTTGTCTTTCCGACAGTTCTGGTTGTATGTTTGATCTTGTTGGTGTTTTGATTGTAGAGTTTTGTTTTTTTATTGATTGTGGAAAATCCGGTCGGAATCTGTTATTTGTTCTCTTCTTGGGCTATTCTCTGTTCAGATTTTACTAGAAATTTTTTGTTGCACTTTTTTTTAGTTTTGCAATTAATGGTCTTGTATTCCTTAAAATAATGATTTCTTTTAATCCATAGGAGAATGACGTTGTTGTCTTTCCGACCGTGTACTCTGATGAGAAAGCATACAATATGTACAAGGACTACGCTCGCAAAGTTGGATTCAATGTGCGCAAAGAACATATCTTATATTGGACACATACTCGGATTGTAATGATAAGGAAATTTACCTGTGCAAAAGCAGGCTATAAATGATTGAATCCATAGAAGGATATGCAAAGAAAATTTCACAAACTTGACACTCGTACAGGGTGCTTGGCTTGCTTGCATTTTGCTGTTAATATAGAGGACAAGAACTTGGAGGTGGTGAGATTCGTGGAGGAACACAATCACCCACTCGCTCCAGAAATTGACAGTCATTTGTTGAGATCTCATCGGGATATATCCAATGTCCAGGGAAGTATTCTAAAGAGTATGACCGGTGTCGGGATCAAGACAATTCAAGCATACAACTTCATGGCGTATGAGGTGGGTGGATGCAAAAACATTGGGTTTTGTAAAACAAATATGTACAATTACGTACAACGAGAACGGCAAGCACTGATAGAAAGCGACGATGTCATGAGCTTGCTGAAAATATTTAAGGAAAGACAAATGGAAGAGAGCATGTTCTCCTACGATGTCCAAACAGACGAGTTAGGATGTCTGACTAGCTTTTGCTGGATGGATGGTCATAGCAAGATTGATTATGATACGTTCGAGGATGTTATTATTTTTGATACCACGTATCGGTTGAATAAATATAATTTGGCATGTGCTCCGTTATTGGAATAAACCATCACTGGCAAAATGACTTCGTAGGTGGAATCTTCGTTAAAGAGGAAACCATTGAAACTTTTTGTTGGGTTTTTGATACACTTTTGAGATTTGCTGGTGGAAAGCCACTGAGCACTATTTTTACAGATCAGGATCAGGCGATGCCCATTGCAATTACGAGGGTTTTTACTAGCACGCGAAGCTGCCTTTGTCAGTGGCATATTTCAAAGAAAGCTCCTTTAAAGGTTTCATCCTTCAACAGTGATAAGAGTGTTAGAGCTTTATTCTACCATTGCATGAGCAAATGCGATGATGAGGCTGAGTTTGATTCACATTGGAATGTGATGATTTCAAGAGGCAACTTGAAAGACAATAGATGACTTTCTAATCTGCACAAGATTAGAAATAGATGATCCACGACATTTAATAATGACATTTTAGACCTTGACATTTTATCTACTTAGCGAAGCGAATCGGTGAACAATGTTTTACATGGGTGCGCAAAACCAACAAGTTCCCTTGTTGAGTTTTATACCGGGATGGAGAAGATGATTTCATCTTGGCGTAGATCTGAACATGATAAAGATTTCAAGTGCAAGCACGGTACCATCACTTTGAAATTTAAAAATTGCCTTATATTAAAGCAAGCAATGGGTGGTTAAAGTAAACACAAACACATTCGATGTTATGTGTTCATGCAAGGGTTTTGAAACAAGAGGAATGTTGTGCAAACACATCTTAAGTGTATACAAATTGAAGAATGTAAAACAAATAAATCATTGTTACCTACTAAATATATTCACTCTTGTTGGGTATTGTACCCACAATTACCTGGATTTGAGGAAGCCTCCTATCAAGCTAATATGAATTCACTATGTATTTGATGAATTTCTTCTAGTTGTGCTTGCAGCTATTCATTGCTAAGTACACACTAATGTCAGGGTGCAGTAGGTCAATATACACGGGTCTGTGCAACGTAATCCCTCGTTGAGCAGATCAGTGTGTTGGCTTAAGTGTACTCTCTCTATTGGAGTGTACTTATTTCCAAGCACAGGGTCATGAAAGATCATGAGCAGACAAGGAGCAAGGATGGGCCAAAGACCAGCTCACGGGTTGAAAGACGAGAATCATCTAAGTGTAAATCGTCGAGAATCACTAAGAGATTCTCGCCGATTCGTCAAGAATCGAGAATCACTAGTGATTCTCAACGAGTCGTCGAGAATCATTAGATGATTCTCGCCAGGTTGGGCCGGCTGTCTCGACGCCGCCAGAAAATTCTCTAAGGCAGAATCGTCGAGAATCACTAAGTGATTCTCGCCGATTCGTCGAGAATGACTTTGTATTCTCGACGATTCGGCGAGAATCAAGTGTGATTCCCGCCGATTCTCCCCGGCTACTATACCTGTGCAGTCAGAATTCGACTAAGTAGAATTCGGCGAGAATCGTAGGTGATTCTTGCCGATTCGTCGAGAATCACCTACGATTCTCGCCGAATTTGACTTGGGCAAATTTCCGACACTTCCTGGACCGGTCCAGGTTTCCAGCGGTATTTCGAACTGGACTTAAGTCTTATTGCTGGAGGGTCCCACAACGGTCATCTTTATGACCTAATGTATAAATATACGGGTATTGGTGAACAGTAAACTACAACACACGCGAATTCAAAAAGGACAGTCGCCGTCGAGCCCTAGCTCTCGATCTTGCTCTGCCGATCGTCTCCGCCGCCGCTCGTGCAGTAGTCACCGTAGCGGAATCTCGATCTCCTCCAGATCCCCGGTGATAGAAGCCAAGTCTTGCACAGCGTCTCATACGTCTAACCAGAGATCTTTTGTCTCTTGATTTGAGATAGGGAAATCCATCCCCATCCGAATCGATCGAGACGATCGATCCTAGTGTGACCGTTGGAAGACCTTGCCGACTTCGCTAAGAAGATTGAATCTCCAGTGCATAGCTGCTGTTTTCAGTTGTCGCCGCCAACACCGAGAGCCTTGCCGCCGCCCTTTGCCGCCGCCGGTCTCGGGGAGATTCTCTCCAAGAAAGATCAAGGGTTGTGGACTTTTCATTGCCTACAAGAACAAGTAGTCTAACGAAAAGGGACACCTAGATCTTCAAGTTGTTTGTATTTTTTATACACTCCAATTTCTTTTTCATTGTAAAGGAACATTTGGTTCCTAGTTGTAGGGTTGGGTGCAACCCGTGTTGTGGGAGTGTTGACTCCTACGTGTGGAAGGGTTCCTTCCAATAGTGCAAGGATTGGATTTCAATCCTGTTGGTGAATTGACCGAGTCGTCCCTGGATTGGGAGATAGGTCGAAGGGGGGAAGTGGACGTACCCAAATCGGGGAACCACTATAAATTGTCTGTGTTATTTTCTGTGCTGTGTGGTTTGTTTTGATTCTGCAGGTACAATTTTAATTCCACAAATACGCTGCAAGTCACATATTCCCCCCCCATAGGTGAAGGTAGTTGACACTAGGTGGACTTTCAAGTGGTATCAGAGGGAGGTTACTCATCAAAAAGGTTCACACCTTGAGTAGAATCCCGCCACCTGTGTCAACAAGGATGGAGCTAGAATATGATATCTCTCCGCTTAGACTCCCTACGTGCACAAAGGAATATTACCCCATCTGGAAGATGAGGGTATCTTTTTACTTGGAGGCCATTGACCCACGGACATCAATCATCCTGGAAGAGGGTCCATTCATTCCTATGAAGACCTCCTGCTCTGGAAAGGGTCTTCAAACACCTATGGATGTCTCTGAGATGTCAGAGCTTGAACTCTCCTTATTCAACCTGGATAAAGAGATCCGTAGAATCATCCTGGATGTTTGGACTGGACCTTCCCGGTCAAGACTTGAAAAGTGTAGGACGGCCAAGTCCTTGTGGCAAACTGTATCAGACCTCATGGAGGGATCAGACAGAACAGGGATAAGTCGCCAGCAAGAGGATGAGGCATATATGGGGGTCAGCATTTCTGAAGAAGAAAGTGATGACCAATTTCTCAGTATCTGGGCTCCTGTGTCCTTGTCAGAGACTGAAGAAGAAGTTGAGGAGAGCAGTTCTGATGAAGCTGACTCAACAGTCTCTGCCGATATTAACGGTAACCCTGATCAGCAAAGCCAGGAGCAGGTAACTTCTTCCTCCTGCCCCCCTCCTCTTGAAGTTCCTGAAGACAGGAACAATTCAGAGGGTAGACCTTCCAGAGATGCAAGGGATATGGATAGCTTCAATCAAAAGATTGAAAATCCTGATTACCTTGAGAGTGCCCTTCAGAAGAGCAACTTACTTGTGGAGGAGCAAGTTAAGGAGATTGCTCAGCTGAAGACCTTGATGAATCTCCAATTGGAATCCATCAAGGTAAAGGACTCAAAGATCTCGGATCTAGAGAGTCGTCTAGAGACCGAGAAGAGGATTGTTTCTAACTTTTCCAAGATAGATGCTATCAAAAGAAAAGCAGAAAATGGGTGGATCTCCCAAATCGTTAATTCATGAAGAAATGGGGAAACTGTGTTCAGACCCCCCACCCCAAGCAGGAAGGGCACACATCATGCATTCAGGTATGACCATAGGAACAACCATGGTCACTGCAAGAATGATCAGCCCTCATGTGGAAATACCCACAGTGCCAGAGCTGTCATGGCCACCCAGAAGAGAATACCTCAGGCTTCCACCAAGCCCTTTGTATTCTCGGCCACAGCCCCAACTCGTCATGAATCTGCCAGCATCAGCTCACAATGCGCCTCTCACCTCCCTAAGACTCAGGAAAGGGGGGTGGGACTCATGGGGTCCTTGGAAGGGGGCTGACTGAAAGGAAGGCACCACCTCCCAGGCCTCATGACGTCTGCCATATGCATTCTTTCCACCCTTTCAATAGTCACGGTGGAAGAGACAACTCTGTTAGCATATCCGGCTCTATCCCGTTTAGACCTAGAACTATGACTACCTCAGTCACCCGTTCAGGTCACAAACGGCGATACAATATTCATGAATGTTGGTGTTGTGGCAAAGTGGGTCATTTTGCCATAGATTATTGGCACAACTCTGTTGGTACCCCAGTTTTAATTTGAGTTTAGTCCTCTCCTTTGTGCCCCTTGACCCAAGAAATATCTATGGTCAATGGTTAGAAGTCTAGCTGTAGAGTCCTCACTTTTCTAAATTGAGAATTTGGTTAAGTAGTTTTTTTCGTTCGACAATAGTCGAACGCCGCTCGACTATCGTCTATCGGCTGATCGACGATCGTCTATCAGTTGGTCGACGCTTTGTCTGCGTTGATAGGTCGACTATCTGTTTTGCGTTGATAGTTCGACTATCTGTTGATAGTTCGACTATCTGCTTGGCGAGGTAGTTCGACTATCTGTTCTGATAGATCGACTATCTGATAGTTCGACTATCTGTTGATAGGTCGACTATCTGTTCCGCTTTGATAGTTCGACTATCTGTTGATAGTTCGACTATCTGTTTCGTCTTGATAGTTCGACTATCTGTTGATAGTTCGTCTATCTGTTGTCGTTGATAGTTCGACTATCTGTCCTGATAGTTCGACTATCTGATAGTTCGACTATCTGCTGATAGATCGACTATCTGGTTTGTTTTGATAGTTCGACTATCTGTTGATAGATCGACTATCTGTTTTCTGAGGTAGGTCGACTATCTGCTTGATAGGTCGACTATCTCTGTGCGCTTGATAGTTCGACTATCTGTCCAAGATAGATCGACTATCTGATAGTTCGACTATCTGCTCTGATAGTTCGACTATCTGCTGGGGTAGTTCGACTATCTTCTTCGATAGGTCGACCATCTGGATCGTTCGACTATCTGCCCGATAGTTCGACGATCTCCGTGCGTCGTTCGACGATCTTCGAGGGTCGTTCGACGTTTTCTGTCTGCCTTTGTATTTTGTGTTTATTTATTATATTTAATTAATTAATACATTTTCTGGCACATTATTTTAAGCTGTATGATAAAATTACCAGGCAATATTTGCTCCATCTCTTTTGCCTGAGTCAAATCTTTTTAAGATAAAGTTGTTTGTCTTATTAGCTGTCTTTATAAACTACTTTATCTATTGTCAGCCCTTTATAGCCGTTAGACTGAAAAGTCTTCTTTTTGCTATAAAGAGATTATTTCTGATGTGACTTTATTTAGTCCTTCTGTTATTTGATTTAAGCCTGCAGCTTCTTAGAAAGAGGTTTATTCCTTTTATAGAATGTTTTGCTGCAGAGATGTTTTTGTCTTCCTGATATTTACAGCCCAGGTCTCAAGGCTCAGAAGAAGACAAATAATTCAAATGGAAAAGAGAGCCGTTGCTTGCTGATGTTATATAAAGGACCCTTTGAAGAAGGATTCAAGCTAGCTAATAGCTAACCAGTTGTTCATCCAAGCTTTCAAGCCTTCATCAAGAAAAGGATTTCTGCTCTCAGCAATTTCCATCTAACTGAGAAGTGTTAAGATCTTCATCTCTTCTTCACCTGAGTTCTCCTGCTTTCAGGAAGTTCAAACTCAGAGTTCCTTTGAAGAAGAAGAAGAAGAAGATAGCTGCTTGAAGATCTTTGATTTTATTATTTACTTTCTTCCTGTAGCTTTTCCTTCAGAACTTTCTGAAGAGTCTTCTGCACTGAAGCAAGACTTCACCTGGACATCTTTGAGCCAGGGGGAGCCTTGATTCTTTAGAGCATTCTAGCTCAGTGCAAGTTTTTGTGCTTCTCTAATCTTTGTAAAATAGAGAAGACATCTTAACCTTCTTCCCCCTCCTGTACATGGTTATTACTCCCTTCAAAAGTATCCCTTGGTGGCAGGGCACCTGATCAAAAACCTGTGCTTGGTTTTTAGACACCTGATCAAAAGTCTAAAGGGTTTCTGGATCTACCTGAAGCAGATCCTGTTGGTGGCAGGGCACCTGATCAAAAACCTGAGTGGATTCCTACCGTGTGGGTAGAAGAGTGGATGTACCCAAGTTGTTTGGGGAACCACTACAAATTTCCTTGTGTCGTCTGGATTCCATTGTTTAATTCCTGTACTGTGGCTGTGATTAGATATAACTAGGTTGCTAGTTGCTGATTAGGTTTTCCAAGCTTAATTGTAATTACAGTTAGCTTGTTCTTGTACACATCACTTGTGTTAGGCTATAGGGTTAACTTTATATCTATAATCTTTTCATTCCGCACTTCACTCCAAGGGAGTTGGGTAGACTATTAAGTTTTGTCTGTGCAAAATTTGATAACTCTATTCACCCCCCCTCTAGAGTAGTATCTATCCCTTCACTTTCAATTGGTATCAGAGGGAGGTTGACTGACTGTATAGGCTAACACCTAAGTCACAAGATCCTGATAGATACCAAGAGCTTATAGATATTCACTATCATGGCCCAGTCCAAGGATTATTCTAGTACCAGACCTCCAGCATGCAACTTAGCAAAGTTTGGCATCTGGAAGGCAAGGATTAAATTATATATGAACTCTATTGATGAAAGCATCTTTGCTTCTATTTTGTCAGGTCCCCCAAGAGCACCTGCTGCTGCTACTGCCTCATCATCTGATATGAGTGCAGTGCCTCCTCCAGATTATAATGATGAATACAAGAAGGCCAAAATTGCAGATGCCAAGGCAATGAACATACTGGCTCAGACAATGTCTGATGAGGTGTTCCAGAAGGTGGCTGACTGCTCCTCAGCAAAGGCCATGTGGGACACACTGAACCAGATTGTAGCTGGTTCAGCTGATGAAAGGAAGGACAGAAGGTCCAACCTGATCTCACAGTATGAGAACTTCAAGAAAACTGATGCTGAATCAGTTGAAGCTATGTACACCAGGCTCAGCTCAATCATCAATGAGCTGAGGACCATGGACAAGGACATATCATTGACAGAGGTCAATGATAAGATTCTTATGTGCTTCCCTAGCACATGGGATCTAAGGATCTGGCCCATCAAGGAAGCCAGAAGTACTAATGAGATCTCAACTGAAGCTCTCCTCGGCAAGCTCAAGTCTTTTGAGCAAGTGCTGAAGACCAGAGAAGCAGAAGCTGAAGCCAAGACCCCCACTCCAACAAGAAAAGAGCAATCTCTAGCTCTTAAGGCTGCAAATGTTTCTGAAGGCAGCCAATCTAATGAGGAACTTATGGCATTGTTTGCCAAAAGGTTTCTCAAGATGGGGAGAAAGGAGTTCAGAAAGAAGTCTTCACGATATGAAGACAAACCAAGGTATGATCGCTCTCCTGCTAAAGAAATTATTTGTTATGGTTGCAGGAAGCCTGGACATATCTTGCCAGAATGTCCAGAGGAGAAGAACAAGGAAAAGAGAAAAGAAAAAGAACAACACAGGAAGCACTCCAAGCCATCCTCCTACAAAAACAAGAAGAAGGAGAGAGGCTTCATTGCTGAAACCTGGAGTGATTCTGATGAAGAATCCTCCTCATCAAGCTCCAGTGAAGATGAGGAAGAGAAGAAGGCAAAAGAAGTTTGCCTAATGGCAATAGATGCCTGCAGCAACCACTCTGCTGCAGAGAGTTCTGATTCTGATGAAGAGATGCCCACTGAAGATGAGGTACTTTCTTCTTATGATTTTACTTCAGAAGAATTTAAATTAGAATTTAAATCTTTATGTTTAGATTTAATTAGCTCAGAAAAGGAAATAAAAGAACTTAGAAATAGGTTAGCTGACTCAGAATCAATAGCCTCTGAAAATGTTAGGTTAAAGGAAGAACTCACTACTTGTAGTGAAGAAATTAAATTTCTTAAAATAGAGTTAGTTAAGTCTAAGAGATTAGAAGAATCCCTTAATGGTAGAAGCCTTAAGTTGTTAGAAATTACCAGCATGACTAACACTAGGTCAGGTAATGATAAACTAGGCTTAGGAGCTTCTCCCAGTGAACCCCCAGTCCTTCTTAAAAATAATCTTTCAACTCCAGTGAACTTCATTTCAGCTAGTGGAAAGAAGAACACTGAGCAAGTAAATCTGGTTAATAAAACCCTAAATAAAGCTAAGAGAGAAAAGAGAAAGAAGTTCTTTAAAGAAATGCAAAGAGCGTCGAACGCCGCTCGACGATCGGAAGCTCCATGGTCGAACGAAGCTCGACGATCTGAGCGCCCATCGTCGAACGTCGATCGACGATTTCAATATGATTTTCAAAATCATAATCAATTCCATAGAAACCTAAATGAGAATAGAAACCCTAGGTTTGTTGACCCATCATCAGCATGGAGAATCCCACCTAGGAGATCTCACCCACTAGGTTATCACCCTCAGCCTGCATTCTCATATATTTCCAGTTTTTCTTATGTGAAAAACAAGGGACCCAAGGTTACCTGGGTCCACTCTGTCTAAATAATTGTCTTGCAGGTGAAGGCCTATCCAATCACTCAAAATAAGTGGTATTTGGATAGTGGATGCTCTAAGCATATGACAGGAAATAAAGATCTACTGTCAAAGTACAAAGCTAAGCTCGGCCCAAAGGTTATCTTTGGAGACTCCAGCTGTGGTCAGACAGAAGGCTATGGCAAGATCACAATTGGAGCAGTTACTTTCAAGAGAGTTGCTTATGTCAATAGACTGAAGCATAATCTGATTTCAGTTAGCCAGCTATGTGATGCTGGCTACCCGGTTTCATTTTCTAATTTCTCTTGCAATATTACTTTAAATAATAATGTTGTTTTAGTAGGTATTAGAATTGGTAATATTTATTTAGTAGATTTCAATTCATCTCATTCTGAAATCTGCCTGTTTAATGAAGTAACCCTTAATAATAATTCCCTATGGCATAAAAGGCTTAGTCATGTAAACCTTAAAAATATATCTAGGTTATCTAAGCACAACCTTGTTAGAGGTTTACCTTCTTGCGCCTATAAGAAGGAGAGCCTATGCAAGGCTTGTCAGCTAGGCAAGCAAACCAAGAATTCTTTTAAATCTGTAAATAAAAGTGATTCTCCTAGAATCCTGTATTTATTACATTTGGACCTTTTTGGCCCAATAAATGTACAGAGTTTAGGAGGGAAGTATTACACTTTAGTAATTGTAGATGACTTCTCTAGGTTCAGTTGGGTTTTCTTTTTGAGAACTAAGTCTGATAACTTCAAAGCCCTTACAGACTTTCTATTATGTGTGCAGACTGAGTACTCTACTCATGTGGCCTTGATCAGAAGTGATCATGGTACTGAGTTTGACTCTCTTCTCATGCAAGAATTCTGTGAGAGAGAAGGTATCAAACATAGCTTCTCAGCTCCTAGAACTCCCCAACAAAATGGGGTAGTTGAAAGGAAGAATAAAACACTTATTGAAGCTGCTAGTACATTGTTGGCAGATGCTAACATGCCTCTATCCTATTGGGCAGAAGCTGTTAGTACAGCCAACTATGTCTTGAATAGAAGTTTGATACACAAACTTAAGTGTAAAACTCCTTATGAGTTGCTTAAAGGAAAGAAACCAAAAATTAATTACTTTAGAGTTTTTGGCTGTATTGTTTATATTCATAACAATAATAAAGAATATATTAGAAAGTTTGAAGCAAAAGCTTCAATGGGAATCATGCTTGGATATTCCCAAGTAAGCAAAGCTTATAGGGTTTATAACAAGTCTACCTATAAGATAGAAGAATCTGTGCATGTGACTTTTGATGAGTCTCAGATGTTTTACAAGGAGAAGGAAAATTCTCCTTCCTCAAGTTCTTTGCAGGTACATGATGCCCCTCAAGAAATTCTTCAACTATCAACTCTTCAGATCACTGAATCAGACAGTGATGAAGACATTGCTGAAGCTGTTGAAGCTGTTGTTGTACCACCAACAGTAGATCAAATTCCTCCTGAGGAATTAATCCCAACTGTTGCTGAAGATCACATCCCACCTGCTGATATTGTCACACTTAGAGATCACCCCACATCTCAAGTGATTGGAGACATATCAGCTGGTGTGCAAACAAGACACCAATTAAGACAGGATGTGATGCATGCTTGTTTCCTCTCACAGGTTGAGCCCCTCACCTTTAAAGATGCAGAGCTAGATCCCCACTGGATCATTGCAATGCAAGAGGAGCTCAATCAGTTTGAGAGATGTAAAGTTTGGACTTTGGTTCCAAGACCTAAAGGCCAACTGATCATAGGCACCAAGTGGGTGTATAGAAACAAGTTAGATGCAAATGGAATTATAGTAAGGAATAAAGCTAGGCTTGTAGCTCAGGGCTACAGACAGGAGGAAGGTATAGACTATGACCAAACCTTTGCTCCTGTTGCAAGGCTAGAAGCAATAAGGATCTTCTTGGCCTATGCAGCCTTCATGAAGTTTAAGGTGTTCCAAATGGATGTCAAAAGTGCATTCCTAAATGGTGAGCTTAAGGAAGAGGTGTTTGTTGAACAACCACCAGGGTTTGTTTCTTCAACTCAGCCTTCTCATGTTTTTAAGTTACAGAAAGCTCTTTATGGATTAAAGCAAGCTCCTAGGGCCTGGTATGAGACCTTAGCTAGTTTCCTGTTAGAGCACAACTTTACTAGGGGAGTAGTTGATAGAACCCTTTTCGTCAAGCATCACAAGGACACAATCCTGTTAGTTCAGGTGTATGTAGATGATAATATTTTTGGCTCCACTGATCCCAAACTGTGCAAAAAGTTTTCCAACTTGATGCATTCCAAGTTTGAGATGAGTAGCATGGGTGTGCTGTCTTACTTTCTTGGTCTCCAAGTTAAGCAAGATGCTGATGGTATCTTCATCTCCCAATCCAAATATGCCAAGGAATTGGTAAAGAAATTTGGGATGGCTGATGCTTCAGCAATGCCTACACCCATGGCTACTAATGTAGTTATTGATTCTGATGATCACGGCAAGCCAGTTGATCAAAAGAATTATAGGGCCATTGTTGGTTCCCTATTATATCTAACTGCAAGTAGGCCAGATATAATGTTTGTTACATGCCTTTGTGCTAGATTTCAGGTCAACCCCAAGGAATCTCATCTGATTCTTCTAAAGAGAATCCTGAGATACCTGAAGGGATGTCCAGATCTAGGACTTTGGTACCCAGCTGAGTCAGAGTTTGAATTAATTGGATATTCTGATTCTGATTATGCTGGTTGCAGAGTTGACAGGAAGAGCACCTCAGGAACTTGCCAGTTCCTGGGAGAGAGATTGGTCTCTTGGTTCTGTAAGAAGCAGGCTTCTGTCTCAACTTCAACTGCAGAGGCTGAATATATAGCAGCTGCCAGTTGTTGTTCACAGATCCTGTGGATTCAAAACCAGCTTGTGGATTATGGTTACTCACACAAGAACACCAAGATCATGTTTGATAGTACCAGTGCTATCTCAATTGCACAAAATCCAGTGCACCACTCTAGAACGAAGCACATTGAGATTAGGCACCATTTCCTGAGAGATTGTGTGGAAAAGAACAAGATCTGTCTTGAGTTCATATCCACTGAGTTTCAGAGAGGTGATATATTCACCAAGCCTTTAGATGAACAGAAGCATCTGTTCTTTTTAGTTCAACTAGGCATGATTAATGGACGAGACTAAGTGTGACTATATCTGGCTATGTTGAAATCTGCTTGAAGATCGTCGAACGATGATCGAAGATCGTCGAACGGATTAAGCCTATCGTCGACCTCTGGTTAATGATAGCTTATCTGTTTGAAGATCGTCGATCGACGTTCGACCATCGTCGAACAGGTTGAGCTCATCGTCGATCTCTGAACGACGACAGCTTGTTGTTTGTGAAGCCAGAAATAGCCGAACGATGGTTCGACTACTCTGCTTCTGAGCCGATCGTCGAACGGCCGTTCGACTATCGGGTCAAGTATCTTTTTAATAGATCGACTATTTCCGGTCTAATATAAAGCCGATAGTCGACCTAGGTTAAAAGATCTTGTGTTTTATCGTCGACGGAGCGTGCCCTTTCGCATTCTGCTTTCCCGCTTGCGATTTCCGGGCGTTTCGTCTTCTTCGTTCTCTGCAGCTTTCTCGTGCTTTCTCCAGCGAATCCATGGCGGTCTCTCCAGCAGTTCTAGCCGTCGTAAAGTTTGATGCAGGATTTAGCGTGGATTTCAACGCGTTCAGCAGCTGCGATGCAGGAATAGTAGAAGTTCTACAGCTGTGCCGGGATCAGGGATTAGAGAAGTTAATGTCTGCAAGGATTAAGATAAACATCCCAGAAATCAAAGAATGGGCTTTCACGTCGTCTTCCACAGACGAATCGATGATCGGTACCATCGGCGGAGAAGAGGTAATCCTGACTCCGGCCGCTTTATCTGATGTTTTTGGATTAGTTAATGGTGACGAGGATTATGAGCAAGATGCTCAGGAATTCGGAAGAATGCTAGTTGAGCTGGGACATGCTGAGGGCATTCCCACGAAGCTGCTCAAAGTGAATTTTCCTTTCAAAATCAAGTTTCTTGCTGAGTTAGTAGGAAAAGTGCTCCTGGGTAAGCACTCTGCTCACGATAATATAACAAGGCAGCAATTCGCACTCATGTGTGCGATTGTTAATCGAAAAAGGATAGATTGGGCAGCAGTTGTGTTTGATTTAATCAGGAAAAAGACTGGTAAGAAGGAAGTCACCCTAGGAAGGGTCATTGGAATCTTCCTTAAAGAAAAATACCCCCAGCTGCTAAGTTCAACTGCAACAACAATCAATGCAAGCAAGAAGATGGATCCCAACTTGTTCTCCAAATGGAAGAGAACGTTTGTGAAACCTGCTCCAACAACATCTGAGGACACAAGGACTGAATCAGTCACTCCTCACCATGTTGAAGCTGGCTCAGCTCTTCCCTCTTCCTCCTCTGCTTTGCTGTCTGCCTCAGTTGAAGTTCCATCAACTTCAGCTGAAGTACGACCTTCTTCCTTTGCTGCTCCAGAAACAACTACGGTTGTTCCTCTTTCCCCTCCAGCTTCTCCTCTACCTGCTCATCTGGCTAGGATATCTGCTCCTAGCTTTGATTTGTTAGGATCAGAGAGAATTCCTACTCCTCCTCTGTCTCCCGTTCATTCCCCAGTTAATTCCCCAATTAACTCTCCTGCTCCATCTCCTGCTCGATCCCCTGTCCACACCATTTCTCATCCCAGCACCACTACCATATCTGCTGCAGCTCCATCCACTTCACTTCCTTCATCTCTTGAGATTTCTCCTGAGCTTATCTCCCGCATTGTGGAGTTGATTACCCCCTCAATCAAAACCATGATTGAAGAGGCAATCGCTCCCCTTGCAGCCTCCATTGATATCTTATCTGCCTCCATCAAATCCCTTTCAAAATCTGCTGAGCCATCTTCCTCAAGGGGCCTGGTTTCAGTATCCACTGAAATCAGGCAGGGGGAGATGTTCCATGAAGATGCCTCAGACCATCCTGCCTCCCCTCCAGCTATAAAAGATTCAGTCATGTCTGCCCAGGAAGAATCTGCTCAAGCTGAGATAGAAATAGTTCCAGATGTTGTAATGACTGCCCAGGAAGAATCTGCTCCTGCTGAGAAAGAAATAGTTCCAGCTTTGTCTGATAAGGAAATAGCAGATGGAATCTTGCTATCTGAAATTGCAGTTAAAGTCTGCTTAGAAGATCTTACCACTCCTGTGATTGCTAGATTCCTAGAAGGAATTATAACTTCATATCTGAATGAATCATGGGAGATGGTTAAGTATGAAGGTAACTCTTTCATTCGTTTTGTTGATGAGTCGATTAATTTGATAGTTTGTGAATTCCTGGAAGGAATGATTTCTGTTTATTTAGCAGATCTATATTCATAATTCTACAGATATTATTAAAGAAGATTTAGCTGCTCAGATCATAGCAGTTGTTTCTGAAGCTGATCCAAGTGTTTCTGATACTCAAGTAGATCCTGAATTAGAATCTTTCTTAGATGATAGAGAGGATGAATCTGAGAATCAAGATAAAGTCAAGGATGACTCTCCTGTTCTGAATTTGGAAGAAGCTCAAGCAAGAGCTGCCTGGGATTTAAGAGTACAATCTTTAAAAGAGAAAGAAAAAGATCTGCAAATTGAAAAGTCAACCGTCTGGGATGACTCACTAGGGTTGGACTTAGATTCCCTTCTGGCTCTGGATGCCATGGAAGAGGAAAGAGAAAAATCTGCTCTGAAGCTTAAAGAAAAGGCTGTTTCAGAAGCCTATGATCCTTATGAAAATCCTCCCTCATCTCATTCTGATGATGATGATGATTCTGATGTTTCTGAGAAGTCAAAGAGAAAGAAAGCTGCCTCAAAGAAGAGAAAAGCTGCTCCTCCTCCACCTCCCAGTAAGGATAATGATACTCCCTATTATATTTTGAAGGGCATTGACCCTAAATCGAAGGATTTTCAGCACTGGATGAGGTTTTCAAAGAATCAGCAGAAAGAAAGAAAAAGAACTAAGAGGTATGATAGTCCTGCTTCAAGATGGACTCCCAGAGGTCCCCCTCCTCCACCTCCAGGTGCAGGAGCCTCTGGGAACCTATCAGCTAATCCTGCTGCCTCTTCTGGAAGATCTGCTTCTTTTCAGCCCCAGCCAAGACAAAGTTATCAAAGCTCGCAAGGCAAATCGTTTTCTGGCTCTCAAAGACAAATGAAGGAGACTGTGGTTCAAAGACCAACCTTTTCCCCACCTCCTTCTCCAAAGAAGAGAATTCCATCTCGAACACCAGTTCAGTCTGAGGAAATTGTTTCAAAAGGTAAATAGTTTACTTTGTTTTAAAATTTCTAGCAAGAACCCTTTTGCTAAGTATATTCCAATGTCTTATCTAGTTATTCAAGATAAAATAGCTGATGCTGCTTCTCCTGAGCCTGTGTATGAAAATCCTGAGCTGGATCCTAACTTTAGGATGGCTCGCTTTCAAGAACTAGTTGGAGCAGCTCAAATAAGAAAAGCTAGAGCAGAAGGAAAAGATACGACTGGTCTAACTACCATGTCTGCTTACAGAAAGAAAGAGTTTGAAAAGTTCCAGGTTAATCCTGAGATTTTTGATCCATCAAAATATATGGAAAAGCATCCTGAAGCAGTAGTCCCAAGAGCTGCAGAACTGAAGATCATTGGTGCGCAGGACCTGAAACTGTCAAAGAAAGAATCTGATGATCCTTTAAGGAAAATCTCTTTTGTTTCTAGCTCTTCTGTAGCTAAGCCTGACTCTGTTGATCCATAGTTTGATTAACTGCTGTGCTATATTTGTTTATCTGTTTGATAATCTGCTAGTTAATTCTTAAATCTTTCCTGTATTATTTTATTGCTCTTTAGCTAGCTTTATGTTTTAGATGTTGAGAGACTTAACTCAAATAGGGGGAGATTGTTGGTACCCCAGTTTTGATTTGAGTTTAGTCCTCTCCTTTGTGCCCCTTGACCCAAGAAATATCTATGGTCAATGGTTAGAAGTCTAGCTGTAGAGTCCTCACTTTTCCAAATTGAGAATTTGGTTAAGTAGTTTTTTTCGTTCGACTATAGTCGAATGCCGCTCGACTATCGTCTATCGGCTGATCGACGATCGTCTATCAGTTGGTCGACGCTTTGTCTGCGTTGATAGTTCGACTATCTGTTGATAGGTCGACTATCTGTTTTGCGTTGATAGTTCGACTATCTGTTGATAGTTCGACTATCTGCTTGGCGAGGTAGTTCGACTATCTGTTCTGATAGATCGACTATCTGATAGTTCGACTATCTGTTGATAGGTCGACTATCTGTTCCGCTTTGATAGTTCGACTATCTGTTGATAGTTCGACTATCTGTTTCGTCTTGATAGTTCGACTATCTGTTGATAGTTCGACTATCTGTTGTCTTTGATAGTTCGACTATCTGTCCTGATAGTTCGACTATCTGATAGTTCGACTATCTGCTGATAGATCGACTATCTGGTTTGTTTTGATAGTTCGACTATCTGTTGATAGATCGACTATCTGTTTTCTGAGGTAGGTCGACTATCTGCTTGATAGGTCGACTATCTCTGTGCGCTTGATAGTTCGACTATCTGTCCAAGATAGATCGACTATCTGATAGTTCGACTATCTGCTCTGATAGTTCGACTATCTGCCGGGGTAGTTCGACTATCTTCTTCGATAGGTCGACCATCTGGATCGTTCGACTATCTGCCCGATAGTTCGACGATCTCCGTGCGTCGTTCGACGATCTTCGAGGGTCGTTCGACGTTTTCTGTCTGCCTTTGTATTTTGTATTTATTTATTATATTTAATTAATTAATACATTTTCTGGCACATTATTTTAAGCTGTATGATAAAATTACCAGGCAATATTTTCTCCATCTCTTTTGCCTGAGTCAAATCTTTTTAAGATAAAGTTGTTTGTCTTATTAACTGTCTTTATAAACTACTTTATCTATTGTCAGCCCTTTATAGCCGTTAGACTGAAAAGTCTTCTTTTTGCTATAAAGAGATTATTTCTGATGTGACTTTATTTAGTCCTTCTGTTATTTGATTTAAGCCTGCAGCTTCTTAGAAAGAGGTTTATTCCTTTTATAGAATGTTTTGCTGCAGAGATGTTTTTGTCTTCCTGATATTTACAGCCCAGGTCTCAAGGCTCAGAAGAAGACAAATAATTCAAATGGAAAAGAGAGCCATTGCTTGCTGATGTTATATAAAGGACCCTTTGAAGAAGGATTCAAGCTAGCTAATAGCTAACCAGTTGTTCATCCAAGCTTTCAAGCCTTCATCAAGAAAAGGATTTCTGCTCTCAGTAATTTCCATCTAACTGAGAAGTGTTAAGATCTTCATCTCTTCTTCACCTGAGTTCTCCTGCTTTCAGGAAGTTCAAACTCAGAGTTCCTTTGAAGAAGAAGAAGAAGATAGCTGCTTGAAGATCTTTGATTTTATTATTTACTTTCTTCCTGTAGCTTTTCCTTCAGAACTTTCTGAAGAGTCTTCTGCACTGAAGCAAGACTTCACCTGGACATCTTTGAGCCAGGGGGAGCCTTGATTCTTTAGAGCATTCTAGCTCAGTGCAAGTTTTTGTGCTTCTCTAATCTTTGTAAAATAGAGAAGACATCTTAACCTTCTTCCCCCTCCTGTACAGGGTTATTACTCCCTTCAAAAGTATCCCTTGGTGGCAGGGCACCTGATCAAAAACCTGTGCTTGGTTTTTAGACACCTGATCAAAAGTCTAAAGGGTTTCTGGATCTACCTGAAGCAGATCCTGTTGGTGGCAGGGCACCTGATCAAAAACCTGAGTGGATTCCTACCGTGTGGGTAGAAGAGTGGACGTACCCAAGTTGTTTGGGGAACCACTATAAATTTCCTTGTGTCGTCTGGATTCCATTGTTTAATTCCTGTATTGTGGCTGTGATTAGATATAACTAGGTTGCTAGTTGCTGATTAGGTTTTCCAAGCTTAACTGTAATTATAGTTAGCTTGTGCTTGTACACATCACTTGTGTTAGGCTATAGGGTTAACTTTATATCTATAATCTTTTCATTCCGCACTTCACTCCAAGGGAGTTGGGTAGACTATTAAGTTTTGTCTGTGCAAAATTTGATAACTCTATTCACCCCCCTCTAGAGTAGTATCTATCCCTTCACTTTCAAACTCTTCTGTGTCAAAGGCAAGGGGACTTCCACATCCTCGAGACAATGTTAGTCCTCCCACCAGGATTCCTGAGGGGAGGCACTCCAATTATTATGCTGACAGGAACCTAGGACCCAATACTTATTGGGTTCCTAAGGCAAGATAACTTTTTCCTGCAGGGTGGTCTGGGTTCCCGCAATCCTGATGGGAACCGGACAGGAGATGCTCCAAGAATGACGTGGAAAAAGTGTCGAGAATGGGAGCAGTGCCATCATTACAGGCACATGCATACTGACCTCCTGATATACTCTGTGCTGATGATGTGAATGTTACATCTTGTTATCACAGGTAACTGCGATTAGCCTTAAATGTTTGAGCCATAAAGCATAAACAATTCCATATATGTATATATGTATGTTGACATATCCACACTTAATAATGAATTCACTTCTTTTGACATTAGATGGTCATATAGAAAAATTATTCACGTATGCTCAGTCACTTAGGGAAGGAGTATAAGTGTAAGATAACCTTCAGTTACATTAGTAGTGATTAGTTTGACATTTTCAGCCATAAGTCCGCCCTCGAAAATTTTGAACCCCTTGGTTGGATTAAGAAACAATTATGCCTATTAAGACTTTCCTACCCTTGACAACGACATAAATTTGGAATCTCAGCGATTTCCCTCAAACCAAATTCCGCCATTCCCGACGATCAATATTCAACTATTGCAGTTTCCGTCGAACAAAGCCTTCGGACATAAATATATATAAACCCGCTTATAACATCGAACCTAAATCCCGCCGACCCTTCAAATTACGCCGTTCGCCGAGACCCCGTCCAAGCTCCGCAGGAATCCCTTCGACTTCTCCTCCCAGCGGGTTCCTCCTTTGGCACTTCATGGTGACCTAATGACGCCTCCTGAAGACTTCCTCTCGCAACCAGGCACTCGTCCAAGCTTCGCCTCGGATCGGCTCGCCGTCTCTTTGGCAAAGCAGCCGGAACTTTCACTGCCTCTCCTCACTAGGTAATCTCCATCTTGTCCCTTACCGTGAATTGAGCTTAGTGTAGATTTTGTTCTCCCTCTCTTGGTTACAGAGATCCTTAGACTTGGAAATTGGTATTCCCTTTCTTCCTAGTTTGCTATGGCCCCACGGACTACTACAGGCCTGGTCACTGGATGCGAGCTAGTGAGAACCGGATTCTCCCAGGCCTCGGACGAGTTCCGGAACATAATCATTATGCTCGAGGAAGCGGGACTGACATTCGTGCTGGAGCACCCGTGCAAGATCTTGGATAAGGAAGTATTGGAGTTCTTTGCAACTGCCAAGCTCCGTCACGAAGACACTTCCATCAAGAGCAAGGTTGCTGGGAAGAAGATCAAGTTATCCGCCAGGAAACTTACCCAATGCCTGTGGCTATCCAGTTGTGAGGAAGAAGATTACTTGGAGGACGAGGATAGAGCAAGGACCCTATCCTTCTATGGACTGGCCAGGGGGACCAGGTCAATCAAAAGGAAAGACATGAACGAGGAGGGAAAATTATTGTCTGACATCGTTGGGAAGGCTCTAATCTGCAAACCTGGATCCAACGACCATATTTCAGGGGAAATGTTCAAGATTCTGGTAGCGATCGTCTGCCGAAAGCGGTTCAATTGGGGAGCCATGCTCTTCGAAAGAATTAAAGACACACTCCGAACCCCCAGCTTTGGCAGAATCATCAGCCTCTATCTGAATCAGCTGGATGGAGATACATTCGACATGAGCAAAGGAGTGCCTCTACACTATTTGAAAAAGATGGACGTAAGCATATTCGACCGGTGGGAGCGTCGAATAGGGCAGGTTGCCAGGGAAATAGACCAAGAGGAAGCATCTCTGGCCGAGGACACCAGTGCTCCTGCACATTCTACGGCAGCACCCAGTGAAGTTCCTGACGCACTGATTGCAGGAACTGAGGGGGAGCCTGTACTCTCTTCTGCAAACATCATATCTGATATTTCTCAGATAGCTAAAGATGATGTGGAAACTGTGCAAGAAGACGGTGAGGAGGTGGTGGCAGATGAAGTGGCAGATATGGAGGAGGAAGAGGAAGGTGAGGAAGATATGAATTACCTGGGAGATGAGGTGGCTGATGAGGAGGAGGAGGAAGAAGTAGAGGAAGATATGCACAACTCTGCAGATAAGCCTGAGCATTTGGAGACTGAGATGGAGGAAGAAGTAATTGAGAGGGAGAAAGTGGTGGATCCTCGGGAGGATGCTGCTGTTTCATCCGAGGAATAAGCTCCTGAGAGGTCGGATGCAGGAATGGAGGGGGAGCCCTCTCAGCAACCCTTTGTTCCCCCTATGGACTTTCAAGTGGTATCCAGCTCTCTCAGTGCTTCTGCTGAGGAGCCTGACCAGGGTCTGCCTGCAGCTCCTCCACTTCAAGCAAACATAGCAAATCACACTGTTAATTTTGTCCAAGGGATGCTGGATGAGCTTAAGGATACGTTTGAGAAATCCCACAACAAAGTGCTAAAGAGACTGAAGGACTCTGAGGATCTCATGCTCAAGAATGTGGTTCAGATCAACCACAAACTAGATGTGATGGAGAAGAAATTTGATGAAAAATATATAGAGGCAGGCACAGCCGTATCTCTTCTCATGAAAGGACTGAAGAAGAATACTGACGACCTGACAGTAGTCAATAAAAATGTTCATGTTGTGGCACAGAACATACAACAATTGATGCCAACATGGTAACGCTGAACGCAAATCAGAAAACTCTGCTGGACGAATTCAGTAAAACTGTGAAGCACATTGATGCATCTCTGCATTCCTATACAAACTCTATAGCCGCCGAAGCCAAAAAGGGGGAGGAAGCATATAACGCTAAGATGGAGGGGCTTCAAGAGTTAGTAATTCTAAACTTCGATCAGACCAATAGGTACATGTTTGAAACGGCCCACTGGCTAGTAACAGAGGCATCGGGAATACATGTTCCTGTTGCTCCGCCTGAGGATGTGGGTCCTGCTGGTACTGCTACGGGTGAAATAAGGACTGAAGAAGTACCAATGAGCGAAGCCGAGGCAAAGAAAGCTGCTGAAAAGGCTGAACGAAGAAGCTGGTTTGATCAAGAAGCCCTAGCAAAAGCTAGGAATAAGAGAAAAATTCAAGAAGGGACATCTAGGGAAACGCAAGCTAAAAAGAAGATCAGATTGAAGGAGGATGATGTGAGGAACAAAAAATGGAGTCCTGTTTCAAAGAGTATTATCTTGGACACATTTTTGTTACAGCAGAGGGGGCAAATAAATCGAAATGATGTATATAGTCAGTACTAATGGGAGCGGCATAAAGAATTTGAAGCTAAACGTAACATATTTTTCAGGAACAACACCGTGGCAGATAAAGCCCCTACTCCGAGATACTATCCAAAGCCCAAGGAGTATCTTGAGCGACAAAGCAGAAAGTTATTAGCTCAGCAACTTAAAGAAGACATAGCTAAGGATAAAGATCTTTAGGATGTTAGCTTTTGTAATTATCACATTTAAACTTTCCTTATCATGTAATCATGTGAACATTTCTGTGTGGATATTCATATTTATATATACATATGTGTGGTTTATTAATTGACTCTCACATTGATCTGATTACGTTTATTGTTCACTCTTTTGGTTAATGCATATTTTATCTGGAGTGTTGAAATTCATCTTAGCTTAGTAGGATTTTGGCTTTGTCAAATAGGGGGAGATTGTTGGGTATTGTATCCACAATTACCTGGATTTGAGGAAGCCTCCTATTAAGCTAATATGAATTCACTATGTATTTGATGAATTTCTTCTAGTTGTGCTTGCAGCTATTCATTGCTAAGTACACACCAATGTCAGGGTGCAGTAGGTCAATATACATGGGTCTGTGCAACGTAATCCCTCGTTGAGCAGATCAGTGTGTTGGCTTACGTGTACTCTCTCTATTGGAGTGTACTTATTTCCAAGCACAGGGTCATGAAAGATCATGAGCAGACAAGGAGCAAGGATGGGCCAAAGTCCAGCTCACGGGTTGAAAGACGAGAATCGTCTAAGTGTAAATCGTCGAGAATCACTAAGAGATTCTCGCTGATTCGTCGAGAATCACTAGTGATTCTCGACGAGTCATCGAGAATCACTAGATGATTCTCGCCAGGTTGGGCCGACTGTCTCGACGCCGCCAGAAAATTCTCTAAGGCAGAATCGTCGAGAATCACTAAGTGATTCTCGCCGATTCGTCGAGAATGACTTTGCATTCTCGACGATTCGGCGAGAATCAAGTGTGATTCCCGCCGATTCTCCCCGGCTACTATACCTGTGCAGTCAGAATTCGACTAAGTAGAATTCGGCGAGAATCGTAGGTGATTCTTGCCGATTCGTCGAGAATCACCTACGATTCTCGCCGAATTTGACTTGGGCAAATTTCCGACACTTCCTGGACCGGTCCAGGTTTCCAGCGGTATTTCGAACTGGACTTAAGTCTTATTGCTGGAGGGTCCCACAACGGTCATCTTTATGACCTAATGTATAAATATACGGGTATTGGTGAACAGTAAACTACAACACACGCGAATTCAAAAAGGACAGTCGCCGTCGAGCCCTAGCTCTCGATCTTGCTCTGCCGATCGTCTCCGCCGCCGCTCGTGCAGTAGTCACCGTAGCGGATCTCGATCTCCTCCAGATCCCCGGTGATAGAAGCCAAGTCTTGCACAGTGTCTCATACGTCTAACCAGAGATCTTTTGTCTCTTGATTTGAGATAGGGAAATCCATCCCCATCCGAATCGATCGAGACGATCGATCCTAGTGTGACCGTTGGAAGACCTTGCCGACTTCATTAAGATGATTGAATCTCCAGTGCATAGCTGCTGTTTTCAGTTGCCGCCGCCAACACCGAGAGCCTTGCCGCCGCCCTTTGCCGCCGCCGGTCTCGGGGAGATTCTCTCCAAGAAAGATCAAGGGTTGTGGACTTTTCGTTGCCTACAAGAACAAGTAGTCTAACGAAAAGGGACACCTAGATCTTCAAGTTGTTTGTATTTCTTATACACTCCAATTTCTTTTTCATTATAAAGGAACATTTGGTTCCTAGTTGTAGGGTTGGGTGCAACCCGTGTTGTGGGAGTGTTGACTCCTACGTGTGGAAGGGTTCCTTCCAATAGTGTAAGGATTGGATTTCAATCCTGTTGGTGAAGTGACCGAGTTGTCCCTGGATTGGGAGATAGGTCGAAGGGGGAAAGTGGACGTACCCAAATCGGGGAACCACTATAAATTGCCTGTGTTATTTTCTGTGCTGCGTGGTTTGTTTTGATTCTGCAGGTACAATTTTAATTCCGCAAATACGCTGCAAGTCACCTATTCCCCCCCCCCCATAGGTGAAGGTAGTTGATACTAGGTGGACTTTCAACTCTTGCGGCCAAGAAAGAATTTAATCTTTCAAAGAGCAATTTCGTCAAAGAAGTTCAACCCAGCTTGGTCTTTAGAAACCATTTTCTACAGTTCACTTACAACCTAGCCCAAATAGTTTATACGTGTCATCCGGCCCAGCAACATGTCTCGTTTGCCTTGACTGAATTGAGGAAGAGCACAAAAGATATTGTAGATAAACAAGAGAGGTTGAAGAAAAGATTTAATAAAAAAAAAATTTAAAGTACAAGCATGTTGAAGGATCCCAAAGGAGCACGTCCTAAAGGAGTGTCAAATGCTCGATTGAAGAGTTTTTTTGAAAAATCGACAAAGAAGCAAAGTAAGTTTATATTTGTATATTTGATTTGTAAAATTACTTTTCATATGCTTGCAACTACGTTTAATTCAAATAACGTGCAAACTACGTAGGAAGGAAAAAGGAGCCTAAATCTAACATAGTACAACCAGATGAAGAAACAAAGGAGTTCGACTTTATGGGCAGCGATAACTTCGAGAAAAGCCCCAAAAGGTCGTCACCCAATATGTTTAGTGAGGCAAATGACGCAGTGTCTTTGTCGGTGACTTTCAATTTTTGTTGTGTCCCTGATGTGCTTCTTTGGTGAACATTCATAGTTTTTTGATTTATTAACGGTTGGTATTAATGAACTCACAAACTCTATAGGCTCTATATTGTAATTAGTCTTTGAGATTATAGTCAGATTTAGTGTGCTTAGGCCCAAAATATTGTGTAGATCCAAGCGGATTTGAACCGTGATTGGACAAAAAATAGTAATGCTACCATGATAAACAGGTAGTAATGCTCCTTATACGTACCAAGTAAATAAAAATACCATGATAAAAACCGCATGTAAGTGGTAAGATGTTGTATAGTAAACTCCTTATCATCTAGTTCTTCACAATGTATGAATATTTCGAGATATCAAGTCACCTATTTACTATATCTAACAATTAAATTAGAAATGGAGAAGTAGGCTGTTGTATAGTAAACAACATGTAAGTAGTCCGCATAAATCAAAATAAACACACAATATAGTTCTCACATCTAAATAGTTCGAATAAAGTAAAGTGTTAACTATGTCTATGAGCAAAAAAGCTCAATCATTTCGACCGCAATTTCGGCCCTGAATTTAGCCATGTTCTTATGTCAACCTTTGAATGATGACCAAGATATTGACTTTGTGCTAGCTATCGCCTCTATGTATTTCAAGACAAATATCTCGCAGTCATCGCTTCCTTCTTGTGCAGGTGCCTCCCCCCTATTTTGATATCCTAACTATGAAGCCCAGTTAGTAGTGACTTGCCTGTATCCTACTGTAGCTCGAATATCTGTGAAAACTTAACACGTTAGGAAAAAAACACGCAGCACAACCCAGAAATTAAAAAAAAACAAAGTAAACCAATGAGGACAATGTAGAATGATGCATCGGGTTCGGCATGGAATCATAAAAGTACCACATCTCTTCCTTCAAATTGCACGTTAAAAATGCCTAGTGGTCGGGCAAGTGCACTGACATCAAAATGATATCTGTCGCTGGATAGTTGTTGGGGATATATGTGTCAGTAATTGCTCGTAGCCGACACCGCAACTCTTATAATACTGCATGAATATAATATTTTAACATAACATCACTAGAGTAGTGAACAAATAGTATAAAAATTTAAATTTAAATTAAGTGCAGTATAATTCTTACTGCATAATTTGGAGAGACATATTAAAATTTTTTTATATGCCTTTGGGGATTTACTCCTCCGAATGTTCAACACAATGGCGTAGGCATCTAGATGGCTATCCATTAGCCATCCTTGCTGCAATAAATCCTCAAAAGCCGCTCTAGTAATGGTTGTGTTGCCACAATCGATCAAACACTCCCTATAATACAAGGAGAAAAAATGAGTCAAAACCTAATGAAGTGCTCATGTGGTGTCATCTAGCACAAAATACACATCGTTGTCAAGCACACTTATCTCTCGCCATACCGATTCAATGTTGAATCTATCAGTTCTCTAGCCGTCGCTGTCAAATATGATCGACCGGGGAATTGGATTTCTTCTTCTGTGTTCCCGGTCGCTTTCGTATATTGGCGTGTTTTTTGTGGCTTTTCGAGTCGGGGGTCGATTCACTTACACAGATTATTTCATTTTTTTTTGAGAAGTCGGGGCTAAGGTGTAAGTGGGTGAGGATGGTGTGGGGGCAACTGTGGGATTGAGCTCTTGTGACTTCTTCTCAATCAAGGGTGTAAGAGAATCAAATCTCTCTTGACAGTAACCCCGCAAATCACGGACTTTGGTCAGAATCCTTTCTTCCGAGCGAATAATCTCCTTTTTAATAAATCTCTTCAAATCCATATCCATTTTCTTTTTGTCCTTCTCTTTCTTGCTATTGTCTTTCATTTTTTGAGCCCTCTCCCTATCCATCGAATCCTCTATGACTTTTTGATTTTTTCGAAGATTCTACTTCTTCGGCCTCAACCTTAACACCTCCTCGAAGTCAGAATCTGCATCCTCACGACCGAGTATATCTTGATCCTCTAGGCTAAGGTCAACAAAACTTGTCCTTACCTAAACATAAAATAGCTTGTGAGCAACCTCTTCGAGTAGGTGAAAAAAACTTGACATCGAACCAAAAAAATCATAGGACAAAAAACTACCTCTTTCTTTGGAAATAAGAGTCTTGACAATTTTTTACAGAACTTATAACTAAAACTTCCTTTGCCGTCCCATCGACACAAACGCGGTCGAGCCATCTCATCCACAAGCACCTGTATATTTGTAACACCCCTATCCGTCACATAGCATATAGCAGTAGGTCCGGCCGGAGCCCGATGTCATATCCTACGGACAGACCGGTTGGTTACGTGTTGAAACCATACAACCAATCACAAACATCCTACACAGAGTCATTCTAGCGGATCAATTTATTAAGTTGCACAAATATAAGAACCCTTCCAAGCACGAATGTCCACTACTCAAATAACATAGGAATGTTAAATACAAAAGTACCGGCCTTATGGCCTTACAATAGTTTCCTCAAACAAGAGTGTCTTTCATACTTCGGCTCGCAGGCCGGCCATACATGAGATAAACGGAAAACATAAAAGGTTAGGCCTTCGAGGGCCAGCACCGCAATATGGGCTTTAGCCCGCTATTTCCCGCTCGGCTCCGCAACACCTGCAAGACACAATCCACCGCCCGGTGGTAAACAAAATAACGGTCAGCAATGCTGACCAAATTATAACGATCTCGCCCCCAAAATCGGGGAGGCGATGCTATTTCCCTGCACTTTATTAGTATAGCATCATAATAGTGTAAACACACTTAAACACAGGCGTAGGCTCGCACGGCCACACACCTCGTGCACACATGGCACATTCGCGGCGAACCGGCCAACGTCACGTCAATTCAAGCCATAGACCTTCACGTTCCACCACCGCCCCTTGGACGGCCAATCATATGAGCATTTTGTCTTCCTGGCCTTGGTCACGATAATTTAAGCCATAGACCGCCAAAGACTCTCATCCATGCCAACGGTCCCACCGAACGACATAGATCGGGTACGGTTCTGCCTGACCCGGTCTCATTCCGCAACGATAATTTAAGCCATATGCGTAGGTCAAGACTCACCGAGTCCCGTTTCCGCCACAACAATAACATAACCCGGTTATGTTCACGTTGGCTCCCCGACCATCGTGTTGGTAAAACCCGCTTTTGCCCAGTTTTCCGGGTGCACCTTGGAGTTAATCTCCAAGGCTCCCTGCTGCAATCTACCACATAAAAAACCCGAAAAACGCCCAAACATCCGGAGTCTTCCCCGGTTCATATGCAATGCAACATCACCGATCCAGATCAACTTGTTCGGATAGGCTTCACACACAATGCCTATGCCCGTTTTCGCATACGGACTCTATACAAGGGGGGACTTTACATATCTACCCCAAGGAACACTCTAACTCTTCGCTCACTCGCGAGAGAGGGCTTCCTATGCAAAGGAAAAGGGGGCTTCACATGCCCTAGGATGAGAATCATTACCCTTGCATTTTTCCGCGGCGCCATGAAAAATCTACGCGGTTGGAAAGCACCGCAACGGCGTCACCTTCGCAGATCTGGACTCGGATCGCGATTCAGAGCTCCGACGCTCCACCGGTGGCCGAATATTGGTCTCCTCCTCCACCTTGCTCTCCCCTCTCTCTAAAACTTAGAGAGAGATAAACCCAAGAGAAATGAGCCCTTACAACCCTAACTCCTGGATAAAACCCTTCAGGAAAGAACCCCAGCCATTGGATCCCAAGCCAAGGAAACGAACGGCCACGATCGGGGCCTGAAATTACAAAATCTGGGCCGAACACGGGTTGCAACACAGCCGTATGCATGGCCGTGTCACCCATTTGTCGTCTCGACCGATGCGAAAACCAGCACACGACATTCGACACGGCCTCCGACACGCCCGTGTCGCATACGACACGGCCGTGTCACGACCCGTGTCACCGCCGTGTGCAACGACCCACACACCTTTCCCGAGAAGGACACGGCCTACGTGTAACGACCCTAGTCGATCCAACGTGGCAGTGCCACGGCTCCGCTCTAGGCGTCGCTACCGGGCTGCAGCCCAAGCACCCCAACCCCTCTCCCTCCACAGGCGGGTTGTTGGTGGCCACAGCCTCCCTTTGATGAGCGAACTCGACAGTTAAGTTGGGCCGTACGGGGACTTCCCAGGAGGTCACCCATCCCAGTACTACTCTCGCCCAAGCACGCTTAACTATGGAGTTCTTTCAACCTTCATCACCAATTGAGCTCAGCTCAATTGGTGATGAAGGTTGAAAGAACTCCATAGTTAAGCGTGCTTGGGCGAGAGTAGTACTGGGATGGGTGACCTCCTGGGAAGTCCCCGTACGGCCCAACTTAACTGTCGAGTTCGCTCATCAAAGGGAGGCTGTGGCCACCAACAACCCGCCTGTGGAGGGAGAGGGGTTGGGGTGCTTGGGCTGCAGCCCGGTAGCGACGCCTAGAGCGGAGCCGTGGCACTGCCACGTTGGATCGGCTAGGGCCGTTACAATAAAAAGTGCAAAATGTAACGACCCCATCCGTTAAATGACGTATAGTAGAAGGTCCGGCCGGGGCCCCACACTATATGCCACAAACAGACGGTGAGGTCACAGGATAATACCAAACCAAACAAGTCCTAACTCAGAGCATTCTAGCGGAAGCTTATTAAGTGCAAGAACTCATAACAATGAATGTCCACTAATATATAAATATCCCATTTATATAAAAGACCAGGAATGTTTACAAGACCACACCGCACACAGCCTTAAGGCCTTACAAGTTACTCTTTACAACACATATAATTTCATACATCGGCACGCAGGCCGGCCACACATGAAATCCAACACTTCGCACGGCCTTTAAGGGCCTACCAGCAGCATGGGCTTTTGCCCGCTCAATCCAATCAGCCCGCAACACCTGCATATGGACGTCCACCCCATGGGTGATAAACAAAGCAACGGTCAGCATTCAGGTGACCAATTATAACGACCCCACCCCTTACCCGGGGTAGTGGTTCCTTCCCTGCATGTATAGCAATTTCAACATATATATAACATACACACAACATCACAAACGCCGGCCTCAATGCCAGGCGCTCCGTGCACTCAGGGCACCTTTATGGTTTGTACTTGGTAGGCGGGCATAAGCCTCCAAACCCCTGTTGAAGACCTCACGCACCCGTCTCACTCAGAGGTACGCACCACCCCAAAACCCGTGAGCACTACCAGTCGACCTACCCACGTAGTGTAACAAGCCTAGGGAATTCGCCCTGCTGCTTTGCTACCAATCGACCGCTCATCCGATCTTAACATCGCCACTTGGTGGAGTGGGCATAAGCCTCCAAACCCCTGTTGAAGACCTCCCGCGCCCACCCACTCAGAGGTGTCCGCACTCCATCATCCAGCTCTTAGCAAGCATGCAACCAAAGGAGCTATGCAAAGCATCCTATACACCAAGCACATCGTCCTCACCATCTCCGCAGGCTAAACGATGAATACACGGAGTCTTCTCCGGTTCGCAATACAAACATCACCAATCCCGACATACGTCTGGATGGGCTTCACACAGCATGCCTATGCCGTACTACATATTTCCGGCTCTAGATGCAGACTCAACTGCTGGAATCACTTACGCGTTTCCATCTCTTGATGGAGGATCCCATGCACATGCAAAACAAAGGGCTTCACCTGCCCAAGGAAGAAAGATCATTACCCTTGACGATCGCTTCGGCGCCATAGAAAACTAGCCGGATGGAAATCACCGCAGCGGCCTTGCCTCCGCAACGCTGCACTCGGCTCTCTATTCGGCTCGACGAAGCTCCACCGGCGGCCGGAAAGCTCCTCCTCCTCCTCCTCCAAGCTCTCCTCTCTTTCTTCTCTTTAGAGAGAGAAAGGCTAAGTGGAAATGAGATTTCATCTCAATCCACGGCCTTAAAGAGGCTGGAAAAGCTTTGGACCACAAGATCCAATTAGAAGAAAACGAACGGCCGAGATCTGCCCAAAAACCCAATTTTTGGCTGACACGGCCTGTGACACGCCCGTGTCACAGGCCGTGTACCCTTAAGCGGCACACGCGGTTTCGAACCGACTGAACAACACGGGCATCGACACGCCCGTGTCGAACCTGACACGCCCGTGTCATTCTTGAGACACGCCCGTGTCCCCTGCTACACGGCACTCACCGACTTCCAAAACCAGTACACGGGTCAAAACACGGCAGCTGACACGCCCGTGTCCAGCCTGACACACCCGTGTTCAAGGCCGTGTTCAAGGCCGTGTACGGCTCTGACTCGACTAGGCCAATTTCGAAATTTAATTCGGACACGCCCTGGGACACGCCCGTATCGAAGGCCGTGTCCCAGGCTCGACGATCGTCGACTCTAAATCGTCGACTAAGCTGAACACGCCCTGGGACACGCCCATGTCCCAGGCCGTATACCCCCGACACGCCCTGGGACACGCCCGTGTCCCAGGCCGTGTCTAACAGCCTGCTACTCAAAACTGTGCACAAACATATTTTGAGATTCTGGGGTGTTACAACCCTCCCCTCCTTATATAAATTTCGTCCTGAAATTTAGCGCAACGCACAAGTATCAACACAACCACGCTGTTGCGATACAAACCAAAACGATCCAGGTTTAGAGTTCAGAGGCCACAGCTTGTCTCGCCCCATGGAATCGTACCACCACAACTGTTTGTCACAAACAGAAATACATACATACACACATACAATAGGCAACGTAATAAAGTGCACATTCCACTTTATTTCGGCTTCTCCGCATCTCGCAGAATCCGTTTAGCGGCCTCCATTAAGTCCAAAGCACGGATTTGCTGTTCTGCTTGATTTGAGCTTTGCGGCTCCTGCATCTCAAGTGTGTATATGCGCGGTTGCGCCCGCGATGCAGACGACTCTGCCACAGCTTTACCCTTCTCGTCATAAGACGCACCTGTCTTTCTTTCACCCTTGGACGCACCATTCCAGCAAAATCGCGCGATATGCCCTGGCTTCCCACAAATGAAACATGTACGCGGCTCAACTCGTTCTTGCCCAAACGTTGCTCCTGACGCAACATCTGAAGAAGTTTGTTCAGCAGGCCTGAACCGCTTCTTATCACGTTTCCTGAAATCTGATTGCTCTGATGGCGGAACTTTGAAGTCGGACTTTTCCACCACTACGATCTTCTTCTCCCGTACCCGCTTCAAATCCTTCTCTAGCGCACTAGCGGTATGCACCAATGCTTGGAATCCTTGGTTCACTGAACTCGGGAGAGCCAACCTCAGCTCATCACGCAGCCCTTCATAGAACCGATTCGTCTTCCGCGCCTGGTCCGCAAACGTCGACCCCGTATAACGACCGAGCTTGGTAAACTCATGCAGGTAATCTTCCACGGTCTTATCACCCTGTACCAGACGTTGAAATTCATTTTCCATTGCAATTCTCTGCGCCACTGGCAAGTATTTCGCCCAAAATATTCTAGAGAATTCGTCCATCGATATGTCGCCCAGATCTCTACCTCCCAACTGGTGCAACTCGATCTCATCCCACCAAAGCCTCGCCTCTCCTTCCAGGAGGAAAGTGGCTAACGGGACTTTCTGCTCCTCACTAATCCTGAGCGCAGCCAGGATTCTTTTCACTCTAGAGAGCCAATCCTCGGCCTCTGTTGGAGACGTTGCCCCGACAAACGTAGGCGGATTAAACTCCATAAAGTGCTTAAGTTGCTCGTCCGCTGCTTGCACAGCAACCGGAACCTCAACATGCTCTTGCCTCGCACCAACCTGCACTGGCGCCACAGCGGGCCTCGCTTGCCCAAAAGGTTGTGCCTGAAGCATAGCAAAGATCACCTCCGCAACTAAGCGCACCGTTTCCGCAGAAGGAGGAGGTGTAGGCACCTCAGGTGGTGCCGCACTCTCATCCGAACGCTGGGGCTCCGACTGCCCAGCTCCAATCCTCGTCACCTATAGGTGAACAAGAGAGCATTAATTTCCATGGTAATACGGCAAACTCACCGAATAAACACACACACACATTCCTTAGTGGACATTCCAGAGTTCATTAGCATTACAGCAGGTCGCACAAACACGTGCTCGCCACCCCACAAAAGAATTCAACCACGAATTCGAATGAGGAAGACCGACAAAAGCTGATACCAAAATGTAACGACCCCATCCGTTAAATGACGTATAGTAGAAGGTCCGGCCGGGGCCCCACACTATATGCCACAAACAGACGGTGAGGTCACAGGATAATACCAAACCAAACAAGTCCTAACTCAGAGCATTCTAGCGGAAGCTTATTAAGTGCAAGAACTCATAACAATGAATGTCCACTAATATATAAATATCCCATTTATATAAAAGACCAGGAATGTTTACAAGACCACACCGCACACAGCCTTAAGGCCTTACAAGTTACTCTTTACAACACATATAATTTCATACATTGGCACGCAGGCCGGCCACACATGAAATCCAACACTTCGCACGGCCTTTAAGGGCCTACCAGCAGCATGGGCTTTTGCCCGCTCAATCCAATCAGCCCGCAACACCTGCATATGGACGTCCACCCCATGGGTGATAAACAAAGCAACGGTCAGCATTCAGCTGACCAATTATAACGACCCCACCCCTTACCCGGGGTAGTGGTTCCTTCCCTGCATGTATAGCAATTTCAACATATATATAACATACACACAACATCACAAACGTCGGCCTCAATGCCAGGCGCTCCGTGCACTAAGGGCACCTTTATGGTTTGTACTTGGTAGGCGGGCATAAGCCTCCAAACCCCTGTTGAAGACCTCACGCACCCGTCTCACTCAGAGGTACGCACCACCCCAAAACCCGTGAGCACTACCAGTCGACCTACCCACGTAGTGTAACAAGCCTAGGGAATTCGCCCTGCTGCTTTTCTACCAATCGACCGCTCATCCGATCTTAACATCGCCACTTGGTGGAGTGGGCATAAGCCTCCAAACCCCTGTTGAAGACCTCCCGCGCCCACCCACTCAGAGGTGTCCGCACTCCATCATCCAGCTCTTAGCAAGCATGCAACCAAAGGAGCTATGCAAAGCATCCTATACACCAAGCACATCGTCCTCACCATCTCCGCAGGCTAAACGATGAATACACGGAGTCTTCTCCGGTTCGCAATACAAACATCACCAATCCCGACATACGTCTGGATGGGCTTCACACAGCATGCCTATGTCGTACTACATATTTCCGGCTCTAGATGCAGACTCAACTGCTGGAATCACTTACGCGTTTCCATCTCTTGATGGAGGATCCCATGCACATGCAAAACAAAGGGCTTCACCTGCCCAAGGAAGAAAGATCGTTACCCTTGACGATCGCTTCGGCGCCATAGAAAACTAGCCGGATGGAAATCACCGCAGCGGCCTTGCCTCCGCAACGCTGCACTCGGCTCTCTATTCGGCTCGACGAAGCTCCACCGGCGGCCG
The DNA here is from genome assembly GCA_039513925.1 of Platanthera zijinensis. NCBI lineage: Eukaryota > Viridiplantae > Streptophyta > Magnoliopsida > Asparagales > Orchidaceae > Platanthera > Platanthera zijinensis. Next base: position 69,549,784 of record CM077095.1, on the reverse strand, counting down.
GAAAGCTCCTCCTCCTCCTCCTCCAAGCTCTCCTCTCTTTCTTCTCTTTAGAGAGAGAAAGGCTAAGTGGAAATGAGATTTCATCTCAATCCACGGCCTTAAAGAGGCTGGAAAAGCTTTGGACCACAAGATCCAATTAGAAGGAAACGAACGGCCGAGATCTGCCCAAAAACCCAATTTTTGGCTGACACGGCCTGTGACACGCCCGTGTCACAGGCCGTGTACCCTTAAGCGGCACACGCGGTTTCGAACCGACTGAACAACACGGGCATCGACACGCCCGTGTCGAACCTGACACGCCCGTGTCATTCTTGAGACACGCCCGTGTCCCCTGCTACACGGTACTCACCGACTTCCAAAACCAGTACACGGGTCAAAACACGGTAGCTGACACGCCCGTGTCCAGCCTGACACGCCCGTGTTCAAGGCCGTGTTCAAGGCCGTGTATGGCTCTGACTCGACTAGGCCAATTTCGAAATTTAATTCGGACACGCCCTGGGACACGCCCGTGTCGAAGGCCGTGTCCCAGGCTCGACGATCGTCGACTCTAAATCGTCGACTAAGCTGAACACGCCCTGGGACACGCCCGTGTCCCAGGCCGTGTACCCCCGACACGCCCTGGGACACGCCCGTGTCCCAGGCCGTGTCTAACAGCCTGCTACTCAAAACTGTGCACAAACATATTTTGAGATTCTGGGGTGTTACACTACGACACGGCACCAGACACGCCCGTGTCACATGTGACACGCCCGTGTCTGTGCCCGTGTCATGGCCCGTGTACAACTACCAACACTTGCTTCCCGAGGAGGACACGACCTGCGACACGGCACCTGATACGCCCGTGTCACATGTGACACGCCCGTGTCTGTGCCCGTGTCATGGTCCGTGTACACGACTCAGAAAACTCCCTAGCGTGACACGCCCGTGTCACGCCCGTGACACGCCCGTGACACGCCCGTGACACGCTCGAGACACCTGCTCCAGGTCCCAGCCTTGGCTTAAAATGTCACCCGTCCCTCTTTTGAGTTTCGGGGCGTTACAACTCTCTCCCCCTTAAAAGAATTTCGCCCACGAAATTTACTAAAGGAAAACAATAGGAACTTAAAGCTTTTAACGGTACCTGAGCGGAATAACTCCGGGTACTCCTCCAGCATAGATTGCTCCTGTTCTCAAGAGAAATCCTCCAGACCGCAATTATCCCACCGGACCTTAACCATCCGGATCTCCTTGTTACGGAGTCTCTTCACCTCGAAGTCTTCGATACGAACGGGCTTGCCCCTTGTCGTCAACCCTTCGTCCACTGGCCCTTGATCAACTGCGATCACTAGCGAAGGTTCCTGCACCGCCTTCCGCAACACGGAAATGTGGAACACATCGTGTAGTCCACTCAACTCCACCGATAGCTTCAAACGATAAGCCGCTTCGCCGACCCGCTCCAGAATCTCAAAGGGTCCAAGGTATCTTGGGCTCAGCTTCTTCACGTGTCTTACCCGCAAAACACCCTTGAACGGCTTTATCTTCAAGTACACCCAATCGCCTACGACGAACTCCACGTTCCGGTGCTTGGCATTGTAATACTTAGCCTGCCTGTTCTGAGCGATCAACAAGCGCTCCCGAATGATCCGCACCAACGAGGTAGCACTCTCCACCTCCTACTTCTTGTATAACCTTGCCTCACCCGTTTCCAGCCACGATAACGGCGTGTGACATTTCCTACCATATAGGGCCTCCAAGGGCGCCATTTGGATACTCGTCTGGTAGCTGTTGTTGTACGCGAACTCCACCAAATACAGGTTGTCCTCCTAATGCTTCCCGAAGTCTAGAACACGCATGCGTAGCATGTCCTCCATCGTTCTATTGACTCTCTCTGTCTGTCCATCCGTCTGCGGATGGAAGGCTGTGCTGAACTTCAACTTTGTCCCCAGCATCTACTGCACCAACCTCAAATCATTTGACATGAAATGCCCATCGCGATCACTCACAATGCTACGGGGCACCCGTGCAGTCTAACTATATTATCCACATATAGCTTCGCTAACTTCTCCACCGAGTCATCCTTCCTATGCGGAATAAAGTGCGACACTTTAGTTAACCGGTCTACGACCACCCAGATGGCATCGTTCCCCTTCTGCGACCTTGGAAAATCATGCACAAAGTCCATCGATATGTCGTCGAACTTCCACTCCGGTATAGGCAAGGACTTCAAGAATCCTCCCGGCTTTTGGCACTCCGCCTTCACTAAGGCGCACGTTTGGCACTTAGCCACAAACAACGCTACGCCTTTCTTGAGCCCGGGCAACCAGAATAGCTTCTTGAGGTCACGGTACATCTTTGTGCTCCCTAGTTAGATTGAGTACTTGGTATGATGAGTCTCGTACATCAACTCCGCCCGCAGGTTACCCCCGCTTGGGACGCACAACCGATGATCCTTCCTTAGCAACCCATCCACAACAAAAAATTAGGAATTTGACCAATCCAATGCTGCCTCCATAAGCTCCTTAGTGTAGTTATCTAACTCCAATGCCTGTCAAACACGGTCAGCCAGGTCATACTGAACCTCCTTCCAGTTCAACAAAGCCTTGGCGCTTGTCTTCTTGTCCACGCAACAGATCTCCAACGCCTCCAACTCTCGTACTAGCCTCTCATCATGAACCGATAACCAGTTGGCTTGGGCGGGAGCCCTGCGACTCAACGCATCAGCAACCGCATTGCCCTTCCCGGGTACATAATGAATCTTGAAGGTGTAGTCCCCCAGGAACTCCATCGGCCTCCTCTGCCTCATGTTAAGATCCTTCTGATCCAACAGGTACTTCAGGCTCTTGTGATCGGTGTAAATATCGACCCTTACGCCGTATAGGTAGTGCCTCCACAGCTTAAGTGCAAATATCACGGCCGCCAGCTCCAAGTCGTGGACCAGATAGTTCCTTTCATGCACTTTTAGCTGATGTGATCCATAAGCTATCACGCTCCAATGCTGCAACAGCACGCAGCCCAAACCACTACCCGAGGTGTCACTATAAACCTCGAAGCCCTCGGTCCCACTCAGTGAACTAAGCACTAGCGCCGTGGTCAACCGTCTCTTCAGCTCCTCAAACGCTTGCACGCACTCCTGCATCCACAAGAATCTCTGATCTTTCCTTGTCAACTTCGTGAGAGGTAGCGCTATCCGCGAGAAGTTCTCTACGAAGCGCCTGTAATATCCGGCAAGCCCGAGAAAACTACGGACTTCCACGACAGAAGACAACGTAGGCCACTCCCGTATCGCAACGATCTTCACAGGATCCACCGCTATACCTTCCCCACTGACAATATGACCAAGGAATGCTATTGAGGGTAGCCAGAACTCTCACTTGGAGAATTTCGCATACAGTTCATTCCTTCTCAGAGTCTCCAACACCAGATGCAAGTGCTTGAAGTGATCTTCTTCACACTGCAAGTACACCAATATATCGTCAATACAGATGATCACAAAGCGGTCCAGGAAATCTCGGAACGTCCTATTCATCAAGTCCATAAACACTGATGGCGCATTCGTTAGTCCAAATGGCATGACCGTGAACTCGAAATGCCCATACCTTGTGCTGAATGCCGTCTTCGGGATATCACACTCCCTAATCCTCAACTGATAGTACCCCGACTTCAAGTCCAACTTAGAATATACCGACGATCCGACTAACTGATCGAAGAGATCATCAATCCTCGGAATCGGGTACTTGTTCTTCTCCGTCAGCTTGTTCAACTCTCTGTAGTCGATACACAGCCGCATACTCCCATCCTTCTTCTTAACGAAGAGGACCGGTGCGCTCCAAGGAGACGAGCTTGGACGCACATAACCTTGCTCCATTAGCTCCTCTAGCTGAACTTTCAACTCTGCCATTTCTTTCGGCGCCAGCCTATAAGGAGCACGTGACACAGGTTTGGCACCTGGCACAAGCTCGATAGTGAAATCAATCTCTCGCTATGGTGGGGCTCCGGGAAGACTATCCGGGAACACATCGGGGTATTCACAAACCACGGGGGTACTATCCAACGCGGACTTTGGCTCTACAGCCCCCACTATTGCGAAGAATAGCTCTGCGTCAGCACGAACTGCCTTTACCACCTAAATAGCAGACATCAGTGTCCTGCTCGACCCCTTCAGTCCCGTGAATGTTGTCTCCCGTCCAACACCCAGCTTGACCTCCTTACTATTGCAATCAATTCAAGCCTTCTGCTCCGAAAGCCAATCCATCCCAAAGATAACGTCGAACTCTACTAGCGGCAGTAATGACGCTAGCAAGTCGAACTCTTGGCTCCCTATGTGAACCTTTACGGCGCACACTCTTTCCGCACGCATCGAGCACCCATTCGGTAGTAGCACATCCAACTTGTCCTTCGCCATCGAAGAAGGGACTCCGATGCGCGATATAAAATTTTCGGACAAGAAGAAGTGTGAAGCTCCCGTATCGAACAGTGCCCGTGCCGGACTATCGCTAATCAAAACAAAGCCTATGCAAACTATATTAGGCTAACAAGCAATAGAGAACAGTATTTAAAGTTAACTTGCTATAAATTAACTCGTACCTGTCACCACGTCAGCTTGTTTAATGGCCTCCTGCTGGCCCAAGTTGTACACTCTAGGTTGAGTCGGAGCATAATGGGACGCGGTTGACTCCACCGCCTTGCCCTTCTCTTCGTAAGTAGCTCCTTGTTTCCTCTCGGACTTTGGGCGTCCGCTCCAGCAATCGCGGGCAAAGTGCCCCGTCTTTCCACACGTGAAACAAGCGCCCGGGGTTCGATTGGTAGTTGCCCCCGAGGCACCTACAGAAGAAGCTGGACCTGACGTCCTAGCCTTCTTGTAGAATCTGCGGTAGCCCGACTTCGACGTAGTCGGCGCCTTGAACTCCAATTTCTTCCCACCAGATTCCTTCTTAGCTTGCACATTTCTCATGTTCTTCTCAAAGGACCAGGCTGAGGTGACCAGGGTCATGAAACCCTGCGCCATGGGCCCCAACAGTAGTAACCTCAGCTCATCTCTTAACCCTTCAAAGAAGCGGTTAGTCTTTCGCTCCTCGTCGGCAAAGGTAGCGCTAGCATATCTCCCCAATCGAGTAAACTCATGGAGGTACTCGTCTACAGTGCTATCTCCTTGCACCAGCTTTTGGAACTCGTTCTCCAATGCGATCCTCTGTGCTGAGGGGAGGTATCGAGCCATGAACAATCTTGAAAACTCCTCCATAGGTACTTCGGCCAACGGCCTTCCCCTCAACTGGTGTAGCTCTAGGCCTTCCCACCATAATCTCGCATCCCTGTCCAATAGGAACGTTGTTATCGTAGTCTTCTGCCACTCTTCCGTTTTTGTTGCTGTCATCACCCTATTGACTCTTGAGAGCAAATCTTCGGCCTGGGTCGGGGTTCCCGTTCCCGAGAACATCGGTGGATGGAAGCCCATCACATGCTTAAGCTATCTCTCAGTTGCTCTCCGAGGCAACTCCGGCTCCACCGCCACCTGTTCAACCCTTCTAGGCTCCGCCGCTTGGAGCGGCACTTGCTCCACCGCAGTAGCAGGCTGCTGCACCTGCCTTGCAGGTTGCGCATTGATCATAGCAAAGACAGCTTCTGCCACCAATCTAATGGTCTCGGCAGACGGAGGTGTTGCAGGCGCATCACTTGGTGCGCTGCTTGCCTCAGAACCTGGCCGTTCCGACGGTCCAGCACCACTTCTGGTCACCTATATACGTGCAAAACACCGATAAGCGACCAAACAATATTGCAAACAGCAATTATAGGAACACGCAGGTTCCTAAAACACGTGTATTTTCATTCCTAAGTGGACATTCATGGGTTCTTTTCATGTTATAACGATGACGCACACACATGTTCTCACCACCCCTTAAAGTGAATTCGCCCACGAATTCATTTAAGTTTGACCGAAACTAGTAGTCTGATACCAATTTGTAACACCCCTATCCGTCATATAGCATATAGCAGTAGGTCCGACCGGGGCCCGACGCCATATCCTACGGACAGACCGGTTGGTTACGCGTTGAAACCATACAACCAATCACAAACGTCCTACATAAAGTCATTCTAGCGGAAGCAATTTATTAAGTTGCATAAATATAAGAACCCTGCCAAGCACGAATGTCCACTACTCAAATAACATAGGAATGTTAAATACAAAAGTACCGGCCTTATGGCCTTACAATAGTTTCCTCAAACAAGAGTGTCTTTCATACTTCAGCTCACAGGCTGGCCATACATGAGATAAACGGAAAACATAAAAAGGTTAGGCCTTTGAGGGCCAGCACCGCAACATTGGCTTTAGCCCGCTATTTCCCGCTCGGCTCCGCAGCACCTGCAAGACACAATCCACCGCCCGGTGGTAAACAAAATAACGATCAGCAATGCTGACCAAATTATAACGATCCCGCTCCTAAAATTGGGGCGGCGATGCTTTTTCCCTGCATTTTATTAGTATAGCATCATAATAGTGTAAACACACTTAAACACAGGCGTAGGCTCGCATGGCCACACACCTCGTGCATGCAGGGCACATTCACGGCGAACCGTCCAACGTCACGTCAATTCAAGCCATAGACGTTCCCGTTCCACCACCGCCCCTTGGACGACCAATCATATGAGCATTTTGTCTTCCTACCTTGGTCACGACAATTTAAGCCATAGACTGCCGAAGACTCCCATCCATGCCAACGGTCCCACTGGTGGGCTAAACCCGAACAGGCAAGCGTACCTATCGAATTGTAGTACCAAGGTCGTATTTTAACATGGGGTTGTCAATTACTGCTACTCACGCTTGAAATATTATCCTGCCGGAAAATAGTTGGATTTTTAGAATTTTTTTAAATAAAATGAACGATAAATTGCGAGACGAAAACTTATATAAAAAAAGCTAGCACTTGATCATTGATTTACCATGAAATGAAACGAGAAAATAAAAGGGGCATAGTTTTAAATTTGCAATTCCACTCGGCCGTGACGGATCCGAAAATGAGACAAAATCTCGCTAGAGCATTAGGCCTCCTAACTTATAGACTCTTTGATCGAAATCTCTTTACAAACCAAAGAAGCCTAAAGTTGCATTATCGAAGTGATCCGCACTATTGGATTTGACTCCAATCCGAAAGATTTACGTCGCCCTATCTCTAGGGTTGCATTCAACTCCTTCCTTCTTTGAGTGATCTTTCACATCCACGAGCCTCTCGGCTACTCGAATATGAGATCATAAGCCTACTACCGTATACCGGAAATACGGAGTCGACGAAATAATTATTCAAAGAAGGACCGAGTTGAACTACGCAAAAATAAAACTATGAAATAAAAATAATTCTCATTTCAAATCATGGATCCTCATGATCAAATGCTAAGACGGAATTAGCTACGCATGGAGGAAAAGAAAACGACAATAATAGAAGCGAGGAACATTTTCATTACTTATAAAGATAAAAGAGAAACAATATTAAGAAGGACAATATTATATTATGATGAAAAAGAGAGATTACAATAATGAAAAGAAACTAGAAATGAAAAATTACAAAAAACTCTATTGAAACATAAATCTCCAAAGCTATCTCCAAAAATCAACTCTCAATCCAAACTCAAAGACTAACCCAAAAAAACTAACTTTGAAAGCATGGGTCTTGGGTTACTTTTATAGGAGAGGAGGGAAGCATCTAGAATAAGGGAGACCAAGGGGTGGCCGACCATGGGGGGAGAATGTTCATGCATGATGTATTTAATGAGGGGAGAGAGAGAGGGATGATTCATGCATGATATTTATGGGAAATAAAAAAAAAGAAATAAACTAAATAAGGGGGAATGCATGGAATTAAATGAGCATGAGAGATGAATAAAGGGGGTGAATGTAAGCTTGTAGAAGGGAGAGGAAGAAAAGTGGCCGGACACATCATGGGGAGGATTCATGCATGCAAATTAATGGAGAGAGAGGGAAGGCATAGTGCATGCATGAGAAATAAAGGGCCGGCCATGCATGAAAATATTCATGCATGGCATTTAATGAAAGAGGGCTGCTTGAATTCGGTTTTGCATGGAAAGGGGGGCTGTACCATTGATGGAATCAGGTTGGCTTAAGTAGGGGGCTGCTCTTAATGGGCTCGGGCTGCTGCACTTGATGGAGGGCCGGCTGCATGAAAAAGGGCTGCTCTTGGGCTCAGGTAGGTTGCACCAAAGAAGGGACGGCTGCACATGGGCTGCTCCAATGATGGTTGGGCTCGGGTTGCATGGCTAGGTGCTGCTCAAGGTGGGCTCTTGATCCTACAAAACATAAACAAAACATTAGCTCATAATCATGATATAAGTTTAAATAAAACAAAACATATAATATAATAACTCATCCTAGTAATTAGTTATATAAAAAAAAGACTAAACATAACATAAATCATTATAACATAACATTACATATAGACTATAATAAAGATGATAATTATTATAAATATCCTAAACATAACAATAATAACATAAAACACAAAATAATAACAACACATATAATAAAACTATAGATTCTTATATAATAATAATAATAACACAACAACATCATAACAAGCATACAGAAACACAAAATAATAATAATACTTAAGGATAATAAGCTACTAAATTACCCCCAAAAAGGATGACTAAAAGTAGTTATCAAACTCCCTCATACTTAGACATTTGCTTGCCCTCAAGCAAATAGAAATGAAAAAGGGAGAAACAAAAAGAAAGCAAAAGATATATATATATATATATATATATATATATATATATATATTTAAGTTCCATAGTTAAGAAAAACAAAACATGAAAAATTAAACTATCCTAATATTCATATTATCAACTAGTGGGGTGAGAAGTGCACAATAGAAAATTTGAAAGTGGAACCCTAAAAATCTCATTAAAACATAAGGGAAGTCTACTAATTTCTAAATCTTAAAAATAAGGCATCCAAAATAAATGAAAATAAGGAAAACAAAAGTAGAGGTTCTAAATAAACGGCGCATTAACAAACTACTAGGTTGCTAGATAAACATTAACCCTAAAACACTCCAAGATAACCTCCAAAGAAATCCATCAATGATGGTGGCCATAGGCTTGTACGTTCACACTTTCTCCACTACGCGAAATTAAGTTCTAAGATTATTAGGACTTCTACTAGGCATTAAAACTTGGCTTAGGTAAATGATTAGGAAGTGGAATCAAAGATAAACATGAAGGTTTTATGCACTAAACCAAGGTGAGCTCAAAAATAAACAAAGCATAATAAAAATGAGAAATAACAAGTATGTCATTTCTCCAATATGAAACTACAAAACAAGGCCATGAAAATTTTTCTTTTATAAACTTGGCCAAACATAAACTTTTTGCATTCCTTTTTTTTTATTTTGATTTTTCATTTTTCTTTCTCAATTTTTTTCCTTTTTGAATAACAATTGATAAGGAAGCTCCAAAAATAAATTTGAAAATTTCCTATTCATTTCAAAAATAATACCCCTCCCACAAAATAATTTTTAAGCTCAAAGTTATAGTGCAAAAATAGGAAAGGTATTTGGCTTTGGTGAACAAGATGAAATGAAAGGTGGAGCTAAAAACAAAGTAAATAAGGAAAAGGCCCAAAATTGTTTTGCAAGGGTTTTGTTTTTGGTGGGCAAGAAATGCTCAAACTATTCAAATGGTGGCCTAAATCATTTCTAAAGAACGTAAAAACGGCGCAAATGCTTCGAGAGTAGCTTGGTACAAGTTCTAGACACCAAGAAAGACTACCCCGCAAATGAAAAAGAACTAATGATACCTAGCAACCATTCGTAAGCAACTAACCGAATAAGAAGACATAACTACAAATTGCTACTTATAACATAAAAAACGGATGCCTATATTTAAGAAAAAGAAACTAGTAGAACTAAACTATGTTAAAATGATAGGTTTAAAAAACCGTTTCAAAGAAATCTAAATAGAACTAAGAAACCGCACGGGCCTACACTTCACTAGAAGAAACATGAAAATGAAGATAGAAATAATTTTAGATTTTGTTTTTCAAATCGATTTAAGCACATGAATTTTTTTTGTGAGTTTTGTTTTTGTCTAATTTTTTTTGGGTTTTATATTTTATAATTTTTTGGATTTTGATGACATAACATAAAATACTATACTAATATAAAACAAAAAAAATTCCTATTCTTTTTGGAAGAAGAAAGACAGAAAGAAAGACCAAAAGAAACTAGACCCCCCCATGCTTAAATTCTTCATTGCCCTCAATGAAGAAAACATAAAGAAAAAGAGAAGGGGACTGAGAAGAAGAGAAAAAGAAAAATGCAGGAAAATAAATAAATAAAAAGAACAGGACTTCCCCGGGTTTGCGAGATGAAGACGGATGTCGCTCTCCCATGCTTGCATTTTAGAGTACTTGATCGTCAGCAGGTATGACTTGATCCATCTGATATCAGCAGCGGCGGAGCGGCGACCACGATCATGGACTTGATTGGCCTCCGGTAGAAAGAGCAAAATAAAAGAAAAAAATAGATAGTCCGTGGGCAGATGCCCAATAATTGTTTGTATTACAATAGTCCAAATAAAAGAGTTTCATAATAATAATAATAAGTAGTCCAAAAATAAAAATGAAAAATAAAAATGTCCATAACAAAATAAAAATTTAAGAGTCCAAGACAAGATCCTCCGTTGCAGGAGGCACAGAATCATTAGAAAAATAAAGTTTAAGTCTATGGCCATTCACTTTAAAATCCCCCTTATCGGGGTGCGAAAGTAACACAGTGCCGTAAGAAAAAATATCCTTGACCGTAAACGGTCCAGACCATCTAGATTTAAGTTTTCCAGGGAAGAGACGTAAACGCGAATTAAAAAGAAGAACTTGATCGCCTGGTTTAAACGTTTTAGGATGGCGCAGGTTCTTATCGTGATACAATTTCGTGCGTTCTTTATACATTTTATTATTTTCATAAGCGTACGCTCTCCATTCATCGAGTTCATTCAATTGATTTTTTCTATGCTCGCCGACCGAATGCGGATCGAAATTAAAAAACTTTAACGCCCAATACGCTCGGTGCTCTACTTCTACCGGAAGATGACACGATTTTCCATAGACCAATGGAAAGGAGTACAACCGATGGCGGTCTTGTACGCTGTCCGATAGGCCCAAAGAGCATCGTCTAATTTTAGGGACCAATCCTTACGAGAAGTAGACACAGTTTTTTCCAAAATTCTTTTAAGTTCCCGATTAACTACCTCGACCTGACCGTTAGTTTGGGGGTGATAAGCAATTGACAATTTATGCGTAACACCATATTTTGTTAAAGCTTTAGCGAATTGAGCGTTGCAAAAATGACTTCCCCTATCACTAACGATCGCTCGAGGAAAACCAAAACGAGAAAATAATTTTTTCAAGAATTTTATGACCACGCGCGCGTCATTACTTGGTAAAGCTTGGGCCTCTGCCCACCTAGAGACGTAATCTACGGCTACTAAAATATATTTATTTCCTAAACTTGAAGGAAACGGGCCTACAAAGTCAATGCCCCACAAATCAAAAACTTCGCACTCGAGAAAATAGTTTTGTTCCATTTCATTTTTATTAGAGATATTTCTAGTCCGCTGGCATCGATCACATCCACCCACAAAGATTTGTGCATCTTTAAATATGCTTGGCCAATAGAAGCCAGCACTAAGCACTTTGTGGGCGGTGCGGTTTGCTTGATAATGCCCGACAGTCGGACCTTCATGAACATGCTTTAAAATTTGTTGACCTTCTTCCCAGGAAACACATCTTCTAACCACCTGATACGCACAAATGCGAAATAGAAAGGGGTCCTCCCAAAAATAATACTTCAACTCCGAAAAGAATTTCTTCTTTTGGTGAGAAGAGTATTCTTTTGGAAGGGCCCAGGCCACAAGATAATTGGCTAGATCGGCAAACCAGGGGGTAGAAGAAGAAATGTTTAAAATTTGCTCATCCGAAAAAGAGTCATTAATAAAATTCTCATTTAAAAAATCAAGTTTGGGATTTTCAAGACGAGATAGATGATCAGCCGCTAGGTTTTCCGCTCCTTTCTTATCCCGAATCTCCAAGTCGAATTCTTGAAGTAAGAGGATCCAACGAATAAGACGCGGCTTGGCATCCGGTTTAGAAAGGAGGTACTTCAAAGCAGAATGATCCGTAAAAACGATAACCTTAGAAAGGGTGATGTAGGGTCGGAATTTATCAAAAGCAAAAATAATAGCTAAGAGTTCTTTCTCCGTCGTGGTGTAATTTTCTTGAGCAGAAGTTAGAGTTTTACTAGCATAGAAAATCGGATGAAAGTTCTTAGCAATTCGTTGTCCTAGAACCGCACCTACCGCATGATTACTCGTGTCGCACATGATTTCAAAAGGTAAATCCCAAACTGGGGCAATCATAATAGGAGCATTTATAAGCTTTGATTTAATTAATTCAAACGCAGCGAGACAAGATTCATCAAAAATGAAGGGAGTGTCTTTTTCAAGGAGGTGGGTGAGAGGCTTAGTAATTTTTGAAAAGTCTTTAATGAATCGTCGATAAAAACCCGCATGCCCTAAAAAACTTCTAATCGCTTTAATATTTGTAGGCGGTGGTAACTTTTCAATTACTTCAATTTTTGCCTTGTCCACTTCAATTCCCTTAGCGGAAATGTTATGGCCAAGGACTAAGCCTTCACGCACCATAAAATGGCACTTATCCCAATTTAAAACTAAGTTGGTTTCTTCGCAGCGTTGTAAAACTTTTTCCAAATTTTCTAAACATAAATTAAAGGAGTCGCCAAAAACAGAAAAATCGTCCATAAATATTTCCATAATATTCTCTACGTATTTATCAAAAATAGCAAGCATACACCGCTGAAAGGTAGCGGGTGCGTTGCATAATCCGAAATGCATTCTACGATAAGCAAAAGTTTCGAAGGGGCAAGTGAATGTCGTCTTCTCTTGGTCCTCGGGTGCGATAGGGATTTGAAAGTATCCCAAGAGACTGTCGAGGAAGCAATAAAAATTGTGCCCGGACAAACGTTCTAAAATTTGATCGATAAAGGGGAGGGGGAAGTGATCTTTTCGAGTGGCATCGTTTAGCTTACGGTAATCGATGCACATCCTCCATCCCGTTATCGTCCTAGTTGGAATTAAGTCATTATTTTCATTCGTCACTACCGTGATCCCACCCTTCTTAGGAACGACCTGAACTGGACTTACCCACTGACTATCGGAAATAGGATAGATTATCCCCGCATCTAATAACTTAAGCACCTCTCCCTTCACAACCTCTTTCATATTCGGATTAAGACGACGTTATGGTTGAACTACACCCTTAGGATTATTTTCAAAAAATATTTTGTGGGTACAAAAGGAAGGGCTTATGCCAGGAATATCGGAATTTTGCCATGCTATAGCTCGGCGATGCTTTTGTAGTAGTTCGATCAATTGATCGTTTTCGGATTGAGAAAGCAAAGTCGAGATTATAACGGGTAATTTGGAATTTTGTTCAAGAAAGGCATATTTGAGATGTTCGGGAAGGGGTTTGAGTTCTAAGTTGGGTGGTTCCTCGTAGGAATTCTTTAAAACTTTTTCATTTTCGAAAATAAGTTTTTCATAATTTTTTCTACCAAAGACAGAATCATTTTCAAAATTTTCTTGTATTGACATCACCGTGTTTTCAAAACCATTTGAAGAAATTTCAGAAAAAGAAGAGGAAAATTCATTAGAAGAGATGTTAGAAAGGGGAAGGGAAGAATCTTCATTTAAAACATCAATAAAGAAGCATGAGTCATCATTTTGTAAAGAATTTTTCATTGATTGATTAATAGAAAATGTGACCTCATCATCTCCCACTTGCAAAAACAACTTTCCGTTACTAACATCGATGATCGCTCGAGAGGTGGCTAGGAAGGGTCGGCCAAGGATAAGAGGGACCTCAACGTCCTCTTCAATATCAAGAATGACAAAATCCACCGGGAAGATGAATTTGTCGACCTTTACTAGCACGTCCTCAACGATACCTAATGGATACTTAATGGACCTATCAGCTAATTGGATACTCATTCTTATAGGGCTAAGAGTGCCCAATCCTAGTTTCTTGAATAAAGAAAAAGGCATCAAATTGATGCTCGCTCCTAGATCCGCCAGCGCATGTTTAACGAATAGATCACCAAAGACGCAAGGAATTGAAAAACTACCCGGATCGTTTATCTTTTTAGGAAGATTAGAGTTCTTAACAACCGCCGAGCATTCTTCATTTAACGTGACATGTGATAAATTTTCCAATTTTGTCTTGTTCGTTAATAAATCCTTAAGATACTTCGCATACTTAGGCATTTGACTAATCGCTTCGTGAAATGGCAAATTAATGTGAATTTGTTTGAACATTTCAAGGAAGCGTTTGTATTGATCGTCTAATTTTTCCTTCCTAAGTCGAGCCGGATAAGGAGGTGACGGAAATTCCTTTATAATAATAGGAGCATCATTTTGAAAATCATCTTTTTCTTTTTCAGAACCAGAAAAAACAGAGATATCTTTTTCTTTTTCACAAGTAGATTTTTCATTTTCAAGATTTGATTTATCATTTTCTGTTGGGATAAAAACAGGAGGGACAATCACCCTTGGCTCTTCCCTTGTGGTGGGCTCGTTAACAACTTTACCGCTCCGAAGGGAAATCGCATTTGCGTGCTCCCTTGGGTTAGGCTCAGTGTTCGAGGGAAGAGTTCCAGGTGGTCTCTAATAAAATGCCTTGGCGAGTTGGCCGACCTGATTTTCTAAACTTTTCATTGATCCCGTTAAGTTTCTAATAGTAGCATCGTTCGAGCTTATATACTTAGCGAGGATCTCTTCCAAAGGGGAAGGTTTTTGAAAATTTTGTTGCGGTGGTGGTGGTGGTGTAAAATCGTGCGGTGGGCATACTACGTTAGCATTATTACTCCAAGAAAAATTAGGATGGTTACGCCATCCGGGGTGATAAGAATTAGAAGAAGAAGAAAAACCAGGCGGAGAAGAAAAATTCGGAAAAGCAGAAAAATTATTTGCAGAATTATTTTGAGCAGGCCTGGGTATGTTCCCCAAATAATCCACCTGCTCGGCAGTAGCAGCATTAGCATTTTCAAATATCTTAGCAGCGGAGGTAGCAGTCATCTCCGAAATCTTCTTATTTAGCATTTCCACTTGTATTGCTAGTTGCGTCACCGAATCCACTTCATAGATACCTGCAGGTTTAGATGGGCGAGACCTAGATGAATTCCACTGATAAGTGTTCATTGCCATGTCATTGATAAGCTCAAGAGCGGCTTCCGAAGTTTTGCGGTCTAAAGAACCAGCGGAAGCGGCATCTATCATTTGCTTAGTTTCTTGATTTAGCCCATTATAAAATGTCTGGACCTGCAACCATACAGGCAGAGCATGATGTGGGCATCTTCTCAAAAGTTCCTTGAACCTCTCCCAAGTGTCATAGAGGGTCTCAGAATCAATTTGAGAGTATGACGTTATATCATTTCTTAGCTTAGCAGTTTTGGCGGGAGGGAAATAACGAGAAAGAAATTTTTCAGTTAAAATGTTCCAAGTAGTGATTGATCCTCTTGGAAGAGAACTCAACCACTGTTTGGCTTTAGTCCTTAAGGAGAAGGGGAAGAGTCTTAGCCTTATAGCATCGTCTGAAACACCATTTATTTTAAAGGTGTCACAGATTTCAAGAAAATTAGCAATATGTAAGTTCGGATCTTCATCTTGTAATCCGTCGAACTGTACATATTGCTGCACCATTTGAATGATGCTAGGGTTAAGCTCGAAGTTATTGTTCGCAATTGCAGGTCGAACAATACTTGTCTCTGTCCCTTCTAAGTTGGGTCGAGCATAATCGGACATAGTCCTTTGCTGAGCCATTCCTGGGTTAGGATCTCCCATCTCAAAATTAAAATTACAATCCCCGTAGGAATCCTCAACCGCTGTTTGAGAAGTGGAAGCCCCGAATCGTAGTTGTCTCCGAAAGGAGCGTTCGATTTCCGGGTCCAAATCGACAAATAGCGACGGATTCGCACGGGTCATGCACTAACAAAGAAGACGAAGGAAAACGAAAATGAAAACTTGAAAAAGAAAGACA
Organism: Platanthera zijinensis; assembly: GCA_039513925.1. Taxonomy (NCBI): domain Eukaryota; kingdom Viridiplantae; phylum Streptophyta; class Magnoliopsida; order Asparagales; family Orchidaceae; genus Platanthera; species Platanthera zijinensis. Next base: position 69,533,691 of record CM077095.1, on the reverse strand, counting down.
AAGAGAAGAAAGGATTTTTTTTTTTTTGAAAATAGATTTTTTACGGCTTGGCTCTTGAACTTACCGAGGACTACCCGGTGAAGGGTTCGCCCGGTACTAGGTAAAATGGTGGCGCTTAAAGCCCCTTACCCTTTTCGAGAGAATTTAGGTGGGGTAGAAATAAAGTGAAGTGGGTTGATTATAAATATTAAAATATATAAAATATAATTTTTTTTTATTTTGTAGAAGTAATAGCGCAAGCGTTTTCAAAATATTGACGAGAAAACTCCCCGGCAACGGCGCCAAAAACTTGGTGGGCTAAACCCGAACAGGCAAGCGTACCTGTCGAATTGTAGTACCAAGGTCGTATTTAAACACGGGGTTGTCAATTACTGCTACTCACGCTTGAAATATTATCCTACCGGAAAATATTTGGATTTTTAGAATTTTTTTAAATAAAATAAACGATAAATTGTGAGACGAAAACTTATATAAAAAAAGCTAGCACTTGATCATTGATTCACCATGAAATGAAACGAGAAAATAAAAAGGGCATAGTTTTAAATTTGCAATTCCAACTCGGCCGTGACGGATCCGAAAATGAGACAAAATCTCGCTAGAGCATTAGGCCTCCTAACTTATAGACTCTTTGATCGAAATCTCTTTACAAACCAAAGAAGCCTAAAGTTGCATTATCGAAGTGATCCGCACTATTGGATTTGACTCCAATCCGGAAGATTTACGTCGCCCTATCTCTAGCGTTGCATTCAACTCCTTCCTTCTTTGAGTGATCTTTCACATCCACGAGCCTCTCGGCTACTCGAATACGAGATCATAAGCCTACTACCGTATACCGGAAATACGGAGTCGACGAAATAATTATTCAAAGAAGGACCGAGTTGAACTACGCAAAAATAAAACTATGAAATAAAAATAATTCTCATTTCAAATCATGGATCCTCATGATCAAATGCTAAGAGGGAATTAGCTACGCATGGCGGAAAAGAAAACGACAATAATAGAAGCGAGGAACATTTTCATTACTTATAAAGATAAAAGAGATACAATATTAAGAAGGACAATATTATATTATGATGAAAAAGAGAGATTACAATAATGAAAAGAAACTAGAAATGAAAAATTACAAAGAACTCTCTTGAAACATAAATCTCCAAAGCTATCTCCAAAAATCAACTCTCAATCCAAACTCAAAGACTAACCCAAAAAAACTAACTTTGAAAGCATGGGTCTTGGGTTCCTTTTATAGGAGAGGAGGGAAGCATCTAGAATAAGGGAGACCATGGGGTGGCCGGCCATGGGGGGAGAATGTTCATGCATGATGTATTTAATGAGGGGAGAGAGAGAGGGATGATTCATGCATGATATTTATGGGAAATAAAAAAAAGAAATAAACTAAATAAGGGGGAATGCATGGAATTAAATGAGCATGAGAGATGAATAAAGGGGGTGAATGTAAGCTTGTAGAAGGGAGAGGAAGAAAAGTGGCCGGCCACATCATGGGGAGGATTCATGCATGAAAATTAATGGAGAGAGAGGGAAGGCATAGTGCATGCATGAGAAATAAAGGGCCGGCCATGCATGAAAATATTCATGCATGGCATTTAATGAAAGAGGGCTGCTTGAATTCGGTTTTGCATGGAAAGAGGGGTTGCACCATTGATGAAATCGGGTTGGCTTAAGTAGGGGGCTGCTCTTAATGGGCTCGGGCTGCTGCACTTGATGGAGGGCCGGCTGCATGAAAAAGGGCTACTCTTGGGCTCGGGTAGGTTGCACCAAATAAGGGCCGGCTGCACATGGGCTGCTCCAATGATGGTTGGGCTCGGGTTGCATGGCTAGGTGCTGCTCCAAGTGGGCTCTTGATCCTACAAAACATAAACAAAACATTAGCTCATAATCATGATATAAGTTTAAATAAAACTAAACATATAATATAATAACTCATCCTAGTAATTAGTTATATAAAAAAAGACTAAACATAACATAACATAAATCATTATAACATAACATTACATATAGACTATAATAAAGATGATAATTATTATAAATATCCTAAACATAACAATAATAACATAAAAAACAAAATAATAACAACACATATATTAAAACTATAGATTCTTATATAATAATAATAATAACACAACAACATCATAACAAGCATACAGAAACACAAAATAATAATAATACTTAAGGATAATAAGCTACTAAATTACCCCAAAAAGGATGACTAAAAGTAGTCATCACCCACCGAACGACATAGATCGGGTACGGTTCCGCCTGACCCGTGCTCATTCCGCAACGACAATTTAAGCCATATGCGCAGGTCAAGACTCACTGAGTCCCGTTTCCGCCACAATAATCACATAACCCGGTTATGTTCACGTTGGCTCCCCGGCCATCGTGTTTGCAAAACCCTCTTTTGCCCAGTTTTCCAGGTACACCTTGGAGAATCTCCAAGGCTCCCTACTGCAATCTACCACGTAGAAAAACCAAAAAATGCCCAAACATCCGGAGTCTTCCCCGGTTCATATGCAATGCAACATCACCGATCCGGATCAACTTGTCCGGATAGGCTTCACACACAATGCCTATGCCCGTTTTCGCATACGGACTTGAAAGTCCACCTAGTGCCAACTAGCTTCACCTATGGGGGGGATAGGTGACTTGCAGCGTATTTGCGAAATTAAAATTGTACCTGCAGAATCAAAACAAACCACACAGCATAGAAAATAACACAGGCAATTTATAGTGGTTCCTCGATTTGGGTATGTCCACTTTCCCCCTTCGACCTATCTCCCAATCCAGGGACGACTCGGTCACTTCACCAACAGGATTGAAATCCAATCCTTGCACTATCGGAAGGAACCCTTCCACACGTAGGAGTCGACACTCCCACAACACGGGTTGCACCCAACCCTACAACTAGGAACCAAATGTTCCTTTACAAAGAAAAAGAGACTGGAGTGTATAAGAAATACAAACAACTTGAAGATCTAGGTGTCCCTTTTCGTTAGGCTACTTATTCTTGTAGGCAACGAAAAGTCCACGACCCTTGATCTTTCTTGGAGAGAATCTCCCCGAGACCGGCGGCGGCAAAGGGCGACGGCAAGGCTCTCGGTGTTGGCGGCGGCAACTGAAAACAGCAGCGATGCACTGGAGATTCAATCTTCTTAGCGAAGTCGGCAAGGTCTTCCAACGGTCACACTAGGATCGATCGTCTCGATCGATTCGGACGGGGATGGATTTCCCTATCTCAAATCAAGAGACAAAAGATCTCTGGTTAGACGCGTGAGACGCTGTGCAAGACTTGGCTTCTGTCACCGTGGATCTGGAGGAGATCGAGATCTGCTACGGTGACCACTACACGAGCGGCGGCGGAGACGATCGGCAGAGCTAGGGCTCGACGACGGCTCTCCATTTTGAATTCGCGTGTCTGTCTATTTACTATTCACCAATACCTGTATATTTATACATTAGGTCATAAAGATGACTGTTGTGGGCCCCACCAAAGCAAAGACCTAAGTCTGGTTCGAAATACCGCTGGAAACCTGGACCGGTCCAGGAAGTGTCGGAAATTTGCCCAAGTCAAAATCGGCGAGAATCGTAGGTGATTCTCGACGAATCGGCGAGAATCACTTACGATTCTCGCCGAATTCTACTTGGCGAATTCTGGCTGCACACGTTATAGAGGCCGGGGAGAATCGGCGGGAATCACATTTGATTCTCGCTGAATCGTCGAGAATGCAAAGTCATTCTCGACGAATCGGCGAGAATCACTTAGTGATTCTCGACGATTCTGCCTTAGAGGATTTTCTGACTGCGTCGAGACAGCCGGCCCAACCTGGCGAGAATCACATAGTGATTCTCGATGATTTACACTTAGACGATTCTCGTCTTTCAACCCATGAGCTGGTCTTTGGCCCATCCTTGCTCCTTGTCTGCTCTTGCTTTATCATAGCCCTGTACTTGAAATTAAGTACACCCCAATAGAGAGAGTACACGTAGGCCAACACACTGATCTGCTCAACGAGGGATTACGTTGCACAGACCCGTGTATATTGACCCACTGCACCCTAACATTGGTGTGAACTTAGCAATGAATAGCTGCAAGCACAACTAGAAATATTTCATCAAATACATTGTGAATTCATCCTAGCTTGACAGGTGGCTTCCTCAAATCCAGGTAATTGTGGATATAATACCCAACAATCTCCCCCTATTTGACGAAGCCAAAATCCTACTAGCTAAGATGAATACCACCATCCAGAGAATAAATAAGATATACGAAAACAAAAGCAAGCAGAACAATACTTGAGTTAAACATGAAATCATATAAATATATATAAATCCACAAGGCTTGTTCATATGATAATGTGAGAAAATTGATATGCAATAAGAGGCGGAAAAGATCCTAAGCCTATTTCTTCTTAGCAAGACTATCCTTAAGCTTCTGAGCCAGGAATTTCTTGCTTTGCCTTTCGAAATATTCCTTAGGCTTTGGATGATATCTGGGAGGAGGTGCTTTATCTGCCACGGTGTTGTTCCTGAAGAATATGTTATGTTTGGCTTCAAATTCTTTGTGCCGCTCCCATTCGTACTGGCTATATACATCACTTCGATTTATTTGCCCCCTCTGCTGTAACAGAAATGTGTCCAAGATAATACTCTTTGATACATGACTCCATTTTTCGTTCCTCACATCATCCTCCGTCAATCTGATCTTCTTTTCAGCTTGCATTTCCCTAGATGTCCCTTCTTGAAGTTTTCTCTTGTTCTTGGCTTTTGCTAGGGCTTCTTTGTCAAACATGGCCATCAATTTGGCTTTGGAACTGTCCCTAGCAGCCCCTTGAGTATCAGCTTCACTTAGAGGAACTCCTTCTGCACTTGCTTCCTCATCATTTACAGTATTATTCTCAGGAGTCTCAGGAGCAGGATTACCCTCAGGATTTTCAGGGATATCGGTGCCTAATACTTGTTTGAGCAACCACCGGCAACTGTCATAAACATAGACATTAGACTGGTCGAAATTGTCGATGATGATTTGCTGAAGCCCGGTCATTTTAGCAGTATATTCTTCCTCCCCCTTTTTGGCTTCGACTGTAATGGAGTTTGCATAGGAGTGCAGGGACTCATCTATGTGCTTCAGAGAGTTTGAGAACTCAGTCAGCAGGCCTTTTTGATTTGCATTTAGAAGCACCATGTTGGCATCGAATTTCTGTATGCTATCTGCCACAACATGTGCATTTTTATTGACTACTCCCAGGTTATCAGTATTCTTCTTTAGTCCTTTCATGAGAAGAGATACGGCTGTGCCTGCCTCTGTATATTTTTCATCAAATTTCTTCTCCATCACATCTAGTTTATGGTTGATCTGAACCACATTCTTGAGCATGAGATCCTCAGAGTCCTTCAGTCTCTTTAGCACTTTATTGAGGGATTTCTCAAACGTATCCTTGAGCTCATCCAGCATCCCTTGGACAAAATTAACAGTGTGATTTGCTAGGTTTTCTTGAAGTGGAGTAGCTGCAGGCAGACCCTGGTCAGGCTCCCCAGCAGAAGTATTGGGAGAGCTGGACACTAGAATAGAGTCCACAGGGGGGACAGAGGGTTGCTGAGAGGGCTCCCCCTGCATTCCTGCATCCGACCTCTCAGGCGCTTGTTCCTTAGATGAAACAGCAGCATCCTCCCGAGGATCCACCACTTTCTCCCTCTCAATTACTTCTTCCTCCATCTCAGTCTCCAAGTGCTCAGGCTTATCTGCAGAGTTGTGCATATCTTCCTCTACTTCTTCCTCCTCCTCCTCATCAGCCACCTCATCCCCCAAGTAATTCATATCTTCCTCACCTTCCTCTTCTTCCTCCACATCTACCACTTCATCTGCTACCTCCTCCTCACGATCTTCTTGCAAAGTCTCCACAACATCTTTAGCTATCTGAGAAATATCAGAGATGATGTTGGCAGAAGAGTGTACAGGCTCCCCCTCAGTTCCTGCAATCAGTGCGTCAGGAACTTCACTGGGTACTGCCATAGAATGTGTAGGAGCACTGGTGTCCTCAGTTGTAGATGCTTCCTCTTGGTCTATTTCCCTGGCAACCTGCCCTATTCGACGCTCCCACCGGTCGAATATGCTTACGCCCATCCTTTTCAAATAGTGCAGAGGCACTCCTTTGCTCATGTCGAATGTATCTCCGTCCAGCTGATTTAGATAGAGGCTGATGATTCTGCCAAAGCTGGGGGTTCAGAGTGTGTCTTTAATTCTTTCAAAGAGCATGGCTCCCCAATTGAACTGCTTTCGATAGACGATTGGCACCAGAGTCTTGAACATTTCCCCTGAAATATGGTCGTGGGATCCGGGTTTGCAGATTAGAGCCTTCCCAACGATGTCAGACAGCAATTTTCCCTCCTCGTTCATGTCTTTCCTTTTGATTGACCTGGTCCCCCTGGCCAGTCCACAGAAGGATAGGGTCCTTGCTCTATCCTCTTCCTCCAGATAATCTTCTTCCTCACAACTGGATAGCCGCAGGCATTGGGTCAGTTTCCTGGCGGATAACTTGATCTTCTTCCCAGCAACCTTGCTCTTGATGGAGGTGTCTTCGTGACGGAGCTTGGCAGTAGCAAAGAACTCCAATACTTCCTTATCCAAGATCTTGCACGGGTGCTCCAGCACGAACGTCAGTCCCGCTTCCTCGAGCATTATGATTATGTTCCGGAACTCGTCCGAGGCCTGGGAGAATCCACTTCTCACGAGCTCGCATCCACTGATCAGGCTTGCAGAAGTCCGTGGGGCCATAGCAAACTAGAAAGAAAGGGAATACCAATTTCCAAGTCTAAGGATCTCTGAAACCAAGAGAGTGAGAACAAAATCTACACTAAGCTCAAGTCTCGGTAAGGGACAAGATGGAGATTACCTAGTGCGAAGAGGCAGTGAAGGTTCCGGCTGCTTTACCGGAGAGACGGCGAGCCGATCCGAGGCGATGCTTGGATGAGTGCCTGGTTGAGAGAGGAAGGCTTCAGGAGGTGTCGTTAGGTCACCACGAACTGCCAATGGAGGAACCCGCTGGGAGGAAGGGTTTCCAGCGGAGCTTGGACACGGTCTCGGCGAATCGCTGGAAGTTGAAGGGTCGGCGGGATTTAAGTTGGGTCGGCGGGATTTAGGTTCCATGTTATAAGCGGTTATATATATATATATTTATGTCCGAAGGCTTTGTTCGACGGAAACTGCAACAGTTTAATATTGATCGTCGGGAATGGAGGAATTTGGTTCGACAATTTGGTGATGCTTTCGTGCTAATGTTGGTTCGCACGGGTGAATTTTGTTCGATGATACCATGGTGGAATTTAGTTTGAGGGAAATCGCTGAGATTCCAAATTTATGTCGTTGTCAAGGCTAGGAAAGTCTTAATAGGCATAATTGTTTCTTAATCCAACCAAGGGGTTCAAAATTTTCGAGGGCGAACTTATGGCTGAAAATCTCAAACTAATCACTGCTAATGTAACTGAAGGTTATCTTACACTTATACTCCTTCCCTAAGTGACTGAGCATACGTGAATAATTTTTCTATATGACCATCTAATTTTAAAAGAAGTGAATTCATTACTTAGTGTGGACATGTAGACATACATATACATATATGTAAAAATCGATGCACTATGGCTCATATATTGAAGCTGATTGCGATTACCTGTGATAACAAGATGTAACATTCACATTATCAGCACAGAGTATATCAAGAGGTCAGTATGCATGTGCCTGTAATGATGGCACTGCTCCCATTCTCGACACTTTTTCCACGTCATTCTTGGAGCATCTCCTGTCTAGTTCCCATCAGGATTGCGAGAACCCAGACCACCCTGCAGGAAAGAGTTATCTTGCCTTAGGAACCCAATAAGTATTGGGTCCTAGGTTCCTGTAAGCATAATAATTGGAATGCCTCCCCTCAGGAATCCTGGTGGGAGGACTAACATTGCCTCGAGGATGTGGAAATCCCCTTGCCTTTGACACAGAAGAGTTGTGCCAACAATCTATGGCAAAATGACCCACTTTGCCACAACACCAACACTCATAAATGTTGTATCGCCATTTTTGACCTGATCTACTGACTGAGGTAGTCGGAATCTTGGGTCTAAACGTGACAGGGCAGGTTCTGCTCACAAATTTGCCTTTTCCACCGTGACACGTGGGAGGGTGGATAGAGAGCATGTGGTGAGTGTCATGAGGCCTGGGAGGTGGTGCCTTCCTTTCAGTCAGCACACTCCCAGAGGCCCCATGGGTATTTACCACATGTTTCTTGTCCCCCCTTTCCTGTGTCCTAGGGTGGAAAGTACTGTATTGAGAGCTGGTTCCTACATATTCATGATGAGTTGGGGCTGAGGCTGAGAATACAAAGGGTTCAGAATGAGCCTTGGGAATTCTCTCATGGGTAACCATGACAGTTCTGGCACTGTGGGTATTTCCACCTGAGGGCTGATCATTCTTGCAGTGACCAACGTTGTTTCTGTGGTCATACCTGAAGGCATGATGAGTGCCTTTCCTTCCTGGAGTGGGGGGTCTAAATATCGTTTCCCCATTTCTCCATGAATTGATAATTCGGGAGATCCACCCATTTTCTTTCTTTCTTTTGATAGCATCAACCTTGGAAAAGTTGGATACTATCCTCTTCTCATTCTCTAGACTACTCTCTAGATCTGAGATTTTAGAGTCCTTAACCTTATTGGATGCCAATTGGAGAACCAATAAGATTTTCAGCTGAGCAATCTCCTTAGCTTGCTCCTCCACAAGTAAGTTGCTCTTCTGAAGGGCACACACAAGGGAATCAAGATTTTCAATCTTTTGATTGAGGCTATCCATATCCCTTGCATATTTGGAAGGACTACCCTCTGAATTATTCCTGTCTTCAGGAACTTCAAGAGGAGAGGGGCATGAGGAAGAAGTTACCTGCTCCTGGCTTTGTTGTGCAGGGTTACCGTTAATATCGGCAGAGACTGTTGAGTCAGCTTCATCAGAACTGCTTTCCTCAATTTCTTCTTCAGTCTCTGACAAGGACACAGGAGCCCTGATACTGACAGATTGATCATGCCCTTCATCTTCAGAAATGAGGACCCCTATATAGGCTTCATCCTCTTGTTGACGACTGGTCCCAGTTTTCTCTGATCCCTCCATGAGGTCTGAGATGGTTTGCCACATGGACTTAGCTGTCCTACACTTGTCCACTCTAGAGCGAGATGGTCCAGACCAGACATCAGTGATGATCTGACGAATCACCTGGTCCAGGTTGAACAGTGAGAGCTCTGTCTCTGACATCTCTTTGGGACACTTGGGGATTTGGAGATCTTTCCCCGAGCTGGAAGCCTTCATGGGAATGAAGGGACCCTCTTCTAGAATGAGTGATGCTCGAGGGTCGATGGCCTCCAGATGAAATAGTACTCTCATCTTCCATACAGGATAGTACTCCTTTGTACATGAGGGGAGTCTTAAAGGAGGGACATCATAATCCAACTCCATGCTTGAGTCTGATCTTCTTGTTGACACTGGTGGCAGGATTCTACTCAAGGTGTTAACATTTTTGATGAGTAACCTCCCTCTGATATCACTTGAAAGTCCACCTAGTGCCAACTAGCTTCACCTATGGGGGGGATAGGTGACTTGCAGCATATTTGCGGAATTAAAATTGTACCTGTAGAATCAAAATAAACCACACAGCATAGAAAATAACACAGGCAATTTATAGTGGTTCCCCGATTTGGGTACGTCCACTTTCCCCCTTCGACCTATCTCCCAATCCAGGGACGACTCGGTCACTTCACCTACAGGATTGAAATCCAATCCTTGCACTATCGGAAGGAACCCTTCCACACGTAGGAGTCGACACTCCCACAATACGGGTTGCACCCAACCCTACAAATAGGAACCAAATGTTCCTTTACAAAGAAAAAGAGACTGGAGTGTATAAGAAATACAAACAACTTGAAGATCTAGGTGTCCCTTTTCGTTAGGCTACTTGTTCTTGTAGGCAACGAAAAGTCCACGACCCTTGATCTTTCTTGGAGAGAATCTCCCCGAGACCGGCGGCGGCAAAGGGCGACGGCAAGGCTCTCAGTGTTGGCAGCGGCAACTGAAAACAGCAGCGATGCACTGGAGATTCAATCTTCTTAGCGAAGTCGGCAAGGTCTTCCAACGGTCACACCAGGATCGATCGTCTCGATCGATTCGGACGGGGTTGGATTTCCCTATCTCAAATCAAGAGACAAAAGATCTCTGGTTAGACGCGTGAGACGCTGTGCAAGACTTGGCTTCTGTCACCGTGGATCTGGAGGAGATCGAGATCTGCTACGGTGACCACTGCACGAGCGGCGGCGGAGACGATCGGCGGAGCTAGGGCTCGACGGCGGCTCTCCTTTTTGAATTCGCATGTCTGTCTATTTACTGTTCACCAATACCTGTATATTTATACATTAGGTCATAAAGATGACCGTTGTGGGGCCCACCAAAGCAAAGACCTAAGTCCGGTTCGAAATACCGCTGGAAACCTGGGCCGGTCCAGGAAGTGTCGGAAATTTGCCCAAGTCAAAATCGGCGAGAATCGTAGGTGATTCTCGACGAATCGGCGAGAATCACTTACGATTCTCGCCGAATTCTACTTGGCGAATTCTGGCTGCACAGGTTATAGTGGCCGGGGAGAATCGACGGGAATCACATTTGATTCTCGCCGAATCGTCGAGAATGCAAAGTCATTCTCGACGAATCGGCGAGAATCACTTAGTGATTCTCGACGATTCTGCCTTAGAGGATTTTCTGAGTGCGTCGAGACAGCCGGCCCAACCTGGCGAGAATCATCTAGTGATTCTCGACGAATCGGCGAGAATCACATAGTGATTCTCGACGATTTACACTTAGACGATTCTCGTCTTTCAACCCGTGAGCTGGTCTTTGGCCCATCCTTGCTCCTTGTCTGCTCTTGCTTTATCATAGCCCTGTACTTGAAATTAAGTACACCCCAATAGAGAGAGTACACGTAGGCCAACACATTGATCTGCTCAATGAGGGATAACGTTGCACAGACCCGTGTATATTGATCCACTGCACCCTGACATTGGTGTGTACTTAGCAATGAATAGCTGCAAGCACAACTAGAAATATTTCATCAGATACATTGTGAATTCATCCTAGTTTGATAGGTGGCTTCCTCAAATCCAGGTAATTGTGGATACAATACCCAACAGGACTCTATACAAGGGGGACTTTACATATCTACCCCAAGGAATGCTCCAACTCTTCGCTCACTTGCGAGAGAGGACTTCCTATGCAATAGAAAAGAGGGCTTCACATGCCCTAGGATGAGAATCGTTACCCTTGCGTTTTTCCGCGGCGCCATGAAAAATCTACACGGTTGGAAAGCACCGCAACGGCGTCGCCTTCGCGGATCTGGACTCGGATCGCGATTCGGAGCTCTGACGCTCCACCGGTGGCCGGATCTTGGTCTCCTCCTCCACCTTGCTCTCCCCTCTCTCTAAAACTTAGAGAGAGATGAACCCAAGAGAAATGATCCCTTACAACCCTAACTCCCGGATAAAACCCTTCAGGAAAGAACCCCAGCCATTGGATCCCAAGCCAAGGAAACGAACGACCACGATCGGGGCCTGAAATTACATAATCTGGGCCGAACATGGGTTGCAACATGGCCGTGTGCATGGCCGTGTTACCCATTCGTCGTCTCGACCGACGCGAAAACTAGCACACGGCCTCTGACATGCCCGTGTCGCATGCGACACGGCCGTATCACGACCCGTGTCACCCCCGTGTGCAACGACCCACACACTTTTCCCGAGAAGGACACGACCTGCAACACGGCACCAGACACGCCTGTGTCACATGTGACACGCCCGTGTCTGTGCCCGTGTCATGGCCCGTGTACAACTACCAACACTTGCTTCCCGAGGAGGACATTGCCTGCGACACGGCACCCGACACGCCCGTGTCACATATGGCACGCCCGTATCTGTGCCCGTGTCTGTGCCCGTGTCATGGTCCGTGTACACGACTCAGAAAACTCCGTAGCGTGACACGCCCGTGACACGCCCGAGACACTTGCTCCAGGTCCAGGCCTTGGCTTAAAACGTCACTCGTCCCTCTTTTGAGTTTCGAGGCGTTACAATATTGGTGTGCTCAAAAAACCAAACCTAGAAGACAAATAACATAAAAAATTCAAAATATAACCCCAATAGTGCATCAACATAAACAGTATCAGACAAAATAAAAACTAACCACAATAATGATCGAGCAGCCCTCGAGATAGCCCAGACCGGCAGGTTCTTCTTTGGAGCAGCTGAGTGTATGTAGGTCCTCAAGCTGCTTATGAAGAAAACTATGTATGGCTTTGGGCCAATTATATCTTCTGAACTTATCGAATCAACCAAACTTCTCCAAGCACAATGGAAGCCGAAGTGACTTCAATAGAAAAAAACCTGCACAGTGTGTACTTAACAAGAGCATCAACTCTATGCATTTTAGTTTCATTGGAATCATCCTCTATATTTACTAATTCATTCAGTTGAGTTATGTTGGGTCCGACGTTCCTTCACTTGACCCGTGACGCTCTGCTACTTATTTAAGAAATTAAGTAGCGCTCTTTCCAACGGTCCAGGCTTTTGGAACAGTTGGGTATGCACTTGATCCTACATTTGGTATCAGAGGGGGTCACGGGTTCAAGACCGAGGGGCGCTATTAAATACCGATTTTTCCCTTCTACCTGTGTGGGTCCGGCGGGTCAGGCAAATCGTGGACATGTGGTAAACCCATCTCTGAGCCATGTGGGCCATGTGGTAACCCCACCTCTGAGCCGACGGGTTGTGCTGGACGCCGGGGTGGGATGTTGGGTCCGACGTTCCTTCACTTGACTCGTGGCGCTCTGCTACTTATTTAAGAAATTAAGTAGCGCCCTTTCCAACGGTCCAGGCTTTTGGAACAGTTTGGTATGCGCTTGATCCTACAAGTTACTAGGTCGGCTTGTGTGACAGTTGATAAGGGTAATCTCTTGAAGTTATAGTCATGTCCCCTATTGGGTAGGCCAAGTATCTGCGTGACCTCATTAACAGTCATTTTTATGTAATACTGACCTAATAAAAATGCAGATTTCTCCGGCCTATACAATCTAATGAGCCGGTACAGCAGAGGAATATTTTGTGGAAGATCGGGCAGGGTGAAGAAAAGCATCAACAATGAATTGATTAATAACTCCCTTGAGGCCTCAGAAAGAATAGCCAGCAAGAATTCTGCCTGTTTCTTAAATGTAGAAATGACGCATCTATTGTTCAGGTATATCCCCAATGATTTTCCTCCTATCTACATACACAAAAATATAATCCAATTTTAAGAATTGTTATAGATACTATCAGGAATCAGTATAGATACAGTAGTGCTTAGGCACAGTACATGACAATTAAGATACTCAGTGTACTTGACCAAACAATGGCAATGATGTGATACGGTATAGGTCCACCCGGATATTCAGTGGGCTTGGAAAAAAATGCATTACTATGAGTGCCGTGATACAGTATACCTCCAGCCGGATATACATAGTGCCTGGGCAAAAAAATAAATAACAACCAAAGAAAGTGTTGTACAAAGACAAACAAGGGTATTTTGTTAACCAAAACAAAATAAATCCTAACTCGCTCACATAGATATACCTAAAACTCAAACAAAGGAGAAAATCCAGATTTCGGTCAGAAATCCTTGGACATCATTGGATTTTGTGCGCATCTTATTCTCCATCAAATATTCATAATAAATTTCCTTCAAGCCTTTGTAATTAAAAAAGTGAAACCTATGTAACACAATGTACAACATTCCTCCAAATTCACACAAGTGTTTGTTCTTAGAACAACAAGGGGTTAGCAATTTCAGCACTGAAAAGCTCAACAAATAAGAGTTTGAAAGGTTACATTAGCAATTTCAGCCTTGTCCTAGCCGACGCCCTTGAGTGCTTAGTTAAGGATCTTCGTTCGGCCTGCGCTTGTTCTCGTGCCACGACCTGTTTTCTCCTTTCTCTGGCGAGACTTAGGACACGACACGCTTTCCTTCACGGCGACGGCGACGGTATTAGCGGAGGAAGCTTTTGACATAAGAGAGAAGTAAAAGAGCGGCCTGTTATCCTTTCTCCGGCGAGACGTTTCTGCGAGATTTAGGACAACGGGCGTTCTTCCGACGACGTTTCCGCGAGATTTAGGGCAGCGGGCGTTCTTCCTAACGACGGTTTGCACGGAGAAGAGAGCAGTGGGTCCCACATATAAAGGCAATATTTAAACCCGGACCGTTTGTTACCGGACCCAAAAATTTTCCTACTTTAAGACATGGTGTGCTGCGAGCCAGTACGGTATGGGGATGGGATGGAGACATTATGAAGATGATTAGAGTCTGCCAGTTTATCTGCAAATAAACTCTGTTCGAAATAAATCATGAAAGCGATGGGATGGGATTCACAAATCCCTCTTTCTCTCTCTCTTAAAGAATCTACAGTGCCGGAACTAGTCTTCATTGGAAACCTTGACGGTTGATTGCGGAGAGATGATGATGATGGTGATTGGTGGTGATAATAAACCCCAGGAAAACGGGGCAAAGGAGAAGACTTGAACAGGAAACATGGGGAAGACGGAGTAAAAGCAATGAAAGGTCACAGCTCTGAGCATAAAGAAGACAGCTGCTGTAAATTAAAGATGAGAGGGAGCGAGGTATGGCTATAGACTTTTATGGAAGAAATCGAAGAAAAACACAAAAAACTCTGTCTCGAGCCAAGTACTTTTTATAGCCTATTAATGGTGCTAAGACTTGAAATTTTCATTTGCACGTGATTGCTAGGGACGATACCTAGATCTACATCTGGCTAGAACTTATAAAATCTGCTGAAACTCTGGGCAAAGTTTGTGAAATCCTTTGAAGCTAAAACTTATAAAATAAATTCGTAAATTTAGAGAGATTTTGGTGACGGACGGGGCCATCCAAATGCTGCCAGGCGGCATATTGCTAGGCTGGGTGAGCAAAAAAAATACTCACAAACCTGTATCCAAATCTCGGATACATCCATTCACTAACAAAATGACTTAGGCTCCGTTTGGGGGGACTTATTTTCACCGGTCAAGCGGTTACGACCGCATGAATCGGACCATAATTAATGTAAGACCCCCCTCCCGGAACACAAAACACGGCACGAGAGGGGTCTTATGCTCAGAACAGCCGGGGTCTTATGCCCAGAACAGCCGCCTTGCGGTAACACTAACACTCAGGTCAGCCTGTATCACAAGACGTCTATCCTGCCGGCTACAACCAATATCAACATATAAATGTCAACCCAACCATAATAATAAAAGAAGTCAATCCACACTAAGCATGAGTCCATAAGTACATCAAAAGAGAAGCTAAACAAGCTTCTACATAATCAGAGTACGTAAATAGAATTGCCCTGAAGGGCTATAATAAAATCTCTCTCACTCACATCTGTAACCGACGGTAGCGACGGTACCGTCCCCTCAGGCCCTGTCGTCCTGGCCTGGTTGTCCAGCTGTAAGACCTGCTGCTCCACCTGCGGGGTTTCCTCCTAAAAATGAAGACGTAGCAACCGTTAGTCATAAAGACTAAGTGGTTTCACATCCGCTTCCCCGGCGACTCCTCGGCACCGGGCGGAGAAAGGAACAGGTACAATATATATAACAGTAGTACAAGCAGGTGAAGTAAGTATACAAATCATAAGTAGCAATATAAGTAGTGCATAAATGAACAGCCTCATAATATACAACAGTAAGAGAGTATAATGTTATAACAGTAAGTAACTCAACTTATATGGATGCTCATACAAGCATATAAGTTGAGGGTCGTTCAGAAGTAAGTAACTCATCGTATATGAGTGCACATACAAACTTATACGATGAGGGTCCTGTGTATGTAATGAAGTGCAATGCTATGTATGCAATGCAATGACACACTCATGATCAAGCACATGCAACCGCTATGTCGACACAGACTTATAGTTCCTACAATTCGAGCAGGTAGCTAGCCTCTCAGGCGTCAACCATCGTGGCCAAACGGTGACAGTAGAGCGGGCATCTCCACTACTAGGCTGGTCTCCACACTACCTGGCCTAGGCCTCCATACGCCTCAATGCTAAGAACACAACAGCGGAGCTCACATGCGTACTACGGCTCAGCGGGTTCTCTTGGGTAAATGTGCACCAAGATCCTAGCCCCAAACTGGCCTAAGGTATGACACCGAAGGAGCCCCGGAAATGAGCACGAGTATCAAGCCCAACTGTTCACATGGCACGAAAGGAGCCTCGGGACGTGAACACAGAGGACCAAGCCCAACCGCCCAAGGTCTAACTGTCAACTCCCATCGATGTGACGATTGGCGAGCCCGTAGACCTGCCACACTATCCTTAACCCGGGATTACGACACCACGTGTCGACTCACACCACATGCAATTCCACAAAATCGTGGCATGGAAGGAGCCTCGGGACGTGAACACTGAGGACCAAGCCCAACCATCCATCAAATACGGAAGGAGCCTCGGGACGTGAACACCGAGGACCAAGCCCAACCGTTCACTTGGCACGGAAGGAACCTCAGGACGTGAACACCGAGGACCAAACCCAACCGTCCAATTTTACTCATCTCAACCTCATTCCAACTAGTGACGGTCAACACCGCACTTGTTACTTCCACAATGCTACCCGTTGGGAGACGACACTCTAAGCATTGGATTACTAATTCCCTTCTATCCATTCAACGTACATCATGGTCATAGTTAAATCTTTTATACATCTATCAATTTATAACTACCCATTTATATCAGGCTCTTTCCTTTAATTAAGCTAGTCCACAACTCGATATACGAATTCAGATTTATAACCTAACCACATCATATCACTATGATGATTGTGTCAAAAGAGTTCACCCAAGCCTCGAGTTGGATCGCAACGTTAAATTCTACTGAGTCGAATTCCACAATACACAGCCCAGAATTCAGGTGTAGCCTTAATCCGGGCAGCAACTTCGACCAAGGATTCCCGTGGCTACAGAAATCCGACGAGTGCGTGTAACCACTCGTTGGAAAGATAATTTCAAGGACTACAACTTTCGTGTTTAGTCGAAAGCCCAGATTTGATCACATCACACCATAAATTCACTCGAAGCCTGCTGCGTATAGGATACAGAATTTTACCCCAATCGCAGCAGATTCGAACTGACTTTCCCGTGGCTATAGGTATCGCCTGGAAACGTGCAACCACTCGTTGGAAAGATAATTTCGAGGGATACGACTTTCATGTTGAGTTGAAAACCCAAATATGACCAAGACACCTCCGAAATTGGTCACGAAGATCGCTGCGTGCAGAAATCAGATTTCTGCACGCATCTTAAGGCGAGATGAACGACATCCGTTCATCTTCCTCCTTGAACCGATCTCCCAAAAACTCCTCCAGAAATTCGTCCACCCTTATTCACCCTCACAAAGCCATATTTCTCCATGAATCCCTCTCTCATCTTCACTTTGAATGATGAGGAGGATGAAGACACCAAAACCTAGATTAACGAATCTAGGCATGACTTTCCCTAGGAAATCATCTCCTCACCATCAAGACTCTATGGAGTCGATATCTCTCCTAGAATATTAACTACAGATCTAGCACCAAGGGAGAGGGGAGGAAGCTCACCTCATTTCCAGCGGTACCACCGTTTCCGGCCATGGATCTAGTCATTCTTCTTTGCGGCATCTCTTGCTTGGTGCAGTTGTTCTTCACGACAAAGAAAGGAGAGAGAGAGAGAGAAGGCTGCTTCCAGGAACTCCGACTTCTTCCCTCGGCTCTGTCGGTTTCGCGAGGTCCATGATGACGGCAAGAACGATCGGCAAGGATGGCTAGGGTTCGGCTTTATCTCCTCTTATAAACCGATGTATTAGGTCAAATCCCTTCCGCCACATGTCAACGCCCCATTGGACTGCCCCTAATGGGTCATATTGAAGTGACTCGGTCCAAGGAATCATCCAGCATGAATCCCGAAGTCCGGTTCGGTCCGCCTGTACAAGCCGGCGAATCTGCCTGGGCGAAGAAAACGCACAAGTCAAATTCGACGGGAATCAACCGTCATTCTCGACGATCGGCGAGAATCGTCGGGCATTCTCGACGAATTCGTAGGGTATCAACAATGATACCCGACAAATTTCACTAGCCCACTTATCGGAAATCCTGGCGTTGAGTATCAGTCAGCGATACTCGACGATCGGTGGGTATCACCGGGCATTCTCGACGATCGGCGTGAATCGCCGGGCATTCTCGACGATCTGCGAGAATCGCCGGGCATTCTCGACGAATTCGTCAGGTATCAACAATGATACTCGACGAATTTCCCTTAGCCTAATTCTCAATCAGCAGTTCTGAATCCGGCGGGTATCGACCATCGATACCTGTCGAATCGGCGAGTATCATTCCCGATACCCGTCGATCGGCGAGTATCATTCCCGATACCCTTCGATCGGCGAGTATCAACTTCCATTCTCGTCGATTTTCCCTTAGGTCATTTCCTTTCGATTCGTTGGATATCACTCAACCCTACACTCCATTCAACGCACTTGACACCTTTTTCCAGTGCGTCCCGAGCCCGAGTCAAGTCTCTTGACTCAAAACTCATGCGAGGGGCCTATCGCGAATTGGAACATTACAAATCCTATAAACAAAATAAAAGATTTCGTCCCCGAATTCAGGCTAGGGCTATGGGGATGCAAGTACAAAATAATATGCGCTATAAAATGTTACATTGGGAGAACAGCTTCGTGTAGCGCTTCTGCATAAAGTCCACCGGCTCCCAAGTAAATTCTTCCTTCCCATGATTAGACCATAACACTTTTACCAGAGGCACATTTTTGCGGCGCAAGGTTCTTATCTCATTATCAACGATTCGTACCGGCTCCAGTCGCACAGATCTGTCAGACGCCACCTTACCATCAGTTGTGGGGATGTATTGTTCAGGCCGCAACAGCGCCTTCCGAAGTGACGATACATGGAACACATCGTGGAGATTTTCTAGCTCGGGCGGTAGCTCCAGCCGATAGGCCAAAGGGCCAATCCTTTCCACTATGACATAGGGTCCAACATACCGTGGACTGAGCTTCTTCACTCCCCGCACCCATGACACTCCATGCATCGGCCGGATTTTCAGGAACACTTTATCACCCACTTGAAACTCCACCATACGGTGCTTTGCGTTATAATACTTCGCCTGCCGACTTTGAGCCTCCAACATACGATCCCTTATCAGTCTAACCACCACATCCGTGTCATCTATATATTCAACACCCAAAGTCTTCGGGTCTTCATCTTGTACCCAAGACAAGGGGGTTCTACACCTTCTTCCATAAAGGGCTTCATGGGGTGGCATGCCAATGCTAGCTTGATGGCTGTTGTTGTAGGAGAATTCTACTAAGGGCAAGAGTCTTTCCCACGGCTCTCCCCTATCTATCACACACAATCTCAACAGATCCTCCAATGTTTGGATGGTCCGCTCAGACTGCCCATCCGTCTGTGGATGAAATGCGGTGCTGAAGGTAAGGCGTGAGCCCAAATACGCCTGTACCGCCTTCCACTCCTTGGAGGTGAAACGACCATCACGGTCCGAAATTATCGTCTTAGGTATGCCGTGATACCGTACAAACTGCTCCACAAAAAGGCGCACTAAGACATCCACATAAGCCTCTTTCTTCATAGGAATGAACCGGGCAACTTTCGTCAGGCGATCAACGATCACCCACACTGAATCATTTCCTGAGCGGGAGCGAGGTAGCCCATGTACGAAGTCCATGGAAATATCCTCGAACTTCCACTCGGGGATTGACAACGACTGCAACAAGCCACCGGGACTCCTGCACTCCACCTTCACTCTTTGGCAGGCTTCACAATGCGTGACCAAGTATCGGACATCCTTCTTCATTCCTGGCCAACACATCGTCTTCTGTAAGCCGGCGTACATCTTGGAAATTCCTGGGTGCACTAAGTATTGAGAGCAATGTGCCTCTCTCAAGATATCCTCCCGGATTCTGCCACCTTTGGGAATGTAGAGCAGGTCGCGAAAGTAAACGAGGCCGTCCTTTAGTGTGTACTCGTCGGTAGTCCCGTCTTCGATTAACTTTATTGCCGGGGCCAAAGCCGCATCCAATCCTTGCTCCACTCGGATCCGGTCCCGGATATCACAAACTATGCTCATGCTGGACAAGTACTCCGTATATTTTGCCGAAGAAGCCTTAAATATTAAGGTATTGGTACCCTAGTTTGATTTGAGTTTAGTCCTCTCCTTTGTTCTCCTTGACCCAAGAATTATCTATGGTCAATGGTTAGAAGTCTAGCTGTAGAGTCCTCACTTTTCCAGATTGAGAATTTGGTTAAGTAGTTTTTTCGTTCGACTATAGTCGAACGCCACTCGACTATCGTCTATCGGCTGATCGACGATCGTCTATCAGTTGGTCGACGCTTTGTCTGCGTTGATAGTTCGACTATCTGTTCTGATAGATCGACTATCTGATAGTTCGACTATCTGTTGATAGGTCGACTATCTGTTTTGCGTTGATAGTTCGACTATCTGTTGATAGTTCGACTATCTGCTTGGCGAGGTAGTTCGACTATCTGTTCTGATAGATCGACTATCTGATAGTTCGACTATCTGTTGATAGGTCGACTATCTGTTCCGCTTTGATAGTTCGACTATCTGTTGATAGATCGACTATCTGTTTCGTCTTGATAGTTCGACTATCTGTTGATAGTTCGACTATCTGTTGTCTTTGATAGTTCGACTATCTGATAGTTCGACTATCTGCTGATAGATCGACTATCTGGTTTGGTTTGATAGTTCGACTATCTGTTGATAGATCGACTATCTGTTTTCTGAGGTAGGTCGACTATCTGCTTGATAGGTCGACTATCTCTGTGCGCTTGATAGTTCGACTATCTGTCCAAGATAGATCGACTATCTGATAGTTCGACTATCTGCTCTGATAGTTCGACTATCTGCCGGGGTAGTTCGACTATCTTCTTCGATAGGTCGACTATCTGGATCGTTCGACTATCTGCCCGATAGTTCGACGATCTCCGTGCGTCGTTCGACGATCTTCGAGGGTCGTTCGACGCTTTCTGTCTGCCTTTATATTTTGTATTTATTTATTAAATTTAATTAATTAATACATTTTCTGGCACATTGCTTTAAGCTGTATGATAAAATTACCAGGCAATATTTGCTCCATCTCTTTTGCCTGAGTCAAATCTTTTTAAGATAAAGTTGTTTGTCTTATTAGCTGTCATTATAAATTACTTTATCTGTTGTCAGCCCTTTATAGCCGTTAGACTGAAAAGTCTTCTTTTTGCTATAAAGAGATTATTTCTGATGTGACTTTATTTAGTCCTTCTGTTATTTGATTTAAGCCTGCAGCTTCTTAGAAAGAGGTTTACTCCTTTTATAGAATGTTTTGCTGCAGAGATGGTTTTGTCTTCTTGATATTTACAGACCAGGTCTCAAGGCTCAGAAGAAGACAAATAATTCAAATGGAAGAGAGCCGTTGCTTGCTGCTGTTATATAAAGGACCCTTTGAAGAAGGATTCAAGCTAGCTAATAGCTAACCAGTTGTTCATTCAAGCTTTCAAGCCTTCATCAAGAAAAAGCTTTCTGCTCTCAGCAATTTCCATCTAACTGAGAATTGTTAAAATCTTCATCTCTTCTTCACCTGAGTTCTCCTACTTTCAGGAAGTTCAAACTCAGAGTTCCTTTGAAGAAGAAGAAGAAGAAGATAGCTGCTTGAAGATCTTTGATTTTATTATTTACTTTCTTCCTGTAGCTTTTCCTTCAGAACTTTCTGAAGAGTTTTCTGCACTGAAGCAAGACTTCACCTGGACATCTTTGAGCCAGTGGGAGCCTTGATTCTTTAGAGCATTCTAGCTCAGTGCAAGTTTTTGTGCTTCTCTAATCTTTGTAAAATAGAGAAGACATCTTAACTTTCTTCCCCCTCCTGTACAGGGTTATTACTCCCTTCAAAAGTATCCCTTGGTCGTAGGGCACCTGATCAAAAACCTGTGCTTGGTTTTTTAGACACCTGATCAAAAGTCTAAAGGGTTTCTGGATCTACCTGAAGCAGATCCTGTTGGTGGCAGGGCACCTGATCAAAAATCTGAGTGGATTCCTACCGTGTGGGTAGAAGAGTGGACGTACCCAAGTTGTTTGGAGAACCACTATAAATTTCCTTGTGTCGTCTGGATTCCATTGTTTAATTCCTGCATCGTGGCTGTGATTAGATATAACTAGGATTGCTAGTTGCTGATTAGGTTTTCCAAGCCTTAACTGTAATTACAGTTAGCTTGAGTTTGTGCACATCACTTATGTTAGGCTATAGGGTTAACTTTATATCTATAATCTTTTCATTCCGCACTTCACTCCAAGGGAGTTGGGTAGACTATTAAGTTTTGTCTGTGCAAAATTTGATAACTCTATTCACCCCCCTCTAGAGTAGTATCTATCCCTTCACTTTCAATTAGTATCAGAGGGAGGTTGACTGACTGAATAGGCTAACACCTAAGTCACAAGATCCTGATAGATACCAAAGCTTATAGATATTCACTATCATGGCCCAGTCCAAGGATTATTCTAGTACCAGACCTCCAGCATGCAACTTAGCAAAGTTTGGCATCTGGAAGGCAAAGATCATATTATATATGAATTCTATTGATGAAAGCATTTTTGCTTCTATTCTGTCAGGTCCCCCAAGAGCACCTGCTGCTGCTACTGCCTCATCATCTGATATGAGTGCAGTGCCTCCTCCAGATTACAATGATGAATACAAGAAGGCCAAAATAGCAGATGCCAAGGCAATGAACATACTGGCTCAGACAATATCTGATGAGGTGTTCCAGAAGGTGGCTGACTGCTCCTCAGCAAAGGCCATGTGGGATACTCTGAACCAGATTGTAGCTGGTTCAGCTGATGAAAGGAAGGACAGAAGGTCCAACCTGATCTCACAGTATGAGAACTTCAAGAAAACTGATGTTGAATCAGTTGAAGCTATGTACACCAGGCTCAGCTCAATCATCAATGAGCTGAGGACCCTGGACAAGGACATATCATTGACAGAGGTCAATGATAAGATTCTTATGTGCTTCCCTAGCACATGGGATCTAAGGATCTGGCCCATCAAGGAAGCCAGAAGTACAAATGAGATCTCAACTGAAGATCTCCTCGGCAAGCTCAAGTCTTTTGAGCAAGTGCTGAAGACCAGAGAAGCAGAAGCTGAAGCCAAGACCCCCACTCCAACAAGAAAAGATCAATCTCTAGCTCTTAAGGCTGCAGATGTTTCTGAAGGCAGCCAATCTAATGAGGAACTTATGGCATTGTTTGCCAAAAGGTTTCTCAAGATGGGGAGAAAGGAGTTCAGAAAGAAGTCTTCACGCTATGAAGACAAACCAAGGTATGATCGCTCTCCCGCTAAAGAAATTATTTGTTATGGTTGCAGGAAGCCTGTACATATCTTGCCAGAATGTCCAGAGGAGAAGAACAAAGAAAAGAGAAAAGAAAAGGAACAACACAGGAAGCACTCCAAGCCATCCTCCTACAAAAACAAGAAGAAGGAGAGAGGTTTCATTGCTGAAACCTGGAGTGATTCTGATGAAGAATCCTCCTCATCAAGCTCCAGTGAAGATGAGGAAGAGAAGAAGGCAAAAGAAGTTTGCCTAATGGCAATAGATGCCTGCAGCAACCACTCTGCTGCAGAGAGTTCTGATTCTGATGAAGAGATGCCTACAGAAGATGAGGTACTTTCTTCTTATGATTTTACTTCAGAAGAATTTAAATTAGAATTTAAATCTTTATGTTTAGATTTAATTAGCTCAGAAAAGGAAATAAAAGAACTTAGAAATAGGTTAGCTGACTCAGAATCAATAGCTACTGAAAACATTAGGTTAAAGGAAGATCTCACTACTTGTAGTGAAGAAATTAAATTTATTAAAATAGAGTTAGCTAAGTCTAAGAGATTAGAAGAATCCCTTAATGGTAGAAGCCTTAAGTTGTTAGAAATTACCAGCATGACTAACACTAGGTCAGGTAATGATAAACTAGGCTTAGGAGCTTCTCCCAGTGAACCCCCAGTTCTTCTTAAAAATAATCTTTCAACTCCAGTGAACTTCATTTCAGCTAGTGGAAAGAAGAACACTGAGCAAGTAAATCTGGTTAATAAAACCTTAAATAAAGCTAAGAGAGAAAAGAGAAAGAAGTTCTTTAAAGAAATGCAAAGAGCGTCGAACGCCGCTCGACGATCGGAAGCTCCATGGTCGAACGAAGCTCGACGATCTGGGCTCCCATCGTCGAACGTCGATCGATGATTTCAATATGATTTTCAAAATCATAATCAATTCCATAGAAACCTAAATGAGAATAGAAACCCTAGGTTTGTTGACCCATCATCTGCATGGAGAATCCCACCTAGGAGATCTCACCTACTAGGTTATCACCCTCAGCCTGCATTCTCATATATTTCCAGTTTTTCTTATGTGAAAAACAAGGGACCCAAGGTTACCTGGGTCCACACTGTCTAAATAATTGTCTTGCAGGTGAAGGCCTATCCAATCACTCAAAATAAGTGGTATTTGGATAGTGGATGCTCTAAGCATATGACAGGAAATAAAGATCTTCTGTCAAAGTTCAAAGCTAAGCTCGGCCCAAAGGTTATCTTTGGAGACTCCAGCTGTGGTCAGACAGAAGGCTATGACAAGATCACAATTAGAGCAGTTACTTTCAAGAGAGTTGCTTATGTCAATGGACTGAAGCATAATCTGATTTCAGTCAGCCAGCTATGTGATGCTGGCTACCGGGTTTCATTTTCTAACTCTTCTTGCAATATTACTTTAAATAATAATATTGTTTTAATAGGCATTAGAATAGGTAACATTTATTTAGTAGATTTCAATTCATCTCATTCTGAAATCTGCCTGTTTAATGAAGTAACCCTTAATAATAATTCGTTGTGGCATAAAAGGCTTAGTCATGTAAACCTTAAAAATATATCTAGGTTATCTAAACACAACCTTGTTAGAGGTTTACCTTCTTGCCCCTACAAGAAGGAGAGCCTATGCAAGGCTTGTCAGCTAGGCAAGCAAACCAAGAATTCTTTTAAATCTGTAAATAAAAGTGATTCTCCTAGAATCCTGTATTTATTACATTTGGACCTTTTTGGCCCAATAAATGTACAGAGTTTAGGAGGGAAGTATTACACTTTAGTAATTGTAGATGACTTCTCTAGGTTCAGTTGGGTTTTCTTTTTGAGAACTAAGTCTGATAACTTCAAAGCCCTTACAGACTTTCTATTATGTGTGCAGACTGAGTACTCTACTCATGTGGCCTTGATCAGAAGTGATCATGGTACTGAGTTTGACTCTCTTCTCATGCAAGAATTCTGTGAGAGAGAAGGTATCAAACATAGCTTCTCAGCTCCTAGAACTCCCCAACAAAATGGGGTAGTTGAAAGGAAGAATAGAACACTCATTGAAGCTGCTAGTACATTGTTGGCAGATGCTAACATGCCTCTATCCTATTGGGCAGAAGCTGTTAGTACAGCCAACTATGTCTTGAATAGAAGTTTGATACACAAACTTAAGTGTAAAACTCCTTATGAGTTGCTTAAAGGAAAGAAACCAAAAATTAATTACTTTAGAATTTTTGGCTGTATTGTTTATATTCATAATAATAATAAAGAATATATTAGAAAATTTGAAGCAAAAGCTTCAATGAGAATCATGCTTGGATATTCCCAAGTAAGCAAAGCTTATAGGGTTTATAACAAGTCTACCTGTAAAATTGAAGAATCTATGCATGTGACTTTTGATGAGTCTCAGATGTTTTACAAGGAGAAGAAAAATTCTCCTTCCTCCAGTTCTTTGCAGGTACCTGATGTCCCTCAAGAAATTCTTCAACTTTCAACTCTTCAGATCACTGAATCAGACAGTGATGAAGACATTGCTGAAGCAGTTGTTGTTCCACCAACAGTAGATCAAATTCCTCCTGAGGAATTAATCCCAACTGTTGCTGAAGATCACATCCCACCTGCTGATATTGTCACACTTAGAGATCACCCCACATCTCAAGTGATTGGAGACATATCAGCTGGTGTACAAACAAGACACCAATTAAGACAGGATGTGATGCATGCTTGTTTCCTCTCATAGGTTGAGCCCCTCACCTTTAAAGATGCAGAGCTAGATCCCCACTGGATCATTGCAATGCAAGAGGAGCTCAATCAGTTTGAGAGATGTAAAGTTTGGACTTTGGTTCCAAGACCTAAAGGCCAACTGATCATAGGCACCAAGTGGGTGTATAGAAACAAGTTGGATGCTAATGGAATTATAGTAAGGAATAAAGCTAGGCTTGTAGCTCAGGGCTACAGACAGGAGGAAGGTATAGACTATGACCAAACCTTTGCTCCTGTTGCCAGGCTAGAAGCAATAAGGATCTTCTTGGCCTATGCAGCCTACATGAAGTTTAAGGTGTTCCAAATGGATGTCAAAAGTGCATTCCTAAATGGTGAGCTTAAGGAAGAGGTGTTTGTTGAACAACCACCAGGGTTTGTTTCTTCAACTCAGCCCTCACATGTGTTTAAGTTGCAGAAAGCTCTTTATGGACTAAAGCAAGCTCCTAGGGCCTGGTATGAGACCTTAGCTAGTTTCCTGTTAGAGCACAACTTTACTAGGGGAGTAGTTGATAGAACCCTTTTCGTCAAGCATCACAAGGACACAATCCTATTAGTTCAGGTGTATGTAGATGATATTATTTTTGGCTCCACTGATCCCAAACTGTGCAAAAAGTTTTCCAACTTAATGCATTCCAAGTTTGAGATGAGTAGCATGGGTGTGCTGTCTTACTTTCTTGGTCTCCAAGTTAAGCAAGATGCTGATGGTATCTTCATCTCCCAATCAAAATATGCCAAGGAATTGGTAAAGAAATTTGGGATGGCTGATGCTTCAGCAATGCCTACACCTATGGCTACTAATGTAGTTATTGATTCTAATGATCACGGCAAGCCAGTTGATCAAAAGAATTATAGGGCCATTGTTGGTTCCCTATTATATCTAACTGCAAGTAGGCCAGATATAATGTTTGCTACATGCCTTTGTGCTAAATTCCAGGTCAACCCCAAGGAATCTCATCTGATTCTTCTAAAGAGAATCCTGAGATACCTGAAGGGATGTCCAGATCTAGGACTTTGGTACCCAACTGAGTCAGAATTTGAATTAATTGGATATTCTGATTCTGATTATGCTGGTTGCAGAGTTGACAGGAAGAGCACCTCAGGAACTTGCCAGTTCCTGGGAGAGAGATTGGTCTCTTGGTTCTGTAAGAAGCAGGCTTCTGTCTCAACTTCAACTGCAGAGGCTGAATATATAGCAGCTGCTAGTTGTTGTTCACAGATCCTGTGGATTCAAAACCAGCTTGTGGATTATGGTTACTCACACAAGAACACCAAGATCATGTGTGATAGTACCAGTGCTATCTCAATTGCACAAAATCCAGTGCACCACTCTAGAACGAAGCACATTGAGATTAGGCACCATTTCCTGAGAGATTGTGTGGAAAAGAACAAGATCTGTCTTGAGTTCATATCCACTGAGTTTCAGAGAGGTGATATATTCACCAAGCCTTTAGATGAACAGAAGCATCTGTTCTTTTTAGTTCAATTAGGCATGATTAATGGACGAGACTAAGTGTGACTATATCTGCCTATATTGAAACTTGTTTGAAGATCGTCGAACGACGTTCGAAGATAGTCGAACGGATCAAGTCTATCGTCGACCTCTAGTTGATGAGAGCTTATCTGTCTGAAGATCGTCGACCGGCGTTCGACCATCGTCGAACAAGTCGAGCTCATCGTCGATCTCTGGATGATGAAAGCCTGTTGCTTGTGAAGCCAGAAATAGCCGAACGATGGTTCGACTACTCTACTTCTGAGCCGATCGTCGAACGACCGTTCGACTATCGGGTCAAGTATCTTTTTAATAGATCGACTATTTCCGGTCTAATATAAAGCCGATAGTCGACCTAGGTTAAAAGATCTTGTGTTTTATCGTCGACGGAGCGTGTCCTTTCGCATTCTGCCTTCCCGCTTGCGATTTTCGGGCGTTTCGTCTTCTTCGTCCTCTCCAGCTTTCTCGAGCTTTCTCCAGCGAATCAATGGCGGTTTACCCAGCAGTTCTAGCAGTCGTGAAGTTTGATGCTGGCTTTAGCGTGGATTTCGACGCGTTCAGTAGCTGCGATGCCGGAATCGTAGAAGTTCTTCAGCTATGCAGGGATCAAGGACTCGAGAGGTTAATGTCTGCAAGGATTAAGATAAACATCCCAGAGATCAAGGAATGGGCCTTCACGTCGTCCTCCTCTGAGGACTCGATGATTGGAACCATCGGCGGAGAAGAGGTAATCCTGACTCCGGCCGTTTTGTCTGATGTTTTTGGATTAGTTAATGGTGAAGAGGATTATGAGCAAGATGCTCAAGAATTCGGAAGAATGCTAGTTGAGCTGGGATATGCTGAGGGCATTCCCACGAAGCTGCTCAAAGTAAATTTTTCTTTCAAGATCAAGTTTCTTGCTGAGTTGGTAGGAAAAGTGCTCCTGGGTAAGCACTCTGCTCACGATAATATCACAAGGCAGCAATTCGCACTGATGTGTGCAATTGTTAATCGGAAAAGGATAGATTGGGCAGCAGTAATGTTTGATTTAATAAGGAAAAAGAATGGCAAGAAGGAAGTTACCCTCGGAAGGGTTGTTGGAATCTTCCTTAAGGAAAAATACCCCCAGCTGCTGAGTTCAACCGCAACAACAATTAACGCAAGCAAGAAGATGGATCCTCACCTTTTCTCCAAATGGAAGAGAACTTTTGTGAAACCCGCTCTCACAGGGGTTGCTCCAGCAACATCTGAGGACACCAGGACTGAATCAGTCACTCCTCACCCTATCGAAGCTGGCTCAACTATTCCCTCCTCTTCTGCTTTGCTGTCTGCCTCAGTTGAAGTACCATCAACTTCAGCTGAAGTACGACCTTCTTCCTCTTCTGCTCCAGAAACAACCACGGTTGTTCCTCTTTCCCCTCCAGAATCTCTTCTTCCTGCACATCAGACTAGGATATCTGCTCCTAGCTTTGATTTGTTAGGATCTGAGAGAATTCCTACTCCTCCTTTGTCTCCCATTCATTCCCCAGTTAATTCTCCAATTAACTCTCCTGCTCCATCTCCTGTTCAATCCCCTGTCCATACCACTCTTCATCCCAGCACTTCAACCATATCTGCTGCAGCTCCATCCACTTCACTTCCATCATCTTTTGAGATCTCTCCTGAACTTATCTCCCGCATTGTGGAGCTGATTACCCCCTCAATCAAGACCATGATTAAAGAGACAATCGCTCCCCTTGTATCCTCCATTGATATCTTAACTGCCTCCATCAAATCCCTTTCAAAATCTGCTGAGCCATCTTCCTCAAGGGGCCTGGTTTCAGTCTCCACTGAAATCAGGCAGGGGGAGATGTTCCATGAAGATGCCTCAGAACATCCTGCCTCCCTTCCAGCTATAACAGATACTGTAATGACAGCTCTAGAAGAGTCTGCTCCAGCTGAGAAAGAAGCAGTTCCAGTGTTGTCTGATAAGGAAATAGCAGATGGAATCATGCTATCTGAGATTGCAGTAAAAGTCTGCATAGAAGACCTCACCACTCCTGTGGTTGCTAGATTCCTAGAAGGAATTATAACTTCATATCTAGATGAATCATGGGAGATGGTCAAGTATGAAGGTAATTCACTTATTCGATTTATTGACGAGTCAATTAACTTGTTAGCTAGTGAATACCTTGAAGGAATGATTATTGCTTATTTAGCAGATCTATATTCATAATTCTACAGATGTTATTAGAGAAGATTTAGCTGCTCAGATCATAGCAGTTGTTTCTGAAGCTGATCCAAGTGTTCCTGATATCCAAGTAGATCCTGAATTGGAATCTTTTTTAGATGATAAAGAAGATGAGTCTGAGAATCAAGATGAAGTACAAGCAAGAGCTGCCTGGGATCTAAGAGTACAATCTTTAAAAGAGAAAGAAAAAGATCTACAAGTTGAAAAGTCAACCATCTGGGATGACTCACCAGGGTTGGACTTAGATTCCCTTCTGGCTCTGGATGCCATGGAAGAGGAAAGAGAGAAATCAGATCTGAAGCTTAAAGAAAAGGCTGTTTCAGAAGCCTATGATCCTTATGAAAATCCTCCCTCATCTCATTCTGATGATGAAGAGGATGATTCTGATGTATCTGAAAAATCAAAGAGAAAGAAAGCTGCCCAAAAGAAGAGAAAAGCTGCTCCTCCTCCTCCTCCCAGTAAAGACAATGATACTCCTTATTATATTTTGAAGGGCATTGACCCTAAGTCAAAGGAATTTCAGCACTGGATGTGGTTTTCAAAGAATCAGCAGAAAGAGAGGAAAAGATCTAAAAGATATGATAGTCCTGTCTCAAGATGGACTCCCAAAGGTCCTCCTCCTCCTCCAGGTGCAGGAGCGTCTGGTAATCTTTCTGCCAATCCTGCTACCTCTTCTGCAAGATCTGCCTCTTTTCAGCATCAATCAAGGAAAAGCTCTCACAGCTCTTATGGAAAGTCTCATTCTGGCAGTCAAATGCATGAAGCAGAAGTGAAAGAACAAGTTAAGGAGGGTGTGCATCTAAAGCCAACTTTTTCACCTCCTCCCTCTCCTAAGAGAAAGGTTTCAACTGCTGCACCAGTTCAGTCTGAGAAAACTGTTTCAAAAGGTAAATAGTTTACTTTGTTTTAAAATTTCTAGCAAGAACCTTTTGCTAAGTTTGCTTCAAATGTCTTATCTAGTTATTCAAGATAAAATAGCTGATGCTGCTCCTCCTGAGCCTGTTTATGAAAATCCTGAGCTTGATCCTAACTTTAGGATGGCTCGCTTTCAAGAACTAGTTGGAGCAACTCAAATAAGAAAAGCTAGAGCAGAAGGAAAAGATACGACTGGTCTATCTACCATGTCTGCTTACAGAAAGAAAGAGTTTGAAAAGTTCCAGGTTAATCCTGAGATTTTTGATCCATCAAAATATATGGAAAAGCATCCTGATGCAGTAGTCCCAAGAGCTGCAGAATTGAAGATCATTGGTGCGCAGGACCTGAAGCTGTCAAAGAAAGAATCTGATGATCCTCTAAGGAAAATCTCTTTTGTTTCTAGCTCTTCTATATCTAAGCCTGACTCTGTTGATCCATAGTTTGATTAACTGCTGTGCTATATTTGTTTATCTGTTTGATAATCTGCTAGTTAATTGTTAACTATTTACTGTATTATTTTATTGCTCTTTAGTTAGCTTTATGTTTTAGATGTTGAGAGACTTAACTCAAATAGGGGGAGATTGTTGGTACCCTAATTTGATTTGAGTTTAGTCCTCTCCTTTGTTCTCCTTGACCTAAGAATTATCTATGGTCAATGGTTAGAAGTCTAGCTGTAGAGTCCTCACTTTTCCAGATTGAGAATTTGGTTAAGTAGTTTTTTCGTTCGACTATAGTCGAACGCCGCTCGACTATCGTCTATCGGCTGATCGACGATCGTCTATCAGTTGGTCGACGCTTTGTCTGCGTTGATAGTTCGACTATCTGTTCTGATAGATCGACTATCTGATAGTTCGACTATCTGTTGATAGGTCGACTATCTGTTTTGCGTTGATAGTTCGACTATCTGTTGATAGTTTGACTATCTGCTTGGCGAGGTAGTTCGACTATCTGTTCTGATAGATCGACTATCTGATAGTTCGACTATCTGTTGATAGGTCGACTATCTGTTCCGCTTTGATAGTTCGACTATCTGTTGATAGATCGACTATCTGTTTTGTCTTGATAGTTCGACTATCTGTTGATAGTTCGACTATCTGTTGTCTTTGATAGTTCGACTATCTGTCCTGATAGTTCGACTATCTGATAGTTCGACTATCTGCTGATAGATCGACTATCTAGTTTGGTTTGATAGTTCGACTATCTGTTGATAGATCGACTATCTGTTTTCTGAGGTAGGTCGACTATCTGCTTGATAGGTCGACTATCTCTGTGCGCTTGATAGTTCGACTATCTGTCCAAGATAGATCGACTATCTGATAGTTCGACTATCTGCTCTGATAGTTCGACTATCTGCCGGGGTAGTTCGACTATCTTCTTCGATAGGTCGACTATCTGGATCGTTCGACTATCTGCCCGATAGTTCGACGATCTCCGTGCGTCGTTCGACGATCTTCGAGGGTCGTTCGACGCTTTCTGTCTGCCTTTATATTTTGTATTTATTTATTATATTTAATTAATTAATACATTTTCTGGCACATTGCTTTAAGCTGTATGATAAAATTACCAGGCAATATTTGCTCCATCTCTTTTGCCTGAGTCAAATCTTTTTAAGATAAAGTTGTTTGTCTTATTAGCTGTCATTATAAATTACTTTATCTGTTGTCAGCCCTTTATAGCCGTTAGACTGAAAAGTCTTCTTTTTGCTATAAAGAGATTATTTCTGATGTGACTTTATTTAGTCCTTCTGTTATTTGATTTAAGCCTGCAGCTTCTTAGAAAGAGGTTTACTCCTTTTATAGAATGTTTTGCTGCAGAGATGGTTTTGTCTTCTTGATATTTACAGCCCAGGTCTCAAGGCTCAGAAGAAGACAAATAATTCAAATGGAAGAGAGCCGTTGCTTGCTGCTGTTATATAAAGGACCCTTTGAAGAAGGATTCAAGCTAGCTAATAGCTAACCAGTTGTTCATTCAAGCTTTCAAGCCTTCATCAAGAAAAAGCTTTCTGCTCTCAGCAATTTCCATCTAACTGAGAAGTGTTAAAATCTTCATCTCTTCTTCACCTGAGTTCTCCTGCTTTCAGGAAGTTCAAACTCAGAGTTCCTTTGAAGAAGAAGAAGAAGAAGATAGCTGCTTGAAGATCTTTGATTTTATTATTTACTTTCTTCCTGTAGCTTTTCCTTCAGAACTTTCTGAAGAGTTTTCTGCACTGAAGCAAGACTTCACCTGGACATCTTTGAGCCAGGGGGAGCCTTGATTCTTTAGAGCATTCTAGCTCAGTGCAAGTTTTTGTGCTTCTCTAATCTTTGTAAAATAGAGAAGACATCTTAACTTTCTTCCCCCTCCTATACAGGGTTATTACTCCCTTCAAAAGTATCCCTTGGTGGCAGGGCACCTGATCAAAAACCTGTGCTTGGTTTTTTAGACACCTGATCAAAAGTCTAAAGGGTTTCTAGATCTACCTGAAGCAGATCCTGTTGGTGGCAGGGCACCTGATCAAAAACCTGAGTGGATTCCTACCGTGTGGGTAGAAGAGTGGACGTACCCAAGTTGTTTGGGGAACCACTATAAATTTCCTTGTGTCGTCTGGATTCCATTGTTTAATTCCTGCATTGTGGCTGTGATTAGATATAACTAGGATTGCTAGTTGCTGATTAGGTTTTCCAAGCCTTAACTGTAATTACAGTTAGCTTGAGTTTGTGCACATCACTTGTGTTAGGCTATAGAGTTAACTTTATATCTATAATCTTTTCATTCCGCACTTCACTCCAAGGGAGTTGGGTAGACTATTAAGTTTTGTCTGTGCAAAATTTGATAACTCTATTCACCCCCCCTCTAGAGTAGTATCTATCCCTTCACTTTCATAAGGTAATGTCCATCTCCTCAATCATCCGCACCAACTCCATGCTCATCAACCGAGACTCTGGGCTCGAGCCAGGTACTTTCCTACACAACGCATCGGCTACCGAGTTCGCTTTTCCGGGTTGGTAGTTCAAGGTGAACTCATAGTCGCATAGAAATTCTAACCACCGCCGTTTTCTTAAGTTCAATTCCTTCTGGGTATGGACGTACTTCAAGTTTTTATGATCCGAGAAGATTTCGCAGTGGACGCTGTAAAAATAATGTCTCCATACCTTCAAGGCGAACACCACTGCTCCTAGCTCCAAATCATGCACCGGGTAATTGATTTCATGCTTCTTCAATTGTCTTGAAGCATAAGCAATTACGTGCCCGTGCTGCATCAACACCGCTCCCAACCCCTGATAAGACGCGTCCGTGTAAACTTGGAATCCTTCCTTCCCAGACGGAAGGACAAGGATGGGGGCGGAGGTAAGTCTATCCTTCAATTCCCGGAACACCGCTTCACATTGGGGTGTCCACTCAAATGACACTCCTTTCTTTGTCAAAGAAGTAAGCAGGATGGGAATCTTGGAGAATCCTTTGCGCTCCCACCAGTTGGTCGAACAACTCATCGATCCGAGGTAATAGATAGGTGTTCCATACCGTCAGTCGGTTGAGTTCCCGATAGTCTATACATAAACGCAGGGTTCCATCTTTCTTCTTAACGAATAGAACAGGGGCTCCCCAAGGTGATGAGCTGGGGCGAACAAACACTGAATTTACCAACTCCTGCAGTTGAACTCTAAACTCCACGAGTTCTTTTGGGGCCATCCGATAAGGGGTCCTGGAGACAGGCTTAGCTCCTGATACAAGCTTAATCTGAAAATCCACTTCTCTATGCGGGGGTAACCCTGGCAATTTCTCAGGAAATTCCTCTGGGAAATCCCGTGCTACCCGCACATCCTTCACATCTACCTTCATCTCCTTTAGTTCGAAACATATCATGTAGACTTCATCCCCTCTCATGTGAGCTTTCAAGGTCTTGATTGAGGATAACAATATTCGTAGTGCGAAATTTATACCTTGGAAGATTACATCAGTATCTCCATGGCTTAAATAGATTTGCTTCTCCGCACAGTCGATTCTTGCATGGTGCCAATCCAGCCACGCCATGCCAAGAATGAGGTCGAATTCTGGTATTCTCAAAATTGTGGCGGGGGTATCAAAGGTCTTTCCCCCAATGGTTATCTCCAACTCACATTTCGCGGTTGCCGTCATCTCAGATCCGTCTAGGAGGCGTACTCTTCGAGCAATACCAGTGAAATATTGTACTCCGTGTATATCCTTGATGAAGTCTTCAGACACGAAAGAATGTGAGGCATCGGTGTCAAATAACGTATAAGCCGGTTTCCCGCCGACCATCACGGTGCCTAAGTGTCATTTAATAATACTCAAGCTAGACGTCTAGTATATCTTAAGCCACTAGAGGATATTAATGGAAGCAAAATGGCTAATTCAAATCGTACCTGCAATCATCTCCTGAGGATTCCGCTCTTGAGTCATATCCAAGGCATACATCTGATCCCGAGCGGGTCCGGGGTTTCTTCCTCGTGGTCCACGTCCTCGACCACGCACATACCCTCGCTCCCGAGGGGCTGCTAGAGGGAAAGCAAAAGGCGCATCTCCAAAAAGTTGCGGACAGTAGCGTCGAATGTGGCCCGGTTGGTTGCATTCAAAGCACACCCGCTCCTGCCTTCCGCCGTGTTGCTGAAATTGTTGAGGTGGAGGTAATGTTGGCAGTTGCGGAACCGGGCGCTCCTATCTAAAGTTCTGGGGGAAACACCCGCCACCCCTCTGATATCCTCTTCCACTTCTATTGTCAAATCTCCTTCTGTTGCTGGGGCCGGCTTCCATCACGCCCTCCACTGGCCTCTTACCACTTCCCAAGTGGTCCGCTTCCAATCTCTTCGCCATATCGATAATCTCCGCCAGACTAGAGTCCACTATAAACAAAAGGGCTTGCCTTAGGGGATCTCGCAAGCCTTTGTAGAATCGTTTGGCGTACCCTCTATCATCCAACTCATAGGAGTCAGCAAATCTAGCCAAGTGCTGAAACTCCCGTTGGTACTCTGTCACCGACATGGACCCTTGCTTTAGTTGCAAAAATCTCTCTTCAAGACCATCCCGAGCGGACGAGGGGATGAAATGCTCTAAAAAGGCTTCAGAGAATTCGCTCCAACTAATGTCCGTGTACACTCTTCCACGAAAAGTGGAGCCCATGAGGGACTTCCACCACCTTTTGGCGTGCAGTTCTAAGAGTGTCACCATAAGGGTCACCGTCATGTTGTTTGGACATCTTATTCCTGCCAACAATTCTTGTATAGTGTCGAGCCACTCTTCCGTACGCACCGCCGACTCGTTCCCAATATAAGCGGGAGGGGAGAGAGCTCGGAAAATGCTTAACCAACTAGATCCCGGACCCTATTATTGTACAGGTGCCTGCTGAGATTGGGACCTAAAAGCGTCCAAAATAGCTGTGAGCGTCTGCCCCAGCTCTGATTGTTGGAATTGTGTAGGTACGGACGGGGCGGGGGTGCCCCTCACTGGCTCAGCATGTACTGAGATCTACACATAGGGTACAAACCTAAGGTTAGGTTGGATAATCTAAGGTTAAAGATGGACAAACTTAGTGTGAATTACATATGGGCACACCACTGCTTCCGCTAAGTCAGTTTGTCCCAAAACTGACTAATCAAACGGGAGTGACACCATTGTTAAGTGACTTTCTCCTTGGAGGATCGTAGCAAGCTGATACTATTTGTAAGACCCCCCTCCCGGAACACAAAACACGGCACGAGAGGAGTCTTATGCCCAGAACAGCCGTCTTGTGGTAACACTAACACTCAGGCCAGCCTGTACCATAAGAAGCCTATCCTACCGGCTACAACCAATATCAACATATAAATGTCAACCCAACCATAATAATAAAAGAAGTCAATCCACACTAAGCATGAGTCCATAAGTACATCAAAAGAGAAGCTACACAAGCTTCTACATAATCAGTGTACGTAAATAGAATTGCCCCGACGGGCTACAATAAAATCTCTCTCACTCACATCTGTAACCGACGGTAGTGACGGTACCATCCCCTCAGGCCCTGTCGTCCTTGCCTGGCTGTCCAGCTGCAAGACCTGCTGCTCCACCTGCGGGGTTTCCTCCTAAAAAGGAAGACGTAGCAACCGTTAGTCATAAAGACTAAGTGGCTTCACATCCGCTCCCCCGACGACTCCTCGGCACCGGGCGGAGAAAGGAACAGGTACAATATATATAACAGTAGTACAAGCAGGTTAAGTAAGTATACAAATCATAAGTAGCAATATAAGTAGTGCATAAATGAACAGCCTCATAATATACAACAGTAAGAGAGTATAATGTTATAACAGTAAGTAACTCAACTTATATGGATGCTCATACAAGCATATAAGTTGAGGGTCGTTCAGCAGTAAGTAACTCATCGTATAGGAGTGCCCATACAAACTTATACGATGAGGGTCTTGTGTATGTAATGAAGTGCAATGTTATGTATGCAATGCAATGACACACCCATGATCAAGCACATGCAACCGCTATGTCGACACAGACTTATAGTTCCCACTATTCGAGCAGGTAGCTAACCTCTCAGGCGTCAACCATCGTGGCCAAACGGTGACAGTAGAGCGGGCATCTCCACTACTAGGCTGGTCTCCACACTACCTGGCCTAGGCCTCCGTACTCCTCAACGCTAAGAACACAACAACGGAGCTCACATACGTACTACGGCTCAGCGGGTTCTCTTGGGTAAATGTGCACCAAGATCCTAGCCCCAAACTGGCCTAAGGTATGACACGGAAGGAGCCCCGGAAATGTGCACGAGGACCAAGCCCAACCGTTCACATGACACTGAATGAGCCTCGGGACGTGAACACCGAGGACCAAGCCCAACCGCCCAAGGTCTAACTGTCAACTCCCATCGGTGTGACGATTGGCGAGCCCGCAGA
Source organism: Platanthera zijinensis (assembly GCA_039513925.1). NCBI lineage: Eukaryota > Viridiplantae > Streptophyta > Magnoliopsida > Asparagales > Orchidaceae > Platanthera > Platanthera zijinensis. Next base: position 69,495,954 of record CM077095.1, on the reverse strand, counting down.
CTTGCCACACTATCCTTAACCCGGGATTACGACACCACGTGTCGACTCACACTACATGCAATTCCACAAAATCGTGGCATGGAAGGAGCCTCGGGACGTAAACACCGAGGACCAAGCCCAACTATCCATCAAATACGGAAGGAGCCTCGGGACGTGAACACCGAGGACCAAGCCCAACCGTTCACTTGGCACGGAAGGAGCCTCGGGACGTGAACACCGAGGACCAAGCCCAACCGTCCAATTTTACTCATCTCAACCTCATTCCAACTAGTGACGGTCAACATTGCACTTGTTACTTCCACAATGCTACCCGTAGGGAGACGACACTCTAAGCATTGGATTACTAATTCCCTTCTATCCATTCAACGTACATCATGACCATAGTTAAATCATTTATACATCTATCAATTTATAACTGCCCATTTATATCAGGCTCTTTCCTTCAATTAAGCTAGTCCACAACTCGATATACGAATTCAGATTTATAACCTCAACTTATCATATCACTATGATGATTGTGTCAAAAAAGTTCACCCAAGCCTCGAGTTGGATCGCAACGTTAAATTCCACCGAATTGAATTCCACAATACACAACCCAGAATTCAGGTGAAGCCTTAATCCGGACAGCAACTTCGACCAAGGATTACCGTGGCTATAGATATCCGACGAGTGCGTGTAACCATTCGTTAGAAAGATAATTTCAAGGGCTACAACTTTCGTGTTTAGTCTAAAGCCCAGATTTGATCACATCACACCAAAAATTCACTCGAAACCTGCTGCGTACAGGATACAGAATTTTCCCCCAATCGCAGCAGATTCAAACTGACTTTCCCGTGGCTACAAGTATTGCCTGGAAACGTGCAACCACTCGTTGGAAAGATAATTTTGAGGGACACGACTTTCATGTTGAGTCAAAAACCCAGATATGACCAGAACACCCCCGAAATTGGTCACGAAGATTGCTGCGTGCAGAAATCAGATTTCTGCACGCATCTTAAGGCGAGATGAACGACATCTGTTCATATTCCTCCTTGCACCAATCTCCCAAAAACTCCTCCAGAAATTTGTCCACCCTTATTCACCCTCACAAAGCCATATTTCTCCACGAATCCTGAAAGTCAGATCTATCCTAGAGATTAGAGCAAACACACACAACAAGAATACAAGAAATAAAAATTGCAATCCAGACGACACAAGAATTTTATAGTGGTTCCCCAACAACTTGGGTACGTCCACTCTTCTACCACCCTTGGTAGGAATCCACTCAGGATGAGTTGATCAGGTGTCCTGACACCAATGAGCTTTTGATAAGGTGCTCAAAAACCAAAGCTAGATTTTTTGATCAGGTGTCTTGCCACCACTGAGTTTTGACAAGGCTCTCAGAACCAAGCAGAACTTTTGAAGGGAGTTCAAGAACCCTTTTACAGCGGGAAAAGAAAAATAAGAGTTGAAGGTGTCTTCTCTGTTCTCAATCAAATGAGAGAAGCACAAGTGGATTGATGATGTCAAAGCTCCCCCTGAGATTGGCAGTAGGTTCAGGAGTGGAAGCTTTGCACAGGGTGATAGGCCTTCAGTGGATGACTGCTCCAGCAAATGATGATTTCAGTAATGGCTGAAATGTTTGTTGTCTTGGAGAGTAAATGATGAAGCCTTGATGATGATCTTCCAGTAAGCCTTCAGACTGATGTAGAGAAGTTGTCTCTTCAGGCTTCCTGGAATAGTAAATCTGAGAAGAGAACTTTACTGTACAGGTTATCTCTATTCTTGGTTTTTCATGTATGTCTTGTTCCTCTGTTTCTCTGTATATTTATTCTGATCGAAGAGAAACTTTCATTTGAATATTTGCAATTACTACTGTTTCCTTTTTGGATACTCCAACGGCTATAATACTCATAAATACATTCCTGTAATAGTCCTGTAATAAAGCTGTATTTGAATATTGACAGCTGGCTTTGATTGGACCAAAGAATATCCTGAAAATCCGCCTGGAAACTTGCATTCAAAGTTCTGGCAGAAATCGTCGAACGGAGTTCGGAGAACGTCGACCGGAGCTCGACGTTCCAGCATAGGTTAGCGTCGAGCGGAGCTCGACGTTCCAGCATAGTTGAGCTTGGAAAGCGTCGACCTGAGCTTTAGATAAAACGTCGACCGCAGCTTGAGATAAAGCGTCGACCAGAGCTCGACGTTACAGCAAAGATTAAGCTCGACGATCTTGCAGAGATGAGCTCGACGATCTTCGACCGGAGCTCGACGATCGTCGACCTGAGCATAGTGTTGAGTTCTGATTTCTCTGACTGATTTCTCTTGGCTGATTTCTTCTATCTCTGAGAGCCTCTGACTTAGCACAACCTATGACCCTTAGCTATACATGATGGGTCAATCTAATAAACTGAAAGACATAGTGATCCTGACCCAAATCCAAATTAGGGTGTTCCAACAAATCCCTCTCTCATCTTCACTTTGAATGATGAGGAGGATGAAGACACCTAAACCTAGATTAACGAATCTAGGCATGACTTTCCCTAGGAAATCATCTCCTCACCATCAAGACTCTATGGAGTCGATATCTCTCCTAGAATATTAACTACAGTTCTAGCACCAAGGGAGAGGGGAGGAAGCTCACCTCATTTCCAACGGTACCACCGTTTCCGGCCATGGATCTAGTCATTCTTCTTTGCGGCATCTCTTGCTTGGTGCAGTTGTTATTCACGGCAAAGAAAGGAGAGAGAGAGAGAAGGCCTCCTCCAGGAACTCCGACTTCTTCCCTCGGCTCTGTCGGTTTCGCGAGGTCCATGATGACGGCAAGAACGATCGGCAGGGATGGCTAGGGTTCGGCTTTATCTCCTCTTATAAACCGATGTATTAGGTCAAATCCCTTCCGCCACGTGTCAACGCCCCATTGGACCGCCCCTAATGGGTCATATTGAAGTGACCCGGTCCAAGGAATCATCCAGCACGAATCCCGAAGTCCGGTTCGATCCGCATGTACAAGCCGGCGAATCTGCCTGGGCGAAGAAAACGCACAAGTCAAATTCGACCGGAATCAACCGTCATTCTCGACGATCGGCGAGAATCGTCGGGCATTCTCGACGAATTCGTCGAGTATCAACAATGATACCCGACAAATTTCACTAGCCCACTTATCGGAAATCCTGGCGTTGAGTGCGTTGAGTATCAGTCAGCGATACTCGACGATCGGTGGGTATCACCGGGCATTCTCGACGATCGGCGAGAATCGCCGGGCATTCTCGACGAATTCGTCGGGTATCAACAATGATACTCGGCGAATTTCCCTTAGCCTAATTCTCAATCAGCAGTTTTGAATCCGGCGGGTATCGACCATCGATACCCGTTTATCAGCGAGTATCATTCCCGATACCCGTCGATCGGCGAGTATCAACTTCCATTCTCGTCGATTATCCCTTAGGCCATTTCCTTTCAATCCGTTGGATATCACTCAACCCGACACTCCATTCAACGCACTTGACACCTTTGGCTAGTGCGTCCCGAGCCCGAGTCAAGTCTCTTCACTCAAAACTCGTGCAAGGGGCCTAGCGCGAATTGGGACGTTACAATTAATGTCCGATTCATGCAATCGTAACCGCTTGACCGGTGAAAATAAGTCCTCACAAACGGAGCCTTAATCTTAACACTTTTTTTAAACCACTTTTTAAATTTTCATTTGGTAGAAATCCATTTCTAAACTTTCTTTTAAAACTCAGATTAGACTCCTTTCGCGTGCGGTTTTGCTCTGATGAGTTTGAATAAAAACACTGTCATAAAATATATATTATTAACTTAGATTTACATCAAATTGAAAATTATGAAAAGTTTTTAGAACTTTAAATTAATACACAATAATATTTAAACACAAATGTATTAGGTTGATTTTTTTTTAAAAAACACTCCAAATTACTTCCTATTTTAACTTTAGTAAACATGAATCTTTTACTCCTTTGCAGTGGGCAGTTTTTCAAAGAGAGAAAGATTAGGAGATACGGAAAATTCCAAACTTTCTGTAATATACTAATATATAATGTAATGAAATTCTAAATTTTAGTACTTTAAAAAAATTGAGGATTTGATGGGTTCCCCTGAAGATTTTTGAGTCAAACTGGTAAGAATTCGTACAAAACACTCGAGCAAACCGTCCCGATTGAATGAAGTGCATGCATGAACTGCGCCTGCTCAAAGGGTCCAAAATCATCCCGAAGGGGTGGACGAAACCAAGCATGCACGGGTACCGCCAGGGGCGGAACTGTTCACGGGCACGCCCGGGCACATGCCCGGGTCCAAAATTTCTGGAAAAAATATTAAAGGTATTGATTTGGGTCTAACCCAATACATAATTGGTTCGGTTTAGACACCCGGGCACTATTTTGGTTGTAATTAAACTGCAACGAATCAACCCAACATTAGCCGCAGCGAATCGCGCCTCTTCCTCAGTTCCGCCTGCGCGATAGAGACGACTTAGTCATTTCTTGCCCTAATATCGCGATAGATAGATGATTCCCCATCCAGCTCTCCTTCCCCTCTTCTTCAGTTCTCGCCTGTGGGCTGCGTGGCTGCGCCGATAGAGGGCGGCGATGGCCCGAAGTGGAGACGCCTCTCTCGCTGAGGAGGTTAGGGCTTGAATCTTGATTTGAAAGGAGGTTAGGGCTTGAATCTTGATTTGAAAGGAGGTTAGGGCTTGATTCCTCATTTCCTCCTCTTCTTCAACTCCTTCTATAGTTCGACTGATCTTTGGCTTGATTCCTCATTACCATAGGTTCACCGTTCACAAAGAACCTGCTCTTTCGACTGATCTTGTTCCTCAGTTCCTCTTTTTACCGTTTTGGACCTTTGGTTTTGTCCGGCTCTAATCACTATAAGTTTGACTTCATTCCTCATTTCCACCTCTTCTCCAACTCCAAATAAGTGTTTGATAAATATTTTCAAATATATGAGTGCTAATTTTACTGTTGAAACTGCTTCTGCTTCTGTTGATCTTAGAATAAGCCTTATATTTCTAGTACAAGGTATCTGCTAGATCATAAGCAGTTGTTGATGCACTATAACCAAAGCTGATAATTAAGGTGTTGAATTTCAAATATATGAGTGCTATTACTGCTCTCATTTTAGAAATGATCTTAGAAAATTTTTTCTTAGTAAAGTGTGTAAATAGAAATAAAATCTTATGTTGGGTCCGACGTTCCTTCACTTGACCCGTGACGCTTTGCTATTTATTTAAGAAATTAAGTAGCACCCTCTCCAACAGTCTGGACTTTTGGTGCAGTTGGGTATGCGCTTGATCCTTCAATTGGTATCAGAGGGAGGTTAGTTATTCAACAACTTAACCATTCCAAGGTTGATTGGTTGAACAGGCTAACACCTAAACCATAAGATCTTGTGATAAGATACTTTGATACCATATTCACTCACTTTAGATTCATGGCCCAGTACAAAGATTATTCTAGCACCAGACCTCCAGTATGCAACTTAGCCAAGTTTGGCATCTGGAAGGCAAGAATCAGACTCTATATGAACTCCATTGATGAAGATATTTTTTCTTCTATCTTAACAGGGCCACCAACACCACCTGCTGCTGCTACAACATCTTCAAATCTCAGTGCAGTGCCACCTCCAAACTACAATGAAACTTACAAGAAGGCCAAAATAGCTGATGCCAAAGCTATGAATATTCTGGCTCAAACTATGTCTGATGAGACATTCTAGAAAGTGTCTGATTGCACCTCAGCAAAAGCCATGTGGGACTCACTGAATCAGATTGTAGCTGGTTTAGCTGATGAGAGGAAAGACAGAAGGTCCAACCTCATATCCCAATATGAGAACTTCAAGAAAGAAGAGGCTGAGACTGTAGAAGCCATGTACACAAGGCTCAGCTCCATTATCAATGAGCTGAGAACACTTAATAAGGAGATTACATTGACAGAAGTAAATGATAAAATACTGATGTGCTTCCCCAGCACATGGGATCTCAGAATCTGGCCAATCAAGGAGTCCAGAAGTACTACAGAGATCTCAATAGAAGCTCTCCTTGGCAAGCTCAAATCATTTGAGCAAGTACTAAAGACAAGGGAAGCTGAAGCTAAAGCACCCACTCCAATAAGGAAAGAGCAAACCCTTGCTCTTAAGGCTGATGATGAGTCCAAGGTGGCTCAATCAAATGAAGAACTGATGGCACTCTTTGCCAAGAGGTTCTACAAGATGGGCAGAAAAGACAACAGAAGAAAGTCATCAAAATATGATGACAAGCCAAGGTATGATAAAACTCCTTCTAAAGAAATTATTTGTTATGGATGCAGGAAGCCTGAACACATTCTCCCTGAGTGTCCAGAGATAAAGCATAAAGAAATGAGAAAAGAAAAGGAACATGAGAAGAACCACTCCAAAACATCTTCTCACAAACACAAGAAGAAAGAGAAAGGTCTTGTTGCAAAGACCTGGAGTGATACTGAGGAAGACTCATCTTCTTCCAGCTCCAGTGAAGATGATGAAGAAGAGAAGAAAGCCAAAGAGATTTGCCTTATGGGAATTGATGCCTGCAGCAGTAACTCAACTGCATAGATGACTGAAGATGAGGAAGATGAATTGTCTGATGAAGATCAGGTAATTGCATCTTATGATTTTACATCTGATGAATTTAAACATGAATTTAAAACCCTTAGCCTTGACTTACTTAGCTCAGAAAAGGAGATTCAATTGCTTAGAGATAAACTAGCTGGATCTGAATCTATATCAAATGAAAACATTAATTTGAAAGCTGAACTCACTAGATCAACTGAAGAAATTAAATTTCTTAAATTGGAACTAGCTAAAGCTAAAAGATTAGAATATTCACTTAATGGCAGAAGCCTTAAGTTGCTAGAAATCACAAGCACAACCAACACTAGGACAAACAACAATAAGTTAGGCTTAGGTGCCTCACCTAGTGAACCCCCATTGCTCTTTGAATACAATCTATCCACTCCAGTAAAGTTTGTTTCTGAAAAGGGAATAGACAACACTGAGGTTATTCAAAAAGCTATGAAAACCTTAAATAAAATCAAGAGATACAAAAGGAAACAGAAGTTCATAGAAATACAAAAATCGTCGAACGCCCATCGACGGTCGCTGAACCCATCGTCGAACGACAATCAACGATCTCTGAACTCACCTACTGGGTATAATTACTTAGCAATAAGGGATCGACGATCTCAGCCTGAGTCGTCGAACAAAGATCGACGATCGTGGAACCCAGAATTCTATTCTGTGAACAAAGATCGACGATCTGGGTACCGATCGTCGACAACCGATCGACGATCAGAACTAAATTTTCAGAATTACAACAATGCTTACAGGAATAATAAGTTTTATAGCAACCCTAGGTCTGCTAATCTATCTTCAAATTGGATAATCGCACCTAGGAGATCTCATCCCTTAGGATATCACCCTCAACCTGCATATTCTTTTATTTCTAGTTTTTCCTATGTGAAGAACAATGGACCCAAGGTTACCTAGGTCCACAATTTATAATCTATCTTATTGCAGGTGAAGACCTATCCTATCACTCAGGACAAGTGGTATTTGGATAGTGGATTCTCCAAGCATATGATAGGAAATAAAGATAATCTATCAAGCTTCAAAGCCATGTTGGGACCAAAAGTTGTCTTTGGTGATTCCAGCTGTGGTCAGACTTAAGGATATGGCAAGTTCACCTTAGGGTCAGTGACTTTTAAGAAGGTAGCTTATGTCACAGGACTGAAGCACAATCTTATTTCTGTAAGTCAGCTTTGTGATGTTGGCTATCAGGTTTGGTTTTCTAATACTCAGTGCAATATTACTTTGAATAATAACATTGTATTAGTAGGCATTAGGCAAGGAAATATCTATCTTGTAGATTTTAATTCCACTTCTTCTGAAATCTGTTTATTTAATGAAGTGAGTAGCAATAATACTTTGTGGCATAGAAGGCTAGGTCATGTTAACCTCAGGAATATATCTAGGTTATCTAAATACAACCTTGTCAGAGGTTTGCCCTCTTGCCCCTACAAGAAGGAAGGCTTATGCATGTCTTGTCAGCTAGGCAAGCAAACCAAGAATAGTTTCAAAGCTGTAAATAAAAGTGATTCCCCTAGAATTCTGTACCTATTGCACTTGGATCTTTTTGGTCCAATAGCTGTACAAAGTCTAGGAGGGAAATTCTATACCCTTGTGATTGTAGATGATTACTCCAAGTTCACTTGGGTGTTCTACTTGAGAACTAAATCTGATAACTTTAAAGTTCTAACAGACTTTCTACATTGTATAACGATTGAGTTCAATACTCACATTGCTCTGATCAGAAGTGATCATAGGACAGAGTTTGATTCTCTTCTTATGCAAGAATTTTGTGAGAAGGAAGGTATCAGACATAGCTTATCTGCTCCTAGAACTCCTCAACAAAATGGGCTAGTTGAAAGGAAAAACAGAACCCTGATTGAAGCTGCAGAAACATTGTTAGCAGATGCTAATATGCCTCTCTCCTTTTGGGCAGAAGCAGTTAGCACAACCAACTATGTACTGAATAGGAGTCTGATACATAAACTTAAGGGGAAGACTCCTTATGAATTGCTTAAAGAAAAGAAACCTAAAATAGATTATTTTAGAATTTTTGGCTGTGTAGTTTACATTCACAATAATAACAAAGAATACATTAGAAAGTTTGAGGCAAAGGCTTCAATGGGAATCTTTCTAGGATATTCCCAAGTAAGCAAAGCCTATAGGGTTTTTAATCAATCCTCATTAAAAATTAAAGAGTCAGTCCATGTATCCTTTGATGAATCCAAAATGTTTTACAGAGAGAAGAAAACTTCCTCCAGTAGTTCTTTGCAGGTACCTAAACTATGCAAGAATTTGGATGAGCTGAAACTCTCTCAGGGAATTCAACCAGCTCCTCAGTTATCTGATTCAGACAGTGATGAAGATCAGGTAGAAGTGATTGCAACTGTACCAACAACCAATCTAATTCCACCAGAGGAATTAATTCCATCTGCTGTTGAAGATCACATACCACCAACTGATTATGTCACACTTAGAGTTCATCCTACATCTCAAGTGATTGGAGACATTTCAACTGGTGTGCAAACTAGACATCAACTAAGTCAAGATGTGATGCTTGCTTTCTTTCTTTCTCAGGTTGAGCCCTTAACCATAAAAGAGGCTGAGAAAGATCTCCACTGGATCATTGCTATGCAAGAAGAGCTAAACCAGTTTGAAAGATGCAAAGTTTGGAAGTTGGTCCCTAGACCAAAAGGTCAGCTGATTATAGGCACCAAATGGGTGTTCAAAAATAAGTTGGATGCTCAAGGAACTATTATAAGGAATAAAGAAAAGCTTGTAGCACAGGGCTACAGACAGGAAGAAGGAATAGACTATGATAAGACTTTTGCTCCTGTTGCAAAGCTAGAGGCAATAAGGATCTTTCTAGCATATGCAGCCTACATGAAGTTTAAAGTGTTTCAGATGGATGTAAAGAGTGCATTCTTAAACGGTGAGCTAAAGGAAGAGGTATTTGTTGAACAACCCCCTGGTTTCATTTCTTCAACTTATCCCTCACATGTTTTTAAGTTGGAAAAAGCTCTGTATGGACTTAAGCAGGCTCCTAGAGCATGGTATGAGACTTTAGCTAGTTTCCTATTAGAACATAAGTTTGTAAGAGGCATAGTTGATAGAACCCTTTTTATTAAGCACCACAAGGACAAAATCCTGTTAGTTCAAATCTATGCGGATGATATTATATTTGGTTCCACTGATCCCAAACTATGCAAAAGGTTCTCAGACCTGATGCACTCTAAGTTTGAGATGAGTAGTATGGGTGAGCTGTCTTATTTTCTTGGTCTCCAAGTGAAACAAGATGCTGATGGCATCTTCATCTCCCAATCTAAATATGCCAATGAATTGGTAAAGAAGTTTGGGATGGCAGATGCTTCAACAATGCACACTCCTATGGCTACTAATGTAGTTATTGATTCTGATGATAAGAGCAAGCCTGTTGATCAGAAAAATTATAGGGTCATTGTTGGTTCCCTATTATACCTAACTGGAAGTAGGCCTGATATAATGTTTTCCACATGCCTCTGTGCTAGATTTCAGGTCAACCCCAAGGAATCTCATTTAACTCTTCTAAAGAGAATCTTAAGATACTTGAAGGGATGCCCAAATTAAGGACTTTGGTACCCAGCTGAATCAGAATTTGAGTTGATATGATACTCAGATGCTGACTATGTTGGCTGTAGAGTTGACAGGAAGAGTACCTCAGGGACTTGTCAGTTCCTAGGTGAGAGGTTAGTCTCATGGTTTTACAAAAAACAGACTTCTGTTTCAACTTCAACTGCAGAGGCTGAATATATAGCAGCTGTTAGTTGCTGTTCACAGATTCTGTGGATTCAAAATTAACTCTTGGATTATGGGTACACACACAGAAATACCAAAATTATGTGTGACAGTACCAGTGCCATTTCTATAGCACACAATCCTGTGCACCATTCTAGGACTAAGCACATTGATATTAGACACCATTTTCTTAGAGACTGTGTTGACAAGAATAAGATAAATCTCAAGTTTATACCCACAGATCTTCAGAGAAGTGATATTTTCACAAATCCTTTAGATGAACAGAAACATCTATTCTTTTTGAATCAACTAGGCGTGATGAATGGATCATACTAAGTGAAAAATCTGCTAAGTTGAAATCTATTCTGGGATCGTCGAATGACGTTTAAAGATCATCGAACAGGTTGAGCTTAATCGTCGACCCTTGGTCTACGACAACTCTTTGCGTTTAGAGACAAAAATCGTCGATCGACGATCGACGACTCTGCTTCGAAAATCAATCGTTGACCGACGATCGACGACCGATTCTCTTGATCTTCATTCAGAGATTGACGATTCTGGTTTATTTCTAAAACGATTGTCTATTTAGGTCTGAAGATTGTCGACGGAGCTTGCCGTTTCATATTCTGCTTCCAGGATTGTTTCGAGCTCTCGTCCCGCGCTTTCTCTTCTCTCTCTCTGTGCTTGTTCTTGTTTCAGGTACTCTCATCGATCAAATGGCGATTTCTTCTGCAACCTTGTCTGTGATGAAGTTCGATGCAGGCTTCAGTGTTGACTTCGAGTCTTTCAGAAACAACGAACAAATTTTTCAGAAAATGCTGCAGTTGTGTGAAGATCAAGGTCTTAAGAAACTCATGTCCTCCAAGCTCAAACTGCACCTATTAGAAATCAAGGAATGGGTATATACATCATCTTCTGATGACAAAGAGATGAAAGGATCAATCAGCGGTGTGGAGGTAACTCTTACTCCAGATATTCTAACTGAAATTTTTAAGTAAAAGAATGGCTCTGATGAGTATGAGCAAGACTCTACTAAGTACGGAAGGATGCAATTGGAAATGGGTCATGCAGAAGGCATCCCATCCAAGCTCCTGAAGGTAAACTTATCTGTTGGTTTCAAGTTTTTGGCAGATCTAGTTGGAAAAGTGCTGCTTTGAAAGCACTCAGCTCATGACAACATCAACCGACAACAGTTTGACTTGATGTCAGCTCTCATGAATAAGAAAGAAATCAACTGGGCTGGTCTGCTGTTTGATTTGATTAGGAAGAAAAACAACAAGAAAGAGGTAACGCAAGGAAGGCTGATCGGGTTCTTTCTCTCTCAGAAAGCTTCCCAGCTGTTAGGCTCTGCTCCTACAGCGATCAATGCCAGCAAAAGGATTGATTCTTCACTGTTTGCTAAGTAGAAAAGGGTCATTCAAAAACCCTCCAAGGCTAAGTCTGCTTCTATAACATCTGAGAGCACAAGGGCTCTTGAAGCCGCTTCCCACCCTACTGAAGAAATCCCTGCTTCTCCTCCTTGCCATCCACCTCCATTGACATTACTTCTTCTCCTGTAAACCATCCATCACATCCTGCTTCTCCAACTCCAGCTCATTTAGTTGAGATACCAAATCTCAACATAGATTCTTTGTTCAATCTGCTTTCTCCATCTAATTCCCCAGCTACATCAAATCATCCCTCACTTGCTGCTGATCATCCATCTCATCAGAATCCTCCAAATACTGAAACCCCAGTTCAGAAGAATATTAATTCTGATGATGCCTCTTCTAACATTCCTCCATCATTTCATATTACACCAGAATTCATTGCATCTGTCCTTCACCTCATAACTCCTTCCATCAAAGCCATGATAGTTGAGGCCATTGCACCTCTTGCTCAATCTATCTCTTCTCTTGCTGCCTCCATTTCCAACCCCACAGTCCCTTCTTCATCTAGGGGTCTGGGTTTAGTTTTCACTGAACCCAGGCAGGGGGAGATGCTTGATGAAGATGATTTAGGCCCTACTATGGAGTTAGAAAGATTTTCAAAGTTAGAAAGATTTTCAGTTCCAGTCTCAGATGCAGTTGTTTCAGCTTCAGATACAGTTGTTCCACTCTCTATTCAGAAGATTATTGAATATTCAGATGCTCCAGTTGTTTTGGAAGAGGAACTGGATGCATTCCTTGACTCAGATGATGAGTCATCTTGTGGAGACCTTCTTAATCCTATCTCCTCCCCTTGTTCTTTTGACCCTCTTCAGTCCATTGTGTGCTACCAGAGACCAATGTGCCTTCAGATTTTGAACAGGTTTGTTATTTCTGAAACTATAGCAGAAGCAGATTTTGTTTTCAAAGTTTATCTTGAGGAGATCTCTACTCCTGTTGCTGCTAGATATCTAGAAGGTATTATAACATCTTTACTAGAAGCTAAATGGAATTCTGCTGCTCAAGAAATAGTTCCAGATATTGAGACTACTTTGTCTTCTACCCTTTGGGATGACACCCCAGGACAAGATTTGGACTCTCTCCTGGCCCAAGACATTCTAGAAGAAGAAAAAGAAAAAGCTCTTCTGCTAGCTAAAGAGAAAGAAGAGGCTATGTTAAAGGAAATTGATGATATGTATGCAGAAACTCAACCCTCACATTCTGAGGATGAAGATGAAGATTCTAATGATTCTGATGGTAAAAAGAAAAAGAAAAGGTATGTTCAAAAGAAAAGAAAAGCCACAGCTCCAGCTCCTTCTAATCCAGATAATGATATTCCTTATTACATCTTGAAAGGAATTGATCCTAAAGCTTAAAACTTTGAGCCTTGGATGTGGTACTCTAAGAATGAACAGAAAGCAAGGAAGAAGAGCAGGAAGTACTCTCCTCCTACCAAGGGAATTCAGAGAGGTCCTCCTCCTCCCTCTGCTGGTGCCTCAGGAAGTATTGCTCCAAAATCTTCTGCTCCTTCAGCCAGGAAAAATCAGCCCTATACCTATTAGAGAAAGGGAAGGCATCCCCCTCCAAGCAGTTCTAGTGATCAGAGGTACTCTAAAAGGTCAAATTTTCAAAGAGAGCAAGTTAAGGAAGTTGTATATCAACAACCCACCTTCTCTCCTCCTCCTGCCTCTAGATCACCTTCAAAGGTAAAACCTATTCAGAACAAACCAGTAAATTATAAAGGAAAAAGTGTTATATATTCTGATAAATCAAGCAAAAAGTATGCTGAGTTTGCTCCTCCTTCCAGCCTTATAATTCAAGAGCCAGCAGATATAAATGTCAAGCCAGTTCAAGTACAAACTGAGAGTTTCTTAACTCAATATGTAAAATTCAAGACTATAAATCCATTGGATCCTTCTGATGAGAATGCCTATGAAAGTCAAGAGCTTGATCTTAACTATAAAATGGCTAGACTGTTAGAATTGGTTGGATCTGCACAAATCAAGAAAGCTAAAGCTGAAGGAAAAGATATCTTAGGATTCTCTACCATGTCAAAATACAGAAGGAAAGAACTGGACAGATTTCAAGTCAGTTCAGAAGTTTTTGATGCTTCCAAGTATATGGAGAAACATCCTGAAGCTGTTCTACCCAAAGCTGGAGAGCTAAAGATCATTGGAGAGCAGGACTTGAAGCTGTCAAAGAAAGATGCTTATGATCCAAATAGGAAAATTTCCTTCTCTCCTGCTTCTTCTATCCTTCCTTCAGATTCTGTTGATAACCAATTGTGACTTCTGTGTTATTTATTCTAATATGCTTGCTGATATATCAATTTTTTATCTGCTTGTATTAGATTTTTTTTGATTGAGTGACATCACCCAAATAGAGGGAGATTGTTGGATCCCTAGTTCTGATTTGGGCTATGTTATCTCTCTTAGGTTTTATTTGACCCAAGATTTATCTATGGTCATTGGTTACACTAATTGTTAGTCTACCATAGGTTTAGTTTTGATAGACCCAGATAGGATAGTTGAGATTGGATAGAAATAGAAATTCTATTTAGTAGTTTTGTGCTAGACGATAGTCGATTGTCGCTCGACGATCTTCGAATGATGATCGACGATCTCAGAGTTTTATGTACTCTGAAGTGAGATCGACAATCTGCTTGCTCAGATCGACGATCGTTTAGCCTAGGTCGATGATTTCTGTTTAGACTTTGTTCTGTCTTCAGGTCGACGATCTGCTTGTCTAGATCGACGATCTTTGTTCTCTGGTCGACGTTTTCTGTCTGCTATTATCTGTATTCTTTGCATTTGAATTATTCATTTATTTCCTCTTGTTTAAGACATATGTTATTCAGATATTCTTCTTAATTTAATGCCTATATTTCTTTGCTTATTTGCAATATCCCTTATGCATTAATTGAGAATATTTGGCAGAATAAAGTTGTTTGTTTTATTAGAGAAAATCATGTTTTTCTAACAGCTGTAATATAACCGTTATGCCTTGCTTCCTGTGCCAATTTATAAAGTCAATTTTATAGTATATTTTAATATCCTTAATTCATTTTTGGGAATGACAGAAGATTTCTGGCGCAGTTGCTTAATTTGTTTTATTGTATTATTTGGAAAGATCTTTTTCTTGAGAGCTCTTGTTATATCACACTAGTTGCTTTTTCTTTTGTTATATCACACTGGTTGCTTTTCTTTTCTTTTGTTATATCACACTGGTTGCTTTTCTTAAGAAGATCTTTCCAAATAATATAATAAAACAAATAAAGCAACTGCGCCAGAAATCTTCTCTGTCATTCCCAAAAAGAATTAAGGATATTAAAATATACTATAAAATTGACTTTATAAATTGGCACAGGAAGCAAGGCATAACGGCTATATTACAGCTATTAGAAAAACATGATTTTCTCTAATAAAACAAACAACTTTATTCTGCCAAATCTTCTCAATTAATGCACAAGGGATATTTCAAATAAGCAAAGAAATATAGGAATTAAATTAAGCAGAATATCTGAATAACATATGTCTTAAATAAGAGGAAATAAATCAATAATTCAAATAAAAAGAATACAGATAATAGCAGACAGAAAACGTCGACCAGAGAACAAAGATCGTCGATCTGGACAAGCAAATCGTCGACCTGAAGATAGAACAAAGTCTAAACAGAAATCGTCTACCTAGGCTAAACGATCGTCGATCTGAGCAAGCAGATCGTCGATCTCAATTAAGAGTACATAAAACTCTAAGATCGTCGATCATCATTCGAAGATCGTCGAGCGACAATCGACTATCGTCGAGCACAAAACTACTAAACAGAATTTCTATTTCTATCCAATCTCAACTATCCTATCTTGGTCTATCAAAACTAAACCTATGGTAGACTAACAATTAGTCTAACCATTGACCATAGATAAATCTTGGGTCAAATAAAACCTAAGAGAGATGACATAGCCCAAATCAGAACTATGGATCCAACTATCTCCCTCTATTTGGTTGATGTCACTCAAACAAAAAAAAATTTAATACAAGCAGATAAAAAATTGATATATCAGCAAGCATATTAGAATAAATAACACAGAAGTCACAATTGGTTATCAACAGAATCTGAAGGAAGGATAGAAGAAGCAGGAGAGAAGGAAATTTTCCTATTTGGATCATAAGAATCTTTCTTTGACAGCTTCAAGTTCTGCTCTCCAATGATCTTTAGCTCTCCAGCTTTGGGTAGAACCGCTTCAGGATGTTTCTCCATATACTTGGAAGTATCAAAAACTTCTGAACTAACTTGAAATCTGTCCAGTTCTTTCCTTCTGTATTTTGACATGGTAGAGAATCCTGAGATATCTTTTCCTTTAGCTTTAGCTTTCTTAATTTGTGCAGATCCAACCAATTCTAACAGTCTAGCCATTTTATAGTTAGGATCAAGATCTTGACTTTCATAGGCATTCTCATCAGAAGGATCCAATGGATTTATAGTCTTGAATTTTACAGATTGAGTTAAGAAACTCTCAGTTTGTACTTGAACTAGCTTGACATTTATATCTGATGGCTCTTGAATTATAAGGCTGGAAGGAGGAGCAAACTCATCATACTTTTTGCTTGATTTATATGAATATATAACTCTTTTTCCTTTGTAATTTACTTGTTTGTTCTGAGCAGGTTTTACCTTTGAAGGTGATCTAGAGGCAGGAGGAGGAGAGAAGGTGGGTTGTTGATATACAACTTCCTTAACTTGCTCTCTTCAAAAATTTGTCCTTTTAGAGTACCTCTGATCACTAGAACTGTTTGGAGGGGGATGCCTTCCCTTTGTCTGATAGGTATAGGGCTAATTTTGCCTGGCTGAAGGAGCAGAAGATTTGGGAGCAATACTTCCTGAGGCACCAGCAGAGGGAGGAGGAGGAGGAGGACCTCTCTGAATTCCCTTGGTAGGAGGAGAGTACTTCCTGCTCTTCTTCCTTGCTTTCTATTCATTCTTAGAGTACCACATCCAAGTCTCAAAGTTTTTAGCTTTAGGATCAATTCCTTTCAAGATGTAATAAGGAATATCATTATCTGGATTAGAAGGAGCTGGAGCTGTGGCTTTCCTTTTCTTTTGAACATACCTTTTCTTTTTCTTTTTACCATCAGAAATAAAATCTTAGTATATAGTTCACTTCTTCTATTCTTTTTAGCACGTTTAATGTTTTCAATTACATAGTTTTGACTATATTTTTACAAGATTCTAAACATAATCGATGACATATTTATTTTGTTCTCTTTCAAATTAGCTATGAGTATTGTCTACTGTATTTCACTTTGATGGATAAATTTATCTCAAAAATAACTCCGAAGGAAAAATCTGTTGAATTAGAAGAGACCAAGAGACCTCGATTAGAGTTTAAATTAGAGGACTTACCCACTGATCCGGGCTTGATACAACCAATAACAAGTTATGAAGTGAATGTTCAAGATTCAATATGAAGATATTACCTACAAAATGGTCTTTGTCAGCCACATTTATTTAATTTTTCGCAAACATTAATGGGTCAAAAGTCTCGATGATTCGACAAGGAGTGGTTTGGTGAATACAAGGGTTGGTTGGAGTACGGTCAACATAAGGATGCTGGATTTTGCTTGTACTATTACGTCTTTCCTCAAGCAAGTTGTGATCCAACTTTTATAAGCCGTGGATTCAGATATTGGAAAAACAAAACAATACTTGAAAAATATGTTGGTAAACATAATAGTGCACATAATGCATCTAAAGAGATGTGTGAAACTTTGATGAATCAAAAACAAAACATTCAAAATGTACCTGCTAGACATGAAGGAACACAAATTATAGAATATCGTGCACGTTTATGCGCATCCATTGATTGCATCCATTTTTTTGTGTGTCAAGGATTGTCTTTTTGTGGGCATGATGAGTCAAATGAATCAACCAATATAGGAAATTTTCTTGAATTATTAAACTTCCTTGCTACACACAATAATGATGTAAAGGCAGTTGTATTTGGAAACACTTCAAGTAATTGCTAACTTACATCACCGAAAATTCAGAAGGAAATTATTTCGGCAATTGCCAGTGAGACAACATACAAAATTATTATAGATATTGACAAAGAATGTTTTGCTATTTTAGTGGATGAATCTCGGAATATTTCAACAAAAGAGCAAATGACAGTTGTTTTGCGATAGATTGATGCAAAGGGTTTCATTTTTGAACGCCTCCTTGGTTTTGTTCATGTACAAGACATTGTTGCATTATCACTCAAAGCTACTATTGATAATATTTTTATGAAGCATGGACTTCACATATCAAAATTGCGCGGGCAGGTCTATAATGGCGCTAGAAATATGAGAGGCGAGTTTAAGATTCTTAAAATATTGATTATGAAAGAGAATCCTTTTGCTTACTATATTCATTGTTTCTCATCAATTACAGTTAATATTAGTCGTTGTTGCAGAAAGTCATTCTGAAGTTGCAGGGATGTTCTATTTTATTAATATTATACTGAATATTGTAGGCGGCTCTTGTAAATGTCGTGATAATATCAGAGTATTAGAAGGCAATAGATGTTTGGAATATTGCCTTTCAATGTTCCTTGGATTTGAAGAGGCATCACCTTTAATGATACGTGCATAATGTATTTTATAGACCTTCTACTTCGCTCATTCTACAGGTTTAGTGTAACATCCAACAAACAACCAGACCCCTAAGAAATTTTTGTCATGAATAGGTCATGACAAAGCTCTAAGCGGACAAGGAGAACCATGAGTGCTAATGTAGATAAGTGAAAGTACCTTGGTTTGCAAATAATAGTTTCTGGACACCTAAGCTAGGATTTAGCCAATGACTCCCAACATTACTACTTGACCCCACCATACCACTTTCAACCTCATAGAGACCCTTGAAAGCCCATACAACCCATTTGGGGTCAACCTAAGGTGTCAAGCTAACTAGGGTCAACCTTAACCCTAGTTAGGTCAAATTGCCCTAATTTGACCTAAGATGATTACACCAAGCCACAAATGGACTTGGGTGGTGGAAAGGGACTTAAGACGCCTAGTTGACCAGTCAACCCACTTATTTAACCAAGTCAAACCCTCCAAGTCAACCTTGGTCAAACCAAGCACAAATGGGGGGGGGGGAAGACTAGGCCCAACTCCAATCCAATTGGGCAAGGCCTAAATGTGATGTCCCACTAGCTCTAGTAAGTGGAAATTACCTAAAGAGCCACTCAATTTCTAGAGGTGATGACTAGGAGAGAGAAGGTGTAGTTTTTCATTTAAGGTAAGAGAGAGAAAGAGGGGAGTTAATGGTAAAATACAAAGAGGCTTTCCCCCTCCCCTTCCCTAAGCTTCCATTCATCTCCACTGACCTTTGGGAGGAGTTTGTCATCAATTCCAGCTAGCCCGACATTTGAAGTGTTAGGTCTGGCGTTCCTTCACTTGACTGGTAGCGCTTTGCTACTTATTTAAGAAATTAAGTAGCGCCCTCTCCAACAGTCCAGGCTTTTGGTGCAGTTGGGTATGCGCTTGATCCTTCAATTGGTATAAGAGGAGGTCACGAGTTCAATACCGGGGGGGGGGGGGGGGCGCTATTCAATCCCGATTTTTCCCTTCTACCTGTGTGGGTCCGGCGGGTCAGGAAAACCGTGGACATGTGGCAACCCCACCTCTGAGCCATGTGGGCCATGTAGTAACTCCACCTCTGAGCCGACGGGTTGTGCTGGACGCCGGGGGGGGGGGGATTGTTGGGTCCGGCATTCCTTCACTTGACCGGTGGCGCTTTGCTACTTATTTGAGAAATTAAGTAGCGCCCTCTCCAACAGTCCGGGCTTTTAGTGCAGGTTGGTATGTGCTTGATCCTTCATGAAGAGGCACCAATTCACCATGGCCGAACACCCCCTTCATGGCCATTAATGGCTATTCAAGTATAGCCACTCCCTCTTCCCAAAACAACCCCTCCATTAGCTTTAAATTCTTCCAAGCAATCAAAATGGACTGTTACATCACTAGTTTAGGAGGAGAATAGAGAATTCAACAAGGAAGAAGCTTGAGATCGCCGACCATGACACATCACCACCACACATGCCACCAAGCCCGCCTGCAGGTCTGATCCTCTTCCTTCTCCTCTGCGCTAGATCTGTAGATCTTTATGTAGAGAAATCGGCCTCAATCGAGATAGATAAGTGAGGAGAAAATGACTGTTTTTCGTGAAAATTAAACCCCTCGAGTGTACAACCCCATATTCGCCCCTGTATAGTTTTAAGCTTTTTGGACGTCTTGGCACTCTCGGTGGCCAATTTTGGCTCTAGCTTGGAAATATACTAGTAGGGGGAGGGAAAATCTGGATCTTCCCCCGGGACCTTTAGGGGGGCGGGTGCGGCAAGATGACCGACACCCCCCAGCTTGCTAGGGGCGAGGTGGGATGGCGGGACTGGCTGGAGACCAGGATCCCGCCCACGACACCCTAGCCTTGGGCAGGGGCGAGACTGGGTGGCCTGCCCTCTCTCCCTAGGCGGCTAGCCCGCGGGGAGAGACTTGGCGGCCGGACCTCTCGCCCCAGGCGGCGAGCCCGCCGGGAGGGTCGGCCGACCCTCTCGCTCCAGGCGGCAAGCCCACGGGGAGAGACCGGGAGGCCGACCCTCTCGCCCTAGGCGGCGAGCCCGCGGGGCGAGACCGGGCGGACGACCCTCTCGTCCTAAGCGGAGAGCCCGCGGGGCGAGACCGGGCGGCCGACCCTCTCTCCCCAGGCCGCGAGCCCGAGGGGCGAGATCGGGAGGTCGACCCTCTCTCCCCAGGCGGCGAGCCCGCAGGGCGAGACCGGGCAGCCGACCCTCTCTCCCCAGGCGGCGAGCCCGTGGGGCGAGACCGGGCGGCCTGCCCTCTCGCCCCAGGCGGCGAGCCCGTGGGACGAGACCGGGCGGCCGGCCATCTCGCCCCAGGCGGCGAGCCCACAGGGTGAGACTGGGCGGCCTGCCCTCTTGCCCCAGGCGGCTAGCCCGGGGAGAGTACGCCTGCGCACCTCTCTCTAGACCATGCTTTTACCGTTGTGCCCCTCGGGGTGGAAATTACCTCTTTACCCCCTGGTGTGGGGGTTTTCTATTGGCTAGAGGTTTATTTTGTCCTAAGGGCATTTTGGTCATTTTACTAGGACTTGGGAAAACTATAAATAGACCCCCTTGGGTGCCTTTGGAGAGAAGGAGTTTTCCTTGCTTCCTCCTCCCTTAGTTTCTTTTTGGTAGAGTAGAGAGAGCTCTCCAAGGCGCCCAGCTCAGTCATTTGGTGAGGGAGGGGAAGAGTTCTTGTGACCTTCCGGTTGTGTGGTGGGACCTCCACGCTAGAGCCGAGGGTCTATTCATAGTTTCCTAAGTCTCTGGTCCGTGACATTCTTCAGAGTGTAGTAGGTGTGAGGTCACCCCTCTTTTGGGACCCCGAACTCCACGGAGGTCATTTTTGGCTTCAACATATGGTGCGGTGAGCGTGGAGAGTGACCAGCATAGAAGATCTCGGGAGAGTGTCATGACCGGAGATCAGGGAGGTGGTGATGATCTCGACGAGCTCCCCAACCCAGGACCCTTTATAGGAAGGGATGAGTTCATGACATCCATTCAACGCATCATGGGGATGCTGCGGAGTTTGGCTCCTCGGGGTGGCAGCTCCACCCCAACCCCCCAAGCGCTAGCTCCCCCCCTCTCGATGAGTCGACCCCTAGGGGTCCAAGAGAGATGACCCCTGCAGGTGGAGAAGGAAGTGCACTAGGTAGGCGACCTGGGAAGGAGAGGATGGGAGAGGGGGTCGAGCGAGACCTCCCCGGCCGGGAGCTATTCCCTAGCCCGGCGAGTGCTAGCCCCCCACGCGAGCAGGTTGCGCGGGTAGAGGTGGCGAGAGCACCCCTTAGGGGGTCACCCTTCAGCGAGCTGATCATCTCAGCTCCCATTCCCGAAGGGTTCAGAGAGCCCGACATGGCTTATTACACCCGGAAGGATGATCCCGTCCAATACCTATAGTGGTTCGAGGATGTCGTCTCCATTATGCCAATGACGGATGCCTTCAAGTGTTGCCTCTTTGCGATCACGTTGAAGGAGAAGGCAAGGGACTTGTTTCATCAACTCCCTCCGAGGTCGATCTATGGGTTCGAGGACTTGAGCCAAAGCTTCCAGCTCCGCTTCTCCACCTCTAAGAAGAGGAAGAAGAGTCCCGAGTCCATCTTTCTGATAAGGCAGAGGGCCGAGGAGTCGCTGACCCACTATGTTGACAGGTTCTAGGAAGAGATCCTGGATATCTAGGAGATGCCAAGGTATACCCTCAAGATGGCCTTCACCGTTGGTCTGAAGGAGGGCTTCTTCAAGATGAGCTTGACTCGGAAGGCCCCCCTTTCCTTCGAGGAGCTGATGGAAAGGGCAGCAGAGGAGATAGCCATGGAGGCGGCCAACCCGACATTCGTCAAGAAGTTGGCGAAGCTAACAGAGATAGATTCAAAGGAGCAAGGTGGCCCACGACATCATGAAGGAAGAAGGAGGGAGGAGCAAAGAGCTCAGGGGTTCCAGGGACAGGAGGGTCCAGAACAAGGTTGGAGGCAGCAGGGAAGACCTGCCCAAGGTCCAGGAAGAGCTTTCGTCCCAGGTGGAGAGAACTTCCACGGGGGCCAAGGGAGGTACAAATTCCAGAGGCAAGCCCCTAGACAGCTCCTACCCCTACCCCAAAAGGCCTTGGCAATAGGTGAAGGAGAAAAAGGCAACAAGAGAGATCGCCCAGCCCACCGAAAGAGGGGAGAAAGGGCACTACTGTACTGTGACTTCCACTAGGTAGAGGGGCACGCAACAGCTACCTGCCCCGATTTTCTGGAGGTAAGGGTGGCGAGGGGTCCACCCCAGCAACCACCGCCATAGCAGATTGAAGTTCTACCCCAAGGAGGGGGTGATGATGTATGGGAGGTCCGGGTCGATGTAGGACCTCGAGGTGGTATAGCTGTGATCCACGGGGGGGGGGGGGGGATCGAAGTCGCTCGGAAGGCAAGTATACACGTCATGTACCGCCGGAGCGTCGCCTCGACGTCCCAGGCCCTGCCCCTGGAAGAAAAGATCACCTTCTCATCCAAAGACATGCCAGAGCATGCGGATCCCTTCTGCGACGCCCTGGTCATCCAGGTAGCCATCGAAGGCTTTACCGTCTCCCAGATCTTGGTTGACAACGGAAGCTCTGTCAACGTCATTTTCAAGAAGGCATTTGACGGGATGAAGGTAGAGCCAAGGAGGGTGCTGGCCTCGGACGGACCCCTGTTTGGATTTTCAAGGGAGAGAAAGGAGGTGGAAGGCGGAGTCAGACTTCAGGTGAAGTTAGGGGGGACCTCAAGAAACTGCAGGTTCGTCATTGTTGACGCTCCAAGCAACTACAATGCCATTTTCGGAAGGCCCCTCATCAGTGCTTTCCGGTGTGTGCCTTCATCCCTCCACCAGTGCCTTAAATTCAACTCAGAGGGGACTCAGATCAGGATCAAGGGAGACTCCAGGATGGCGAGGCAGTGCTACGTCACGGCTGTCAACACCATCTCTTTGTTGTACACGACGGAGGAGATGGAGAAGATTATGGAGAGCCTGAGCAGGATGGAAGTGTCCGAGGGGAAGGAATCGGACGACGACCATTAGGCCCAGGCCCCCTGAAGAAGCCTCGTCTCGGCAGAGTCTTGTATCTTTTTCTTATGTTATAATGAGTCCAGCCCTCGACCAGTAGAGTCGGGGGGGGGGGGGGGTCATGTAACCCATCTTTTTTCCCCCGTTAGAGGATGTTGGAATTAAAAAATCTTAGGCGACATGTCCAGCTCCCAACCCCCGAAAGGATCTCCTCATACTAGGCTCACAACAGCTGGCAGGGTCGAGAGTGCCTCAGAGGGTGGCTCGTTTCTCCCTTTGCTCCGATGATGATTCCGCTGTCAGGCTCTCACTAGCTGACAAGGCCGGTTGATCTCTCGTGGAAGCCCAGTTCCTTTGATCCGATGATGATTTCGCTGTCAGGCTCTCACTAGCTGACAAGGCCAGTTGATCTCTCATGGAAGCCCAGTTCCTTTGCTCCGATGATGATTACGCTGTCAGGCTCTCACTAGCTGACAAGGCCGGTTGATCTCTCGTAAAAGCCCAGTTCCTTTGCTCCGATGATTATTCTGCTGTCAGGATCTCACTAGCTGACAAGGCCGGTTTATCTCTCGTGGAAGCCCAGTTCCTTTGCTCCGATGATGATTCCGCCGTCAGGCTCTCACTAGTTGACAAGGCCGGTTGATCTCAAGTGGAAGCCCAGTTCCTTTGCTCCGATGATGATTCCGCTGTCAGGCTCTCACTAGCTTACAAGGCCGGTTGATCTCTCGTGGAAGCCCAGTTCCTTTGCTATGATGATGATTCCGCTGTCAGGCTCTCACTAGCTGACAAGGCCGGTTGATCTCTCGTGGAAGCCCAGTTCCTTTCCTCCAATGATGATTCCGCTGTCAGGCTCTCACTAGCTGACAAGGCCGGTTGATCTCTCGTGGAAGCCCAGTTCCTTTGCTCCGATGATGATTCCGCTGTCAGGCTCTCACTAGCTGACAAGGCCGGTTGATCTCTCGTGTAAGCCCAGTTCCTTTGCTCCGATGATTATTCTGCTATCAGGATCCCACTAGCTGACAAGGCCGATTGATCTCTCATGGAAACCCGGTTCCTTTGCTCCGATGATGATTCTGCTGTCAGGCTCTCACTAGCTGACAAGGCCGGTTGATCTCTCGTGGAAGCCAAGTGTTTTCACCCCGAGGCTGTCTCGTCACCCAGGCTCCCATCAACTGGCATGACAGGTTAACCCCTCAGGAGGCTAAGTGTTTTCACCCCGAGGATGTCTCGTCACCCAGGCTCCCATTAGCTGACATGACAGGTTGACCCCTCGGGAGGCGTAGTGTTTTCACCCCGAGGCTGTCTCGTCACCCAGGCTCCCATCAGCTGGCATGACAGGTTGACCCCTCGGGAGGCTAAGTGTTTTCACCCCGAGGCTGTCTCGTCACTTAGACTCCCATCAGCTGGCATGACAGGTTGACCCTCGGGAGGCTAAGTGTTTTCACCCCGAGGTTGTCTCGTCACCCAGGCTCCCATTAGCTGGCATGATAGGTTGACCCCTCGGGAGGCTAAGTGTTTTCACTCCGAGGCTGTCTCGTCACCCAGGCTCCCATCAGCTGGCATGACAGGTTGGCACCTCGGGAGGCTAAGTGTTTTCACCCTGAGGCTGTCTCGTCACCCAGGCTCCCATTAGATGGCATGACAGGTTGACCCCTCGGGAGGCGAAGTTTTTTCACCCTGAGGTTGTCTCGTCACCCAGGCTCCCCTTAGCTGGCATGACAGGTGGACCCCTAAGGAGGCTAAGTGTTCCCCCCCGAGGCTGCCTCATCACCAAGGTTCCCATTAGCTGGCATGACAGGTGGACCCCTCGGGAGGCTTAGTATTTTCATCTCGAGGCCGTCTCGCCACCCAGGCTCCTATTAACTGGCATGACAGGTTGGCCCTTCGAGGAGGTTTAAGTGAATTCTACTTGGAGAGGCTAAAGTATTTGCATCAACCGTGCAAAAGAACTACGCTCAGCGAATACGTTGGGTTGGATGATTCTTTCCGAGAGTGGGACTCACTCGAAAAGAGCGGGCTCGCGATTTGGACCACCGTAGCACCACCGGCAGCCGGACTCCACTTCCTCTTCTTCCTCCTTGCTCTCACCTCTCTCTTACTTAGAAAGAGAAGATGAAAAAGAAGAATGAGCTTTTCTCCCCCCTTTTCCGGCCTTATCAGCCCAGAAATGATCTCCAGCCACAGGATTCTACTTAAAGAAAATGAAGGGCCAAGATCTACTGAAAATTCCCTTTTCTTTTGGCCGACACGGCCTGTGACACGCCCGTGTCACAGGCCGTGTACCCTTAAGCGGCACACGCGGCAGTCGCACCGACTGAAATATTCGAAAACACGGGCATCGACACGCCCGTGTCGAACCTGACACGCCCGTGTCTCCTGTTACACGGTACTCACCGATCTCCAAAACCAGTACACGGGTCGGAACACGGCAACTGACACGCCCGTGTCCAGCCTCACACGCCCGTGTTCCCGGCCATGTTCAAGGCCGTGTCCTGCTCTGACTTGAATAGGCCAATTTCGAAAATTAATTCGAACACGCCCTGGGACACGCCCGTGTCGAAGGCCGTGTCCCAGGCTCGACGATCGTCGACTCTCAAACGTCGACTAGCCTGAACACGCCCTGGGACACGCCCGTGTCCCAGGCCGTGTACACCTGACACGCCCTGGGACACGCCCGTGTCCCAGGCCGTGTCTAACAGCCTCCAACCCAAAATTGTTTACAAGCATATTTTGAGATTTTTGGGGTGTTACAATCCTCCCCCCCTTAATAAAATTTCGTCCCGAAATTTGAAAACAATAGGGAGAAAATAACAAAACATTTATATGTTTCTATTACATATACAACGAGTGAACAAGTTACGAAAATAACTCGGGAAACTCGGCTCGCATGGTCTGCTCGCGCTCCCATGTTAGCTCTTCTCGGCCACAATTGTCCCACCGGACTTTGACCATCCCGATCACCTTGTTCCGCAACTGTTTCTCGGCTCGATCCTCTATCCGTATAGGCTTCACCTTTGTCGTTAGCCCATACTCAACTGGCACTCGATCATTTTCAACTATATGAGCTGGATCCTTGACTGCTTTGCGTAACACCGAGATGTGAAACACGTCATGCAATCCACTCAATTCCAATGAAAGAGCTAACCGATAGGAAGCTTCCCCAACTCGCTCCACCACTTCAAACGGACCAAGGTAGCGCGGACTTAGCTTTTTCAACCGCCGGATCCGAGATATGCCTTTGAAGGGCTTAATCTTTAAATAGACCCAGTCACCCACCGCGAACTCCACGTTCCGGTGCTTAGCATTGTAATACTTGGCCTGCCGATCTTGGGCTATTAGGAGCCTCTCTCGAATAGAGCGTATTGTTGAGGTAGCATCCTCGACTTACTTTTTGCCTAAAAGTTTAGTCTCGCCAGTTTCTGCCCAAGCTAGCGGTGTACGACACTTGCGACCATACAGCGCTTCAAATGGGGCCATGCCTATACTCGCTTGATAGCTATTATTATAGGCAAATTCCACCATAACAAGATGTTCTTCCCACTTCTTACCGAAGTCCAGGGCGCACATACGGAGCATATCCTCCATCGTTCTGTTGGTTCGTTCAGTTTGGCCATCCGTTTGCGGGTGAAAGGCCGTACTGAATGCTAACTTCGTGCCCAACATTTGATGAACTAATCTCCAATCCTTTGAAGTAAAATGCCCATCTCGGTCACTTACGATGCTCCGGGGAACACCGTGCAATCGAACTATCTGCTCCACATAGAACTTTGCCAACGTTTCCACTGAATCGTCCCGCTTGTTTGGTATAAAGTGAGCCACCTTTGTCAACCGGTCTACAATCACCCAGATTGAGTCATGGCCACGCTGAGATCTCGGCAATCCGTGCACGAAATCCATAGAAATATCCTCAAATTTCCATTGCGGAATCGGCAACGACTTCAGGAAACCACTCGGCCGTTGACATTCTGCCTTTACCAAAGCACAAGTACGACATTTAGCCACATACGCGGCTATGTCCTTCTTTAAACCAGGCCACCAGAACAGTTTCTTCATGTCTTTGTACATTTTTGTGCTCCCAGGGTGAATTGAATACTTTGTAAAGTGCGCTTCATATAGCAGCCCTTCTCGCAATTTACCCGCACTAGGGACGCACAATCGGCCATCTTTTCGTAACAAGCCATCATCCCAGGAGAACTGATCACCAGATCCCTCCTTTGCATAGCGTTGGAGACTTTCATCCAACTCCGTTGCCCGCCGAACCCTGTCAGCAAGGTCATATTGAACTTCCAACCTGTTCATGCTTGCTTCAGTTGAAGAATCTCTTTCCACACAAGATATCTCCAAGGCTTCCAACTCCTGGATTAACCGCTCATCATGTATCCGCAACCAATTTGCCCGTACTGGAGTCCGACGACTCAAGGCATCAGCGACCACATTTCCCTTTTCGGGAACATAATGAATGTCGAATGTAAAATCCCCAAGGAATTCCATCCACCTCCTTTGTCGCATATTCAACTCCTTTTGATCGAGCAGATACTTTAAGCTTTTATGATCGGTATAAATATCTACTTTCACGCCATATAGATAATGCCGCCACAACTTTAGCGAAAAGATCACCGCCGCCAACTCCAAATCATGGATGGGGTAATTACGCTCATGCACTTTCAATTGACGTGACCCATAAGCGATCACCTTGCCAAACTGCAGGAGAACGCAGCCTAAGCCGCTTCCTGACGCATCGCTGTATATTTCAAATCCATTTATACCACATGGCGACGTCAAAACAGGCGCCGTGGTCAAACGACTTTTCAGCTCCTCAAAAGCTCGTGCGCACTCCGGCGTCCAAACGAACTTCTGATCCTTTCTCGTCAACGTAGTCAGAGGCAAAGCAATCCGGGAGAAGTTCCCCACGAACCTCCTATAGTAGCCCGCCAGTCCAAGGAAACTCCTGACTTCGGCCACTGAAGACAACACTGGCCAATCCCGAATGGCACTTATCTTAGCCGGATCCACCGCTATGCCCTCTCCACTTACCACATGGCCTAGAAAAGCCACCGACGAGAGCCAGAACTCACACTTTGAGAACTTGGCATACAGCTTATTCCTTCGCAAGGTATGCAATACTAATCGCAAATGGTTTGCATGATCTTCCTCCGATTGTGAATATACCAGGATATCATCAATAAACACAATCACAAACAAATCCAGGTATTCGCGGAACGTACGATGCATGAGTTTCTCTCCATGGCTCCGAAGCGAACTCCTAGGGTAACGATTTCCTGCTTGGACATGTGAAGTCCTTAATTCCTGCATTGCATAGGGAAAACCCTTCCCCGCGAGTGTGCGGTGGGTTGTGGCGTCCCTTGGGGTAGATATGTGAAGTCCCCCTTGTTAGAGTCCGGAATTGGAGTACGGATCTAGGCATGCTGTGTGAAGCCCATCTGGACATGGTCTGGATTGGTGATGCTTGGTTGCATATCGGAGAAGGCTCCGTGATGATTGCTTGTATGCATGATGGATAAAAGTACTGGAGGAAGTCCAGGAAATTATGAGAGTTGGACTCTCTTGTGGCCGTGAGTGCTACTGGTGGAAAGTTGAGCCGTGAGGCTGCAACTAGGAAATGGTGGAACGGGCAAGGTGAAACTGTACCCGCGTCAGTCCAGGCGTGAGTCTGACGATGTGAGCAACGGGAAAGGTGGATCTGTACCCGCGTTATGGTTGTCTAACCTTGGGTGCTTAAGGCCCTGTTAGGATCACATAGCGAGAGTCGACGGCCGGTGAGCCGATCAGACTAGAATGCTCATAGTGCGCCGTTATGTCTGGGACCTCTGAACGGTGTGAATGTGCCCTGAGTGCACGGAGCGTCGGGCCGTCGAGCCGACGTTTGTGATATGTGACGGTGCGGGCGTGCACGTCTTGCTTGAATGGCTATATATCATGTGGATGAATGTTATGCAGGGATGGAATTCCGCTGCCCCGTGCCAGGGGCAGGGTCGTTATAATTGGTCAGCTGAATGCTGACCGTTGCCCTGTTTTGCCACCGTTTGGTGGATTGGTTCTTACAGGTGCTGGAGGAGCTGGTCCGAGCGGGACTTAGCGGGCTGAAGCCCAAAGCTGCGTTGCTGCCCTCGAAGGCATTGTTTTGTTTCTTTTGTTCATGTGTGGCCGGCCTGCGTGCCGATGTCTGTAAACCACACTCTTGTTAAGAGAAACTGTTGTAAGGCCTTAAGGCCAGACTCTTTTGATGTATATATATACATTCCTATGTTAGTGGACAATGTTGTTTATCTTGAGTTCATTAATTCAACCGTGAAGCTTCCGCTAGAATGCTCTGTGTTAGGATGCGTTGGTTATGATATTATTTAGTAGCGTCTCCGCCTGTTTGTGGAATATGGTGTGGGGCCCCGGCCGGACCCTCTATTATATTCTTCTTGACGGGTAGAGGTGTTACAGTACAACCCCATATTCGCCCCTGTATAGTTTTAAGCTTTTTGGACGTTTTGGTACTCTCGGTGGCAAATTTTTGCTCTAGCTTGGAAATATACTAGTAGGGGGAGGGAAAATCTGGATCTTCCCCCGGGCCCTTTAGGGGGGCAGGTGCGGCAAGATGACCGACACTCCCCCGACTTGCAAGGGGCGAGGTGGGATGGCAGGACTGGCTGGAGACCAGGATCCCGCGCACGGCACCCTAGCCATGGGAAGGGGCAAGACCGGGCGTCCTGCCCTCTCCCCCCAGGCGGCTTGCCCGTGAGGCAAGACCGAGCGGCCGGTGCTCTCGCCCCAGACGGTGAGCCCGCGGGGCGAGACCGGGCGGCCGGCCCTCTCGCCCCAGGCGGCGAGCCCGTGGGGCAAGACCGGGCGGCCGGCCCTCTCGCCCCAAGCGGCGAGCCCGCGTGGCGAGACCGGGCGGCCGACCCTCTCGCCCCAGGCGGCGAGCCCGCGAGGCGAGATCGGGCGGCCCGTCCTCTCGCCCCAGGCGGCGAGCCCGCGGGGCGAGACTGGCCGGCCAGGCCCTCTCTCCCCAGGCCGTGAGCTCGCGGCGCGAGCCCGGGCGGCCAGCCCTCTCGCCCCATGCCGCGAGCCCGCGAGGCGAGATCGGGCGGCCGACCCTCTCGCCCCAGGCGGCGAGCCCGTGGGGCGAGATCGGGCGGCCGACCCTCTTGCCCCAGGGGGCGAGCCCGCGGGGCGAGACCGGGCGGTCAGCCTTCTCGCCCCAGGCGGAGAGCCCGCGGGGAGAGACCGGGCGGCCTGCCCTATCGCCCCAGGCAGCGAGCCCGCGCGGTGAGACCGGGCGGCCGACTCTCTTGCCCTAGGCGGCGAGCCCGCGAGGCGAGACCGGGCGGCCTGCCCTCTCGCTCTAGGCGGCTAGCCTTGGGAGGGTACGCCTGCTCACCTCTCTCTGGACCGTGCTTTTACCGTTGTGCCCCCCGGGGTGGAAATTACCTCTTTACCCCCTGGTGTGGGTGTTTTCTATTGGCTAGAGGTTTATTTTGTCCTAAGGGCATTTTGGTCATTTTACCCCCAGGACTTGGAAAAACTATAAATAGTCCCCCTTGGGTTCCTTTGGAGAGGAGGAGTTTTCCTTGCTTCCTCCTCCCTTAGCTTCTTCTTGGTAGAGTAGAGAGAGCTCTCCAAGGCGCCCAACTCAGCCATTTGGTGCGGGAGGGGAAGAGTTCTTGTGACCTTTCGGGTGTGTGGTGGGACCTCCACGCTAGAGCCGAGGGTCTGTTCATAGTTTCCTAAGTCTCTGGTCCGTGACGTTCTTCCGAGTGTAGTAGGTGTGAGGTCACCCCTCTTTTGAGACCCCGAACTCCACAGAGGTCATTTTTGGCTTTAACATCGAGTTCACTAGAAACGGCCCCTCCGGCAGCTTAGCCGCCGCGAGGCGATATCCATCACTTCTGTCGAGGTGGTGGCGGCGGCCGGCCAGGAAGGTGGTCGGGTGGCCGAAAATTGAAGTTTGGAATGCTCCAGGTAGAATCAATCACGACCCTTGGCTCATCGGGGACGATGACCCGTAGCCGTTGGATCCGGTTTGGTCGATAAGCGCATACCAACCATTTTAATGTATATAGATTATTCCATTTCTGTCACAATATTTCAGTCACCTTTCCTTAATTATTAAAAACAGTTAAATTCATTTTCTGTAAATGTGCCCAATATAGAAAACCTAGCCCTTGGTGTCTTGTTTAAGACAAAATTTGAATCAACCCATTTGGATCACTAGATCTCCCTCAGCACACTTTTTGGTGCAAGGTATCCAAAGGCTAACCAAAAATTAAAATGAGTGCCCCCAGTGGTCCACTCAGTCAAATGGCTTGAAAATTGGACCATAGTCTGTTCTGTCCATGACCCTCAATATATCAAAAAATGAGAATTTTTGGAGATGAATTTTCTATAGTTTTTTATAATAATTGAATAATTCATGCATATGGTGAAAATCAGGTCTAAGGACCTTGGATTCCACCCAAACTCTGGTGGATGACCAGGGGGGTTATCATATGTCTATGAAAAAAATATCAGCCCATTTGAAGTTGATTTGATGGGATATCTTGCTGAGTAAAGTTGGTGATTTAAAGGTAATAGGCTTAGTTCTTCAATAGTGCACTTAGAGTGGTTGAGTGGTCAACCCTTCAACTAAACAAGGTAAAACCTTGGCCCCTGACATATTATCACTTGAAACATCCCTTGAAATAATCTTAGAAGTATTTAGGGTTGGAATACCATGAAACCCTAGTTCAAACCTTAGGGTTGCCTATTAGGGTTAATAAAGGAAATAGGGTCAAATCTTCAAGTCTTGTCTCAAAACTTCATAGGTAGTTTCATTGGGTGGAGAGACACCTTGGATAATTTAATTAGAATTTTAAGAGTAATTTCCCCCATCAATCACTTAATATTTAGGATATGAACTTTTTTATTAAGTGCACAACACATGTCATAACAGTATTGAATGGTCATGAAACTTTGGTGAAGGGCCCATGGTGATGTTATTTATGTCTGCAATTTTTATTATAATTTTTGGATGATGAATTTTTGTACCTTCTTTGTAATTCTAGAAATTGGTGGTTAGGGAAATAACTTGTTTTAGGACAAACTAAGTACTGAAAAATTATGAAACTTGGTTAGTAAACTTTTTAGTTTACAAATA
This sequence comes from Platanthera zijinensis, assembly GCA_039513925.1. NCBI lineage: Eukaryota > Viridiplantae > Streptophyta > Magnoliopsida > Asparagales > Orchidaceae > Platanthera > Platanthera zijinensis. Next base: position 69,463,424 of record CM077095.1, on the reverse strand, counting down.
TGCCCTGTTAATTTTATTGTAATTTTTGGAAGAGATTAAATAGAGGTTTCTTTATAAAGTGCCCCAGGTGATGTTTTATTCATTAATTTATTTATGCGGCAAAAAGAAATTTGAAGATGATGAAATTTGGGCAGTGACAATTTCTGATCATATTTGACCTATGGTAATTTTATTATAATTTTTGGATGATTAAATCTTGTAGTCTCTTTGTTAACTGTTGTTTAGATAAAAAAGTTTATATTTTGATTTATGATAGAAATCATTTTTATAAAATTATGAAACTTATACCTTGCTATTAATTAGTCAATAGGAAGCTCTAGAAATTTTGATGGGATTATTGTATGTCAAAATTTTATACTTCATGTTCAAAATCATAGGGATTCATGATTCAGGGAAAATTATTTAAATGATGATTTAATTTGGAAAAATATCAAGTTTTGGTTTTGGGCTCAACTAGTAATGGTAGACCCCCAGTAATAGTTATAAGGTTGTAGCCAATGTAATCTAGAGTTTTTACTTTCATACGCTCATGATAGATCACTTGGTCTACATATAGTAAATTCAAGTATTCATGATAGAATTGCAGGTCATACATGGGGGGAGATATAGTGGGTGCACCTGGTTGGGTGGAGTCTTGATGAGGTCACCCTTAGGGCCAACTCCTAAGTAGTCTGAGTAACATGGAGATGGGGTTGTGCTCGGGGTCGATGGAGTATCGTCTTCTCCCGGGGAATATAAATCCACTTAGAATTAGCTAAAAATGCAACGTAAGGAAAAAGTTTGGTAATAAATAGATACTCATAAAAGTAAGTGCCTTGAGAAAGCGAGCTTTGGGATTCATCCCCTCGTAGTTCCTAGTTCCCTCGAGAGCCGTTCATCAGGCATGCCCTGGACAGTCCAAGGTTGACCCTAAACTGTAAGAATAAGCAGATTAAAAGAGTAACCTTTAATAAACCACCATCACGTACTCACCCTGTCGTTTAAGGAGGATCGTTGGTATGGATTTATGAGCGGTGGGTTCGGTGTTGATAGAAAGATGGTTTAAGTTTGAAGAGCCGATGGCTCGAGAGCTCTTAGCATGTATGCATGTGCATTAAGTGGTGGGTCCTCATTATTGGATTGTCGTTCACACCGATGTCGATATGCAGACTCAGAAAGTGTAAGTGTTCACTTAGCCCATAAAAGACAGGTGGATTTGCCAGCACTAGTACTAGAAACTTCGTAGCACCTGCCTGTGGGTGTACCGAGTAGTACGCATGGTCTAGGCTGGGTAGTGTGAATACCGACCGAGGAGTGGGGAGGCCCAACCCACTGCCTCCATTTTCCACTATGAGAGGTACCTGAGAGTTTAAATAACTTCAAATGGGGGAACTAACGGTCTGTGCGCATAGAGTCAGGTGGGTGAGTTGCACTTGTGTGGAATTCATCATTTATCATGCATAACGTTACATGTCATGCATAACTTGCATAAAATCTGTACCCCTAATGTATAAATTATTATGGGATCTTTTATACGTTAGTCCTTGCAAAACGATCCCTTAACTTATAAGTCTGTATGAGCATTCTTATAACCTAGGGTAACTTTCTCTGCGATGATAGATAACTGCTCTACTTTTACTTTAATTTGTTGCTTCTAGTATACTGCTACACTTACTTTCTGTTCATATACCTGTCATTACCGTGATAGATACTTTTAGCATATGATAGCTAGGGCCATTGTCATCTACTCTTGCTTACTCTCCACTTTCATTCCCTTTCCTTTCATCCTCCCCTGTACAGTGCCTAGGTGTCATAGGGGGGAGGGAGGGGGACCAAGACATAGTTAAACTAACAGCCTGATGGGTATAACACCAGAGACTCTAGTTGGGAGATAGGATACATCATAAGGGGAAACAACATACCTAGGAGGAGGTGAACCAGCCTAGTCTAGGTGTGGCAGCAGTAGTAGCAGCAGTCATGGGATCAGTTAGTGTCTAGTAGCTTTACTTCCGCGAGCGTTATGTAGTGAGGATTTGTATGTACTGGGCGGGTTCCCTTTTATCCTTTGTTTTCTGAGGGCTAATTCATGTGGTTCATCTTCGATTATATGTGTACTAATTTTATTTATATTGCATATAATGTGGATCGGTTATCTTTATGATACTACTTCTTTTCTTTAAAGGATATGCTCGAGTATTTGTCGGCAGAATCGGCGGTTTGTGGTGTCAACCTTCTCGGGAGTTTGTTGTCACCACAAAGCGGCGGTTCTGGGCATAAGACCCCAAAAAATGGGGTCTTACATTTAGGGTATTATAAAATATGTTCAGAATAGTTCTAGATATTATTGAATTTTTCTTAGGTGTTATGGAGAAATTCATTGAGAAGGTTGTCTGGTCTCAAAGGAACCACTAAGACACAGCTAATAGACACTAAGACAACAGCCTGTCCCAGTCCTGCTGTGAAAGTAGTGTGGTCTCAACGGAACCGCTGAGATGCAGTTAATTTGCCGCTAAGACAGAAGCCAGTCTCAGCTAAGCCGCTGAGACAATTTTGAATATAGTCATTGAGATGGCGAGACCCATTTTTGGCGGAAGGATAATAAAGAAAAATAGCTTTATCCATTCTTGGCCATGTAATGTCAAATCAATCCAAGAGCCATTGCAGATTGATGGAACATATATAAAGCATCTTCTAGGTCAAGAAAGAATAAGAATTATTGCATGCTAGTGCCAAGTTGTAGTTGCCGCTACTAAGTGCTGTTGCAAAGTACTGGAAGTGCTGAGAGCGCCAACGGCCTTGTGCTTCCAGAAGTTGTTTTTAGATCTAAGGAGAATAGGTTGAGTCCATCAAGGATCAGTGGTTGATCTTCTTCTTTTTACAAGGAGACGGGAGATCAAGAAGGAGCAAAGGAACAAGCTGAAGAACAATACTGCAAGCCCTGCTCCAAGACAGCTCTCAACTGTTCAAACTCAAAAAGAGACCAAATATGAAGGTGTACATCTTTTATTGTCTTTTGTTGTAATCTAAACAAACCATCTTGTAAGAACATTTTGTTTTGGATTGTAGGGCCTGTGTGCCTGAGGGTAAGGCTATTGAGCCTGAGTTCTTAGGGCATATATGCCTGAGTGTAGGGCTATCCTCCCAACCTGAGTTGTAGAGCTTCTTGATAGGCATGAGGTAGGTGACCAGTAGGATAACTGAGTTGTATGAGTATAGCTTACTCTGATTTGTAGGGCAGTAGCCTGAGGTAGGGTTTGGATGAAACCTGAGATATCCTGTGGGATCTGTATTGTAAGCTCTTTGATCTAAATTTTGGAGGAGGTTGTCTTGTTTAACACACTGTTAGAAAAGTGGTGAGGGAAAGTGGATGTACCCAGACCTTGGAGAATCACTATAAAATTTCTGTGTGCATTCTGTAATAATTAACTGAGACTAAACAGTAAATTAAAAAAGAAGAATAATATAAACAGCCTATTCACCCCATCTAGGTGATTTAGACTACTACCCAATTAACTATCAAGTGGTATCAGAGGAAGGTTGGTTAAAAGGACTTAATAGTCTAACAAGATCCTATAAGGGGTAGTCAAATAAAATTCCAAGATGTATGATGTACATGCTCAAAGGAAATGAGCTCTATGAAGTTGCCTATATGCAGAAAGAAGACTCTTGGCATTTGGAAGCAAAGGGTCAGGCTATTTATGAAAGCCTCTTGGCATTTGGAAGCAAAGGGTCAGGCTATTTATGGAAGCCTCTAACACTAGAATTTATATCACAGTTCAAGAGGGATCTTTAATCCACCAAAAGGCCTCCACCATTGACCCAAACCTGAGAGTGCCTAAGGCCTATACTGAAATGACTAGGGATGAAGTAGCACTTACTACTATGGACAAAAAACAAAAAATATCATAGTAAGTGCTATTGATGATTTCACTTTCTAGAACTTGGTGCATTGTGGGATAGCCAAGGAGATGTGGGAGACACTAATACTATATATGGAAGGCACTGAAGTAGTTAGGGATGATATGAAATCCCTGCTCAATCAGAAGTATGAGGCCTTTAGATAGAACAATAAGGACAACATAGTTGAGTTCTATGAAAGATTTTTCGGGGTGGTAAATGAGCTGAGGACCTATGGAAGGGTCTTTAGCAATTATGTACTGAATAATAAGTTTTTAAGGTCTCTAACTAGAGATTGAGACACAAAGATATGTGTCATCAGGTATGTCGCCAAGCTTGTTGAAACTCCTCCTCACACTTTATTTGGAAAGCTGCTCTCTTATGAGATGCAACTATCTACTAGGAAGGAGGAGGAGACCACCTTCAGGTCCCATGCCAAGGAGAGGACAGTGTCTCTTAAGGTTGAATGCTCTAAGCAGAGCAAGGAGAGAATTGCCTCTCCCCCAAGAAGGCCAGCTGATTTAGAGAGCACTGAGTCCAGCATATCTGACAACAACATGTCAGATAGGGAGTTTGTTGCCTTCTCAAGGCAATTCCAGAAGATGATGAAGAGGAATAAATGGAAGAGCAAAAATTCCTCCTCTTCATACTACAAGGATCATAGCAAATCTGGGAAGAAGTTCTTCAAGGGAGATATGTATGATTCTAAACCTAGTAAACATATTTTTACTAATATAATATGTTATTGTTTTAGCACGCCTGGACATGTCATTGTTGACTACCCAGTCAAGAGAAAAGAGATAGGTGAGAAGAAAGGTGAGAAGAAGCAACACCACCATAAGGGCAAGAAGGAATAAACATTCCTTGCCATGAATGAGAAGAGCTGGAGTCAAACTGACTCAACATTTTTTGATTTTGAAGAAGAAGATAAAGCCTACATTGGGTTCTTTGCTTCTGCTGCTGAAAGAGATAAGAACTATCTAGCTACAAGGATAAGGATCAAGGCCCCTCTATCGCATTCAGATAGTGATAATGAGGTGGATGAAGAAGTCACTGGCTGCTGTGGATTTATGGCCATGATATAAGGAGAATCCAGCCAGGATCAGTCTGATACTGATGAGGTAGTGATTCATTCCATCTCCTCCTTTGAATCTGATTACAAAACAAGTCCTGATTCTAAAGCAACTTCATCTTGTGATAAAAGTGTCTTAATATCTGAGGAAATTGATTGACAAGTATGGTTTGATCTTGGAAGCTCTGAAGAAGAGCAAGTTGCTTGTCAAAAGACAAGCCAAGGAGATTGCTTCCTTAAGAGAAGATATCTCCTTGCACACTGAGTCAGCCTCACAGTTGAATCAAATGAGTAAGGCGATATCCTAACTTAAGACAATCACTATTATCCAAGTCATAACCATAAATAGTAAAAAAAATTTAATTAAAGATTTGGAAGATAAGCTCCTCAAGGAAAGTATGCTAGTGGCTCAATATTCCAAACCCAAATAAATATTGCCATTCATTAATATATTCACTTCCCAAACCAGTAAGAAGGGGTTGGGGTACATTGAGAGGAATACTAGAAGAAGGAATAGGAGTAAGGGCAAAGCTCCAATCCAACCTGTAATATCTTTTGAGAAAGTCCTATTGCAATCCAACAAATATGACCAAGAAAGTTTGTATGGCCATTGGTTGAATGGAAGATTCAATAGTGTGATCAAAAATATTCACAGCTATAATAGAATGAAGAGGATGGGCTTGAGTGCCTTTATGGCCCCATATGAGGAAATATAGATGGCCCATCTAAGACCATTTATATTTGGTGCCCCAACCCTCTCACTCAAGGAAAAGAAAGCATCAACTTCCAAGTCCCTTCCAGCTAGTGTTGGGTCCATTGATCCAAATGTCTTAGATTTGAAGAAGGTCTAGCAAACAATGTATACACATGTGGTAATCTAACTTGTGTTTAAGTTGAGTGATTGCAGGATGAATACTATACATTGATTGGACATGTTGCCTATATGGCCAAGTCAGATAAATACTTACCTAAGATGTGGGATGACATAAATCTAAGTCCACAGACATTGAGTGAAGGTGACTCACTCAACGCTAGATGAATTATAACGCTGAGTGAAGGCTATACAGTCAAAGCCAAAGCATTGACAAGCTGAGAAAGTGGCTAAGTCAATAGGTGTTGAGTGAAGTCAATTCACTCAACGCCATACAACAAAAATCTGTGAGATAGGCTAAAGCAGTAAAAGCCTAATTGAAATGATATGGCTAAGTAGTTTGGCGTTGAGTGTTGAAGACACACTCAATGCCACATAACAAAAAGCTGTAAGTCAAACTGAGTTCAGAGTTCATCGAGCTGAGCTCATCGTTCGTCGAGCTGAGCTCACCATTCGTCGAACTCAGTTCAGTTCGTCGAACTAAGTTCAGAAAATTGGCTAAGGCAAAAAGCATTGAGTGAGGCATGCTCACTCAACGCTCTCAACGCCAGAGAAGCAGGAAGTATTTGCTAAGGCAAAAAGCGTTGAGTGAGGCTTATTCACTCAACGCTCTAAACGCCTAAGTTGCAGAAAGCTTTTCTAAGGCAAAAAAGCATTGAGTGATGTAGACACACTCAACGCTCTCAACGCTAGAGAAGCATGAAGTTTTTGCTAAGGAAGAAAGTGTTGAGTGAGGCTTATTCACTCAACGCTCTCAATGCCTTGATGGACAAAATTCTGTCCAAGTGTTTTGGCGTTGAGTGAAGCTCATTCACTCAATGCTTATACTACTAATGCTTGAATTTTGACTAAGTATTCAGGCGCTGATGTCAGCAAGTAAAAAAGTCAACCATATTCAAATTGTGAGCGGCAAAGCCACAGTACATGACAAAATGCGTCACAGGCCTACTATACGATAGTTAGGCGTTAAAGAAAAGATGCAGCCAACATTAATGGTGTGGGACCCACTGCTAAAAGAGCCATTGGGTTACAATAAATAAAAAGATAAGATCTTTACAGTAAGAGCAACTGTTGTAGTAGTTCTTCACAATCGCCATTGCTGTGGCTATAGCTGAAGAATAGAGAGCCCAAGACAAGCAAATCTATAGGCATATAAAGTTAGCTGTTGATATCAACATCTTCAACAGCAAGATTACTGGTTCCATCTTCATATGCACCTGCTAGCAAGCTCAGGGTGATTCACTGAGAAAGAGATAACAGCTAGGGCCTACCCTTGCTGCAGGTGCATCACAGATCTAGCCAACAAGAACATTCTCTTGGGGAACTGTGAAGAAGGAGATAGGGATGAACAGTTGGATCAGTTCAGAAAGGTGCAGAGAAGCTAATCTGCAAGTTACTTCCAGCATAATACAAAGAATCTACATCATTGTTGCTATAAAGAAGAGAGGGCTAAGCTTTAGGTTCAGTTCAGAAAGGGGCAGAACAGTGTTCTGCAAGTCACTTCCAGCTCAAGTGGATATACTTGTTGTTGTGAAGTAGTTGGGGCTAAGGAGTTCTTAGTCCAGAAAAGTATACTCAGGAAAATCATTTCTGGAGTCAAAGTTGGGCTAAGTCTAACTCAGTCAAGGTATATTGGCACAGAGAAATTTCTTTTGTAACCAATAAAGAACCTCACCAACCCACTTCCACTTTGTAGGATCCTTTGTGGATTTGAGTGGTAGGAGCAAATTTTCTCTGAGGTAGGATCCAAAAGTGGATCTGAGTTGTAGGGCAATATTACCTGAGCTGTAGGAGAGTGAATCTCTCTGAGTTGTAGGATAAAGTTTGCTCTGAGGTAGGGCTATCTGTAACGCCCCCGATTTTACGATGATATTATTTGATTTGGTATCGTCATATTTATGACAACAAGGCGTTACCTTTTTACATCATGTTGACGGCGTTGCACCGTTAGTGCATTTTCGCGTCTATTGGGTCTGTTTGACCAGATTTTGGGGTTTTTGATGAGATTGAATGATTTCTTCTTGGAAGAATTAAATTTGTGATATGTATGCTTATAGTAAGCATTTGATGTTAGTGTCTCAAGAATGGTGCGTCAGATTCTAGTGTTGCCTTCGCTGCTAAAAGAGTAGAGTCGACATTTTATCCTGGAATAATAAATAAATCGATTTTCTGCTTTTCCCTTCAGTTCTCGAGAAGCCCTTCCCTGCCCTCGAGAAGCTTCATATATAGTACTTGAGATCTGTCCTTCATTCTCGAGAAGTCTTGTCTTGCTGTTCTCGAGAATCCTTTGCTAGTTCTTGAGAAGCCTTATAGTACTCGAGAATTTTCCCTTCATTTCTCGAGAAGCCGAGAGTTGTTCCCGAGAAATGCTTCTACCTGTTCTCGAGAAGTATGCTCTGTTACTCGAGAAGTCTCCATCACTTCTCGAGAAGCTTTCTTTAGTTCTCGAGAACTCTTCTTCCTCTATACTCGAGAAGCCTCTTTAGCTCTCGAGATACTTCCTTTTACCCGAGAAATGCTCCCCTCTGTTCTTCCCGATAAATCCATGACTTCTTCTCGAGAATTCCGGTTCAGCTAACTTCGATATGTTTTCGTAAGTATTTAACTATTAAAGGTATATTATTTTAATACTACATTTATTATATATATATATATATACCTACTCCTCTTTCTTCCCCTCCTTCATTTAATCTGTACTCCTTCCTTCCCATAAATACCGAACCAGAGCGGCGCATGCAAGAGAGAAATCATCCTTTTCGTGGAGTTTCCGGTGGCCATCGACGGTGCTCCGGTGCTCGAAACCTTTAACCGAGTATAGATCCGGAAAGCTCTCAACGAGAGCTACGTCAACGTGGTAAAAATTTTCCCATTTCTTAAGTTTTTCTCATTAGGGTTTTTTGCCCTAACTTCTATTTCGACCATTTTTGTTCAGATTTCGACTTCCCCCGTCTTCCTTAGTCCAGATCTACGCCGATGTGTGATTTGGAGGTCTTCTCCGACAAAACCAAGGAAAGTGGTGGTTTTCCCCTCTTCCCCCCTTTTTCGATCTTGATGGGATCTCTAACCCATTTTATTTAGTGCTGTAATCATGATTGACTTGCGGATTAGTGGTACTGTTTCGATCTTTTACTTAAGATCCACTTCTATTATTATGTTCATGATTATGCTAATCCTACCTTGTTGAGTATGTAGTGATTTACTGATACGGTTGAATCTTTATCTTTTAATCATCTCTTAATTACAGTGAAGGATGAGATAGAATTTATTTAAGTTCATGCATCTTTCCTAGAGATTGATCAACCGTTCCCTAAATCTAGCAATGTTTAGTAGAATCCGATGTGCCAAGTCTTGAGATTTATATCATGGTTTTCTTTGTTACGGGTGTTAGTGGACGAAACCACCGCCACAATGTTTGATCCCTTTATTAGTACCTTGTGTAACTCTACTGGGTGTTTGGGCATCTGCGGTGAATGGTGGAGTGTATGAGTCTCCCCCGTAGTTAGACGGATATTATATCTGTGAGGGTGTGCCCGGATGAGTGACCACCTCGCCCATATTTTTGGGTAGAGCTGACCACATGTGGCTAATAAAGTTATGCAAATTCTTTATTATGATTTAATCATGCTTTCCACCTTTTAGCCTTGGGCATCTGGTGTAGTTTTATGGTGATGATTCACGTAAGTTCTATTTTCTGATTTTGGCACTTTACTTTTGTACTCTACTTCAGTACTTTTGGTTTTGGGTTGGTACCCCTTTTTGACCTTTGTTTTCCTTTGGCTTACTTTTCTGCTACCGCTTGTACCCTCTTACTGAGGTGTTCTGTCTTTGGAATACCTCAGGTTCGGAGCTTTAGCAGGTAGTGGAGTTGGTTTTGGAGTTCCTGAGCAGTAGTATTGGTTGTAGTTTTCACCTCGCCATTGTGAGGTAGTTTGTTGTTTTAGTTTACTTTACCTAGTTGAGACATACTTTTATATTATGTGGGTTCATGTCAGATTGTTGATGCCGACAGGGTAGTTGAATTTGGACACTTTGCTAGCTGTTAGTCTGTTTTCTTTCTGATGGTTTGGATTACTTGCTCTCTGGGATGTTTTATGCTAGGATTACATGATATGTATTTTCAAGTATAAAAACTTCTATTATTACTTCATGCATTGCATGTTTTAAAATTCTAAATCATTATATTTAGCGACCGTAAAAGCTATTTTTACAACTATTATAAACCTAGAGTCTTGCATACCATGAGTTGTCCTCGGGAGGACATTTATACTCATGTAAGAGGTCTAACCTTGTAAAAGAAGTATTTTCCGCAGCATATAACTATTTTTCTCGTAGACTAGATTAGCCACTAAGTCGAGGGATACGGCTAACTGCTTAACTTAAACTAGATTTTTCTTTAAATAACTTAAAGATCTTTCTTTTCATGTTAAGTATAAGTTTTGCCTGAATGTCCGTAGTTATCCCCTGCTGACATAACATCGTGATGCACATTTTCCCTTACTCTGATATATCATTTAATGCGGTGAAAATGCGAGTTGTGACAGTTGGTATCAGAGGGAGGTTGGTTTGATAAGTTGGTTGAACCAAACAATCTGTAGTAGATTTGATTTCCTTCTTTCATTTTCATACACACACCGATGTGTCATCAGTACGTCTTAGCCGAAGCATAGTCACTACACTCATAGCATGATAAGAAGTATATGAGGCATATTATATAGTATGACATGCATAATATGTGTTTGTATATGGATCCATCATAGGTGGCAACATGTGACGGTTATGTAGTATGAGATGCATAACCACCATCACATGGATGCCCATTAACGCATTTTCACTTCTCGTTGCTTGCAATGTTATGTAGTATGGGATGCATAACATTTTCATGTGTACGTCGCTCATAACATGCATTAAGGCCTTTTTAGAATGCATAGCACTGCATACATAGCATATTATCGCATAAACATGCGTGCTAAGTTAAGGTTTACATAATGATACATGTACACACATGATTTTAAATAAAAATAAAGAATCCATGCATTCATATCATAAGCACATGAGTCAATAGGGTGAGAGGATATCATCCTAAGTAGGACATTACATCATTTACAACAATCACAAAGCAAGTTTGCAGCATAAGCAAGTGTATTTTAAGTATGATCTGAACTAAGTTATGTGGCCTAGTTGTAAGCTAGGATTTTGATGAGTTGTTCATTTGCCCTTGTAGAAATGCCAGCTAAACATCCTGCGACTAGGTTGACTCCCTAGTCAAAGGGTGAGTCACCTGGTGCGCAAAGCGATGCGGTGATTGAGAGTTTGCATCAGAGTAATGAGGCTCTGTCGAGACAGTTGGTGGCAATGCAATCGCAGATTCATTCCTTATTGTCTGCCACTCCTACGCAGCAACCCTTAGTGAAAGATTCTGCCGTAGGTCAAGTCGTACCCATTACTCCTACTCCTCTGGTGCCCTCAGTGATGCTTCTGCTAGAGATGAATTTTATTTCGCATTTCCAGCGAATGGGCCCCCCTACCTATGACAGGAGCGCCGACTTTATGGTTTTGGATGATTAGATCATCGCTATCAAGGAAATGTTCTCATATTCGTGGATTGCAGAAGCCCAAAAGGTGATGATTGTGGCCTACCAGCTAAAAGGACTGGCGAAGAACTGGTGGATTCGGGAAAAGGAGAGTCTGAAGGAAGGATGCTCTTGGGAGTCCTTCAATAAGATGCTACTTAAGAAGTTTCTACCCTCGGTCGAGCAGGACCACCTGATGAATAATTTCCTACATCTAAAGCAGAGACAGCTCACAGTGAGTGAATATGAGATTGAGTTTTGTAAGCTGAGCAGATTTTCTCCGGATATGGTAGCTTCAGAGGTAGGTAAAGTGAAGCGCTTCCTCGGAGGACTAGGAAGCAATTTCCAACAATTGGAATGCACTTATAGGGCTGAAAGTTATGCTGAGGCAGTGGAAGCCGCTCTGAAAGTTGAGGCAATTGAAAAACGCCAAGAATCAAGGTGCCGTAGAGAGAAAGGAGAAGAGGAAAGGTGATGAGGATGGAAGCTCTAGGGCATCTGGCCCTTCTTCGATGAAGAAAAATGGAGAAATATATAGCTTCTGTGGTCGATCTGGCCACCCTTACGAAAGGTGTTACAAGAGGGCTGCCACTCTAAAGCAGCAGCAGGTGCTCGCCATCCAAGGTGCACCCAAAGGAGATCTAGTGTGCACGTTCTATACAAATAAGGGACATGACGTGAGTCGTTGCTGGTCGAAGGAAAAGGTTTGCTTCCAGTGCGGGCAGAAGGGGCACCTGAAGTCTTCATGCCCCCAGGCTCAGTCCCCACTGCAGCCTGCCCCGCTTCGGGCTCTACTGCCGCCACCAAACCAGGACAAAGGGAAGGGAAAGCTAAATGTGGTGACCAGGGAGGAAGCTCATACCTCTACCCAAGTGATATCAGGTTAGATTCTAGTTTAACTTTTACTCTCCATTATTTGCCATAGTTTTCGTTTTTTTAGTCATGTATGCTACGGTTTTAGGGGAGTTTAAGGTGAAAAATAGGTGGGCGCGCATTCTTTTCAATTTGGGTGCCACCCATTCCTTTGTGGCACGGAGTTCCATAGATAAACATCATTTGAACGTGGATCAATTAGGAGGTTCCTTCAACGTCAAGCTTCCCTACGGAGATCTGGTGATATCAAATCAAGGAGTTCAGAGATGCCTTATTTGTCTAGGTGATTTCCTATCCTTTGCGGATCTGATGGTGTTGGATCAGGTGGATTTCGACGTGATTTTGGGCATGGACTGGTTGTCCAAGTATGATTCGGTCATCTAGTGCAAGGCAAAGTGATTGAAATTCAAGATGGACAACGACCGACCTATGAGTGTCTATGGTTTTCAGGGAAAGGGTTACCTCAATATTTCTGCGGTACGTGCTTGTCAAGCTATAGAGTGGTTGCGAGGCATATCTTGTTTCTATTTCTGCTTTGGAAATAGCTTTTGTTACACCACGTCTTGAGGATATCTCGGTGGTGCGAGAGTTTCCAGATGTCTTTGCTGATAGTCTTCCAGGACTTCCTCCTGAGAGAGAGGTGGAGTTTGTGATAGACCTCATGCCAGGTACTCGCCCTATTGCTAAGCCACTGTACTGTATGGCTCCGCGTGAGTTAGAAGAGTTACGCAATTAGCTGGATGAGTTGCTGTAGTGTGGTTTTATTAGACCGAGTTCTTCTCTGTGGGGTGCCCCTGTTTTGTTCGTAAAGACGAAAGACGGTTCCATGAGGCTCTACATAGATTATCAAGAGTTAAATAAGGTATCCATCAGGAACAGATATCCGTTGCCTTGGATTGATGATCTATTTGATCAGTTGCGGGGATGCGTTGTGTTTTCGAAGATTGACCTTCGTTCAGGCTACCACCAGTTAAGGGTCCGTGAGGCTAATATACCACGACGATTTTTCATTCCCGGCATGGGCATTTTGAGTTCTTGGTGATGTCCTTTGGTTTGAAAAATGCCCCCTCTACTTTTATGGACTTAATGAATAGAGTGTTCAAGGATTTCTTGGACCATTTCGTGGTCGTGTTCATAGATGACGTCCTCATGTATTCCCGTAGTGTTGCAGAGCATGCTCAACACTTGCGCTTAGTTTTGTCAACCCTGATAGAGCACAAACTCTATGCCAAGTTGAGTAAGTGCAAATTCTGGTTACCCCAGGTGTCCTTTCTAGGCCATATTGTGAGCAAGGATTGTATTTCCGTAGAACCGACCACGATTTCTGCTGTGATGGAATGGAAGAGACCTTCTACACCTAAGGAGATTAGGAGCTTCTTAGGTTTGGCCGGCTATTATAGAAGATTCGTGGAAGGGTTCTCTGTGTTGTCTGCACCTCTAATTAGACTTACATAGAAGAACACCGCGTTCATTTGGAGCGATAAGTGCGAAGAAGCTTTCCAAGAGTTGAAGAAGAGATTGTGTACTGCTCAAGTTTTAATTTTGCCTACTGAAGGAGTTGAGTATGCTGTGTATGTGGATGCATCACACATTGGACTTGGTTGTGTTTTGATGCAAGAAGGAAAGGTGATTGCGTACGGTCAAGGCAATTAAAGATTCATGAAAGAAACTATCCAACACATGATTTAGAGTTTGCTGCAGTAATTTATGCGCTGAAGCTTTGGAGACATTTATTGTATAGCGCGCTGTGCAAGATCTACACAAACCATAAGAGTTTGAAGTACGTCTTCACTCAGAAGGATATGAATCTGCGCCAGCGTAGGTGGTTAGAGTATGTGGCCGATTATGAAGTGGAGATTCTTTATCATTTGGGAAAGGCTAACGTAGTAGCCAATGCTTTGAGTAGGAAGACTGCCAAAATCTTCAATCTATCTGTGCAGTCCCTGGTGGAAGAATTCTTGTTGATGGACATTGAAGTTGGGAGTAGTATTGTGCCTTATAGTTTGGAAGCAGAAGAACCCTCTTGGATTTCCCTTACCAGAGTACACTAGAAGGATGACCCTGATTTGCTGCATTTCCGGAATAGAACTGAGAAGGGAAAACTACCTGATTTCTCTTTGGACGAGTTAAATACTCTGAAATATCAGGGTAGATTTTGTATCCCCGCTTTTGGTGACATTTGGTGCTAAGATTTGTAATAAAGCTCATGGTTCCAGTGTTTCCTACCATCCCGGTTCCACCAAAATGTATAAAGGTCTGAAACAAATTATTTGGTGGTCGAGAATGAAGAATGATATAACAAAGTTTGTGTCAGAATGTTACACGTGTCAGGGTGTTAAGGCTGACCATAAAAGTCCTGGTGGTAAACTGACACTGCTTGATATTCCAAGTGGGAAGTGGGAGAGTATTTCGATGGATTTCATCCCCAGTTTACCAAAATCTCCCTGTGGGCACGATTCTGTTTGGGTGATAGTAGATAGATTGACTAAGTGTGCTCACTTTGTGCCCTTTAAGATTGGATATTCTATGAAGAAGATAGCTGAGTTATACCTTGATGAGGTCACCAGATTACATGGAGTGCCTATTAGGATTATATCAGATCGAGACTTCAGATTTACGTCTCGCTTTTGGAAGAGTTTACAGGAGGGGTTGGGTACTGATTTAAGGTATTCCACCGCCTATCATCCGCAGACAAATGGTCAGACAGAAAGGGTAAATCAGATCGTGAAAGATATGATAAGATGTTACATATTGGATCACAGTGCTGCTTGTGATGAGCGTCTCAGACTCATAAAATTTGCTAACAATAATAGTTATCAAGAGAGTCTGCAGATGGCCCCGTTTGAGGCCTTGTATGGGAGGCTTTGTAGGACTTCCTTGTTTTGGGCTGAGGTTGGTGAGAGACCATTGCTAGGTCCGAAAGCCCTTGAAGAGATGAATTGTGTTGTAACTCATATTCGAGAGAAGCTCCGTGTAGCACAAGAGCATTATGAAAAGTGAGGAGTTGCAAATATTCTTCTTTTTTGGTACTTTAGATAAGTAATTTTAGGGTATTTTTATAGTTTTTTTTGTAATTTTTATGCTATTTTTTTACTTTCTAACTTATTTTTTTTTCAGCAAATATCTGCATTCTGTAGAAATGCCTTGTCAGAAATTTCGTCGAACTCAGCTCTAATTTCGTCGAGCTGAGCTCGACGATTTTACTCTTGACCCAGTGGAAAAATTTAGCATATGGAAAATTCGTCTACTGGAGCTCGACTTTCGTCGAGCTCTGCTCGACGAAATATTGCCAGCATCTCAGCTCCCGATGAAATTCGAGCAGCGCTCGACGATAGTTTTCCAAGAATTGCGCTCGACGATTTGATGCAGAACTTCGCTAGACGAAATGTCCTGCGCTCGACGAATTTCCCCAGCTGAAGCTTGACGAAATTTTGCCAATCCAGCGCTCGACGAATGACTGTACTTCTCCACTCGACGAATTTCTTCACCACTCAATGCCTTCACCGGATAAAGCTCACTCCCTGTTGCTTCCAGAACCTGGCCAGTCATCAAATTTTTTGCTTTCCCTGCAACCAGCGTGCCACCTCTTGTAAATTTTTTGTTTATAAATAGAACTTCTATTTAAGGTCAAAGGGTTCAAACTTTTGGGCCAATTTTGTTGTTTGTGGGGCTTCTTGGGTGCACTTCTTGCTATGTAAGGAGAATTTTCTCCCCCTCTCTTTTATGTTTGTTTTAGCTTTGTAATCAACTTTTTCCTTAATAAAATATGTTTGATTTTCTCTCCTAATGTTGTCTTGGAATGGATGTGAGTGCCCCACTTTTGTTCTCTTTTTATCCTTTTTTTCTTCTTTGTCTTTCTCTTAAAAATGTACGTGTGCGTATGAGTTTAACTTTATGTTTTTATGTTTTCATAATTTTGTTTTTTATAGCTTTTGTTCTAGGTTTTCTTTTATAGTTATTAGTTGTTATGTTAACTTTTATTTTCTTGTCCGTTAGGATTGTTTAAGTTTTGTTTTTTTGTACTTTAATTTCATTTTAATGGTTTTATACAAGTGTTTTCAAAGTGGCTTCCTATCTTCTTTTTTTTACTTAGTCTTTTTATTTTTGTAAAACTTTTGTTCTTTTCAACTTTTTTTCCACTTTTTAAACTCTTTTATAAAAGTATAACAATGAAAAATTTGTTATTTTAACTTTTAGATAAGTTTGTTTTCTTTCTCTTTTTATTGTGTGTGTGTGAGTGTATGAGAATAAGTTTCATTTTGCTCTTACAATTATGTAGAGTGTGTGAGTGTATGGGATAATTTTTCTTGCTTTCTTTTATTGCTTTCTTTATCGCTTTCTCAATTATGTAGAGAGTGTGTGTGTATGAGATAATTTTCAATGTTTTATTTAATTATGTAGAGTTTGTGTGTGTGTGTGTGCATTTACTTCCCGCCTACTCATTCGAGTAGGACTTGCTTTCATTTCCCGTCTACTCATTTGAGTAGAACTTGTCATTTCCCGCCAACTCATTTGAGTAGGACTTGTAATGCATTTATTTCCCGTCTACTCATTCGAGTAGGACTTGTAATTTATCTTTTTTTGTGTAACTTAGCTTTTTATTTTATGATTTTGAAAGGTGTGAGTTCTCGTTTTGTTAGTTTTATAATTTTCTAACGTTATGTTCTTTTCTATCCCTTTTTTGTAACCCTTTAGCGCTTAGTCTCGAACTCACGCCTCTTTATAATCATAAGCCATCCCCATATCGATGAGTGGCTAATCGTTCTTAGCTCTCAACATTGAAGAGTATTGGGACATATGAAATAACTCTAAATAATTAAAGGATCTTTTTCTCACTTTAATTAAAGGGATTAAGGTTTGCCCCGGGTATACGATGTGTAGAACCACATATCGATGTATGGGATGTATTTCCATTATCCATACGCTAGTTAGTCGAGAGGCCGTGCGTATGGACTGATCACCCTTGGGTAAAAAGAGTTGCATGTATACCCTCGAGAGAGGAGAAGCGTAATTCTACCGAATTTGGTTCCCCACCCAATAGCAGGGTTCTTAGTGTAAAGCGGCCATTAAGAGGAATCCTTCATCGAACGAGAGTTCCGTCGAATTGTCTTAATGTTCAAGCGAGCGATATTCCTAGAGATAGGTGAGCTCATATTTATGGAACCTCCACGGCCAAGTTGCCTTTAATTAATTTGAAAACTAAGTTCTATAATTATTAAGAGTCATTTTAGTTTCAATCTGATTCAATGCCAAGCGTTAACCCTTCATCAAATTTCCTAACTCGTTTTCGTGCCTTTATTTTATCCGCCTTAGTTTATTAAAATCCCCACAGTATTTTCAGTAAAATAATAGTTACTCTTGGAAGAGTAAAAATAATCAACCCGTCCTCGAGAACAATAAGATCTTGATATTCCCACTGAATATCGAGTACTACATGCGATAGGCGCACTTGCCTCCTTTCGTTAAAAACTCTCTTTTTAGTAGTCCGCGACGTTCGACCAATCGAACCAACCACCTAAATAAGAGTCGGCCTCGCGACCATCAAGTTTTTGGCTCCATTGCCGGGGAGTCTTCGAGTTGTTATTTCGAATTCCGGAGTCTATTACTTTTACCTATCTTCTAAAAAACAAAAAAAAAAAAACTTTAAAACTCTATTAAAAAATCCAAAAAAAGAGTTTATTATTTAGTTTATTTTAGGGTGTATGACCCGTGAACAACCCTCATAGTCTGAAAATTTTAATTTCGATCCCTAGATCGAACGCTCCCTTGCGCGTATTCGATCTCAACGCCGAAATCATTTTTTAGACCTCAAAGAATCTATCGGAGAACCCTCTACCATAGTTATGGCAGACCCTAACCCTGCCCAAGCGGCCGAGCATACTATGTCTTTTTACGCCCGACCTAACCTTGATGATACTGGGTCTAGAATTGTTCACCCTACGGTGGCGAATAATAATTTTTAAATAAAATCAAGTGTCATTCAAATGATCCAAAATGCCGTGCAGTTATAAGGACTGCCGGATGAGGACCCGAATGTTCACTTGTCTAACTTTTTAGAAATTTGCGACACTTTTAAGATTAATGGCGTCACTGATGATGCCATTCGCTTGCGCTTATTTCCTTTTTCAATTAAATCCAAAGCGAAGACATGATTGAATTCCCTCCTGCGAGGATGTATCACCACCGGGGCTGAGCTTGCGAAAGGGTTCATAACGAAGTATTTTTCGCCCGCAAAAACTGTTAAGTTGCGCGCAAACATTTCTTCGTTCGCGCAGAACAATTCCGAGTCTCTATTTGAGACTTGGGAGAGGTTTAACGAATTCCTCCGCAAGTGTCCGCACCATGTGCTGCCTATGTAGTTGTAGGTCCAAATATTTTACAATGGGCTTAACTATCAGATGCGTCGAATGATTGACGCGGCTACCGGGGGCACTTTAAATAATAAAACCCCCAAGGCTGCCCAACCGCTTATCGAAGAGATGGCTATGAATGCCTACCAATGGAACATTATGCGGGGACGCGCCAAGCAGGCGGCCGGCCTTTTTGAAGTGGATGCCACTGCTCTCTTAACCCTTCAAGTTGAAAGGTTAACAAAGCCGGTGGCAGAGATGACTAATGCTTCCTCAACTCCACCTTATTTTATTCCCCCCAACATCTGCGTGGCCGAAGAGTTTATAGACTTCATAGGAAATTCGGGTCGTCCTTCCTTCAACCCCAACAACAACCCTTATAGTAATAACTATAATCCGGGTTGGAGGAATCACCCCAATTTCTCTTGGAGCAATGCGAACAACGCGCAGTGCCTCCCTAATTCTTTTGCGCTCGCATTTTTCCCGCCTCCTCCTCCGAAACCTTCATCGGTTGAAGAAAAGTTTTATAAAATACATAGCGTCCAACGAGTCAAATATCCAGAACATCACCAGATCGCTAAAAAATCCTGAACAATAGGTTGGATAGCTGGTGAGAATGATGTCCGAGCGCGCGCTCGGGGCCTTGCCGGGGAACACGGAGCCCAACCCTCGGGAGAACGCCAATGGTATAACCCTTCGTAGCAGAAAGGAGGTGGTCGATCCAAAACGGATCGATCCGCAGGTACATATTTCTCCTCCGACCCCTCTTCCCCCTTCTTCGATTATGCTACCTTTAACGAATTTAAACGAAAAAATTATTTTAAACAAGTCCATGCCGTATCCGCATAAGTTAAATAGTGAGCGTAAGGATGCGCAATAAAAAAATTTATTTTACTCTTGAAACAAATTCATATTAATGTTCCATTCTGCGAGGCGATCTCGCAGATGCCTAAATATGCGAAATATTTAAAAGAACTTCTTTCTAATAAAAATAAATTAGAAAATATTTCGCATATCTCTCTCAACGCAGACTGCTCAGCGACTCTTACTAATAAATTGCCCCCAAAACAAAATGACCCGGGACGGTTTTCTATCCCGTGCCTTTTTGGCAATATATAGTGAAATACGCTCTAGCAGATTTTGGCGCGAGCATTAATTTGATTCCGTTCTACTCTTTCAAAATTAGGTTTGGGCACTCCGACCCCTACTAATATGCGTATCCATATAGCGGATCGCTCGGTTAAGTTCCCTGTCAGGGTAGTGTAGAACATCTGATGACTAGTTTTAGTCAACATTTTTTGGGTTAGTTTAGTTTAAATTTTCCTAGGTTTAAGTATTATTTTTTATATTTTATGTATGCTATGTTTTAATATTTTATTTTTGATAATATGTTTTAATATTTTAATTTATGTTTGTTTGTTATGTTGTATTGTGTGTTATGTTTTTATTATTTTAGTTTTTATGTTTTGTTATTTTATGTTTTTGTTATTTGTTATTTTATGTTTTTGTTACTTTATGTTTGCTATGATATTTTTATGTTTGTTGTTGTGTTTTAGTCAATGTTTTAGTTATTTTATTTTAAAGCATAACTAATGCATGTTTTATTTTTGTAGGTTCATGCCCCTTTGATGCAGTCAATGATGCTACCCGAGCCCTTGTTTCCATCCTTGAAGCAGCCCGAGCCAAGATGTTGAAGCAGCCCGACCCTCTTCAAGTGCAGCCCAAGCCTCCTTCAAGTCCAACCCGAGCACACCATGCAGCCCGAGCCCTCCATGATGCAGCCCCCCTTTATGCAACTCGGCCAGCCCACACCATGCAACCCGAGCCCCTACACCAAGCAGCCCGAGCTCCTCTTCAAGCCCACATAATGAGGCCCATCATGCCTGGCCGACCTCCCCTCTCTCTCCCCTTTATTATTTTTTCTCCTCTTTATTCCTCATTCATCCCCCCTTCTATTTTCTATTTTTATTCCCTTAAATAAAATACATTGAACCTCTCCTTCTCTCTCCCCCTCATTTAATGTCATTCATGCATCCTCTCCAACATGCATGGCCGTCCACCCCCTTTTTCCATTTCATATCCACCTCCCTCTAGAACCTTCCCCCTCACCTATAAAAGGAGGCCTTGCCTCATGCTTTAGGAGGTTAAGTTTTTGTTTTGTGAAGGTTGGATTCTAGAGAGCAAGTGAGAGTGCTAGTTCAAGAGTATTATTTCCTCATTAAGTTCCTTTCATTATTGTAATTTTTTTTATTAGTATAATCTTGTCTCTTTTTTATTATTATTGTGTACTCCCTTCTTATCAATTAATGAAAATTAATTTTCTTCATCTTATTTTTGTTTGCTTTTCAACTATGCATAACTAATTTTCCGTTAGCGTTCGATCATGAGGATCCATGAAATGAGATGAGGTTATTTTTTTTACTTCTTAGTTTTATTTTTGTTAAATTATTCTCGATCCTTCTTTGATTTTTCTCGTGTCGACTCCGTATTTCCGGTATACGGTAGTAGGCCATTTGATCTCATTTTATAGTAGTCGAGAGACTCGTTGATTTGAAAGATCACTCAAAGAAGGAAGGAGTTGCACGCAATCCTAAAGATAGGACGACATAAATCCTTCGGATTGGTGTCAAATCCAATAGTGCGGATCACTTCGATAATGCAACTTTTGGCCTTTTTGATTTGCAAAGAGATTTCGGTCAAAACGTCTATAAGTTAGGAGATTTAATGCACTAGCGAGATTATTTCTTATTTTTGGATCCGCCACGGTCGAGTTTGGTTTGCAATTATGAAACTATATTTTTATCCCTCTTATATCTTTTCATGGTGAATCGTTGATCGAATGCTAGCCTTTTTATATGATGTTTTCATGTTAATTTTATTTTTAGTTTAATTTAAAATTCCTCAAACCACCCAACAATCGTACGGTAGGATAATAGTCGAAGCGTGAGTAATAGTTATTGACAACCCCGAGTTTTAAATACGACCTTTGTACTACAATTCGATAGGTGCACTTGCCTTTTCGGGTTGATAGTCATTTAATCCACCAAGTTTTTGGTGCCATTGCCGGGGACCCTTTTCGTCAATATTAGGAAATTGCTTTCGCTATTACCTATGAAAAAAAAAAAATTTTAATCGTTATCTTTTTCTTCTTCAAGTTTTTATTTTTCGTTCTTCTCTTTTCCTTTCTTCCATTCTCCTTCTATTTTGTTTTCTAGTGCATGACCCACACGAATCCGTCGCTACTTGTTTACTTGGACCCAGAAATCGAGCGCTCCTTTCGGAGAAACTTGTGATTCGGGGGTTCCACTTCTCAAACAGTGGTTGAGGATTCCGACGGTGATTGTAACATTAACTCTGAAATGGGAGAACCCAACCCAGAAAGGGTCCAGCATAGGACCATGTCTGATTATGCTCGACCAAACCTGGAGGGTACAGAAACAAGCATTGTTCGCCCTGCAATTACGAACAATAACTTTGAGCTTAAGCCTAGCATCATATAAATGGTGCAGCAATATGTACAGTTCGACGGATTACAAGATGAAGATCTGAACTTGCATATTGCTAGTTTTCTCGAGATCTGTGATACCTTTAAAATCAATAGTGTCTCAGATGACACGATAAGGCTAAGACTCTTCCCCTTCTCCTTAAGAACAAAAGCCAAATAGTCGATGAGTTCTCTTCCAAGAGGATAAATCACCACTTGGAATATTTTAATAGATAAATTTCTCGTTAGATATTTTCCTCCTGCTAAAACTGCAAAACTTTGAAATGATATTACTTATTTTTCTCAAATTGCTTCCAAGACCCTCTATGACACTTGGGAGAGGTTCAAAGAACTTTTGAGATGCTGCCCTCATCATGCTCTGCCTGTATGGTTACAGGTCCAGACATTCTATAATAGGCTAAATCAAGATACCAAGTAGATGATAGATGCCGCTTCCGGTGGTTCTTTAGACCGTAAAACTCCGGAGGCCGCTCTTGAGCTTATCAAGGACATGGCGATGAACACCTATTAGTGGAACTCGTCTAGGACTCGCCCAAATAAACCTGTAGGTATCTACGAAGTGGACTCTGTGTCCCAACTGGCGCTTTAAGTGGAGATGTTGAGCAAGAAAGTAACGGAGATGATTGCTACCTCCGCTTCTCAGGTATATGAAAATGCAAATGCTGCTGCTAAGCAGGTGGATTATCTGGGGAACATACCCAGGCCTGCTCAAAATAATTTTAATAATTTTTCTAATTTTTTTGCTCCTCCTGGTTTTAATAATGCTTCTAACTCGTATAACCCTGGATGGCGTAACCATCTGAATTTTTCATGGATTAACCCCGCAAATGCTACACGTCCACCACACGATTTCACTCTACCACCACCACCACCACCACAACCACCACCACAAAATAAAAACCAAAATTTTCAAAAACCTCCATCTTTGGAGGAAATGTTTTCTAGATATATAAGCGCGAACGAGGCAACCATTAGAAATTTAACAGGGTCGATGAAAAATCTAGAAAACACGGTCGGGCAACTCACTAAGGTTATCTCCGAGAGGCCACCTGGGAATCTTCCCTGAAATACTGAACCCAACCCAAGGGAGTACGCAAAAGTGATTTCCCTTCAGAGCGGTAAAGTAATTCACGAGCCCACTAAAGGGAAGAGCCAGAGGTGATTACCTTTCCTGTTGCTGAACAAACCATCGTTACGGAAATTTATGATAAAAATTTTGACAAAAAAAAGAAAAATGTGTTTTTGAAAAAGAAAAAAATAATTTTCAAAATGAAGCTCCGGAGATTATAAAAGAATTTCCGCTACCTCCCTATCCGGCTAAACTTAGGAAAGACAAATTAGATGATCAGTACCAACGCTTCCTCGAAATGTTCAAACAAATCCATATTAATCTGCCATTTCATGAAGCAATTAGCCAAATGCCTAAGTACGCTAAATATCTTAAGGATTTGTTGACTAACAAAAAGAAACTAGAAAATTTATCTCATGTAACGTTGAACGAAGAGTGCTCGGCGGTAATTAAAAATTTTAATCTTCCTAAAAAGATAAACGATCCGGGTAGCTTTTCTATTCCTTGCATTTTTGGTGATCTTTTTGTAAAGCATGCGTTAGAAGATCTCGGTGCGAGCATCAACTTGATGCTGTTTTCCTTATTTAAGAAGCTAGGATTGGGCACTCTCAGCCCTACGCGTATGAGTATCCAGTTAGCCGATCGATTGATCAAGTATCCGTTAGGTATCGTAGAGGACGTGCTTGTGAAGGTCGACAAATTCATCTTCCCGGTGGATTTTGTTATTCTTAATATTGAAGAGGACATCGAGGTCCCTTTTATCCTTTGTCATCCCTTCTTAGCCACCTCTCGAGCAGTCATTGATGTGAGTAACGGGAAGCTCTTTCTTCATGTGGGAGATGACGAGGTTACTTTTCTATAAATCAATCTATGAAAAACTCTTTGAAAAATGACAACTCTTGTTTTTTTGATGAGTAAAATAAAGACTCCTTTCTTTCTCTTTCCAATGTTTCTTCAAATGATTTTTCCTCTTCTTTTTCTTGTTTTTTTTCAAATGTTTTTGAAAACACGGTTATGTCCGTGCAAGCCAATTTTGAAAATGAACCTGTTTTTAGACAAAAAAATTTTGAAAATCTTACTTTTGACAAAGAAATTTTTTTGAAAAACTCTTACATTGAACAACCCAACCTTGAATTAAATTTTTTTTAATTTCGAACCGCACTCGATCGGTGAGCATCTAAAAAATCAATTAAATGAACTCGACGAGTGGCTAGCGAATGCTTATGAGAACAACAAAATCTATAAAGAATGCACCAAACTTTATCACGATAAGAACTTGCGCCACCCTAAAACGTTTAAACCAGGCAATCAGGTTCTTCTTTTTAATTTACGCTTACGTCTTTTCCCTGAAAAGCTTAAATCTCGATGGTCTGAACCGTTTACGGTCAAGCAAGTTTTTCCGTATGGCACTGTGTTACTCTCGTACCTAGATAAGGGTGACTTCAAAGTTAATGGGCATAGACTGAAGTTGTATTTTTCAAATGATTCGGTGTGTCCTGCAAAGGAACATCTTATTTTTGTCTCTTAATATTTATCTGCGTTTGAGACTCTTTCTTATTTTGGATATTTTTTTATTATAAAACTTTTATTATTAGTTGAACTCTCTTTTGTTAAATAAAGAACACTCTTGGGAGCCTGCCCAAGGCCTTTTTTCCTGCTTTTATTTTTTCTGTATTTTGCTCATCCTCCCGGTGGACAAACAAGCACAAGTTCGTGATTGCCGCTCCAACGTTGATGATTTCAAGAAGGATCAAGTCCAACCTGCTGGTGATAAAGTGAATTAAAGCGCAAGCATGGGGGAGCAACATCCGCATTCGGCCTCATAAACTCGGGGAAGTCCTGTTCTTTTTATTTATTTGTTATCTTTACTTTACTGTATTTTTCTCTCCTTCTCCTTCTCTTTCTCATTTTTTTCATTGAGGGCAATGAAAAATCTAAGCATGGGGGAGGGTTTCGTTTATTTTCTTTCTTTTTTCTTTTCTTTTCACAAAAAAAAAACACAAATAATTTTTTTTATCACATAGTTATATTAAGCCTCTTAGGAGTACTTTTTCTTTAGCTTTATCAAAAATCCAAAAAAATTACAAAATCCAAAAAAAATCAGAAAAATCAACAATCCAAAAATTTCTAAAATCTATTTGAAAATCAGAATCAAAAATTATTTTCTATCTTTATTTTTATGTTTCTTCCAGTGATGTGTAGGCCCCTGTGATTATTTAGTTCTAAGTAGAATTTCTTTGAAACGGTTTTTCTAAATCTATCATTTTAACATAGCTTAGTTTTACTAGTTTCCAGTTCTTACATATAGGCATCTGTTTTTAACGTTGTAAGTTAGTAAACTGTAGTTGTTTTTTTTATTCGATAAAATTACATATGAATGGTTGCTAGATAACGTTATCACTTTTTCACTTGTGGGGTAATTCTTTCTTGGTGTCTAGAACTTGTCTCTAGCGACTCTCGAAGCATTTGCGCCATTTTTCACGAACTTTAGAAATGATTTAGGCCACCCTTTGACCCATTTGAGCCTTTTTGCCCACCCAAAAATTTCACCATTGCTAAAACAATTTTTGGCCTTTTTCCTTTTTCCTTTGTTTAAGCTCCACTTTTCATTTTTCACCAAAGCCAAAATACCCTTCCTATTTTCACACTAGACTTTGAACTTTATTTTATATTATTGATGGGAAATTATCTTTGAAAAATGAAAAGGAATTTTTAAGCTTACATTTGGAGTTCTCCTATGAAGAAAAAAAATTATTATCCAAAAATGTGAAATCAAAAAAAAAAGAGAAGAAGTTTATTTTTGGACAATTATGTGAAAAGAAAAATACATGGCCTTGTGTCTTTTAGTTTGGTTTGGAAAAAAGAATGTACTTGTCATTTCTCATTGTTATGTTTTTATGTTTATTTTGAGCTCATCCTTGGTTTAGTGTGTTTTAACCATCATTTTTATCTTTGATTTACTATTCCTAATCATTTACCTAAGCCAAGTATTTATGCTTATAAAGTCCTTTTGATCTTTAGAACATGACTTGCATAGTTGAGAGAGTGTGAATGGACAAGCCTATGGCCACCATCATTGATGGATTTCTCTGGAGGTTATCTTGAGGTGATTTAGGGGTTATTGTTATTCTAGCAACCTAGTAGTTCGTTCAATGTGCCGTTTAATTAGAACCTTTACTTTTGTTTTTCTTATTTTCCTAAATTTTGGATGCCTTGTTTTAGGGATTAAGAAATGTGTAACTCTTCTTTATGTTCTAATGATATTTTTATGTCTTCATTTTCAAGTTTTCTATTATGCATTTCTCACCCCACTAGTTGTTAACATAGAAATTAGGATAGTTTAATTTTTCATATTTTGGTTTTCTTAATTATGAAATCCAAATTGCTTTGTTTGCTTTTTTTCCTCTTCCCAAGTTTTAAATTCCATTTGCTTGAGGGCAAACAAATACTTAAGCATGGTGGATTTTGATGACTAGTTTTAGTCATCGTTTTTGGGTAAGTTTAGTTTAAATTTTCCTAAGTTTAAGTATTATTTTTTTATATTTGATGTATGCTATGTTTTAATATTTTATTTTTGATAATATGTTTTAATATTTTATTTTATGTTTGTTTGTAATGTTGTATTGTGTGTTATGTTTGTTTGTTTGTTATGTTTTTATTATTTTAGTTTTTATGTTTTGTTATTTTATGTTTTTGTTATTTATTATTTTATGTTTTTGTTACTTTATGTTTGCTATGATATTTGTATGTTTGTTGTTGTGTTTTAATAAATGTTTTAGTTATTTTATCTTAAAGCATAACTAATGCATGTTTTATTTTTGTAGGTTCATGCCCCTTTGATGCAGTCAATAATGCTACCCGAGCCCTTATTGCCATCCTTGAAGCAGCCCGAGCCAAGATGTTGAAGCAGCCCGACCCTCTTCAAGTGCAGCCCAAGCCTCCTTCAAGTCCAACCCGAGCACACAATGCAGCCCGAGCCCTCCATGATGCAACCCCCCCTTGATGCAACTTGGCCAGCCCACACCATGCAACCCGATCCCCTACACCAAGAAGTCCGAGCTCCTCTTCAAGCCCACATAATGAGGCCTATCATGCATGGCCGGCCTCCCCTCTCTCTCCCCTTTATTATTTTTCTCCTCTTTATTCCTCATTCATCCCCCTTATATTTTCTATTTTCTATTTTTATTCCCTTAAATAAAATACATTGAACCTCTCCTCTCTCCCCCTCATTTAATGTCATTCATGCATCCTCTCCAACAAGCATGGCCGGCCACCCCCTTTTTCCCTTTCATATCCACTCCCTCTAAAACCTTCCCCCTCACCTATAAAAGGAGCCCTTACCTCATGCTTTAGGAGGTTAAGTTTTTGTTTTGTGAAGGTTGGATTCTAGAGAGCAAGTGAGAGTGCTAGTTTAAGAGTGTTATTTTCTCGTTAAGTTCCTTTCATTATTGTAATCTTTTTATTAGTATAATCTTGTATCTTTTTTATTATTATTGTGTACTCCCTTCTTATCAATTAATGAAAATGAATTTTCTTCATCTTATTTTTGTTTCCTTTTCAACTATGCGTAGCTAATTTTCCTTTAGCGTTCGATCATGAGGATCCATGAAATGAGATGAGGTTATTTTTTTACTTCTTAGTTTTATTTTCGTTAAATTATTCTCGATCCTTCATTGATTTTTATCGCGTCGACTCCGTATTTCCGATATACGGTAGTTGGCCATTTGATCTCATTTCATAGTAGTCGAGAGACTCGTTGATTTTAAAGATCACTCAAAGAAGGAAGGAGTTGCATGCAATCCTAGAGATAGGATGATGTAAATCCTCCGGATTGGAGTCAAATCCAATAGTGCAGATCACTTTGATAATGCAACTTTAGGCCTTTTTGATTTGCAAAGAGATTTCGGTCAAAAGGTCTATATGTTAGGAGATTTAATGCTCTAGCGAGATTATTTCTTATTTTTGGATCCGCCACGGTCGAGTTTGGTTTGCAATTATGAAACAATATTTTTATCCTTCTTATGTAAGACCCCTCTCCCGGAAAACAAAAACACGGCACGAGAGGGGTCTTATGCCCAGAACAACCGTCTTGAGGTAACACTAACACTCGGTCTAGCCTATACCACAAGACACCTATTCTGCCGGCTACAACCAATATCAACATATAAATGCAAACCCAACCATAATAATATAAAGAAGTCAATCCACACTAAGCATAATTCCATAAGTACATCAAAAGAGAAGCTAAACAAGCTTCTACATAATCAGAGTACGTAAATAGAATTGCCCCGAAGGGCTACAATAAAATCTCTCTCACTCACATCTGTAACCGACGGTAGCGACGGTACCGTCCCCTCAGGCCCTGTCGTCCTGGTCTGGCTGTCCAGCTGCATGACTTGCTGCTCCACCTGCGGGGTTTCCTCCTAAAAAGGAAGACGTAGCAACCATTAGTCATAAAAACTAAGTTGCTTCACATCCGCTCCCCCGATGACTCCTCGGCACCGGGCGGAGAAAGGAACATATACAATATATAAAACAGTAGTACAAGCAGGTGAAGTAAGTATACATGTCATAAGTAGCAATAGAAGTAGAGTATAAATGAGCAACCTCTTAATCTACAATTCTACCATCTACAACAGCAAGAGAGTATAATATTATAACAGTGAGTAACTCAACTTATATGGGTGCCAATACAAGCATATAAGTTGAGGGTCGTTCAGCAGTAAGTAACTCATCGTATAGGAGTGCCCATACAAACTTATACGATGAGGGTCTTGTGTATGTAATGAAGTGCAATTCTATGTATGCAATGCAATGAGGCACCCATGATCAAGCACATGCAATCGCTATGTCGACACAGACTTAGTTCCCACTATTCGAGCAGGTAGCTAACCTCTCAGGCGTCAACTGTCGTGGCCAAATGGTGATAGTAGAGCGGGCATCTCCACTACTAGGCTGGTCTCCACACTACCTGGCCTAGGCCTCCGTACGCCTCAACGCTAAGAACACAACAGCGGAGCTCACATGCGTACTACGGCTCAGCGGGTTCTCTTGGGTAAATGTGCACCAAGATCCTAGCCCCGAACTGGCCTAAAGGATGACACGGAAGGAGCCCCGGAAATGAGCATGAGGACCAAGCCCAACCGATCACTTGGCACGGAAGGAGCCTCAAGACGTAATCACCGAGGACCAAGCCCAACCGCCCAAGGTCTAACTGTCAACTCCCATCGGTGTGACGATTGGCGAGCCCGTAGACCTGCCACACTATCCTTAACTCGGGATTACGACACCGCGTGTCGACTCACACCACATGCAATTCCAAAATATCGTTGCATGGAAGGAGCCTCGGGACGTGAACACCGAGGACCAAGCCCAACCATCCATCAAATACGGAAGTATCCTCGGGACGTGAACACCGTGGACTAAGCCCAACCGTCCAACTTACTCATCTCAACCTCATTCCAACTAGTGACGGTCAACACCGCACTTGTTAACTTCCACAATGCTACCTGTAGGGAGACGACACTCTAAGCATTGGATTACTAATTCCCTTCGATCCATTCAACATACATCATGGCCATAGTTAAGTTATTTATATGCCCTTCCAAATGAATTCAACATGATATAGATAATGAACATCAATATATATCTACCAATTTATATCAGGCTCTTTCCTTAAATTAAGCTTGTCCACAACTCGTTATAAGAATTCAGATTTATAACATCAACTTATCATATCACTATGATTATTATGTCAAAAGAGTTCACCCAAATCTCGAGTTGGATCACAACATTAAATTCCACCAAAATCGAATTCCACATTACACAGCCCAGAATTTAGGTGCAGCATTAATCCGGGCAGCAACTTCGACCAAGGATTCCTGTGGCTACAAAAATCCGGCGAGTGCGTGTAACCACTTGTTGGAAAGATAATTTCAAGGGCTACAACTTTCATGTTTTGTCGAAATCCCAGATATGACCCCTTCTTGCTTGAAAATAGCCAAGAAGGTCGCTGCGTGTAGAACACAAATTTTGTACGCATCTTAAAGCGGAGTGAACGACATCCGTTCGTCTTACTCCTCAAGCGATTTTCCCGAAATCGCAACCAGAAGTTCCTCCAACCTTATTCTCCCTCTCGAGGCCATTCCTCTTCACGAAGCCACCCCCATCATCACTTTGAAGAGGGGGAGGTTGAAGGTGACTAGTCATTAGAACAAACGTTCTAGCAAGGCCTTTCCTAGAGCAATCACCATCTCCCATGTCTAGACTCTCTTGAGTCGACATCTCACCTAGATATCTATGGATCTAGCACCAAGGGATAGGGGAGGAAGCTCACCTCATTTCCAGCGGTACCATCATTCCCAGCCATGGATCTAGTCGTCCTCCTCCGTGGCATCATTTCCTCCTTATCGGCGATGGCGTTTCTCCTCTTCCAAAGTTTGGCTGGCTCCAGCAAGCCTCTCCTCCTCCAGAGCTCCGACTCCGGCGATTGGCTTCTCTCCCGATGGTTTTGCGCGGGTAGCGGCTCGGAAATTATCGAAGTGACGGCTAGGGTTTAGTTTTCTTATTATTTATATTAGCTCATTAGGGTTATGTCACTTCGCCATGTGTCAACCTCTGATTGGACCGCCCAAATTAGGTCTTATTTGAAATGACCGATCCAAGGGATCGTCCAACACGAATCCCGAAGTCTGGTTTAGTCCGCCTGTACAAGCCAGCGAATCTGCCTGGGCAGAAAAATGCACAAGTCAAATTCGGCGAGAATCAACTTCCATTCTCGACGATCGGCGAGTATAGACGGGTATTCTCGACGAATTCGTCGGGTATCAATAATGATTCCCGACGAATTTCCCTCAATAAGTTTATCGGAAATCCTGGCGTTGAATGCGTTAAGTATTAGTCAATGATACTCGACGATCGGTGGGTATGTCCGGGAATTCTCGACGAATTCGTCGGGTATCAACAATGATTCCCAACGAATTTCCCTTAACCAGTTTATCGGAAATCCTGGCGTTGAGTGTGTTGAGTATCAGTCAGCGATACTCGACGATCGGTCATCATTCTCGACGATCGGTGGGTATACCCGGGCATTCTCGATGAATTCATCGGATATCACTAAACCCATCACTCCATTCAACACACTTGACACCTTTTGCTAGTGCGCCCCGAGCCTGAGTCAAGTCTCTTGACTCAGAACTCGTGCGAGGGGGCCTAGCGCGAATTGGGACATTATATCTTATCTCTTTTCATGGTGAATCGTTGATCGAATGCTATCCTTTTTATCTTAAGTTTTCATCTTAATTTTTTTTTTCAGTTTAATTTAAAATTCCTCAAACCACCCAACAATCGTACGGTAGGATAATTGTAGAAGCATGACTAATAGTAATTGACAACCCCGAGTTTTAAATACGACCTTAATACTACAATTCGATAGGTGCACTTGTCTTTTCGGGTTGATAGTCATTTAATCCACCAACGTCCTTGTCCGAGTTGACAAGTTTATCTTTTCGGTAGACTTCGTCATCTTGGATATCGAGGAGGACACCGATGTACCAATTATACTCGGTCGCCCTTTTCTAGCGACCTCCCACGCATTAATTGATGTGAGTAACAGTCATCTCCTCCTTCGGGTGGGAGATGATGAGGTTACTTTCTCCATTAATCCCTCGATGGAGGACTCATCATCGAGCGATGATTTCTGTTATAATTTAGAGGCTTTTTTTCTGAGATCATTCTTCTCCCGTTTTCGAGTCAATTTTTCTTAACGACGATATTTTTGTGCTCGAAAATTTTAATTGTGAAGAGGATTCCTCTATAGGTTTGCATTTCGAACCAATTGGTTCGAAGGGCATTAGAATTAAAACCGCGTTAGAAGAACCGCCCATCCTAAACCTCAAACCCTACCCGAATCACTCAAATACGCCTTTTTGGGAAAAGATGATACCCTTCCCGTTATCATTTCTTCGCATTTGAGCGATTCTGAGACTTCCGATTTATTGGAAGTTCTACTTAAACATCGTCATTCAATTGTGTGGCAAATTTCTGATCTAAAGAGGATTAACCCCTCTTTTTGCACTCATAAGATTTTCCTTAGCGATAATTGCCGCAAAGCCATTTAGCCACAATGACGTCTTAACCCAAACATGAAAGACGTCATTAAAGCCGAAATAATTAAATTATTAGATGTGGGGATTATTTATCCCATTTCAGATAGTGCTTGGGTTAGTCTCGTTCATGTCGTGCCCAATAATGGTGGTCTAACCGTAGTTGAAAATTAGCACAATGAACTCATCCCAACTCGTACTGTTACGGGTTGGCGGGTGTGCATCGATTATAGGAAACTTAATGATGCCACCCGTAAGGACCATTTCCCACTACCATTTTTAGACCAAATTCTGGAGCATTTATCCGGTCATCCGTATTTTTGTTTTCTTGATGGTTTATTGGGGTTTTTCCAAATCCCCATTTCCCCCGATGACCAAGAGAAAACAACTTTTAACTGCCCGTTTGGCACCTTTGCCTACCGAAGAATTCCATTTGGCCTCTACAATGCGTCAGCTACATTCCAAATATGTATGCTGACAATCTTTGGCGAGCTGGTAGGAGACATCATGGAAGTCTTTATGGATGACTTCTCTGTATTCGGATGCTCTTTCCCGGATTGTCTTTGAAATCTAGATCGTGTCCTCTAGCGATGCGAGGACACGCATCTCATTTTAAATTGGGAAAAGTGTAACTTTATGGTTCGAGAAAGTTTGGTTCTCGGCCATAGGATTTCGATTAAGGGTATGGAGGTCGATAAGTCCAAGGTAGAAATTATAGAAAAACTTCCGCCGCCAACTAACGTTAAATCCATTAGGAGTTTCTTAGGCCATGCAGGCTTTTATAGATGATTTATTCAAGATTTTTGAAAAATTACAAAGCCGCTTACTTGCCTCCTGGAAAAGGAATCACATTTTGTCTTTAGTAGCGAATGCGAGTCTGTGTTTAATTTCATAAAACAAAAACTTATCAATTCACCCATTTTAGTGGCGCCCGATTGGTCCCTTCCGTTAGAGATTATGTGCAACGCAAGTGCTATTGCCTTAGGTGCCGTTCTTGGCCAACGCGCAGACAAATATATTCATCAAATTTATTATGCTTGCAAGACGCTCACTTCTGCACAAGTAAATTACACAACGACGAAAAAGGAACTCTTAGCCGTCGTTTTTGCATTTGATAAGTTTCGCTCGTATATAACGCTACCTAAGTTATCGAATTCACCGACCACTTCGCCTTAAAATATTTACTAGCAAAAATGGACGCCAAGTCCCGTCTTCTTCGATGGGTTCTCCTCCTGCAAGAATTTGATTTGGATATCCGGGATAAGAAGGGTGCAAAAAATTTAGCCGCCGATCACATCTCCCCTTTAGAAAATCTGGCTGCAAAAGCGCTCGTCGAATCTGACATAAATGACATATTCCCCGAGTAATGCCTCCTAGCCATTAATACTCTCTCGTCTTCCTCGCCTTGGTTCATAGATTTTGCTAACTAATTAGTTGCGCGAGTGCTTCCAAAGGACATTTCAAGCCAGCAAAAGAAGAAATTCTTTTCTAACTTGAAAAATTTCTTTTGGAAGGACCCTTTTCTTTTTCGTATTTGCGCGGACCAAGTGGTCTGAAGATGCGTCGCAGGTGTGGACTGCTTGCAAATTCTTTGGCACTGCCACGAGGGTCCAGTCGGTGGACACTATCAAGCCAACCAGACCGCTCGGAAGGCGCTAGAGGCGGGCTTCTTTTGGCCCACTCTCTTTAAAGACGCTCATAATTATGTGTGCTTATGCGATAGCTGTCAGCGGTCGGGTAACATCTCTCGTCGCGACTTGATGCCCCAAAATTTATTTTTAGAGTGCGAAGTCTTTGATTTGTGGGGCATCGATTTTGTTGGCCCCTACATCTGTCTTTTAAAAATATTTATATTTTAGTGGCGGTCGACTGCGTATTAAGATGGGCGGAAGCGCAAGCTCTCCCTACTAATGATGCGCGAGTCATCGTTACCTTCCTTAAAAAATATTTTCTCGCTTCGGCACACCTTACGCTATTGTAAGTGATAGGGAAATGCATTTCTGTAACGCCCAAATGGCTAAGACGTTAGCTAAATACGGAGTCACACACAAACTTGCTACCCCTACCACCCACAAACAAGTGGCCAAGTCGAGGTAGTAAATCGATAGATTAGGCGTATATTAGAAAAAACCATTTCACTTAATAGGAAAGATTGGTCCGTTAAACTAGACAACGCATTGTGGGCGTATCGTACGTCATACAAAACCGCAATTTGTTGTACGCCGTTTCGATTAGTCCATGGCTAAGCATGCCATTTCCCCGTAGAATTAGAGCATCGCGCTCTTTGGGCTTTAAAACTCGTAAACCTTGACGCTAACTTAGCCGCACAGGAGAGAAAACTACAACTAAACGAGCTCGATGAATGGCGTGCGAATGCTTACGAGAGCAATAAGTTCTATAAGGAGCGTTCTAAGTTCTACTCCCCAAATTTTTTTTCTCCGGGCGATCTTGTCCTTCTTTACAATTCTCGTCTTAGACTTTTTCCGGGTAAGCTAAAATTGCGATGGTCCGACCCCTTCAAAGTTGAATAAGTTTGGCCATATGGGACTGTACTCGTCTCCCACCATGAAAGAGGTTCTTTCAGTAAACAGTCATCGGTTAAAGTTTTACATAGCGGGCAATCCAGTGATCGGTTTTAACGAAACCATTACCCTCCTCGACATTATAACCCCGCCATAATAGTCAAGCTACACGACTATAAACGAAGCGCTCCTGGGAGGTACCCCATGTCTACCTTTTTCGCTCTTTCCTTATTTAGTTTCCTACTTGTTCTAATAATGCAGGGTTTCTAATTGGGCCTCCCCGAACACGTTCCAGGGAAGTTCCTACCCTCCCTTTTTATTTTTGTACATATTGCATTTCATTTCATTTTTGTTCCACATACTTATATTGCAACATTGGGGACAATGTTGTGATTAAGTATGGGGGTGTTTTCGTGCTTTCCTTTCTGCACTTCCATTTTCCGCACTTAAAAAAATTTAAAAAAACCAAAATGGAAACAAAAAAAACACAAATAAAATTTACAAAATGAAAACTCCAAAAATATTTTTTTTATCATCAAAATATGTAAAAAAAAATTTATTACAAAACAAAAAAATTCCAAAAAAAATATTTAGTTTTACTTTGTAAATATTTTCTGTATATTTTTGTAAATACTACTTTCTCTCTCCACTCTTCTTTTCTTCCTCTTCTTTGTAAATTACTTTTCTTTTTTTTCTTTCTTGTAAATAATTGCTTAAAAATCTAAAAAATAAAATAAAATCTTTTTTAGAAAACAAACATAAAATATTTCAAATATATATATATATATATATATATATATATATATATATATCTTTCTCATTTTTAGTATGTATATATTAGAGAATTAAACACAAAACAAAACAAAAAATCTAATAACTCAAAAAATAAAATAAAAAAAAGATAATAAATTAAAAAACCACAAAAAAAGATGATAACTAAAAAAAATCCAAAAAAATTAATTATAAAACAAATAATTCGAATATTCCATTCCTAACCCTTTTTGCATCCAATAATATAGTTGCGAGTTTATTTATATGCAAATTTCATTAATTCTTTGTTTACTATTCTTTTATTAATTAGAGATTGATAGATTTAAATAGCGAGGTTAAGTTTTAAAGAATATCATATGTTTTTTCTTAAGATAGGGGACTTATTTTAGGCACTACTTCTAATTTATCTAAAATAGAGGCACATGTATTATGTTAGAAAAAATAACTATAGACTTCAATTATTTCAATCTCAAGCTATTTGAAATACAGGAACGTTCAATTTATCAAAGTTGCTCTCAAATTTTTTTATTTAAAACTAGTTTTCTTCTTTTAAAAAAATAAACCCTATCTACCCATATTTATCATGTGTTACTTAACATGATAAAATTTCTATCCTTAAAAGAACCTATGTCAATGAGAATAAGATTTCGTTCCCTAAATATAGACATCCAATATTCCAAAAGATTATATGTTACGGAGTAAGAGGATAAAATTCATTACTCATATACATATACATTGGGTTATATGAAGTTGTTCAAAAAATTTATATGTTAAGGAAAATAAGATTTCATTTTCCTAAAACATCCAAATGCAAAAATTAATTAGAGGTTTGAGAAAAAATTACCTCACCTCTAAATCTAAGCCCCCTTCATAAACCAAAATAACCCCCTAGCCAATTTCAATGATTTTATAATTAAATTAAAATCTTTTTGAGTGCATAATTTTAAATTGCATTATTTTCTTTACAACTCTCACAAGCTAAAGTTCCTATAATTCAAATCTATTTTTGTTAGCTAACGATTACAATTTATGCTTGCTATTTGGTTACTTCAAGAAGTCTTTCATGCCAAACTTTTCCTCTATTTAAATCATTTTCATGGATCAGGACTTAACTCAAATACCCCGTATGTTCATTTTGATCTCTCTTTTAATTAATTCAAGCGGTAGCTAAACTTAGAATTTCTCTAATTCCTTATAAGTATATCTCCAACTTTTGCTCTGAAATAACAAAAGCTTAAGTATGAGGGTATTTGATGAGTTATAAATATTCTTCTTTTTTGGTTCTTTAGATAAGTAATTTTAGGATATTTTTATAGTCTTTTTGTTATTTTTATGCTCCTTTTTTATTTATTTTTACTTTCTAACATATTTTATTTTTAATTATTTTCAGCAAATATCTGCATTCTGCAGAAAAGCCTTGTCAGAAATTTCATCGAACTCAACTCGAATTTCGTCGAGCTGAGCTCGACGATTAAACTCTTGACCCGGTGGAAAAATTCAGCATATGGAAAATTCGTCGATTGGAGCTTGACTTTCGTCGAGCTCCGCTCGGCGAAATATTGCCAACATCTCAGCACCTGATGAAATTCGAGCAGCGCTCGACGATAATTTTCCCAGAATTGCGCTCGATGATTTGCTGCAGAACTCTGCTCGACGAAATGTCCTGCGCTCGACGAATTTCCCCAGCTGGAGCTCGACGAAATTTTGCCAATTCAGTGCTCGACGAACTGCTGCACTTCTCCACTCAACGAATTTCTTCACCACTCAATGCCTTCACCAGATAAATCTCACTCCCTGTTGCTTCCAGAAGCTTCCAGAACCTTGCCAGTCATCAAATTTTTGGCTTTCCCTGCACACTAGCGTGCCACCTCTTGTAAATTTTTTTGTCTATAAATAGAACTTCTCTTTAAGGTCAAAGGGTTCAAACTTTTGGGCCAATTTTGTTATTTGTAGGGCTGCCTTGGTGCACTTCTTGCTATGTAAGGAGATTTTTCTCCCCCTCTCTTTTATGTTTGTTTTAGCTTTGTAATCAACTTTTTCCTTAATAAAATATGTTAGATTTTCTCTCCTTATGTTGTCTTGGAATAAATGTGAGTGCCCCACTTTTGTTCTCTTTTTATCCTTGGTTTTTCCTTGTCTTTCTCTTAAAAATGTTATTATTTTTATTCTAGGTTTTCTTTTATAGTTATTAGTTGTTATGTTAACTTTTTTTCTTATCTGTTAGGATTATTTAAGTTTAGTGTTTTTGTACTTTAATTTTATTTTTATGGTTTTATACAAGTGTTTTCAAAGTAACTTCCTATCTTCTTTTTTTACATAGTCTTTTTATTTTTGTAAAACTTTTGTTCTTTTGAACTTTTTTCCACTTTTTAAACTCTTTTATAAAATTATAACAATGAAAAAGTTATTTTAATTTTTAGATAAGTTTGTTTTCTTTCTCTTTTTATTGTGCGTGTGTGAGTGTATGACAATAAGTTTCATTTTTCTCTTTGAATTATGTAGAGTGTGTGAGTGTATGAGATAATTTTTTTTGCTTTCTTTTTTTGCTTTCTTTTTTTGCTTTCTTTATCGCTTTCTCAATTATGAAAAGTGTGTGCGTGTATGAGATAATTTTCATTGTTTTCTTTCAATTATGTAGAGTGCGTGTGTGTGTGTGTGCATTTACTTCCCGCCTACTCATTCGAGTAGGACTCACTTTCATTTCCCGCCTACTTGTTTGAGTAGGGCTTTTCATTTCCCGCCTACTCATTTGAGTGGGACTTGTCATTTTCCGCCTACTCATTTGAGTAGGACTTGTAATGTATTTATTTCCCGCATACTCATTCGAGTAGAACTTGTAATTTCTCTTTTTTGTGTAACTTAGCTTTTTTATTTTATGATTTTGAAAGGTGTGAGTTCTCATTTTAGTTAGTTTATAATTTTCTAACGTCATGTTCTTTTCTATCCCTTTTTTGTAACCCTTTAGCGCTTAGTCTCGAACTCGC
Source organism: Platanthera zijinensis (assembly GCA_039513925.1). Lineage (NCBI taxonomy): Eukaryota > Viridiplantae > Streptophyta > Magnoliopsida > Asparagales > Orchidaceae > Platanthera > Platanthera zijinensis. The sequence continues at coordinate 69,424,857 of CM077095.1, read as the reverse complement.
ACCTCATTAATATCATAAGCTGTCCCCATACTTATGAGTGGCTAATCGTTCTTAGCCCTCAACATCGAAGAGCATTGGGACATATGAAATCACTCTAAATAATAAAAGGATCTTTTTCTCACTTTAATTAAAGGGCTTAAGGTTTGCCCCAGGTATTCGATGCGTAGAACCACATATCGATGTGTGGGCTCTATTTCCGTTATCCATACGCTAGTTAGCCGAGAGTCCATACGTATGGACTGATCACCCTTGGGTAAAAAGAGTTGCGTGCATACCCTTGAGAGAGGAGAAGCGTAATTCTACCGGATTGGGTTCCCCAACCAATTGTGCGGTTCTTAGCGTAAAGTGGACATTAAGAGGAATCCTTCGTCAGACGAGAGTTCGGTCGAATAGTCTTAATGTTTAGGTGAGCGATATTCCTAGAGATAGGTGAGCTCATGTTTGTGGAACCTCCACGACCAAGTTGCCTTTAATTAATTTTAAAACTAAGCTCTATAATTATTAAGAGTCGTTTTAGTTTCGATTCGATTCAATGACGAGCATTTACCCTTCATCGAATTTCCTTACTCATTTTCGTGCCATTATTTTATCCGCCTTAGTTAATTAAAATCCCCACCATATTTCCAGTAAAATAATAGTAACTCCAGGAAGAGTTAAAATAATCAACCCATCCCCGAGAACAATACGACCTCGATATTCCCAACGAATATCGAGTACTATATGCGATAGCTGTACTTTCCTCCTTTCGTTAAAAACTCGCTTTTTAGAAGTCGGCGACTTTTGACCAATCGAACCAACCACCTAAATAAGAGTCGTCCTCATGGCCATCAAAAAGTACGCAAACCGACGAAGGGTCGATCTGGAGTTCGCCGTTAGGGACTTGGTTTTTTTGAAAGTCTCTCTGAGGTCAGGTATTAAAAGGTTTGGAAGGAACCAAAAGTTAGACCCCCGGTATGTGGGACCTTTTCAGATTCTTGAGGGCATCGGAGTGTCAGCTTATAGACTGGATTTACCTGCTACCTTCCCTAGTGTCCATGATGTGTTCCATGTAATCCAGTTGCGGAAGTGTGTTTGTAGTGATCGTCAAGTCCTTGACTCGGTGCCCCAGATTCAGCCCAACCTTTCGTATGTGGAAGAGGCCGTCTGTGTTTTGGAATCTCAAGATCGAGTGTTGCCGTTAAATACCATTCCCATGGTCAAGGTTCTTTGGAGAAATCAAGACGTAGAGAGAGCGACGTGGGAATTGGAGTCCGCAATGAGGGAATATCATCCGCACCACTTATTTTAGTTTCTGGCATGTCTCCATGTTTTTGGTCGTATTTGATTTTCTCGTTTTGGTTTGGTTTTGGAGTGCTGTTAAGTTTCGGGATGAAATTTCTTTTTAGGGGGAGTGACTGTAATGCCCCCGATTTTTCTGATGATATTATTTAATTTGGTATTGTCATATTTATGATGACAGGGCGTTACCTTTTTATATCATGTTGACGGCGCTGCACCGTTAGTGCGTTTTCGCGTCTGTTGGGTCTGTTTGATCAGATTTTGGGGTTTTTGATGAGATTGAATGATTTCTTGTTGGAAGAATTAAATTTGTGATATGTATGCTTATAGTAAGCATTTGATGTTAGTGTCTCAAGAATGGTGCGTCAGATTCTAGTGTTGCCTTCGCTGTTAAATTCTTAGAGTTGACATTTTATCTCGAAATAATAGACAAATCAATTTTCTTTTGCTCTTTAGTTCTCGAGAAGCCCTTCCCTTCCCTCAAGAAGCTTCATTAATAGTACTTGAGATCTATCCTTCATTCTCGAGAAGTCCTTTCTTGCTGTTCTCGAGAAGCCTTTGCTAGTTCTCGAGAAGCCTTATAGTACTCGAGAATTTGCCTTTCATTTCTCGAGAAGCTGAGAGTTGTTCCCGAGAAATGCTTGTACCTGTTCTCAAGAAGTCTGCTCTGTTACCCAAGAAGTCTCCCTCACTTCTTGAGAAGCTTACTTTAGTTCCCGAGAACTCTTCTTCCTCTGTACTCGAGAAGCCTCTTTAGCTCTCGAGATACTGCCTTCTACCCGAGAAATGCTCCCCTATGTTCTTCCCGAGAAATTCATGACTTCTTATCGAGAATTCCGGTTCAGCCAACTTCGGTTTGTTTTCGTAAGTATTTAACTATTAAAGGTGTATTATTTTAGGTGATTGTTATGGGCAAACCAATTTTGAATAGGTGCAAACCAATTTTACAGGCAAATCAAAAATTTATATGTGCAAACCAAATTATTACGTGCAAACAAATATAATTTTTTAAATTTTTTTTAATAAAATATGAAAAAATAGTTTAACAACAATATTATAAAATTTAACGTATTACAAAAGTTTCAAATTCATCATAGAAATATTCTTTAAATGATGAGTACATCTTTTCGAATCTTTTTTCTTCGCTGGAGAAATACGAAACCAAATGATGAAGATGAGAAATACGAAAAGAAATGTTAAACCAGAAATAAGGAGCTGAAGATGAGCGAAAATGTTCGAAATAAATAAATTTGGAGCTCACACAATGGTCAGAAGCGAGAATGTGTGGTAGGTGTCATCACGTATGACGGTGTTGTAGGTGTCATCACGTATGACGGCGTTGTACATGTCATCATGTATGGCGGCATTGTACGTGTCATCACGTATGGAGGCATTAGCGGGTATGGAGGCATTTGCGACGTTGGCGACGTTGACGATGTTGGCGGTGTTGGCGGTTTTGTCGGGTATGGCGGCGTTGGCGGTGTTGGCGGGTATGGACAGCGTTGGCGGGTATGGCGGCATTGGCGCCGGGTATGGCGGGCATGGCGGCGTTGGCGGCGATGGAGGCATTGGCAGCGTTGGCGGCGTTGGAAGTATTGGCGGCGTTGACGGGCATGGCAGTGTTGGCGGGTATGACGGCGTTGGAGGCATTGGCGGCGTTGGCGGGCGTTGGCTGGCGAGGGCGGGCGTTGGTGGGCGGCGACGACAATGGTGGTGATAGGGAAATGATTTTCCCCTATCATTTTTACCGTAACATTTAAAATAATTGTTTAAGAATTTTTATTTTAAAAATTGGTTTGCACCTATCCAAAATAGGTTTGCCCATAACAACTACCTTATTTTAATACTACATTTATTGTATCTATATATCTATATATATATATATATACCTACTTATCTTTCTTCCCCTCCTTCATTTAAGCCGTACTCCTTCCTTCCCATAAATCCCGAACCAGAGCGGCGCAAGGAAGAGAGAAATCGTCCTTTCCGTGGAGTTTTCGGTGGCCGCCGATGGTGCTCTGGTGCTCGAAACCTTCAACCGAGTATAGATCCAAAAAGCTCTCAACGAGAGCTACGTCATCGTGGTAAAACTTCCCCATTTCTTATGTTTTTCTCATTTGGGTTTTTGGCCTTAACTTCTATTTTGGCCATTTTTTTCTTCAGATTTTGACTTCTCTTGTCTTCCTTAGTCCCGATCTACGCTGAGGTGCAATTTGGAGGTCTTCTCCGGCAAAACCAAGGCAAGTGGTGGTTTTCCCCTCTTCCTCCCTTTTCCGATCTTGATGGGATCTCTAACCCCTTTTATTTAGTGATGTTATCATGATTGACTTGGTGATTAGTGGTACTATTTCGATCTTTTACTTAAGATCCACTTATATTATTATGTTCATGATTATGCTAATCCTACCTTGTAGAGTTGTTAGTGATTTACTGATGCGGTTGAATCTTTATCTTTTAATCGTCTCTTAACTATCGAGTAAGACGAGATAGAATTTATTTAAGGTCATGCATCTTTCCTAGAGATTGATCAACTGTTCCCTAAATCTAGCGATGATTAGTAGAATCCGATGTGCCAAGTCTTGAGATTTATATCATGGTTTTCTTTGTTGCGGGTGTTAGTGGACGAAACCACCGCCACAATGTTTGATCCCTTTATTAGTACCTTGTGAAACTCTACCAGGTTTTTGGGCATCTTCGGTGAATGGTGGAGTGTATGAGTCTCCCCCACAGTTAGACGGATATTATATCTGTGAGGGTGTGCCCGGATGAGTGACCACCTCGCCCATATTTTTGGGTAGAGCTGACCACATGTGGCTAATAAAGTTATGCGAATTCTTTCTTATGATTTAATCATGCTTTCCACCTTTTAGCCTTGGGCATCTGGTTTAGTTTGATGTACGTGATGATTCACGTAAGTTCTATTTTCTGATTTTTGTACTTTACTTTTGTACTTTACTTCAGTACTTTTGGTCTTGGGTTGGTACCATTTTTTGACCTTTGTTTACCTTTGTCTTACTTTTCTGCCACTGCTTGTACCCTCTTGCTGAGGTGTTCTGTCTTTGGAATGCCTTAGGTTTGGAGCTTTAGTAGGTAGTGGAGCTGGTTTTGGAGTTCCTGAAGAGCAGTATTGGCTGTGGTTTTCACCTCGCCGTTGCAAGGTAGTTTGTTATTTTAGTTTACTTTACCTAGTTCAAACATACTTTTATATTATGTGGGTTCATGTCAGATTGTTGACGCCCACATGGTAGTTTATTTTGGACACTTTGCTAGCTACTAGTCTTTTTTCTTTCTGATTGTTTGGATTACTTGCTCTCTGGGATGTTTTATGCTAGGATTACATGATAGGTATTTTCAAGTATAAAAACTTCTATTATTACTCCACGCATTGCATGTTTTAAAATTCTAAATCATTATATTTAGCGACCGTAAAAGCTATTTTTACTAATATTATAAACCTAGAGTCTTGCATACCATGAGTTGTCCTCGGGGGGACATTTATACTCATGTAGGAGGTCTAACCTTGTAAAAGAAGTATTTTCCGCAGCGTATAACTTTTTTTCTCATGGACTAGATGAGCCACTAAGACGAGGGATACGACTAACTACTTAACTTTAACTAGATTTTTCTCTAAATAACTTAAAGATCTTTATTTACGTGTTAAGTAGGAGTTTTTCCTGAGCGTCCGTAGTTATCCCCTGCCTACGTGGCATCATGACACGCATTTTCCCTTACTCTGATATATCATTAAATGAGGTGAAAATGCGGGTTGTGACACTATCCTCCATAGCCAGAGTGGTAGGGCTTAATTTCCTGAGGTAGATGATCTTTGGATCACTTAGTTATAGGGCCTTGTGCCTGAGCTATAAGTCTTGGAGGAGACTGAGAGATCCTGAGGGATCTGAGGTGTAAGCTCTTTGAGCATTGGTTTGGAGAAGTGCCTTGACCAACAGGAAGTTAGCAAGGTGGGAGGAGAGTGGATGTACCCAAAGATTGGGGAACCACTATAAATCTGTGTGTATTCTGTGTGTTGCTTTTCTTTGTACATGTAGCTTGTCTTGAAAGCAAAACTTAATCTGCCAATAAAGCAGCCAACTAAGAAAGATTCAAAGATTACCACTAAGGACTAAGAAACATATTCACCCACCTCTAGGTGATTTAGTTATCCTTAAAATAAAGACTTTCAGCTAGACAGTTGGTTGCTGTCCATCCTGTAGCTCAATCTCATAGGGCAATATATGATGCTATCAACTTGTGCTAAACCACCAATCTGAGACCTGCTGATACCAATAAGACATTGAATGCTAAGACTAACCACATGCAGGCAAAATGCCAAGGCATTGCTGAAAGAAACAAGAAGAAAGCTACTATCTTCCTTCATGAATAGAAAACTGAAGTATCAATTTCAAAATCTGTTCAGAAAAGAAGATACAACATCCATGAGTGTTGGTGCTGTGGGAAAGTGGGACACATTGTTGAAATTTTTGAAGTGAAAGTGACGGCCTAGGTGGATAGACCGCGCAGATTGGGCGGATAGGATTGGTGACTTGCAAGGTCGGCCAGTGGTTCTGCAGTCGGCTTGTTCCCAGGATGAAACCAGGCAGATAGGATTGGTATCCGCGGGAGCTGTGAACTCATCTGGAGTTCGCCGAGCCCGGCTTATTGTAAACTCTTCTATAGCTCGCGAGTTTGGCATAGGCGTATGCCTTGGACTTTCTTTGGAGTGGTTTGGTGGAAACTTCGGAGTTCGCCTGTTAGTGCGGACTATTGTTTGAGTCTGTCGGTTTGTGCAGATTGGCTCTTGTCTCTACTAGTGTTGTGTTCACTCCAGGGAGTTACTGGAGGTGTGGACTTAGTCTGGTTTGTACCAAGTCTGGTTGTGCTCAGTTCGCAGAGTTCGTCAGGTTGTTCGGGTTGCTTTTCTATCTGCCAAGCTCGACCACTTGTCAGCTTGGTACTTTAGTTGTGGGCTTGAAGTGTGCGGACTGGAGCAGTGTCCGCAAGTGTGGAAAACTGGTCTTGGATTTGTCCTTGTGGTGTTTAAGGTGGATAAGGTTTCTATCCGACCTTGATGGTGCGACAAGACAGACCGGTTTCGTGTTTGCGCTGCGCGGATACGCTTTGTACTCACAGCGAGATAGGTTGTGATCCTATCGTCTAGTGCGGTGACCATACTCCTCTCCTTACATATAAATAGAACCCCATGTCACATCATATAAACAACCGAATGAATAGTAAGTGAGCTTGGTTTGTTGTTGCGGGCAGGTTTTTGTATCTGTTCGGTTTGAGAAGTTAACCAGTGTTTTCTTTTGCAGATTATGCGGATAGCACTGAGAAGCCAAGGACATGGTTCTGAATTTAGATGGTTCTGACTTTGGTCAGGGATAAGTGTGGACTCTGCGGATACAATCTGTAACATCCCATTTCCGGCTAGACCCCTAGGAGTCGGTCTATCGTGAGAGAACCCTAGAAGCCCAAGAATTGAAGTACAACGACTGAGACTTCGGGTCACGGGTTGGTCACGCCCGTGACCTATGTGTCACGCCCGTGACATAGGGCATGACTCCTTCGACGATCGTCGATCTTCGTGAGACGATCGTCGAATTTGAAACCCGGGCCTGTCACGCCCGTGACCTATGTGTCACGCCCGTGACCTAGGGCGTTACTCCTTCGACGATCGTCGATCTCCGTGAGACGATCGTCGAACTTGCAACCCGGGCCTGTCATGCCCGTGACCTATGTGTCACGCCCGTGACCTAAGGAGTGACCCCTTCGACGATCATCGATCTTAGCGGGATGATCGTCGAAGCGCAGAATTTGCGTCATGGCCATGTCACGCCCGTAACCCAGGTGTCACGCCCGTGACCTAGGGCGTGACCCCCTTCGGCGATCGTCGATCTCAGCGAGACGATCGCCGAGCGCGAAATTTGCATCTTGACCCTGTCACGCCCGTGACCAATGTGTCACTCCTGTGACCTAGGGCATGACCACCCTTCGACGACTGTCGATCTCAGTTCGACGATCGTCGACCTCATAATTTGCCACTCGGGCCTGTCACGCCCGTTACCTATGTGTCACGCCCGTGACAAGGGCCGAAACGTCAGCCAGGCTGGAAATTCCGGTAACCGATGTCATAATCAATTCTGGTTATGGGAAAGTACAGCAGAAATATTTATGGGCTGTTTCCTTCTCTAATTATTTAATAGAAAAAGAGAGAGTGAGGTCCAATAGGAAATCGCCACCTGGATCAGCCAATTCATCTTCCACCTTTTCCTCTTCCCTGCATCATAACTGAAATGTTATTAAGAAGAAACATTCATGGCCATGAATGTTTCATCCTTTCCCCTCCCCATTGGGAAATCTATAAAAGCCCACTTGGAGCAAGAGGAGAAGGTTACACGCTCGATCAAATAAATTCAGACTTTTGCTCTTGCTGTAGGAGAAGTTCGGGAACGCCATCACCGCGCCATGACAATCCGACGTTCATCTCGCCTTCAAACCGCGAACAAGGTCCTCCTCTACTTCTTCTCTTATGGGTAGATCTTAGGATCTTAGAAATGAAGTTCGTGCTCAAAGGAGCCGGACCTACCTCGTGTTTTCATGGAAAACCATGGAAAAATATTGTTTTGAGTTCGCCGGAAACCGCCACCTCCGGCGACCAACCCACCGCCGACCGATAGCCATCGCCTAAACGGAGGTGGTGGTGGTTGGCCAGGGAGGTGATCGGATAGCCGACGATGGATCATGGAAAGGTTACAGGAAATACGAGTTTCTGTGTTCTGGCGTTCGGTTTCATGTAGAAGATGAACAGTAAAATCACTTTTTAATATATAAATTATGTATATAATACATAATGACAAGATACATTATTTGAGTATATTTTTAGGCTGCAAAACGAGTTACTTAGAGGCCGATTTAGGAAAAATGGCCAGTCACTAAAGTTGTAGCCCTTCGAGTCTAGATTAATTTAAAATTAGTTTCAACTCGTTTGGGTAAGCGGTTTGACCGCAGCACCTATTTTAGTGGGGGCTGTACCTAGAGTTGGGCAGAAATTAAAATGGATGCCCACTCTTAGTCCCTTGTCCAAATGACCTAAAAGTTGGGCAGGGGGTTAACCTTAGCTATATCTAAAGGCAGTCCAAAAATGGGAATTTTTGGAGACACTTTGCTTAAAGTTTTTGTTTTAATTTAATAAAGATAGAGGAATTTATTTATGTAGTCAAATAACCTCCAAACCCTCCCAAATTTTGGTGAGGCTTCCCTGGCTATAAAACTTAGCTCTGTACAAATTTTCAACTCATTTGGATGAGTTTTGGATAGGGAGTCACCTATTCTTAACTAGGCAAAAGTGAGGCATTTTTGAGTAAAAAGTGCACGAGAGGTTGGAACGGTCAAATCACCTCAACTGAGGTTGATATCTTGACCACTGACTTGGAAGGGTTATTATAACCCACTTGGAGAAAATGGTGTGGTTTAGGGTTGGTTCACCCTAGGATCCAAACTCAAACCCTAGATGGAGGGTTTTGAGGGTTGTGAAGGACATGGGGGCAATTGCTCTCGTATTGACTTGAAACTCTGTAGAGTTGACATTAGCATGATAAGAATCATCAGAATGGAATATTGGAGAATTTGGAGACAAGTAGATACCTTAAAACCTTAATCTTATCTTTAGGGTAAAATACTAAATAAGCACAATCCGTCACTAAACATTATTTAAAGGCTATGAAACTCGGGTAGAGTAAGTTTTGGAGTGGGTAGAAGCTATAGGAATTTTAATGGAATTTTATGATGTTTATTTCCAGCACTTCATTTGTAAAGTTGATTATAACCCCAATTGATGTTTTTATTATTTGTACCTTTCTTTTCATGGAAATCTCATGAAATCTTGGAAATAAATGTTCTAGGACAGAATGGTTACCCTTGAATTTTTTGTATAATTTTTAGTTGAGTAAATCCAGTACTTCCTTCACAAATGTTAAAAAGGGGTTCTATGCTTTGAAAATTATTTAGGGATGATTTTATTACTGAAAAATTATGAAACTGGGTCAGTGCTATTTTTAAGCCTTTATCTGCATATTATAAATTATTTATAATTTTTGGAAGAATATTCTCTGTACTTAGTTCATAAATAATGGAAGATAGTAAATATTGCTAAAATAGTTTTGTTGCCCTTTTGATGATAGAAAAATTATGATACCTTGGATTTACCCTATTGAGATAACCTACTATTTATTGTAATTTTGTTGGACATGTTGCATGAGAACTTAGGGTAGTTCATCTTCAAATCGGAAGCCTTTGGAGTTTTGAGGAAATTAATTAAATGCCAGATTAATTAGGAAAATTACCACATTCTGGATGTAGGCCATTTATATCATGATAAGTCTCCAGTAAATAATTAGGGGCATTTGGATGAGTTTTGGGATCATTGCATAACCGGTTCTACATATAGTCTAGGTTGGTCTGCATATAACAAATTTGTGAATTGCAATATGACAGGATCTGAGAAAGTTGTTGGAGTTAGTCATTTTGTCTGGGTGGACAATTGTGGAAGATATCACAATAGGATGATATGAAGAGTAGAGAGAAGTAGTGATAGCTAGAGTTAAGAGGTGTTCGGGTTCGACGAAAGATCGTCTTTCCCGAAGAGAGGAAGGTTAGAAATCACCCTAGGATAGTCTATCGTAATATGAGAAGGGAATGGGTAAAGGGGATCAACCAATAACAATAAGTGCCTTGCGAAAGGGAACGATGAGCTTCAGCTATCATCATAGTTCCTAATCCCCTTTGAGAGCCCTTCACAGGGAATACCAGGGGCAGTCCTGGGTTAACGTAAACTGTAATAACAAACTGACAAGAGTAACTTAGTAATTAGGGCTGCACTTTTCACAAAAACTGTTGGCACAGGAAGATTGATGAGAGCTTCGGCTTGGTTGGTTAAGAGACAGACGGAATGGTCCGGGGAGCTTCGGCTCGGTTGGTTAAGAGACGGACGTTTTGATCCGGGGAGCTTCGGCTCGGTCTTTGTGTGTTTACGATTAAACTTGCATGTGCATAAAAAGGAATAAAAGTTAAGGTGGTGGGTCTTCGGTATTGGAGGGTCGATGCACCGACGCCAATACGCTGACTCGGCAAGTGTGGTTAGCATTTCGCCAACAGAAGTCCGGTGCGCCAGCCGGCAAGAGTACGCAGGCGTCCGCTTAGTGCACCAAGTGTTGAGGCGTACGATAGGTCTGACCGGTAGTGCTTTACTGGTTTAGAGGTGGGCGAGGCCCAACCCATTGCTTTCGTCTGCCACTACGGAGGTATCCTGGGAGGTAACAACTCCGAAAGGGGGAACTAAAGGTCTGTGTTCACAGAGTCGGGTGTGTGAGTTGCACTTACATGATTCATCATACCCACTTGCATGTCATAGCATAATCGATTCATTTAACCCTGACACCTAAAGTATAAGTGGTATGGGACGCTTATACATTAGGACCTGCAAAACGACCCCTTAGTCAATAAGCTTGTGTGGGCAAGTTTATAAATTAAGGTTAATTTCAATATAAATATATGCTGCTGTTTGATAACCGACACACCAACGTATAAGTGGTATGGTACACTCTATACGATGGGAGCCTTGCAGAAGATCCCTTGGCTTATGCGCTTTCGCACATAAGTTAAGGTTACCTTTCCTACTTTCTGTTTTCTGTCATATTTATTATAGAATTGCTAGATTAGTTCCGCTGCCATCTGTTTCTTGATTAAATCTCCACCTTCATGTCCTTCCCTTTCTTCCTCTCCGCTCGGTACTTTAGGAGCCATGGGGGAAGGGGTAGGGGATGATAGGGCTTAGTCTTTATGACTAACAGTTTTCGAACTGCATCATTTTAGGGGATCGTTGAGCCCAGCATGGAGGAGCAGCCCCGGAGACCGGTGCGCTTGGAGATGGGGCAGTCTAGCTCCGGAGTTCATACAGCTGGAACCGTGAGTCTCGACCTTGAGTAGCTTTGTTTTTGCTTCCGCATGAGAGACTTGTAGTGAGGACATGTTGTACTGGGCATAAGCCCGCATTTATAGTACTATGATTATTGTTATTCTGTGGACACTCCCTTCGTGGAGTTTTATTTTATATAAGTGATATACTTTCAGTGGACTTGCACTTACTTCAAATATTGTGCTACCTTTCTGCGATCGAATTGGCCGGCAGAATCGACGCCTTGTGGTGATGACCCTTCAGGACGTAAAGGTGTCACCGCAAAGCGGCGATTCTGGGCCTAAGACCCCGGGTTTTAAAAAGAAAGGGGGGGGGGGGGTCTTACACAATCGACGGTTAGCAGCAGGTCGCGACTTGAGACTAGGCGGTCTTCTCATCATCAACCTTTCCTAGTTCAATAAGGATGTCCGCTTCTAGCGGGTTGTTCAGTTCGACAATAGCTGTTTGCGGCTATCTAGCAGCTAGGAGACCTCGCGGTTAGGTGGATTGTAGATTACGGACATAGTTCTTCAACATTTGGAATAATGGGGTGTTCGTGCGGTTAAGTTGCAGTCTATCGACTTAACGTCTTCAGCGGACTCCTTAGTGCAGTGCGGTTGAGTCGACGGTTACGATTTCTAACCGCACTGTTAGCTTTTGCCTTATTATTTTTTGCTTCTATTAGGTACATTGACGAATCATGTCTTGCCATGTATGTCTCGCATTGTAAAGAAGATTGTAGTACAAGATTTTCTTAGTCTTTTTTTGCATCTAGTTTACTTGGCTTGGTTTGGTTGAATGTTCCTTTGACTTAGTTTCCTATTTTCCGCGTTTCACAAAGTTTTACATGGTATAAGAGGGAATAGAGGTTTGAGCAGTGATCAACCGCAGACTTGCTTTTTTTTTGCTTCTAGAAGTTAAGTTGCACAGTGTTAGTTCAGTGGAAGGAGTTTTTGCAAGAGGTCTTAGAATTGAACTTTTAATGCCGACCAACTTCAAGAAGCGGAGGTCGTGCATGGAAAGTTATCTTCTAGGCGAGGACCTTTGGGAGGTCATTTGTGGAGATGGAAGGCAAGAAGAAACTACTGTCGCTAGCAATTCTGAAGCGGTGAGAGCTTGGAGGATTACAAATGCTAAGGCGGTGTTTACTCTTAAGTATGTTATCTCATTGGAGCTCTTTGACCACATCATAGGATGTCTGTTAGCTGTTGAGATTTGGACTTCCCTTGATGGGTTGTTCAATAAGAATAAGTCGTATGTTGATGATGGACCTTCACCCTCTTATTATCAAGAGAGGAGTTATGCTCCTAAGTAGAATGGAGGAAAGAAAGAAGGGCCAAGGTGTTACAAGCTCAATTTTGCCTGGTCACTTCAAGAAGGACTGCAAAGTTGAACTTCAGCCAGAGCACATTATAGGTAAAGAGGGAGCTGGCTCTTGTGCTGAGGAAGGAGGATGGGGGAAGGCATTGATGACAGGCACGGATGTCCGTGCTTTGTCCTCCATCAACTACCAAGACGATTGGATCGTGGACTCAGGGTGTGGTCACCACCTCACCGAGGATGAGTCAAAGTTTACTTCTCTACAAGTTAACTCAGGAAATGAAGCTATTATTACCGCTAATGATATGGTGTATACTATCAAGAAAGAGGGTGTCGTTTCTTTGGGTAGTGATAAGGGTCCACTCATCTTGAGGAGTGTTTATCATGTACCAGGCATGAAGAAGAACCTCTTCTCTATGACCAATGCAGTGGATGCGGGTTATCACGTTCTGTTCGGCCCGATAGAAGTGAAGTTTCTCCACAATGTGTTAGCGATGAAGGATGACGTTGCTCATGAAGGGAGAAGGGTAAAGTACTTGTTTGTGTTATCAACAAAATTCTATGTTGATCGGATGAGAGCTAACGATAGTGCTGCTATCTAGCATGAACGGCTGTGGCATGTTGGGATGGACAAGGTTAAATCTATGGCAGTGAGGAGCCTTGTGAAAGGGCTTGCCTAGATTGTCATCCTTTGGTGACGGTCATGCTTTTGCGGCATGTCAATATGGAAAGGCTCATCGCCTTCAGTTTGAAAAGTCACAAATTAGGTGTAAAGCACCATTGGAGTGCAACCATGGTGATCTGATGGGACCAACAGTCACCGCCAGTCATGGAGGCAACAAATATATGCTAGTGTTGATTGATGACTATACGAGATACACTTGGGTGTACTTTATGAAGGAGAAGTCGGACGCATTCCAATTATTCGTGGAGTTCAAGGAGCTAGTGGAGGACCGACTTGGCCTACAGATTAAGAAGTTGAGAACGGACAACATAGATGAGTTTATTTAAAATGGGTTCTCTAACTTCTACAGGATGCACAGAATCTGGAGAGAGCTCACTTGTGCACATATTTCACAATAAAATGGAGTAGCAGAGCAGAAGAGTCATCATCTGACGGAGACCTACTAGTGTTGTCTTTATGCAAAAGGCATTCCTAGGGCCTTTTGGGCAGAAGGGATGGCCTGCGCAACATATATTATCAATCGAATGCCTCTGAGTCTGATCAACATGAAGTCTCCTCATGAGATGATGTTTAAGGAGAAGCCCAACGTTGGACACCTTTGGGTGTTCGGATTGACCTGCTTTATACATGTTCTTGATGCTCTCAGGCCTAAGCTGTATGCAATGGCAAGGAAACTTGTCTTCATTGGCTATGACGAGAGGAAGAATGGATGGAAGTGTATGGACCCTGCCATGAAGAAGTTCGTCATCTCTAGAGACATTGTCTTCTACAAACTGACTTCGTATGGAGGTGGCTCATCTATGGAGCTACAGGAAAGCAGGTCGGTTGGCAGGCAAGAGGAAGTTGCTAAGGATATTTTTGTGGAGCTTCCTGTGTCACCAAGAGCTCTGGGTGTTTCTAGCTCCGGGGTGGAGGCTTCTAGTTCAAGAAGTAGGGGGAACGATTCTCCAAGTATGCCTGAGATCGTAGCTGATTTAGAAGAAGAAGCGAAGGTGGTGAGTCATGGTCAGGTTCTTCGGAGATCGAAGAGGACCATTAAACCACCAGCTAGGTACAGTGAATGGAACATGGCGAGCTTTGTCTCTTGTTGTCACAACCCGCATTTTTCCCATATTAAATAATATGTCAGAACAAGAGAAAATACGTGCTGTGATGCCACACCGTGTAGGGGACAACTGCATGTGCTCAGGCAATGACAACTCCTAAGACTTAATATGAAAATACATGATTTGAAGTTTTAAAACAAGATTTAAGTTAGGTAAATTAACCGTGTCCCTCGGTTTAGTGGATTAACCAGTCCACGAGATTAGTGTAAGTAGAAATACGCAGCGAAAAATACTTAGTTTTATGCATTCTGTATGTAATGTGAACATGAAAATCATACGACGTAACATGAAGTGCAGACCCCTATGTTTATTAATAGTAGGAAAAGAGGTTTTTATAACTTATAGAATATAGTGTTGTTCATTTTAAAAAAAGATGTCATGATATGATGATATAAATCCTTATATTTTAGACTTAAAATATCAAACATGCAGTCCTAGAATAAAATATCCCAGAGAGCAAGTAATCCAAACAATCCGAAAGAAAACAACTAGCAACTAGTTAAGTGTCCAAAGATCAATAACCCTGTGGGCATCAACAACCTTACACGAAACCATAAAGCCAAAAGTATGTCTAAACTAGGTAAAGCAAAACTAAAAATGACAAACTACCTCGCGATGGCGAGGTGAAAGCCACATCCAATACAACTGCACTGAAACTCCAAAGCAAGCTCCACTACCTGCTACTGCTCTGAACCTGAGGCATTCCAAAGACAGAACACCTCAGCAAGAAGGTACAAGTGACAACATAAAACTTAATCAAAAGCAAGCACAGGTTATAAGGGGTACCAACACAAGACCAAAAGTATTGAAGTAAAGTGCAGAAGTTAAATACCAAAATCGGAAAGATACACTTACGTGAATCATCACGTACATCAAAATACACCAGAAACACAAGGCTATAAGGTAGAAAACATAATTAAATCATTAGGAAGAATTTGCATAACTTTCTTAGCCACATGTGGTCAAATCTACTAAAAAACATAGGCGAGGGTGTCACTCATCCGGACACACCCTCACAGATAAATATTCGTCTAACTGCGGTGGGAGAATCATTCAATCCACCATATACTGACAGACGCCCAAACAACACCCGGTAGAGTTCCACAAGGTACTAATAAAGGAAACAACCATTGCGGAGGTGGTTTCGTCCACAACTCCCGCAACCACGAAAACCCATGATATATCTCAAGACTTGGCACATCAGATTCTACTAAAAATCGCTAGATTTTGGAAACGGTTGATCAACTAGTAGGAAAGATTCAAGACTTTAAATATACTCTAGCTTTTGGAAGAGTCTACAGGAGGGGTTGGGTACCGATTTAAGGTATTCCACCGCCTATCATCCGCAGACAAATGGTCAGACGAAAAGGGTAAATTAGATTGTATAAGATATGATTAGGTGTTATATATTGGATCACAGTAGTGCTTAGGATGAACGTCTCAGACTAATAGAATTCACATACAATAATAGTTATCAAGAGAGTCTACAGATGGCTCCGTTTGAGTCCTTGTATGGTAGGCATTGTAGGACTCCTTTGTTTTGGGCTGAGGTTGGTGAGAGACCATTGCTAGGTCTAGAAGCCCTTGAAGAGATGAATTGTGCTGTAACTCGTATTCGAGAGAAGCTCCGTGTAGCACAAGAGTGTTATGAGAAGTATGCTAATCGACGAAGGGTCTATCTGGAGTTTGCCGTTGGGGACTTGGTTTTTCTGAAAGTCTCTCTGATGCCAGGTGTTAAAAGGTTTGGGAGGAATCACAAGTTAGATCCCCGGTATATGGGACCTTTTCAGATTCTTGAGCGCATCGGAGTGTCAGCTTATAGGCTGGCTTTTCCTGCTACCTTCCCTGGTGTCCATGATGTGTTCCATGTAAGCCAGTTGTGGAAGTGTGTTCGTAGTGATCGTCAAGTCCTTGACTCGATGCCCTAGATTTAGCCCAATCTTTCGTATACCGAGGAACCTATTCATATTCTGGAGACTCTGGATTGGGTGTTGTGGAGAAAGAGAATTCCTATGGTCAAAGTTCTTTGGTGGAATCAAGATGTCGAGAGTGTGATGTGGGAATTAGAGTCAGCAATGAGGGAATCTCATCCGCATCTCTTCCCCTAGTTTTCGGGTACATCTCCAATTTGTTGGTATTCTGTTATTTCTTTTAGTTTAGTTTTGGAGTTGTGTTAAGTTTTGAGACGAAACTTCTTTTTATAGGGGGGGGGGGTGACTGTAATGCCCATGATTTTCCGGTAATTATGTAATTCAATAATGACGTATTTATGATGTCAGGGCGTTACTTTTAACGTCAAGTTGACGACACGACGCCGTTAGGGAGTTTTCGCATCCGTTAGGTCCGACTGACCAGATTTTGGGGTTTTCGTCAAAAACTAAAATTTCTTTATGTTGGGAAATTAAGTTAATTAATTTTGGACTTGCTCGCCAAGTTTCGTTGCGATCCGAGCATTTTTGGAGTCTCGGCAAACGTTTGTAATTTTGTATTATTTACGTTTGTCGTAAATTTTAGAAATTAATATCTCGAGAACGGTACGTCGGATTTTAGTTTTGTCTTCGCCGTTAGATTTGTAGCACTGACATTCGCTTACAGTGCGAATTTCGTCCGAATCAGGGTACGTTCAGCTCCCGTATCATCATTTTATCCAGGAGTATAAGAAAAAACTGATATCTCGAGAAGTAACATTGATATCTCGAGAAGTAACATTGATTTCTCGAGAAGTAACATTGATTTCTCGAGAAACAGCATTGTTTCTCGAGAAACAGCATTGTTTCTCGAGAAACAGCATTGTTTCTCGAGAAACAGCATTGTTTCTCGAGAAACAGCATTGTTTCTCGAGAAATTCGTTTCTGCACTTTTGCAAACATTCGGACACTATTTTGAGGGTCAAAACGACGTCAAATAAAAAATGGTTAACATGCAATTTGTTCGTCTCGACGAGATCTACAACTTTCATGTTGATAGCTTTTCGATTCGAGGCTATCTTAAGCCTCTATTTTCATTTCCCACGCGTCTGCGCATAAAATTATTATTTTTATTACTATGATTATTATTATTAATACTATTAATCTTATTATAACTATTAAGTATATAAAGGCATTAGGTTAGAATAAACTCTATTCATCTTCTCCAAGAGGCCGAACCGAAACCAGAGCGGCGACTTCCTCTTATTCTTGAACTTCCGGGCGCGATTCCGGGAGCTTCGGTGGACGAAATCATCAACCGAACGTAGATCCGAAAAGCTCTCGACGAGGGCTACGTCATCGTGGTAAAACTTTCCCCATTTCTTGAGTTTTTCTCGTTAGGTTTTTTGGCCCTAACTTCTATTTCGGCCATTTTTGTTTAGATTCAGACATCCCCCGCCTTCCTTAGCCCCGATCTACGATGAGGTGCGATTTAGAGGTCTTTTCCGGCAAAACCAAGGCAAATGGTGGTTTTTCCCCTCTTCCCTCCTCTTCCAATCTTGAAGGAATTGCTAATATTCTTTATTTAGTGATGTTATCATGATTATCTTTCCGATTAATAGTACTATTTTAATCTTTTACTTGAGATCCAATTGTATTATTAAGTTCTTACTATGATAATCCAACCTTGTTGCATTGTTAATGATTTTGATGATGTGTTTAAATCATTGGATTTTAATCGTCCCTAACCATCATGTAGGACGTGCTAGAGACGATTAAAAGCCAATGATTTAAACATATCATCAAAATCATTAACAACGCTACAAGGTTGGATTATCATAGCAAGAACTTAATAATACAAGTGGATCTCAAGTAAAAGATATAAATAGTACTATTAATCGGAAAGATAATCATGATAACATCACTAAATAAAGAAGATTAGCAATTCCTTCAAGATTGGAAGAGAAGGGAAGAGGGGAAAGAAAAACCACCACTTTCCTTGGTTTTGCCGGAAAAGACCTCTAAATCGCACCTCGTCATAGATCGGGGCTAAGGAAGCCGGGGGATGTCAGAATCTAAACAAAAATGTCCGAAATAGAAGTTAGAGCCAAAAACACTAATGAAAAAAACTCAAGAAATGGGAAAAGTTTTACCACGATGACGTAGCCCTCGTCGAGAGCTTTCCAGATCTACGTTCGGTTGAAGATTTCATCAGCCGAAGCTCCCGGAATCGCGGCCGAAAGTTCACGAACAAGAGGAAGTCGCCGCTCTGGTTTCGGTTAGGTCTCTTGGAGAAGATGAATAGGGTTTTCTCTAACATAATGCCTTTATATACTTAATAGTTATAATAAGATTAATAGTATTAATAATAATAATCATTGTAATAAAAATAATAATTTTATGTGCAGGCGTGCGAGAAATGAAAATGGAGGCTTAAGATGGTCTTGAATAAAAAAGTGATCAACATGAAAATTGTAGATCTCGTTGAGACGAACAAATTTTATTTTAACTATTTTTTTTATTTGACGCCGTTTTGACCCTCCAAACGGCGCCCTAACGTTCGCGAAAAGTGCGGGAATGAATTTCTCAAGAAACAATGCTGTTTCTCGAGAAACAATGCTGTTTCTCGAGAAACAATGCTGTTTCTCGAGAAACAATGCTGTTTCTCGAGAAACAATGCCGTTTCTCGAGAAATCAATGCCGGTTCTCGAGAAATCAATGCCGCTTCTCGAGAAATCAATGCCGCTTCTCGAGAAATCAATGCCGCTTCTCGAGAAATCAATGCCGCTTCTCGAGAAATCACTGCTGCTTCTCGAGAAATCAATGTTGTTTCTCGATAAATCAGTGTTGCTTCTCGAGAAATCAGTTTTGTCTTATACTCCTAAATAAAATGATGATATGGGGGCTAAACGAACCCCGATTCAAACGAAATTCACACCGTAAGCGAATGTCAGCGCTACGAATCTAACGACGAAGACAAAACTAAAATCCGACGTACCATTCTAGAGATATTAATTTCTAAAGTTTACGACAAACGTAAATAATCCAAAATTATAAACGGGCGCTGAGACTCCAAAAATGCTCGGATCACGACGGAACTTGGCGAGCAAGTCCAAAATTAATTAACTAAATTTCCTAACATAAAGAAATATTAGTTTTCTACGAAAACCCCAAAATCTGGTCAGTCAGACCTAACGGACGCGAAAATTCCCTAACAGCGTTGCGCCGTCAACTTGACGTTAAAAGTAACGCCCTGACGTCATAAATACGTCATTATTGAATTACATAATTACTGGAAAATCGGGGGCGTTACACTTGTTTCTTCATAGGCCCTCTAAACGAGAGAGAACTTTCTAGCTTTAAAGATGCCACTGAAGTCAAGGAGTGAGATGATTTCATGGATGAGGAGATGGCTACCCTTTGAAGGAACGATACTTGGGATCTTGGGCCTAAGGTCGATGACGTTACTCCTGTGACATGCAAGTGGGTGTACAAGCTGAAGAAGAAGGCAGATGAAAGCATTGAGCGATACAAGGCTCATCTTGTAGCTCGAGGACTTCATTAGCAGTACGAAGAATACTACGAGGAGTCATTTAGTCCTGTTGCAAAAATGACTTCAGTGCGGGTGGTGATTGCCTTGGCGGCTTGCCAGGTATGGATGATGTGGAAGCTTGATGTAAATAATGCCTTCTTTATGAAGAGATCTAGAAAGATATCTTTATGGTTCAGCCACCGAGTTACGTGTTTGAAGATCATCTAGGATACGTATGCAAGCTCTTGAAGGCCCTTTATGGTTTAAAGCAGGCACCACGGGAATGTTTCAGATTCTAGCCTGTTCATAAAGAAGAAGGGGGATCTTCATATCTTGGCACTATTGTATGTTGACGATATGATCGTCACGAAAAACTCTAAGGAGAAGGTATCTAAGCTCAAGGCAGAGCTAGCTATTCGTTTCGAGATGAAGGATTTGGGTGAGCTCCACCACTTCCTTAGACTCGAGGTGGAGAGGATAAAGAGAGGCATACTCATTTCCCAAAGAGGCTATGCAAAACGAATCGTTCAGTGGTTCACCATGCGAGAGTGGAAGAGTTGTTCTACTCCACTAGATGTTGGCCTCAAGCTTCGAAGTGATGAGAGGAGGATTCTTCCAAATCCCCTGGTGTTCCGGGCTCTGGTTGGGAGTCATATTTACTTGACGATTACGAGGCTAAACATGGCTTATGCTGTAGGCCGAGTAAGTAATTATATGGCAGAGCCTCAGAAGCCTCATCTTGTAGCGGCCAAGAATATCGTGAAGAATGTGAAGAAAACTTCTGATATGGGGCACTTTTATGGGAGTGACACGAGCTTCAATCTACACGGTTATATAAATGGTAATTATGGGGGGAGACTCAGATGACTGAAAGTTGACGTTTGGCTATTTTTTCACATGTGGATCAGCAAGCATATTGTGGTGCGGCAAAAAGCAAGACTCGGTGTCCGTCTCTACTACGAAAGTGGAGTACAAGGCTTCAGCTTTGGCAGCTCTGGAAGCCATTTGGCTTAGGAGGCTAGTATAGGACGTCCATGAAGAAGTGCGGTGTCCCACTCTGCTACACGGTGACAACGTGATTGCCCTTTAACTGGTTAACAATCCAGTTTGTCATGCTAGGACCAAGCATATAGATATTGAGCATCACTTCATTCCGGAGAACCCTGGAGCTCTCGCATATGGTGGTCTGCCACGGATTCTGCCTTAACAACAACCTGCTAAAAGCCGAGCTGGAGGAGAAGAATAAAAAGCTGGAGGAGCAGAACAAAGGGATCTAGAGGCATAATAATGAGCTCTAGATCAAGCTCACCCAGTTGATGGATATCACCCTTCCCCCCTACTGCAACAAGCTAGGCGTTACTGTGCTGATGCTGAAGGTGTTCATCGAGGCTGAGGTCGCCGAGAAAATGCGAGTCGACTCCATCAGCACCGCCGACTACACCCTGCAGATCATACGGGATATGCATGTGCTGATGGAGGGTTGCGAGGACATGATGGTGAAGGACCTAGTGCTAGATTTGTTCCCGCCTGCTCCCCCCTAGCGAGAAGGAAGAGAGCTTTGAGTCACTCTTCAAGGATGTCAAGGTCTATAAGGAAGACCGACAATCTGGAGGGGAGGGCGAGAGCTAAACTCATGCTTTTCTCTTTTTTTTTAAAGATTCTCCTCCCCCCAGTTTTGTAATCTCGTCGAGGCGAGCCTATCCACTTATAGTACTTCATTCACTTTAATGAAAAGACTTAGCCCCAAATTTTCTTGAAATTTTTTCTGTAAATTTATTTACTATACGACACTCGCACGCGAGTCGCTCCCTCTACTGGGTGACCTCGCTAGGATAGGTTTTGCCGTTAGAATGTACTTAAGTTTGGATACATACCCACGAGGAGACCTTGAGATCTCGCCAGCCCTAGACAATCAGGAGGTAGACCACTCGCCGCGCTGGACCCGTGAACACCCAACTCGCCCGTGAGATCTCTTCTTTTTAGAGATTTTTTCCAAGCCAGAAATTTCTTCGAAATTTTCCAAGTAAAATCTCTATGGGATGGAGTGCAGTTGCCGAGCATAGTCTCGGCTCGCCATTTTACCGTGATCTCGACTCTCCCTTTTTGACAATTCCTTAATTGGATTGTGCCACCCCTTTAGTATTGCTGAGATCTCTACTTGCCACTACCATCTCGCCTGGAGGTTGATGGGACCAACTTTTTGTTTTTCCTTGCGACCTTTTTCCTTCAGCTTCTATCCAATTCTCAATTTCAACTGCCTTATGCTGAGTAGAAAGAGTAGCCCGGGACCTGATTCTGGGGTGACAGCTATGTCCACCGAGGATCTTTACCCTGCTAGCTAGGTGGAAGCCTGACAGTGGGAGTGTCTCCGGACTTGGCTCCGGAGTAGGAAAGATGTCCACCTAGGATCCTGCCCTACCAGCTAGGTGGAAGCCTAATAGCGGAGCATCCCTAAACTTGGCTCTAGATCAAGAATAATGTACACTGAGGATCCCAGCCCTGCCAGCTAGGTGGAAGCCTGATAGTGGAGCATCTCGGGACTTGGCTCCAGAGCAAGAACAATGTCCATCGAGGATCCCGTCCCTGCCAGCTAGGTGGAAGCTTGACAGCGGAGCATCTCGTGATTTGGCTCTAGAGCAAGAATAATGTACACCGAGGATCCTGACCCAACTAGCTAGGTGGAAGCCTGACAGCGGAGCATCTCGGGACTTGGCTCCAGAGCAAGAACAATGTCCACCGAGGATCTCGATCCTGCCATCTTGGTGCAATCCTGACAACGGTGCATCTCGGAACTTGGCTCCAGAGAAAGAACAATGTCCACCAAGGATCCTGACCCTGCCAGCTATGTGGAATCCTGACAGCGGAGCATCTCGAGACTTGGCTCCAGTGTAAGAATAATGTGCACCGAGGATCCCGACCCTGCCAACTAGGTGGAAGCCTGACAATGGAGCATCTCAGGACTTGGGTAGACTCCTAAAGTGACATCAAGCTTTTCTAGTTAGGTGGGAGCCTGACAACGAGATCAGCTCGGGGTCTAAGGAAATCTTTCCCTGCCATGAACACCCTTGCCAAAAAAGCTGAAAGATCAAAGGATTTCATTATTTACCCAAGGAATGCACGTACATGTTTCATGGATAAAAACGCTTCAAGTCATCACCACTCCAGGTATGACTTAGGGTCTCGCCCTCCATATCCTGGAGGCGATACCCTCTTTACCTCAATGCCTCCTATATAATACGGACCTTCCCAGTTGGTGTTGAGCTTCCCCACAGCAGCTGATCTTCATGTTGGATCCACCTTTTTTAAGACCAAGTCCCCCTCTGTGAACTGATTGATTTGAACGTGCTTGTCAAAATACATAGCCATTCTTCACTTGATCTCTTCCTGCTGGAAAGCCTACAGGGCGCGTAGCTCTTCCACCATGTCTAGGGAGAGCCACAGCTCATCATCGTTCTCAGTTCGCCTCAACTACCCGAGGTGTCCAAACCTCGAATTCTATAGGAAGTACTGCTTCACATTCATGGGAGAGTTTGAAAGGGGTCTCCCCTGTGGCTGTGTTGGGGGTTGTCCTCAAGGCCTAGAGGATTGAAGGAAGCTGTTCTACCCAGCTCTCCTTCAAGTTCTAAACTTTCTTCTTCAAGAGGTTCATAATGATCTTTTTTGCCACCTCCACCTGCCCGTTTCTCCTGGGATGGTGGACCGACGTGAACCTAAGATCAATCCCAAGTTTCCTGCATAAACTGATGAACTAGACGCTGGCAAATTGTGGCCCATTGTCCGTGATAATGGCCTGGGGCAGTCCATGCCGGCAGATGATATCCTCCCCAAACAAAGTTCCTGATTACTTGGGGGGTCACCTTGGCCAACGCCTTCATCTCCAACCACTTATAAAAATAATTGATCATGACTAATAAGAACCTCCTTTGCCCACTGGGCTAAGGGAAGGTTCCCACCAGATCTATTCCCCAGATGGCGAAGGGCCAGGGTACCGTGATGCTCCTGAGATGCTGAGCTGGTAGAAGTTGGAGAGGGGAGAACAGCTGACACTTGTGGCACTTCTTCGTGAACTCAGCGACATCATTGCCCAGGGTCGGCCAGAAATACCCTTGCCTAACTATCCTTCCCTCCAGGTTTCAGCTCCTAGAGTGACTGCCACAGTCCCAGAATGGACCTCTTCCAAAATCCTTGGGATCTACCTCTCGGCCACGCAACTCGTCAACATCCCCGAGAGGGTCTTCCTATACAGCTGCTCGTCACGCATAAGGTAGTATGCCGACTTATGCTTGAACCATTTCTTGTCCATCCCCTTTAGGAATTCCCCTATGGATAGGAAAGTTGCAAAATGATCCATCCACGAGGGGTGTTGGTTTATATCTATCATCTCCCCTCTTCGATGGACAGATGGAATAAGTCGGTGATGGTGCCACCCACTCGGGGTCCGTTCTTGGCCAATTGATCCACATGCTCATTTTCTTCCCTTGGAACGTGCCGGATGGAGAATGTCTCGAACATGCCGATTACCCCCTTCACCTTTGCCAAGTAAAACTAGAGAGTTGTCTCCCTTGCCTCGAATTCCCCATTGATCTGGGAGGCCACCACCATGGAGTCTATAAGGACCTCTACATGATGCACTCCCAGCTCCCTGTCCAGGCGCAATACTGCTATCACTGCCTCGTACTCGGCTTGATTGTTGGTGATGGGAAAATGTACTACAACCGTTTGCTCAATCCTTGTTCCCTGGGGGCTCTCCAAGATCACCCCCACCCCCAAGGAATGCCTTCCTGAAGCTCCATCCACCATAACCTTCCAAGGGATTGGGCGGGTGAGTTCCTCCTCCGCCCCCTTGACCACATAATCAGCAAGAAAGTCGGCCATCGCCTGGGCCTTGATCGAGAGGCAACGAACGAAGGATATATCGAACTCACTCAACTCCACTGACCACTTTGCCAACCTCCCCGAGTGCTCCACCACCTCAAAGATGTTGCGAAGGGGGTGGTCAGTCACCACCCTGATAGAGTGCGCCTGAAAATAGGGTCGGAGTCTCTAGGCCGAGATGACCAGAGCAAAAGCCGCTTCTCTAAGATCGGATATCGGAGCTCCGTCTTCCTCAAGAACCTACTCACAAAGTAGATAGACAACTGCTTCTTCCCTTCTTCTCAGACCAAGACGGAGCTCAAGGCATCCGCTTCCACCGCAAGATACAGGGATAAGTCCTCCCCTTCCTAGGGCCCTTGGAGGAGCGGAGACTGTGTCAACTGCCTCTTCAAGGCTTAGAATGCCTCCTCATACTCCTTGGACTACTCAAACTTCTTACCCCCCCTCAATGCTTTGAAGAAGGGGGAGCACTTCTCTCCCGCCCAAGAGAGGAATCTACTCAGCCCAAGCCAACTTTCCTGTCACCCTCTGGACCTCCTTGGCATTTCGATGCAACCCAAACTCTATGATCGCCTTGACCTTATCAAGGTTCGGCTCTACACCTGCAAGAGTAAGGAGATGACCTAGGAACTTCCACCTACTCGCCCCGAAGACACACTTCAAGGGGTTTAGCCTCATTTTATACTTCCATAGGGTGCCGAAGGTCTCCTCCAGATCCCGGAGATGAGAGTCCACCTCCCGGATTTTGACCATAAGATCATCTACGTACACCTCCAGATTCCTCCCCTTTTTCTCACAGAAGACCTGGTCCATCATCTTTTGATATGTTGTGCCCGCATTCTTTAGCCCAAAGGGCGGGCATTATCTTGTAGCAGTATCACCCGTCACTAGTTATGAAGGAGACATTATTTATGTCGGGCGCATGCATCCTGATTTGATGATAACCTGAAAAAGCATCTAAGAAACTCATCACAAATAAATCGACGGCTGAGTCAACCAACACGTCGATCCGAGGCAAGGGATCACAATCCTTATGACATGATTTATTTAATAAAGAAAAATCAACACACATCCTCCACCGAATGTCTCCTTTTTTAACCATTACAACATTGGAGACCCAGCTGGGGTATTTGATCTTGGACACGAAGCAGGCCTTGAGGAGCTTATCCACCTCTTCCCTGATGGGCTCGACAAACTTGTCTGCTGCGGACCTCTTCTTATGCTGGATGGGGCGAGCTTCTAGATCTAGGTTAAGGCGGTTGCAGGCAACATCCGCATCGATCCCCGACATTTCTGATGCGCTCCACACGAAGATGTCTACGTTCTTCTGGATGCACTTCAGCATCCTCCCCTGGTCCTCCGGGCACAACCCCTCATGTATCCGCACCTTCTCCATCCTGCCTCCTTGGGTGAGAACCTCCATCTTTGAAAGTCTTGTTTTCAAGGTCAGCTAAACACCTAGAGGGGAGGGTGAATAGGTTTTAGGTCTCTTTTTGATTTATTTTGACCTTAACTTATTTTGCTGTGCTTAGTGATTAGGTTAGTTTGTCTTTCAAGATCAATCATAGATGATAGTTGATTTATAGTGGTTCTCCAATCTTGGGTACGTCCACTGTCCCTCCCACCTCTCTAACTATGTGTTAGATGAGGCACAAAACCAACACTCGGCTCCTAAGAGCTTACAACACATATCCCGCAGGACCTCACAGTCTTCTCCAAGACCTACCACTAAGGCACTAAGACCTACCTCAGATCCAAGGGATCCTATAACTCAGGCCTAAGCCCAACACTCAGATCCAAAATGGATCCTACACTCAGATCAACAAATGATCCTACCTCATCCTTTATAACATAGGCCTACAACTCGGATTCACATAGGATTCTTACCTCTCAGCCTTTATAGATCATGCCTACACTCAGATCCTATAGGATCCTACTGAATAAACAATGAATATGTTGATTTTGACACTAGAGGATTTCTCTGTGTCTGCCTTTCCTAGACAGAGATTATCTCAGCCCTAGCCTCTTCTCAGCAACAAGAAAACTAATCTTCAGTACTGGACGACTTGTGCTAGAAGTTACTCAGAATCACTGTTCTGAACTTGCAGATGAAGATAATTGTTTTGCCTGATCTTGTTTTCTTCAATCAGCCAACTTGCCTGTAGATATTTGAGAACTCTGCTCCTTCTCCTTTTTCAGAATATGATTCCGAACATGCTATCGCAGATGAAAATCGCTTCAGCTATCTCGATTCACTTTCAGGTTACTAATCTGAACTTCTTATTCATGCTCGGAAAGAAGGCGAGGAAGAAGACAATGTTCAGCCGCAAGAATACGTAAATAGAAAACCCTAATTTCTTTTTTTCGACTCAACTAATCTTCCCATTTTATTGCATGCTGATCAACGACTCTTTTTTGTGTGGGCCCCGCCTTAATTGCTGGAATATCACTTTCCTTTTACACAAGAAGACAACCAGCTGGCCATCAGCGCCATTTACACTGTTCTGCAGCTTTCCCGCAATTATTTTGAACTGCGTTGACTTTTGCTGACGTCGCCCCTTTGTGGACTTAGCCAAATTCTCAGAATCCACTCAGGCGTTGAGTTAATGGCACTCACTCAACGATTCTGTAGTTAGTCATTTTGTAGATTCCTTGGAGTTGAGTGGCGTTGAGTGAATGGACTTCACTCAATGCTTTTAGACTTAGCTTAGCTTTCTGCTCTTTCTGCATCTTAGTCATTGAGAGCGTTTAGTGTAGCTTAATCACTCAACGCTTTTTGCCTTTGATTATTTTCTGCTTCTTCAGCAACCTTGGCATTGAGAGCGTTGAGTGTAGCTTCATCACTCAACGCTTTTTGTGCTATGGCGTTGAGAGCGTTGAGTGTAGCTTCACTACTCAACGCTTTTATATATGGCCGCAATTGCTCCACTGCATGGCGTTGAGAGCGTTGAGTGATGCTTCATCACTCAACGCTTTTGTACTTAGCCATTTTTTTATTTCACTCTTTCCCCTTGGATTTGACTGCAAGAGCTTTACTCAAAGCTTTGTGTCATCTGGCGTTGAGTGAACTGGCTACACTCAATGCCTGTGGACTTAGACAAATTTTCTAGTCTATCTTAAATGGCGTTGACAGAAATAGTATGGCGTTGAGTAAACTGGCTTCACTCAATGCTTCTGGACTTAGCTTATTTTTCTTTGACAGAAATTCTGCGGCTTTGACTTAGGCACCAATACTCGACGAATTATGCCGCATGGAGTTGAGAGAGTTGACATCACTCAACGCCTATGGACTTAGATATTTTTCTTGCTTCCACTGCTTAGGCTTTGACAGACCCGGCTTTATTCAGTGCTTTTTGTGCTATGGCATTGAGTGAACTTCCTTCACTCATTTCCTGTGGACTTAACTGCATTACTTTATCCAGCTTCCTTCCTTAAGCCATCTGGCATTGAGTGAGCTTGCTCCACTCAACGCCTGTGGACTTAGGCAATTTCTTGCCTATCCAGCTAACTCCTTTGTGTCCACCCGTCCTATCATTGTAAAAAGGACTAACCTGCATGCATTAACTTGCAACCATATCAAATATAAATTGGTGTATATCATTAACTTGTTTGAATTCTTACAAATCAGGGACATTGGGATCAATGAACCCAACAATCTCCCCATATTTGTAGAAGTCAAAACCTCACTTCAATTTCTTAGTCAATGACATACACACCATATTTGCAGTAATAAGCACTATAACAAGATAGTTATAGGAAGGTTACCTACTCCCCCTATTTAGAAGCATCCCTGCTCCCCCTGTCTTACTGCCATAGTTGAGCTTGATCAATCCTTTTGGCCATTATACCACTTGATCCATAACTTCACCAACCCCTTCTCTCCCCCTTTTTGATATCTGTAGTATAGTCAGGGAGGTCTGGCTTCCTTTGATCTTCTTCTCCCCCTAGCTGTGTGTTGGAGATCAACTGATACAGCTTCTAGCTTCCTCTCTTTATAAGGCTGAACCTGCTTCTAAAGTTATTTTAAATACTCCCCCTAAGTAGGAGCATCTTCTATCACATCTTCCTGATAGACACTTTGGTCTCCACAATCTTTATACCACAAAAGATCTTCTCAGCCTGCAAGAAAAAGAGCAAACCTGCAACAAAAAATACTATAGGGAGTAACTGAAGCAAAACTAAGTTCAGCTTACCCAATTCAAATTTGAAGGTGTTGAACTTTGCTTCATCTAGTGGCTTAGTGAAGATGTCAGCCACTTGCTTGTCAGTGGGGACAACTCGAGGCTGATGTCTTCTTTTTTCCACAAGTTCCCTAATGAAGTGATACCTAATTTCTATGTGCTTAGTCCTGATGTGTGAGATAGTGAAAGTGAGGGGATAAGATACTTACTACTCTAGAGGGGGGGGGGGTGAATAGAGTATTCAAAAATAAAGAGACTCTAAACACTTCTCTTGAGCTATTTGCAGAATATAAAAACTGAAAGCTTTATACTTAAAGCCTAACAGAGTGTGGTGAAAAACAGAGGATGCTAACTGAAGTTTCAGTTGAGCATATGTCCTAACACAGCAACTAGCAACCTAGTTATATCTATCACAGCCACAATGCTTTAATTAAAGTAAACAACCAGACAACACAAGAACTTTATAGTGGTTCCCTAATTAGGTACATCCACTCTTCTACCACCCTGGTAGGAATCCACTATAGGTTTTTGTTAAGGTGCCCTGCCACCACAAGATCTGCTTCAGGTAGATCTAGAAACCTTTCAGGCTTTTGATCAGGTGTCTAAGAACCAAACACACAGGTTTTTGATCAGGTGCCCTGCCACCAAAGGTTCACTTTTGAAGGGAGTAATAACCCTTTTACAGGAGGTTAAGGGAAAGAGTTGAAGGTGTCTTCTCTGTGTTCAGAGAAGCTAGTGGATTGCTCTGAAAATATCAAAGCTCCCCCTGGCTTAGAGAATGTCCAGGAAGAAGCTTTGCTTCAGGGTGTAGGATCTCCAAGTTGCTTGAGTAGACTTTCTGATGCAGCCTTGAAGAAGACTCTAGCTTTTGAATGAATGTTCTTCTTCAAAAGCTTTTGCAATCTACAACAATGATGTTCAGCAATCTGGGAGTGATCTTCTTCTTGAAAGCTTGAGCACTGAGAATTGATTTTCCTGAAGACAGGATTATCTCAGGAAGAAGAAGAACTTTTTTTTTTCTCTTGAGAATTCTGGTTCTATGTGTCTCTTTTGAATTGTATTGAGTTGTTGTTGTATATAGTATTCAACCGTCTGCACTGATAATATAGAAATTATTTCTTCTCCGAATAAAGCCTCGAGCCCTGCACAAAAAGATCTTTCCAAATAATACAATAAAACAAATAAAGAAACTGCGCTAGAAATCTTCTGTCATTCCCAAAAAGGAATTAAGGATATTAAAATATCCTATCAAATTTACTTTATAAATTGGCACAGGAAGCAAGGCATAACAGCTATATTACAGCTGTTAGAAAGACACGATTTCCTCTAATAAAACAAACAATTTTATTCTGCCAAATCTCTCAATTAATGCATAAGGAATATTGCAAATAAGCAAAGGAATATAGGCATTAAATTAAGTAGAATATCTGAATAACATATGTCTTAAACAAGAGGAAATAAATCAATAATTCAAATGAAAAGATTACAGATAATAGCAGACAGAAAATGTCGACAAGAGAACGAAGATTGTCGATCTGAAAAAGCAGATCGTCGACCTGAAGAAAACTATCTTCATAGAAATCATCGACCAGGGCAACACGATCGTCGATCTTAGCAAGCAGATCATCGATCACACTTTAGAGTTCATATGACTCTGAGATCGTCGATCATCAATCGAAGATCATCGAGCGAAGTTCAACTATCGTCGAAAACAAAACTACTAAACCAAATTCTCATATCAAACCTATCTCAACTAGCCTAGCCTGAGGGCAGAGTAACATTTAGTCTAACCATTGACATAGATAAATCTTGGGTCAATTACGCCTAAAAGAGATGACATAGCCCAAATCAAAACTAGGGATCCAACAATCTCCCCCTATTTCGGTGATGTCACTCAAACAAAATAAATCTAATACAAGCAAAAAAAATAGATATATCAGCAAGCATATTAGAATAAATAACACAGTCAATTGTCAATAGAGTCTGAAGGAAGAATAGAAGAAGCAGGAGAGAAAGTAATTTTTCTTCTTGGATCAGATGCATCCTTCTTTGATAGCTTCAAGTTCTGTTCTCCAATTATCTTTAGTTTCCTTGCTTTAGGCAGAACAGCTTCAGGGTGTTTTTCCATATACTTGGAAGCATCAAAAACCTCTGAACTAACTTAAAATCTATCCAATTCTTTCTTTCTGAATTTTGTCATGGTAGAAAATCCTGTAAAGTCTTTTCCTTCTTCTTTGGCTTTCTTGATTTGTGCAGATCCAACCAATTCTAAAAATCTAGCCATTTTATAGTTAGGATCAAGCTCTTGACTTTCATAGGCATGTTCATCAGAAGG
The DNA here is from genome assembly GCA_039513925.1 of Platanthera zijinensis. Classification (NCBI taxonomy): domain Eukaryota; kingdom Viridiplantae; phylum Streptophyta; class Magnoliopsida; order Asparagales; family Orchidaceae; genus Platanthera; species Platanthera zijinensis. The sequence goes on along the minus strand of CM077095.1, from coordinate 69,393,686 downwards.
ATCCAATGGATCTATAGTCTTGAATTTTACTGATTGAGTTAAGAAACTCTCAGTTTGCACTTGAACTGGCTTGACATTTATATCTGCTGGCTCTTGAATTATAAGATTGGATGGAGGAGCAAACTCAACATACTTTTTGCTTGATTTATCAGAATATATAACTCTTTTTCCTTTTAAAATTACTTGTTTGGCCTGAGCAGGTTTTACCTTTGAAGGTGATCTAGAGGCAGGAAAAGGAGAGAAGGTGGGTTGTTGATATATAACTTCCTTAACTTGCTCTCTTTGAATGTTTGACTTTTTAGAGTGTCTCTGATCACTAGAACTGCATGGAGGGGGCTGCCTTCCCTTTCTCTGATAGGTATAAGGCTGATTTTGCCTGGCTGAAGAAGCAGAAAATCTGGGAGCAATATTTCCTGAGGCACCAGTAGAGGGAGGAGGAGGAGGAGGACCTCTCTGAATTACCTTGGTCGGAGGAGAGTACTTCCTGCTCTTCTTCCTTGCTTTCTGTTCATTATTAGAGTACCACATCCAAGCCTCAAAAATTTTAGCTTTAGGATCAATTCCTTTCAAAATGTAGTAGGGAATATCATTATCTGGATTAGAAGGAGCTGGAGCTGTGGCTTTCCTTTTCTTTTGAGCATACCTTTTCTTTTTCTTATTACTATCAGAATCATCAGATTCTTCATCTTCATCCTCAGAATGTTTGGGTTGAGGTTCTGCATACAAATCATCAATTTCCTTTAACATAGCCTCCTCTTTCTCTTTAGCTTGCAGAAGAGCTTTTTCTTTTTCTTCTTCTAGAATGTCTTGGGCCAGAAGAGAGTCCAAATCTGGACCTGGGGTGTCATCCCAAAGGGTAGATGACACAACAGTCTCAGTTTCTGGAACTGTTTCTTCAGTAGCAGAATTCCATTTAGCTTCTAAGAAAGATGTTATTATACCTTCTAGATATTTAGCAGCAACAGGAGTAGAAATCTCCTCAAGATAAACTTTGAAAGCAAAATCTGCTTCAGCTATAGTTTCAGAAATGACAAAGCTATCCCAAAGCTGAAGGCACATTGGTCTCTGGTAGCACACAATGGCCTGAAGAGGATCAAAAGAATAAGGGGAGGAGATAGGATTATAAAGTTCTCCACAGGATGACTCATCATCTGAGTCAAGGAATGCATCCAGTTCCTCTTCCAAAACTACTGGAGCATCTGAATCTTCAACTATCCTCTGAACAGAATTTGGAACAACTGCATCTGGAACTGAAACAACTGCATCTAGAGCTGGAACTGAGACTCTTTCTAACGCCATAGCTGGGCCTGAATCATCTTCATCAAGCATCTCCCCCTGCCTAGGTTAAGTGAAAACTAAACCCAGGCCCTTAGATGAAGAAGGGACTGTGGGGTTAGAAATGGAGGCAGCAAGAGAAGAGATTGATTGAGCAAGAGGGGCAATGGCCTCAGCTATCATGGCTTTGATGGAAGGAGTTATGAGGTGAAGGACAGTTGTAATGTATTCTGGTGTGATTTGAAACAATGAAGGAATGATGGAGGGGGAATCATCAGAATTAATATTCTTCTGAACTGGGGTTTCAGTATTTGGAGAGTTGTGATGAGATGGATGATCAGCAGCAGGTGAGGGATGATTTGAGGTAGCTGGGGAATGAGATAGAGAAAGCAGATTGAACAAAGATTCTAAATTTAGATTTGGAATCTCAGTTATGTGAGTTGGTGTTGGAGATGCAGGTGGAGATGGATGGTTCACAGGAGAAGAAGGAATGTCAATGGAGGTGGATGGCAAGGAGGAGGAAGCATGGATTTCTTCACTAGGGAGGGAAGCGGCTTCAAGAGCCCTTGTGCCTTCAGACGTTGTAAGGGCAGACCCAGCCTTTGAAGGCTTCTGAATAGTCCTCTTCCACTTAATGAACAAAGAAGAATCTATTCTCTTGCTGGCATTGATCGCTGTAGGAGAAAATCCTAACAGTTGGGAAGCTTTCTTAGAGAGAAAGAACCCGATCAGCCTTCCTTGCGTTACCTCTTTCTTGTTGTTCTTCTTCCTGATCAAATCAAACAGCAGACCAGCCCAGTTGATTTCTTTCTTATTCACGAGGGCTGACATCAAGGCAAACTGATGCATGTTGATGTTATCATGAGCAGAATGCTTTCCAAGCAACACTTTTACAATGAGATCAACCAGAAACTTGAATCCGACAGATAAGTTTACCTTCAGGAGCTTGGATGGGATGCCTTCTGCATGACCCATTTCCAACAGCATCCTTCCGTACTCAGTAGAATCTTGCTCATACTCATCAGAGCCATTCTTTAACTCAAAAATTTCAGTCAAAATTTCTGGAGTAAGAGTTACCTCCACGCCGCTGATTGATCCTTTCATCTCTTTGTCGTCAGAAGATGATGTATAAACCCATTCCTTGATTTCTGATAGGTGCAATTTGAGCTTTGAGGACATGAGTTTCTTAAGACCTTGATCTTCACACAACTGCAGCATTTCCTGAAAAACTTGTTCGCAGTTTCTGAAAGACTCGAAATCAACACTGAAGCCTGCATCGAACTTCATCACGGATAGGGTTGTAGAGGAAATCGCCATTTGATCGATGAGGATACCTGAAATAAGAACAAATACAAAGAGAGAGAAGAGAAAGCGCGGGATGAGAGCTCGAAACCATTTTGGAAGTAGAATATGAAACGGCGAGCTCCGTTGACGATCTTCAGACCTAAATACACGATCGTTTGGAAATAAACTAGAATCGTCGATCTCTGAAAGAAGATCAGGAGAATCGGTTGTCGATCGTCGGTCGACGATTTATTTCCGAAGCAGAGTCGTTGATCGTCGATCGACGATTTCTGTCTCTAAACACAAAGAGCTATCGTAGACCTAGGGTCGACGATTTAGCTCAACCTATTCGACGATCTTCGAACGCCGTTCGACGATCTCAGAACAGATTTCAACTTAGCAGATTTTTCACTTAGTCTGATCCATTAATCATGCCTAGTTGATTCAAAAAGAATAGATGTTTCTGTTTATCTAAAGGCTTTGTGAAAATATCACCTATCTGCAGATCTATGGGTATAAACTCGAGATTTATCTTATTCATGTCAACACAATCTCTAAGAAAATGGTGTCTAATGTCAATGTGCTTAGTCCTAGAATGGTGTACAGGATTTTGTGCTATGGAAATAGCAATGGTACTGTCACACATAATTTTGGTGTTTCTGTGTGTGTACCCATAATCCAAGAGTTGATTTTGAATCAATAGAATCTTTGAACAATAACTAGCACCTGCTATATATTCAGCCTCTGCAGTTGAAGTTGAAACAGAAGTCTGCTTTTTGCAAAACCATGAGACTAATCTCTCACCTAGGAACTGATAAGTCCCTGAGGTGCTCTTTTTGTCAACTCTACAGCTAGCATAGTCAACATCTGAGTATCCAATCAACTGAAATTCTAATTCAGCTGGGTACCAAAGTCCTAAATTTTGGCATCCCTTCAAGTATCTTAAGATTCACTTAAGAAGAGTTAAATTAGATTCCTTAGGGTTGACCAGAAATCTAGCACAGAGGCATGTGACAAACATTATATCAGGTCTACTTGCAGTTTGATATAATAGGGAACCAACAATGGCCCTATAATATTTTTGATCAACAGGCTTGCCCTTATCATCAGAATTAATAACTACATTAGTAGCCATAAGAGTGTGCATTGCTGAAGCATCTGCCATCCCAAACTTCTTTACCAATTCCTTGGCATATTAAGATTTGGAGATGAAGATGCCATCAACATCTTGTTTCACTTGGATACCAAGGAAATAAGACAGCTAACCCATACTACTCATCTCAAACTTAGAATGCATTAGGTCTGAGAACCTTTTGCATAGTTTGGGATCAGTGGAACCAAATATAATATCATCCACATAGATTTGAACTAACAGGATCTTGTCCTTGTTGTGCTTAATGAAAAGGGTTCTATCAACTATGCCTCTAACAAACTTATGTTCTAATAGGAAACTAGCTAGAGTCTCATACCATGCTCTAGGAGTCTGCTTAAGTCCATACAGAGCTTTTTCCAACTTAAAAACATGTGAGGGATAAGTTGAAGAAATGAAACCAGGGGGTTATTCAACAAATACCTCTTCCTTTAGCTCACCATTCAGGAATGCACTCTTTACATCCATCTGGAACACTTTAAACTTCATGTAGGCTGCATATGCTAGAAAAATCCTTATTGCCTCTAGCCTTGCAATAGGAGCAAAAGTCTGATAATAGTCTATTCCTTCTTCCTGTTTGTAGCCCTATGCTATAAGCCTTGATTTATTCCTTATAATAATTCCTTGAGCATCCAACTTATTTTTAAACACCCATTTGGTGCCTATAATCAGCTGACCTTTTGGTCTTGGGACCAACTTCCAAACTTTGCATCTTTCAAACTGGTTTAGCTCTTCTTGCATAACAATGATCCAGTGGGGATCTTGCTCAGCATCTTTTATGGTTAAGGGTTCCACCTGAGAAAGAAAACAAGCAAGCATCACATCTTGACTTAGTTGATGTCTAGTTTGCACACCAGTTGAAATGTCTCCAATCACTTGAGATGTAGGATGATCTCTAAGTGTGACATAATCAGTTGGTGGTATGTGATCTTCAACAGTAGTTGGAATTAATTCCTCAGGTTGAATTAGATTGGCTATTGGTAAAACTGCAATCACCTCTACTAGGTCTTCATCACTATCTGAATTAGATAACTGAGGAGCTGGTTGAATTCCCTGAGTGAGTTTCAGCTCATCCAAATTCTTGCATAGCTCAGGTACCTGCAAAGAACTACTGGAGGAAGTTTCCTTCTCTCTGTAAAACATTTTGGATTCATCAAAAGATACATGAACTGACTCTTCAATTTTTAATGTGGATTGATTAAAAACCCTATAGGCTTTGCTTACTTGGGAATATCCTAGAAAGATTCCCATTGAAGCCTTTGCCTAAAACTTTCTAATGTATTATTTGTTATTGTTGTGAATGTAAACTACACAGCCAAAAATTCTAAAATAATCTATTTTAGGTTTCTTTTCTTGAAGCAATTCATAAGGAGTCTTCCCCTTTAGTTTATGGATCAAACTCCTATTCAGTACATAGTTAGCTGTGCTAACTGCTTCTGCCCAGAAGGATAGAGGCATATTAACATCTGCTAACAATGTTCCTACAGCTTCAATCAGGGTTCTGTTTTTCCTTTCCACTACCCCATTTTTTTAGGAGTTCTAGGAGAAGAGAAGCTATGCCTGATACCTTCTTTCTCACAGAATTCTTGTATAAGAAGAGAATAAAACTCTGTCCCATGATCACTTCTGATCAGGGCAATGTGAGTATTGAACTCAATCTTTATACATTGTAGAAAGTCTGTAAGAACTTTAAAGTTATCAGATTTAGTTCTCAATAAGAACACCCAAGTAAACCTAGAGTAATCATCTATAATCACTAGGGTATAGAATTTCCCTCCTAGACTTTGTACAGCTATTGGAACAAAAAGATCCAAGTGCAATAGGTACAGGATTCTAGGTGAATCACTTTTATTTACAGCTTTGAAACTATTTTTGGTTTGCTTGCCTAGCTGACAAGCCTTGCATAGGACTTCCTTCTTGTAGGGGTAAGAAAGCAAACCTCTAACAAGGTTGTATTTAGATAACCTAGATATATTCCTGAGGTTAACATGACCTAGCCTTCTATGCCACAAAGTATTATTGCTACTCACTTCATTAAATAAGCAAATTTCAGAAGAAGTGTATTTAAAGTCTACAAGATAAATATTTCCTTTCCTAATGCCTACTAATACAATGTTATTATTCAAAGTAATATTGCACTGAGTATTAGAAAACCAAACCTGGTAACCGGCATCACAAAGCTGACTTACAGAAATGAGATTGGGCTTTAGTCCTGTGACATATGCTACCTTCTTGAAAGTCACTGACCCAAAGGTGAATTTTCCATATCCTTCAGTCTGACCACAGCTGGAATCACCAAAGACCACCTTTGGTCCCAACTTGGCTTTGAAGCTTGATAGATTATCTTTATTTCCTATCATATGCTTGGAGCATCCACTATCCAAATACCACTTGTCCTGAGTGATAGGATAGGTCTTCACCTGCAATAAGATAGATTAAACATTGTGGACCCAGGTAACCTTGGGTCCATTTTTCTTCACATAGGAAAAACTAGAAATAAAAGAATATGCAGGTTGAGGGTGATATCCTAAGGGATGAGATCTCTTAGGTGGGATAATCCAATTTGAAGATAGATTAGCAGACCTAGTGTTGCTATTAGACTTATTATTCCTATAAGCATTGTTGTAATTCTGAAAATTTAATTCTGATCTTCGATCGGTGGTCGACGATCGGTACCCAGATCGTCGATCTTGGTTTATAGAATAGAATTCTGGGTTCCACGATCGTCGATCTCTGTTCGACGACTCAGGCTTAGATCTTCGATTCCTCATTGCCAAGTAGTTATGCCCAGCAGGTGAGTTCAGAGATCGTCGATTGTCGTTCGACGATGGGTTCAGTGATCGTCGATGGTCGTTCGATGATTTTTGTAGTTCTATGAATTTTGTTTCATTTTGTCTCTCTTAATCTTATTTAATGTTTTCTTAGCCTTTTGAATAACCTCAGTATTGTGTATTCCCTTTTTAGAAACAAACTTTACTGGAGTAGACAGATTGTATTCAAGGAGCAATGGGGGTTCACTAGGTGAGGCACCTAAGCCTAACTTATTGTTGCCCGTCCTAGTATTGACAGTGCTTGTGATTTCTAGCAACTTAAGGCTTCTACCATTAAGTGAATCTTCTAACCTCTTATCTTTAGCTAGTTCTAATTTAAGAAATTTAATTTCTTTAGATGCTCTAGTGAGTTCAGATTCTAACCTAATGTTTTCACTATATAGAGATTCAGATACAGCTAGTTTATCTCTAAGCAATTTAATCTCCTTTTCTGAGCTAAGTAAATCTAGGCAAAGAGTATTAAAATCATGCTTAAATTTAGCAGATGTGAAATCATAAGATGCAATTACCTGGTCTTCATCAGATAATTCATCCTCCTCATCCTCAGTCATCTCTACAGCTGAGTTGCTGCTGCAGGCATTAATTGCCATAAGGCAAATCTCTTTAGCTTTCTTTTCTTCTTCATCATCTTCACTAGAGCTGGAATAAGATGAGTCTTCCTCTGTATCACTCCAGGTCTTTGCAACAAGACCTTTCTCTTTCTTCTTGTATTTGTGAGAAGATGTCTTTGAGTAGTGCTTCTCCTGTTCCTTTTCTTTTCTTCTTTCCTTATGCTTTGTCTCTGGACACTCAGGGAGAATGTGTCCAGGCTTCCTGCATCCATAACAAATAATTTCTTTAGATGGGGTTTTATCATACCTTGGCTTGTCATCATATTTTGATGACTTTCTTCTGTTGTCTTTTCTGCCCATCTTGTAGAACCTCTTGGCAAAGAGTGCCATTAGTTCTTCATTTGATTGAGTCACCCTGGACTCATCATCAGCCTTAAGAGCAAGGGTTTTCTCTTTCCTTATTGGAGTAGGTGCTTTAGCTTCAGCTTCAGCTTCCCTGGTCTTTAGTACTTGCTCAAATGATTTGAGCTTGCCAAGGAGAGCTTCAGTTGAGATCTCTGTTGTACTTCTGGACTTCTTGATTGGCCAGATTCTGAGATCCTATGTGCTGGGGAAGCACATCAGTATTTCATCATTAACTTCTGTCAATGTAATCTCCTTATCAAGTGTCCTTAGCTCATTGATGATGGAGCTGAGCCTTGTGTACATGGCTTCTACTGTATCAGCCTCTTCTTTCTTGAAGTTCTCATATTGAGATATGAGATTAGACCTTCTATCCTTTCTCTCATCAGCTGAACCAGCTATAATCTGATTCAGTGAGTCCCACATGGCTTTTGCTGAGGTGAAATCAGCAACTTTCTGGAATGTCTCATCAGACATAGTCTGAGCAAGAATATTCATAGCTTTGGCATCAGCTATTTTTGCCTTCTTGTAAGTTTCATTGTAGTCTGGAGGTGGCACAACACTGAGATTTGCAGATGTTGTAGCAGTAGTTACAGCAGGTGGTGTTGGTTTCCCTGTTAAGATAGAGGAAAAAAAATATCTTCATCAATAGAATTCATGTAAAGTCTAATTCTTGCCTTATAGATGCCAAACTTAGTTAAGTTTTATACTGGAGGTCTGGTGCTAGAGTAATCTTTTTATTGGGCCATGAATCTAATGTGAGTGTAAATGGTATCAAAGAATCTTATCACAAGATCTTATGGTTCAGTTGTTAGCCTTTTCAACCAATCAACCTAGGAATGGTTAAGCTGTTGAATAACCAAACTCCCTCTGATACCAATTGAAAGTGAGGGGATAAGATACTTACTACTCTAGAGGGGGGGGGGGTGAATAGAGTATTCAAAAATAAAGAGACTCTAAACACTTCTCTTGAGCAATTTGCGGAATATAAAAACTGAAAGCTTTATACTTAAAGCCTAACAGAGTGTGGTGAAAAACAGAGGATGCTAACTGAAGTTTCAGTTGAGCATATGTCCTAACACAGCAACTAGCAACCTTGTTATATCAATCAAAGCTACAGTGCATCAATTAAAGTAAATAACCAGACAACAAAAGAACTTTATAGTGGTTCCCCAATTGGGTACATCCACTCTTCTACCACCCTGGTAGGAATCCACTACAGGTTTTTGCTCAGGTGCCCTGCCACCACAAGATCTGCTTCAGGTAGACCTAGAAACCCTTCAGGCTTTTGATCAGGTGCCTAAGAACCAAACACACAGGTTTTTGATCAGGTGCCCTGCCACCAAAGGTTCACTTTTGAAGGGAGTAATAACCCTTTTACAGGAGGTTAAGGGAAAGAGTTGAAGGTGTCTTCTCTGTGTTCAGAGAAGCTAGTGGATTGCTCTGAAAATATCAAAGCTCCCCCTGGCTTAGAGAATGTCCAGGAAGAAGCTTTGCTTCAGGGTGTAGGATCTCCAAGTTGCTTGAGTAGACTTTCTGATGCAGCCTTGAAGAAGACTCTAGCTTTTGAATGAATGTTCTTCTTCAAAAGCTTTTGCAATCTACAACAATGATGTTCAGCAATCTGGGAGTGATCTTCTTCTTGAAAGCTTGAGCACTGAGAATTGATTTTCCTGAAGACAGGATTATCTCAGGAAGAAGAAGAACTTTCTTTTTTTTTCTCTTGAGAATTCTGGTTCTGTCTCTTTTGAATTGTATTGAGTTGTTGTTGTATATAGTATTCAACCGTCTGCACTGATAATATAGAAATTATTTCTTCTCTGAATAAAGCCTCGAGCCCTGCACAAAAAGATCTTTCCAAATAATACAATAAAACAAATAAAGAAATTGCGCCAGAAATCTTCTGTCATTCCCAAAAAGGAATTAAGGATATTAAAATATCCTATCAAATTTACTTTATAAATTGGCACAGGAAGCAAGGCATAACAGCTATATTATAGCTGTTAGAAAGAAACGATTTCCTCTTATAAAACAAACAATTTTATTCTGCCAAATCTCTCAATTAATGCACAAGGAATATTGCAAATAAGCAAAGGAATATAGGCATTAAATTAAGTAGAATATCTGAATAACATGTCTTAAACAAGAGGAAATAAATCAATAATTCAAATGAAAAGATTACAGATAATAGCAGACAGAAAATGTCGACAAGAGAATGAAGATCGTCGATCTGAAAAAGCAGATCGTCGACCTGAAGAAAACTATCTTCACAGAAAATGTCGACCAGGGCAACACGATCATCGATCTTAGCAAGCAGATCATCGATCACACTTTAGAGTTCATATGACTCTGAGATCGTCGATCATCAATCGAAGATCATCGAGCGAAGTTCAACTATCGTCGTACACAAAACTACTAAACCAAATTCTCATATCAAACCTATCTCAACTAGCCTAGCCTGAGGGTAGAGTAACATTTAGTCTAACCATTGACCATAGATAAATCTTGGGTCAATTGCGCCTAAAAGAGATGACATAGCCCAAATCAAAACTAGGGATCCAACAATCTCCCCCTATTTGGGTGATGTCACTCAAACAAAATAAATCTAATACTAACAAAAAAAATAGATATATCAGCAAGCATATTAGAATAAATAACACAGTCAATTGTCAATAGAGTCTGAAGGAAGAATAGAAGAAGCAAGAGAGAAAGTAATTTTTCTTCTTGGATCAGATGCATCCTTCTTTGATAGCTTCAAGTTCTGTTCTCCAATTATCTTTAGTTCCCTTGCTTTAGGCAGAACAGCTTCAGGGTGTTTTTCCATATACTTGGAAGCATCAAAAACCTCTGAACTGACTTAAAATCTGTCCAATTCTTTCTTTCTGAATTTTGACATGGTAGAAAATCCTGTAAAGTCTTTTCCTTCTTCTTTGGATTTCTTGATTTATGCAGATCCAACCAATTCTAAAAATCTAGCCATTTTATAATTAGGATCAAGCTCTTGACTTTCATAGGCATGTTCATCAGAAGGATCCAATGGATCTATAGTCTTGAATTTTACTGATTGAGTTAAGAAACTCTCAGTTTGCACTTGAACTGGCTTGACATTTATATCTGCTGGCTCTTGAATTATAAGATTGGATGGAGGAGCAAACTCAACATACTTTTTGCTTGATTTATCAGAATATATAACTCTTTTTCCTTTTAAATTTACTGGTTTGGCCTGAGCAGGTTTTACCTTTGAAGGTGATCTAGAGGCAGGAAAAGGAGAGAAGGTGGGTTGTTGATATATAACTTCCTTAACTTGCTCTCTTTGAATGTTTGACTTTTAGAGAGCCTCTGATCACTAGAACTGCATGGAGGGGGCTGCCTTCCCTTTCTCTGATAGGTATAAGGCTGATTTTGCCTGGCTGAAGAAGCAGAAAATCTGGGAGCAATATTTCCTGAGGCACCAGTAGAGGGAGGAGGAGGAGGAGGACCTCTCTGAATTACCTTGGTCGGAGGAGAGTACTTCCTGCTCTTCTTCCTTGCTTTCTGTTCATTATTAGAGTACCACATCCAAGCCTCAAAAATTTTAGCTTTAGGATCAATTCCTTTCAAAATGTAGTAGGGAATATCATTATCTGGATTAGAAGGAGCTGGAGCTGTGGCTTTCCTTTTCTTTTGAGCATACCTTTTCTTTTTCTTATTACTATCAGAATCATCAGATTCTTCATCTTCATCCTCAGAATGTTTGGGTTGAGGTTCTGCATACAAATCATCAATTTCCTTTAACATAGCCTCCTCTTTCTCTTTAGCTTGCAGAAGAGCTTTTTCTTTTTCTTCTTCTAGAATGTCTTGGGCCAGAAGAGAGTCCAAATCTGGACCTGGGGTGTCATCCCAAAGGGTAGATGACACAACAGTCTCAGTTTCTGGAACTGTTTCTTCAGTAGCAGAATTCCATTTAGCTTCTAAGAAAGATGTTATTATACCTTCTAGATATTTAGCAGCAACAGGAGTAGAAATCTCCTCAAGATAAACTTTGAAAGCAAAATCTGCTTCAGCTATAGTTTCAGAAATGACAAAGCTATCCCAAAGCTGAAGGCACATTGGTCTCTGGTAGCACACAATGGCCTGAAGAGGATCAAAAGAATAAGGGGAGGAGATAGGATTATAAAGTTCTCCACAGGATGACTCATCATCTGAGTCAAGGAATGCATCCAGTTCCTCTTCCAAAACTACTGGAGCATCTGAATCTTCAACTATCCTCTGAACAGAATTTGGAACAACTGCATCTGGAACTGAAACAACTGCATCTAGAGCTGGAACTGAGACTCTTTCTAACGCCATAGCTGGGCCTGAATCATCTTCATCAAGCATCTCCCCCTGCCTAGGTTAAGTGAAAACTAAACCCAGGCCCTTAGATGAAGAAGGGACTGTGGGGTTAGAAATGGAGGCAGCAAGAGAAGAGATTGATTGAGCAAGAGGGGCAATGGCCTCAGCTATCATGGCTTTGATGGAAGGAGTTATGAGGTGAAGGACAGTTGTAATGTATTCTGGTGTGATTTGAAACAATGAAGGAATGATGGAGGGGGAATCATCAGAATTAATATTCTTCTGAACTGGGGTTTCAGTATTTGGAGAGTTGTGATGATATGGATGATCAGCAGCAGGTGAGGGATGATTTGAGGTAGCTGGGGAATGAGATAGAGAAAGCAGATTGAACAAAGATTCTAAATTTAGATTTGGAATATCAGTTATGTGAGTTGGTGTTGGAGATACAGGTGGAGATGGATGGTTCACAGGAGAAGAAGGAATGTCAATGGAGGTGGATGGCAAGGAGGAGGAAGCATGGATTTCTTCACTAGGGAGGGAAGCGACTTCAAGAGCCCTTGTGCCTTCAGACGTTGTAAGGGCAGACCCAGCCTTTGAAGGCTTCTGAATAGTCCTCTTCCACTTAATGAACAAAGAAGAATCTATTCTCTTGCTGGCATTGATCGCTGTAGGAGAAAATCCTAACAGCTGGGAAGCTTTCTTAGAGAGAAAGAACCCGATCAGCCTTCCTTGCGTTACCTCTTTCTTGTTGTTCTTCTTCCTGATCAAATCAAATAGCAGACCAGCCCAGTTGATTTCTTTCTTATTCACGAGGGCTGACATCAAGGCAAACTGATGCCGGTTGATGTTATTATGGGCGGAATGCTGTCCAAGCAACACTTTTACAACGAGGTCAACCAGAAACTTGAATCCGACAGATAAGTTTACCTTCAGGAGCTTGGATGGGATGCCTTCTGCATGACCCATTTCCAACAACATCCTTCCGTACTCAGTAGATTCTTGCTCATACTCATCAGAGCCATTCTTTAACTCAAAAATTTCAGTCAAAATTTCTGGAGTAAGAGTTACCTCCACGCTGCTGATTGATCCTTTCATCTCTTTGTCGTCAGAAGATGATGTATAAACCCATTCCTTGATTTCTGATAGGTGCAGTTTGAGCTTTGAGGACATGAGTTTCTTAAGACCTTGATCTTCACACAACTGCAGCATTTCCTGAAAAACTTGTTCGCAGTTTTTGAAAGACTCGAAATCAACACTGAAGCCTGCATCGAACTTCATCACGGATAGGGTTGTAGAGGAAATCGCCATTTGATCGATGAGGATACCTGAAACAAGAACAAACACAAAGAGAGAGAAGAGAAAGCGCGGGATGAGAGCTCGAAACCATTTTGGAAGCAGAATATGAAACAGCGAGCTCCGTTGACGATCTTCAGACCTAAATACACGATCGTTTGGAAATAAACTAGAATCGTCGATCTCTGAAAGAAGATCAGGAGAATCGGTTATCGATCGTCGGTCGACGATTTATTTCCGAAGCAGAGTCGTTGATCGTCGATCGACGATTTCTGTCTCTAAACGCAAAGAGCTGTCGTAGACCTAGGGTCGACGATTTAGCTCAACCTATTCGACGATCTTCGAACGCCGTTCGACGATCTCAGAACAGATTTCAACTTAGCAGATTTTTCACTTAGTCTGATCCATTCATCATGCCTAGTTGATTCAAAAAGAATAGATGTTTTTATTTATCTAAAGGCTTTGTGAAAATATCACTTATCTGCAGATCTGTGGGTATAAACTCGAGATTTATCTTATTCTTGTCAACACAATCTCTAAGAAAATGGTGTCTAATGTCAATGTGCTTAGTCCTAGAATGGTGCACAGGATTTTGTGCTATGGAAATAGCAATGGTACTGTCACACATAATTTTGGTGTTTCTGTGTGTGTACCCATAATCCAAGAGTTGATTTTGAATCAATAGAATCTTTGAACAACAACTAGCAGCTGCTATATATTCAGCCTCTGCAGTTGAAGTTGAAACAGAAGTCTGCTTTTTGCAAAACCATGAGACTAATCTCTCACCTAGGAACTGATAAGTCCCTGAGGTGCTCTTTCTGTCAACTCTACAGCCAGCATAGTCAACATCTGAGTATCCAATCAACTCAAATTCTAATTCAGCTGGGTACCAAAATCCTAAATTTTGGCATCCCTTCAAGTATCTTAAGATTCACATAAGAAGAGTTAAATGAGATTCCTTAAGGTTGACCTGAAATCTAGCACAGAGGCATGCGACAAACATTATATCAGGTCTACTTGCAGTTTGATATAATAGGGATCCAACAATGGCCCTATAATATTTTTGATCAACAGGCTTGCCCTTATCATCAGAATCAATAACTACATTAGTAGCCAAAAAAGTGTGCATTGCTGAAGCATCTGCCATCCCAAACTTCTTTACCAATTCCTTGGCATATTAAGATTTGGAGATGAAGATGCCATCAACATCTTGTTTCACTTGGATACCAAGGAAATAAGACAGCTAACCCATACTACTCATCTCAAACTTAGAATGCATTAGGTCTGAGAACCTTTTGCATAGTTTGGGATCAATGGAACCAAATATAATATCATCCACATTGATTTGAACTAACAGGATCTTGTCCTTGTTGTGCTTAATGAAAAGGGTTCTATCAACTATGCCTCTAACAAACTTATGTTCTAATAGGAAACTAGCTAGAGTCTCATACCATGCTCTAGGAGCCTGCTTAAGTCCATACAGAGCTTTTTCCAACTTAAAAACATGTGAGGGATAAGTTGAAGAAATGAAACCAGGGGGTTGTTCAACAAATACCTCTTCCTTTAGCTCACTATTCAGGAATGCACTCTTTACATCCATCTGGAACACTTTAAACTTCATGTAGGCTGCATATGCTAGAAAAATCCTTATTGCCTCTAGCCTTGCAATAGGAGCAAAAGTCTGATAATAGTCTATTCCTTCTTCCTGTTTGTAGCCCTATGCTATAAGCCTTGATTTATTCCTTATAATAATTCCTTGAGCATCCAACTTATTTTTAAACACCCATTTGGTGCCTATAATCAGCTGACCTTTTGGTCTTGGGACCAACTTCCAAACTTTGCATCTTTCAAACTGGTTTAGCTCGTCTTGCATAACAATGATCCAGTGGGGATCTTGCTCAGCATCTTTTATGGTTAAGGGTTCAACTTGAGAAAGAAAACAAGCAAGCATCACATCTTGACTTAGTTGATGTCTAGTTTGCACACCAGTTGAAATGTCTCCAATCACTTGAGATGTAGGATGATCTCTAAGTGTGACATAATCAGTTGGTGGTATGTGATCTTCAACAGTAGTTGGAATTAATTCCTCAGGTTGAATTAGATTGGCTATTGGTAAAACTGCAATCACCTCTACTAGGTCTTCATCACTGTCTGAATTAGATAACTGAGGAGCTGGTTGAATTCCCTGAGTGAGTTTCAGCTCATCCAAATTCTTGCATAGCTCAGGTACCTGCAAAGAACTACTGGAGGAAGTTTCCTTCTCTCTGTAAAACATTTTGGATTCATCAAAAGATACATGAACTGACTCTTTAATTTTTAATATGGATTGATTAAAAACCCTATAGGCTTTGCTTACTTGGGAATATCCTAGAAAGATTCCCATTGAAGCCTTTGCCTAAAACTTTCTAATGTATTATTTGTCATTGTTGTGAATGTAAACTACACAGCCAAAAATTCTAAAATAATCTATTTTAGGTTTCTTTTCTTGAAGCAATTCATAAGGAGTCTTCCCCTTTAGTTTATGTATCAAACTCCTATTCAGTACATAGTTAGCTGTGCTAACTGCTTCTGCCCAAAAGGATATAGGCATATTAACATCTGCTAACAATGTTCCTACAGCTTCAATCAGGGTTCTGTTTTTCCTTTCCACTACCCCATTTTGTTTAGGAGTTCTAGGAGAAGAGAAGCTATGCCTGATACCTTCATTCTCACAGAATTCTTGCATAAGAAGAGAATCAAACTCTGTCCCATGATCACTTCTGATCAGGGCAATGTGAGTATTGAACTCAATCTTTATACATTGTAGAAAGTCTGTAAGAACTTTAAAGTTATCAGATTTAGTTCTCAATAAGAACACCCAAGTAAACCTAGAGTAATCATCTACAATCACTAGGGTATAGAATTTCCCTCCTAGACTTTGTACAGCTATTGGACCAAAAAGATCCACGTGCAATCGGTACAGGATTCTAGGTGAATCACTTTTATTTATAGCTTTGAAACTATTTTTGGTTTGCTTGCCTAGCTGACAAGCCTTGCATAGGACTTCCTTCTTGTAGGGGTAAGAAAGCAAACCTCTAACAAGGTTGTATTTAGATAACCTAGATATATTCCTGAGGTTAACATGACCTAGCCTTATATGCCACAAAGTATTATTGCTACTCACTTCATTAAATAAGCAAATTTCAGAAGAAGTGTATTTAAAGTCTACAAGATAAATATTTCCTTTCCTAATGCCTACTAATACAATGTTATTATTCAAAGTAATATTGCACTGAGTATTAGAAAACAAAACCTGGTAGCCAGCATCACAAAGCTGACTTACAGAAATGAGATTGGGCTTTAGTCCTGTGACATAAGCTACCTTCTTGAAAGTCACTGACCCAAAGGTGAATTTTCCATATCCTTCAGTCTGACCACAGCTGGAATCACCAAAGACCACCTTTGGTCCCAACTTGGCTTTGAAGCTTGATAGATTATCTTTATTTCCTATCATATGCTTGGAGCATCCACTATCCAAATACCACTTGTCCTGAGTGATAGGATAGGTCTTCACCTGCAATAAGATAGATTAAATATTGTGGACCCAGGTAACCTTGGGTCCATTTTTCTTCACATAGGAAAAACTAGAAATAAAAGAATATGCAGGTTGAGGGTGATATCCTAAGGGATGAGATCTCCTAGGTGGGATAATCCAATTTGAAGATAGATTAGCAGACCTAGTGTTGCTATTAGACTTATTATTCCTATAAGCATTGTTGTAATTCTGAAAATTTAATTCTGATCTTCGATCGGTGGTCGACGATCGGTACCCAGATCGTCGATCTTGGTTTACAGAATAGAATTCTGGGTTCCACGATCATCGATCTCTATTCTACGACTCAGGCTTAGATCGTCGATCCCTCATTGCCAAGTAGTTATACCCAGCAGGTGAGTTCAGAGATCGTCGATTGTCGTTCAACGATGGGTTCAACGATCGTCGATGGTCATTCGATGATTTTTGTAGTTCTATGAATTTTGTTTCCTTTTGTCTCTCTTAATCTTATTTAATGTTTTCTTAGCCTTTTGAATAACCTCAGTATTGTGTATTCCCTTTTTAGAAACAAACTTTACTGGAGTAGACAGATTGTATTCAAGGAGCAATGGGGGTTCACTAGGTGAGGCACCTAAGCCTAACTTATTGTTGCCTGCCCTAGTATTGGCAGTGCTTGTGATTTCTAGCAACTTAAAGCTTCTACCATTAAGTGAATCTTCTAACCTCTTATCTTTAGCTAGTTCTAATTTAAGAAATTTAATTTCTTCAGATGCTCTAGTGAGTTCAGATTCTAACCTAATGTTTTCACTAGATAGAGATTCAGATACAGCTAGTTTATCTCTAAGCAATTTAATCTCCTTTTCTGAGCTAAGTAAATCTAGGCAAAGAGTATTAAAATCATGCTTAAATTCAGCAGATGTGAAATCATAAGATGCAATTACCTAGTCTTCATCAGATAATTCATCCTCCTCATCCTCAGTCATCTCTAGAGCTGAGTTGCTGCTGCAGGCATTAATTGCCATAAGGCAAATCTCTTTAGCTTTCTTTTCTTCTTCATCATCTTCACTGGAGCTGGAATAAGATGAGTCTTCCTCAGTATCACTCCAGGTCTTTGCAACAAGACCTTTCTCTTTCTTCTTGTATTTGTGAGAAGATGTATTTGAGTAGTGCTTCTCCTGTTCCTTTTCTTTTCTTCTTTCCTTATGCTTTGTCTCTGGACACTCAGGGAGAATGTGTCCAGGCTTCCTGCATCCATAACAAACAATTTCTTTAGATGGGGTTTTATCATTCCTTGGCTTGTCATCATATTTTGATGACTTTCTTCTGTTGTCTTTTCTGCCCATCTTGTAGAACCTCTTGGCAAAGAGTGCCATTAGTTCTTCATTTGATTGAGTCACCTTGGACTCATCATCAGCCTTAAGAGCAAGGGTTTTCTCTTTCCTTGTTGGAGTAGGTGCTTTAGCTTCAGCTTCAGCTTCCCTGGTCTTTAGTACTTGCTCAAATGATTTGAGCTTGCCAAGGAGAGCTTCAGTTGAGATCTCTGTTGTACTTCTGGACTTCTTGATTGGCCAGATTCTGAGATCCTATGTGCTGGGGAAGCACATCAGTATTTCATCATTGACTTCTGTCAATGTAATCTCCTTATCAAGTGTCCTTAGCTCATTGATGATGGAGCTGAGCCTTGTGTACATGGCTTCTACTGTATCAGCCTCTTCTCTCTTGAAGTTCTCATATTGAGATATGAGATTGGACCTTCTATCCTTTCTCTCATCAGCCGAACCAGTTACAATCTGATTCAGTGAGTCCCACATGGCTTTTGCTGAGGTGAAATCAGCCACTTTCTGGAATGTCTCATCAGACATAGTCTGAGCAAGAATATTCATAGCTTTGGCATCAGCTATTTTTGCCTTCTTGTAAGTTTCATTGTAGTCTGGAGGTGGCACAACACTGAGATTTGCAGATGTTGTAGTAGTAGTTACAGCAGGTGGTCTTTGTTGCCCTGTTAAGATAGAGGAAAAAATATCTTCATCAATAGAATTCATGTAAAGTCTAATTCTTGCCTTATAGATGCCAAACTTGGCTAAGTTTTATACTGGAGGTCTGGTGCTAGAGTAATCTTTGTATTGGGCCATGAATCTAATGTGAGTGTAAATGGTATCAAAGAATCTTATCACAAGATCTTATGGTTCAGTTGTTAGCCTTTTCAACCAATCAACCTAGGAATGGTTAAGCTGTTGAATAACCAAACTCCCTCTGATACCAATTGAAAGTGAGGGGATAAGATACTTACTACTCTAGAGGGGGCGGGGGGGGGGGGGGGGGTGAATAGAGTATTCAAAAATAAAGAGACTCTAAACACTTCTCTTGAGCAATTTGCGGAATATAAAAACTGAAAGCTTTATACTTAAAGCCTAACAGAGTGTGGTGAAAAACAGAGGATGCTAACTGAAGTTTCAGTTGAGCATATGTCCTAACACAGCAACTAGCAACCTTGTTATATCTATCAAAGCTACAGTGCATCAATTAAAGTAAATAACCAGACAACACAAGAACTTTATAGTGGTTCCCCAATTGGGTACATCCACTCTTCTACTACCCTGGTAGGAATCCACTACAGGTTTTTGTTCAGGTGCCCTGCCACCACAAGATCTGCTTCAGGTAGACCTAGAAACCCTTCAGGGTTTTGATCAGGTGCCTAAGAACCAAACACATAGGTTTTTGATCAGGTGCCCTGCCACCAAAGGTTCACTTTTGAAAGGAGTAATAACCCTTTTACAGGAGGTTATGGGAAAGAGTTGAAGGTGTCTTCTCTGTGTTCAGAGAAGCTAGTGGATTGCTCTGAAAATATCAAAGCTCCCCTGGCTTAGAGAATGTCTAGGAATAAGCTTTGCTTCAGGGTGTAGGATCTCCAAGTTGCTTGAGTAGACTTTCTTATGCAGCCTTGAAGAAGACTCTAGCTTTTGAATGAATGTTTTTCTTCAGAAGCTTTTGCAATCTACAACAATGATGTTTAGCAATCTGGGAGTGATCTTCTTCTTGAAAGCTTGAGCACTGAGAATTGATTTTCCTGAAGATAGGATGATCTCAGGAAGAAGAAGAAGAACTTTTCTTTTTTTTTTTCTCTTGAGAATTCTGGTTCTGTGTGTCTTTTTTGAATTGTATTGAGTTGTTGTTGTATATAGTATTCAACCGTTTGCACTTATAATATAGAAACTATTTCTTCTCTGAATAAAGCCTCGAGCCCTGCACAAAAAGATCTTTCCAAATAATACAATAAAACAAATAAAGAAATTGAGCCAGAAATCTTCTGTCATTCCCAAAAAGGAATTAAGGATATTAAAATATCCTATCAAATTGACTTTATAAATTGGCATAGTAAGCAAGGCATAACATCTATATTACAACTATTAGAAAGACACGATTTCCTCTAATAAAACAAAGAACTTTATTCTGCCAAATCTCTCAATTAATGCACAAGGATTATTACAAATAAGCAAAGGAATATAGGCATTAAATTAAGCAGAATATCTGAATAACATATGTCTTAAACAAGAGAAAATAAATCAATAATTCAAATGAAAAGAATACAGATAATAGCAGACAGAAAACGTCGACCAGAGAACGAAGATCATCGATCTGAACAAGTAGATCGTCGACCTGAAGATAAACTATCTTCACAGAAATCGTCGACCAGGGCAACACGATCGTCGATCTGAGCAAGCAGATTGTCGATCACACTTCAGAGTTCATATGACTCTGAGATCGTCGATCATCTATCGAAGATCGTCGAGCAAAGTTCGACTATCGTCGAACACAAAACTACTAAACAAAATTCTCATATCAAACCTATCTCAACTAGCCTAGCCTGAGGGTAGACTAACATTTAGTATAACCATTGGCCATAAATAAATCTTGGGTCAATTATGCCTAAAAGAGATGATATAGCCCAAATCAAAACTAGGGTTCCAACAGACAGGATTCCTAGCAATAAAAATGACACTAGTATGATGCAGGCCCATGGGTTCGACGGGTTAAACTAAGCGCTCTTAGGTTTGAAAACTAAAAATAAATATCTAGCGTTCGGTTTTTCTATTTAGCACTATCGATAAGTCAAGCAGTTAATGACACTATTTTCAAAATCACACAACGAAAAGGGACGCTACCCCTTTTATAGATTGAACAAGGGCTATAGGCCAATGTTCACTCAAGCGAAAAGGACTCACACGATCCGAACAATTAGTTATTCGAATTAAATTATACGCAAACAAAACACAATTCCAATAAAAGAGAATCCGGGCTAAATTAGTGATTTTAAAATTAAGTCCAAAATCAATCCCAAAACTAATTAATATGAGGGTTGCCAAATCACTTGAACACCGAAGAAATTAAGGCTAAGGAAACCGATTTTACAAGTTTTCACGAAATTTACCCACTCCAATTTTATGAAAAATATTCGGGAAAATAATGCTTGAAATTTTGATTTTAATTACGCACAACATTCTATATAAATCAGGGCTAATTACCAGCCTTCTATTCCACCAAATCTCACATATAATATAGAAGAAATCACACAAAGAGGTGTAGGAATTCGTTACCCAATCCCAATAATAATCCGTCCACAAGATGAGTGGAGGTGGCGCCCACGACGGTGGTAGATTCTATATTTCCACGCAAATCCTCGGATCCGCACCGGATGATGAAGACGCTCGCCGTTTTCTCTGCCCAAACCCTAGAAGAGGGAGAACTCTTGATGGCTGAAAATATTCACGGAGGAGAGGATGACAAGTTTTGGAGGGAGTAAGAGGAGGGGCGGCTCGGTTTGTTGGAGGGAGAGGGTGGCCGATTTTTTTAGAGGAGGAAAGATGGTCAGTTCTGAGGGGAGAAAGGAGTAGGAGATGGTTGTTAAGGGGCGAAAAGAGGAGGGAAAGAGGGGAGGAGTCTTGTGGTCGAATTCCACAAGGAGGAGAGGGAGGAGGGTGGCCGAAATTGCCAAGGAAGAGGGGGAAAGAGGGGTGGCCGAATTTTGCAAGAGGGAGGAGGAGAGTTCTCAATGGAATTAGGTTTTCAATTTCTTATCATCTCTAATTATTCCTTCATAACAATGGCTATTTATAGCCTACACCACTCAATCTCCACCATACATAAAATAGGAAAACAATATAGGCCTTATTTAGGCTACACCACTCAATCTCCACCATTCATAAAATAAGAAAACAATCTAAACATATAATGCATAAAATAAGAATAAAATAAAACAAGCATTAAATAAAAGATACTCTTGATGGTTATAGACACCCATCATATATGAAATGAAATAATAAAATAGGAAATAATAATAAATGATGAAATAATAAAATATATAATTATAATTATTTAATTTATAATTATATATTTTATTTAAAATGGTGGCGGCGGACGTCATGAAAAATATATAGCGGCGTTGGCGAAGAACATCGCGGCATTGGTGAAGAAACGTTGTGGTAGACGCCCATCTTCAAGATTGCGGCAACGACCGTCCCAATCCACGAACTCTCTATGTCGGGGATCAACGACCGCATCATCAACGTCTCCATCATAGTAGAATCACAATAAAGAGGGGTTATACTTATCTCAATGTTATAATCCTTAAGCTGATGCTGAATCCACATCAACTGAGCAAAGTAGCTTCCTGCTGAAATGTACTCTAACTCTGTAGTTGAGATTGCCACACTCGTTTGCTTCTTGCTGCTCCATGACACTAATCTTCCACCTAAGAGCTGACAAGTACCTAAAGTACTTTTCCAGTTTTCTTTGCACCCAGATAAATCTGCGTCTGAATAGCCTGTTAGATCAAAATTCCTATTCCTAGGGTACCATAGGCCATGATCTGGTGTGCCCTTAAGATACCTCAAAATTCTCTTTACAGCAGAGTAATGAGATTCTTTAGGGCATGACTGATATTAGCACAACCATATGTAACATACATGATGTCAGGCCTACTAGCAGTCAGGTATAGAAGGGAGCCAATTATCCCTCTATACAAAGACTCATCAATAGGTTTCCCTGTCTCATCTTTGCCTATAGGCATACTTGACCCTATGGGAGTTCTCATGGTGGAGGCATTCTCCATGGCATATTTCTTAATCAACTTCCGGGTAAATATGGACTGGGATATGGAAAAGCCATCATCAGTCTGTCTTACTTGGAGTTCCCAGAAGAACTTGAGCTTGCCCATACTGATCATCTCAAACCTCCCTTACATAATGTATAACCCCATATTCGCTGGGTGGGGCCTAAGTGCCCATATGGCCGGGATTGGGCTAGCCTTGGGCTAGTATTAAGCAAATTGGGTCAGGCTAGAAGAATATGTAGAAGAGGTTCTCGCTCGAGGCGTCTGCAAAGGGTCGCGCTTGGTGAAGAGGGGAGCCCATGGAACTGGCGCTGAGTGAGGCCTTTCCACTCGGTGCCCTTTGGTCCCTTTTTTGCTCCCTCCCGCGATAGGCGGGAAGGCTCTCGCTCATCGTTCGTCAAGCTAAGCCCTGCTTTCATCGTGCTAAGCCCTACATTCACAGGCGGAGCTCAGAGTTAACCCATTGGCTCCCGCTTAGGGTAGGCGATATGGCTCTCACACGTGATAAACAGGAATATCGCAGGATCAATGGAAAGGCTTCCGCTGGGGGTACCCCAGGGGTGAAATTACCCGGTTACCCTTGGGAGAAATTACCTGAATACGCTTGGGTCTGCATTTAGCTCCTCTTAACAACGGAGTTTGGCTGTTGGCAGACTAGCCCAGGGTATTTTTAATTTCAGGGTAGCAGAATTATGCTTTTGGCAGACCAGATACTGAAAACCTATAAATAGACCCCGGGAGTTCCTCAGAAGGCATGCTTTTCATCTTTTCTGAAATTCTCTAGTGCTTTCTGAGGTTCTCCTAGCCCAATAATTGGCTTTGGATGGGAAGCGCTCAGAGATCTTTTGGGTTAGTGGAGGGACCTCCTAGCTGAGGCTCAGGGTCAGTTCCTGGTTCTTTATTACTAGTCAGGGGTCTAGGTTTGGGAGAAGTAGGTACTAGCTACCCTCCAAGGTCCGAACTCTCGTTGAGGCTAGTTTTTAGCTTCAAGATTTTTTGTACGGTGAGCGTGGAAGTATTGCCTGAGCTTCCTGGCTGAGATGACCAGAGAGAAAGCCAATTTATCTAGGATGGGGTAACGAAGCTCCGCCTTTTTCAAGATTCTGCTAATATAGTAGATGAAAAGCTGTTTCTTCCCTTCCTCCTTTATCAAAACGGAAATCACAGCCTCCGCTCCTACCCCAAGGAATAAGGCTAGGTCCTCTCCCTCCTTTGGACTCTGTAGGAGTGGTGCTTTGGATAGTTGAGCCTTCAAAGCCCGGAAAGCCTCCTCACATTCCTCCGTCCACTCAAACTTCTTATTCCACCGAAGCATTTTGAAGAAGGGTGAGAACTTCTCCCCGACACGGGATAAAAAATGACTCAACCCGGCAAGATTACCTGTCAAGCGCTGAACCTCCTTGGCGTTGCGAGGCGATTCCAATTCCATGATGGACTTCAACATATACGGGTTAGGCTCGAACCCCGCCGGGGTTAGAAGGTGCCCAAGGAACTTTCCTGGGCTTCCCCCGAAGACACACTTCTGGGGATTTAGCCTCATCTTGAACTTTCGCAGGGTCGCGAACGTTTCCTCCAAGTCAAGTAGGGGAGAACCCACATCCCTACTCTTTACTATGAGATCATCTACGTAGACCTCCAGGGTCCTACCCCTCTGATCTTTAAACACTTGATCCATCATTCGCTGGTACGTAGCCCCTGCATTTTTTAGCCCGAAGGACATCATTTTATAGTTGAAGCATCCCTCCCTTGTGATGAAGGAGACATCCTTGACGTCGGGGGATGCATGCGGATCTGGTGATAACCTGAAAAATCATCTAAAAAACTCATAATAGAAAAACTGAATGATGAATCAACCAGTGCGTCAATCTGAGGCAGGGGGTAGCAATCCTTAGGGAATGATTTATTTAATAAAGAAAATTCCACACACATACACTACTTCCTATCACCCTTTTTTTACCGTTACCACATTGGAGACCCAACATGGGTACTGGATCTCCGAGATGAAACCTGCATCGAGAGGCTTCCTGAACTCCTCGCGGATGGGCTCCTCCAGCTTGGTGGTAATGGTCCTCATCTTCTGGTGAATGGGATGCATCCTGGCATCCAGGTTTAGATGGTGGCAATCCACATCCACGTCGATGCATGACATGTCTTCCGTGCTCCAGGAAAAGATGTCAACGTTCTTTTAGATGCACTCCCGCATCCTTGCCTGGTCTTTTGGGCGCAAGCCTCCGCTGAACCTTATCCTCTCTGCCTTCCCTGCCCAGCTGATGACCTCCATCTCCACAACTTCTTCCACCGGCTCCAGTCGGGATTGCTCCCTGCCGGCTCTTTCCTCCTCTTCTCCCAACTCCTTCTTACCTTCTACCCTTTCAACCTCAATCACCTCCAACAGGCCGTCCCTAGACAACTCCACCTCCTTACCCCTATGGGTCTCACCCCCAGCTTCTCCCTCTACCCCTTGCTCCCCCGCAACCTGCTCTCCAGCCTCACATAGGCTCGCCACTCCTCTCTCTACAACCTCCTCTTCAGTCTTCCTTTCAGCCTTACCTAGGCTCATCTATCCTTCCTCCATAGCTTCTTCCTCACTCGCCATCTCCTTCTCCAGCTCCTCTGCCTCCACCATCCAGGAAATGGTATTGACAACAGTCATGTAGCACTGCCTCGCCACCTTTGGATTTCCTGTGATCCTGACCTGCACTCCTCCACTGTTGAACTTTAGGAACTGATGAAATGAGGAGGGGACGCAACAAAAGGCGATGATAAGAGGCCTCCAAAATATTGCGTTATAGCTGCTAAGAGCGTCAACGATGACAAATTGACAGTTCCTCGATACCCCCAAACATCACATGCAGCCCTACCCCTCCTTTAACTTCCTTCCGCTCCCCTGAGAATCCAAACAACGGTCCATCCGAGGCTAGAATCCTCTGAGCCTCCACCTTCATCTCGTCAAAATCTTTTTTTGAAGATTACATTCACGGAGCTCCCGTTGTCCTCAAGAATCTTGGAGACCGTGAAATTTTCTACCACCGTCTGGATCACCAAGGCATCGCAGAACGGGTCTTTATAGTCTAACATATCTTTTGACGAAAAGGTGATCCTCTCCTCCTTTGGGGGGGGGGGTCTGGGAGGTCGAGGAGACACTCCTTTAATATATGGTCAGGAAGCTCCCCTTACGGGTGGCTTCGATCCCTACTCCCCCATGGATCACCCCGATCCCTCCTCGGGCCCCCACATCTGCCCGGTCTTCACATCTATCCTCTCCTCTTCCTGGCTGAACCTACTCAATCCTCACAGGTGGCTGCTGCTGGACTTGCCCCTTGGCCCCTCTAATCTCAAGGAGCTCTGGGAAGGTGGCCGTTGCATGACCCACTTCTTGGTGGAAGTCACAAAATGGCAATTCCACCCTATCTTCTCTCCTCCTGGCTCCTCCCCGAGCTCTTATACTTCCCCCTCTTCCTCTCATGATCTACATGGCCTCTTATTGTGGTGGGAGGGGGCCCCTCTACCTCTGCCTCCAAGCCGGCTGCTTGAACCTCCTTTGCTCACGGAAGTTGTCCCCACCTTGCCATCCTCCCCCTGGCCCTCGTGGTGATCTTCCTGGGGCCTCCAGCCCAACCGATTGTTTGGCTCCCTATGCCCACAGCCTTGGGGATGCCCCTAGTGCCCCTAGCCTCTGGGCTCTTCCCTTCTCCTCTCCTCCCTCTGCTCTCTCTTCCTCTCGGCTCCTAGCTCTTTCATATCTTCCTCCGCCAACTTGGCCAACTTCTTAGTGAACGCCGGATTGGCCGCCTAAATCTCAATCTCCTTTGCCACCCTCTCCATCAACTCCTCAAAGGATAGGGGGGGGGAACTCTCTTCAACTCCATGCTAAAGAAACTAGGCCTCAAACCTAAGGTGAAGGTAAGCATCAACGTGTACCCTTGAATCTCCTGAACTTGTAGAATCTCCTCCTGGAGCCTATCAAAATTGCGTCCTAGCGTTTGCTCTGGCTTCTTCTTAATCGCAAACAGGCACTCTGCCCCCATTCTTCCTTTTCTTCGACGTCGAGAACCTTAGCAGGAACCCGTGCCGCAGATCCTAAAAACTGTAGATAGAATTTGATGGCAACTTGTGGAACCAGTCCCTCGCCTTCTCTTTCAACGTGATGGCAAAAAGCCTACACTTGAAGGCTTCCGACATTTGCCTTATGGAGACCACGTATTTGAACCATTGCACATGTTGCACGGAGTCATCCCTGCCCTTGTAGTATGATATGTCAAGCTCACTCAATCAAGGTGGTGATCGATCATCCACTGCATAGGATCTTTGATTGGGTCGAGCACTCAGGGCGGTTGGCTAAGTGGTCAATTGAGGTCAGTGAGTTTGATGTCACCTTCATGCCAAGGCTCTCCATCAAGGCACAGGCAGTGGCAGACTTCCTGGCTGACTACGTCATAGAGCAGGAGGGGGAGGAAGCACTGCCAAGGGAAGCGTGGAAGATGTTCATTGATGGAGCCTTTGGTAAACACTCCCCAGTGGGAGGGGTAGTATTAGTAAGCCCTCAGGGGGTCACCATAGAGTAATCAGTGGCGTCGCACTTCCCAATCACAAAAAATCAGGCGGAGTATGAGGCCGTCATAGTCGGTTACGGTTGGCTAAGGAACTTGGGGTTCACGACGTGGAAGTGCTCACAATTTCATTGGTGGTAGCGTCACAGATTAGGGGAGAATATGAAGCTTGGGAGCCCACCCTCCATAAGTACTTGTCCAAGGCGAGGGTGATCGTTGGTGGGTTTCGAGCATTCTCAATATGGCACTTCCCTAGGGAAGAGAACGAAGCAGCAGACCGAATGGCCAAGTTTGGACCCCGAGGGGAGGGGAACCTTTACTGAGCTATTTCATCCAACAATCGAGGAGGGGGAGCTGATGTAAGTGGATCGACGACCCTTGTGGGTGGATCCCTTCGTGACCTTCTTCACTACAGGCAGCCTCCCTGAAGGGGTCAAGGAAGCAAAGGGCTTTCGACACAAAACATCTCATTATCTTATGCATGAAGGGGGATTACATCGGAAGTTGCTATCGGGCCTTATGGCACGATGTGTGGCGGAGGAAGAGATCCCAAGAATTTTGGAAGAAGTGCACTCCGTAGAATGTGGTAGCCATTCGGGGGTAGGACGTTGGAAGCAAGGGTGGTTAGGCATGGGGTACTCCTGGCCCTCCCTGAGGAAGGATGCGATGGAGTTTGCGAAGAGGTGTCAAAAGTGTCAGCTATATTCCCCCTCCAACTCCTCCCTACTCAAGGGCTCCGAAGCATCACTGCACTATGGCCTTTCGCCATCTGGGGAATGGACCTGGTCGGGCCGTTCCCCCCCGGCGAGCGGGCAGAGAAGGTTCCTCTTTGTTATGATTGACTACTTATCAAAGTGGCTGGAGGTCAAGGCTTTGGCCAAGGTAACCTCCCAGGTCATCAGAAACTTCATTTGGGGAGAGATCATCTGTAGGTATGGGTTGCCTTAGGCCATTGTCACGGACAATGGACCACAGTTTGCAAGTGAGAAGTTCATCAGCTACTGCAACCAACTGGGGATAGATCTTAGGTTTTGTTCCGTCCACCACCCCAGGAGCAACGACCAAGTGGAGGCGGCAAACAAGATCATCGTGAACTTGCTCAAGAAGAAGATGGAGAACTTGAGGGAGAGTTGGGTGGAGCAACTCCCCTTGGTATTGTGGGCTCTGCGAACAACCCCAAACACGGCCACTAGAGAAACTCCCTTCAAGCTTTCGCATGGGTGTGAGGTGGTCCTACCCGTGGAATTCGAGGTTCAATCCCCACGAGTTGCGGCCGCCGGCAAAGGAGGGGAGGCATGGAGGGAAGGAAATTAAGAGGAGCTATGACTCTCATTGAACATGGTAGAGGAACTTCGGGACATGGTCGCCGTCAGGCAAGAGGAGGTCAAGTGGCAGATTGCAAAGTACTTTGACAAGCATATACAGATCAAGCAATTCGCCAAAGGAGATCTAGTCTTAAGGAAAGTTGACTCTGCTGGAAGATTGGCCCCCGTTGGTAAACTCAACCCAAGTTGGGAGGGGCCTTACATTAGTGAAAAAGTCCTAGGGTCGGGGGGATACAACCTCCAGAATGTGGAGGGGGTATCCATGAGTCACGCATGGAGTGGCGACGACCTAAAGCATTTTTATCCTTAGCATGGGTGAGATTGTATGTTTTATTATGATAGTTATTCTAAAGATTATTCCTTCACAGGTTATGAAGTGTTTTTGGTTTCAGACGGCACCGAGTAGACCTGCTGTCCAGGCTCCCATCAAGCTGGCAGGGCCGTAGGCTCGCTTGGTGGCCGAAGAAGAGATTGTGGTAATTTGCAAGACCCCGAGAGGATCCTACTGCTCAGGCTCTCATTAGCTGGCAGGGCTGGAAGGCGCACTCGGACCTGGGTAAACCCGCTGTCCAAGCTCTCACTAGCTGGCAGGTCCATAGGCTCGCCTTGGGGGTAAGGGAAGACCCCGAGAGGATCCCGCTGCTTAGGCTCTCATTAGCTGGCAGGGATGGAAGTTACACTCGGCCTCGGGTAGACCCGCTGTCCAGGCTCTCACTAGCTGGCAGGTCCGTAGGCTCGCATGGGTGGAAAGGAAAGGGAGATAGAAATTTTCAAAACCCCGAGAGGATCCCGTTGCTCAGGCTCTCATCAGCTGGCATGACTGGAAGGTGCACTCGGCACCGGGTAGACCCCTTTCCAAGCTCTCACTAGCTCAGGCTCTAATTAGCTGGCAGGGCTGGAAGGCGTACTCGGCCCTGGGTAGACCCGCTGTCCAGACTCTCACTAGCTGGCAAGTTTGTAGGCTCACCTGGGGGGAAAGGAGAGGGAGATATAAATTTGCAAGACGCCAAGAGGATCCCACTGCTCAGGCTCTCATCAGCTGGCAAGGATGGAAGGCACACTCGAACCCAGGTAGACCAGCTGTCTAGGCTCTCACTAGCTGGCAGTTCCGTAGGCTTGCCTGGGGGGGGGGGGGTAAGGGAAGACTCCGAGAGGATCCCGCTTCTTAGGCTCTCATTAGCTGACAGGGCTGGAAGGCACACTTGGGCCCGGGTAGACCCGCTGTCCAGGATCTCACTAGCTGGCAGGTCCATAGGCTCTCCTGCGGGGAAAGGAAAGGGAGATAGAAATATTCAAGACCCCGAGAGGATCCCGCTGCTCAGGCTCTCATTATCTGGCAGGGCTGGAAGGCACACTCAAACCCTGGTAGACCAGCTGTCCAGGCTCTCACTAGCTGGCAGAGTCGTAGGCTCGCCTGGGGGGAAAGGAAACAGAGCTAGAAATTTGCAAGACACCGAGAGGATCCCACTGCTAAGGCTCTCATCTGCTGGCAGGGCTGGAAGGCACACTCGGCCCCGGGTAGACCCCACTATCCAGGCTCTCACTAGCTAGCAGGTCCATAGGCTCGCTTAGGGGGTAAGGGAAGATCCCGAGAGGATCCAGCTGCTCAGGCTCTCATTAGCTGATAGGGCTGGAAGGCGCACTCGGACTCGGGTAGACCTGCTGTCCAGGCTCTCATTAGCTGGCAGGTCCGTAGGCTTACCTAGGAGAAAAGGAAAGGGAGATAAAAATTTGCAAGAACCCGAGAGGATCCTACTGCTCAGGATCTCATCAGCTAGCAGGGCTTGAAGGCACACTCGGCCCCGGGAAGACCCGCTGTCCAGGCTCTCACTAGCTGGCAGGTCTGTAGTGATGTTTTTAGTTATCTACCTAAATCACCTAGAGGGGGGTGAATATGTGAGGTCTGCGTCTTTTTGCGTAATAAAAATTGAATGAACAAAGCGCAAAAAAAAGCACACACAACACAGAGAACACTAGATCTATAGTGGTTCCCCAATCTTGGGTACGTCCACTCTCCACCTCACCGATCTAGCAACATGCTAGACTCGGCTACTTCACTATTATCTCGGATTGAAAACCTATCCTACAACTCGAAGCAATGCCCCTACAACTCAATCCACAACACGGATCTATACTTGGAAGAAATACTTCCTACAACACTCGGATACAAAATCTCCTACAAGATAAAGATGTTGTAAATAAAATTATACAAATAGAATATCTCAGATCTGAATCTTAATCCTTTCTTCTTTCTTGAATCTTTGAAGCTTTCTCAGAAATAGGTCGAAGAAGACAAGCCGAACACTATTCTGGATTTGAAAAACCTAGATCAACACGATCAAGATGAGGATCTGTGATAATAAGAATGCCTTGATCCATTGATCTAATCTTGCTATGAATCTCTGGAATCGGAGAAGGAGCGGCGGCGAGATCGTCGATGAAGAGCGGCGACGGCTTCCTTATTTGGAATGAAGAAAATCGATTCAAAAAACTTTATCTCTCTGTTAGGGTTAGTCAAATATGATAAGACCTTTTATAGGAATAGTCTAATGATCTTAATCATAAATGACATAACACGCGGACCAATAATCATGGAAATTAATTTGAAATCGGGTCCCGTCAGACTTAACGAATTTTTAGAGAAAAATTGTTTGTATTATTCGAGTGGAATATGACTACTCGAGTAATCACTTTGACTTCTCGAGAAAATGATGTAAAGTTCTCGAGAACAATCCTTAGAGAAAATCTGGAAATAACTTCTGGCTACTCGAGTAATAGAAACTGACTTCTCGAGAAGTAGCTGGACTTCTCGAGTATTAATGCTTCACTACTCGATAACTAAATGTACTTCTCGAGTACTCGACTTCTGTTACTCGAGACAAAGTCTTGCATTACTCGAGTAATAGCCTTAGCTACTCGAGTATTAGACTTATAAGAATTTCTGAGTTAGATATTCAGATAACTCGAGAACAAGTAGAGATGTACTCAAGAACAAGTAGAGATGTACTCGAGTACTAAGCAGTTTCTCGAGAACTAATGTTAAATCATCTCGAGAACTACTTCAGTTACTCTAGTGCTAGACTTAGCTTACTCGAGAACTGACTATAATTTTTCTTGAGTACTTAAGTTACTAATCGAGTGAAACACTTAGAAAAATTTTGCTTTATGAAAATTTTCTCTCTTCAAGGAAATCTGTAACTAGTCTTTCTCCTATAGGTTTAGTGCTTGAAAATGAAGTGTATCCCAATAGAAAGGCTACACATGAGTCAACACCATGGATCATACAATGAGGGATTACATTGTATGGTCCTGTGTTTGGTGACTCATTGTAGACTAACAATGGTCTACACTTTGACAATTAAGTCCTGCAAACACATAACTCAAATAAGATATCAAATACAACTTAATTCATCTTAGTTTAGGGGTGACTTCATACAAATCTAGGTTATTGTGGATACAATACCCAACAATCTCTCCCTATTTGTAAAAGTTAGAACTCTCTACACTAAGGTGAATTATATCAAGATAAACAAACAAAGTGACTAGCTACCACAGAGATAATAGAAAATAAAACGCTAAGTAATGAAGAGAAAATAAGATCATCAAAATTAAAGATTTCTATTTATATAGAATTGTCCATGAAATCCATTTCAACACAATCTCAAAATATTATCTAGATCAATTGTCATTCCTTTCTCTACTGTTGTTGCTATTGTTGTTGCTATCTTTCCTTTTTCTCTTGTTGTCTCCTCTGATAGCTGAAGGGTTTAGGATAGTACTTTGGGGGTCTAGGAAGAGCATTTGGATTGTTCCTTCCATACTCTCTATCATAAATTCTTCTCTTAGTAATAGATTTCTCATACAAGTCCCACTCATGGGAGTTGTAATGATCATGTCTATTCTCATTATAATCCATAACTAGTTTGAGAGTATCAAGGATTAAAGACTTAGAAGTAGGGCTCCAAATTTCAGCAAATTCTTGTGCTCTCCTCTTTTCAGCTTCTAGATTAGGGATGGACTTGCTTGCAGAAGCTCCATCACCATACTTTCTTTTCTCTTGCCCTGGGATTTTTGGAGGAGGAGCTTGAGGCATTTCAGAGTCTGACCATGCTTGAGCATAACTATCTGGAGGTGGTGCTTGATCTTCAGGTCTGGGAGTGAAAGTTGGCTGTTGAACTGGAGGATGCTGAGCAACAGGGTTTAGATGATGAGGGATCACATTTGGATCAGCTTTGAAATCAGGGAACATTTGATTATGCACCCACACAACTATATCATAAGTATGAAACTTTACACCATATATTTGATTTTGGACATCAACATGAATTTCCTTCAACTTTTCTTTCCAGAGAGTGTTCATGTTTGCATCTGATTTTTCTAAGTATTCTTTTACTAAGTTCTACCCCTTTCTGACTTCTACAGATAGGGTTGTAATAGAATTTTCTTTGAAGGTACCAACTTCTTCATAAGTTTTGAAGTTATGTTCTTGAGCTATCTTTTCTAACTGGATTTGATTATTAGCAAGAGTCACTGACTGGTCCATCACCTGACCAATGCTTGTTATGGTGTGGTCCAGAGCTTTCCCACCTATTTTGAAGAGGTGTTTCAGCTCATCAGTATTATGCTGGATCTCAGAAAATCCTCTACTCATCTCTTTTTACAGAGCAGTTACTTTATCAGTCACAGCTTTTATAGATTCATCAAAGTACTTTCTCTGTTGTGCTAGCAGTAATTCAATCTTACCCAAAATATCATCAATAGCAGGAGTTTGAACTTGAGGAGCTGGAGGAGGAGGAGCAGTCCACAGAATAATTTCTTCAATTACAACTATGCTCTTGGAACTTGTAGTTTGAATCAAAATATCACCTTCCTCACCTAGAATGGTGGGAAGAGAAAAATCCAAGTTCTTGAGAGGAGCCTCAGCTTGTTCTGGGGTAGCTTCTTTCTTATCAGAAATAAGAACTGTTTCTTCCTCTTGAATGTATGCAGTAGATCATTGATGAGGAGATTCTTGTTCAGAAGGATGATGGGAGGGAGATGGTTTTGGAGAGCGAGACTTCTCTGTATGGAAAGGGGAAAGAGGCTCTTCTGAATATAATTCCTCTATCATTTGGTATATGTCTTCCTCTGTGGATAAAATGTTCTCTTGGACTTGGTCATCTGAGAGTGGCTCTTCTAGGGTAGCAGGATGGAGTGCAGCATCTGGAGGAGGGGTAGAAACTCTTTTTACTGGAGTTGAAGGAGCATACTCACCCTTAGCAGCTACACCAGATGTGCCAGCTACTTGAGGTAGAGGAGGAGATGGAGTCCTGTCCTCATTCTCTGGATGAACCTGTGCCTTAGCAACTTGGGCAGGATTCTTGAGCTTAAGCTCCCATCTCTGAATAGAAGATATAGAGACTTTCTTCATGTGGTGAAGGGTTGTACCTTTGGATAAGTCAAAGATCTCTGTCTTGAACTCATGTAGGAGTAGAGAAATAATCCTTGCATAGTTAAGTGCTTTGATGCTTTCTATTATCTTATCAAAAATCATCATTCTAAACTGAAATTTCTTCCTACATATAATTGCAGTCATCATATAAAAGAAGTCAGCAGTGATGAAGCTTATAGAAGTTGTCTTACACAAAGTACTTTGCCAAGAATATCAACTAGATGTTTGCCCTCTACATTTAGGCCAGGACGACGAATGTTGTTAATAACAACAGAAATTCCATAGAAACTATAGTCTCTGTCATAGTCCTCAATAGTTAGGTCATCTTCTTCTTCAATCACTGGTAGTCGAAGAAGCTTAGAAATAACTTTCTTCTAGAGTTTGATTTTGATACCACAAACTCTTATCTTAAGAATCTTTCCATTTCTCCTTACCTTTGCATTATGAAAGAACTCTTCAAACTCTGGAAATAAAATTTTGCACGGTTGCTCTAAAACGAAGGATAATCCAGCGGTTTCTAGAAGGAGAAGAAGATTCTGAAAGTTATCTGAAATCTCTGCAATCCCAGTCGAAACAAGTTCGCTTCCAATCCCTATCTTGGAAGTAGGAGCCATTGATCCAGAGAAGAACGAGAAATTACTGCAGGGAGAGAATCAACGGCAAGTTCTACGACGATGGCGAAAGGCAAAAAGTTTCCTTCTATTCTCTCGATACAGGTTTTAGAGATCGTGTGATTTGGAATTTTCGGACTTTTCTATTTATATAAGTCTTAGTTTATGATAATTAAGAAAATAATATTAGTAACATACCTGAGAATATGGCGGCATAACATCTGAGTGCGAATATCAAAATTTGAACTTAAAGTCTAAAAGTTGCTTCAGATTTCTCGAGTGGACAAGCATTACTCGTGTGAATAGACTCTAGTTATCAAGTAATAACTGGAAGTTCTCGAGAAGTATCTTATTACTCGAGAAGAATTTCTCGAGAGGCAGATTTATTTCTTGAGTGGTCCAAATTATTACTCAAGTAGTAATAGTCTTACTCGAGAAATGAAGTCCAAACGTAAGAATTTCTGAATTTTTGAAGTGTTGCCTGATCCTTGAGCTTTGTTGTGAGTTCTCCTTCTTTATTCTTCTTTATTGAGCATGCCAAGTTCTGTTTTGAAGAACGAGAACTTGGCCTCATCCAGCGGCTTTGTGAAAATGTCTGCAACCTGCCTGTCAATTGGGACATACTGGAGGTTGATGTCTCTATGCTACACATGCTCCCTGATGAAGTGATACGTCAGCTCTATGTGCTTTGTCCTACTATGAGAGACTGGGTTGTTGGCGATTGTAATTGCACTAGAAGAGTCGCAAAATATTGGAGTATTTTGGATCTTCATGTTGTAATCTTCAAACTGATTCTTTATCCATAGCAGCTGTGCACAAGAACTGCCTGCAGAGATATACTCTGACTCGGCTGTTGAAATTGCGACACAGTTCTACTTCTTACTACTCTAGATATAAGCCTTATTCTTAGGAATTGACAAGTCCCGGAAGTGCTCTTCCTGTCATATTTTCTACCTACAAAATCTACATCTGAGATACCAAATAGTTCGATATCATTACTTCTTAGTTACCATAAGCCAAGATTTGGTGTAACTTTTGTAACACCTCTACCCGTCAAGAAGAATATAATAGAGGGTCCGGCCGGGGCCCCACACCATATTCCACAAACAGGCGGAGACGCTACTAAATAATATCATAACCAACGCATCCTAACACAGAGCATTCTAGCGGAAGTTTCACGGTTGAATTCATGAACTCAAGATAAACAACATTGTCCACTAACATAGGAATGTATATATATACATCAAAAGAGTCTGGCCTTAAGGCCTTACAACAGTTTCTCTTAACAAGAGTGTGGTTTACATACATCGGCACGCAGGCCGGCCACACATGAACAAAAGAAACAAAACAATGCCTTCGAGGGCAGCAACGCAGCTTTGGGCTTCAGCCCGCTAAGTCCCGCTCGGACCAGCTCCTCCAGCACCTGTAAGAACCAATCCACCAAATGGTGGCAAAACAGGGCAACGGTCAGCATTCAGCTGACCAATTATAACGACCCTGCCCCTGGCACGGGGCAGCGGAATTCCATCCCTGCATAGCATTCATCCACATGATATATAGCCATTCAAGCAAGACGTGCACGCCCGCTGATGAGTCCTCTTTATATACCTATTTTCGGACTCATCTGGGCTTATTTCCTTGTCTTTGCACACCGTTTAGCGTCATTTGCACTCCTTTTGTTTCGCTACGGTTTTCCACGCCCTGTGCTCCTTTGTTGCCCATTTTCTGTGCTTGTGTGCATTTACTTTCTTGCTATGTTTATCACTGTTTGCTGTGGCTGCCGCGATCGATGCCCCGTGCAGTTTTCCTGCAGGTTTGGGGATCGTGAGGGCATTCGGGATAGACGTTTCACTATTTTTGGCAAAGGAGTCAGTGGTCGTGCGTTTTTACCCACGCACGACCATCGACCTCCTGGCGCACGATCACTGATCGTGCGCAGCCCGGTCTCATTTGTGAAACTCTGTCTTGAACCTTCCGCACGATCACTTGCCATACCGCGCACGACCACTGCTCGTGCGCCGCCGATCGTGCGCAGTCATACCCATTTTTGCAAAGTCTGTCTGGCTATTTCCGCACGATCATCAGCCCTGCCTCGCACGATCACTGATCGTGCGCTGTTGATCGTGCGCGACTACTGATTTTCTGATGCAGGTTTGCAGGTTGCTTATGCACGGGCGCTGACCTTGGTCGCGCACGATCACTGGTCGTGCGCCAGTGGTCGTGCGCGCTATTTATTCTGCAAGCTATAAATACGCTGTTCCGCGAATTAGGGCGAGAGCATCATTACGGAACCTTCGCCAGTCCGCCGTTTCGCCCTCCAGCAAGTCCCATTCACCTCCACCTTCATCCATACCAACGGGAGGACCTTCTCCGGTGATTCCGAAGCATTTCGCATCCTCCGACGATCCTCCCGGCCATTGAAGCATTCTTCTCCGAGCTTTCCACCAAGGAAGAAGACGAAGCACCCCTAGAGAACGGAGTTACAGGCCCTCGAGGTGACAGCTCGGTGGTACCGGAAGCCCTCCTCGGACTGCGCTTGGAAGCGGATTGACAACCCGCACCTCCGGCCAACAACCGCGGTGGATCTTCAATCTCATGGTTGTGCACTTTCTCTCTTTTTCTTGTTGTAAGAAATGCTTGTGCTTGTAATGGACATCAACTTCTAGCATTATTGTTATTAGTTGTATTTCATCTTGCTCTTGAGATTTATTCTTTGATGCGCCTCGCTCCATCTCGCTCCACTCCACATGTTCGTTTCACTCAAGCTTGCTCCGCACTAATCACCTCACTCGCTAGATTTCCGTCCACTCGCCAATCGAAGTACGGCATCGCGGCCGCTACATCCATCTCGCCTTGAGAAGCGGTGATTGCGACCCGCATAGTTTGTATTAGTGTAATCGGTCGTAAGACCACCAACAAAAGCCCCTTTCTTTTCTGTTTATTTAAATTAACTCTCATAACGATAGTTTCAGAGTCTAGATCATTCGACGCCAATTGCATTCCTCAAGAGACCGACATCCGGGGATTCATTCCCAACTTTATTACTTGAGCGACCGGTACGCTTGCCGTATTTTACGCGCATCAAGTTTTTTGCGCCGTTGCCGGGGAATGCAACTGTTGAACGATCATGATTTCTGGAAGTATTGGTATAAGAGTTAGTGCTTTTTGATTTTTGTCCCTTTGTTTTGTTGTTTCAGTGAATACAGGGTCAATATTCTATCAATGCCTTCTATTCAGCAGCTAATTTATCAAGCCCGTCTCACCAATCGAGTGGAAACTGGAAATGACAGTTTTGAGATTTCCTCTGATTTGATCGAATATATTATCAAAAATTGTCAGTTCAGCGGAGATGGAAGTGCTGATGCCTTGTGCCACGTGCGCAGGTTTTTAGAAATTTATGACACATGCTCTTCGAACACTGCCAACGGCGAGCAGCAGAAGATTCGACTCTTCTCCTTTTCCTTGAAAGGCAGCGCAAAACGATGGTATAATGATACCAGGATGGAGATGTTTCATTCGTGGAAGCAACTTGAAGGAAATTTCTTGGCCAAATTCCGGCGGCAAATGCTCACCACAGACGATTACAAGGAGCTCATCACCTTCTCCCAAGGAGATGAAGAATCCTTGTTCGCAGCTTGGGAGCGTTTTCAGTATTTGCGGAGGGAATGCTGCAGAGAGGGAATGTCAGATGTTTTGCTGCTCCAAACCTTCTATTTTGGGATCCTAGACAGATTCCGGCCAGCACTTGACATTGCAGCTGGAGGAACTCTGCTTAACAAACCGTGTCGGGATGCATGGGAAATAATCGACAACATTGCCCAAACCAGCAGGCATTGGAATTCCCCACCTTTCTCCAACCTTTCCGTGGAGGCAAAGTTGGTGGTCACTAATGAAGCCGCCGATCTTCCCGTGTCTGTGATGGAGCGTTTTTTCGCGTACTTCTGCAAAATTATGGATGTGTTCAACGATCAAGCCGCCACCATTCAGAGCCTACAAACGGCCATTGGGATTCTTACGGAAATGTTGCTCAGCTCCACCAGTCAGAAATGGGAAACAGTGCAATCAATGAGGTTGAGAAGTGGAAAAAGTCTCGAGAGAGTCTTGCCGCCCGATCCTCCTACACAATCTTCGTGTGTACCCATCTCTGACTCGACAATTGAACCTCCGTCTGCACCGATCGCGCAAGAACCCGTGTCAGTACCGCCACTCGTGAGGATCACCTCGAGGCCGCCATTTCCCCATCGGTTGAATAATGAAAAGACTGAAAGGCATTTTCAGAAGTTCCTGGAAATTATGAAAGGAGTTCAAGTTAGCATACCTTTAACAGAAGCTATCACGCAGATTCCAGGATATTCCAAGTTCCTCAAGACCCTCATCTCGAGGCGTCAATCCTTGGAAGGTCTGAATATGATTAACCTCACCAAAGAGTGTTCCTCTCTCCTCACCAACTTTTCCCCTACCAAATGCAGAGATCCTGGCAGCTTCACCATTCCTTGCAGAATTGGTCTCCACAGGTTTGGCCACGCACTTTGTGATTTGGGAGCGTCGATTAACCTGATGCCCCTCTCCATCTTCCAGGAGCTGGGAGTTGGGATTCTCCGGCCCACCCATCTGAGGTTGCAGCTAGCCGATCGATCGATAAAAACGCCAGCTGGGATGGTTGAAGACCTCATCGTCATGGTTAACGACCTTGCTTTCCCGGCCGATTTTGTCATCCTTGACATGGAGGCTGATCCCAAGGTCCCTATAATTCTGGGAAGGCCCTTCCTAGCCACTGCCCGGGCTATTATCAACGTCGACCGGGGAGAATTGACCCTAAGCCTGGGAGAAGAATCAATTTCCTTCAATGTCCATGAACCTCCACAACAACTCAGAATCACTAATTGTGACAGCGCTGACTTGTTTGACGAACTGGGAACGAGCAGCGAATTGATTCTTGACCCTGATGAGCCAGAATGGGAAATTGAGGACACACCAACCGCTACCTCGTCTGGGACTCCGCATCTGATCAAAGAACCCACCATCACTTCTTCTATCACTGCCACTACCGTACCCTTGAAGCCGCTGCCCGAATCCCTGAAATATGCTTTCTTGGAGGAAGGCACAGCATGTACGGTGATCATCTCCGCCACTCTCTCCGCCGACAACGAACGTGCTTTGGTCGATGTGTTAAAAAAATATAAGAATGTTTTTGGACGATCTTTGGCTGACATTAAAGGCATTAGCCCGGCGTTCTGCATGCACAAGATCCTCCTTGAAGATCAATACAAACCTTCGGCACAACCGCAAAGAAGACTGAATCCCAAGATGCATGCGGTAGTTCAGGCGGAAGTCATAAAATTGCTTGATGCCGGTATAATTTACCCCATCAGTGACAGCAAATGGGTAAGCCCGGTCCAAGTTGTGCCCAAAAAGGGCAGAATTACTGTGGTGGCCAATGACGAGAATGAATTACTGCCTGCCCGTGTGGTCACTGGGTGGAGAGTTTGCATTGATTACAGGAAGCTGAATGAAGCTACATGCAAAGATCATTACCCGCTCCCTTTCATCGATCAAATGCTGGAAAAATTGGCTGGTCAGGAATACTACTGCTTTCTGGATGGATATTCGGGATACAACCAAATCGCAGTCGATCCTGAAGATCAGGACAAGACGACATTCACCTGCCCATCTGGCACTTTCGCGTTTAGGAGAATGCCGTTTGGATTGTGCAACGCCCCGGCAACCTTCCAACGTTGCGTCATCGCCATTTTTGGCGACATGATCGGTGATTTTCTCGAAGTCTTCATGGACGATTTCTCTCTTTTCGGGAACACCTTTGACTCCTGCCTCGCTAATTTAGCCAAGGCCCTGCAGCGTTGTGATGATACCAATCTTGTCCTGAATTGGGAGAAATGCCACTTCATGGTTCGTGAGGGCGTCGTTTTAGGCCATAAGGTCTCTCGTCGGGGGCTCGAAGTCGATCAAGCAAAAATCGGTGTCATCAAGAACCTTCCTCCTCCATCTTCTGTCAAGGGAATCCGCAGCTTTTTGGGACACGCCGGCTTTTACCGAAGATTCATTAGCAATTTTTCATCAATATCCAAACCTCTCACAAATCTGTTGACTAAGGATGCCTTGTTCATCTTCGATGAAAATTGCATGCAAGCCTTCACAACTCTCAAGGACCGGCTAATCTCTGCTCCCATTTTGGTGGCGCCGGATTGGACTTTGCCCTTCGAAGTCATGTGTGATGCCAGCGATTTTGCAGTTGGTGCGGTGCTCGGTCAAAGGAGGGACAAAGTATTTCACACCATCTATTACGCGAGCCGAACCCTCAACGATGCCCAGCTCAATTACACTACCACAGAAAAGGAGCTTCTGGCCGTGATTTTTGCTTTCGAAAAATTCCATTCGTACTTGGTGTTATCCAAAGTCATTGTCTACACTGATCACGCAGCTCTGAGGTATTTATTCAAAAAAAAAGATGCCAAGCCTCGGCTAATCCGATGGATTCTCCTGCTGCAAGAATACTCCATTGAGATCCGAGATAAGAAAGGAGTGGAAAATGTCATCGCCGACCACTTATCCAGATTGGAGAATGATAGCGGTGGATCTGGTTTAGAGGATGAGCGCAGTGTGATTGCTGAATGCTTCCCGGATGAGCGATTATTCTCCATCGCTTCCCTCCCCTCGATGACCCCGTGGTACGCAGACATGGCCAACTATCTTGCATGCAAATCTGTCTCCCCAAGCCTATCATCGCAGCAAAAGCGGAAACTTCTATCTGATGCTAAACATTATTTCTGGGAAGACCCGCTACTTTTTCGCACGTGCAATGATGGAGTTATCAGGCGCTGCGTACCCGAGAGTGAATTCCAATCCGTTTTAAACCACTGTCATGATCGGGAGGCCGGCGGACATTTCGGTGCCACAAGAACGGCACGCAAGATTCTGCAATGTGGCCTATTTTGGCCAACCCTTTTCAGAGACGCCCACAGTTATGTTACTAAATGCAATGAATGCCAAAGGACCGGTAATATT
The DNA here is from genome assembly GCA_039513925.1 of Platanthera zijinensis. NCBI lineage: Eukaryota > Viridiplantae > Streptophyta > Magnoliopsida > Asparagales > Orchidaceae > Platanthera > Platanthera zijinensis. Next base: position 69,352,005 of record CM077095.1, on the reverse strand, counting down.
TCTAAGAGGGACGAAATGCCCCTCAATAACATGCTCGTTTGTGAGCCATTTGATGTTTGGGGGATAGACTTCATGGGACCCTTTCCCATGTCGTACGGCAAACTCTATATCATTGTTGCGGTTGACTATGTTTCCAAGTGGGTCGAAGCTGAAGCTGTTGCTGCAAATGATGCTCGCACTGTTCTAACTTTCTTACATAGAAATATTTTTTCTAGATTTGGTGCTCCGCGCACAATCATCAGTGACGGCGGGAGTCACTTTTGCAACAAGTCATTCTTACAACTCATGAAGAAGTTTGGAGTTCATCACAAAGTCTCTCTCGCCTACCATCCTCAGACTTGTGGGCAAGTTGAAGTCTCCAACAGGGAGTTAAAAAGAATAATTGAAAAATCCATAAATTCCAACCGAAAAGAGTGGGCTAAGAAGGTCGACGACGTTTTATGGGCATACCGCACCGCCTTCAAAACTCCTATCGGTATGACCCCCTTCCAACTCGTCTATGGAAAGGCCTGCCATTTGCCGGTCGAATTAGAACACAAGGCGCTATGGGCAACCAGATTTCTGAATATGGACATTGAGACTGCAGCAGGCGAACGCCGCTCCAAACTGAATGAACTGGAAGAACTACGACATTTCGCTTACGAAAACGCGCGGATCTACAAAGAAAAAACAAAAAAATGGCACGACCGTCACATCCTCCCAAAAGAATTCCAACCGGGCGATCAAGTCCTAATGTACAACTCCCGCCTCCGTTTATTCCCCGGAAAGTTAAAATCGCGGTGGAGCGGCCCCTTTACAGTGCTCGGAGTCTCCCATTTTGGAGATATTGAAATATCCGGGAAGAGCGGCGACAAATTCAAGGTCAATGGGCATCGACTAAAGTTGTACGATGGAGGTGCTATCATCGGCGAACCTCAAAGCTTACTGCTCGAAGACCCACTACTTGGTGACGGGGCGGCGCCTTGATCCCAATTTCCGCTGCGGATCTCTTATTTTGTGTTGGAACATTTTGAGATTTTTTTTATTTTATTTTGTTGCATAAACATTTTATACAACTGCTAATACAGGTATTTGGTCCACCTTAAGGACGGTAAACAAAAGGGCTATTCGGGAGACAACCCAAGCTTGGACCTTTTGGTCCCCTTGTTTTTGTTTGATTTTATTTTATGCTTTCTATCTTTTTGTATTTTCTATTGTTCGGCCTAATTCGCAGGTTCAGCTTATCTTTTGTGCGATGCAGCACTGCCCGCGAATCATCACGCAATCTTCTGGCATGCTCCCCTCTTTGGAGCATTGGTACTCTCTCTCGCTTCAGATTTCATTTTCTGGTTGAATGTTTATTTTTCTTGCTTATGTTTACATTCAAGTCTGGGGGGAAGAGCCGCTTGTGCACTCCACGAGCACATTTAATTTCGCATGCCAGTAGTTTTCCTTTTTCGCTTCATTATGTTAGATTCCTGTTGCACACCACTGCACCCACATGAGCGCGAGCTTAGCTGTGAGCGTGCCACGATTTGAGCTTGTATCTTTGTTAGATTTGGAAAATTTCTGTGCTAGTTTAGGATTGCGCGACGGAGTAAAATGTTGGCCTTGCTGTGTTTCTAGTCAACTGCTCTCGTTTTGTATAGAAATTTGTGTAGACTTAATTTTTCTGTATGCTTATAGTTTTATATTTTTCTATTTACGTACATATTTCTTATTCTACTCAAAAGTTTGTGAATCCGGTGTGAATCAAACGGTAGCGTAGGAATGTGTGTAGCCGCCACTAGACTCGTATTGCTTGAGTCGGGCGGAAGGATTATCCTTCTCGGTTGCTAAGAACTTGCCCCAAGCTATTCTTGAAGCATTGGTACACGGTTAGTCTAGCGTGAGAGCGATGTAGGCCACCTTTTGGCCCGGTTGAGCTTTGTACCCATTCCTAACATCGCCCTTGCTAGCCCCTTTGTGCCTACCCTTCCTTTTGATTCAGCTCCACCATTATTTCACCAAAGCCCCATAGCCGATCCTAGTCGCACACCCAAGTCGAGCTTAGTGTTTTATATTTTCATGTTGGGTTGTGATGTGGTATTTTTATTCGTGAAAATGTGGAAGTGCCCCCAAGCTTTATTTGCTGAAAATTGTGTTTTGTGAAAAGAAAAATATTTGAAAAAGAGAAAAAGTAAAAATGAAAAGTGAAAAGAAAAAGTTTGATTGAAAATCTTTATTTGAGATGATTTGAATTTGGAGTAGGCGGTGCACACACCCATTTAGTAAAAGTTAAGTCTGGGGGTGTGGTGCACCCGTGTTTATTTTGTGGGCAGCGGGTACTAGTTTTGTACGTTTGCTCATTTGGGTTAGGTGCATACCCATCATGTTTATCGTTGTTTTCCTCACCGTAACCCAAGCCTCATTATTACCCGAAGTCCTACGGACTTGCGCTTGAGTTGACTAGTGCCGTGGAGAGAGTGCGATCGGGCAAGCTTATGGTTTCCGACATTGGTGGATTCCTTTGGGGGTAATCTTGAGCTCCGGTCTTCGGCAATGCTCACCTTAGTGGCCTGTCTAATTTCTCCCTGCGTAGGACCGGCTGATTCACCGTGATTCCACTTTTGAGTAATAATAAATTTTTGTTACGCATTGTGAAAAATATAAAATATTTTGTATACTTAAGAATTCCCTCTACTTTATTTTTATGCACGCGAGCATGCGACTTCGCATGGTACTCCGTTTGGCAATTTCTCTTTTTAGTTAGTTCATTTTTCCCCGTCTGCTTAGGTTCTGTTTGCTCGGGACGCGCAAACGGTTAAGTCTGGGGGTGTGATGAGTCCTCTTTATATACCTATTTTCGGACTCATCTGGGCTTATTTCCTTGTCTTTGCACACCGTTTAGCGTCATTTGCACTCCTTTTGTTTCGCTACGGTTTTCCACGCCCTGTGCACCTTTGTTGCCCATTTTCTGTGCTTGTGTGCATTTACTTTCTTGCTATGTTTATCACTTTTTGCTGTGGCTGCCGCGATCGATGCCCCGTGCAGTTTTCCTGCAGGTTTGGGGATCGTGAGGGCATTCGGGATAGGCGTTTCACTATTTTTGGCAAAGGAGTCAGTGGTCGTGCGTTTTTACCCACGCACGACCATCGACCTCCTGGCACACGATCACTGATCGTGCGCAGCCCGGTCTCATTTGTGAAACTCTGTCTTGAACCTTCCGCACGATCACTTGCCATACCGCGCACGACCACTGCTCGTGCGCCGCCGATCGTGCGCAGTCATACCCATTTTTGCAAAGTCTGTCTGGCTATTTCCGCACGATCATCAGCCCTGCCTCGCACGATCACTGATCGTGCGCTGTTGATCGTGCGCGACTACTGATTTTCTGATGCAGGTTTGCAGGTTGCTCACGCACGGGCGCTGACCTTGGTCGCGCACGATCACTGGTCGTGCGCCAGTGGTCGTGCGCGCTATTTATTCTGCAAGCTATAAATACGCTGTTCCGCGAATTAGGGCGAGAGCATCATTACGGAACCTTCGCCAGTCCGCCGTTTCGCCCTCCAGCAAGTCCCATTCACCTCCACCTTCATCCATACCAACGGGAGGACCTTCTCCGGTGATTCCGAAGCATTTCGCATCCTCCGGCGATCCTCCCGGCCATTGAAGCATTCTTCTCCGAGCTTTCCACCAAGGAAGAAGACGAAGCACCCCTAGAGAACGGAGTTACAGGCCCTCGAGGTGACAGCTCGGTGGTACCGGAAGCCCTCCTCGGACTGCGCTTGGAAGCGGATTGACAACCCGCACCTCCGGCCAACAACCGCGGTGGATCTTCAATCTCATGGTTGTGCACTTTCTCTCTTTTTCTTGTTGTAAGAAATGCTTGTGCTTGTAATGGACATCAACTTCTAGCATTATTGTTATTAGTTGTATTTCATCTTGCTCTTGAGATTTATTCTTTGATGCGCCTCGCTCCATCTCGCTCCACTCCACATGTTCGTTTCACTCAAGCTTGCTCCGCACTAATCACCTCACTCGCTAGATTTCCGTCCACTCGCCAATCGAAGTACGGCATCGCGGCCGCTACATCCATCTCGCCTTGAGAAGCGGTGATTGCGACCCGCATAGTTTGCATTAGTGTAATCGGTCGTAAGACCACCAACAAAAGCCCCTTTCTTTTCTGTTTATTTAAATTAACTCTCATAACGATAGTTTCAGAGTCTAGATCATTCGACGCCAATTGCATTCCTCAAGAGACCGACATCCGGGGATTCATTCCCAACTTTATTACTTGAGCGACCGGTACGCTTGCCGTATTTTACGCGCATCACCCGCACCGTCACATATCACAAACGTCGGCTCGACGGCCCGACGCTCCGTGCACTCAGGGCACATTCACACCGTTCAGAGGTCCCAGACATAACGGCGCACTATGAGCATTCTAGTCTGATCGGCTCACCAGCCGTCGACTCTCGTTATGTGATCCTAACAGGGTCTTAAGCACCCAAGGTTAGACAACCATAACGCGGGTACAGATCCACCTTTCCCGTTGCTCACATCGTCAGACTCACGCCTGGACTGACGCGGGTACAGTTTCACCTTGCCCGTTCCACCATTTCCTAGTTGCAGCCTCACAGCTCAACTTTCCACCAGTAGCACTCACGGCCACAAGAGAGTCCAACTCTCATAATTTCCTGGACTTCCTCCAGTACTTTTATCCATCATGCATACAAGCAATCATCACGGAGCCTTCTCCGATATGCAACCAAGCATCACCAATCCAGACCATGTCCAGATGGGCTTCACACAGCATGCCTAGATCCGTACTCCAATTCCGGACTCTAATAAGGGGGACTTCACATATCTACCCCAAGGGACGCCACAACCCACCGCACACTCGCGGGGAAGGGTTTTCCCTATGCAATGCAGGAATTAAGGACTTCACATGTCCAAGCAGGAAATCGTTACCCTAGGAGTTCGCTTCGGAGCCATGGAGAGAAATTTGAGACGGATGAAAGCCTTCGCAGCAGCGTTGCCTTCGCAAATCCGAACTCGGCTCGCGATTTGGACCACCGTAGCACCACCGGCAGCCGGACTCCACTTCCTCTTCTTCCTCCTTGCTCTCACCTCTCTCTTACTTTAGAAAGAGAAGATGAAAAAGAAGAATGAGCTTCTTCCCCCTTTTTCCGGCCTTATCAGCCCAGGAATGAACTCCAGCCACAGGATCTTATTTAAAGAAAATGAAGGGCCACGATCTACTGAAAATTCCCCTGAAATTTGGCCGACACGGCCTGTGACACGCCCGTGTCACAGGCCGTGTACCCTTAAGCGGCACACGCGGCAGTCGCACCGACTGAAATATTCGAGAACACGGGCATCGACACGCCCGTGTCGAACCTGACACGCCCGTGTCAGTCATGAGACACGCCCGTGTCTCCTGTTATACGGTACTCACCGATTTCCAAAACCAGTACACGGGTCGGAACACGGCAGCTGACACGCCCGTGTCCAGCCTCACACGCCCGTGTTCCCGTCCGTGTTCAAGGCCGTGTCCTGCTCTGACTTGAATAGGTCAATTTCGAAAATTAATTCGAACACGCCCTGGGACACGCCCGTGTCGAAGGCCGTGTCCCAGGCTCGACGATCGTCGACTCTCAAACGTCGACTAGCCTGAACACGCCCTGGGACACGCCCGTGTCCCAGGCCGTGTACACCCGACACGCCCTGGGACACGCCCGTGTCCCAGGCCGTGTCTAACAGCCTCCAACCCAAAATTGTGTACAAACATATTTTGAGATTTTTGGGGTGTTACAATCCTCCCCCCCTTAATAAAATTTCGTCCCGAAATTTGAAGACAAAAGGGAGAAAATAATAAAACATTTATATGTTTCTATTACATATATAACGAGCGAACAAGTTACGAAAATAACTCGGGAAACTCGGCTCGCATGGTCTGCTCGCACTCCCATGTTAGCTCTTCTCGGCCACAATTGTCCCACCGGACTTTGACCATCCCGATCACCTTGTTCCGCAACTGTTTCTCGGCTCGATCCTCTATCCGTATAGGCTTCACCTTTGTCGTTAGCCCATACTCAACTGGCACTCGATCATTTTCAACTATATGAGCTGGATCCTTGACTTCTTTGCGTAACACCGAGATGTGAAACACGTCATGCAATCCACTCAATTCCGATGAAAGAGCTAACCGATAGGCAGCTTCCCCAATTCGCTCCACCACTTCAAACGGACCAAGGTATCGCGGACTTAGCTTTTTCAACCGCCGGATCCGAGATACGCCTTTGAAGGGCTTAATCTTTAAATAGACCCATTCACCCACCGTGAACTCCACGTTCCGGTGCTTAGCATTGTAATACTTGGCCTGCCGATCTTGGGCTATTAGGAGCCTCTCTCGAATAGAGCGTATTGTTGAGGTAGCATCCTCGACTTCCTTTTTGCCTAAAAGTTTAGTCTCGCCAATTTCTGCCCAAGCTAGCGGTGTACGACACTTGCGACCATACAGCGCTTCAAATGGGGCCATGCCTATACTCGCTTGATAGCTATTATTATAGGCAAACTCCACCATAACAAGATGTTCTTCCCACTTCTTACCAAAGTCCAGGGCGCACATACGGAGCATATCCTCCATCGTTCTGTTGGTTCGTTCAGTTTGGCCATCCGTTTGCGGGTGAAAGGCCGTACTGAATGCTAACTTCGTGCCCAACATCTGATGAACTAATCTCCAATCCTTTGAAGTAAAGCGCCCATCTCGGTCACTTACGATGCTCCGGGGAACACCGTGCAATCGAACTATCTGCTCCACATAGAGCTTTGCCAACGTTTCCACTGAATCGTCCCGCTTGTTTGGTATAAAGTGAGCCACCTTTGTCAACCGGTCTACAATCACCCAGATTGAGTCATGGCCACGCTGAGATCTCGGCAATCCGTGCATGAAATCCATAGAAATATCCTCAAATTTCCATTGCGGAACCGGCAACGACTTCAGGAAACCACTCGGCCGTTGACATTCTGCCTTTACCAAAGCACAAGTACGACATTTAGCCACATACGCGACTATGTCCTTCTTTAAACCAGGCCACCAGAACAGTTTCTTCATGTCTTTGTACATTTTTGTGCTCCCAGGGTGAATTGAATACTTTGTAAAGTGCGCTTCATATAGCAGCCCTTCTCGCAATTTACCCGCACTAGGGACGCACAATCGGCCATCCTTTCGTAACAAGCCATCATCCCAGGAGAACTGATCACCAGATCCCTCCTTTGCATAGCGTTGGAGACTTTCATCCAACTCCGTTGCCCGCCGAACCCTGTCAGCAAGGTCATATTGAACTTCCAACCAGTTCATGCTTGCTTCAGTTGAAGAATCTCTTTCCACACAAGATATCTCCATGGCTTCCAACTCTTGGACTAACCGCTCATCATGTATCCGCAACCAATTTGCCTGCACCGGAGCCCGACGACTCAAGGCATCAGCGACCACATTTCCCTTTCCGGGAACATAGTGAATGTCGAAGGTATAATCCCCAAGGAATTCCATCCACCTTCTTTGTCGCATATTCAACTCCTTTTGATCGAGCAGATACTTTAAGCTTTTATGATCGGTATAAATATCTACTTTCACGCCATATAGATAATGCCGCCATAATTTTAGCGAAAAGATCACCGCCGCCAACTCCAAATCATGGACGGGGTAATTACGCTCATGCACTTTCAATTGACGTGAACCATAAGCGATCACCTTGCCAAACTGCAGGAGAACGCAGCCTAAGCCGCTTCCTGACGCATCGCTGTATATTTCAAATCCGTCTGTACCACATGGCGACGTCAAAACAGGCGCCGTGGTCAAACGACTTTTCAGCTCCTCAAAAGCTCGTGCGCACTCCGGCGTCCAAACGAACTTCTGATCCTTTCTCGTCAACGTAGTCAGAGGCAAAGCAATCCGGGAGAAGTTCCCCACGAACCTCCTATAGTAGCCCGCCAGTCCAAGGAAACTCCTGACTTCGGCCACTGAAGATAACACTGGCCAATCCCTAATGGCACTTATCTTAGCCGGATCCACCGCTATGCCCTCTCCACTTACCACATGGCCTAGAAAAGCCACCGACGAGAGCCAGAACTCACACTTTGAGAACTTGGCATACAGCTTATTCCTTCGCAAGGTATGCAATACTAATCGCAAATGGTTTGCATGATCTTCCTCCGATTGTGAATATACCAGGATATCATCAATAAACACAATCACAAACAGATCCAGGTATTCGCGGAACGTACGATGCATGAGATCCATGAATACCGAAGGCGCATTACACAAGCCGAACGGCATCACTGTGAACTCATAATGACCATAGCGTGTGCCAAACGCTGTCTTGGGAATGTCACCTTCCATAATCCGCAACTGGTAATACCCGGACTTCAAATCCAACTTCGAATAGACGGTTGAGCCTGCTAGCTGATCGAACAAGTCATCGATCCGAGGAATTGGATACTTGTTTTTCTCCGTCAGCTTGTTCAGTTCGCGATAATCAATACATAGTCGCAAACCACCGTCTTTCTTTTTCACAAAAAGAACAGGCGCGCTCCAAGGTGACATACTTGGGCGTATGTATCCCTGCTCCAACAACTCTTGCAACTGAACTTTCAGTTCGGCCATTTCTTTTGGCGCTACCCGATACGGCGAACGGGCCACGGGTTTTGCACCCGGCACCAGCTCGATAGCGAAGTCAATTTCCCTTTGGGGAGGTAACCCCGGAAGGTCCATTGGAAACACATCCGCATATTCCGACACAATCGGCACTTCACTCACACTGGCCTTCGGCGCCACCGCCTCTATGAGTGTGAAGAACAACTCCGCACCCTTCCGAACTGCCTTAACAACTTGGAGAGCGGATAACAACATCCCACTCATCCCTTGCATACCAATGAACTTGGTCTCTCGTTCGGTATTTTGCCCAAGTGTGACCTCTTTTGAAGTGCAATCAATACAGGCACGCTGCTCTGAAAGCCAGTCCATACCAAAGATTATATTAAACTCTTTGATCGGCAATACTAGTGTTTCCACTTTGAACTCCCGACTTCCTATCTTGACCACAAGACCGCAAGATCGATCCGCGCACATCAAACATCCGTTAGGCAACAACACCTTTACACTGTCTGTCTTGGTCCGGATAGGCACCCCGACACGCAAGACAAAATCCTCAGACAGAAACGAATGTGAAGCACCTGTGTCGAACAGTGCTCGCGCCGGATACTCTCGTATAAGGACAAACCCTATAACATGACAATTAAAACAAGCACAGCACACCAAAAGTACAAATATTAAAACTTAAGCGCACCTGTGACGACATCAGCCTGCTTAATGGCCTCCTGTTGTCCAAGGTTGAAGACCTTGGGCTGCGCGTGCGTGGCAGAAGACTCCACCACAGCCTTCCCCTTCTCCGCATAAGACGGTCCCGTCTTCTTATCACCCTTTGGAGGACCAAATCGGCATTCACGTGCGAAGTGTCCAACCTTCCCGCACGTAAAACAAGCACGAGCTCCATTCCCAGATGTGTCCGTCACAGTCGCAGAAGGAGCTTGTCCAGAAGACTTAGACTTCTTATTCCATTTCCTTCGGTAGCCAAACTTGTCCGGACGCGGCGACTTAAACTCCGGCTTCACAACCGCCAAGTTTCCCTTTGCTTGCCCCCGTTTCATGTCCGTCTCCAAAGAACGAGCCGTACAGACTAAGGCTTGGAATCCCTGACTCACAGAACTCGAGAGCAAATACCTTAGCTCATCTCGCAGTCCCGCATAAAACCGACTAGTCTTACGCTCTTCTTCGGCGAAGATCGAGCCCGCATATCTTCCCAACCGGGTGAACTCATGCAGGTAGTCATCCACACTTCGATCTCCCTGTGCTAACCGTTGGAACTCCATTTCCATCGACATCCTTTGCTGCATCGGCAGATGTTGTGCTAAGAACAACCGAGAGAATTCTTCCATTGTAATCTCTGCCAATTGCCTGCCGGCCAAGTGATGCAGTTCAATCTCATCCCACCACAATCGCGCCTCTCCTTCCAGTAGGAAAGTGGCTAACATCACTTTCTGTTCCTCCTCAACCCTGATAGCCCTCATAATCCTCTTAATTCTTGCAAGCCAATCCTCTGCTTGGGCCGGTGTACCCGCCCCATGAAACTGCGGAGGGTTAAAGCTCAAGAATTGCTTCCATTGTTGATCTGCTACCTGCGGATCAACTTCGGCTTCTATCGGTTCTTGCCGTACCCCAGCTTGCGTTGGCACCACTGCAGGACGTGCTTGCCCCGCTTGCTGAGCATTCATCACAGCAAGTACCGTTTCCGTGATGAGACGGACTGTTTCAGCGGATGGAGGAGTTGTGGGCACCTCGGCTGGTGCCGCACTCTCAACAGAACGTTGTGGTTCGGACTGACCCGCAACACTTCTGGTCACCTATATGTGTAAAACACACAGGTTAACGACCAATAAAAACGGCAATCATACAAAGAGAATACACAAGTTCAACAAACAAGTGTATTTGCATTCCTAAGTGGACAATCTTGAGTTCAAATTAAGTGTTATAACGACGGCACTGACACGTGCTCGCCCCCTCTCAAAAGAATTCGTCCGCGAATTCGGAAGAGATCGACCAACAAGCTGATACCAAATTGTAACACCTCTACCCGTCAAGAAGAATATAATAGAGGGTCCGGCCGGGGCCCCACACCATATTCCACAAACAGGCAGAGACGCTACTAAATAATATCATAACCAACGCATCCTAACACAGAGCATTCTAGCGGAAGTTTCACGGTTGAATTCATGAACTCAAGATAAACAACATTGTCCACTAACATAGGAATATATATATATACATCAAAAGAGTCTGGCCTTAAGGCCTTACAACAGTTTCTCTTAACAAGAGTGTGGTTTACATACATCGGCACGCAGGCCGGCCACACATGAACAAAAGAAACAAAACAATGCCTTCGAGGGCAGCAACGCAGCTTTGGGCTTCAGCCCGCTAAGTCCCGCTCGGACCAGCTCCTCCAGCACCTGTAAGAACCAATCCACCAAATGGTGGCAAAACAGGGCAACGGTCAGCATTCAGCTGACCAATTATAACGACCCTGCCCCTGGCACGGGGCAGCGGAATTCCATCCCTGCATAGCATTCATCCACATGATATATAGCCATTCAAGCAAGACGTGCACGCCCGCACCGTCACATATCACAAACGTCGGCTCGACGGCCCGACGCTCCGTGCACTCAGGGCACATTCACACCGTTCAGAGGTCCCAGACATAACGGCGCACTATGAGCATTCTAGTCTGATCGGCTCACCGGCCGTCGACTCTCGCTATGTGATCCTAATAGGGTCTTAAGCACCCAAGGTTAGACAACCATAACGCGGGTACAGATCCACCTTTCCCGTTGCTCACATCGTCAGACTCACGCCTGGACTGACGCGGGTACAGTTTCACCTTGCTCGTTCCACCATTTCCTAGTTGCAGCCTCACAGCTCAACTTTCCACCAGTAGCACTCACGGCCACAAGAGAGTCCAACTCTCATAATTTCCTGGACTTCCTCCAGTACTTTTATCCATCATGCATACAAGCAATCATCACGGAGCCTTCTCCGATATGCAACCAAGCATCACCAATCCAGACCATGTCCAGATGGGCTTCACACAGCATGCCTAGATCCGTACTCCAATTCCGGACTCTAACAAGGGGGACTTCACATATCTACCCCAAGGGACGCCACAACCCACCGCACACTCGCGGGGAAGGGTTTTCCCTATGCAATGCAGGAATTAAGGACTTCACATGTCCAAGCAGGAAATCGTTACCCTAGGAGTTCGCTTCGGAGCCATGGAGAGAAATTTGAGACGGATGAAAGCCTTCGCAGCAGCGTTGCCTTCGCAAATCCGAACTCGGCTCGCGATTTGGACCACCGTAGCACCACCGGCAGCCGGACTCCACTTCCTCTTCTTCCTCCTTGCTCTCACCTCTCTCTTACTTTAGAAAGAGAAGATGAAAAAGAAGAATGAGCTTCTCCCCCCTTTTTCCGGCCTTATCAGCCCAGGAATGAACTCCAGCCACAGGATCTTATTTAAAGAAAATGAAGGGCCACGATCTACTGAAAATTCCCCTGAAATTTGGCTGACACGGCCTGTGACACGCCCGTGTCACAGGCCGTGTACCCTTAAGCGGCACACGCGGCAGTCACACCGACTGAAATATTCGAGAACACGGGCATCGACACGCCCGTGTCAAACCTGACACGCCCGTGTCAGTCATGAGACACGCCCGTGTCTCCTGTTACACAGTACTCACCGATTTCCAAAACCAGTACACGGGTCGGAACACGGCAGCTGACACGCCCGTGTCCAGCCTCACACGCCCGTGTTCCCGGCCGTATTCAAGGCCGTGTCCTGCTCTGACTTGAATAGGTCAATTTCGAAAATTAATTCGAACACGCCCTGGGACACGCCCGTGTCGAAGGCTGTGTCCCAGGCTCGACGATCGTCGACTCTCAAACGTCGACTAGCCTGAACACGCCCTGGGACACGCCCGTGTCCCAGGCCGTGTACACCCGACACGCCCTGGGACACGCCCGTGTCCCAGGCCGTGTCTAACAGCCTCCAACCCAAAATTGTGTACAAACATATTTTGAGATTTTTGGGGTGTTACAACTTTAAGGTATCTAAAAATCTATTTTGCAGCAACATAGTAATATTCCTTATAGTTCACTTGAAATCTAGCACAAACACATGTTGAAAATATTATGTCAGGTCTACTAGCAGTAAGATAGAGCAAGGATCCAATTATACTACTATACTTGGTTTCATCAAAAAGTTTCCCTTTCTCATCCTTGTCCAGAGACATGGCTGAACCCATTGGAGTGCTAATAGAGGTTGCGTTCTCCATTCCGAATTTTTTAATTAACTCCTTGGTGAACTTCGTCTAAGAGATGAAAATTCCATCTTCAGATTGTTTCACCTGAAGTCATAAGAAATACTTCAGCTCTCCCATACTGCTCATTTAAAACTTCCCTTGCATAAGTTTTGAAAACTTCTTGCAGAGGTTGTCATCAGTAGAGCCAAAAATAATGTCATCGACATAGATTTGCACTAGCAAAATCTTGCCTTTTATTTCCCTAAGAAATAATGTCTTATTTATTTTCCCCCTTGTGAACTTATTCTCAAGAAGAAAGCTAGACAGCGTCTCATACCAAGGCTGAGGAGCTTGTTTCAAACCATATAATGCTTTAAATAAAAGATAAACATGATCAGGAAATTTAGAATCAACGGAACCTGGAGGTTGTTCCACATACACTTCTTCTTTTATATCACCATTAAGGAAGGCCGACTTCACATTCATAAGAAAAACAGTGAAGCCCTTAAGTGCAGCATAAGCTAGGAACAACCTGATTGCCTCCAGTCTTGCCACTGGAGGGTACGTCTGGTCGAAGTCGATTCCTTCTTCTTGTCGGTATCCGTTGGCAACGAGTCTGGATTTGTTCTTTATGATGGTTCCATCTTTGTCTATCTTGTTTCTGTAGACCCACTTGGTTCCGATAACGTTCTTACCTTTGGGTCTTGGAACAAGCTTCCAGACTTGGCAAAACTTGAATTGATTCAATTCTTCTTCCATTTCCATTATCCAAGATATGTCTGAGTTTGCCTCCTCAAATTTCTTTGTTTCAACCTGTGAGAGAAAGCTCAAAAATAAATTTTCATTAGTTGTACCTCTAGGAGTTCGACACCATCCCGGGGATCTTTGATGATTTGATCAATTGGGTGATCCTTCAAGTGTGTGAGCTCTAGGTTCCTTACATTTGGAGCTTCTTCTATCCCTTGAGTGACTTCATTAACTTGGATGATGTCTTCATAATGGTGATCATCTTCTCCAATAGGGGTTGGAGTGGTGATCGTGATGAACTCTTGATCTTTTTCCTTAACTTGCTCATCCAAGCTCAATTCCTTCAGTTGTGAGCCTGCATCTTCAATGAACACACTAGAAGAACTGCTTTGCAGCAAGCCCGTCTCATCAAATACAACATGAATAGATTCTTCTACAACCAGGGTTTTCTTATTGAAATTCCTATATGCCTTACTATGGCTACTATAACCTACGAAAATACCTTCAAAGCTCTTTTCACTAAATCTTGTGGTGTGATACTTGCCATTGTTAAGGATGAAGTATTTACTACCAAAGATTCTAAAATATGAGATAGTCAGTTTCCTGCCCTTTAGTAGTTCGTAAGGTGTCTTATTATGGTTTTTGTTTATGAGTGCTCAATTTTGCACGTGGCATGCAGTGTTGAGAGCTTCAGCCCAGAAATATTTTTGTAGTAAGGCTTTACTCAAAATGGTCCTGTAAGCCACTATGAGTGTTCTATTCCTTCTCTAAATAACTCTGTTTTGTTGAGGAATACGAGGAGAGAAAAACTCATGAAAGATACCAAGACTTTCACAGAATTCTTTCATGGCCCCAGACTTGAATTCTGTTCCATTGTCACTTCTGATTTTGACAATGGAGCAGCTGTATTCATTCTAGACTTGCTAGACAAAATTCTTAAAGATATCAAAGGTATCTGGCTTGTGTTTTAGAAAGAACACCCACACAAAGCGAGAGTAATCATCCATAATAACCAATGTATAATCCTTACCACCCAAACTTCTAATTTGTAGTGGACCGAACAAGTCCATATGAAGTAGGTGTAAACACCTATTAGAATCTTTGCCAATAATGCTTTTAAAAGTAGCCCTTGTTTGCTTGCCTTTTATACATGCGTGACAAGGTCTATCTTTAGCGCACTTGACATTTAGGGCATCAAGTACTAAATTAAGAGAAAATAATTTATTAATAGTTTTGAAATTTATATGTGCTAATCTCTTGTGCCATTTGTCACCAAGAGACACACTATATTTTGCCAAAAAACACATAGGCGTAGAAGAGTCTTTGCAAATAAAATTTAAACAAAAGATATTCCTACTACGAGTGCCTGATAAAATTGTTTCTAAATTATTAACCAATTTTATCAAACACTTGTCTGCATGAAATTCTACGATGTATCCTTTATCACAGAGCTAGCTTATGCTTATGAGATTATGTTCCAATCCTTCAACATAAGACACATCGGAAAAGGATACACTACCATTGGTAATCATACCGTAGCCTTTAGTAATCCCTCTGTCAGAACCTCCAAAGATGACCTTTGGCCCATTCATGGCTGGTTAATAATCCTGGAGAAGGCTTCTAGTCCCGGTCATATGCCGAGAGCATCCACTGTCAAAATATCAAATAGGATTTCTAGTGGCCTTTGGACATTCCTACAAAAGTAGAATCAAGTTTCCTTAGGAACCCAAACTTGTTTGGGCCCTTGGTCTCTAGTTAGCATACTCCCCCTACGTATGTTAACATTGTGAGCGGTCTTTCTCACATTATTAACTTGAGGAGTTTCATAATATCTGGGTTTAAACCAGCAATCTATGACGAAGTGACCAACCTTGCCACAACACCAACAGTCAAATTTGTTGTATCTTTGCCTAATGATCACCTGCTCAACCTTTTGAGATTGTGGTCTAGCAGGGGCAGTAGAATTGAAAGTAGAAGCTTCATGGTGATGACATTCACATGACTTCTTCTCCTTAGTAGGCTTTTCAACAATGGGTTTAGCTTTTGGTGCTTTCCTGATGTTATGATCATGATTGTAAGGTCCATAGCTCTGAAGAGTGATCTCCTTATAAGGTTCCTTGAATACACTCTCACCAAAGTTCTTAGGACGAGTCCATCCTTGGTACCGAGACTTGGGATCTACATGAGTAGGCCTAGCAAAGTGACCATAGGACGATTTAAGATCAAACTCGTTCTTGGAAGATAACCTTCTTGAACGAAGTTTGTACTTGAGGAACTTTCCCCTACTCCTTGACTAGAGCTTTCTTAGTGGCCTTATTTATCCTTTTGGCCTTATTTCTCCTAGAAGATTTACTAGGGGATGCCACATGTCCTAAGCCAGCACCTTTTCTCTGAGCAGAGAATTCAGGAACAAGCGAAAGAATTTTCTTGGGCATGGAGAAACTTTCAACAAGTTTTTTTAAGCTGCAATTTATTCTTCCAATTCCTTGATGATTTTCTCTTTCAGATCTAGGTGCTCGAGAGGCATATTATATTCTTCCATTGCATTATGGAAGTCTTTCCTAAGTGAGTCCATCATTACAATTTCCTCCCTCAGATTGCACTCTCAGCCTTAAGAGATTTTATCTCCTTGGCCTGAGCTCTTGCAACTCTACGACATTTGTCGTAGGCTTTGATCAGCTCTTTATATTGAGTCATGAGTTCAGACTCCTCATTAGAAGAACCTTCCTCATGATAATGGTCAGAATCATCAGATTCATAAAGAGGGGTATGATAATTTAATTACCTTCCCAGTGAACCGGGGTTCTTCTTCATAAAGACTCAGATGAGTCTCTGTCACTGAGGGTCTTGCCTTTCTTGGATATCAGGCTTCTTTCGGTTTTCTTCTTGTTGAAAGAAGTTTTATTTTCCTCTCTTCTTCCACCCTCCTTCTTCTTGTGAGGGCTGTCAGCTATAACGTGTCCTGGCTTATTGCAGCAATAACAAACAATGTCAGTAGAAATGTGTTTGTCCTGTTTGAATTAATACTTATCTTAGCTACTTGAGCCCTTCTTGTGACGATCACCATCATGACGTGATCTTTTGAATGAGGCATCCTTGCCTTTCCATTGCTTCTTCTTGTTCAAGAATTTCTTAAACTACCTTGAGAGAAGAGAAAACTCTCCTTCAGAAAACTCTGAGCCTGAGGTGCTTGGCTTTGAAGATACTTCTTCACTTTCTTCTTGTGTTAGGGCAGGAGAAGCAGCCTTGGACTTCCTTGAGGTGTCTGCCTTTAGATTGACAGACTTATCCTTGGATGAAGACCTATTCTTCTCTTCTTTAGCTTTTTTTGAATTTATTTGTAGCTCATATGACATAAGCTTTCCGAAGAGATTTTGAGGGTCTGCCTCTGCTGGTTTTCCAAACTCACGGATAACACAAACCCTAATATCCCATTCCATAGTCAGGGATCTCAGGAACTTATCATTCAGTTCCCCATTTGTAAAGACACGGCCATAGACTCTTAGGCCGTTGACAATCTTGATTAAATTCTCAAAGGTATATGAAAAGGAGTCCTTGGGACCTTGTCGGAATGTTTCATATTTCTTATTTAGAAGGGATCTTCTATCATCCCTAACTTCTTCAGTGCCTTCTATCAAGATGATAAGAGACAACCACATTTCCTTAGCAGAATGACAGTGAATCAAATTCTTCAGCATATAATCATCGACTGCACTTGCAATGATATTTTTTGCTTTCTTGTCTAAAGAGACAAGTGCACTCTCATCCTTATCAAGATCCATCAGTTTCTTAGGAACATGCTTAGTTCAGTCAATGGTGGAGGCTATCATTGGAACATGAGGACCTTCTTCCACAATCATAAAGATCCTAGGATCCACAACTTCCATGAAGAACTTTATTCTTTCTTTCCACATAACAAAATTGTTCTTTGTGCATAGAGGAAGCTTTGCAAAATCCTTAACTCTATCCATGCTTGAATCCTCTAAAGGAAACTAGGAGGAGATTTGTTCAAGGTGTTAACCTTTTTGATGAACAGCCTCCCTCTGATACCAATTGATGTTTTTAGTTGTGTACCTAAATCACCTAGAGAGGGGTGAATAGGTGAGATCTGCATCTTTTTGCGAAATAAAAATTGAACGAACGAAGCGCAGAAAATAAGCACACACAACACAGATAACACCAGATCTATATTGGATTATCAATCTTGGGTACGTCCACTCTCCACCTCACCGATTTAGTAACACGCTAGACTCGAATACTTCACTATTATCTCGGATTGAAAACCAATCCTACAACTCTGAGCAACGCCCCTACAACTCGATCCACAACACGGATCTACACTCGGAAGAAATACTTCCTACAACACTCAAAGATAAAATCTCCTACAAGATAAAGATTTTGTAAATAAAATTATTCAAACAGAATATCTCAGATCTGAATCTTCAGCCTTTCTTCTTTCTTGAATCTTTGAAGCTTTCTCAGAAATAGGTCGAAGAAGACAAGCCGAAAACTGTTCTTGATCTGAAAAACCTAGATCAGCACGATCAAGATGAGGATCTGTGAGAATAAGAATGCCTTGATCTATTGATCTAATCTTGCTTTGAATCTCTCGAAACGGAGAAGGAGCGGCGGCGAGATCGTCGATGAAGAGCGGCGGCGGCTTCCCGATTTGGAATGAAGAAAATCGATTCAGAAAACTTTATCTCTCGGTTAGGGTTAGTCAAATATGATAAGACCTTTTATAGGAATAGTCTAACAGTCTTAATCATAAATGACATAACACGCGGACCAATAATCATGGAGATTAATTTGAAATCGGGTGCTGCCAGACTTAACGAGTTTTCAGAGTAAAATTATCTGCATTACTCGAGTGGAATATGACTACTCGAGTAATCACTTTGACTTCTCGAGAAAAGGATGTAAAGTTCTCTAGAACAATCCTTAGAGAAAATCTAGAAATAACTTTTGGCTACTCGAGTAATAGAAGCTGACTTCTCGAGAAGTATCTGGAATGCTTGAGTACTAATGCTTCACTACTCGAGAACTAGATGTACTTCTCGAGTACTCGACTTCTATTACTCGAGACAAAGTCTTGCATTACTCGAGTAATAGCCTTAGCTACTCGAGTATTAGACTTAGAAGAATTTCTGAGTTAAATATTTCAGATAACTCGAGAACAAGTAGAGATGTACTCGAGTATTAAGAAGTTTCTCGAGAACTAACATTAAATCATCTCGAGAACTACTTCAGTTACTCGAGTGCTAGACTTAGCTTACTCGAGAACAGATTATAATTCTACTCGAGTACTTAAGTTACTACTCGAGTGAAACACTAAAAAAAATTCTGCTTTCTGAAAATTTTCAAACTTAAAGTAGATTTATCTTAGCGCTCCACCCCCCTTTACTAGGTTGGGGAACTCTGGTTGGTTGGCTTTCTCTTAGAGTAGATTTTCTCTGACTTTACTCAGCTTGACCTACTTGACTCAGCGGTTAGAGTCTCGCTTTCATACGGCGAGAGTCATTGGTTCAAATCCAATAGTAGGTAAAACTGCCAGCATGACAGCAAGCATCAAGGAGTCGAATTACCAAATTCTTGGCGTAGTAAGAAGCAGACTGTAGTTGCTCGATCCAGCACTGAGGCTGGCTGATGCAACTTCGGGTGAAAGAAGTCAAAGCTGGAAAGCCAGGTATGAATGAGTGACGCTTCAATTGGGGCAAATTGCATCCGCACTTAATACTAGAACGCTGGGGACATTACCAACCGATACAACGCCTAATATGCAACTAGTCTTTCTCCTACAAGTTTAGTGCTTGAAAATAAAGTGTATCCCAATAAAGAGGCTACACATGAGTCAACACCATGGATCACACAATGAGGGATTACATTGTATGGTCCTGTGTTTGGGGACTCATTGTAGACTAACATTGGTCTACACTTTGGCAATTAAGTCCTGCAACCACATAACTCAAACAAGATATCAAATACAACTTAATTCATCTTAGTTTAAGGGTGATTTCATACAAATATAGGTTATTGTGGATACAATACCCACCACGTAGGCTCGCCTGGGGGGGGGGGGGGTAAGGGAAGACCCCGAGAGGATCCCACTGCTCAGGCTATCATTAGCTGGCAGGGCTGGAAGACGCACTTTGACCCAGGTAGACCCGCTGTCCAGGCTCTCACTAGCTAGCAGGTCCGTAGGCTCGCCTAGGGTGAAAGGAAAGGGATATAGAAATTTGCAAGACCTCGAGAGGATCCAGCTGCTCAGGCTTTCATCAGCTGGTAGGGTTGAAGGCACACTCGGCCCCAAGTATACTGTCTAGGGTCTCACTAACTAGCAGGTCAGTAGACTCGCCTGGGGGGTAAGTAAAGACCCCGAGAGGATCCCGCTGCTTAGGCTCTCATTAGCTGGTAGGGCTAGAAGGTGCACTCGACCCCAGGTTGACCCACTGTCCAGACTCTCACTAGCTGGCAGGTCCATAGGCTCGCCTGGGGGGAAAAGGAAAGGGAAATAGAAATTTGTAAGACCCTGAGAGGATCCCGCTGCTCAGGCTCTCATTAGCTAGCAGGGATGGAAGACGCACTCGGCCCCGGGTAAACTCGCTGTCCAGGATCTCACTAGCTGACAGGTCCGTAGGCTCGCCTAGGGGGTAAGGGAATACCCCAAGGGGATCCCGCTGCTTAGGCTCTCATTAGTTGGCAGGGCTGCAAGGCACACTTGGCCCTGAGTAGACCCGCTGCCAGGCTCTCACTAGCTGGTAGGGCCGTAGGCTCTCTTGGAGGAAAAGGGAGATAGGGAGAGAGGATTGTAGTATCTTACGAAACCCCCAAGT
Organism: Platanthera zijinensis; assembly: GCA_039513925.1. NCBI lineage: Eukaryota > Viridiplantae > Streptophyta > Magnoliopsida > Asparagales > Orchidaceae > Platanthera > Platanthera zijinensis. Next base: position 69,331,552 of record CM077095.1, on the reverse strand, counting down.
AGACCCGCTCTCAGGCTTTCACTAGCTGACTAGGCCGTAGGCTTGCTGGGGGAGAAGGGGAAAGGGATTTTTTTCTTTAAGTGGTCCCAGGAGGACCCGAGGACCAGGCTCACATCAAGCAGTCAGGGATGTTGAAATCGTGATGGTGTCATGAAGCTCCTAATAATAAGTTTCCAAACTGTTAGCATCAGTCCTAAGTGGATAGGATAGCCCAGATCCCTCTCAGTAGGGCTCTTGGAATAACGCTCCCAGCAGGGGACTCGGTAGGGCTCTCATCATAACCCTCTCACTAGGGGTCCCGACAAGAACCTCTCGGCAGAGTTCCTGGCATGCCCCTTTAGCAAGACTCTCGACAGTTTCCTTCCGACAAGTTTTACTTAGCATACTCTTCAAAAGGATGGCAGGCATCACCTTAGAGCCTATGGTTCGTGCAAAGGCAATAAATATTCCATCGAAAAGGCAGATCTTTCAATACAATATAAAAGTTGGGAAATCTCCCCTTTTACAAAAAGTTTACAAAAATAGGGAGAAGATTACAATAAAAGTGAAAAAACGAGAGGCTATCGGGCAGGACTCCTGGTGGTCTTGCTGGAGGTCCTGCCAGAGGTCCCGCTCGAGGCTTCGCTGGGGTTCTCGTCAGAGGTCTCGCTAGAAGAGTTGCCACCGGACTCGTTATTTAGGTTAAGCCTCATCACGTCATCGACCGCATCTCTGATGTGGGAATCGTTCTCTCTCGCCGGCTTGGGAATGGGATCAAACAGCCAGGGAAAGATTGATAGTATGTTTTGTAGTCTAAGCTATTAGAGTGTTTTTTAGGTCTTCTATGCACAAATCATGTCTTATAAGCCTATATATTGATCTCCTTTTATGTTTATTTATGTGACTTATGTTTATTTCTATTTTTGCATGTTTTCACAAAATAGGTAAAAATTGGACCTGACACGGCCTCCAACACGGCCGTGTCATTGGGCGTGTCACTTGTTCCCAGGGAAATCAGCCTCCAGAGAAATCCATAGATCATTCCGAGAAGGACACGGCCACAACCACGGCCGTGTCACCACCATGTTGTTGGCCGTGTCAACCTTGCCGTGTCAACATAGCGTGTCACCAAAATCCAGAGACTATCCCGAGAAGGACACGGCCACGAACATGGTCGTGTCACCACCATGTTGCCGGGTGTGTCACCAGAATCCGATAACTTTCCAGAGAAGGACACGGCCACGCACACGGCCGTGTCGCTGGGCGTGTCGCCATCATATCAAAGCCTACTGCCCGCCATAGATGCATTTCGCATCAAAGTCCATCAACTGCTGTTGATACGGGCACCAACACGGCCGTTTCGCTGGCCATGTTAGCATGGGCGAGCCCACTTTTTCAATGATGCCATGATAACTCCCACCAGAACCACTGCCCAATGTCAACCTGTGCAGGACACGACCACCAACACTGCCGTGTTACTGGCCGTGTCATCCCCTTTAAGTTTTTCTATAAATTGAGCCCTTCTCCAAGCATTCCATAGAGTTGTTGGATTGTGTAGGGAGGTACCGCCCCTTTGCTTAGTGAAGATTTTCTTGTATTTTTTCTCCCTCTCACTCTCTTTCTCCTTTTAGTTTTTCTTAAACCTAGTTTAGTTTAAGCTTTTGTAATATCTATTGTACTTCATTTAGTAGTTTAATGTAATGCTAGCTTAGTCTTTTCATTTCCATGCAAGTGTAGCTCCTTCATTTCAAGTTGTAAGCTTTCTTTATCATTAATAGAAAAGTGTTGTTTTCTCTCCTTTATTACCTAGTGTTCTTAATGCTTTACTACTCATTCCCCCTCCTCCACTCTATTATGATTAACTAATCCTCCTTGTACTCGATCTTGATGATCCGAGGTTTGAGTGATTAAGTTATGATGCTTTGAATTTACCTTTTCTTTTAGGGTTTGGCCTTGAATTACTCTTGATTTATTTTGGGTTGGAGATATATCATCGATATATATTCTCCACCTTTACTTTCATTCTTGGCTAGACAAGAGACCGATAGTTTGAAGTGAGCATTCAAGAGTAAAGGGAGTTGTACGCACCCCTCGAGAGAGGCATACGTCCAAATCTCCCGGATTTGAGTAAAATAAAATAGTGGGGTTCATCGCGTAAAGCAAGTTTTAGGCCTCCGATTTAGACGAGAGTCGGTCGGACCTTCCTAAACTCAGTTGGGCACGAATTCAAGAGAAGCGTGTTCAAGCTTTAGGAACCTCCACGGTCAAGGACCTTCACCCAATTTAGCTTAGGTTTATTTATCGTGTTTTAATCGACTCTTGCCGAGGTGATTCTCGATCGAGTGCATTTCCATTTCATCGTTCTAGCCCTTTATCATAATCGTTTATTTTATGCTCTCTTTCTTTTTAGTGCAAGTAGTTCTCTTTATCTTTATTTCCTTTCCTTAATTGCAATTAGTTTCTCTAAACTCTAGATTTTCCGTCGATAAAATAATAGTCTTCGTGTGAGTAAGTTTACTCAACGGTTCCCGGATTTAAATACGATACTTGTGTCCCCTAGCTACTGTTCGATAGGTATAATTGCCTCATTGGATTGCTAGTTCGACTGCTTTTATTTTCTTAACGAATAGTTGACCACCAAGTTTTTGGCGTCGTTGCCGGGGAGCAACTTTCGTTGATATATCGAAAACACGAACCTATTACTTTTATCATTTCTCTTTCTCATGCTCCTTCTGAAAAATTTTAAAATAATAATAAAAAATATTTATTATCGCTATTAATAGAAACCCACTTCACAATTTTTCTACGCCACCTAATTCTCTCGAAAAGGGCAAAGGGCTTTCAGTTCCACTATCTTGTCTAGTACCTTGCAAAGCCCTTGGGAAGTTCGAGAGTTAAAAAATAAAAAATCTATTTCAAAAAAAAAATTATCTAGCTTTTTTCTAGTTTATTTATTTCTCTTTCTTCTCTTCTCTTCTTCTAGTGTATGACCCGCGGGAGTCCGTCGGTTATTTTGGACTTGGACCACAAAATTGAGCCTACTCTTCGGAGAAGATCACGATTTCAAGGTCCTACTATCCAAGTACCGGTTGAGGACTCCGAGTCATTTTCTACTTTTAGAATGGAAGAACCCCACGTGGAGGAGGCCGTGCAAAGGCCTATATCCTATTATGCATTGTCGAATCTAGAGGGAACATAATCTAGTATAGTGCACCCTGCGATAGCTAATAATAATTTTGAACTGAAGCCTAGCATAATTCAAATGGTGCAACAGTATGTGTAATATGACGGACTTCAAGATAAAGATCTGAACGCACATATAACAAGCTTTCTTGAAATTTGTTACACCTTTAAGATAAATGATGTTACAAATGATGCTATTAGGCTAAGATTATTTCCTTTCTCTCTAAGAACTAAGGCTAAGCAGTGGATGAACACTCTACCTAAAAATAGCATCACAACCTGTGATCAATTAACTGAAAAATTTCTGGCGAAGTATTTTTCGCCAGCTAAAACTGCAAAACTAAGGAACGACATTTCTGCTTTTGGACAAATAGACTCCAAAACCTTATATGAAACTTGGGAAAAATTTAAAGAATTATTTAGACGATGCCCACATCACGCGCTTCCTGTATGGTTACAAGTGCAGACATTTTATAACAGGCTAAATCAAAATACAAAGCAAATAATAGACACAGCTTCTGGCGGTACTTTAAACCATAAGACCCCAGAAGCAGCTCTTGATCTTTTCGAGGACATGACCATGAACACTTATTAGTGGAATGTGCCTAGGTCCCGCCCAAACAAACCTGCAGGTATCTTTGAAGTGGACGTCTCCCAGCTCTCTTGCAAGTTGAAATATTAAGCAAAAAAATTACGGAGATGACTGCTGCCTCCGCTCCTCAAGTATGGGAATCTGCAATTCCTGCCCCCCAAAAATTAGATTTTGTTAACAATATGCCTAGAAATGCTTTTCATAATTTTTCTACTGCGAATTTTCCTGCACCCGGTTTTAATTTTCCGAATAGTTATAATCCTGCTTTAAGAAATCATCCGACTTTTTCGTGGAGTAATCCATCGAACGCTATGTGCCCACCACCACAAAATGATTTTTCTTCACCACCTCCACCTATTCAAAACTTTCCTAAACCTCCGAGCTTGGAGGAGTTACTTTCCAAATATATCACCAAAAATGACGCTACGATAAGAACCTTAACTGGAAGCGTTAAAAGTCTTGAAAATCAAGTAGGACAGCTCGCAAAAATAATTTCTGAGCGACCTGCCGGGTCTCTTCCTTCCAATACCGAGCCCAACCCGAGAGAGCAAGTGAAAGCTATAACTCTTCGGAGTGGTAAGTACGTTTTCGGTATGGTTAGTGAGGAGCCCGAGGCAAGCTCCACCCCTGTTTTTAAAAATCAAAGCTCCGCTCCCGTTTTAAAAATTCCACCCTCTGTAGAAGAAGTTATCACTCTGCACACTATTTTAGTAAAAGATCTCACTCTACCATCCATCATTAAAAATAATCCAATCCCGCCATACCCTTTCAAACTTAATAAGCAACGTCAGGACGATGAATACTCCAGCTTCCTAGAGATGTTCAAGCAAATCCACATTAATCTCCCCTTCCATGAAGCGATCTCTCAGATGCCGAAGTATGCTAAGTACCTTAAGGACCTCCTGACCAACAATAAGAAGTTAGAGAACTTGCCGCACATCACGTTAAATGTCGAGTGCTCTGCGGTTTCGACAAATGGCTTACCAAAGAAAATCAGTGACCCGGGTAGTTTTTCTATTCCGTGTGTCTTTGGTGATCTTTTTGTCAAGAATGCATTGGAGGACTTAGGTGCGAGTATTAATCTAATGCCCCTCTCATTATTTAAGAAGTTAGGAATTAGTAGCCTCAACCCCACACGCATGAGTATCCAGATCGCCGATAGATCAGTCAAGTACCCATTAGGAATCGTGGAGGATGTCTTAGTTAAAGTTGACAGGTTCATCTTCCCGGTGGACTTCGTCATTTTGGAAATCGAAGAAGACGTCGAGGTTCCTCTGATCCTTGGCCGACCCTTCCTTGCCACCTCCCGAGCTATCATAGACGTAAGCAATGGTAAACTCTTCCTTCGAGTAGGCGACGACGAAGTGAATTTCTCTATCACACCTTCGATGAAGAACACCCTAGCAAATGATGACTCCTATTTTTTCATAGATGGCTTAAGTGATGAATCCTCTTATTTCCTATCCAAATTTGAAAAGGAATTTTCTGCTTTTTGTTCCTTTTCTTCCTTTCCAACTGAATCGCTACACCTAAGTGAAGAAAGTGAAGAATCCTCTTATCGTCTATCTGAATTTGAAGAAGAAATTTTTGATTTTTGTTCCGCCTCTACTTTTCCAACTGAATCACTACAAGAAGCCGCCTTGGCCACCAGCTCCACCCCTTTTAATTTTTCGTCTAAAAAGATCTACGAAGATATAATATTTGAAAAAGAAAGAATTTCTAAAACCTCTTATGAAGAACCCCCTACCCTAGGACTTAAAGAACTTCCTGAACATCTCAAGTATGCCTTCTTAGAAAAAAATTCCAAACTGCCAGTAATAATTTCAGCCTACCTCACGGATGCGCAAAATGATAAACTTCTTTTAGTTCTACGTAAGCATCGCCGAGATATTGCCTGGAAAATTTCCGATATTAAGGGCATAAGCCCATCTGTCTGCACTCACAAAATCTTAATGGAAGATAATTAAAGTAATTCAATACAACCTCAGCACCGTATAAACCCGAACATGAAAGAAGTAGTTAAGGGCGATGTTATGAAACTCTTAGACGCAGGAATTATCTATCCTATATCCGATAGTAAGTGGGTTAGCCCTGTTCAGGTAGTGCTGGAGAAGGGAGGGATAACAGTAGTTAGTAATGAAAATAATGATTTAATCCCGACACAGACGGTGATGGGGTGGCACATGTGTATCGATTTTCGCAAGTTAAATGATGCCACCCGCAAGGATCACTTTCCCTTCCAGTTCATCGATCAAATTTTAGAACGATTATCCGGCCATAGCTTTTATTGTTTTCTTGATGGTCTCTCGGGGATTTTCAAATCCCCATCTCTCCCGAGGACCAAGAGAAAACTACGTTTACTTGTCCCTTCGGTACCTTCGTTTACCGAAGAATGCCGTTGGGATTGTGTAATGTGCCAGCTACATTCCAACGATGTATGCTCGCTATCTTTGACAAGTAAGTGGAAAGCATTATGGAGGTATTCATGGATGATTTCTCCATGTTCGATGACACTTTTGATAGTTGTTTAAAAACCCTTGAAAAAGTCTTAGAACGATGCGAAGAGACTAACCTGGCCCTGAACTGGGAAAATGCCATTTTATGTTAAGGGAAGGGTTAGTTTTGGGTCATAAGATTTCGGCAAGAGGAATTGAAGTAGACATAGCCAAGATAGAAGTTGTCGAGAAGTTGTCGCCGCCTACGAACATAAAAGCTATAAGAAGTTTCCGAGGGCATGTTGGCTTTTACCGTCATTTCATAAAGGACTTCTCCAAGATCACCAAACCCCTTACCCATCTCTTAGAAAAAGACGCCCCATTCATTTTTGATGACTCTTGTCTTTCTGCCTTCGAATTAATAAAAGATAAATTAATTAACGCACCCATTATGATAGCTCCGGTGTGGGAACTTCCATTTGAGATAATGTGCGATGCGAGTAGTTTTGCGGTGGGAGCCGTATTACGTCAACGCATATCTAAAAACTTCCACCCCATCTATTATGCAAGTAAAATGCTCACATCTGCACAGGAAAATTACACCACCACTTAGAAGAAGCTCCTAGCTGTAGTATTCGCTTTTGATAAATTTCTCCCTTATATTACACTTTCAAAAATTATCTTTTTTATAGACCACTCGGCCCTCAAATATCTTCTTGCCAAAATGGATGCCAAGCCACGCTTTATTCGTTGGGTCTTACTCCTTCAGAAGTTTGACTTAGAGATCCATGATAAGCGAGGAGCCGAGAATTTGGCCGTCGATCACCTCTCACGCCTAGATAACCCTTATATTGAAAATCTAGATGAAAATTCTTTTAATGATTATTTTTTTTGATGAGAAGCTGCTTTGAATTATCACTTCTCCTTCTCCTTGGTTTGCACACATTGCCAATTATTTAGTGGCTCGTGTGCTCCCAAAAGAATTCTCCTCTCAACAAAAGAATAAATTCTTTTCTGAGTTGAAGAACTACTTTTGGGAGGACTCACATCTTTTCAGAGTCTGTGCGGACTAAGTGATAAGGAGATGTGTTTCTTATGAAGAAGGAGTTGATATTTTAAAACACTTACATGAAGGTCCGACTGGTGGGCACTATCAAGCTGCTCGCACCGCTCACAAGGTGCTTTGCGCGGGTTTTTTACTGGCCTAGCCTTTTTAAAGATGCGCAAGCCTTTGTGAGTAGGTGTGATAGTTGCCAATGGCCGGGCAACATTTCCAATAAAAATGAAATGACGCAAAATTATTTCCTTGAGTGCGAAATTTTAGACCTCTGGGGGATCGATTTTGTTGGCCCCCTTCCTTCTAGCTTCGGTAATAAGTATATTTTAGTTGCTGTTGATTATGTTACACGATGGGCAGAAGCTCAAGCTCTTCCTACGAACGACTCCCGAGTTATAGTTACAATTTTGAAAAAAATTATTTTCTCAATTCGGTACGCCACGTGCCATCGTTAGCGATAGGGGTTCCCATTTATGTAATGCGTAGTTTTCTAAAATTCCTATTAAATACGGCGTTATACATAAGTTTTCAACTGCCTACCACCCCCAAACTAATGGACAAGTCAAAGAAGTGAATAGAGAAATTAAAAGAATTTTAGAAAAGACTGTTTCAACTTCTAGGAAAGACTGGTCAACAAAATTAGATGATGCTCTATGGGCCTACCGAACAGCATACAAAACCGCACTTGGATGTACGCCGTATCAGTTGGTCTATGGAAAATCGTATCATTTACCCGTAGAACTAGAACACCGCACTTTTTGGGCCTTAAGATTTTTAAACTTTGATCCCCACTCTGTCAGCGACCTTATGAAATTTCAACTCAACGAACTCGACGAGTGGCGCTCTTACGCATACAAAAATAACAAACTTTACAAAGAGCGGACGAAGCGTTTGCACGATAAACACTTAAGGCATCCGAAAACCTTTAAGCCGGGCGACCAGGTTCTTCTTTATAATTCTCGTTTACATTTATTTCCTGGTAAGTTAAAATCACATTGGTCTGGGCCCTTTACTGTTTTAGAAGTTTTTCCATATGGAACTGTTTTGATTTCACACCCTGATAAGGGCAATTTCAAAGTGAATGGTCAGCGTCTTAAACTATATTTATTTGGTGATGTCAGTCCTAACTATGTTAACTCTACCCTCCATAATTTGACTTTTGATTAGTTTAAAACTTTGTTTTATTATTATTAGAACTTTGAACAATATTTTCGGGGTAATATTTTTGGACAATATTTTTTTTGATGCATCGAGCTCAAATGGCGCTTTAAACAAAGGGCGCTCTTGGGAGGCAACCCAAGTTATCTTTTTCTATTTTCTTTATTTTACAATTTTTGCCCCGGACGGCTCCAACAAGCTGAAGCTTCTGTGATCGCCTGCTCCAACATTGCTGAATCCATCACGAAGTCCAAAGAAGACAATTCATGAAGATCCAAAGCGCAAGCATAGGGGAGCGACATCACTCAGCTTTCGCAGCAAATAAATCCGGGGAAGTACCTGTTTTTCAATTCTATAATTTCCTTTTCTCTCCTTCTCAATCCCCTTCTTTTGCCATTGAGGACAATATCTATTTTATGCTTGGGGGAGGACTTCCTCCTTCTTTTTGCTTTGTGTGAATATTTTGCTTTTTGTGAATATTTTTAAAAAATCCAAAAAAAAATTTATATCTTAAAAATATAAAAAATAGAAAATATTTCAAGATAAAAAATAATATATACTTTTTGTCATTATTTTAATAGGTTAGACATTTTGGTATTTCAATAGTAGCCCTTGTTTTTGTTTTGTTTTTCTCAAAATCTCATATAAACAACGTAATTAATTATAAATTTCTAATAACAATTTTTAATTATGTTTCACAAGTAAAATATTGGCCATGCTGTGTTTCTAATTCGCGGTATCATGTTAACGTAAAACATTTTTTTTCTAAAACTCACATTTTCATTATGGTTTTCCTTCTTTATTTTCTTTACTTTCTCAAAAATTCATCATCCACTATTTTCCTTTTCGTTTTTAGATAATTTTTGTAAGGTCAACTTTTGAATAGCATAGTAGATGTGAACGATCTAAGTCACCTATTATTTCTATTTTCGAGATAATTTCATCAATCTTCTTTTATTATCTAGGACTTGCTTTTTGAATTTTTTCAAATCTATGTTTTAAATAATTTAAAAGCATGAAAACGATTTAGGTCGTTTTTGTTTTTCGTTTGAGCTTTCCTGCCAACCTAAAAACTTTCACCACTAGTTAGTCACTTTTGAGCCTTTTTTTTCAATTTCATTTGATCGCTCCTCTTTTCATATCATTTTCACCAAAGCCAAAATTTCCAACCTATCTAATCACACTAGCCTTTTTGAGTTTCATAAAATATTTTCTTGATTATGATAGGTTATGTTGTGATATTTTTGGGAAATGTTTTTGGAAAAAAAAGTATGCGAAAAAGATATATTTTTTATTGTTTGGCCAATTCAAAATGAAATGAAAAAATTGCTTATGGGCTTTATTTTGAAAAAGAAAAAAAATGAAAAAAAAGAAAACATATATATTTATATAATTTTGAAACTCTTTGTTTAGGTTTAGTGTGATTTTAAGCCTTCATGTTTATCTTTGAATTCCACTCCTAATCATAATCCTAAAACAAATGTTTCTATCCTACTAAAGTCCTTTTGATTCATGCTTTTGAATTTTATTTAATAACTATGAAAAGAAGAAAGTAAATCAGTATTAGTTTTTGTTGGTACCCTAGTTTGATTTGAGTTTAGTCCTCTCCTTTGTGCCCCTTGACCCAAGAAATATCTATGGTCATTGGTTAGTAGTCTAGCTGTAGAGTCCTCACTTTTCCAGATTGAGAATTTGGTTAAGTTGTTTGTTCGTTCGACTATCGTCGAACGCCGCTCGACTATCGTCGACTAACTGTTCGACGATCGTCTGTCAGTTGTTCGACTTTCAGTCTGCGTGGATAGTTCGACTATCGGTTGATAGTTCGACTATCTGTGTGCTTTGATAGTTCGACTATCTGCTTGGATAGGTCGACTATCTGATAGTTCGACTATCTGTTGATAGGTCGACTATCTGTTTGGTTTTGATAGTTCGACTATCTGTTGATAGGTCGACTATCTGATAGCTCAATATCTGTTGATAGTTCGACTATCTGTTTTGCGTTGATAGTTCGACTATCTGTCGATAGGTCGACTATCTGCTCTCGCTTGATAGTTCGACTATTTGCTTTGATAGTTCGACTATCTGATAGTTCGACTATCTGTTGATAGGTCGACTATCTGTTTGTTTTTGATAGTTCGACTATCTGTTGATAGGTCGACTATCTGATAGCTCGACTATCTGTTGATAGCTCGACTATCTGTTTTGTCCTGATAGTTCGACTATCTGTTGATAGGTCGACTATCTGATAGTTCGACTATCTTCTGGTAGTTCGACTATCTGCTGTGATAGTTCGACTATCTCCTTTGATAGTTCGACTATCTGGATCGTTCGACTATCTGCCCGATAGTTCGACGATCTCCGTGCGTCGGTCGACGATCTCCGAGGGTCGTTCGACGTTTTCTGTCTGCCTTTATATTTTGTATTTATTTATTATATTTAATTAATTAATACATTATCTGGCATATTTTTGATAATATTTCCAGTCATATCTTCTCTATTCTTTTTGCCTGAGTCAAATCTTTTTAGATAAAGTTGTTTATCTTATTAGCTAACATTATAATTTACTTCATCTACTGCCAGCCCTTTATAGCCGTTAGACTGGAAAGTCTTCTTTTTGCTATAAAGAGTTTGTTTCTGATATGACTTTATTTAGTACTTTATTATCAAATTGCTTCCTGCAGCTTCCTAGAAAAAGGGTTATTCCTTTTATAGAATATTTCTGCTGCAGAGATTGTTTTGTCTTCTTGATATTTACAGCCCAGGTCTCAAGTCTCAGAAGAAGACAAGTAATTCAAATAAAGAGAGTCGTTGCTTGTTGCTGCTATAAATAGGACCCTTTGAAGAAGGATTGAAGCTAGCATATAGCTAACTAGTTACCCAGATATTTTCAAGCATTCAAGCCTTCATCAAGATCAAGTCTTCTGCTCTCAGCAATTTCCATCTAACTGAGAAGTGTTAAGGTCTTCTACTCTTCTTCATCCTGAGTTCTCCTGCTTTCAGGAAGTTCAAACTCAGAGTTCTTTTGAAGAAGAAGAAGAAGAAGATAGCTGCTTGAAGATCTTTAATTTTATCATTTTTTATCTTCCTGTAGTTTTTCCTTCAGAGCTTTCTGAAGAGTTTTCTGCACTGAAGCAAGACTTCACCTGGACATCTTTGAGCCAGGGGGAGCCTTGATTCTTTAGAGCTTTCTAGCTCAGTGCAAGTTTTTGTGCTTCTCTAATCTTTGTAAAATAGAGAAGACATCTTAACCTTTTCCCCCCTCCTGTACAGGGTTATTATTCCCTTCAAAAGTATCCCTTGGTGGCAGGGCACCTGATCAAAAACCTGTGCTTGGTTTTTAGACACCTGATCAAAAGCTTAAAGGGTTTCTGGATGTACCTGAAGCAGATCCTGTTGGTGGCAGGGCACCTGATCAAAAACCTGAGTGGATTCCTACCGTGTGGGTAGAAGAGTGGACGTACCCAAGTTGTTTGGGGAACCACTATAAATTTCCTTGTGTCGTCTGGATTCACTTGTTTAATTCCTGCATTGTGGCTGTGAATAGATATAACTAGGATTGCTAGTTGCTGATTAGGATTTCCAAGCCTTAACTGTAATTACAGTTAGCTTGAGTTTGTGCACATCACTTGTGTTAGGCTTTAAGGTTAAATCAATATCTATAATTTTTTTATTCCGCACTTCACTCCAAGGGAGTTGGGTAGACCATTAAGTTTTGTCTAGTGCAAAATTTGATAACTCTATTCACCCCCCTCTAGAGTAGTATCTATCCCTTCACTTTCAATTGGTATCAGAGGGAGGTTGCGGGTTCGAAACCCCGGGGTCGTTTCCGGGGGGGGGGGGATTGTTGGGGCTGCGGTCCAGAATCGCCCCCGCGCTGCGGTGCTATGCGGTAATGGCTTAACTGGCTGCCCTGTGGATCTGCCCGAGGACCTTTGATATAAAGATTAGTGGCGCCGTCCTCCAACAGTCCGGGCTTTTAGTGAGAGTGGTTGTGCTAAGTCCTCTCAATTGGTCTTAGATTTCTTTAAAAGAGAAAGAAAAGGAGCCGCAAGTTGAAAAGTCAACTATCTGGGATGACTCACCAGGGTTGGACTTAGATTTCCTTCTGGCTCAAGATGCCATGGAAGAGGAAAGAGAGAAATCAGATCTGAAGTTAAAAGAAAAGGCTGTTTCTGAAGCCTATGATCCTTATGATAATCCTCCATCATCTCACTTTGATGATGAAGATGATTCTGATGTATCTGAGAAATCAAGGAAAAAGAAAGCTGCTCAAAAGAAAAGGAAAGCTGTTGCTCCTCCTCCTCCCAGTAAAGACAATGATACTCCTTATTATATTCTGAAGGGCATTGACCCTAAGTCAAAGGAATTTCAGCATTAGATGTGGTTCTCTAAGAACCAGCAGAAAGAAAGAAAAAGATCTAAGATGTATGAAAGTCCTGTTTCAAGATGAACTCCCAGAGGTCCTCCTCCTCCTCCTCCAGGTGCAGGAGCTTCTGGTAATCTTTCTGCCAACCTTCTGCCTCTTCAGGAAAATCTGCTCCATCAGCAAGATCTGCTTCTTCTCAGCATCAATCAAGGAAAAGCTCTCACAGTTCTCATGGAAAGTCTCATTCTGGCAGTCAAATGCATGAAGCTAAAGTGAAAGAACAAGTTAAGGAGGTTGTGTATCTAAAGCCAACCTTTTCACCTCCTCCTTCTCCTAAGAGAAAGGTTTCAACTGCTGTACCAGTTCATGTTGATAAGAACACTGCAAAAGGAAAAAGAACTGTCTTTTCTGAAAATTCAAGCAAAAAGTTTGCAAAGTTTGCTCCTCCGTCTTCTCTTGTGATTCAAGAAGTAAAAGATTCAGCTGATAGTTTGTTAGATTTATCTACAATGTTTAAAGCTGTTAAGCCAGTTGATACTTCCTCTGAAAATCTGTATGAAAGCCAAGAACTAGATCCTGACTACAGGATGGCTAGGTTTCTTGAGACTGTTGGCTCAGCTCAAATTCAGAAAGCAAAAGGTGAAGGTAAAGATTCTACAGGATTCACTACTATGTCTAGATTCAGAATGAAGGAATTGGATAAAATCCAGGTTAGCCCTGAAGTTTTTGATCCTTCAAAATATATGGAAAAGCATCCTGAAGCAGTAGTCCCAAGAGCTGCAGAATTGAAGATCATTGGTGTGCAGGACTTGAAGCTGTCAAAGAAAGAAGCTGTTGATCCTCTAAGGAAAATTTCTTTTGTTCCTAGTTCCTCTGACCCTTTGCCAGATTCTGTAGACTCTTAATAGTTTGATTGACTGCTGTGTTATATTTGTCTATTATCTATCTGTTTGATATCTGCTAGTTAATTGCTATCTATTTCATGTATTGTTTATAGTGTTCTATAGCTAGCTCTGTGTTTTAGTTTTTGAGAGACTTAACTCAAATAGGGGGAGATTGTTGGTACCCTAGTTTGATTTGAGTTTAGTCCTCTCCTTTGTGCCCCTTGACCCAAGAAATATCTATGGTCATTGGTTAGTAGTCTAGCTGTAGAGTCCTCACTTTTCCAGATTGAGAATTTGGTTAAGTTGTTTGTTCGTTCGACTATCGTCGAACGCCGCTCGACTATCGTCGACTAACTGTTCGACGATCGTCTGTCAGTTGTTCGACTTTCAGTATGCGTGGATAGTTCGACTATCGGTTGATAGTTTGACTATCTGTGTGCTTTGATAGTTCGACTATCTGCTTGGATAGGTCGACTATCTGATAGTTCGACTATCTGTTGATAGGTCGACTATCTGTTTGGTTTTGATAGTTCGACTATCTGTTGATAGGTCGACTATCTGATAGCTCAACTATCAGTTGATAGTTCTACTATCTGTTCTGCATTGATAGTTCGACTATCTGTCGATAGGTCGACTATCTGCTCTCGCTTGATAGTTCGACTATCTGCTTTGATAGTTCGACTATCTGATAGTTCGACTATCTGTTGATAGGTCGACTATCTGTTTGTTTTTGATAGTTCGACTATCTGTTGATAGGTCGACTATCTGATAGCTCGACTATCTGTTGATAGCTCGACTATCTGTTTTGTCCTGATAGTTCGACTATCTGTTGATAGGTCGACTATCTGATAGTTCGACTATCTTCTGGTAGTTCGACTATCTGCTGTGATAGTTCGACTATCTCCTTTGATAGTTCGACTATCTGGATCGTTCGACTATCTGCCCGATAGTTCGACGATCTCCGTGCGTCGGTCGACGATCTCCGAGGGTCGTTCGACGTTTTCTGTCTGCCTTTATATTTTGTATTTATTTATTATATTTAATTAATTAATACATTATCTGGCATATTTTTGATAATATTTCCAGGCATATCTGCTCTATTCTTTTTGCCTGAGTCAAATCTTTTTAGATAAAGTTGTTTGTCTTATTAGCTGACATTATAATTTACTTTATCTGCTGTCAGCCCTTTACAGCCGTTAGACTGGAAAGTCTTCTTTTTGCTATAAAGAGTTTGTTTCTGATATGACTTTATTTAGTACTTTATTATCAAATTGCTTCCTGCAGCTTCCTAGAAAAAGGGTTATTCCTTTTATAGAATATTTCTGCTGCAGAGATTGTTTTGTCTTCTTGATATTTACAGCCCAGGTCTCAAGTCTCAGAAGAAGACAAGTAATTCAAATAAAGAGAGCCGTTGCTTGTTGCTGCTATAAATAGGACCCTTTGAAGAAGGATTGAAGCTAGCATATAGCTAACTAGTTACCCAGATATTTTCAAGCATTCAAGCCTTCATCAAGATCAAGTCTTCTGCTCTCAGCAATTTCCATCTAACTGAGAAGTGTTAAGATCTTCTACTCTTCTTCATCCCGAGTTCTCCTGCTTTCAGGAAGTTCAAACTCAGAGTTCTTTTGAAGAAGAAGAAGAAGAAGATAGCTGCTTGAAGATCTTTAATTTTATCATTTTTTATCTTCTTGTAGTTTTTCCTTCAGAGCTTTCTGAAGAGTTTTCTGCACTGAAGCAAGACTTCACCTGGACATCTTTGAGCCAGGGGGAGCCTTGATTCTTTAGAGCTTTCTAGCTCAGTGCAAGTTTTTGTGCTTCTCTAATCTTTGTAAAATAGAGAAGACATCTTAACCTTTTTCCCCCCTCCTGTACAGGGTTATTACTCCCTTCAAAAGTATCCCTTGGTGGCAGGGCACCTGATCAAAAACCTGTGCTTGGTTTTTAGACACCTGATCAAAAGTCTAAAGGGTTTCTGGATCTACCTGAAGCAGATCCTGTTGGTGGCAGGGCACCTGATCAAAAACCTGAGTGGATTCCTACCGTGTGGGTAGAAGAGTGGACGTACCCAAGTTGTTTGGGGAACCACTATAAATTTCCTTGTGTCGTCTGGATTCACTTGTTTAATTCCTGCATTGTAGCTGTGAATAGATATAACTAGGATTGCTAGTTGCTGATTAGGATTTCCAAGCCTTAACTGTAATTACAGTTAGCTTGAGTTTGTGCACATCACTTGTGTTAGGCTTTAAGGTTAAATCAATATCTATAATCTTTTTATTCCGCACTTCACTCCAAGGGAGTTGGGTAGACCATTAAGTTTTGTCTAGTGCAAAATTTGATAACTCTATTCACCCCTCTCTAGAGTAGTATCTATCCCTTCACTTTCAGTTTTTGATTTAAACTAAGATTTTTGTTATTTAATTGTGATTATTGTAATGCGTTGCTTGGATATAGTAACAACTCAATGCATTTTTCATTTTCGTTGCTTTGCTTAAATTTATTTAAAGAATTTTGTTAAAATTTTGGATGATTTATTTTTGTTAACTAAAGTTTATAAAAGTTAAACCATGTTTAAATAATTATTTTAGATTTACGTTTCATGTTCTCCCTACTTAGAATTTCGCATAGTACTTGTGTTAGCATAATTAGAATCTTTTTATTTTGTCCCATTTTGTGGTTGTCTTGTTTTTATATTTTTGCTTGGGGACAAACAAAGCTTACTCTTGGGGGAATTTGATAGTACGTTTTGTAGTCTAAGCTATTAGAGTATTTTTTAGGTCTTCTATGCACAAATCATGTCTTATAAGCCTATATATTTATCTCCTTTTATGTTTATTTATGTCACTTATGTTTATTTCTATTTTTGCAGGTTTTCACAAAATAGGTAAAAATTGGACCTGACACAGCCTCCAACTCGACCGTGTCATTGGGCATGTCATTTGTTCCCAGGGAAATCAGCCTCTAGAGAAATTCAGAGATCATCCTGAGAAGGACATGAACACCAACACGGCCGTGTCGCCGACGTGTTGCTGGCCAGGTCAACCTTGCCGTGTCAACATGGCGTGTCACTAAAATCCAGAGACCATCCCGAGAAGGACACAGCCACGAACACGGCCGTGTCGCCTCCGTGTTGCCGGGCATGTCACTAGAATCCAATAACTTTCTAGAGAAGGACACGGCCACACACACGGCCGTGTCGCTGGGCGTGTAGCCATCACATCGAAGCCTGCTGCCCGCCATAAATGCATTACGCATCAAAGTCCATCAACTGCTGTAGACACGGCCACCAACACGGCCGTGTCGCTGGCCGTGTCAGCATGGGTGAGCACACTTTTTCAATGACGCCATGATCACTCCCGCCAGAACCACTGCCCGAGGTCAACCTGTGCAGGACACGGCCACCAACACGGCCGTGTTGCTGGCCGTGTCACCACCCTTATTTTTTCTATAAATTGAGCCCTTCTCCAAGCATTCCATAGAGTTGTTGGATTGTGTAGGGAGGTGCTGCCCCTTTGCTTAGTGAAGCTTTTCTTGTATTTCTCTCTCTCTCTCTCTCTCTCTCTCTCTCTCTCTCTCTCTCTTTCTCCTTTTAGTTTTTCTTAACCCTAGTTTAGTTTAAGCTTTTGTAATAGCTTTTGTACTTCATTTAGTAGTTTAATGTAATGCTAGCTTAGTCTTTTCATTTCCATGCAAGTGTAGCTCCTTTATTTTAAGTTGTAAGCTTTCTTTATCATTAATAGAAAAGTGTTGTTTTCTCTCCTTTATTACCTCGTGTTCTTAATGCTTTACTGCTCATTCCTCCTCCTCCACTCCATTATGATTAACTAATCCTCCTTGTACTCGATCTTGATGATCCGAGGTTCGAGTGATTAAGTTATGATGCTTTGAATTTACCTTTTCTTTTAGGGTTTGGCCTTGAATTACTCTTGATTTATTTTGGGTTGGAGATATATCATCGATATATATTTTCCACCTTTGCTTTCATTCTTGGATAGCCGAGAGCCCGATAGTTTGAAGTGAGCATTCAAGAGTAAAGGGAGTTGTACACACCCCTCGAGAGAGGAAGACGTCCAAATCTCCCGGATTGGAGTAAAATCCAATAGTGGGGTTCACCGCGTAAAGCGAGTTTTAGGGCTCCGATTTAGACGAGAGTCGGTCGGACCTTCCTAAACTCAGTTGGGCACGACTTCGAGAGAAGCGTGTTCAAGCTTTAGGAATCTCCACGGTCAAGGACCTTCACCCAATTAAGCTTAGGTTTATTTATCATTTTTTTTAATCTACTCTTGTCGAGGTGATTCTCGATCGAGTGCATTTCCATTTCATCATTCCAGCCCTTTATCGTAATCGTTTCTTTTATGCTCTCTTTCTTTTTAGTGTAAGTAGTTCTCTTTAGCTTCACTTTCTTTCCTTAATTGCAATTAGTTTCTCTAAACCCTAGATTTTCCGTCGATAAAAAATAATAGTCTTCGTATGAGTAAGTTTACTCAACGGTTCCCGGATTTAAATACGACACTTGTGTCCCCTAGCTACAGTTCGATAGGTATACTTGCCTCATTGGATTGCTAGTTCGACTGCTTTTATTTTCTTAACGAATAGTTGACCACCAAGTTATTGGCGTCGTTGCCGGGGAGCAACTTTCGTTGATATATCAAAAATACGAACCTATTTCTTTTATCGTTTCTCTTTCTCATCGTCCTTCTAAAAAATTTTAAAATCCAAAAAAAAAATTATTTATTATCGTTCTTAATAGAAGCCCACTTCACAATTTTTCTACGCCACCTAATTCTCTCGAAAAGGGCAAAGGGCCTTAAGTGCCA
Organism: Platanthera zijinensis; assembly: GCA_039513925.1. NCBI lineage: Eukaryota > Viridiplantae > Streptophyta > Magnoliopsida > Asparagales > Orchidaceae > Platanthera > Platanthera zijinensis. Next base: position 69,313,084 of record CM077095.1, on the reverse strand, counting down.
CTATCTTGCCTAGTACCTTGTGAACCCTTCATTGGGTTGCCCTTGGGATGTTCGGGAGTTAAAACATAAAAAATCTATTTAAAAAAAATCTAGCTTTTTTTTAGTTTATTTATTTCTCTTTCTTCTCTTCTCTTCTTCTAGTGTATGACCCGCAGGAGTCCGTCTGTTATTTTGGACTTGGACCACGAAATTGAGCATACTCTTCGGAGAAGATCGTGATATCAAGATCCTACTATCCAAGTACCGGTTGAGGACTCCAAGTCCAAAGAAGAGGCGAGACCCACGAGGCTCAATACTGTTCCCACCACCAGCGACCCTGACCTCGTCTCCCCATACTTGGGGGCACTCGCAGATTGCAGAAGTACGTCAGTGCGGTTAGTCCCAGGTTGTCTAGGCGCAGTTGATCCCGAATCCACGCGATGTAACTCCCTGGGGAGGTCTCGGCGGTAAGTGTCTCCTGGCACTTCGTCTTGCCGACGAGGTTGGTGTAGTCACGCTCGATAATCGCCAACCGCCTTTCCATCATCCTGTGGATTCGCTTCATCGCCGCGGAGTTCGCTCGCTGTTGCCGCTCGAGCTTTGATAGGACTGCCGAAATCCTCTACCTCCACGTCGTGATACTCCTGGAGGCCTCAATAAAGTCCTCCATCTCGCTAGAGGAGGGGAGGGGGAGTCTTCCCCATTTTCTTCTTCTTCTTCTTTTTCAGCCTCCCCCTCTTGCACCTTTGGACCTGGAGGACAGTGGGTCAGATCAGAGGAAGAGGGAAAAGGAAAATGGTAAGTTCCCGCATACCTGGCGTATGGCAGATGCTTTCCGTCGACAGTTGGCGAGAAGGGCCATGCCGCCCCTCAGGAATCTTCCCAAAGAGTAAGTGAAGCGGCTTGCCCTGCCTGGGATAGAATGTCTGACACTCCATGGTCTCGTCCCCCTTTAGTGGGAGGACGGAGGTACCCCCTCCCGCCGGGGGTGGGATTCCGGCGCGGGTGCTAATGATCCAGCGACAACCCCTCCAACAACAAAAGCGGGGTTGACCACTAGGTTGACGGGATCCTCGGGGGGGGGGGGGGCCCTAGCCCTCGAATCAATGAGGTTCAAGTTCCCAAGAGCAGGCGCTGCGAGAAGCATGGTCAGCGGGAGGTAAAATAAGATCATTTAAAGCGGAAGCGACATCTGCAAAAAGACAGAATACCGAGAGTACTTGGGAGATCAGCTGGGGTAGTCGGAGGGGCAACCCCCGGGACAGGCGAAACTACCATCGAGACCGATGATGGATCCTTGTGGAGAAGGCGGGTCATCTCGGTATCCGCCAGAAGAGGGTAGGTGTAACACCCCAAAAAATCTAAGTCCCAAAAATGGGTTCAGGCTGGGTGACACGGCCTGAGACACGGGCGTGTCCCAGGGCATGTCCAGTGCACACAGCCTAGTGTTGGGTATTGTATCCATAATGTACCTGATTTGAAGAAGCCCCTGAACAAGCTAAGTTGAATTGACAATGTATTTGACGATATTCTATCAAGTTGTGCTTGCAGCTATTCCATGCTAAGTACACACCAATGTCAGGGTGCAGTGGGTCAATATACACGGGTCTACGCTACATAATCCCTCATTGAGTAGATCAGTGTGTTGACTCACGTGTGCTCTCTCTATTGGAGTGTACTTATTTTCAAGTATAGGGTCTAGGTAGATCAAGAGCAGAAGAATGAGCAAAGATTGGTCAAAGACCAAGTAATCAAAGTAAGGAAGAGAAAATTCTTCTAAGTCAAAATCGACGGGAATCACTAAGTGATTCTCGCCGACTTCGGCGAGAATCATTAGTGATTCCCGCCGATTCTAAGAGAATCAGTCTGCATTCCCGCCGACTTATTCCGACTGACAGTTTTTGAACAGGAATTCTGCCAAGGCAGAATCGACGGGAATCGTAAGTGATTCCCGCCGACTTCGATGAGAATCAGTCTGCATTCCCATCGACATCCTCCGGCTGACAGTTTTCCAACAGTAATTCAGCCAAGGCAGAATCGACGAGAATCGTGAGTGATTCCCGCTGACATCGACGGGAATCACCAACGATTCCCGCCGATTTTGCCTTAGGCAATTTTCCCTCGTTCGCTGGACCGAAGGAACCTGCTATGCGCTGTTTCGGCCGGGGCTAGGGTTTTTTCCTTGTGGGTCCCACAACAGACTTTAGGGTTGGCCTCAGGTATATATATGCGCGTATTTTGAACCTCTACAGTGCCCATTCACGTGAAATCAAAAGTAGCCGACGTCGTTCCCTAGCCGATCGCGGAAACCACCGATCGCTTGTCGCCGCTCGCAGTTTGTCATCGCCGCCAATCTCCGATCTTCTTTGATCTTCCGGCGACAGTACTAAGGAAAGCCGAGCGTCTCACGCATCTCTCTTGAGATCTCTTGTCTCTCGATTCGTTGAACGAGACTAGTTCTCCATTCCGAATCGGTGGAGACGATTGATCCGACTGAGATCGTTACTAGACCTTGCTTGCTTCGTCAAGAAGTTTGGATCTATAAAGTATTGCCACCGCATTCACTTGCCGCCGCCGATCTTGACAAGATCCTCTCCAAGAGAGAAATCCGGTTGTGGACTCTTCGTAACTTTCAAGAAAGCTTCAACGAATGAAGAAGGACATCGGAATCTCCAAAAGCTTTGTTTGTATTTTCTTTTACATTCTATTTTGATTTTGTTGTAAAGGAATTTTCATTCCTTGTTGTAAGGGTTGGGTGCAACCCGTGGTGTTGGAGTTGTGACTCCTTTGTTGGAAGGGTTCCTTCCGTAGTGTGAGGATTGGATTTCAATCCGTTTGGAGAAGTGACCGAGTCGTCCCTTGGTGGGAGATAGGTCGAAGGGGGAAAGTGGACGTACCCAAATCCGAGAACCACTATAACTCTTTGTGTGTTTTCTGTGCTGTGTTTGTTAATTTGTGCAGGTTAATTTAATTTTGTAAAAGACCGCACGACACCTATTCCCCCCCCCCATAGGTGAATTTAATCGACACTAGAGAGTTTCAAGTTGTATCAGAGGGAGATTGCTCATCAGTAAGGTTAACACCTTGAGTAAGATCCTGTGTCTAGTGTCAAGAAGAAAGAAGATCTCAGGAATGGACAGACTCAAGTATTTAGGAAAAATCCTAGTATGGACCAAGTTGAACTTTCCAATCTGGAAGGAAAGGATCAGGTTCTATATGGAAGCAGTCGACCCCCGACTCTTCATGGTAGTGGAGGCGGGCCCTTACATCCCCACTAAGGCCTCCACCATTGATCCGACCAAGATGGTGCCCAAGAAGCTCTCCAAAATGGATAAGGATGAGATGGTGCTTGTCAGACTCGACAAGAAAGCTCAAAACATCTTAGTAAGCACCGTCGATGATTCCATGATGCAGAATTTCAGCAACTACAGGACTGCCAAAGACATATGGCTTTGCCTGATCATTCTGATTGAAGGTACAGATGAAGTAAGGGATGATCGAAGATCCCTTTTGAACCAGAAGTATGAGGCCTTCAGGAAAGGTCCCAAGGAAGAAATTGGAGTTACATTCGAGAACTTCTTAAAGATCGTCAATGCCCTGAAGGGTTATGGCAGAGTGTTCACCGATGGTGAACTAAATGACAAATTCCTTAGATCCCTTACTAAGGAATGGGACACAAAGATCTGCGCCATCAGGGAGTTTGGCAAGCTGGCAGAAACTGATCCCCAGATTCTGTTTGGGAAGCTTATGTCCTACAAGCTTTAGCTGAACACCAGAAAAGCTGAAGAAGAAGCCGATAAGGCCGCAGCCAAAGAAAAGACTGTGGCCCTAAAAACTAATCACTCAAGGAAAGGCAAGGGTGCAGCCTCGTCCCACTCTTGGAGAAAGGTTGAGGAAGAAGACTCTGAGCCATGCTCATCCGGCTCAGAGCTATTTGAGGAAGAATTCTCCTTCATCACAAGAGAGTTCAAGAAGTTCCTCAAGTTGAGGAATCAGAGAAAAAGGGATGGCTCCTCCTCTAGACATCAGAAGAAGAATTACACTTCTGACAGGTATGAGTCTAAACAAAACAAACATCGTTCTACTGATATTATCTGCTTTGGATGCAATAAGCCAGGCCATGTCATTGTTGACTACCACCAAAGCAAGAGAGATAAGGGGAAAGGAGAGGAGCATAAGTCCTCTAGAGATAAGAAGAAGGAGAGGAGCTACATTGATAAAAAGCAAAAGACACTGAGTGAATCTGATTCGTCAGACTCCAGTGATGATGAGGAAGCCTACTTCGGGCTAATGGGTCGCTCCGACTCTGATGGAGACTGTCCCCTATTTACTGGGAAGGTAAAAGATCGCACCCCCCTCTCTGACTCTGACTCTGAGTCTCCTGACGATGATTACGAGGACAGTCCATCTGCCCGTGAAGTTGAACTCCTCTAAAAGTATGAGCTTCTGCTCAATACTTTCAAAGAGTGCCGAAAGAGGTTTAGGGACCAGAAAAAGGAAGTCAAATTCCTTAAGGCTGAGGGTGTGTCCCTAAGAGAAGAGATCACTAGATTTATTTCTCTCCGATAGGAACACCTGGACCTGACCTCTTAGCACTCAGATTCTCTAAGGCTCCTTGACCAAAAACAGGAAGAAATAACCAAGTTGGAAGAACAGCATACGGCAGAGAGGAAGATTGTCAAAAGCTTCTCTATGCCCAAGACCGTTCTTCCTCTGGTTGATGAATTCTCTGCTCAGGCTAAGGGGGCTGGCTTAGGGCATGTGGGTGTGCCTGGTAAATCATCCAGGAGAAACAAAAATCAGAGGAAAAATAAGGCTGCTAAGAAGGCCTCTACTGCAGAAAAGGGAAAGGCCCCACTCGGTCCTGTTTCATTCAGAAAGCCTGGCTTTCCTTACAATGAGCAGGACTTTGAGTCAACCTATGGCCACTTCTTCCGGCCCTCGGTTGAAAATTCCAAGAGCCGATATGATGGTTGGACCTTCCCCCGCAACTACGGTGAGAGTGTCTTCAAGGCACCTTATGAGAAAATCCAAGTGGAGAATTATGGCCACTTCTCTAGCGGCCATAATAGGAAGCAGGCACCAAAGGCCAAGCCTGTTATACTGAAGGAACAGGAAGTGAAGAAATCGTGTGACTGCTGTCATCATGATGCCTTCACCTCCAGATCCAAGGCCCCGGCTGGACCCACCGTCCCAAGGGTGAAGCAGGAGCCTAGGAAGTGGTACAACAGGTTTGACTGTTGGTGCTGTGGCAAAGTTTGTCACTTTGTCGTGGATTGCTGGTTTAATCAAAGATATAATAAGACTCCTTTTGTTAACAATGCGAGGACGACCACTCGTAGGGTTAACCAACTGAGGGGGAGTGTGCTAACAAGGAATCTAGGACCCAAGTTCGATTGGGTTCCTAAGGGAAACTAATTCTATTTTGCAGGTATGTCCAAAGGCCACCAAAACGCCAATCTGGTACTCGAACAGTGGATGTTCCCGGCATATGACCGGGACAAGAAGCCTGTTGCGTGATTACTCCCTAGTCAAAAATGGACCCAAAGTCATCTTTGGAGGATCTGATCGAGGAGTCACCAGGGCTTATGGTATGATTTCCAACGGTGTATTCTCTATCACAGACATGGCCTATGTTGAAGGGTTAAACCATAGCCTGATCAGTATTAGACAGTTGTGTGATAAAGGATACGACGTTAGTTCTTCAAGGATAAGTGCTTGGTAATATCGTGTGCCTCTTCGAAGACGGTATTAACCGGCATTAGGAGCAGAAATATCTTTTGCTTAGATTTTCTTAACTTAGACTCATCTACACCCGTGTGCCTAGTAGTAAAAGGCAGTGCATATCTCTGTGAACAATGGCACAAGAGATTAACACATATATAATTCAAAACTATTAATATGTTGTTTTCTAAGAATTTAGTAAGGGATGCCCCTACTATTAAGTGCATCAAAGATAGCCCTTGTCCTGTATTCCAGAAGGGCAAATAGACTTGGGCTACCTTTAAGGGCATTGCAGACAAAGACTCCTCCAGATTTCTTTATCTTCTGTATATGGACTTGTTCGGTCCAGTGCAAGTTCATAGCTTAGGAGGCAAATCGTATACGCTGGTGATTGTTAATGATCACTCTCGGTTTATGTGGGTGTTCTTCTTGAAACGAAAGTCAGATACGTTTGACATCTTCACTAATTTTATCAAGCAGATTCAGAATGAATTTAACTGCTCCGTGGTCAAAATCAGAAGTGACCATGAAACAGAATTCGAGTCTGGTGCTATGACAGAATTCTGTGAAGAACATGGTATCTTTCATAAGTTTTCCTCCCCGTGTACTCCTCAGCAAAATGGAGTTACGGAGAGGAGAAATAGAATGCTCATTAAAGCATGTACGACAATGTTGCATGACGCTTCTCTTCCAGAGTACTTCTGGGCAGAGGCTGTCAATACGGCTTGTCATGTGCAGAACCGAGCATTGATCAACAAGAATCATCGTAAGATGCCTTTTGAGCTATTGAAAGGTAGGAAACCGACCATGTCCTATTTAAGGATTTTTGGCTGCAGATGTTATGTACTCAATAATGGGAAGTACCCACGTACTAAATTCGGAGAAAAATGCTTCGAAGGCATCTTCATGGGCTATAGTTGCCATAGTCGGGCATATAGGGTTTTCAATAAGAAAACCCTAGTGGTAGAGGAGTCCATTAATGTTGTATTTGATGAAGGAAGCGTGCTTCACAACAATTCTTCCAGTGGCATTCTTGAAGATGCAGGTGCAAGGCTTGAACAGCTAAGTCTCAATGAGACTTCTAAAGATGCAACTCCCAAGTACGTCAAGGTCTCCACCTCAACGCCAACTAGAGAAGATGACAATAAGGATGGAGAAAATCTTCCAGAAGAGGGAGGTGCCCGAGAAGCTGTTAGAGCTCCAGATGCCAGATGCTTAGAGCTCCGACACGTGAGGGATCATCTTAGAGATCAGATCATAGGAGATCCTCGTGATGGTGTCAGAACTCGCAGAGGTACAATTAACAAGATTCTGCACCTTAGTTTTTTGTCACAGGTTGATCCAAAGAAGTTCGACGAAGCGAACAAAGATGCATCATGGATATTGGCCATGCAAGATAAACTGCATCAATTCAAACGATGCAACGTCTGGACGCTTGTTCCCAGACCAAAGAAACAGAATGTGATCGACACTAAGTGGATCTTCAGAAACAAACTGGATGAACACGGTGTCATCATCAAGAACAAGGCCAGACTGGTTGCTCAAGGTAACAGACAGGAGGGGATTGACTTCGACTAAACCTTTGCACCCGTTGCAAGGATAAAGGCGATAAGATTGTTCCTGGCATATGCCTCTCACAAAGGATTCACTGTCTATCAGATGGACGTGAAATCTGCATTCCTAAATGGAAATTTGAAAGAGGAAGTATATGTCGTGCAACCCCCAGGAAGCAGGGATGATAAGAAAAGCACTTCCGGGACGTGCTAATTCCTCGGAAGAAGGCTTATTTCGTGGAACAATAAAAAGTAGAACTGTGTCGCAACCTCAACGGCTGAATCTGAGTACATCTCAGCAGGCAGCTGTTGCGCACAACTTCTATGGATCAACTCGAAGATTATGACTTGCAGTTCAGAGAAGTTCCTATGTATTGCGACTCCTCGAGCGCAATAGCAATTGCGAACAATCTAGTGTCGCACAACAGAACAAAGCATATTAAAGTGCGCTACCACTTCATTCAGGAGCATGTTGAAAACAAAGATATATCTCTCTGCTATGTCCCCATGGATAAGCAGATTGCAGATATCTTCACAAAGCCCCTAGACGAGGCCAAGTTCACTCTCTTCAAAACTAAACTCGGCATGCTGAACTATGAAGATTGAATACTGAAGGGTTCAAGGCTCTTGGATTAAGGGGGAGCATCTGCTATGACTTCAAGATCGGGCACGGATGCAAGAACTGAGGGGGAGCTTTGTGCTCCAAGTGAAGTCCAAGATTTGCAGAAGCTGAAAAGGGGGAGATTACCCTCTCGGCTAAGGCTAAGGTGGCTGCCAATGTTATGTATGCTCTCGGCTTAGGCTAAGGTGGCTTCCAATGTTAAGTATGCTCTTAGGAAAATGGTAATGAATTTCACTCTCAACTGAATTTTCATTTTATGATTTTCATTCCCATCTGTTCTATTCACCTTAGCTTGTAGGGTTTAGGCTTCTTCAAATAGGGAGAGATTGTTGGGTATTGTATCCACAATGTACCTTATTTGAAGAGCCCCTGAACAAGCTAAGTTGAATTGACAATGTATTTGACGATCTTCTATCAAGTTGTGCTTGCAGCTATTCCATGCTAAGTACACACCAATGTCAGGGTGCAGTGGGTCAATATACACGGGTATGCGCAACGTAATCCCTCGTTGAGTAGATCAGTGTGTTGACTCACGTGTGCTCTCTCTATTGGAGTGTACTTATTTTCATGAACAGGGTCTAGGTAGATCAAGAGCAGATGAAGGAGAAAAGATGGGTCAAAGACCAAGTTATCAAAGGAAGGAAGAGAAAATTCTTCTAAGGCAAAATCGACGGGAATCACTAAGTGATTCTCGCCGACTTCGACGAGAATCGTTAGTGATTCCCGCCAATTTAATGAGAATCAGTCTGCATTCCCGCCGACTTCTTCCGGCTGACAGTTTTCAAACAGGAATTCTGCCAAGGAAGAATCGACGGGAATCGTAAGTGATTCCCGCCGACTTCGACGAGAATCAATCTACATTCTCGCCAACATCCTCCGGCTGGCAGTTTTCCAACAGGAATTCAGCCAAGGCAGAATTGACGGGAATCGTGAGTGATTCCCGCCGACATCGACGGGAATTACCAACGATTCCCGCCGATTTTGCCTTAGTCAATTTTCCCTCGTTCACTTGACCGAACCAACCTGCCATGCGCTGTTTCGTCGGGGCTAGGGTTTTTTCCTTGTGGGTCCCACAACGGACTTTAGGGTTGGCCTCAAGAATATATATGCGCGTATTTTGAACCTCTACAGTACCCATTCACGTGAAATCAAAAGTAGCCGACGCTGTGCCCTAGCCGATCGCTTGTCGCCGCTCGCAGTTCGTCGTCGTCGTCAATCTCCGATCTTCTTTGATCTTCCGAAGATAGTACCGAGGCAAGCCGAGCGTATCACGCATCACTCTTGAGATCTTTTATCTCTCGATTCGTTGAACGAGACTAGTTCTCCATTCCGAATCGGTGGAGACGATTGATCCAACTGAGATCGTTGGAAGACCTTGCCTCCTTCGTCAATAAGATTGGATCTATAGAGTATTGCCGCCGCATTCACTTGCCGCCGCCAATCTTAGCAAGATCCTCTCCAAGAGAGAAATCCGGTTGTGGACTCTTCGTAACTTTCAAGAAAGCTTCAACGAACGAAGAAGGACATCAGAATCTCCAAAAGCTTTGTTTGTATTTTCTTTTACATTCTATTTTTGTTTTGTTGTAAATGAATTTTAATTCCTTATTGTAAGGGTTGGGTGCAACCCGTGGTGGTGGAGTTGTGACTTCTTTGTTGGAAGGGTTCCTTCCGTAGTGTTCGGATTGGATTTCAATCCGTTTGGAGAAGTTAGCGAGTCGTCCTTTGGTGGGAGATAGGTCGAAGGGGGAAAGTGGACGTACCCAAATCGGGGAACCACTATAACTCATTGTGTGTTTTCTGTGCTGTGCTTGTTAATTTGTGTAGGTTAATTTAATTCCACAAAAGATAGCACGACACCTATTCCCCCCCCCCCATAGGTGGATTTAGTCGACACTAGAGACTTTCACCTGGGACACGAGCGTGTCCCATGGCGTATTCTATTTCCGTAGACGTCATCTCGAGTTCTCGAGATTTGATCGTCGAGAGGCAATACGGCCTGGGACACGGGCGTGTCCAAGGGCATGTCCTGCTCGGGCGACGTTGAGTGGAGTGGCATTGAGTGGCGTTTAGTGTGGTACACGGCCTATGACACAGGCATGTCACAGGGGTGTGTTGCACACACGACCGAGGACATGAGCGTGTGCCTTAGCCGTGTCCTTCTTGGGTGTTTCGGCCAAGTGGTTGTGAGGTGACACGGCCATCACAACGGCCGTGTATTGGTTGACACGGGCGTGTCAGGGAGTGACACGGGCGTGTCATAGCCCGTGTCGTGTTCTAGATTGAGTCGGTTGTCTAACCGCTCAAGGAACACGGCCTGCGATACGGGCATATCACAGGCCGTGCCAACTCTGTTTAGATGATTTTCAAAGCAAATCTTGGCCGTTCGTTTCCTTCTATTTGGATCCTGTGGTCCCAGCTCTTCCCTGCTCTTATAAGACCGAGAATGGATATGAATATCTCATTCTCTTCTTAGCCTTTCTCTTTCTAAGTGAAGAGAGAGAGGAGAGCAAGAAAGGAAGAAGGAGAAGCTTTCTGACCGCCGGTGGAGCTTCAGCGGTCCGTTTTGAGAGCCGAGTGCAGCGTTGTGGAGGCAAGGCCACCGCGGCGGTTTCCATCCGGCTAGTTTTCCATTGCGCCGAAGCGATCGTCAAGGGTAACGGTCTTTCTTCCTTGGGCTGGTGAAGCACTTTGTTTATGCATGTATAACTATGGAATCCTCCATCAAAAGATGGAAGAGCATAAGTGATTCCAGTGGTTGAGTCTGCATCTAGAGCCGGAACTGTGTAGTACGGCATAGGCATGCTGTGTGAAGCCCATATGGATGGATGTATGGATTGGTGATGCTGCGAACCGGAGAAGACTCTGTGTATATATCGGTTACCTTACGGAGATTGTAAGGACGATTGTGATGGTGAGCAGGAAGCTTTGTATAGCTACTTTGATTTTATGCTTGACACGAGCTGTATTGATGGAATGGACAGCAGCACGATGTGTCGGTGTTGAGGAGGAATGCGAGAACCTCTGAGTGGGTATGACACCCACCAAGATCATCGATCGGGTTGTTGTAAGCGAACACCTCTGAGTGGATGGGTATGAGAGGTCGTCAATAGGGGTTCGGTGGCTGATGCCCATAGCCAACAAGTTAAGAACCTCTGAGTGGGTGGGCCTCCCAATAAGTTCCGTGTTAGGATCGGGTGAGCGGTCGATTGGTAGCAATGCCGCGGGGCGATTTACCAAGGCTTATTACACTACGTGGGTAGGTCGACTGATAGTGCTCACAAGTTGCTATGAGGTGCGTGCCTCTGAGTGGACGGGTGCGTAAGGTCTTCAACAGGGGTTTGGAGGCTTATGCCCGACAAATAATTAAACACCTAGAATTGGCGGTGGAACCATGAGGAGCATGATACACCATAAGCGTGCCCTGAGTGCACGGAACGTCTGGCACTATGGCCGGCGTTTGTGATGATATTGTGTATTGTACATATGTGTTGAGATTGGATTACATGCAGGGAAGGAACCACTGCTCCGGGTAAGGGGTAGGGTCGTTATAATTGGTCAGCTGAATGCTGACTGTTGCTTTGTTTATCACCCTTGGGGTGGACGTCCATATGCAGGTGCTGGCGGAGTGGTTTGGATTGAGCGGGCTGAAGCCCTTTGCTGTTACTGCTTGTAGGACCTTGAAGGCAGTGCGAAGTTTTGGATTTCATGTGTGGCCAGCCTGCGTGCCGAAGTATGAAAACATAGGTGGTAAAGAGAAACTTGTAAGGACTTAAGGCCGTGAGTTGTTTTTGTTTGTAAACATTCTTGGTGGTATATATATAAATGCGGTTTATATATGTAGTGGACATTCATTGTTTGGTTCTTATAAGCTTTAATCTTCCACTAGAATGCTCTAAGTTAGGATGCGCGTTGATAGGTTTTGATATTCACACATGATGTCGCTATCTGTCTGCTAAATATGGCATGGGGCCCCGGCCGGACCCTCTGTTATATTCCATGTGACGGGCGGGGGCATTACAAAGTGGTATCAAGGGATAGGGTTGGTCGAGAGAACATAATTGAACACAAGAATGTCCACTAGGAATGTGCGCGAGTGTATTCGTTGTGTTTGCCGTTTTTGATTGAACGCTACTTATGTCATGTTCACCTATAGGTGACAAGGAGTGGAGCGGGGCAGTCTGAGCCCTAGCGGTCGGATGAGATTGCAGCAACAGCTTAAGTGCCTACACCTCCTTCTTCTGCGGAAACTGTACGCCTAGTAATGGAGGCAGTCTTCGCCTTGCTGCAAGCATAACCTGTCGGGAAGGCAAGGCCTGCAGTGGAGCCGGTTCATGTTGAAGCGAGGCAAGCGCGTGTGGAGATTCGACTTGATACGAAGGTAGCTGATGCGGAGCTAAAGAGTTTTATGGAGTTTCATCCACCTACGTTTGCTGGGGCGAGTTCCCCAACGCAGGCGGAGGATTGGCTTGCTAGAGTAATAAGATCCTGACAGCGCTCAGGATTGATGAAGAGCAAAAAGCCACGTTAGCTACTTTCCTTTTGGAAGGCGACGCGAGACTGTGGTGGGATGAAGTTGAGTTGCACCAGTTGTCAGGCAGAGGCCTAGAGGATATATCGATGACAGAATTCTCAAGAATGTTTTGGGCAAAGTATTTGCCAGTCTCAAGGCGAATTGCAATGGAGAGCGAATTCAACCGGTTGGTGCAAGGTGAGCATACCATTGATGATTACTTGCATGAGTTCACCAGGTTAGGACGTTATGCGGGGTCGATGTTTGTGGAAGAAGCGCGGAAGATGAACCAGTTCTATGAAGGACTTTGTGATGAGATGCGATTGGCTCTTCCGAGTTAAGTGATCCACAGATTTCAAGTCTTAGTAGATACAGCCTGTGCGCTGGAAAAAGATTTGAAACGAGTGCATGACAAGAAGAACTTGACGGCGGATAAGTCGGATTTCAAAGTCCCGCAGTCCGAACAGTCGGAGTTCGGGAAACGGGATAAGAAGAGGTTCAAGCCTGCTGAACAAACATCTTCGGATATTGCTTCGGGCGCAATGTTTGGTCAAGGACGTGTTGATTCGCGTACCTGTTTAATTTGTGGAAAACAGGGACATATTGCCCGTTTCTGTTGGAAAGGCCCGTCAAAGAATGAGCAAAAGCTAGGCGCGTCCTATGAGGAAAAGGGTAAGACTGTGGCGGAATCATCTGCATCCGGGCGCAATCGCGAGTTTACAATCTCAGAGTGCAAGAGCCGCAAAGCTCACATTATGACGTGCAATATCCTCGCGTGTTAAACCTGGAGTTGCAGGAGGCTGTTAATTAGCTGCTTAGAGTCGCGGAGGAGCGGAAATAAAGTGGAGGGTACACTTTATTGCTTGTTGTTGTTTTTGTATTTATATCTTGTATGTGTGTTTGTGCAAACACATTTGTTGGTGCGAAAACGTGGGGAGCGTAACCTCGGATCAATGTGTGTATTTGGACCAAGGAATGGTTATATTGTTGGATATGTTGCGCTAAATTTCGAGACGAATTTTTTATAAGGAAGGGAGGATTGTAACACCCCAAAAACCCTAAGTCCCAAAAATGGGTTCAGTCTGGGTGACACGGCCTGGGACACGGGCGTGTCCCAGGGCATGCCCAGAGCACACGGCCTGGGACACGAGCATGTCCCGGGGCGTGTTCTGTTTCCGTAGACGTCGTCTCGAGTTCTCGAGAATTGATCGTCGAGAGGCAACACGGCCTGGGACACGGACGTGTCCCAGGGCGTGTCCTGCTCGGGCGGCGTTGAGTGGAGTGGTGTTGAGTGTGGTACATGGCCTGTGACACGGGAGTGTCACAGGGCCATATTACGCACACGGCCGAGGACATGGGCGTGTGCCTTAGCCGTGTCCTTCTCGGGTGTTTCAGCCAAGTGTTGGTGAGGTGACACGGCCAGCCACACGGCCGTGTACTGGTGTACACGAGCGTGTCAGGGAGTGACACGGGCATGTCGTAGCCCGTGTTCTGTTTCAGATTGATTCGGTTGTCTAACTGCTCAAGGAACATGGCCTGTGATATGGGCGTGTCACATGCCGTGTCAACTCTGTTTAAATGCTTTTCAAAGCAAATCTTGGTCGTTCGTTTCCTTCTATTTTGATCCTGTGGTCCCAGCTCTTCCCTGCTCTGATAAGACTGAGAATGGAGATGAATATCTCATTCTCATCTTAGCCTTTCTCTTTCTAAGTGAAGAGAGAGAGAGGAGAGCAAGGAAGGAAGAAGGAGAAGCTTTCCTACCGCCGGTGGAGCTTCAGCAGTCCGTTTCGAGAGACGAGTACAACGTTGTGGAGGCAAGGCCGCCACAGTGGTTTCCATCCGGCTAGTTTTCCATGGCGCCGAAGCGATCGTCAAGGGTAACGGTCTTTCTTCCTTGGGCAGGTGAAGCCCTTTGTTTATGCATGTATAACTGTGGAATCCTCCATCAAAAGATTGAAGAGCGTAAGTGATTCCAGTGGTTGAGTCTACATCTAGAGCCGGAACTGTGTAGTACGACATAGGACATGCTGTGTGAAGCCCATCTGGATGGATGTCTGGATTGGTGATGCTGCGAACTGGAGAAGACTCTGTGTATATATCAGGTACTTTACGGAGATGGTAAGGACGATTGTGATGGTGAGCAGGAAGCTTTGTATAGCTCCTTTGATTATATGCTCGGCACGAGCTGCATTGATGGAATGGACAGCGACACGATATGTCAGTGTTGAAGAGGAATGCGAGAACCTCTGAGTGGGTATGACACCCACCAAGTTCATCGATCAGGTTGTTATAAGCGAACACCTCTGAGTGGATGGGTATGGGAGGTCGTCAACAGGGGTTCGGCGGTTGATGCCCATAGCCAACAAGTTAAGAACCTCTGAGTGGGTGGGCCTCCCAACAAGTTCCGTGTTAGGATCGGGTGAGCGGTCGATTGGTAGCAATGCAGCGGGGCGATTTACCAAGGCTTGTTACACTACGTGGGTAGGTCGACTGATAGTGCTCACAAGTTGCTATGAGGTGCGTGCCTCTGAGTGGACGGGTGCGTAAGGTCTTCAACAAGGGTTTTGAGGCTTAGGCCCGACCAACAAGTAAACACCTCGAATTGGCGGTGGAACCATGAGGAGCTTGATACATCGTAAGCGTTCCCTGAGTGTATGGAACGTCTGGCACTAAGGCCGACGTTTGTGATGATATTGTTTATTGTACATATGTGTTGAGATTGGATTACATGCAGGGAAGGAACCAATGCCCCGGGTAAGGGGTAGGGACGTTATAATTGTTCACCTGAATGCTGACCATTGCTTTGTTTATCACCCTTGGGGTGGACGTCCATATGCAGGTGCTGGCGGAGTGGTTTGGATTGAGCGGTCTGATGCACTTTGCTGTTGCTGCTTGTAGGCCCTCGAAGGCCGTGCGAAGCTTTTGATTTCATGTGTTGCCAGCCTGCGTGCCGAAGTATGAAAACATAGGTTGTAAAGAGAAACTTGTAAGGCCTTAAGGCCGTGAGCGGTTTGTGTTTGTAAATATTCCTGGTTGTATATATATATATGTGGTTTATATATATAGTGGACATTCATTGTTGGGTTCTTATAAGCTTTAATATTCTGCTAGAATGCTCTGAGTTAGGATGCGCGTTGATAGATTTTGATATTCACACGTGATGTCGCTATCTGTCTGTTAAATATGGCATGGGGCCCCGACCGGACCCTCTGTTATATTCCATATGACGGGCGGGGGCATTACAGTAGGCGATTTCCTTCGGTAACATCCCCTGCGAGAAGGGCGATGCATCAGTATGCAACTTCAAAGCCTTGCAGGAGCTCAAGCTAAGAGAAATTACGATAGGGATGGCCAGAGAACGAATTAGGCGGTGAATATATAGAACCGTGGTGGGGATCGCAAAAGATTCCCTGCCAGGTCGACAAAGTGACCAGCGAATATTAGGGGTTGGACGTGTCTTTCCGAGCGAAGGGCTAGCTCGCAAAGAGCGGGGATTGTGTACAACCCCATGTTCACTGGGTGGGGCCTAAGTGCCCATTAGGCCGGGATTGGGCTAGCCTTGATCTAGTATTAAGTAAATTGGGTCAGGCTAGAAGAATAGGAGGAAGAGGTTCTCTCCCGAGGCATGTGCGAAGGGTCGCTCTTGGTGAAGCGGGGAGCCCGTGGAGCTAGTGCTGAGTGAGGCCATTCCACTCTGTGCCCTTTGGTCCCTTTTTTGCTCCTGCCTGTGATAGGCGGGAAGGCTATCGCTCGTCGTTCGTCGAGCTGAGCCCTGCTTTTGTCAAGCTAAGCCCTACGTTCGATAGGTAGAGCTCAGAGTTAACCCATTAGATCCCGCTTGGGGTAGGCGGGAAGGCTCTCGCACATAAAAAGTGGGAATCCCACAAGATCAGCGGAAAGGCTTCCTCCGGGGGTTCCCCAGGCGTTAAATTACCAGGATACCCTTGGGATAAATTACCTGGATACCCTTGGGTTTGCATTTAGCCCCTAAGAACAACGGAGTTTTGCTGTTGGCTGACCAGCCTAGAGTATTTCAGTAATTTCAGGGTAGCTTAATTATTCTTTTTGCAGAGCAGATACTGAAAACCTATAAATAGACCTAGGGAGCTCCTTAGAAGGTAGGCTTTTCATCTTTTCTGAAATTCTCTAGTGTTTTCTGAGGTTCTCCTAGCCCAGCAATTGTATTTGGAGTGGAAGCGCTCAGAGATCTTCCGGGTTAGTTGAGGGACCCCCCAACTAAGGCTCAGGGTCAGTTCCGTGTTCTTTGTTACTAGTCAGGGGTCTAGGTTTGGGGAAATTAGGTATTATCTACCCCCAAGGTCCGAACTCTCGTTGAGGCCAGTTTTTGGCTTCAACATATAAGTTTAGCAAACTTCCTGCAAAGGTTATCATTAGTAGACCCAAAAATTATATCATTTACATAAGTTTGGACTAGGATGATCTTGCACTTAGATTCCCTTAGGAATATGATTTTGTTTATTTCCCCCTTGATAATTTGTTCTCAATGAGGAAACTAGACAAAGTCCCATACCATGCTCTAGGGGCTTGCTTTAACCTATATAGAGCTTTCCTAAGCCTATAAACAAAATTAGGAGAGTTAGGGTCAACAAAACCTTGTGGCTGATCCACATATACTTCCTCTTTTAAGTCCCCATTCAGGAAAGCTGACTTCATATCCATTTGGTAGACTTTGAATCCTTGATAGACAACAAATGCAAGGAAGAGTCTTATTGCTTCTAATCTAGCTACTGGGGCAAATGTCTGGTCAAAATCTATCCCTTCTTCTTGCTTGTATCCTTTAACCAGTCTAGCCTTGTTCTTTACAATAATGTCATTCTCATCTAACTTGTTCCTGTAGATCAACTTGGTCCCTATGACATTTTGTCCTTGTGGTCTGGGAACCAACTTCAAAATCTTACACCTCTTAAATTGGCCCAGTTCTTCTTGCATTGCTCCAATCCAGAACTGGACTTTGATTGCCTCTTCAAACTTCTTGGGCTCTTCTTGAGACAGAAAAATTGAGTAGAGAGCAGTTTTGATACTCTTGCTTCTAATCTGGACTCCATGGCTTGCATCACCAATGATTTGGTGGGCTGGATGGTCCCTCAGATGTCTAATAGTTGGAGGCAATCTAGCTTCAACATTATGATCTTCATTGTCTTCATCTAGCTGGTCTTCAACCACTTCAGGTATGTCTTGCCCTTCTCTAGGAAATATCAGTCCATCAGCTTTATCTTGGTCCATGGGAGCAGCTTCCTTGACAGTTAGCTTGTCCATTATCAGCTTTGTACCTACAATACTAGAAGAGGAGCTAGACAGCTCACTGTTAATCATTTTTGGATTCATCAAAGAAAACTTGCATTGACTCTTCTACAACTTGACTTGTTATGTTATAGATTATATATGCCTTTCTATGAATACTGTACCCAATAAAGTTCCCATCATGGGACTTGGCAGCAAACTTAGTTATATGGAATTTTCCATTGTTAAGCACATAAAACTTGCTACCAAAGATCTTGAAATAGCTCAGGTTTGGTTTTCTACCCTTCAAAATCTCATAGGGAGTCTTCTTATGGCTTTTATTATAGAAGCCCTGTTAAGGACATAATATGCAGTGTTAGCTGCCTCAACCCAAAAGTATTCTGGGAGAGATGAGTCACTTAACAAGGTTCTACAAGCCTCTATGAGAGTCCTATTTTTCCTCTCAGCAATCTTATTTTGCTGGGGATTTCTAGGAGAGGAGAATCTTTGATGAATCCCTTGCTCTTCACAGAACCTTGTCATGCACTCAGATTGAAATTCAGTCTCATGGTCACTTCTGATTTTGAGCGCAGTTGTAAGACCCCTTTTTTTTTCTTTTTAAACCACCGGGGTCTTAGGTCCAGAACCGCCGCTTTGCGGTGACACCAACACGCCTGGGATGGTCATCACTACAAAACGCCGATTCTGCCGGCCATATCGATCGTAGAAGTATAGAATAAAGTATAAGAGTAAGAATGAACTCCAAACTAGTCCACAAGAATCACATGTCATTAGTAAATATCTCCACAAAGAGAGTGTCCACAACATTAATATATAAATTACTGAAAACAGGGTGCATGCCTAATACATCAAATCCTCACTACAAGAGTCTCTCAAGCGGAAGCAAAACTAATAAACTACTAGCGGTTGGGACTCACAGTCCCAGCTATCTGAACTTCGGTACTATACTGCCCAATCTCCAAGCGTGTCGACCTCCGGGGCTGCTCCTCCATATTGGGCTCCACAGTCCCCTAAAATGATGTGGTTCGAAAACCGTTAGTCTAAAAGACTAAGTCCTATCATCCCCCACCCCTCCCCCATGGCTCCTAGACACCGAGCGGGGAGAAGGAAAGGGAAGCTATGAAGGTGGAGAGTAACAAATGTAAGCAGGTGGCGACAGAACTAATCTAGCAGTTCTATGAGAATAAGCAGCAGTAATACAAGTATGAAATACATAACATGAAATATGTAACCTTAACTTATATGAAAACACATAAGCTAAAGGATCTTCTGCAAGACTCCCATCATATAAAAAGTGCCATACCAATTTATACGATGGGGTGTCGGTTTACAAGCATGCAATATTTATATACAAAATATAAACCTTAACTTATAAGCACGCTCACGCGAACTTATAAGCCAAGGGGTCGTTTTGCAGGGCCTATTGTATAAAGCGTCCCATACCACTTTATGCAATAGGTGTCAGGGGTTGATGCAATGATGATACTATGACATGCAAATATGCTATGATGTTTTCATGCAAGTGCAACTCATCCACCCGACTCTGTGCACACAGACCTTTAGTTCCCCCTTTTTGGAGCCTAACCTCCCAGGATACCTCCGTAGTGGCAAACGAAAGCGGTGGGTTGGGCCTCACCCACCTCTAAACCGGTATCAGCACTACCAGTCAGACCTATCGTACGCCTCAACGCTGGTGTACTAAGCAGAGCTCCTGTGTACTATTGCCGGCTGGCGCACCGGACTTTATTTGGCTATGTGTAAAACCACACCCGCCGAGCCAATGTACTTGTGTCGGTGCGACGACCCTCTAATACCGAAGACCCACCACCTTATATCTTATGCACATGCAATATTAATGTATTATCCACCGAGCCAAAGCTCCCTGGACTATCCCGTCCATCACAGCCAACAACCGAGCCAAAGCTCCCCGCACTATCCTGCCCGCCACAAATATCTACCGAGCCATCGGCTCAACGGGCTACCCTGCCCATTTCCAAAACCACCGAGCCTACCGCACGAACAACCTAGTCACCTTATCTTCCAGAGACACCGGGGTGTGTGAAATTGAACCCCTAGTTATACTAGTTACTCTTTAACATTTATTATTCCTATGGTTTACATCAGCCCAGGACTTCCTAAGGCATACCCTGTAAAGGGTTCTCGAGGGCTACGATGGGCTGAAGCCCAAAGCTCCCTTTCGCAAGGCACTTAATATTATTGATTTCTACCCACGACCAATCCTCTCTTTTATTTCAGTGTGACTCCCCTAAGTGTGTTTAAGCTCTCCGAGCTAGCCTATTTCAGTTCTATGTACTATATGCAGATCGTGCTAAGCTACATGGTGCTCCCACTAGGGGGTACTCTATTTACTCATCCAACAGATCCATAACAATTTCTGGGATTCTACCATGACCTATTTAGACTAACTCCAGAGTTTCATAATTTTCCTAATTATTTGGGCATTTAATCTAATTAACCTAAGACTCTGAATGCCCTACTTTTAACATGAAATGCACTTTTAAATCAGAAACAAATCACCACAAAATTATGATAAATACTAGGTAACATTTCTACAGCAAATCCAAGGTCTAAGAATTTTCAAAATTGTTTAGGCCCCAAATCCACAATTTAGAACATATAGTCAATATTACTATTGAAAGTGAGTGTAAGATCTATCTTTACTCTAGAGGGGGGTGAATAGAGTATTTTAAAATAATTTACAATTTAAAATTGTAAAGCAGTGGAAGTCTTGATTTATGTATATGTGTAAGGTGCTTGCAAAAATAAAAACTAAGTAAGCAAGAAATAAGAAATCATAGCACACAACAAAAACAAAACACAGCAAGCCAGATGACACAAGGAGCTATAGTGGTTCCCCAAAAACCTGGGTACATCCACTCTTCTACCACCCTAGGTAGGAATCCACTGCAGGAATAGTTGATCAGGTGTCCTGGGCACCAATGAGCTTTTGATAAGGTGCTCAAAAACCAAACCTAGATTTTTTGATAAGGTGTCTTGCCACCACTGAGTTTTGTCAAGGTCTCAGAAACCAGGCACAAAACTTTTGAAGGGAGTTTTGAGAAACCCTTTTACAGAAGGAATAAAGAAAAACAAAAAGGTTGAGTTATTCTTCTCTGTCAATAATATGAGAAAAGACAAGTGGAAGATGTTGTCAAAGCTCCCCCTGAGATCTGTAAGGGTTCAGGAAGATGAGCTTTTCTTAGGGTGATAGGCCTTCAGTTGCTTCAGATCTCCAGCAATAGATGATTTCAGCAGATGCTGAAATGTGTGATGTCTGGAGTCCTTGATGAAGAAGCTTTTGAACACTTGATGCTTGAAGGAGTAGAATAGTAGATGATCTCCTTCACAGTAATGTTCCTTGTGTTCTTGAAGAATTCTGACTCAGTAATTTTGTAAGTTTTTGTCTTCTGAGTCTATTCCCAGAAGATGAATTCTTGATGAATAATTTTTTTGTTCTCTCTTCTGTATTCTTTTTCAAATCTTGTCTGTTTTTTTCTTCAGAATGATTCTCTAGGGAGTATATTAGATTCTGACTTCTTGATAGTCGTTAATCAGTCATAATTGACTACCTTAACGTATATATGCCTCTGAAGGAAAGTCCTTAAGAAACATTCCAATTAGTCTTCCTTTAAACTTGCTCCAGATTGATTGAAACTGCTACAAAATCCTTTGCCATAAATGCTGAAAATTAGTATGAATGAATTCCATAACTGTCCTGAATTTGAATCCTGAAATCGTCGATCTCTCAGAAAAATCGTCGATCTGAGCTCAACGATCGTCGAACTGAGCTCAGAGATTGGATTTAAACTGGAAATAGAAAACGTCGAACTGAGCTCTCCGATCGGTGAACTGAGCTCAGAGACTTGGAAAACAACTAGAGACAGAGCGTCGACCTGAGCTCGAAGATCGTCGAATGGAGTTCGACGACTCGTTGAACTGAGCTCAGAGATCGTCGAATGGAGTTCGACGATTCGTCGACCTGAGCGCGACGAAAATTGTCTTGGTCCTCAGCACTGAATCCTAATCTTTATAAGGTCTTGAGGGCAGCTTTCAAACCTAAGTACTAACCCTAAGACTCATTCTAATTGACCTATCAGACTATACAACAAGGTCAAAACTAATTCTTAAGCACATAGTGATCCTTACCCAAATTAGTAATAGGGTGTTCCAACAACCATTTTAAGAAGCAAAGGCCAGTAATATTGTTCTAAAAATTATAATAAAAATCCAATAAGTCCATCATGGCCTAAAAACACTATATAAGTATTCTCCCAATTTTCCAGTGAATAGTAGCCCCTAACTTAATTTTAAATCAATGATTCCATAGCCATTGGTTATTGAAGCAAGTACTGTAATAATTCATCTAATAATTATGAAAAAATTCCAGGAGATAGATAATGATATAAAACTAACCCTAACCAAGTTTTACAATTTTTTAAAACATGAGGGGCTCTGAATCTAATTAAAAGTAATCTTCCAGATTTATAACTTTGTGAAACAAGTACTGTTTGTAATCTCCTAAAAATTATGAGAAAATTCCATAGCCAAATAATGTCATAAAACACTTACTGACCAAGTTTCATAATTTTAGTAGCAATATTGGGCTCTATATCTATTTTTGATCAGAAATCCACAATTCATAATGTATGAAACAAGTACTTAAAATAATCATTTAAAAATTCCAATACAGATACAGAGGGAACTATCATGATGTAAAACTTCTAAATACGAAATTTCACAACTTTTCAGTGGACAGAAATATCATAACAAACAAAATAAACTTAAGGACACAACTAGGGTTATTAAGGAAGTACTGATTTTATTAGCCCAAAAATCTACCAAAATTATTTTAGGACTCTTTTTATCAGAGAAATACCCTGCCCAAGTTTCAAGTTATTGTGAGGTATTTTGATTGCCTAAACCCAACTATTGGGCTTGTGTCCTAAACTAGGATTAGGGATTTGAGGGTGTTAAAGGCTTCCAAATTCAATAAAACTTCAACCAGAGGACCATAGACACCCTAGGATCCCTTCCACCAAGTCTCAAGTCATTCCAAGGTCATTTGACCCCATGACCTTCAAACCCTAAAAATCTCCATAAAAGGAGCCTACCATTGGGTTCTAGGGATACCCTACCCCAAACCATCCCAAATCCCATTGGAGGGTGTTACATGCCATATAAAATCAGTGGCCAAAAGATCAGCCTCTGTTGAGGGTATTTGACCACTCAAACACCAAAAAGAGCACTTTGACCTAAATAACCCTATTAGGGTAAACCTAGGGTTGGATCAATACATAACCAAAACATCACCAAATGAGATGAGATTTTTACCAAAGCCCTAACATTCCCTCTAAGACCACCCACCCAAATTTGTGGTAGTTTTGAGATGTTTAGGACACCTAATTAATTTATTCATGGATAATTAAATTTTTACAAAAACTATAAAAAAATGTTCTCAAAAAATTCCCATTTTTGGATATGTTCTAGGTATAGGTAAGACTGACACCCATCCAAAATTTCAGTTCATTTGGATGGCTGGACTGGTGGGGGTACGCAAAATACTATCTGGTCTAGCATAGGTATAGACCCCACCAAAATGGGTGTTGTGGTCAAACAACTTACTCAAATGGGTTCAAACAAATTTAAAAAAACCTAGACTTCACGAGCTATAACTTTGATATTGGCCACATTTTCTATAGGAGGGCCTAAGTAATTTTAATATTTAATAAAAGAGTTCAGTAAACAGGATAGAAAATTCAGAATTTAATAAACATGATCCAGCACGAATCTTGAAGCATATCCAACGCCTCCTGGTCATCTTCTTCCTCCAGCCAAGGGATGTGATTAGCCCGACCTGGAGCGTATTCCAGGCCTTTTTACCGGACACCCAGCAACCTCCCTGGCCGGCCACCACCGCCACCACCTTCATTGAGGTGGGGGCTATCGCCGGGCGGCGTCACGGCCACCGGAGGGGCGGTTTCCGGCGAACCCGAGTGGTATAAAAACCATGAAAAATCTTAAATTTTGCTCACATGATCCGGCTCAATTGAGCCCGATTTCTCTCCTATTTTATTCCTAAGATCTATCCATAGAAGAAGGAGTAAAGGAGGACCTTTAACCGAGCTTGTCAGCGAGTGTGGTGGTGGTGCACCATGGCCTGTGGTGGAGCTTTCCGATGCTTTAAAATAACACAATGAACTCCCTCATTTTCTTCAGTGGGATGGTGGAAATGAATGCTCTTGGCCTAGGGAAGCTTTTAAAATGGTGAAATGGGGGGAGAGGAAGGGTGTAGGCTTCAAACCATTAATGGCCATTATAGGTGAATTTCGGCCATGGCTTTAGCCCACTGAATCCAGCTTCTGAACAGCCTGAAAAACCAAGTGTTTGGATAGGCCTTTAACCTCCCTCGGCCATGAATGGTCTTACTTTCTCCACTTTCTCTCTCTTCCTTATTGGAGGATTTTAATTCAGCCACTTTGGTGGCTGGCCATGGCTTTCCAACACCTCAAAACTGATGAGGGATAATATATTCAGCCCTTGGAATCAATTGGAGTGGCCCTTGGTCTCCCTTGGCCATGAATGACCCCTTTAAACGACTTTCTCTCTCCTCCATTAAAGGGATAAATGGAGTTTTATCTCTCCTGCCCATCAAGGCCGAATTTTATCATCTCCTTAGCCTATTGGCAGCCCACTAATTCATACTATTAATTAATTAGGAGGTGGTTAGCCCAAATGGAAAAGGGCTTGAGCTTGTGTTAGCCCATTTGAGCTAAGTTTGACCTATCCTAGACTAGGGTTGACCTTGGTAAATTTGACTTTTTGAGTCACCCTCAATGGGTCCTTGGTGACCCATTGAACTCCCTTAAGGTCTAGGTAGGGCTAGGTAGGGTTTACTTGGCACCTTGAAGGTCACTTGCCCCTTATTTAGGGCACTTTGACCTTTTTAGGCCTAAGGTTGACTTGGGTCAACTCAGCCTCTAAAGTTGACCCCAATGGGTCTTTGGTTACCCATTGACTTCAACCTAGGTCTGGAAAGATCTTGGTAGGGTTGGTTGGGCACATTAGGGGCATATTGACCTTAGTTAGGGCACCTTTCCCATTTTAGGCCTAGGATGATCCTAGGTCAACTTAGCCACCCTGTGTTGATTTCAATGGACCCTTAGGGCTCTAATGGACCTTCCAATGGTTTAGGGATATTGTGGTGGGGTCATGGAGTCATGGTGAAGCCCTATGGTCATCCTAAACTAGTGTTTAGAATTCTACTATTTGCAGACCATGGTGATCTCCACCTTCATGCCTAAGCTCACTTGGTCTTATTGGGCTTCTTAGGGTTTTGTCATGACCTAGTCATGACAAAACCACTCCTAGGGGTCTAGCTGGAAATGGGATGTTACAGCAGTACTGTTAAATTCATTCTGAATTTGCTTGACAAATGTCTGGAAGACATCAGGGGTTTAAGATTTCTTCCTTAGAAAGAACACCCAGGCAAATTTGGAAAAGACATCAACAACCACAAGGGTGTAGACTTTCCTACCTAAACTTTGAACTGGCATATGACCAAACAAATCAATATGCAGGAGGTATAAGTACCTCACTGAGTCTTTGGTGCCAATATTCTTGAAGGAGGTCTTGGTCTGTTTGCCCTTTTGGCATGCAGAGCAGATACCCTCCTTAGTGCACTTTAACATAGTACCATTTCTAACTAGCTCCCTATTGAAGAGCTTGCATATCGTTCTATAATTTAGATGGGCTAGCCTCTTGTGCTGCTGGACATAGGAAGAGGCTTTCTCATTTGCAACTAGGCATACAGAGGAGTCCTTACTTAAACATAGGAAATCTAATCAATACACATTTTTACTCCTAGTGCCTGTTAAGATGACCTCTTGTTCACTTAACCTCCTAATCTGGTACTTATCCTTGTGGAGTATACTATGTCATAGTCAAGATCACAGAGTTGACTAATGCTTATCAGGTTGTGTTGCAACCCTTCCACATAGGATATTTTTGTGTTTATGACTATGCCATTAGAGATCTTACCATAACCTCTTATCACTCCTTTTTCTAAGCCACCAAAGATAACCATTGGTCCATTCTTTACTGGAGTATATTCCTTCAATATGCTCCTTGTTCCAGTCATGTGCCTGGAACATCCAATGTCCAAGTACCATATAGGGGTATGAGCACTTAGACTAACCTGCAAGACATAAGTTAGTTAACCTTATGACCCCAATACTTATTGGGTCCTAGGTGCATGTTAGTCTGATAATGCCTACCTGCAGCTTTTCTGACAGGCAAGATAATATTTGCACTCTACATATTCTAATTATGCCAACAATCAATAGCAAAGTGGCCTACCTTGTCAGAACACCAAGACTTATGGATGTTGCATCTTCTTTTCTGAGATGGTATAGTGGTTATGTTGACAACATCTCGTGGTTTATAAGGTGCAGCAGCAGTCCCGTTCTTTTGTTTCCCAGCCCCAGTCTGACTAGTCGTGGGTTTTGTAGTAGAAGTGCTTGGGATATCTTGAGCCCTACCAGCAGCTGCCTTATTTTTAGAGAGCACACTCTTGATGGCCTCAGAGATGCCCAAGTCTGGTCTACTGACAGACTTTCCCTTGGTCTTAGAGTGGGTTGGATATTTCTGAGAACAGTCTGCAGCTTTACCCTTGAGTGAAGTGGCTGGTGCACCAAACACAAATGGTTCATGATGGCCCATTTGGATTCCCTCATGGGCTGCCTTAAAGGCACTTGCACCCTTGCTATATCTTCCACCATTGTGGTGAACATCTTTGTTGAAAGTTATTACTTCAAGGTTAGTTAGTAACCTAGAGGGGGGGGGGGGTGAATAGGTCTTTGAAATTTCTTTAGTCTTTTTGCTGTTTACTAACTATGTGATCTTGAGCTTATCCTTAATACCTACAATATAAAATAAGAACAAATAACACAGCACAACACACAAGTTATAGTGGTTCCCCAATTGGGTACATCCACTTTCCCTCCTACCTTTCTAACTTATGTTAGACAAGCCACAAACTCCACCAAAATACTCCTCAGAGCTTACACCTAGGGACCTCAGCCTTACACTCAGGTTTTCTTCAGAACCCTACCTCAGAACCATAAAGGTTCATATCAGAGCCCTACAATGCTCCTACACTCAGTGGTCCTCAAACCACCTACCTCAGCCTTATCTCTAAGGCCTATAGCTAAGGCTCTTCAACACTACAACTTCAGGCATAAGGACCTACTCTTAGAGTGCTACAACACTCGCACAACTCAGTACCCTTCTAGGTACCTACCTCAGTGCCCTTCCAGGCACCTATAGCTCAGCCTCCTCCAAGGCCTACAACTTAGTGACACACTTGTCACCTACAGCTCAGTGGCTCAACAGTTACCTACCTCAGGCACTAGGCCCTACACTCATGCTGGGAGGACATCCATGTAACATCCCAAATTTCAAATGACTTTGATTTGGGTTAGACATATGGTGGATGCTAGGGTCTAGCTAGGTTTGACCCTAGGAGGAGGATTTAGACCATGTGGGGCCCACTATGGGGCCCAAGTCAACCTAGGTCAAACTAGGCTAAATACAAACCCTAGCCACACCATGACCCCACCACATTGCCCTAACCCTAAATACAATCTAAGTGGACCCTAGGGTAGGCCATGGGGTCAACTAGTTGACCCATGTTGGGTCAAGCCAACATGTTGACCTAAATAGTGAAAATGGTGCCCTAGCCCATTTCACTAGGTTGGGTCCACCCAAACCAACCCAAATTCATCATGTGGGCCTAAAGTGACCTTATAAACCCTAGGGGAGAGAAAAATAGGGTCTTGCAATAGTACTTTTGGGAGAACACTTAGGAGAGAGAAAAGAGGAGGAGTAGGAGAGAGAAGATGCTAAGAAATGGGTTTGGACCATTTGGGCTCATCCCACCAACCCACAATGGGTTGGCTGACCATGTAGGGGTATTAGGAGGAGAGGGGACCCACCATGCCACATTGGGTCAAACCCAAACCCAAAACCGAGCCTCTCTCTCTCCTATCTCAATATGTGAGCCAAACCCCCTCTCTCCACTCACCAAACTCAGCCCCTAACCTTAGAACCCGACCCATTAGGGTCTATTTAACCCAGCTGGAGTAGTGGGGCCCACTCCCAAGCAACCTAGCCGACCACACACACCAACCCGAGCCCCCCCCCCACCTTGGTGAAATCGTCACCTTGGGGAAATCGCCAAGCATTGGTGAAATCGCCCCCCCCCCCCTCTCTTAACTCAGCCCAAACCGAGCTCACCCCTCTTTTCCCACTTCATCCCTACCCCAGAGAGAGAGAGGAAGAGAGACCAGCTGCTGCCATGGCTACCCAAAGAGGAGATCGCCGGAATTTTCATGCCATGGGAAACCGCCGCCACCCTCGGCCTCAGCCGCCACCACAGGTCCGTATCCCCTCCCCTCCAAGTGTACTAGAATCCTAGATCCACTAGGCTAGAGGTTGAGCTCAAACGAGCTCGACGTTAGGAAATCAAAGCTTGAAATTCTGAAAAAAATGGCGGCCTGGGAGCTTTTCGGCTTGGTTGTGCCGCCGCCGTCCGCCGCTCTCCGCCGCCCAGCCGCCGGCCAGTTCAAGCCCTGACCACCGTGAGGCCGGGGGATGACTTGGCCGGAGGCCCCGCCGCCGGCGATGGCCGGAAATCACCCCGCAAACATGTCCTGCGTCGGGTGTTGGCCATGCATGTGCATGGAGAAGAAACACAGATGCCGTCCGATCTGTCTTTAAAATTCGTGCAAGATTGATTAAATCATTTTAAGTTATTATTATTAAATCTGTTACTATTTAATTGAATGAATAGTGGATTAAGTTGTGACATTTTGGCAGTCACTTTGAATGTTGATATTAAGGCCCTTATGGCCACCTGATGAATTTTTGTCCAACATGAAAATTGTAGCTAAAGGTGTTAACTTTAATTTTCCACCCTAAATTTAAGTTTTGGTCCAGTATTTAGTGCTGTAGGGCTGTTTTGCTAGGACTGCTCCTAGACTAGGGCAGAAAGTAAAATTGATGCCCAAGCCAAACCAAGTGTCATCATGACTTGAAATTTTGGTCATGTGTGTATTTAGGGCATTTTTAGGCCCTGCCAAAAATTTGGAATTTTTGGAAAACATTTTGCTATAGTTTTTACAAAAATACCCAAAAGTAAATAAATGTGATTTTTGGAGTTCTCCAACTCCAATGGGCCCCAAATTTTGGTGGCACCCTCTCATGGGTATATTAGACCCATGGTTAAAATTTGGGCTGAATTGATGCAATGCATGATGAGGAATCTCACTTGCATGTTTGAGAAATAAAATTTGGCTTGGGCTGCAAATAGCAATTTTGCAGAACTTCAAATGGCTGCCCAAGCCAAACCAGAAGCCCCCTTGACCTGAGATTTTGGTCAGAGGTATAATTAGGGCATATTCAGGCCCTGCCCAAAAATGGGCTTGATTGGGAAACAAAATGTGGGAAAATTACCAAAATACCCCTAGGGCTTAACTAGGTGATTCTTGGAGTTAGCTAACTCCAAATGGCCCCAAATTTTGGTGGCTGGCCATTAGGGACCATATAGACCAGTGGTAGAAATTTCTCTGAAATTGGAACAAGTCATGTTGGGAAAGACCCACCTGCAAGAATTGAACTACTTAGGCTCGGGGTGCAAATAGCCCATGTAAAACTTGTTTATGATATTTGCCTAAAGGGGTGCATTTAGAATGCACACCCCCTGATTTAGTAGACCAGTAGGGTATAACTTAAAACCCTAAATTAGTTGGGATTTTTGGGAGCAAAAATCCCACATTTAGTGAATTTGACAATTGTTGAGAATTTGATGAACACTTAAGAATTTTCTAAAATGAATCAAACTAGGGTTTAGAAGATTTACAAAACCCTAATGATATTATTTAAACTCATGGGAGACATATTCGAGCCCTTGAGATTTGACTTGATAAATTGAAGATTTAATTTATAAGTATACGAGAAAGTGACAATTTTACCTTTAACAATAATTGACTGATTCTGGTGGAGATAAAATAATGAATAAATCGATGTATCATATCTATAATAATCTCATGTGATTAAACACAATACATTGCATTTAGAAGTTCATTCAAGTGATCATTAGTTAGGTCGTCTTACCCTAGTCGCTCAGTCTCGATAGAAGTGTCGTGCGTAAATACCTATCTAGATAATACCACCCTAGATTAATGAACAGAACGGTGGGGATGGTAGTGTAATTTGGAAATGGCAGGGTGGTATTAGGTCTGGGGCTATATTTAGCATAAGTAGGTTTACCCTACTAGGACCACCGGGAGATAGAATAAAATGGGATAGTTGTGGAAATTGGGAATAAACCCGGGTGGTGTGGATAGCATCATAAGCATAATAACGAGTGATAGAGTGCAAATCACTTTACAATAGGCATAACGGAGTCCGACGGAAGACCGTCGCCTTTCCGATAATGATACCTTAAGTCATCAGAATAATCCTAAAGTAACAATGAGAGTTGGTTGTGGATCTTGGGTAGACATCAACAAAAAGTAATTATCCTTGCGAATGGGAACTTCGGGTTTCATGCCCGTCTTGGTTCCTAGTGCCCTCGAGACCCCCTCACGGGGCATGCCTTGGGCAGTCCTGGGATTCACTCTAAATCACTATGTATAATAAACCTTAGACGAGAGTAGTCTAATAGGCTTGGAGTTCTACGCGATAGGTTCGCCGGTTAAATAAGGTTGGAAACATCATATGGGTTACTTGCTCACCTGTTTCACAAGGTTGGAGGGATACAAGTAATGAACTCATCCTAACCGGGTTGGAGGGATACGAGTGGCTTGCTCACCTGTTTCTTAAGGTTGGAGGGATACAAGCACTTGCTCACCCAAATTGGATTGGAGGGAATGTGTTATCAATATCAGTACGAGCAGGAAGCTCAGATTAATGCCTTGCATGTGCATAAAATTAGTGGCGAGTCACGCGGGACTGGCCAGTCGATGCACCGATGGCAGTACGATGACTCGGGCGAGGAGTACGGGTGGAGGGGCCAGTATGCTAAATATATAATACTGCGGAATCCCCAAAGACGTACACTCGACCTACAAGACTGACGGGTAGTCAGCAAAATACGTACGCAAAACTCTAGAGTGCACCTAGGACGTGTACAGAGGCGTATGAGAGGGGTCTAGGTCTGGTAGTGCTTATACCCACCTAGAAGTGGAGAGCCCGCTCCACTGTTGCTGTAGCCACAATGGTAGTACCCGAGAGTGATGCAAGCTCTCAAAAAGAGGGAACTAAAGGTCTGTGATCACGGAGTCGTGTGTGTGTGTTGCACTTGCATGTTTAACATACTCATCATAACATACATTCATTCATTAGGACATACGCTTCATAGATCCTTATCATATAAATTGTATGGGCGGTTTATATGATAAGTTACTTTTGTAAACCCTAACTTATAAGTTCGTATGGGCGTTCATATAAGTTAGGGTACTTATGTGATATTGATAGGAGTAGGAGTAGCAGTAGCGTACTTTCCTTTCTGTACTGCATTTACTTACAGTTCTATCTTCTTACTGCAGTCCTTTCCTTTCTGCACTGTCTTTACTTACTTGCACTTTATATAGAACTGCTAGATTATATATAGAACTGCTAGATTTTACTTACTCCTGCTAGATAGAAATGTCACCTGCTTCCACTTTGCTACCCCTTGTTGTCCTCCGCATCCTCTTTCCATCCGGTGCCTAAGAGCGACTGGAGGAGGTGTTGAGGATACGACTTAGTCTTTTTGACTAACATACGTTGACTCCCCCTTTTTAGGAGTTCGAGGAGGTGGACCAGCACGTCCAGCGGGACGAGGAGGCAGGGCATGAGGAGCAGCTACCACCACCACCAGACACTACTACCGCACGTCCTCAGGTGGGAGGAGATGTAGTGGATAGCTTAGTTTACAGCTTTCTATTTTGTGAGAGAGAGTCTGATTTCTATTGATGTATATGGGCATAAGCCCTACTTTCTCTTTAGTACTCATTATGGACTATAGTAGCACTTTCATTTTCATATATATGATATGCTCTGTGATTTCTGTGGACATGTGTATTAGCTTGTTTATACACTTTTACTTCCGCATCTCTAGTGAAAAATGATCGTAATAGCCGGCAGAATCGGCGTCTTACGGTGTCGACTAACTCAGGAGTTAGTGTCACCGTAAGGCGGCGGTTCTGGGCATAAGATCCGGGATGCCTTCGAAAAGGGAAAAGGCGGATCTTACAAACTGGTATCAGATGTCCCCGGTATCTGGAATATCTTGCCAGCGATCTCGCCCTCCAAGTTGCAATGCTCCGTAGTCACTATCTCCGAGCCGTCGGGCAGACGCACCCTTCTCTCCACGCCCGTGAATCTTTCCACGCCATCTAGCCCTTTGATGAAGGCTTCTGATATGAACGAGTGTGTAGCACCCGTGTCGTATAAGGTATGGGCGGGTTTGCCATTGACGATGACTATGCCTGAGGTTTTGATTATTTTAACGAGTGTTATTCTACGAGGCTTAAAGAGCTTACGATGATCAAGTAATTTGAAGGAAATAAAACTTTTAAGGTTTTAAATTACCTGTAATGACCTCCTCTGGGTTTCTTGGAACGGCAAGATCCAAGGCGTACATCTGATCGCGACCCCTGCCTCGGCCGTGATGTCCTCCTCCTCGGCTTCGGCCTCATCCTCGACCTCGGCCCTGGTATGCTGCAGCGTTCCAGGAATTGAAGAGCAGGCTCACCTCATCCCCTATCCTTGCACTTCCAGCTGGGAAGGAAGGATTCCAGATTTACACCGACGCATCATACCAGGGGATGGGTACTGTCCTAATGCAGCACGGTCATGTGATAGCATACGCTTCGAGACAGTTGAAGAAGCACGAGCACAACTACCCAGTCCATGACCTAGAACTCGGGGCAGTGGTATTCGCATTAAAGATATGGAGGCACTATCTGTACGGGATCCATTGTGATATTTTCTCC
The DNA here is from genome assembly GCA_039513925.1 of Platanthera zijinensis. Taxonomy (NCBI): domain Eukaryota; kingdom Viridiplantae; phylum Streptophyta; class Magnoliopsida; order Asparagales; family Orchidaceae; genus Platanthera; species Platanthera zijinensis. Next base: position 69,280,375 of record CM077095.1, on the reverse strand, counting down.
GATCACAAGAATCTCAGGTACATCGACACTCAGAAGGATCTGAATCTACGCCAGAGGAGATGGCTAGAATTCCTATGTGACTACCAGTACAAGATCCATTACCACCCGTGGAAGGCAAACACTGTGGCGGATGCCTTGAGCAGGAGAGCCGGCACTACTGGTCCGGAACCTCGGGTGGGAGCTATGTCGTTGGCTCAGATGGTGGAGGGCATGCACATTACTGTGGTGTCAGAGACTGAGCCAGAGCTGTACCGGGAGTATCTGAACTCCCTGATTAGTGATTGTGACATTCAGGAGCGCATCTGGGCGCATCAGAGGCAGGATGCAGATTTAGAGCCGATATTCGGAGCCCTAGCTGAGGGTAAGGCAGAGGATTACACGCTACGCGACGACCTCGTTCATTTCCGTGGCCGTTTATATATACCCACAGGAGGTGGTATCCGGGAGGACATACTCAGGGAGTCGCACCAATCACGGTACTCAGTGCACCCCGGTATCACCAAGATGACGGCTGATTTGCGGAAGAGCATGTACTGGCCCGGGATGAAGAGGGAGATCATACATTATGTTACACACTGCGAGGCATGTCATCTAGTGAAAGCTGAATGCAAGAGCCCAGGAGGGTTATTACAGCCATTACCGGTGCCAGAGTGGAAGTTTGAGGATATTGCTATGGATTTTGTGCATGGGTTGCCTCGCTCCCACTCTGGGCACGATTCCATTTGGGTCATCGTCGACAGATTGACCAAGGTAGCCAGATTCATACCGATCCGGAAGGACGCCCAAGTTGCCGTATTGGTGAGATTGTTTGTGGAGCAGTTCGTTAGATACCACGGCGTCCCCAGGACGATTGTCTCGGATCATGACGGTCGATTCACTTCTAGGGAGTGGAGGGCAGTGCATGCTTACTTGGGTTCGCAGCTCTCTTTCAGCACTGCCTTCCATCCACAGACCGACGGTCAGACAGAGCGGACCAACAGGACTATGGAGGATCTACTGCGTCTTTGTATTTTGGATACGGGGAAGCCCTGGGAGCGACTGTTGCCATTGATTGAGTTTTCTTATAACAACAGTCACCAGGCGAGCATTGGGATGGCTCCTTACGAGGCACTATATGGGAGGAGGTGTCGGACACCTCTATCATGGGTACAAGATGAGGATACACGAGCTCACGGTTCAGAGTATGTCGAGGACACGGAGGCTCAGATACGTCTGGTCAGAGATCGGATGTTGGAGGCCCAGAGCAGACAGGCGAAGTATTACGATGCGCGGCATCGTACGGTGGAGTTCCAGGTGGGAGACAGGGTTTTCTTAAAGATACGTCCAGTGCACGGTGTTTCCCGGGTGCGGAGGCACAAGAAGCTCAGTCCGAGATATATGGGGCCTTACTTGATCCTGGAGCGGATCGGCCCCTTGGCTTACCGACTGCAGCTACCGATAGAGTTGAGAACTCTGCACGACGTCTTTCACATTTCCTCCCTATGACGAGCACTCCTTCGCCCTGAGCAGTATATTTCTACTACCGACGGGCCAGTAGCATCAGATCGATCAGTTCGTTTAGAGCCGGTCCGGATCGACGATACCGCCGTCCGAGTGTTGCGGAAAAAGAAGGTCCCTCTCGTGAAGGTGTTGTGGTCCAACCACGGACGGGAGGAGCACACCTGGGAGCCGAGGGATCTCATGATGGAGCGACACCCGGAGCTATTCTCCTCAGGTACAACTTAGTTTTATATTCTCCTTTAGTTACGTTTCGAATCTTTATAAGCTTGTCGTAGAAACCCCGTAGCCCGAACTTAAATTTCGGGGACGAAATTATTTTTTTGTTTATAGGGTTTGTAACATCCCAAATTTCAAATGACTTAGATTTGGGTTAGACATGTGGTGGATGCTAGGGTCTAGCTAGGTTTGACCCTAGGAGGAGGATTTAGACCATGTGGGGCCCACTATGGGGCCCAAGTCAACCTAGGCCAAACTAGGCTAAATACAAACCCTAGCCACACCATGACCCCACCACATTGCCCTAACCCTAAATACAATCTAAGTGGACCCTAGGGTAGGCCATGGGGTCAACTAGTTGACCCATGTTGGGTCAAGCCAACATGTTGACCTAAATAGTGAAAATGGTGCCCTAGCCCATTTCACTAGGTTGGGTCCACCCAAACCAACCCAAATTCATCATGTGGGCCTAAAGTGACCTTATAAACCCTAGGGGAGAGAAAAATAGGGTCTTGCAATAGTACTTTTGGGAGAACACTTAGGAGAGAGAAAAGAGGAGGAGTAGGAGAGAGAAGATGCTAAGAAATGGGTTTGGACCATTTGGGCTCATCCCACCAACCCACAATGGGTTGGCTGACCATGTAGGGGTATTAGGAGGAGAGGGGACCCACCATGCCACATTGGGTCAAACCCAAACCCAAAACCGAGCCTCTCTCTCTCCTATCTCAATATGTGAGCCAAACCCCCTCTCTCCACTCACCAACTCAGCCCCTAACCTTGGAACCCGACCCATTAGGGTCTATTTAACCCAGCTGGAGTAGTGGGGCCCACTCCCAAGCAACCTAGCCGGCCACACACACCAACCCGAGCCCCCCCCCACCTTGGTGAAATCGTCACCTTGGGGAAATCGCCAAGCATTGGTGAAATCGCCCCCCCCCTCTCTTAACTCAGCCCAAACCGAGCTCACCCCTCTTTTCCCACTTCATCCCTACCCCAGAGAGAGAGAGGAAGAGAGACCAGCTGCTGCCATGGCTACCCAAAGAGGAGATCGCCGGAATTTTCATGCCATGGGAAACCGCCGCCACCCTCGGCCTCAGCCGCCACCACAGGTTCGTATCCCCTCCCCTCCAAGTGTACTAGAATCCTAGATCCACTAGGCTAGAGGTCGAGCTCAAACGAGCTCGACGTTAGGAAATCAAAGCTTGAAATTCTGAAAAAAATGGCGGCCTGGGAGCTTTTCGGCTTGGTTGCGCCGCCGCCGTCCGCCGCTCTCCGCCGGCCAGTTCAAGCCCTGACCACCGTGAGGCCGGGGGATGACTTGGCCGGAGGCCCCGCCGCCGGCGATGGCCGGAAATCACCCCGCAAACATGGCCTGCGTCGGGTGTTGGCCATGCATGTGCATGGAGAAGAAACACAGATGCCGTCCGATCTGTCTTTAAAATTCGTGCAAGATTGATTAAATCATTTTAAGTTATTATTATTAAATCTGTTACTATTTAATTGAATGAATAGTGGATTAAGTTGTGACATTTTGGCAGTCACTTTGCATGTTGATATTAAGGCCCTTATGGCCACCTGATGAATTTTTGTCCAACATGAAAATTGTAGCTAAAGGTGTTAACTTTAATTTTCCACCCTAAATTTAAGTTTTGGTCCAGTATTTAGTGCTGTAGGGCTGTTTTGCTAGGACTGCTCCTAGGCTAGGGCAGAAAGTAAAATTGATGCCCAAGCCAAACCAAGTGTCATCATGACCTGAAATTTTTGTCATGTGTGTATTTAGGGCATGTTTAGGCCCTACCAAAAATTTGGAATTTTTGGAAAACATTTTGCTATAGTTTTTACAAAAATACCCAAAAGTAAATAAATGTGATTTTTGGAGTTCTCCAACTCCAATGGGCCCCAAATTTTGGTGGCACCCTCTCATGGGTATATTAGACCCATGGTTAAAATTTGGGCTGCATTGATGCAATGCATGATGAGGAATCTCACTTGCATGTTTGAGAAATAAAATTTGGCTTGGGCTGCAAATAGCAATTTTGCAGAACTTCAAATGGCTGCCCAAGCCAAACCAGAAGCCCCCTTGACCTGAGATTTTGGTCAGAGGTATAATTAGGGCATATTCAGGCCCTGCCCAAAAATGGGCTTGATTGCGAAACAAAATGTGGGAAAATTACCAAAATACCCCTAGGGCTTAACTAGGTGATTCTTGGAGTTAGCTAACTTCAAATGGCCCCAAATTTTGGTGGCTGGCCATTAGGGACCATATAGACCAGTGGTAGAAATTTCTCTGAAATTGGAACAAGTCATGTTGGGAAAGACCCACCTGCAAGAATTGAACTACTTAGGCTCGGGGTGCAAATAGCCAATGTAAAACTTGTTTATGATATTTGCCTAAAGGGGTGCATTTAGAATGCACACCCCCTGATTTAGTAGACCAGTAGGGTATAACTTAAAACCCTAAATTAGTTGGGATTTTTGGGAGCAAAAATCCCACATTTAGTGAATTTGACAATTGTTGAGAATTTGATGAACACTTAAGAATTTTCTAAAATGAATCAAACTAGGGTTTAGAAGATTTACAAAACCCTAATGATATTATTTAAACTCATGGGAGACATATTCGAGCCCTTGAGATTTGACTTGATAAATTGAAGATTTAATTTATAAGTATACGAGAAAGTGACAATTTTACCCTTAACAATAATTGACTGATTCTGGTGGAGATAAAATAATGAATAAATCGATGTATCATATCTATAATAATCTCATGTGATTAAACACAATACATTGCATTTGGAAGTTCATTCAAGTGATCATTAGTTAGGTCGTCTTACCCTAGTCGCTCAGTCTCGATAGAAGTGTCGTGCGTAAATACCTATCTAGATAATACCACCCTAGATTAATGAACAGAACGGTGGGGATGGTAGTGTAATTTGGAAATGGCAGGGTGGTATTAGGTCTGGGGCTATATTTAGCATAAGTAGGTTTACCCTACTAGGACCACCGGGAGATAGAATAAAATGGGATAGTTGTGGAAATTGGGAATAAACCCGGGTGGTGTGGATAGCATCGTAAGCATAGTAACGAGTGATAGAGTGCAAATCACTTTACAATAGGCATAACGGAGTCCGACGGAAGACCGTCGCCTTTCCGATAATGATACCTTAAGTCATCAGAATAATCCTAAAGTAACAATGAGAGTTGGTTGTGGATCTTGGGTAGACATCAACAAAAAGTAATTATCCTTGCGAAAGGGAATTTCGGGTTTCATGCCCGTCTTGGTTCCTAGTGCCCTCGAGACCCCCTCACGGGGCATGCCTTGGGCAGTCCTGGGATTCACTCTAAATCACTATGTATAATAAACCTTAGACGAGAGTAGTCTAATAGGCTTGGAGTTCTACGCGATAGGTTCGCCGGTTAAATAAGGTTGGAAACATCATATGGGTTACTTGCTCACCTGTTTCACAAGGTTGGAGGGATACAAGTAATGAACTCATCCTAACCGAGTTGGAGGGATACGAGTGGCTTGCTCACCTGTTTCTTAAGGTTGGAGGGATACAAGCACTTGCTCACCCAAATTGGATTGGAGGGAATGTGTTATCAATATCAGTACGAGCAGGAAGCTCAGATTAATGCCTTGCATGTGCATAAAATTAGTGGCGAGTCACGCGGGACTGGCCAGTCGATGCACCGATGGCAGTACGATGACTCGGGCGAGGAGTACGGGTGGAGGGGCCAGTATGCTAAATATATAATACTGCGGAATCCCCGAAGACGTACACTCGACCTACAAGACTGACGGGTAGTCAGCAAAATACGTACGCAAAACTCTAGAGTGCACCTAGGACGTGTACAGAGGCGTATGAGAGGGGTCTAGGTCTGGTAGTGCTTATACCCACCTAGAAGTGGAGAGCCCGCTCCACTGTTGCCGTAGCCACAACGGTAGTACCCGAGAGTGATGCAAGCTCTCAAAAAGAGGGAACTAAAGGTCTGTGATCACGGAGTCGTGTGTGTGTGTTGCACTTGCATGTTTAACATACTCATCATAACATACATTCATTCATTAGGACATACGCTTCATAGATCCTTATCATATAAATTGTATGGGCGGTTTATATGATAAGTTACTTTTGGAAACCCTAACTTATAAGTTCGTATGGGCGTTCATATAAGTTAGGGTACTTATGTGATATTGATAGGAGTAGGAGTAGCAGTAGCGTACTTTCCTTTCTGTACTGCATTTACTTTCAGTTCTATCTTCTTACTGCAGTCCTTTCCTTTCTGCACTGTCTTTACTTACTTGCACTTTATATAGAACTACTAGATTATATATAGAACTGCTAGATTTTACTTACTCCTGCTAGATAGAAATGTCACCTGCTTCCACTTTGCTACCCCTTGTTGTCCTCCGCATCCTCCTTCCATCCGGTGCCTAAGAGCGACAGGAGGAGGTGTTGAGGATACGACTTAGTCTTTTTGACTAACATACGTTGACTCCCCCTTTTTAGGAGTTCGAGGAGGTGGACCAGCACATCCAGCGGGACGAGGAGGCAGGGCATGAGGAGCAGCTACCACCACCACCAGACACTACTACCGCACGTCCTCAGGTGGGAGGAGATGTAGTGGATAGCTTAGTTTACAGCTTTCTATTTTGTGAGAGAGAGTCTGATTTCTATTGATGTATATGGGCATAAGCCCTACTTTCTCTTTAGTACTCATTATGGACTATAGTAGCACTTTCATTTTCATATATATGATATGCTCTGTGATTTCTGTGGACATGTGTATTAGCTTGTTTATACACTTTTACTTCCGCATCTCTAGTGAAAAATGATCGTAATAGCCGGCAGAATCGGCGTCTTACGGTGTCGACTAACTCAGGAGTTAGTGTCACCGTAAGGCGGCGGTTCTGGGCATAAGATCCGGGATGCCTTCGAAAAGGGAAAAGGCGGATCTTACAATCCATACCTAAGATCCACACTTAGATCCTACCTCAGTACCCTAGCAGGGTACCTACCTCAGTGACTAATTAGTCACCTACAACTCAGGCTCAAAGTGCCCTACAGCTCAGATTCAGACAAGCTGAATCCTACTAGAAATTAATCAAATAAATTAAAATACTGACTCAGAGAAAAATCTTTGAGTCTAACTTGCTGGACTTAGCAGATATCAGTCCAGCCCACTTGTTGTAGAAGGAATTAGTCTTCTTTTACAACTACCAATTTCTCTGTTGTACTGAAGAAAGCTAACTGCTGTTGAAGGCTTACAGCCCTTCACATAGCTATCTTTTCTTGCTGATTGAATGAATCGGCCAACTTGTTCTCCAAGGAATATTCTTGCTGAACTGGAAGAAGCTTCACCTATCTTTCACTTTTCCTTCTGCCTTGCACTGTTGGACTTGGATTTCAAGCTTGACGGAGAAGATGAAGTCCAATCGTCTCTCTTTTGTTTTGTATTCATTAACCCTAATCCCATTTTCTTCTTTTCCTTTTATATTTGTTGATTTGAATCAACGACATAATTTGAAAGTTGGCCCCGCCAAGGATGGTCAGCACAACATCCCTCAGAATAAGACAAACAGTAGCTTCCAGCGCTACTGTAGCTTTCTCGTAATGGCATGAAATGCTTTGTCTGCGCTCGACGAATGAAGAGCTGGGTTCGACGTATTCAGTTCGACGAAATCTGAACTGAGCTCGACTAAATATGAATCTTCTGACTTTAACTTGAGCTCGATGAAAGGTGAGTTGGATTCGACGAATTCTGAAATCAGTTCGACGAATTCTGAACTGAGCTCGACGAACTCATAATCTTCTACCTTTAACTTGAGCTCGTTGAAAGGTGTGCTGGGTTCGATGAATTCTGAAATCAGTTTGATGAATTCTGAACTGAGCTCGACGAACTCTGGATCTTCAAACTTGAACTTTAGCTCGACGAAAGGTGAGCTCAGCTCGACGAACTCAAAATTCAGTTCGACGAATTCTGAATTGAGCTCTTCTCTAGAAGCGTTGAGTGAGCTTGCCTCACTCAATGCTTCTGGACTTAGAGAAATTCTGTCGGCTCTGTTTAAGCGGTTCCTTCTTAACTATCTCAGAGGTTTCTTCTTCTCAGTTGAGAAAATCTTCTGTCTCAGCGGTTTCTTCTCAACTATCTCAGCTGTTTCTTCTTCTCAGCTTATACTATCTCCTATCTCAGCGGTTCTGCTGAGACGAACCCTTATGTCAACACTTTGTATTGAGCTTCGCAGTTGTCTCAGCGGTTATGCTGAGACAATCTTCTCAGCTGTCTCAACTATCTCGACGCTTTTGCCTTAGACATTCTTCTCAGCTGTCTCTGGTGTTGAGAGCGTTGAGTGTGCCTTCATCACTCAATGCTTATTGCCTTAATCAAATTTCTTGACTTCTAACTTACCATTTTTGTTCACCTGTCCAATCAAGGACAACCTGCATGCATGAACTTGAGCACACATCAAATACATTTATGTGTGTATGTCATTGACCAGTTTGACTTCTTACAAATCTGCAACATTGGGGTCAATGGACCCAACATTTATTCCCTTTGGTGGATCTACCATTCATCCAGTGACCAAAGATACTTTCTTGGTCATACCTGTTTGAAGGTAGCAGTACTCTCTTTAATGTAACAAAAGTCTTGGAGGCCAGTGGATGTACTGGAGCTTTGCCCTTTCATTTGGGATTGGCAATGCTTGTGTGACCCTTGAAGCCCAACCCCTTATTACCATTTTGGGAGTGAAGGAGTCTATCAAGGGTAGCACTGAACTTTGCTTAGAATAATTAGCCACTATTCTCTTTTCCCTCTCCAACAGCACTTCCAGGTCTTTTATTCTATTTTTTTGATACTCTATGGTGCCTAACTGGATGAAGGAAATAGTTTCTAGTTCACTAATTTCCCTTAACTTTTGGTCCAGTAGGGAAGCTGAGTCTGCATACTTGGAAGCAGCAAGTTGAAGAGAAGAAATCTCCTTAGCCTACTTCTTAGCCAGCAACTTGCTTTTTTTGAAGGCATTCTACAAGACACCATATTTGTCAATAAGAGAATTGACATCTTCCTCAGATTAGGAATCTCCTTCATCATTTGATGAATGAGCTTCTGAATTTGGGTTGGTCTCATAACCTGACTCAGAAGAAGACCTAGACAAAAAGTGTACCTCTTGTTTACCAGGCTTATCCTGACAGGATTCTTCATCAGCTCTTGCCATCAGCCTATAACACAGCTATCTTCTTCTTCTTCATCATCATCCATCTCTATATCACCATCTAATTGTGATAGAGGGGCCTTGACTTCAATCCTGGCAGTAGAATGATCTTCATCAGCTTCTTCAGCAATAACAGCTAAAATCTCAATGAAGTCTGCTTCTTTAGCTTCTACTTCAGTATAGTACAACCCTATGTAGGCTTCATCTTCATCTTCCTCTTCTGACTCTAATGAGGAGGAGTCATTCTAGCTCTTCTACTTATTAGAAATGAAGGATTTCTCCTTCTTTCCTTTTTGTTGGTGGTCCTTCTTCTCACCAAATTCCTTTCTTTTGACAGGGCTGTCGGATATTACATACCCTGGCTTGCTGCAATAATAGCAAACCACTTTAAATGAAACATGTTTGCTGGGTTTAGAACCATACCTGTCCTCCTTAGAGGATTTCCTTTTGCCCTTATAGTTGTCTTCCTTGGGATAAGAGTAGGAGGAGGGCCTGCTTCTCCAGTGTTTCTTCTTCATAAACTTCTGGAACTGCCTGGAGAAGGCAACAAAGTCTTCATCAGACATATGAAAGTCTGATGTGTTTGTTTCTGATCTTTCTGAGTCAGATTCAACATCCCTCCTTGGTAGAGAATGGGTCCTCCTTCGGCTCCTTCTTGAGGATTTAGCCTTTAATGCCACATTCTTCTCTTTAGCTTGGGACTTGCTGACTTTCTCCTCCTCTTTCCTGGCGACTCAGCTGCATCTCTTAAGAGAGATGCTTCCCAAACAAGTTTGGTGGTGGTGTGTTAGCTAGCTTAGCCACCTCTCTGATGGAATAGATCTTAGTATCCCAGTCTCTAGTTAGAGATCTGAGAAACTTGTCATTCAGTTCATAGGTGCTGAAGACTCTGCCATATGTCCTCAGCTCATTGATAATCTTGAAGAATCTTTCATAACACTCATCTATTCTATCAGTATTGCTCTGCTTGAAGGCCTCATACTCTTGATTGAGCATGGACTTTATATCGTCTCTCACTTCCTCTGTGCCCTCCATATAGACCATAAGAGTGTCCCACATTTCCTTGGAGTTCTGGCAGCGCACAAGATTCTGGAAAGTGGAGTCATTTATGGCACTCACAATTATATTCTGTGCCCTCTTTTCCATTGTGGTCAGAATAACTTCATCCTTTTTCATCTCTGCATAGGTATTAGGTGTATGGACATTAGCATCCAGAGCTGAGACCATCATAAGGATGAATGGTCCGTCTTTGACTGTGATAAAATCCTTTGGTCATCTGCTTCCATGAACAGCCTAACCCTCTCATTCCATATTCCAAATCCATCATTCCTACAGATTTGAAGTTTCATGGCACCTAGCTCCTTATAGTTCACTCCTGAACCCATAAAGATAGATTTTCTTGCTGACCTTGGAGATCTACTCAGACTATTGAGTCCTTAAAGAGTAACCTCCCTCTAATACCACTTGAAAGTCTTGTTTTCAAGATCAGCTAAACACCTAGAGGGGGGGGGGGGGTGAATAGGTTTTTGGTTTCTTTATGATTTATTTAGACCTTAACTGATTTTTTCGTGCTTAGTGATTAGGATAGTTTGTCTTTTAAGATCAATCACAGATGACACAGTTGATTTATAGTGGTTCCCCGATCTTGGGTACGTCCTCTGTCCCTCCCACCTCTCTAACAGTGTGTTAGATGAGGCACAACACCAACACTCGGCTCCTAAGAGCTTACAACACATATCCCACAGGACCTCTTAGTCTTCTCCAAGACCTACCACTCGGGAACTAAGCCCTACCTTAGATCCAAAGGATCCTACAACTCAAGCCTAAGCCCTACACTCAGATCCAAAATGGATCCTACACTCAGATCAACAAATGATCCTACCTCAGCCTTTATAACACATGCCTATAACTCGGATTCACACCGGAATCTTACCTCTCAGCATTTATAGATCAGGCCAACACTAAGATCCTAAAGGATTCTACAGAATAAATAATGAATGTGTTGATTTTGACACCAGAGGATTTATCTATGTTTGCATTTCCTGGACTGAGATTATCTCAGCCCTAACCTCTTCTCAGCAACCAGAAAACTGATCTTCAATACTGGATGGCTTGTGCTAGAAGTTACTTAGAATCACTGTTCTGAACTTGCAGATGAAGATAACTGATTTGCCTGATCTTGTTTTCTTTAATCAGCCAACTTGCCTATAGATATTTGAGAACTCTGCTCCTCCTTTTTCAGAAAATGATTCCGAACTTGATGTCGTAGATGAAAATCTCTTCAGCTATCTCGATTCGCTTTCAGGTTCACTGATCTGAACTTCTTCTTTAGGCTCGGCAAGAAGGAGAGGAAGAAGATGATGTTCAGCCGCAAGAAAACGTAAGCAGAAAACCCAAATTTCTTTTTTTCAACTCAGCCAATCTTCCCATTTTATTGTACGCTGATCAACGGCTCTTTTCTGTGTGGGCCGTGCCTTAATTGATGGAATATCACTTTCCTTTTACATAAGAAGACAACCAGCTCGTCATCGGCACCATTTACGCTGTTCTGCAGCTTTCCCAAAACTATTTTGAACTGTGCTGACTTTGTTGACTTTTGCTGATGTCACCCCTTTGTGGACTTAGCAAAATTCTCAGAATCCACTGAGGCATTGAGTGACATTGAGTGAATGGCCTTCACTCAACGATTCTGTACTTACTCATTTTGCAGCTTCCTTGGCGTTGAGTGGCATTGAGTGAATGGCCTTCACTCAACGCTTTTAGACTTAGCTTAGCTTTCTGCTCTTTCTGCATCCTAGACATTGAGAGCATTGTGTATAGCTTCATCACTCAATGCTTTTTGCCTTAGATTATTTTATGCTTCTTCAGCAACCTTGGCGTTGAGAGCGTTAAGTGTAGCTTCATCACTCAATGCTTTTTGTGCTATGGCATTGAGAGCGTTAAGTGTAGCTTCATCACTCAACGCTTTTATACTTGGCCGCAACTTCTCCACTGCATGGCGTTGAGAGTGTTGAGTGTAGCTTCATCACTCAATGCTTTTGTACTTAGCCATTTTTGTGTTCCACTCTTTCCTCTTGGCTTTGACTACAAGATCTTGACTCAAAGCTTTCTGTCAACTGGCATTGAGTGAACTGGCTTCACTCAACGCCTGTGGTCTTAAACAAATTTTCCAGTCAATCTTCTATGGCTTTGATAGAATCAGTATGTCGTTGAGTGAACTGGCTTCACTCAACGCTTCTGGACTTAGCTTATTTTTCTTTGATAGAAATTCTGTGGCTTTGACTTAGACACCAATACTCGACGAATTATGCCGCATGGAGTTGAGAGAGTTGACATCACACAATGCCTGTGGACTTAGCTATTTTTCTGGCTTTCACTGCTTAGGCTTTGACAAACCAATATTTATTCAGCGCTTTTGTGCTATGGCGTTGAGTGAACTGCCTTAACTTAACGCCCGTGGACTTAGCTGCATTTCTTTATCCAGCTTCCTTCCTTAAGCCATCTAGCGTTGTGTGAGCTTGATCCACGCAATGCCTGCGGACTTAAGCAATTTCTTTCCTATCCAGCTAACTCCTTTGTGTCCACCTATCCTATCATTGTAACAAGGACTAAACTGCATGTATTAACTTGCAACCATGAAAGTGAAGGGATAGATACTACTCTAGAGGGGGGGTGAATAGAGTAATAAAATTTTGCACAATACAAAACTTAACTGTCTACCCAACTCCCTTGGAGTGAAATGCGGAATGAAGAGATTATAGATAATGGTTTAACCTTAAAGCCTAACACAAGTGTTGTGTACAAACACAAGCTAACTGTAATTACAGTTAAGCTTGGAAAAACCTAAACAGCAACTAGCAGCCTAGTTATATCTATTCACAGCCACAGTACAAGAAAAATAATAAACAAGCCAGACGACACAAGGAATTTTATAGTGGTTCCCCAAACAACTTGGGTACGTCCACTCTTCTACCCAAACGGTAGGAATCCACTACAGGTTTTTGATCAGGTGCCCTGCCACCAACAGGATCTTCTTCAGGTAGATCCAGAGACCCTTTAGACTTTTGATCAGGTGTCTAAAAACCAAGCACAGGTTTTTGATCAGGTGCCCTGCCACCAAGGGATACTTTTGAAGGGAGTAATAACCCTGTACAGGAGGGGGAAGAAGGTTAAGATGTCTTCTCTATTTTACAATAGATTAGAGAAGCACAAAAAGCTTGCACTGAGCTAGAATGCTCTAAAGAATCAAGGCTCCCCCTGGCTCAAAGATGTCCAGGTGAAGTCTTTCTTCAGTGCAGAAACTCTTCAGAAAATTCTGAAGGAAGGAGCTACAGGAAGAAAATAAATAACAAAAAGAAATCTCTTCAAGCAGCTATTCTTCTTCTTCTTCTTCTTCAAAGAAACTCTGAGTTGAACTTCCTGAAAGCAGGAGAACTCAGGTGAAGAAGAGATGAAGATCTTAACACTTCTCAGTTAGATGGAGTTTGCTGAGAGCAGGAAGCTTAAGCTTGATGAAGGCTTGAGTGCTTTTGAATATGTGTGTAACACTAGCTTCAATCCTTCTGCAAAGGGTTCTTTTTATATCATCATCAAGCAACGGCTCTCTTCCATTTTGAATTGTTTGTCTTCTTCTAAGCCTTGAGACCTGGGCTGTAAATATCAAGAAGACAGAAATATTTCTGCAGCAAAACATTCCATAAAAAGGAATAAACCTCTTTCTAAGAAGCTGCAGGCATAAATCAAATAAACAGATAGACTAAATAAAGTCACATCAGAAACTATCTCTTTATAGCAAAAGAAGACTTTTCAGTCTAACGGCTATAAAGGGGTTGACAGCAGATAAAGTAATTTAAATAGACAGCTAATAAGACAAACAACTTTATCTTAAAAGATTTTAACTCAGGCAATAAGAATAGAGCAAATAATGCCTGGAAACTTTATCATACAGCTTAAAATACTGTGCCAGAAAATGTATTAAATAATTAAATATAATAAATAAATACAAAATCCAAAGGCAGACAGAAAACGTCGAACGACCTTCGAAGATCGTCGAACGACGCCAGGAGATCGTCGAACTATCGGGCAGATAGTCGAACGATCCAGATAGTCGAGCTATCAAATGGATAGTCGAGCTACCTCAGCAGATAGTCGAACTATCAGGGCAGATAGTCGAACTATCAGATAGTCGATCTATCTATGACAGATAGTCGAGCTATCAAGCGCACAGAGATAGTCGAACTATCAAGCAGTTAGTCGACCTACCTCAGAAAACAGATAGTCGATCTATCAAAAGATAGTCGAACTATCAAAACAAACTAGATAGTCGAACTATCAACAGATAGTCGAACTACCAGCGCAGAACAGATAGTCGAACTATCAACAGATAGTCGAACTATCAGCGCAGAACAGATAGTCGAACTATCAACAGATAGTCGAACTATCAGCGCAGACCAAGGCGTCGACCAACTGATAGACGATCGTCGATCAGTCGATAGACGATAGTCGAACGGCGTTCGACTATAGTCGAACGAAAAACTACTTAACCAAATTCTCAATTTGGAAAAGCGAGGACTCTACAGCTAGACTCCTAACCATTGACCATAGATATTTCTTGGGTCAAAGGGGCACAAAGGAGAGGACTGAACTCAAATCAAACTAGGGTACCAACAATCTCCCCCTATTTGAGTTAAGTCTCTCAGAATCTAAAACAGCTAGCAATAGAATATTAAAAATAAATTTCAGCAGATAGTTAATTAATAAACTGGCAGATTATCAATCAGATAAACAAATAATCAAATATCACAGCAGTTAATCAAACTATTAAGAATCTTTGGGATCAGGTAATGGATCAGAAGAACTAGAGACAAAGGAAATTTTTCGAAGAGGATCATCTGATTCCTTCTTTGACATCTTCAGATCCTGCATTCCAAGAATCTTCAGCTCTGTAGCTCTGGGAACAACAGCTTCTGGATGTTTTTCCATATACTTTGCTGGATCAAATATCTCAGGATTGACTTGGAATTTTTCAAATTCTTTCTTTCTATATGCTGACATCGTAGTAAAGCCAGTTGTATCTTTGCCTTCAGCTCTTGCTTTTCTTATTTGGGCTGCTCCTACAAGCTCTTGAAAGCGAGCCATCCTAAAATTAGGATCGAGCTCAAGATTTTCATATACGGGCTCTGGAGAAGCAGCATCAGCTATTTTATCTAGATAAGACATTAGATTAATCTTAGCAAAAGCGACTTGCTAGAAGGTTTTAAAACACTGTAAACTATTTACCTTTCGAAACACTTTTCTCAGATTGAACTGGAGAAGGAGGTGGGGAAAAGGTTGGTCTTTGGGCCACAACCTCCTTCATTGGTCTTTGAGATCCATAAGATGATCTGCTTTGAGAACTTTGATGACCTTGTCTAGGTTGGTGTTGAGCAGACGCAGATTTTCCATAAGCTGCATATTGATTAGCAGGTAGATTCCCAGAGGCTCCTGCACCAGGAGGTGGAGGAGGACCTTTGGGAGTCCATCTGGAGACTGGACTGTCATACCTCTTTGTTCTCTTCCTTTCTTTTTGCTGGTTTTTCGAAAACCTCATCCAATGCTGAAAATCTTTAGATTTGGGGTCAATGCCCTTCAGAATATAATATGGAATGTCATTATCCTTATTTGGAGGAGGAGGAGGAGCAGCTTTTCTTTTCTTAGCAGCAGTTTTCTTTTTCTTTGAATTTTCAGAAACATCCGAATCATCATCATCATCAGAATGGGATGATGGAGGGTTCTCATAGGGATCATAGGCTTCTGAGACAGCCTTTTCTTTAAGCTTTGAAACAGATTTCTCCCTTTCTTCTTCCAGGGCATCCATAGCCAGAAGGGAGTCTAAATCTAAACCAGGAGAATCATCCCAGATGGATGACTTCTCAAATTGCAACTCTTTCTCTTTTTCTTGTAAAGATTTTACTCTTAAGTCCCAAGCAGCCCTTGCTTGAATTTCTTCCAAATTTAAAACAGGAGAATCAACTTTGATTTCCTCTTGATTTTCATTCTCTTTATCATTTAAAAACACATCCAATTCTGGATCTAATTTAGTATCAGAATCACTTGGAGCAGCCTTAGAAACAACTGCTATTTTCTTGGCAGTTAAATCTTCTTTAATAAAATCTGTAGAATCAAGAACACAGATCTGCTAAATAAGCTTGAATCATCCCTTCAAGGTATACACCAGCAAGCAAATAAATTGACTCATCAATGAACCGGATTAGGGAATTACCTTCATATTTAACCATCTCCCAGCAGTCATCCAGATATTTAGTTATGATTCCTTCCAGGAATCTGGCAATCGTAGGAGAGGTTATATCTTCTAAGCATACTTTCACTGCAATTTCCGATAGCAGGATTCCATCTGATATTTCCTTCTCAGTCAAGACTGGAGCTAAAACTTTCTTAGCAGGAGCACTCTCTTCCTCAGCTGGAACAATTTCTTCCTCAGCTGGAGTTGCCACTTTCTCAGCTGGAACAATTTCTTCCTCAGCTGGAGTTGCCACTTTCTCAGCTGGAACAATTACTTCCTCAGCTGGAGTTGCCACTTTCTCAGCTGGAATAGTCTCTTCCTCAGCAGGAGCTGTTTCTTCCTGATCAGTCATAGCAACATCTTGAACTTCTTCTGGCTCAACTGGAGCAGATTCTGGCTGGACAGATACGACAACATCTGGAGCTATCTCTATTTCAGCTGGAGTAGAGGCAGGAAGGTCTGAGACATCTTCATTGGACATCTCCCCCTGCCTGATTTCAGTAACAACTGAAACCAGGCCCCTAGAGGTAGATGGCTCAGCAGATTTAGAAATGGATTGGATGGAGGCAGTGAGACGGTCAATGGAGGCAGCAAGGGGAGCGATTGCCTCGTCAATCATGGTTTTGATTGACGGGGTAATCAGCTCCACGATGCAGATGATAATCTCGGGAGAGATATCAAAAGAAGATGGATGAGAGGTGGATGGATCAGCAGCAGAGATGGTAGATGTGCTGGGATGGAGGATGGTGTGAGCAGGGGATCGAACTGGAGATGCAGCAGGAGAGGGAGCAGGGGATGGGGAATGAACTGGGGAATTAACGGGAGATGCATGAGGAGTAAGAATTCTCTCTGAACCTAACAAATCGAAGCTAGGAGCAGATATCCTAGCCAGATATGCCGGTAGAGGAGAGGCTGGAGGAGACAGAGGAACAACCACGGTTGTTTCAGGTGCAGCAGAAGAGGAGGGTCGTACCTCAGCAGAAGTTGATGGTACTTCAACTGAGGTAGACGGCAAAACAGAGGAGGAGGAAGGGATAGCTGAGCCAGCTTCACTAGGTTGAGGAGCGACTGAAGCAGTCCTTGTGTCCTCAGATTGCGCTGGAGCAGACTTCACGAACGTCCTCTTCCATTTTGAAAACAGATGGGGATCCATCTTCTTGCTGGCATTGATGGTAGTTGCGGCAGAACTCAGTAACTGGGGGAATTTCTCCTTCAGGAAAATACCTATAACCCTTCCCAGGGTAACTTCCTTCTTTCCTGTCTTCTTTCTGATCAAATCAAACAGAACAGCAGCCCAATCGATCCTTTTCTTATTAACAATTGCACACATCAGTGCGAATTGCTGCCTTGTTATGTTATCATGGGCAGAGTGCTTGCCCAGAAGCACTTTTCCGACGACCTCAGCGAGGAACTTTATCTTGAAAGGGAAATTTACCTTAAGCAACTTGGAGGGAATGCCTTCAGCATGTCCCAGCTCGACGAGCATCCTTCCAAACTCCTGAGCGTCTTGCTCATAATCTTCGTCACCGATAACTAGACCAAAAACATCAGAAAGGACGGCCGGAGTTAGGATAGCTTCTACTCCGCCGATGGTACCGATCATCGACTCGTCTGTGGAAGACGACGTGAACGCCCATTCTTTTATCTCTGGAATATTAATCTTGATCCTTTCAGACATCAGCTTCTCTAGGCCTTGATCTCTGCAGAGCTGGAGAACTTCCACTATGCCGGCATCGCAACTGCTGAAAGCTTCAAAATCTACACTGAATCCTGCATCGAACTTGACGACGGCTAGAACAGCTGGAGAAATCGCCATTGAATCGCTGGAGAAACGCGAGAGGGAGGAGGAAGACGAAGGGGACGGAGCGGCAGAAAATCGCAAGCGGGAAAGCAGAATGCGAAAGGGCACGTTCCGTCGACGATAAAGCAACAGATCTTTTAACCTAGGTCGACTATCGGCTTTATATTGAACCGGATATAGTCGGTCTATTAAAAAAATCTTGAACCGATAGTCGAACGGCCGTTCGACGATCGGCTCAGAAGCAGAATAGTTGAACAAACGTTCAACTATTTCTGGCTTCTCAAACAAAAGGCTGTCGTCGTCCGGAGATCGACGATGAGCTCAGCCTGTTCGACGATGGTCGAACGTCGATCGACGATCTTCAAACAGAAGCTATCATTAACCAGAGGTCGACGATAGGCTCAATCCGTTCGACGATCTTCGATCATCGTTCGACGATCTTCAAGCAGACCTCAACATAGGCAGATATCGTCATACTTAGTCTCGTCCATTGATCATGCCTAGTTGGACTAAAAAGAACAGATGCTTCTGTTCATCTAAAGGCTTGGTGAATATATCACCTCTCTGAAACTCAGTGGATATGAACTCAAGACAGATCTTGTTCTTTTCCACACAATCTCTCAGGAAATGGTGCCTAATCTCAATGTGCTTGGTTCTAGAGTGGTGCACTGGATTTTGTGCAATAGAAATAGCACTGGTACTATCACACATGATCTTGGTGTTCTTGTGTGAGTAACCATAATCCACAAGCTGGTTTTGAATCCACAGGATCTGTGAACAACAACTGGCAGCTGCTATATATTCAGCCTCTGCAGTTGAAGTTGAGACAGAAGCCTGCTTCTTACAGAACCAAGAGACCAATCTCTCTCCCAGGAACTGGCAAGTTCCTGAGGTGCTCTTCCTGTCAACTCTGCAACCAGCATAGTCAGAATCAGAATATCCAATTAATTCAAACTCTGACTCAGCTGGGTACCAAAGTCCTAGATTTGGACATCCTTTCAGGTATCTCAGGATTCTCTTTAGAAGAATCAGATGAGATTCCTTGGGGTTGACCTGGAATCTAGCACAAAGGCATGTAGCAAACATTATATCTGGCCTACTTGCAGTTAGATATAATAGGGAACCAACAATGGCCCTATAATTCTTTTGATCAACTGGCTTGCCGTGATCATCAGAATCAATAACTACATTAGTAGCCATGGGTGTAGGCATTGCTGAAGCATCAGCCATCCCAAATTTCTTTACCAATTCCTTGGCATATTTGGATTGGGAGATGAAGATACCATCAGCATCTTGCTTAACTTGGAGACCAAGAAAGTAAGAAAGCACACCCATGCTACTCATCTCAAACTTAGAGTGCATCAAGTTGGAAAACTTTTTGCAAAGTTTGGGATCAGTGGAGCCAAAGATAATATCGTCTACATACACCTGAACTAACAGGATTGTGTCCTTGTGATGCTTAACGAAAAGGGTTCTATCAACTACTCCCCTAGTGAAGTTGTGCTCTAACAGGAAACTAGCTAGAGTCTCATACCAGGCCCTAGGAGCTTGCTTTAGTCCATAAAGAGCTTTCTGCAACTTAAAAACATGAGAAGGCTGAGTTGAAGAAACAAACCCTGGTGGTTGTTCAACAAACACCTCTTCCTTAAGCTCACCGTTCAGGAATGCACTTTTGACATCCATTTGGAACACCTTAAACTTCATGTAGGCTGCATAGGCCAAGAAGATCCTTATTGCTTCTAGCCTTGCAACAGGAGCAAAAGTTTGGTCATAGTCTATACCTTCCTCCTGTCTGTAGCCCTGAGCTACAAGCCTAGCTTTATTCCTTACTATTATTCCATTTGCATCTAACTTGTTTCTATACACCCACTTGGTGCCTATGATCAGTTGGCCTTTAGGTCTTGGAACCAAAGTCCAAACTTTACATCTCTCAAACTGATTGAGCTCCTCTTGCATTGCAATGATCCAGTGAGGATCTAGCTCTGCATCTTTAAAGGTGAGGGGCTCAACCTGTGAGAGGAAACAAGCGTGCATCACATCCTGTCTTAATTGATGTCTTGTTTGCACACCAGCTGATATGTCTCCAATCACTTGAGATGTGGGATGATCTCTAAGTGTGACAATATCAGCAGGTGGGATGTGATCTTCAGCAACAGTTGGGATTAATTCCTCAGGAGGAATTTGATCTACTGTTGGTGGAACAACAACAGCTTCAACAGCTTCAGCAATGTCTTCATCACTGTCTGATTCAGTGATCTGAAGAGTTGAAAGTTGAAGGATTTCTTGAGGGGCATCATGTACCTGCAAAGAACTGGAGGAAGGAGAATTTTCTTTCTCCTTGTAAAACATCTGAGACTCATCAAAAGTCACATGCACAGATTCCTCTATCTTACAGGTTGATTTGTTATAAACCCTATAAGCTTTGCTTACTTGGGAATATCCAAGCATGATTCCCATTGAAGCTTTTGCTTCAAATTTTCTAATATATTCTTTATTATTGTTATGAATATAAACAGTACAGCCAAAAATTCTAAAGTAATTAATTTTTGGTTTCTTTCCTTTAAGCAACTCATAAGGAGTTTTACACTTAAGTTTGTGTATCAAACTTCTATTCAAGACATAGTTAGCTGTACTAACAGCTTCTGCCCAATAGGATAGAGGCATGTTAGCATCTGCCAACAATGTGCTAGCAGCTTCAATTAGTGTTCTATTCTTCCTCTCAACTACCCCATTTTGTTGGGGAGTTCTAGGAGCTGAGAAGCTATGTTTGATACCTTCTCTCTCACAGAATTCTTGCATGAGAAGAGAGTCAAACTCAGTACCATGATCACTTCTGATCAAGGCCACATGAGTAGAGTACTCAGTCTGCACACAAAGTAGAAAGTCTGTAAGGGCTTTGAAGTTATCAGACTTAGTCCTCAAAAAGAAAACCCAACTGAACCTAGAGAAGTCATCTACAATTACTAATGTGTAATACTTCCCTCCTAGACTCTGTACATTTATTGGGCCAAAAAGGTCCAAGTGTAATAAATACAGGATTCTAGGTGAATCACTTTTATTAACAGATTTAAATGAATTTTTGGTTTGCTTGCCTAGCTGACAAGCCTTGCATAGGCTCTCCTTCTTGTAGGGGCAAGAAGGTAAACCTCTAACAAGGTTGTGCTTAGATAACCTAGATATGTTCTTGAGGTTTACATGACTAAGCCTTTTATGCCATAAGGAATTATTATTAAGGGTTAATTCATTAAACAGGCAGATTTCAGAGCGAGATGAATTAAAATCTACTAAATATATATTGCCTATTCTATTACCTATCAAGACAACATTATTATTTAAAGTAATATTGCAAGAGGAGTTAGAAAAAGAAACCTGGTAGCCAGCATCACATAGCTGGCTAACTGAAATCAGGTTGTGCTTCAGTCCACTGACATAAGCAACTCTCTTGAATGTAACAGCTCCAATTGTGATCTTCCATATCCTTCTGTCTGACCACAGCTGGAGTCTCCAAAGATAACCTTTGGGCCGAGCTTAGCTTTGTACTTTGACAGTAGCTCTTTGTTTCCTGTCATATGCTTAGAGCATCCACTATCCAAATACCACTTATTTTGAGTGATTGGATAGGCCTTCACCTGCAAAACAACTATTTAGACAGAGTGGACCCAGGTAACCTTGGGTCCCTTGTTTTTCACATAAGAAAAACTGGAGATATAAGAAAATGCAGGCTGAGGGTGATAACCTAGAGGGTGAGATCTCCTAGGTGGGATTCTCCATGCAGATGATGGGTCAACAAACCTAGGGTTTCTATTTTCATTTAGGTTTCTATGGAATGAATTATGATTTTGAAAATCATGTTGAAATCGTCGATCGACGTTCGACGATGGGCGCTCAGATCGTCGAGCTTCGTTCGACCATGTAGCATCCGATCGTCGAGCTGCGTTCGACGCTTTTTGCATTTCTTTGAAAAACTTCTTTCTCTTTTCTCTCTTAGCCTTATTCAATGTTTTATTTACAAGGTTTACTTGCTCAGTGTTCTTCTTTCCACTAGCTGAAATGAAGTTCACTGGAGTTGAAAGATTATTTTTAAGCAAGACTGGGGGTTCACTGGGAGAAGCTCCTAAGCCTAATTTATCATTTCCTGTCCTAGTGTTAGCCATGCTGGTAATTTCTAACAGCTTAAGGCTTCTACCATTAAGTGACTCTTCTAGTCTCTTAGACTTAGCTAATTCCATTTTAAGAAATTTGATTTCTTCACTACAAGTAGTGAGTTCTTCCTTTAACCTAACATTTTCAGAGGCTATTGATTCAGAGTCAGCTAGCCTATTTCTAAGTTCTTTTATCTCTTTTTCTGAACTAATTAAATCTAAACATAGAGATTTAAAATCTAACTTAAACTCTTCTGAAGTAAAATCATAAGATGAAAGTACCTCATCTTCAGTAGGCATTTCTTCATCTGAGTCAGAACTCTCTGCAGCAGAGTGGTTGCTGCAGGCATCTATTGCCATGAGGCAAACTTCTTTTGCCTTCTTTTCTTCTTCATCCTCACTAGAGCTTGAGGATGAGGATTCTTCATCAGAATCACTCCAGGTTTCAGCAATGAAACCTCTCTCCTTTTTCTTGTTCTTGTAGGAGGATGGCTTGGAGTGCTTCCTGTGCTGTTCTTTATCTTTTCTCTTTTCCTTGTTCTTCTCCTCTGGACACTCTGGCAAAATGTGTCCAGGCTTCCTGCACCCATAACAAATAATTTCTTTAGATGGAGTACGATCATACCTTGGCTTTTCTTCATACTTTGAAGATTTTCTTCTGAACTCTTTTCTCCCCATTTTGAGAAATCTCTTGGCAAACAATGCCATGAGCTCCTCATTTGATTGGCTGCCTTCTGAGGCTTCAGCAGCTTTAAGAGCTAGAGATTGCTCTTTTCTTGTTGGAGTGGGGGTCTTGGCTTCTGCTTCAGCTTCCCTTGTCTTCAGCACTTGCTCAAAAGATTTGAGCTTGCCGAGAAGGGCTTCAGTTGATATCTCGTTGGTGCTTCTGGCTTCCTTGATTGGCCAGATCCTCAAATCCCATGTGCTAGGAAAGCACATAAGGATCTTATCATTGACCTCTGTCAATGAGATATCCTTGTCAAGGGTCCTCAGCTCATTGATGATTGAGCTGAGCCTGGTGTACATCGCTTCAACTGATTCAGCATCAGTCTTCTTGAAGTTCTCATACTGTGAGATAAGGTTGGACCTCCTGTCCTTCCTTTCATCAGCTGAACCAGCTACAATCTGGTTCAGTGTGTCCCACATGGCCTTAGCTGAAGAGCAGTCGGCCACCTTCTGGAACACCTCATCAGACATAGTCTGAGCCAGTATATTCATTGCTTTGGCATCAGCAATTTTGGCCTTCTTGTACTCATCATTATAGTCTGGAGGAGGCACTGCACTCAAATCAGATGATGAGGCAGTGGCAGCAGCAGGTGCTCTTGGGGGACCTGACAAAATAGAAGCAAAAATACTCTCATCAATAGAGTTCATATAAAGTTTGATCCTTGCCTTCCAGATGCCAAACTTTGCTAAGTTGCATGCTGGAGGTCTGGTGCTAGAATAATCCTTAGACTGGGCCATGATAGTGAATTTCTATAAACTCTTGGTATCTATCAGGATCTTGTGACTTAGGTGTTAGCCTATACAGTCAGTCAACCTCCCTCTGATACCAATTGAAAGTGAAGGGATAGATACTACTCTAGAGGGGGGGTGAATAGAGTAATAAAATTTTGCACAATACAAAACTTAACTGTCTACCCAACTCCCTTGGAGTGAAGTGCGGAATGAAGAGATTATAGATAATGGTTTAACCTTAAAGCCTAACACAAGTGTTGTGTACAAACACAAGCTAACTGTAATTACAGTTAAGCTTGGAAAAACCTAAACAGCAACTAGCAGCCTAGTTATATCTATTCACAGCCACAGTACAAGAAAAATAATAAACAAGCCAGACGACACAAGGAATTTTATAGTGGTTCCCCAAACAACTTGGGTACGTCCACTCTTCTACCCAAACGGTAGGAATCCACTACAGGTTTTTGATCAGGTGCCCTGCCACCAACAGGATCTTCTTCAGGTAGATCCAGAGACCCTTTAGACTTTTGATCAGGTGTCTAAAAACCAAGCACAGGTTTTTGATCAGGTGCCCTGCCACCAAGGGATACTTTTGAAGGGAGTAATAACCCTGTACAGGAGGGGGAAGAAGGTTAAGATGTCTTCTCTATTTTACAATAGATTAGAGAAGCACAAAAAGCTTGCACTGAGCTAGAATGCTCTAAAGAATCAAGGCTCCCCCTGGCTCAAAGATGTCCAGGTGAAGTCTTGCTTCAGTGCAGAAACTCTTCAGAAAATTCTGAAGGAAGGAGCTACAGGAAGAAAATAAATAACAAAAAGAAATCTCTTCAAGCAGCTATTCTTCTTCTTCTTCTTCTTCAAAGAAACTCTGAGTTGAACTTCCTGAAAGCAGGAGAACTCAGGTGAAGAAGAGATGAAGATCTTAACACTTCTCAGTTAGATGGAGTTTGCTGAGAGCAGGAAGCTTAAGCTTGATGAAGGCTTGAGTGCTTTTGAATATGTGTGTAACACTAGCTTCAATCCTTCTGCAAAGGGTTCTTTTTATATCATCATCAAGCAACGGCTCTCTTCCATTTTGAATTGTTTGTCTTCTTCTAAGCCTTGAGACCTGGGCTGTAAATATCAAGAAGACAGAAATATTTCTGCAGCAAAACATTCCATAAAAAGGAATAAACCTCTTTCTAAGAAGCTGCAGGCATAAATCAAATAAACAGATAGACTAAATAAAGTCACATCAGAAACTATCTCTTTATAGCAAAAGAAGACTTTTCAGTCTAACGGCTATAAAGGGGCTGACAGCAGATAAAGTAATTTAAATAGACAGCTAATAAGACAAACAACTTTATCTTAAAAGATTTTAACTCAGGCAATAAGAATAGAGCAAATAATGCCTGGAAACTTTATCATACAGCTTAAAATACTGTGCCAGAAAATGTATTAAATAATTAAATATAATAAATAAATACAAAATCCAAAGGCAGACAGAAAACGTCGAACGACCTTCGAAGATCGTCGAACGACGCCAGGAGATCGTCGAACTATCGGGCAGATAGTCGAACGATCCAGATAGTCGAGCTATCAAATGGATAGTCGAGCTACCTCAGCAGATAGTCGAACTATCAGGGCAGATAGTCGAACTATCAGATAGTCGATCTATCTATGACAGATAGTCGAGCTATCAAGCGCACAGAGATAGTCGAACTATCAAGCAGTTAGTCGACCTACCTCAGAAAACAGATAGTCGATCTATCAAAAGATAGTCGAACTATCAAAACAAACTAGATAGTCGAACTATCAACAGATAGTCGAACTACCAGCGCAGAACAGATAGTCGAACTATCAACAGATAGTCGAACTATCAGCGCAGAACAGATAGTCGAACTATCAACAGATAGTCGAACTATCAGCGCAGACCAAGGCGTCGACCAACTGATAGACGATCGTCGATCAGTCGATAGACGATAGTCGAACGGCGTTCGACTATAGTCGAACGAAAAACTACTTAACCAAATTCTCAATTTGGAAAAGCGAGGACTCTACAGCTAGACTCCTAACCATTGACCATAGATATTTCTTGGGTCAAAGGGGCACAAAGGAGAGGACTGAACTCAAATCAAACTAGGGTACCAACAAACCATATCAAATACAACTTGGTGTATATCATTGACTTGTTTGACTTCTTACAAATCAGGGACATTGGGATCAATGGACCCAACAATCTCCACCACCTCTTCAGCTATCTCCAGCTGGGACTGCTCTTCCCACTCTCCAATGGCTCCCTCACTTGGGGCCGGGACCTCCTCCTCCTCAACTTCCTCTACGGCCATTACTTCGGCCTGCTCCTCTACGACTCCTTCCGTCACCTCCACATGGGTGCAGACCTATTCCTCCACTTCCATCTCCTCCACCTCTCCTTCGTCCTCTTGCCTGGATAGCTCCTCCATCCTTCTCTCCATCTCCTCAGCTCCTCCATGCCAAGAGATGGAGTTCACTGCCGTGACATAGCACTCCCTTTCCATCTTAAGGTCTCCAGGTACCCTGACCTGGTTGCCCTCAACGTTGAACTTCAAGCACTGATGGAAAGATGAGGGCACGCAGTGGAAGGAACTGATGATGGGCTGTCCGAAGATAATATTATAACTGCTAGGCGCATCCACGATTACAAACCTGTAATATTTGGAATGCCCCCAAGGTAACATGGAGTCCTACTCCTCCTTCCACCTCCTTCTTCTCTCCTGAGAAC
Source organism: Platanthera zijinensis (assembly GCA_039513925.1). Classification (NCBI taxonomy): domain Eukaryota; kingdom Viridiplantae; phylum Streptophyta; class Magnoliopsida; order Asparagales; family Orchidaceae; genus Platanthera; species Platanthera zijinensis. The sequence goes on along the minus strand of CM077095.1, from coordinate 69,254,020 downwards.
CCGAAGAGAGGTCCATCCGAGGCCAACATCATCCGGGCCTCCACCTTCATCGCGTTAAATTTCTTATTGAAGATGACATTGACCGAGCTCCCATTATCGATGAGTTTCAGGGAGATAGTAAAATTATCGACTGCGGTCTAGATAACCAACGCGCCGCAAAAATGATCCTCATGATCAAGCTTGTCCTTCCTGTTGAAGGTGATTTTCTACTCCGGGGGTGGGGCTAGAGATGTGGAGGCAATGCTCCGACGATATATTGTATGGATAAATGCCTTTCGAGCGGCCTCGAATCCCAGCCCCCCATGGATCACTCTGATCCCTCCTCGGTTGCCGACATCGGCCCTATCCTTGCACAAGTCCTCCTCTCCCCTAGGTAGGACTTCTTCAATCCACACCTCCCAGCGGTCTTACTGCTTCTGCTGCTCCCTAGTACCCCTTAACTCTAGTAACTCCGGACACGTGTCCGTAGTATTGACCTCCTCCTGATGGAAGTCGCAATACGATAACTCCACCCTGACTCCCTATCTTCTCCTCAGCTGTGCCCTCCTCCTCCTCCCCAAGGCTATTGCCATATCCTATTGTTGATTTGGAAGGGGGGGGGGGCTCTCTGGCACTGCCTCCAGCCCTGGGGGTCTAAATGACCTTGCCCCATGGCGTTAGTATCCTCCAAGGAAACCTCTCCTCGGCCCCTGATCATGCCACTCCTGCTTCCTCCAACGAAGCCGATTGTTTGGCTCCTGTAGGCCCCACCTCGGTTGCTGTTGCTGCTTTTCCCTTTACTGGGGTTCAGCTCTCCTCACCTCCTAACCTCTGCCACCTCCTGACACCTTCTCCTCCTATATGGACCACTTGGCCAACTTCCTCGAGAAATTGGGGTTCGACGCCTCCCCGTCGACCTCCCTTGCTTCCCTCTCCATTAGCTCCTCAAAAGAGAGAGGTGACATCCTCTTCAATTCTATTCGGAAGAAACTCTGCTGCAGCCCCAGGGTAAAGGCAACCATGAGGGTATGCCCGGGCATCTTCTGCACCTGGAGGACCTCCTCTTGGAACCATTCCACATAGCTTCCTAGGGTCTCGTTTACCCCCTATTTATTGAGGAACAGGGACTTTGACTCCTTCCTTTTCTTGGAAGTGGTGAACCTCAGCATGAACCCCTGGTGCAGGTCCTCAAAATAGTAGTTGGATCTGGTCGGTAGCTGGTGGAACCAATCTCTTGCCTTCTCCTTGAGGGTGATGACAAAGAGTCTGCACTTTAACGCATCCGACATCTGTCGGATCGAGACCACATACTCAAACCACTGGATATACTAAATTGGGTCATCCTTCCTGGTGTAGTAGGACATCTTTGGCTCCTAAAAACCCTCTGAAACTGGGGTGGATAAAACAACCTAACTGAAGGGGCTACCTCCCCTTGCTGGGTGAGCCGGGCGATCTCGCTCCTCCACCTCGCCAATCCGGCCCGCACTCACCGAACCAGGGAATAGCACTCGCCTGAGGAGATCTCACCCACTCCCCTCCTCTTCTATCTTCTTCCCAGCCCGCCTAGCCGGGGCTTCCTCGCCTAGGGCCGGGGAAACGACGACTGGGATGGCCGGCGTCGAGCACTCAGCACGCGCGCCGAGTGCAAACTTGACGAGGCTTAACACCTCCTGCCTGAACTCCTCGAATATACCGACATTGGCAAGAGGGGGGAGGGGTGGCGAGTCACCCCTGCCCAAACCTTTTCCTTCTCCTCTAGCCATTGAGCTCGCAGAAGATTTGCGGTGCTGACCACGCTCCATGCACCAAAATGTTGAAACAAAAAATTCGGTCTCTATGGAGTTCGACCTTTGGGGAAGGGGTGATCACACACTGACTTCTCTCTCACAAGCTAAACAACCAAAGACTTTGCATAAAGAACAAACCCAAGGCTTTAGCACGGAGGTCCCACCACACACCCGGAAGATCATAGAGTTCTTCCCCTCCTTAGCAAAGTGCTGAGCTAAGGATACCTCAGAAAGCTTAAGAAGACTAGGGCACAAGTAAGCATGCCTTTTGAGGTACCCCCTTGGGTCTATTTATAGATTTCTGAAAATGGTCTGCTAATAGCCAACCTCCGCTGTTCCAAACAAATATATGCAGCCCAGGTCGGCCTGCCAACAACATAACTCTGCTGTTCTAAAAGGCTATGGGCAAGCCAGTGGGGGTGGAATGGTAAAAATACACCACAGATCACTAGGCGAGTGGCCCTCAAAAACCTCCACTCGTCGGGGGTGGCGAGTGCTCGATAGAGCTAGCATTCGCCACCTCCTGCCAACCCTAGGGGAGTGCGGGCCAGACCTGCCCAAGTTGCCCTCTACTTGTCGAGATCCTGGGGCGAGTGGGGCCCGCTTGCTCCACTCGCCCCACTGCTTGCCGAGACCCTAGGGCGAGTGCCGGCCTAATCTTCCCCACTCGCTCGCTACATGCTGAGACACTGGGGCGAGTGTGAGCCCACTTGATCCACTCGCTCTACACATGTTCCACCCCACCTAGGACTTGGACTGCCTGACTTGGCTGATCTGGCTGCTTTCGATCCCACTCGTCGGATATGGGGTTATACACTATCTAGTCTCAGCGGAACCGTTGAGACTAAACTAATAGTCATTTTGATATCAGCCTGTCCCAGCCCTGCTGTGAAAGCAGTGTGGTCTTAACAGAACCGCTGAGATGCAGTTAATCTATCGCTGAGATAGAAGCCATTCTTAGCTAAATCGGTGAGACAATTTTGAAAATTGTCGTTGAGATGACACGACCCAATTTTAGCGGAAGGCTAATAAAGCAAAATAGCTTTATCCATTCTTGGCCATGTAATGTCAAATCAATCCAAGAGCTATTGCAGATTGATGGAATATATATAAAACATCTTTTAGGTCTAGAAAGAACAAGAATCGTGTGCGTCTGGTGCCAAGTTGTTGTTGCCACTACTAAGTGCTGCTACAAAGTACTGGAAGTGCTAAGAGTGCCAACGGCCTTGTGCTTCCAGAAGTTATTCTCAGATCTAAGGAGAATAGGTTGAGTCCATCAGGGATCAGTGGTTGATCTTATTTCTACAAGGAGATGAGAGATCAAGAAGGTGCTAAGGCACAAATTGAAGAATAACATTTCAAGCTCTGCTCCAGGACAGCTCTCAGCTATTCAAACTCAACAAAAGACCAAATATGAAGGTGTACATATTTTATTTTTTTCAGTTGTAATCTAAACAAACCATCTTGTAAGAACATTTTATTCTGAGTTGTAGGGCCTGTGTGCCTGAGGGTAAGGCTATTGAGCCTGAGTTTGTAGGGCATGTGTGCCTGAGTGTAGGGCTGTCCTTCCATCCTGAGTTGTATGGATTTTTGATAGGCCAAAGGTAGGTGACCAGGAGGGTCACTGAGCTGTAGGAGTATAACTTACTCTAAGTTATAGGACAGTGGCCTGAGGTAGGGTTTGGAGGAAACCTAAGAGATCTCGAGGGATCTGTGTTGTAAGATCTTTGAGCTAAGTTTGGAGGAGGTTGCCTTATCTAACACACTGTTGGAAAGGTGGTGAGGGAAAGTGGATGTACCCAAACCTTGGGGAACCACTATAAAATTTCTATGTACTTTTTGTAATGATTAACTGAGACTAAATTGTAAAGAAAAAGAAGAATAATATAAACAACCTATTCACCCCTCTCTAAGTGATTTAGGATACTACCCAATTAACTCTCAATAGAGTTTCCCAAGAACTTGGTTGCGGAGAGTTAGAGACTGGTTGGGATTTAAATCAACAATTAGAAATCAAGAAAGCCGGAGACACGCGGTGGGATTCTCATTATGGTGTTGTATTGAATTTCATACATAGGTTCTTATCTATTGTGGATGTTCTTGAAATCATTACAGAAGATGGAGTTGATTGTAATCAAAGAGGAACCGCTAGTAATCTTATCAAAAGTATATTAACGTTTGAATTCGTATTTCTGATGCACTTAATGAAAATTATTCTTGCAAAGATAAATGAGTTATCACAGGCACTGCAAAGGAAAGATCAAGATATTATTAATGCAATGATTTTTGTCAAAATATAGAAGCAGTTGTTATTGAATTTGAAAAACATTGAGCTTGAATAGGAGTTATTCATCACTGAAGTGACCAAATTTTGTGTTAAACGTATGATTGATGTTCCTAATATGAATAGTACATTTGTTCAACCTTGAAGATCAAGGCATAAAGCAAGAGATAAACAAATTTTAATCATTTTTGGATTGAGCTATTTAATACAGTAATTGATTGGGTATTGAATGAGTTGAATGAGCGTTTCAATGAATTAAATACTGAGTTACTTTTTTGTGTTTCATTTCTTGACCCAAGTGATCATTTTGTTTCTTTTAATAAGCAAAACTTAATTCGCCTTGCAGAATTCTATCCTTATGATTTCAGTCCAATGGAATTTGCAGTTACTTGAAGGTTAACTAGATATGTACATTCTAGATATGCGATAAACTAACACATTTTCTCAAATAAAAGGAATTAGTGAACTTGTTGAGAAAATGGCGGAGACAAAAAAACATGATCATTTCCAACTTATTTATCGGCTTTTGAAGTTATCATTTCTTCTGCCTGTTGCAACTGCTTATGTTGAAAGAATGTTCTCGGCAATGAAGATAATAAAAAGTCATTTGTGGAATAGAATGAGAGATGAATGGATGAATGATTGCTTAATTGCATATATTGAGAAGGACATTATGGAAACCATTACTAATGAGACAATCATCGCACGTTACCAAAATATGTGTACCCGAAAAGTAGTTTGTTAGTTGGTATGTAATTTGACTTTAATTTGATTACCTTGCATCTTTTTTTATTTATTTTGAATTAAAAAATTATATAATTAGTTATTTTTGTATGGTGGTCAGGTCCAACTAAAATCCTAGTTCTGTCACTGGGTATCGCACACGGCCCGTGCATGCCCACAACGACAGTCGTTAGCCTCCGGCACACCTCCACCACCTCCGGCCATCTCCGATGCCGTCGTCTGACAACTTTCCTGGGCCGCCTGGACCATCCGGGGGGGCATGCTCATCATTTTGGGAAAAATTGGTGATCCATATTACTGGAATGACGCAACGTCATTTGTAAACTCAGGATTCAGTTGGGCGCAATTACCAACGCATTCCTTCAAGAAAGTTATAAAAAGACTCATTGGCCTTCATTTGAAGACAAACCACTAGAGTGACTAGAAAGAGCTCTATGGTATTTCTATGAGGACGTGAGATTTCGATCATTCCTTCGATCTAAATTCTCTCTGCTCGCTCGCAGGAAAACTTCAGCAAGCACATGAGGTGGCATAGAAGAACACTCTCGTAGAAGCTCTAGCTTCGCAGACATAGCCTTTTTTCTCCCCTCTTTTCCTTCGAGAACTATAAACGCCGAGGTGGCATATTACCCTACGATGATCTTAACTCTTGTAAAAACAAAAGAAGTAGTGGATTTCAGCCCAACATAAATCTTCCCCACATAGTTTTTCACCGTTTTAGGTTTTCCATGCTAACAAATTTTTGCATGTCATCGCTGATGGATCAGTATTGATAGTTTACGTGCTCGACTCACTCTCGAGCAAAGGCGGTCCGATTCTCTGGACTAGAGTAAAATCGAGCAGCCCATAATAGTTTGGAGCCATTTATGGGAAGGTGTTCCCAACTTTGAAACTAATGTCCGAGGACTGTACTTGCCCAGCGCAAATACCCCAACAGAAGACAATGATGAGATGTGATGTGTTGGGTCCATTGATCACAATGTCCAAGATTTGAAGAAGGCCCACACATCAATGATATACATATGAATGTATTTAATATATGTTCAAGTTCATTGTATGCATGTTCTATGATGTTATATTGATTAGATAGGTTGTCAGGATCATAATGACTGTAATACCCAAGACAGGTTGCTGAACAGACAAAAAACTGGCTAAGTCCAGAAGTGTCGAGTAAACTCCCTTCACTCAACGCCAGAAGAGCAAAAGCATTGACAGAACATACTATAATCAAAGCTGAAATATTGCTGACATGAATTCTGGCTAAGGACAGAAGCGTTGAGTGAAGATAGTTCACTCAATGCATACTCAACAGAAATTTTGTCTAAGTATAGAAGCATTGAGTGAAGACAGGACACTCAACGCCTCATCAAGAGGTCAGGCTATGTCTGAAAGCGTTGAGTGTGGAAGCTTCACTCAACGCCTTCATGAAGAGAAATTTCAACCAAGTCCAGAAGCGTTGAGTGATGAAGGGTCACTCAACGCCTTAACAGTTATACTATAAAAGTTAAGAAGAATTGAGTGATGAAGGCTCACTCTATACCTAAAGATAAAGAATTCTTCTAAGTACATTTGCGTTGAGTGATAAGGCTTTACTCAACGCCTATGCAGATTGTCTGAAATTTGTTAAGTCCAGAAGCACTGAGTCATGCTGATGTCATCAAGAATTCAAATATCGCGGTCTTTGCACGCTATATAACAAAAGGTGCTGCTTGCCTTTAGTACATCATTCAATGTAAAATAACTATTGCAGTTACCAACTCTGGTGGTCCATACTACACAAAGAGCCGTTGGATGGTGGGATACAAAGTAGAGTCCCGAGAAATTAAAATGAGAACTTTTGGTTATCTTCTTCCATGGGTGAAAAGTTGAAGAAATGTTCAAGGAACTGATTCTGAAAGTAAGTCTATGAACCATAGATAAGGTTGGTTGTTGAAGAGATAAAGAACTGAAATCTTATTCTGTCTTCAACGATAAATTCAGAAACAATATTTTCTGAGTAAGAAGGAGAAGTAGAGCAAGCTTAAAGCTGCTGCTCATCTTCAAGGCCTATGCTCTAAACTCTACTATAATTAAGGATTGAAGAAGCAGTGCTCTGCAGTTACTTCTTAGGACAAGCAGAACAACCTTAAAGATCTATTCATGGTGCTGTGAAGAAGATAGGGTTGAGTTTACTCAGTTCATTAGGCATGCTCAGAGGACACTTTTTCTGGAGTCAATCAACAACAACAAACTTACTCATTCTGTAGGATCAGTCTTGATCTGAGTTGTAAGCCTGAATTATAATGGCTGAGTTGTAGGATCATGAGGTGGATCTAAGGTACGGCTTGTGTGCCTTAGGTAGGATCATTCTTGATCTAAGTTATAGGAAAGTTATTCTCTCTGAGTGTAGGGATATCCTCCTAGCCTGAGGTGTAGGACTTTTGATTAAGTCTAAGATAGGTGATTTGTAGATCACTGAGCTGTAGGAGTAAAGTTTACTCTGAGTTATAGGGCCTTGGCCTGAGGTAGGTCTAACACCCCAAATTCCTTATGGCTGGAAATAGTTCTCTGAAGGTTATTGCCCGACGGTAACTGGTTACCACGCGGCGGTAGCTGGGGAATTATTCTGGCAGAGCTCTCAAGAAGCTATTGCCCGACGATAGTGATACCGGTGACTGTAGCTAGGTCAATTTAATTAGAGAGGCTCTCAGGATCCTACCGCGCGGCGGTAGTCGATAGCGCGTGGCGATAGCAGCAGGCGTCGTGTCATAACCGACGATGGCTATCACATGGAATTAACGTCCTATCGCATGGAGATTGTGAAAATGTAACAGCATGTCCACGTGGCGGCCTGTGGTTGGCTGGCCTAGGAGGTTACACGCGAAATGAGGAGGTATCACACAACGGTAGCTCGGTTTATATGGCAGGTTTGACCGTTTTTACTTCATTTCTTTTGCGGTTGAGGACTTGGTCTGGTTTTCTTTGAGGAGGAGCTGCGGCGTCCGGAGAGAGACTATGTCACCGGTTGGGATTCAGAGCTCGATTCGCAGGATGAGTCTAGATCTGTGAAGGCGAGATTGTTACTTTCGCGTTCATTCGTCTAGAATCTTTGGCATGGCACCGAAGAGAGCGCAAAGGGTAACGATTCTCTACTTGGACATTTGAATTTCTCTTCCTTTTGCATAGGAAACCCTCTCTCGCGAGTGTGCGGTGAGCGTGAGGTCTTCCTTCGGGTAGATACGGAGTATCCCCATAGTTTTGCATATATAGTTCGGAATCAAAGTACGAACATAGACATGGTGTGTGAAGCCCATCCGAAAAAGTTGGTCTGGAATGGTGATGCTTTTCATTATGCTTGTTATTGCTGGAGAAGACTCCGTTATGTTTGTTTTTTTTGTTTCTACATGGTAGATTGCAGTAGGGAACCTTGGGGACTAACTCCAAGGAGCACTCGAAAAACTGGGTAGAATCACATTTTTGCTAGGTACCGTGCGACGGTAGTGCTACCTACGACGGTAGATCCTTGAGAGCTTTGTTTGAGGTCTGTGTCGTTGAAACCTAGCGCAGTGTTTGAGGCCTATTTCGTAGAGACCTGGGGCCAGTGGTGTGGGGCTGAGAGCTTTGAGAGCCCAGCTTGGTGGCCTGAGAGCCATCCGTTTAACATAACGTGGTTATGAAATGTCTGGAGAAATGGGAAGGGGGAGGCCGACCCGTGTCGTGTCTTTTTGTGCTCGATGATGCGAGCAACGGGAAAGGGCCGAACCTACCCAATAGCTATGCCGAGCATCCATGGGTAGTGCTACCTGTCACTTCCATTGTTACGGGTCTTAGGCCTTTTGCAGGCCGTGAAGACTACCAAAATGCTCATGGTTGTTGCCATTTTATTATTGGTGGTGAGTCCCTAACTTTTGTACGGACATCGAGAATGTGCCCTGAGAGTACGTGGTGTATGGCGATTTGTGCCTACGCATGTGGTGAAGTGTGCTTAAATTACACTTTCATTGCTATGTTTGGTTTTGCGAATATATTACAGGGAAGGAGCACCACCGCCCCGAGTAAGGGGTGGGGTCGTTATAATTTTGTTAGCTTTAGCTGACCGCTGTCTTGTTTTGCCACCGTCCGGTGGATTGTTCGTATGCGGGAACAGGTGAGCCAAGTGGAAAGTAGCGGGATGAAGCCCTTTTTGTAGTGCTGGCCCTTGAAGGCCAAAGCGAAGTATTTTCTTTTACTATTTTCATGTATTGCCGGCCTGCGTGCCAAAGTCTGTAAAACACCTTTTATTTAAGTAAATAGTTGTAAGGCCATAAGGCCGAGACTCTTTGTGTATTTTTACTTTAAATCATGTCTTGGACTATAGTGGATATTCATGTTTATTGATGGGTCCATTCAACTTATTTAAAAGCTTCCGCTAGAATGATCTGTGTTAGAATTCAAAATCTCATTATAGTAATTTGGAATTAATATGTAGCTCCACTGACTATCCGTGGAATATGGCATGGGGCCCCGAACGGACCTTCTGTTATATCCCATATGACGGATGGGGGTGTTACAATTTGGTATCATACTACGGTGTTGGTATTTTTTATGAGAATTCATGGACGAATTCTTTTAAGGGGTGGTGAGCACAGGTATGTGCATCATCATCATAACATGAAAAGAACCCTTGAATGTCCACTTAGGAATGAAAATACACATGTTTGAGGAACCCGAGTGTTCCAATGATTGCGTTTTGGCAATCTATTTGTCGCCTAATCGAGTGTTTTTACAAATATAGGTGGCTAGGAGTGGTGCAGGATAATCAAAATGTCCTCACTCTGCGGAAAGCAGTACACCTAATGACGCGCCTGCAACCCCTCCTTCAGCAAAGATGATAAGACTTATGGCTGAGGCGGTGTTTGCGATGATAAACTCCCAGCCAGGGAGGCAAGCACAACCTCCTGCCCCTGTCATGGAGCAGGTCTCACTTCATGCGGCAGAGCCTAGAGTGTTGGAATGAGTGGCTGTAAAGCCTTTGGTGCCAAGAAAAGCGACAGAAAAGCAGCTCAAACATGTGATGAGCTTCAATCCTCTCGTGTCGATGGGCACTTGAACCCTAACTCAGGCTGAGGATTGACTCTCTTGCATTAAGAGAGTCTTGACGACAACTAAGATAAAGGAATGGTAGAAAATCACCATAGCCACTTTCCTGTTGGATGGAGATGCGAGACTGTGGTGGGAAGAGTTGGAGCTACATCTCTTAGTTGGAAGACAACTCACCGATGTCTCGATGGTGGAGTTCTCGAGATTATTCATGGCTAGATACCTCTCCTAGGCATAGAGGATCGACATGGAGAAACAATTACAGAGACTAACGCAGGGATAAAGTAGCATGTATGAGTATCTCCACGAGTTCATAAGGTTGGGACGTTATGCTGGCTCAACATTGGTTGACGAGGAGCGTAAGACCAACCAGTTCTACGAGGTTCTGCATGATGACCTAAGGCTACTGCTCTCTTGGCCTATGACGCAGGGTTTCCTAACTCTGGTCAATACCGCCCGATCTCTGGAGAAAGATATGAAGAGAGTTCAAGATAAGAAGGACTCAAGCTGGAAGAAGTCTGAGTTCAAGGTGTCGATCTCGTCAAAGTTTGGGTTTCGTAAGTTGAATAAGAAGGCGAGGACTTTGGGTCCAGCCCCACCTTTGTGTGTGTTTGGAGCTACTACAGTGCGAGGATCGATTACTTTCTATAATTGTGACAAGCAGGGATACATGGCCCGAGACTGTTGGAATGGGCGCCCAAAGTCAGAGAAGAAGCCTGGAGCAACTTATGCGGAGAAGGGAAAGATAGTGGATTCAACTGCATCCCACTACGCTCCAGCCTAGCCTAGAGTTTACAACCTTGGCCAACAGGAGGCCATAAAGTAGGCTGATGTGGTGACAGGTATGATTTAATTAATAATACGTTTAGCTTTGTATACTTGTTGCCTTAAGCATGTTAGCATATGAATTATTATGCTAGGCTTTGTTTTGATCTTTAATTGCCCAACGAGGGCACTGTTTGATATGGGAGCTTTGTACTCCTTTTTGTCCGAGGAATTTGTATCGCGCATCAGAGTGCCTTCTTTGATGGAAAGGGATAAATTGGATGTGTTGCTGCCTAATGGGTGTTCTATGTACGCGGATAGAGTTTGCTGCGTGAAGGTATAGATTGGGAGTCAAGAGTTTGACTTGCAAGCGTCACTACTACCGATAGTGGATTTTGAAGTTGTCTTTGGCATGGACTTGCTCTCGGAGTAGTGTGCGTACATTGATTGCAATCGCAAGGTGGTCAGACTAGGAGTGGATATAGAGCGTGAGATGACATTCTATTACATGAAGGGATCGAGCAAGACTTTGATGTCTTGTCTCCAAGTTGTTAAGGCAGTTCGTAGTGGTGCAGAACTATTTTTCACGCTATTGGAGGATTTGAAGCCCAAACCAGGTTTGGATAATATCCCAGTTGTATTAGAGTTTCCTAACATTTTTCCTGAAAACCTCCCTGGAGCTCCGCCTCAACGAGAGAACGACTTCACTATTGATCCAGTGCCAGGTGCCAAGCCAGTTGTGTCACGCTCACTATACCGCTTAGCACCTAAGGAGATGGCAGAATTGAAGGTACAACTTCAAGAGCTATTAGATCAAGGGTATGTGCGTCCAAGTTCGTCACCTTGGAGCGTGTCGGTCCCTTTTGTTAAGAAGAAGGACATAAGTTTATGGCTGTATATTGATTACCCAGAGTTGAATAAGCTGACAGAGAAGAATAGATATCCGATCCTGAGGATTGAGGATCTGTTCGATCAGCTGGTCGGGTCGACTGTGTACTCGAAGCTAGATTTGAAATTTGGGTACTATCAGCTGAGAATAAGGGAAAATGACATTCCCAAGACGGCTTTTAGCACATGTTATGGGCACTATGAGTTCACGTCATCCCATTTGGGATGACGAATGTGTCATCCGTGTTTATGGATTTGATAAACAGGATGTTTAGAGAGTACCTGGACCATTTCATGATAGTCTTCATCAATGATATACTGGTGTACTCACAGTGTGAGGATGATCATTTCAAGTATCTAAATATTGTATTAGAGACACTAAGGAGGAACAATCTGTATGCCAAGTTCTCCAAATATGAGTTTTGGCTGTCCTCGGTAGCATTCCTTAGTCATGTAGTGAGTGGAGTGGGAATTGCGGTAGATCCGGCAAAGATAGTTGCGATACAGGAGTGGCCTGTGTTGTCTACTGTGGTGGAAGTTTGCAATTTTCTGGGGCTTGCCGGCTATTACAGGCACTTCGTGGAGAACTTCTCGCGGATAGCATTGCCCGTCACTATACTGACAAGGAAGGATCAGAAGTTTGTTTAGTCGCCGGAGTGCGCACAAGATTTTTAAGAACTAAAGTGTCATCTGACAATGAAGCGTGTCTTATTTTCTCCATGTGGTTCGGAGGGCTATGAGATTTACAGTGACGCCTCTAAAAGTGCATTAGGCTGAGTTCTGCTTCAGCACGGGAAGGTGATAGCCTATGGATCATGTTAATTGAAGGTGCATGAGAGGAATTACCCTGTAGATGATTTGGAGTTGGCGACCATAGTATTCGCTCTCAAGCTTTTGAGGCATTATCTGTATGGGGTAAAGGTCTATATTTATTCAGTTCACAAGAGCTTGAAGTATCTGATAGACCAGAAGGGCCTGAACATGCGTCAGCGAAGGTGGATAAAGTTCCACGGGGACTACACCTACAAGATTCACTATATTCCCGAGAAGGGGAACGTCATGGCAGATACTTTGAGCTGTAGAACTACTGAACAAGCCAATTGGTTACAGATGTATGACAAGTGGCTTATTCGAGATTTGGTAGCCATGGAAATCTCTTGTGTTGACAAGGGATCTAGTGCAAACGCATATTTGAGTTGGACGGAGGTTCAATATGACCTCGCAGACAAGATTAATCAGGCCTTGGAGTTGGACGTTATCTTGAAACGTCACTGGGAGGAAGTCGTTGATGGGTTTAACGACCAGTTCTCTATCGATGATGGCCTTTTATGAAAAGACTGCCAATTGTGCATCCCTAGTGTGGGGAAGTTACGAGAAGAATTACTGTACGAGGCGCATTTATCAAAGTATTTGATTCACCCTGGGAGCACTAAGATGTTCATGGATATGAAGAAACTATTCGGGTGGCCTAGTATGAAGAAATAAATAGCGTTATATGTGGCGAAATGTCAGACGCATTCCTTGGTAAAGGCCGAATGCCAGAAGCCTGGCGGATTCCTAAATCCTTAACTATACCGGTGTGGAAATTTGATGAAATCTCCATGGATTTCATGCACTGTTTGCCGAGATCGCACATGGGGAACGACACCATTTGGGTGGTCATTGATCGTTTAACGAAGGTATCACATTTCAAACCCAATAGGAAGGATGATTCAGTGGAGAAGATGGCGAAGCTTTATGTGGACAGCATAGTCCGTTTGCACGGCGTACCACGGAACATCGTTAGTGACCGAGATGGTCGGATCACGTCTAATGATTGGAGGCTTATTTATTAGTTGTTGGGTACCAAGTTGAATTTCAGCACGGATTTTCACCGACAAACAGATGGTCAGACTGAAAGGGTGAATAGGACAATGGAAGATATACTTCGTATGTGTGCTTTGGATTTTGGGAAAATGTGGGAGGACCATCTTTTTATGATTGAGTTCGCGTATAATAACAGCTACCAAGCAAGCATTTAGATGGCGCCTTTTGAGGCTCTGTACGGTAGAAGATGTTGTACTCTATTATTTTGGGTGGAAATGGGAGAATCGAAGCTGTACAATCGAAGGGATGTTGAAGATGCTACTTCAACGATACAGTTGATTCGAGAACGGCTACTTATTGCTCAAGATAGGCAGGACAAGTATTATAATGCCAAGCATCGGAACGTGGAGTTTGCGGCGGGTGATTGGGTATACCTTAAGATAAAAACGTTTAAAGGCGTATCGAGGATTCGACGCTTAAAGAAGCTTAGTCCGAGGTATGTTGGGCCTTTTGAGATCTTGGAGCGTGTTGGTGAAGCCGCATATGGTTTGGCTCTTTCGGTGGAGTTGAGTGGTTTGCATAATGTATTTCACATCTCAGTGCTGCGGAAGTCTATTTAAGAGCCTACTCAAGTGATTGCTGCGAATCAAGTGCTGATCAATAATGGGTTGATGACGAAGGTCAAGCCCATTTTGATCGCAGATGCAGCGGTTAAGTAGCTACAAAACAAATCCATTAAAATGGTAAAGATCCTTTTGGACAACTGTGGCCGAGAAGAGCTGTCTTGGGAGTATGAGCAAACTATGAGGGAGGAGTTCCCTGAGCTTTTTCACTGAGGTAATCAGTTGTACTGTTTCCTTTTTGTATTTTCCTGTAACGTCAAATTTCGGGACAAAATTTATTTGAGTAGGGGAGATTTGTAACGCCCCAAATTCCTTAAGGCAGGAAATATTTCTCCGAAGGTTATCGCCCGTCGGTAACTGTTTACCGCGTGGCGGTAGCTGGGGAATTATTCTAACAGAGCTCTCGGGAAGCTATCGCCCGATGATAGTGATACTGCTGACAATAGCTAGGTCAATTTAATTGGTGAGGCTCTCGGGATCCTACCGTGTGGCGGTAGTCGATAGCGCGTGGCGATAGCAGCGGGTGTCGTGCCATAACCGATGATGCCTATCGCGCAGCGTTAGCGTCCTATCGCATGTCGATAGTGAAAATATAACAGCGTGTCAATGTGGAGGCCTGTGGTTGGCTGGCCTGGGCAGTTACACACAAAATGAGGAGGTACTCACGACGGTAGCTAATTACCGTGCGGCGGTAGCTCGGTTTATATGGCTGGTTCGACCATTTTCACTTCATTTCTTTTGGAGTTGAGGTCTTAGTTTGGTTTTCTTGGAGGAGCAGTGCCGTCAAAAGAGAGACTACGCCGCTAGTTGGGATTAAGAGCTCGATTCACAGGACGAGTCTGAATCTATGGAGGCTAGATCGTTGCGGTCGTGTTCATCTTTCTAGAGTCTTTGGCATAACACCGAATAGAGAGCAAAGGGTCTCTACTTAGACATGTGAAGTCCTCTTCCTTTTGCATAGGAAACTCTCTCCCGCAAGTGTGTGGTGAGCATGAGGTCTTCCTTCGGGTAGATTCGGAGTATTCCCGTAGTTTTGCATATAGAGTTCAGAATCAAAGTACGAACATAAGCATGGTGTGTGAAGCCCATCCGGACAAGTTGGTCTGGATTGGTGATGTTTTTCATTATGCTTGTTATTGCCGGAGAAGACTCCATGATGTTTGTCTTTTGGGTTTCTACGCGGTAGATTGCAGCAGGGAACCTTGGGGACTAACTCCAAGGAGCACCCGAAAAATTGGGTAGAATCGCATTTCTGCCAGGTACCGTGCGACGGTAGTGCTACTGCCGACAGTAGATCCTTAAGAGCTTTGTTTGAGGGCTATGCCGTGAAGACCTAGGGATAGTGTTTGAGGCCTGTGTCATGGAGACCTGGGGCCAGTGGTGTGGGGCTAAAAGCTTTGAGAGTCCAGCTTGGTGGCCTGAGAGCCATCCGTTCAACATAACATAGTTATGAAATGTCTGGATAAATGGGAAGGGGGAGGCTGACCTGTGTCGTGGCTTTTTGCGCTCTACGATGTGAGCCCAGGGTGTGTGGCCATTCATGCCTATGACTGTGGTGAAGTGTGCTTAAATTTGCACTTTCATTGCTATGTTATGTTTAGCTAATATATTACAGGGATGGAGCACTTCTGCCCCGAGTAAGATGTGGGGTCGTTATAGTTTGGTTAGCTTTAGCTGACCGTTTACTTTTTTTACCACCGTCCGGTGGATTGTTCGTATGCAGGAATAGGTGAGCCGAGTGGCAAGTAGCGGGCTGAAGACCTTGTTGCAGTGCTTGCCCTTGATGGCCAAAGCAAAGTGTTTTCTTTTACTATTTTCATGTGTGGCCGGCTTGCGTGCCAAAGTTTGTAAAACACTTATTTTTTAAGTAAATAGTTGTAAGGACATAAGGCCGAGACGCTTTGTGTATTTTTACTTTAAATCCTGTCTTCGAATATTGTGGACATTCATGTTTATTGATGGGTTCATTAAACTTATTTAAAAGCTTCCGCTAGAATGCTCTGTGTTAGGATTCAAAATCTCATTATAGTAAATTGGTATTAATATATAACTCCACTGACTGTCCGTGGAATATGGCATGGGGCCCTGACCGGACCTTCTGTTATATCCCATGCGACGGATGGGGGTGTTACAGTAGGACTTGGAGGAAGTCTGAGAGATCCTTAGGGATATGTGTTGTAAGCTTATTGAGCTGAGATTGGAGAAGATTGCCTTGTCTAACACACTGTTAGAAAGTTGGGAGGGATAGTGGATGTACCCATACCTTGGGGAACCACTATAAATACTGGTGTGTTGTGTCTCTTTCTTGAAAGATAACTAAAATAACTGAACACTCAACACACCAGAACAAAAAGATAGTCTTAAAGACTAAGAAATCTATTCACCCCCCCTCTAGATGTATAACTACTCTTGAAACAAAGAATTTCAAGTGGTATCAGAGGGAGGTTGTTCAAAAAGGACTTAACAGTCAGAATAGATCTCGAAGAGTAGCTAAAGATTATCCTTATAGGTTTAGGGAGAACCATAAGGAGTTGAGCTCAATGAAGCTTCCAGTCTGCAGAAAGGAAAACTTTTGGATTTGAAAAGAGAGGGTCAGACTACTCATGGAAGCCTCAGACTCTAGGATCTTCATTACAGTCCAAGAAGGACCTTTCATCCCCATGAATGTCTCTGTCCTAGATGCCAAAGTCCAAACTCCAAAGAAATACACTGAAATGACTAAGGATGAAGTCATCTTGGCCATTATGGATAAGAGGGCATAAAATATCATTGTCAGTGGCATAGGTGACTCCACCTTCCAAAACTTAGTTCACTACAAGACATCGAAAGAGATGTGTGACTCTCTTATTATTTAAATGGAAGGGACAGAGGAGGTGAGGGATGACAGGAATTGCATCCTGAATCAATAATATGAAGCCTTCAAACAAGGCAGGAAAGATTCCATAGCTAAATATTATGAGAAGTTCTTCATAATAGTGAATAGTCTTATCATCTATGGTAGAAAGTTCACTAATTATGAGCTGAATGACAAGTTCATGAGATCCCTAAATAAGGAATGAGACATCAAGATTCGTATTATCAAACAAGTTGGCAACTTGGCCAACACATTGCCCCAGAATCTGTTTGTGAAGCTGCTATCCAATGAGATGCAACTAAACTCCAAGAAGGCTGAAGAGGATGCTGCCAGATCTCTTAACAAAGAGAAGTCATTGGGCTTAAGAGTTGAATCCACAAGAAGAAGCAGGGAAAAGACTCATTCTCCTCCAAGGAGAGTTGTAGAGTCAGAATGCTCAGATCCCAGCTCCTCTGGAACTGAGCTATAAGATGGAGAACTGACACTATTCTTTAAGTAGTTCAAGAAGTTGCTGAGCAGGAGGAGACAATGGAAGAACAAAGGCTCTTCTAGCTCCACCTCAATGAAGCCCTACTCTAGCAAGGACAAATCTAGAAATGACCCCTCTGGGGAAAGGTATGACTCCAAACAGAACAAATATGTTAAGACTAATGTTGTTTGTTACTATTACAATAAGAGTGGACATATTATTGCTGACTGTCCAGTTAAAAGGAAGGAGTAGATGAAGTTTGAAGGCAAAAAACATCACAGGGACAAGAAGACTTAAAAGAGCTTCTTGGCCAAGAAGAAAGTAAGCCTATCAGACAGTGATTCTGAGTCTTCAAAATCAGATGAAGAGGAGGGCTACATTGGTCTCGTGTCCATTGAAGAAGAGGTTAAACATCCTGCTGCCCCATCAGGCTTAAGGGCCCCACTATTCTCTGTTGATAGTGATTGTGAAGAGGATGAGGAATTCAGTCTCATGGCTCTATCAGAAGAAAATCAGGACAATGCTATTCCTGATGAGGTACACTCTATCCCTAGCTCTCCCTCTATCTGTGCGTCTGGCTTAGACTCTGATGCATCAACTTCCTCTAGTGAGGATGAGGGATCAGATTTTAAAGATGATCTCAATCAATTTATTTACAAGTATGGTGCAATTCTGGATGCTTTAAAGAAGATCACGAGACTTATTAAGAAACAAGCTGAGGAGATTGTCTCTCTACAACAAGCTGCTTCTCTGTAGTCTGAGTCAGCACACTTACTTGCTCAGATGAGGAGGAAAGTTAGTCAGCTGAAGACAATCTCAATTATCCATATTGGTACCATTATCCAGAAGAACAAGATCATCTTGGATCTTGAAGAGAAGCTTCTCATGGAGAAGAAGATTGTGGCTGAATTCTCTAGGCCCAAAACAGTGCTTCCACTGATTGACTCCTTTACCTCTAAAAAGGATAAGAGAGGTTTGGGGTTTAAGTGGAAATTTGGAGTTTCCCATTCCAAAGGGTAAGGCAAAGCTCCTGTGGTGCCTCAGACAACCTTTCACAAGGTAATCCTCCCTTCTAACAGGTATGACCAGGACAACATGTATGGTCATTGGAAGAATGTGAATTCTTCTTGTAAGAATATAAGGGTATCTTACAATGGAAGGATAAAGGGCATAGGTTTTAGTGCACTGAACGCTCTTGAAAGAATTCAATAATGAACAACTAATCACTTAGAGGGGGGGGGGTGTGAATAGGTTCAATTTTTTATAATAGACAGTTTTAGGATTTCTAACTAGCAAATCTACTTATCCAATCATTCAAGCATCACAAATAATATGAGTAAGCAAAACATAGCACAGAGACACACAAATTTATAGTGGTTCCCCAATATTTGGGTACATCCACTTTCCCCCTTCGCCTATCTAGCAATGAACTAGATTCAGACCAACTTCCACTTTTCTCAGATCCACAGATCTTACCACTCAGAACCCTTCATGGTTCCTACAACTAAGGCTTCTTCAAGTCCTATAGCTCAGATCCTTCCCAAGAACCCTACCTCAGAGTTTTCCAACTCCTACCTCAGGTAACATGCCCTACCTCAGCCCTTATAATTACAGGCTAATCACTCAGAAAGATATACTTTCCTACACTCAGATCTATATAGATCCTATAGTTGTGATTACAATGTTTTAAGAATTTATTTACCCAGAGAGAGAGAAAATGGGGTAAAGTGTTCTTGACCAAATCTTGGGAGATTGGTCTTCTTCTAATCCTTGCAGCTTTGGATCTGATTCAACCTTACTTAGCTTCTTCAAAGATTCTTGAAAATAGAGAACTAGGTTGAATCTCTCTTGAGCAGATGAAGGTGATCTTGAATCAGCTTCCTTCTTCTCCTTCTTCTTATTATAGAAATGATTCTGTAATCCTTACTGATCTCCCAAGGTTTCTCTTCGTCTCTGTGTTTTTGTGTTGTATCTAATTCTCTTTAATAACACAGTTCTATTTAAAGAAACACAGTAGAGGTAACCGGCTAAACCGGTAGCTGACTGACATCTGACAGTTCTGACATTTGACAACTTTGACAGTTATGCCAGCTGTCACTTCTTAAATCTAGAAATCTGCAACTTGGTCTTTAAAACATCAGACAACATTGAGACAGATCTTGTTCACAATGTGTTAACACAGATTTCAAAATGTGTCGACACAGATTTTGAATGAGTCGACACAACTATTGGATGTCGACATATTGCCTTGATGTAGTCGACAGAATTCAATCTCTGTCGACACAGCTTTCTTCAAAATTGTTGTCAACCCAAGTCCTGGGTGTCGACACATCAGCTTCAGCTTACTGTCAGCACTACTAGTCATAGTATGTCAGCACTAGTCCTGAGTGTCAACACAGTTGATCTTCGACTCAGCATTCAGGATGTCGACTGTGATCATTTAAGTCGACACAGCTTGTGTTGTCTAATATCTGTGTGTCGACACAAGTCCTGTGTATCGACACAGCTAGAGTAGACTGATACTTCTGTGTGTCGACACAAGTCCTGTGTGTCGACACAGTTTTGCTCTTGTTCTCGACACAGCTTCTTCACAAATGTCGACACTGACCGAGTGTCTCGACGCTTTTATACTTAGACAAATTTCTGCATTACTGAGCCTACACAAATAAACTTAAACAAACATCAAATATAAGATGATGTATGTCATTGATTTAAGTGAGGCTTCTCCAAATCTGGTACAATTACCAATGTACCCAATAATCTCCCCCTATTTGGAGAAGTCATAACCACAAGTCAATGATATACACCATTATAATAACCAGCAAAATTAATGATGTACTAACAAACACAGATAAGGTTAATCATTAGGCAAAAAATATATATGTTACAAAGTTAAGCATATGCATCACAGAAACATATAACATATAAATAGATAGAATCAAGCAGATTTACCCAACTAAGAAATTATCCCATCATTTCAAATTATATCTGACTAATAAAATTCAAGAATGTCTAGTAAGAACAACATTATTACATAGTTCTAAATTTTAAGACATAAAAGACTCTAAGTCAGCTTGGGTTCCTTGATCACAATTCCTTTGCCAGGTTGAATCCTTGCTTGTACATTAGCTTCTGTGTCATCAACCAGCTTCTTTCCTTTCTGTTCCTTCTTCTTGAGCTCTTCAGCCTTGATCTTTTGCCTTTCAAAGTATTGAAAAGGCTTTGGGAAATACTTGCTAGGCTCCACCGAGTTAGCAGGTATCTTCCCAACTTTAAGATCTCTTCTGAACTGAAATATGGCATCTTGCCGCTCCTGATATTTACTCCAATCTTGTTCAGAATACCATTTGCCTCTATTATACATATTTTATTTCACTGCTTTCCCAGCAGTCAGAATAATATTCCTAGAGGTTGGACTCCATTGTTCAAAATCAGGCTTTAATTCTGCCTGTTCTCTGAACCTTTTCTTAGAAAACTGAGCTTCTTTTTCTCTTTGAACAACAGCTGCAGGCATTTCAAATTTTTCAAGAATAACATTATGTGCCTCCTATGGAGGGCTATACATTTGGTGAACTGCCTGTTGGATTTCTTCAAAATCAGGAGGATAAATAACTTGAGCTACTTCCTGCTGAACCCCTTCAATATAAGCAGGTTGAATTCTTGATTCAGCAGTGTTATCATTATCACAAAGGGGTGGATAACCGAGTTGCTCTGATGCTATTTGATATCCATTTAGCATGATCTGAGCTTGCTTTGACTAATACTCTATCCCCTTTATGACTTCTCTTTCTACATGATCTCTCAGATCATCCTTTTGAAACCTTACCTAATCAGCCAGATAATTTGTTCCTTCTTTGTAGTAGGTCCTGAACTTCTTCTGGTGATCAGAAATAGCTGTTTGAGATGCCTGGATTGCTGTTTGGACAGCTCCTAAATCTTCCATGATTTGCTTGGACACTTCAGTCTTTATAGCAGTGACACTAGTCTCAATTTTTGTTAGAATAGCATGATGTGAGTCTTTGAGATTGTCATTCATTCTAATTTGATTTTACAGGACATAACCTTATTTGACTGCAACATCTGCTATTTCAGTCTTCATCTCCTGGTGTTGCTTGGTCAGGTAGACTACAACATTACCTCCCTTATGGAAGCAATCTGTCATCTCTTTTTTATTTTGATTAACTTCAAATCTGATGGATTTTATATCCTGGGCCAGTTGAAATTGCAGTTCTTTATGAGTCTCATCCACATATTTTTCAAGAGCAAGCCTTTGCTCATCCATCTTTAATTGCAGTTGCACTAAAAGTGAACTAAAGCCTATTGTAGGAGCTGTTGTTGGTGGGGCAGTCTTCAAAGCTTTCTTATAGCCTATTCTTTTCATCCTTATTTCCATTAGTTTTCTCTTCTTTAGATCTGAGGCTTCTTTTTCAGCTTCTGATTCAGAGGAACTAGCTACATCCACAGCCTGAGGCTAGTTATCAGGAAAATGAATTGGGTCAAGGTCTGGTACCTCCCCCTCAATCTGTGCATCTTATTGAAGTATGTCCTGGTTGTCCTTCTAGATATTTGGGAAAGTATCAGATGGGGGAACATTGTCCTCAATAACCCCAATCTTCGCTCCCTGGACATCAGCTTCTGAAACAAAGGTCTCTTTCTCAGTAACTTGAACTAGCTCAGTTTGTGCATCTATCTCATCTACCATAGCAGCATCCTTGTTGATATCCTTGAGAACCTCTAGGATAGTGAGATGAGCTGCTTCACTGTCCATGATAATTTCTGTGAAGTTTCCCCTAGAACTGAGGTCTCTTGAGGATGTGACACTGAATCATCTTCCCTTTGAGGTTGTACTTCATTTACATCCTCTTCAGAACTGAAAACCACAACCTCTTCAGAATCACTAAATGATTCTACAATCTTTGCTGCTGATTTCTTTTTCTTTAATTCTTTTTGATGTTGCATAGGAGCTGGAGTCTCCTTGGTCAGTACCCTGTCCCATCTTGACAAGATTCTAGTGTTCATTCTCCTCATATGATTTATTTTAGCTCTTATAGCTTGATTTAGTATCTCTAGCATTGCTGAGACTAGATACAAACTCAGGATCCTGCCTAGGTTAGGCTTATTGATCCCTTCCTTGATCTTGTTAAAGATTACTGTCGACTTTTCAGTCTTGAGATTGAATATTAATCTTATCATTAGGCTGAACATGAAGGAAGATATCCTGTCAAGTCCCCCTGTCTTGCACAGTATAACCTTTCCAACCACTTCAGAAAGAAATTTCCCTTGAGAATTTATTCCTTTCCTGTTCATAGAGGATCCAATCTTTGTGGCTGTATTCAGACCACACCATTGAAGTCCCTCTGCTATCTTGTCGGAATCAACCTCTTCTTCTTCTTTGAGCGACGGTAGTTGGAGTACCTTGCTCAGACTTTTAGAATTAAGCTTTATCTTCATCCCAAGAACTATTGACCTAATCTTATTTCTACTTGAATCCATCTTTGCGTCGGAGAAGAATTCAATTACTTCTTTCTTCCATATCTTGGTTGGTTCTGAGACCATAAATTCTAGTCCAGCGTCAGTGACTAGGGTGATGACTTTCTGAATTTCTTGAGAAGCATCGTTGAAGGCATTACGAATCAGTTCGTAACCCTCGTTGGTGTTTTCTTCCAACTTTAGCGCATTGAATGTTGAAGGAAGAGAGATTGAGGATGGTTGAGAGGAGATCGAGCCCTCGACACAGAAGTTCAATCTCTTGAGAAAGCTAAGTCGCGTGGTCGACTAATTCTCGTTCTAACCTATTTATAGGGTTTTAAATTTGGAAGGTCAAACGACGTGCCAAAATATTTTATGTCAACACCTTGTGTTGACACAGAAGTTAACATCTCGACACGAATGATAGGGATTCAACACTATTATTTGTCGACACCACTATATAGGAGTCGACATATAAGACTTGACATTGTTGTGTCGACACCTTGATTTAAGGTATTGACAGAAGTATGTCGACACATAGATGTAAGATGTCGACAACATTGTGTCAACACTTTCCTTTTAATGTCGACCAACTTATTGTTGATGTCAACATGAATTCTTAACTTAGCCAATATCTGAGGATATTTCCTTTAACGAGTTTATACATTGACTTAATCAATATCTAGCATTCCTAGCTCAATCTTAAAGTTATTGAACTTAGTTTCGTCCATAGGCTTAGTGGATATGTCAGCTATTTGTCTATCTGTAGTGACAAACTCTAAACAGATGTCATTTTTCTCTACATGTTCTCTTATAAAGTGATACCTAATTTCAATATACTTTGTTCGGCTATGTGAAATAGGATTTCTAGCAATGGAAATAGCACTTGTAGAGTCACAATATAAATGTGTTTTACTTAGCTTGATGTCATAATCTTCTAACTAATGCTGCATCCACAATAGTTGTGCACAGCAACTTCCTGCAGCAATATACTCTGACTCAGCTGTAGAAATGACAACACTTGTTTGCTTTTTGCTGCTCCATGACACCAATCTTCCACCTAGGAATTGACAAGTACCTGTGGTACTTTTCCTATCTTCTTTGCATCCTGCAAAATCTGCATCTGAAAATCTAGTTAATAGGAAATCTCTATTCCTAGGGTACTAAAGACCTAGATCTTGTGTTACCTTAAGATATCTCAGAATTCTTTTTACAGCAGAATAATGTGAATCTTTAGGGCATGCTTGATACTAGCACAGACACATGTTGCATACATGATGTCAGGCCTACTAGCAGTCAAGTAGAGGAGGGAGCCAATTATCCCTATATACAAAGTCTCATTAACAGGTTTTCCTACTTCATCTTGGCATATAGACATACTTGACCCCGTTAGAAGTTTGATGGTGGATGTTGTATCCATATCACATTTCTTTATCAACTCCTTGGTGAACTTAGACTGTGATATGGACAAGCCATCATCAGTCTATTTTTTTTTGAAGTCCAAGAAAGAACTTTAACTCACCTATACAGCTCATTTCAAATTTCCCTTGCATAAGTTTAGCAAATTTCCTACAAAAGTTGTTTTCAGTAGGTCCAAAGATTATGTCATCAACATAAATTTGAACTAGTACGATCTTGCCTTTGGATTCCCTAAGAAATAGAGTTTTGTCTATTTTCCTTCTTGAGAATTTATTATCAATGAGGACGGTAGACAATGTCTCATACCAAGCCATAGGAGCCTGTTTCAACCCATAAAGGGCTTTCTTAAGTCTATAGACATAGTTTTGAAAATGTGATCAACAAAACCTGATGGTTGTTCTACATATACTTCTTCCTTCAAGTCTCCATTCAAAAATGCTGACTTGACATCCATCTGGTAGACATTGAATTCTTGATAGGCTGCATAGGCAAGGAATAGTCTTATGGCCTCCAACCTTGCTACAGGAGCAAAAGTTTGGTCATTGTCTATCCCTTCTTCCTGCCTGTAACCTTTAACTACCAGCCTTACCTTATTTTTGATTATGATTCCATTCTCATCCAACTTATTCTTGTAGATTCATTTTGTTCCAATGACATTGTGTCCTTCTGGTCTAGGAACAAGTTTCCATACTTTGCATCTCTTGAACTTGCTCAGTTCTTCTTGCATGGCACATATCCAGTGAGAATCCTTAATAGCTTCCTCAAACTTCTTAGGTTCCACCCGGGACAGAAAGCTTGAACATTGTACAGTGTTCATGCTCTTGCTCCTTGTCATTACACCATGTCTAGCATCACCAATTATTTGGTGAGCTGGATGATACTTTAGATATCTCATTGCTTGAGGCATCCTTTCTACAACAGTCTATTCTTTAGTGTCTTCAACTTCCATTTATGGAATATTATCAGCTTGCTATTCTAGAGCTCCCCCTTGACAGCATCCATCATCTTCTGTATTTTCTTCTACTGTCTTTACTTCTTTAATGGATAGCATCTCTAATTTGTCCTTTAGACCTACAGAACTAGATGAAATGCTAGGCGTCTCATTGTTAATAAACATAGATTCATCAAAAACTACATGGACAGATTCTTATACAACTTGTGTAGTCAAGTTATAGACCCTATATGTCCTACTGTTGTTATTATACCCAAGAAGGATTCCCTCTTGCAACTTGGCAGCAAACTTAGTCAAGTGAGACTTACGATTGTTATGTATATAGCACTTACTACCAAAGATCCTAAAATAGGATAGGTTTGGTTTTCTACCCTTCTAAATCTCATAGGGAGTCTTCTTATGACTTTTAGTGATAGAGGCCCTATTGAGGACATGACATGCAGTGTTTACTGCCTCTGCCCAAAAATATTCTGGAAGATAAGTATCAATTAGTAGGGTCCTACAAGCCTCTATTAGAGTTCTATTTTTCCTTTCAGCAATACAATTTTGCTGAGGTGTTCTAGGTGAGGAAAACTCCTGATGAATCCCAATACTTTCATAGAACTTTGTAATGCATTCATACTGAAATTCAGTCCCATGGTCACTTATGATTTTGACCACTGTACTGTTAAATTCATTCTGTATCTGCTTAACAAAGGTATGAAAAACATCAAGTGTTTAACATTTCTACCTTATGAAGAACACCCATGCAAACCTGGAAAAGTCATCTACTACTACCAATGTATAGGCTTTCCTACCTTGACTATGAACTGGCATAGGACCAAACAAATCCATATGCATAAGGTAAAGAAACCTAACTGAATCTTTGGTATCAAGGCTTTTAAAAGAGGATCTAGTCTGCTTGCCCTTTTGACATGCTGAATAGATACTCTCCTTGACACACTTGACTTTAGGACCATTCCTGACTAGATAACCACTGAAGAGTTTTCCTATTGTCTTGTAGTTTAGATGAGCTAGCCTCTTGTGCCATTGTACACAGTGAGTGGCTTTCTCATCTACAACTAGACAAATAAGAGAATCTCTTCTCAAACATTCAAAATCTAGACAATAAACATTTTATCTCCTAGTGCCAGATAAGATGACCCCTTGGTCATTAGAATTTCTTATTTGGCACTTATCCTTGAGGAAAGAAATGTCATAGCCAAGATCACATAATTGGCTTATGCTTATCAAGTTATGTTTCAAACCTTTCACATAGGCCACTTATGTGATAGTGACTAGACCATTTGTAATCTTACCAAAACCTTTTATAATCCCACTTTCTGAACCTCCATAGATGACTTTGGGTCCATTGTTAGTTGGAATAAAGTCCTTTAACATCCTCTTTGTTCCAGTCATGTGCCTGGAACAACCACTATCAAAGTACCATATGGGGGTATGAATACTTGGACTCACTTGCATAGAATAAGACTATCTAACCTTAGGACCCCAATTTTTATTGGGTCCAAGGCACTGGTTAGACTGAAAATTCATTTGTCTACCTAAAACTTTACTGACAGGTAGACTATCCCTATTGAAACTATCATTGAACCATCAGTTAATGGCAAAGTGACCCACCTTGCCATAACACCAGCACTCATACTTATTATACCTCCTCTTAAGTACTGGTCTGACAATATTGTTGTCTTTAGTTCTTCAATCTGATGGTATAACAGTTCCTTTTCCTAGTCTATCAGTCAAAACCTTCTTGTGAATTGGTCTAGCAGTAGATGTACTTGGGATATCCTGAGTCTTAACAACAGCATTCTTATTTTCAGAGTGAATGCTCCTGATTGCTTCAGTGATGCCCATATTAGTCCTGCTATCTGACTTCCTTTTTGACTGGTTCTGGTCTGTAAGACCTTGGAAGTGAACTGTTTGTTTTTGTTTGAGTGATGGGGCTGGGACACCAAACACAAATTGTCCAGAATGGGCAAGTTGAGTTTTCTTATGAGCTGCCATATAATCACTTGCACCCTTGCCATTCTCAATCTCACAGTGACCATAATTGCATTCATGGTCATACCTGTTTGATGGCTGATCAACCTTCTTAAAAGATATAGGGGGCATTGAGGCTAGTTGTTGTACTGGAGCTTTTCCTTTACTTTTAGATATGGCGACTCTAGTTCTACCTTTGTAACCTAGTCCCTTCTTACCCTTTTGGATGGAGAAGGAATCTATTAAAGGTAAAACTATACTAGGTTTAGAAAATTTAGCCACTAATTACCTCTCCTTTTGAAGTCTGCTTTCAAGATTCCTGATATGATCATTCTTGAAAGTAATAGTACCCATCTGAATAACAGTTATGTTCTTCAGTTTACTAACTTCTTTTATCT
This sequence comes from Platanthera zijinensis, assembly GCA_039513925.1. Lineage (NCBI taxonomy): Eukaryota > Viridiplantae > Streptophyta > Magnoliopsida > Asparagales > Orchidaceae > Platanthera > Platanthera zijinensis. The sequence continues at coordinate 69,226,548 of CM077095.1, read as the reverse complement.
TCAGATCCCTCACTTTTGTTGACTCTGAAGTAGCCAATTTCAGAGAGGCATTCTCCTTTGCCAACTTTTTGGCTAGGATCCTGCTTTCCTTAAATGCTTTCAGGAGCTCACCATAATCATCAATCAGTTGATTGATGTCTCCCTCAGATTCAGAACCATCATCACCTTTTTTAGTTGATGCTTCTGATTCTGGACTAGATATATATACAGATCTAGATGGTGAGGAATGTACCTTATTAGGACCAGGCTGATCCTGGTTGTCTCCTTCCTCATCAATTCCTAACAGACAAAAGCAATGATTGTCTTCTGTCCTTGAATTGATGTCATCCAGCATCTGCAGGAATTCAGTCTCCACAAAATCTACTTCTGCTGAATATAGCTCAATATAGGTCTCAGCATCATCTTCTCTTTCTGATTCTGATGAAGATGAATCAGTCCAACTTTTTTCTTTCTGGGAACCAAAGGACTTTTCCTTCTTGCCCTTCTGGTGCTTCTTCTTGTCTCCTGATTCCTTTCTTTTCACAAGACAGTCAACTATGACATGTCCTGGTTTACTGCAGCAATAACAAACTATTTTAGAAGAAGTTTGTTTACTAGTTTTTGAGCCATACCTGTCCTCTTTAGAGGATTTCTTCTTTCCTTTGTAGTAATCATCCTTGGGGTAAGAAAATGTGGATGTCCTGCTTCTCCAGCTCTTTTTCTTTACAAATCTCTGGAACTGTCTGGTGGAAGCAGTAAAGTCTTCATCAAAATTGTGACCATCTGATGTGCTAGTGTCTAAGCTTTCAGTTTCTGTCTCAGCAACCTCCTTGGGAGGAGAAGGAGACTTTCTCCTACCCTTTCTTGTGGCCTTAACTTTGAAAGCAACAGACTTATCCTTGATTGAAGACTTGTTACATTTCTACTCCTCTTTCCTTGCATTAAACTGCATTTCATAGGACAGCAGTTTACCAAACAGTTTTAGTGGAGGTGTATCAGCTAATCTAGCCACTTCTCTTATGGCACAAATCTTAGTCTCCCAATCTTTGGTTAATGACCTGAGGAATTTGTAATTTAGCTCATATGTACTGAATACCCTTCCATAAGTCATTAGTTCATTCACTATCCTAAAGAATTTCTAATAACATTCTGCAATGCTATCAGTCTTGGCCTGTCTAAAGCTCTCATACTCCAGATTGAGCATAGACTTTCTGCCATCTCTAACTTCTTTAGTTCCTTCCATGTAGACAACTAGTGTGTCCCACATTTCTTTTGATATTTTGCAATGGACCAGATTCTTAAAAAGTTGAATCATTTATGACACTAACTGTTATGTTTTGTGCCCTTTTGTCCATAGTAGCCAAGATGATCTCATCCTTAGTCCTCTCTTCATAGATCTTAGGAGTGGATTTATTGGCATCAAGAACTGATGTTTTCATAGGTATAAAGAGACATTCTTGAACTGTAATATAAATTTTTGGATTAGATGCCTCCATGAACAATTAGGCTCTTTCTTTCCAGATACTAAAATTTTCTTTCCTGCATATGGGAAGTTTCATTGAACCAAGCTCTTTCTGATTCTCACTTGATCCCATTTTGAATATCTGTAATTGCCTTGGAGATAAGCTTTGACTGTTAAGTCAAATTTTGAGCAACCTCCCTCTGATACCATTTAAAAGAATTCAATAATGAACAACTAATCACCTAGAGTGGGGGGGGGGTGAATATGTTCAATTCTTTAAAATAGGCAGTTTTAGGATTTCTAACTAGCAAATCTACTTATTAAATCATTCAAGCATCACAAATAATCAGAGTAAGAAAAACATAGCACAGAGACACACAAATTTATAGTGGTTCCCCAATATTTGGGTACATCCATTTCCCCCTTTGCATATCTAGCAATGAACTAGATTCGACCCAACTTCCATTTTCTCAGATCCACAGATCTTACCACTTAGAACCCTTCCAGGTTCCTACAACTCTGACTTCTTCAAGTCCTACAGCTCAGATCCTTCCCAAGAACCCTACCTCAGGCAACATGCCCTACCTCAGCCCTTATAATTACAGGCTTACCACTCAGAAAGATAGACTTTCCAACACTCAGATCTATATAAATCCTACAGTTGTGATTACAATGTTTTAAGAATTTCTTTACCCAGAGAGAGAGAAAATGGGGTGAAGTGTTTTTGACCAAATCTTGAGAGTTTGGTCTTCTTCTGATCCTTGCAGCTTTGGATTTGATTCAACCTTACTTAGCTTATTCAAAGCTTCTTTAAAATAGAGAACTAGGTTGAATCTCTCTTGAGCAGATGATGGTGATCTTGAATCAGCTTCCTTCTTCTCCTTCTTCTTATTACAAAAATGATTCTGTAATCCTTACTGATATCGCAAGATTTCTCTTCGTCTCTGTGTTTTTGTGTTATATCTAATTCTCTTTAATAATATTGTTCTATTTATAGAAACACAACAGAGGTAACCAGCTGAACTGGTAGCTGACTGGCATCTGATAGTTCTGACATCTGACAACTTTGACTGTTATGCCGCTGTCACTTCTTAGATCTGGAAATCTGCAACTTGGTCTTAAAAACAGCAGACAACATCGAGACAAATCATCTTAACAATGTGTTGACACTGATTTCAAAATGTGTCGACAAAGATTTTGAATGTGTCGACACAGCTATCTGGATGTCGACACATTGCCTTGATGTAGTAGACAGACTTCAATCTCTGTCGACATAGCTTTTCTTCAAAATAGTTGTCAACCCAAGTACTGGGTGTTGACATATCAGCTTCAGCTTAGTGTCAACACTACTAGTCATAGTGTGTCGACACTAGTCCTTAGTGTCGACCCAGTTGATCTCCGACTCAGCATTCAAGATGTTGATTGTGATCATTTAAGTCGACACAGCTTGTGTTGTCTGATATCTGTGTGTCGACACAGCTTTGCTCTTGCTCTCGACACAGCTTCTTCACAAGTGTCGACACTGACCGAGTGTCTTGACGCTTTATACTTAGAAAAATTTCTGCATTACTGAGCCTGCAAAAATAAACTTAAACAAACATCAAATATAAGATGATATATGTCATTGATTTAAGTGTGGCTTCTCCAAATCTGATACAATTACAAATGTACCCAAAAACTTCCCATGAGGAAATCTAGAGGGCCCATCATAGACCATTTGTGTTTGGTGTTCCAGCCCCCACACTCAAGGATAAGGTAGTGTCCCATTCTCAAGCTCCTCTAGCAAAAACCTTGACCAAGGGGAAGTCAGTCAGTAAGGATCACTTTGCTGTCTCTGATGCAATCAACAACATCTCAACTGCAAAGAAGACTACTGTTGATAAAACTAAGAGCAAGCCATGCGGATCCTCTAGAAGACTTACCTTTAGTCAGATTCTTGTTGAAAGAAATAAGAAGATAGCTACTGCTCTCTCTTCTAAACAGACATCTATTGACAGCTTGCACTCCACAAGGGCTGTTCAGAAGAGGAGATACAACATTCATGAATGTTGGTGTTGTGGTAAAGTGGGTCACTTTGCCATAGATTGTTGGCACAACCCTAGTGTGCCATGGGCAAGGGTGAGTCTTCCTGTCAGAAGTGCTGTAGGTAGACATGTTCATTTTCAGGCAAACAAGAACAAAGGACCCAATCCCTTTTGGGGTCCTAAGGTAAACTAAACTGTGTTTGTAGGATAGTCCAAGTACCCATGCAATGCCAATAGGATACTTGGACAGTGGATGTTCCAGACATTTGACTAGAACAAGGAGCCACCTGAAGGATTATACTCAAGTACCTATGGTGATCTTTGGAGGTTCAGGCAGAGGAGTCACCAAGGGTTAAGGTGTGATCACCAATGGCATAGTCTTCATCACAAAAGTTGCTTATGTGGAAGGATTTCAATACAATCTAATCAGCATAATTCAACTGTGTGATATGGTCTATGTCATTGTCTTCCACAAGGATGAGTGTCTGATTAAAAGGTCAAGTGACTAAGAGGTCATTTTGATAGACACTAGGAGTGGAAATTGAAAGATAGGGTAAGCTATGAAAACTCTAAAGGGGGGGGGGTGAATAGAGTTATTGAAACCTTTTTAAATTTTTGATGTATTAAAGAATCTTTAATAAAATAAGTTACTATACTATAAGTGTACAAGTGTACAGGTGCAACAAATAAACTAGAGATATATATCTAATCTACAAAACACATATGTATCACAACACAAGCACGGAGAAAAATCACAGCAAACACAGACAACACAAGAATTTTATAGTGGTTCCCCAAACTTGGGTACATCAACTCTTCTACCACCCTAGGTAGGAATCCACTACAGGTTTTGATCAGGTGACTGCCACCAATGGGCTTTTGATCAGGTGCTCAAAAACCAACTCAAGTCTTTTGGAAGGAGACTTGAAACCATAATAATTTTGAAGGGAATTAAAAACTTGTACAGAGGTGGGGAAGAGAGTTTTATGAAAGTCTTCTTTTCTCAAAACACAGTGAGAAGACTATGTGGATTTGTTGTTGATGATGACAAAGCTCCCCCTTAGATCTTGAATGGTTTAGGAGTGGAAGCTTTATAGAAAGGTGAGTAGGCCTTGACTGATTTGAATGTTGCTGTCACTTGAGATCCCTAAAAACAAAGAAGGAGAGGAAGAAAGACTCTTGATGGTGATGGTTGTTCTTTCTTCTTCTCTTGAGAGCAGTCGATTTTTTTTGAGAGATGTTTTCACTGCACTTTTGTATGTTTTCATTTCTGTAACTCTGTTGTTGATGGATTGCCATTTTTGTGTATGTTCTCTCTTCTGTTGTTTTCTTAGCAGGGAGATGTATATCAGATAACTTCAACTTGGTCGAATTTCAAAAACTCTGCAATAAATGTTCAGCCGAAATATTGGGAACGAAAAATGGCAAGAATGTTGTCAATTATTCTATTCTATGTCTGTCCCGAGATATAAGCAATTAATTACATAGAGGATATTAACAATCAATGCTGCCAGTAAAGGCTCTATTCAGAGAATATAAGTGCATTGATTTACAAGGGAATTAATAGCCTATAATAGACATAAAGTGATGAGACAGAAAGAGAAAGAATAAATAACAAAATGTCTTACAGTTTTCGTTGACCTGAAATCAGCTTTCGTCGACCTGTAATTCTGTCGACCTGTGATTTCGTCGACCTGAGGTCTGCGAACAACTGCACTGCATAAACTGAATGATTCCGTGCTCTGAGTTCGTTGACCTGAGATCAGCTTTGGCTTTGAGTGAATTATGTCGCTGAGTCCATTATAGCGCTGAGTGATTATGGCATTGAGTGATCTTTGGCGTTTAGAGATGAAATATTAGTCGACCTGAGAACAGAGATCGTCGAACTCAGTTCAGAGAATTTTATCTCTGAGTTAGTTGAGTTGAGTACGACTACCTTCGACCTGAGATCGATGAACGTCGATCTATTTTTCTAAATCTTGATTTCTTCATATCTTGAGTCTCTGGCAGTGATCGATGAACATAAAATTTGACTCTTCTATACAACATGGGTCACAACCTAAGAAGAGAGCCTAGCCCAAATCACCTAGGGGTTCCAACAATCTCCCCCTATTTGGGTGAAATTACTTCAAAACAAAAAAAAAACAGATAAAGATCACAAGACAAAATGAAGAAAACATAGCTTGAAAACTGAGATAACTGATAGAATAAATAAGCTATCAGTACCTTTATAAAGCTATGTACCCAGATTGTTCACTGAAAACACAAAAAATGAACAATTTAAATGTTCTTGTGAGAATCAGAAGACTTAGCAAATTTGATTATCCTGTTTTGATCTTGAGCTTGCTTCATAGTCATGGCCATATCAGCATCCCCGAGAGTCTTTTAAGAGGTGGTTCTTGGAACCACAACTTCAGGATGTAGACTCATGTATTCATCAGCATTGAACAGATTCCCTACTTGATATCTTTTAAACTCTTTTTTCTGTAGCTTGACATGGTTGAGAACTAAGAAGGATCTTGGCCTTTTTCTCTCCCTTGCCTGATTTGAGAAAGAGCCACAGATTACTTGAATCTAACCATTCTTGTAGTTGGACTAGCTTCAGGATCATAAGCTTGAATTGGAGGTTCTTCAGGGTTATTAGCTTTGCAAGGAGATGGAGGAGGGGAAAATGTTGGCTGGGGAGCAGACTGTTGAGCACTGTAAGAACTTATAGAGGACATCTGATGTCTATGTTGATGCTGACTACCTCTAGAAGATTGAGTTGGTCTTCCTTGACTTTGATATGTTTTAGTAAGAGTAGGCTTGGAGAATGCTTCTGAACTTTGAGATAAGGTTTCTGAGGCTCCTGCATCTGGAGGAGAAGGAGGAGGAGGAGGGTCCCTTTTGAATTTCTGAGATGGAGGAGAGTATCTTCTGCTTTTCTTTCTGTACTTTTGTTCATTCTTGGATAGCCACATCCAAGCTAGCATACCCTTATAAGGAGTTATGTTTTGTAGAATGTAGTATGGAATATCATTTGTAGACTTAGGTTTTGGAGCAGGAGGAGGAGGTGCTTTCCTTTTCTTGGAGATTTGCTTCCTCTTTGGTGCATCATCAGAATCATCATCATCATCACTCACATCATCAGAATACAAAGGATTGTCATACATAACATCAATCTGACTTAATACATCTTGGGAAATCTTTTTACTAGCTGGAGTGGGAACAACTTCAGCTTCAGCTGCTTCAACTTCCATAGCCATATCCTGATTTATCAGATCATCCAGATTAGGAATGGTGCTATCATCCATGATAAAAGTTGGCCCAGGAGGGCTAGATCTTTGTTCATATATATACTACTGGAGGAGCTATCAGACTTTTCTTTATAATATCTACTACTTCTGAACTTGTAGGGGAGGTGTAGCACACAATTGCTTTTGATGATTGAGTGGGAAAGGAGAGACAAAAATGAATATAAGATCCAAAAATTTTCAACATAGTATGTTGATTTACTTTTGATTTAATAAAGTAGACCCTTCTAGGCAGAACTTCTGGCAAGCTGGTCTCTTGAGCATTGGACACTACAATATCTGTACATTGATTATCTACATCTACTACTGAGTTAGTTATATCTATATCATCTTATTCCATATAAGTATCAAGAAAATTTTGAAAATCTGTTTCCATGTCAACATTGTTTCCTACTGCTGCTGCTGGTTCTGTTGTTGTTGCTTCATCATTAAGTATATTTGTTCCTGCTGCTGCTGCTGGTTCTGCTGTTGCTGCTTCATCATTAAGTATCTCCCCCTGCCTGGTTTCAGTAAGGACTGAAGCCAGGCCCCCAGATGAAGAGAGGGTAGAGGTGAGGGTAGAGATTTGAGCAGAGAGAGATGATATGGAGATAGTTAGAGGGGAAATAGTCTCTGCAATGATGGTTTGGAGGATAGGCTTGAGGAGCTCAAGAAGTGGCTGGATGATGGAGGGATTCGAAGATGTAGAGGCAGATGTTTGGGCAGGAGGTGGTTGAGAAGGGATAGAGGTAGTGATGATAGTTGCTGGAGGAGATGGTTGATTGGAAGTGTCTGGAAGGGGGTCTTGTTGAGGAGATTGTTGAGAAGAAGGAGTGTTCAGAGGAGATGAAAGTAAATTGAAAGATTGGATTGAAGAGAGCGTGGAGAGGGGGATATCAGCAAGATGAGATGGAAAAGGAGATTGGGGAGGAGTAGTGATGGATATATCAGGCCTAGGAGAGGGATGATTGGATGGAATATGTGTAGGGGAAGAAGGAATTGGAGATGCTGCTGGTGTAGGGGTATGTATTAGAATAGAAGTGGAGGCTGGGGTTTGTTGAACTTGAGGCTGAGATGGAGCTTGAGAATTAGGAGGAGGTGGAGGGGTGGATGAAATCTCTTCAGAGGGGTGAGGAGTGGCTGATGCAACCCTTGTACTTTCAGAAGATTTAGAGGAAGAGGACTTGCCCTTAGATGGCTTTATGATAGTCCTCTTCCATATGCTAAAGAGGGCAGATGAGAGCTTCTTAGATGCATTAATGCATGTTGTCTGAGATAGCAGTAGTTCATTTGCCTTGGCTTTCAGAAACAAGCCCAATATTTTTCCATAACAAACCTCCTTTTTGCTATTCTTTTTCCTGATTAAATCAAAGAAGATCTGCGGCCAGTTCACATTTTTCTTACTGACCAACGCGGCCATAACCAGGAACTGTTGCCTGAAAATATAGTCATGTGCTGTATGCTTAGCAAACTGCACCTTCCCAATTACATCCGCAAGAAATTTATATGTCGAGGAGAAATTTTTCTTAAACAGTTTGTTAGGGTTTTCGCCGAAGTGACCCATAACAGTCAGCATATCCTTATATTCCTTATCGTCCATTTCTAGATCATCTTCTCCAGTTTTCAAATTGAAAAGTTCAGAGAGAATGGAGGGAGAAAGAATCACCTGATTACCACTGACAGTCCCAGTCATTTCAGTGTCTGTTGAAGAAGAAGAGCCAACCCATTCCTTGATTTCCGTCATAGGAATCCTGATTCTTTCAGTCATGAACTGCTTCAGATTTTGTTCCTCAAATAGCTGTAGAATATCTATGAAAATTTGATCTGACTGTTGGAAAGAGTCAAAATCAATATCGAAACCATGATCGAACTTCATGCCGGTTGATCCAGTAGCAGCCATTTGCGGCGTTAAGATCGAATGAGAGAGAGAAAGAACACACCTGCAAGAGAAAACACAAGATCAAGTGCAGGAGGGGAATTCTGAAAGCGCGGGATTGAGGTCGAAGAAGAAAGCCTTAATAAAGGTTTTCGGAATATGAATCGCCAATCTCAATCCGACATAAACACAAGATTCTTCGATCTCAAGTCGACGAAAAAATTTCATTCAGTAGAAATTCGTCGATCTAAGAACGAAGAGAGGGAAAGTTTTCGTCGTTCGTAGAAAACTTTCAGAGACAGAATTCGTCGTTCTCTGGTCGACGAATGCGCTCAACTAAGAGATTTCGTCGATCTATGATCGACGAAAAGTCTTCAAGAACATTTATCAGTTCGTCGATCTCAGGTCGACGAACAGAAGCAATTCTTTGACCACAGACAGAGCATTAGATTAAGTCCTTACCATTTATCATACCAAGCTGATTGACAAAGAACAGATGCTTGGATGAGTCCAATGGTTTAGTGAATATGTCTGCTCTTTGCAAATCAGTAGAGATAAATTCAAGTTTAATCTTATGTTTGTCAACACAATCTCTAATGAAATGATGTCTAATGTCTATATGCTTAGTTCTAGAATGCAATACTGGATTTTGTGCAATTGAGATAGCACTTGTATTATCACAAAGAATAGTTGAATTATTTAAGTTGACACCATAATCTAGTAGTTGGTTTTGTATCCACTAGATCTGTTAACAGCAACTGTCTAAAGCCATATACTCAGCTTCAGTATTGGAGGTTGAAAAATATGTTTGCTTTCTACAGAACCAATATACAAGTCTGTCACAAGGGAACTGGCAAGTTACTGAGGTGCTTTTCCTTTCTACTCTGCATCTAGCATAATCAGCATCAAAAAATCCTGTTAACACAAATGCTGATTCTGTTGAATACCAGAGGCCTAGATCTGAACAACCTTTTATATATCTTAAAATCCTTTTTAAGAAAATAATGTGAGATTCTTTAGGGTTCACCTGGAACCTAGCACAAAGACATATGACAAACATAATGTATGGTCTGCTTGCTGTTAGATATAGTAGGGATCCAACAATGGCCCTATACTTGGTCTGATCAACTGGTCTTCCAGATTCATCAACATCTATAATAACATTGGTAGCCATGGGAGTTTTCATGATAGAGGCATCATTCATCCCAAACTTCTTAATAAGCACTTTAGCATATTTAGACTGAGAGATTAAGATTCCTTCAGGGGTTTGTTTCACTTGAAGACCAAGGAAATATGATAACTCACCCATGCTACTCATCTCAAACCTTGAGTGCATTAGATCAGAAAATCTTTTGCACAGATTTAGATCAGTATATCAAAATATTATGTCATCTATATATATTTGTACTAACAGAATTTTATCATGATGCAATTTTGTAAAAAGAGTTCTATCAACCATGCCTCTTGAAAAACCATGCTCTAAAAGAAAGCTTGCTAAGGTCTCATACCAAGCTCTTGGAGATTGCTTTAAACCATAGAGAGCCTTATGCAATTTAAAAACATAAGAGGGGTGAGTTGAACAGATAAAACCTGGTGGCTGTTCCACATATACTTCTTCTTTTAGTTCCCCATTGAGAAAGACAATTTTTACATCCATTTGATATACCTTGAATTTCTTGTGAGCAGTATATGCCAAGAAGATTCTGATGGCTTGAAGCCTTTCAACAAGTGCAAAGGTTTGATCATAATCAATCCCTTCCTCTTGTCTGTATCCTTGAGCAACAAGCCTTGCCTTGTTCCTCATAATCACACCTTGGGCATCAAGTTTGTTTCTGAATACCCACTTAGTCCTAATTAATGGATAGCCCTTAGGATTTTGAACTAAGTCCCAAACTTTATACTTCTCAAACTGGTTGAGTTCCTCTTGCATTGCAATGATCCAGTTTGGATCTTGCTCTGCATCAGATATGGATTGAGGCTCAATTTGAGAGAGAAAGCAGGCAAGCATCACATCAGGGTTGAGTTGATGCCTTGTCTGCACTCCTGCTGATATGTCTCCAATTACTTGAGATCTAGGGTGATCCCTAAGTGTGACAAAATCATTAAGAGAAGTTGGTTCAGCAAAAGTTATTTGATTTAATTCCTCTTGTGGAATTGTATAAACTGTTGAGGGAAGTTGGACTGCTTCCACAGTTTCTTCTTCACTTTCAGTTTCTAATATAGCTTGTGGAGAGGGATGTGATTCAACCTTTGAGGTAAGGTTTAGATCACCCAAGCTCTCACAGAAATTCTATACCTGCAAATGACTGTTGGTAGAGATATCTCTCTCCTTGTAAAACATGTTAGATTCATCAAATGTCACATGCATGGATTCTTCAATTTTTAGTGTTGATTTATTAAACACCCTATATGCCTTGCTGACTTGGGAATATCCTAGAAAAATTCCCATTGCAGCCTTAGCTTCAAACTTTCTAAGATGTTTCTTGTCATTATTGTGAATATAACATATACATCCAAATACTTTAAAATAGGTGATTATATGGTTCTTCCCTTTGAGTAGTTCATAGGGAGTCTTGAGCTTTAGTTTGTGTATAAGGCTTCTATTCAGGACATAGATTGCTGTGCTTACAATTTCTGCCCAATAGGATAGAGGAATGTAAGCATCTGCAAGCAATGTACCTACAGCTTCAATGAGTGTTCAACTACCCCATTTTGTTGAGGAGTTCTTGGAGCTGAGAAGCAGTGTCTTATACCTTCTTTCCTACAGAACTCTAGCATAAGAAGAGACTCAAACTCAGTGCCATGATCACTTCTGATCAATGCAACTTGAGTAGAATACTCAATCTGAATGTTCTTGAGAAAATCTGTAAGAACTTGAAAGGTATCTGACTTTGCTCTCAAAAAGAAAACCCATGTGAATATGGAGAAGTCATCTACAATAACAAATGTATAAGACTTTCCTCCTAGACTTTGTACAACAATAGGACCAAAAAGGTACATATGGAGCAAATACAAAATTCTAGGTGAATCACTCTTATTAATGGATTTGAAACTAGATTTAGTTTGCTTGCCTAGTTGACAAGCCCTGCAGAGGCCATCCTTCTTGTAGGGACCAGAAGGTAAACCTTTAACAAGATTGTCCTTAGATAACCTAGCTATATTCTTAAGGTTTACATGACCTAGTCTTTTGTGCCATAAGCTAGTTTGAATGCTAACAGAATTGAATAGACAAATTTCAGAGTTAGCAGATTCAAAATTTACTAAGTAGATGTTGCCTTGTCTAATTCCTGTTAAAATAGTTGTGTTGTTTAGAGAAATAATGAATAAGGAGTTAGTAAAGCTTACTTGATAACTTGTATCACATAGTTGGCTTACTAATATCAGGTTATGCTTTAGACCATTTATATAAGTCACCTTTTTGAATGTGACAGCTCCACAGTTGAAGTCACCATAGCCTTCTGTCAATCCAAAGCCTGAATCCCCAAAGAATACTTTAGGTCCAGTCTTGGCTTTATAGTTGATTAGGCATTCTTTGCAACCTATCATATGTTTAGAGCAACCATTGTCCAGGTACCATTTGTTTTGAGTGACAGGGTTCTCTTCTACCTTAAAAGAGGATTAGAAGTTTTTGACCCAGGTTACCTTGGGTCCTTGTTGTTTAACATAGCTGAAGCTTGAAATAAATGAGCATTCAGGTTGATCCTTATAACCTAAGGGATGATACCTTCTAGGAGGTATGACCCACTAACTAAAGGGATTAAGTGATTTATTAGCTTTTAGGTTACTCTGGTTATGAACTGGATCTGATAAATTTGAGTATGTTCGTCGACCTGAGATCGACGATCGGGGTTGAGTTCTTCGATCTCTGCTTGAAGAATGGAGATATCCATTCTCAGAGCCCTAGAAACGTCGATCTCTGGTCGACGAACCATAATGGTTTCGTCGATCCCAGTTCGAATAATAGGTTGCATTATTATTTGCGTTCAGAGTTCGTCGTTCTGAGGTCGACGAACCATAACCATTTTGTCGTTCTGAGTTCGACGAAATTTGCTGAACATAGTTATGTTGTTTGTTTTTCTTTTTTTGATTTGTTTCCTTAATTTCTAATTGTTTAAGAACTTCATTAACTTTGTCTACCTATTCAGTATTCTTCTTACCACTTTCAGAAATAAAACTAATAGGTTTTGATAGTTGATTTTTCTGAATGAGGATTGGTTCACTAGATGAGGCTCTTAATCCTAGTTTGTTATTATTAGATCTTGTATTAACTCTACTAGTTATGTCTATCAATTGTAAACTTCTACCATTTAAGGTTTCTTCTAGTTCCTTAGCCTTACTTAATTTAGATTTTAAAAACACTATTTGTTGATTAGCTAGGTTTAGTTCTTCAGTTAATTTTTCATTATCAGCAATGACTTTTTCTTGTTCTACCAGTTTTCCCTGAGAAGTTTGATTTCCTTCTCAAATCCAATTAGGTCTAAACACAATAGTTTAAATTCAGATTGAAATTCTTTAGATTGAAAATCATATGATGCAATTACCTGATCCTCTTCTGAGAGGAATTCTTCATCTTCTGATCCTTCAGAATCTGATCTGTTGCTTCCAGCATCTATTGCCATAAGGCAAACTTCCCTTGCCTTCTTTTCCTCTATATCATCTTTACTGGAGCTTGAGGAGGATGTTTCATCTTCAGTATCACTTCAGGTTTCAGCCACAAATCCCTTCTCCTTCTTTTTATATTTGCTAGATGAGGCCTTGTTGTGCTGATGTCTTCTTGACTCCTTTTCTTGCCTTTTGTCTTTCTTTTGAGCTTCTAGAAATTCTGAGATAAAATGTCCAGGTTTCCTGCATCTAAAACAGATAACTTCTTTAGAAGGGGTCTTATCATACCTGGGTTTATCTTCATTCCTTGAAGGCTTCCTCCTGATGTCCTTCCTTGCCATCTTATAGAATCTCTTAGCAAAGAGACTCATAAGTTCTTCATTGGTTGATAAGCTGGGAGATTCTTCTGCATCTTTGAGTGCTAAGCTTTGTTCCTTCCTGGTAGGTGTTGAAGCTTTTGGTTCAACTAAAGCTTCTCTTTACTTGATTAGTTGCTCATAGGATTTGAGCTTTCCAAGAAGAGATTCGGTTGATATTTCAGCCATGCTTCTAGCTTCTCTGATAGGCCAGATTCTAGAGTCCCATGTGCTGGGAAAGAAAATGAGGATCTTGGCATTGACCTCAGTCAGAGTGATTTCTTTATCCAATGTTCTGAGCTCACTTATGATGGAGCTCAGCCTGTTGTACATTGCTTCTACAGATTCTGCTTCATCTTTCCTGAAGTTCTCATATTTGGAGATGAGGTTTGATCTTCTGTCCTTCCTCTCATCAGCAGAGTCTGCTACCATTTGGTTGAGGGAATCCCAAATGGCTTTGGAAAATGTGCAATCAGTAACATTTTGAAATATGTCATCTGACATAGTTTGGGCCAGTATATTCATAGCTCTGGCATCAACAATCTTTGCCTTCTTATGTGCATCAACTTGAACTGGAGGAGGCACTGCACTAAGATTTAATAAATTTGAGGTAGAGGCCACTGGAGCTGGTGGTCCTATCAAGATAGAATTGAAAATATCCTCATCAATAGAGTTTATGTACAACTTGATTCTTTCCTTCCAGATTCCAAACTTTTGCAAGTTGCAAACTGGAGGTCTGGTGCTGTCATAATCCTTGTTTTGTTCTATGATATCAAAAAATAAAATATAATCAGAGAGAAAGCTAAAGCTTATTCAGAGTTTATCCTAAGGATCTTGGTTAATCCAGGTGTGAGCCTGTATGATATGATTAACCTTCCTCTGATACCAATTGAAAGATAGGGTAAGCTCTGAAAAATCTAGAGGGGGGGGGGGGTGAATAGAGTTATTGAAACCTTTTTTAATTTTTGTTGTATTAAAGAATCTTTAATAAAATAAGTTACTATACTATAAGTGTACAAGTGTACAGGTGCAACAGATAAACTAGAGATATATATTTAATCTACACATCACATATGTATCCCAACACAAACACAGAGAAAAATCACAGCAAACACAGATAACACAAGAATTTTATAGTGGTTCCCCAAATTTGGGTACATCCACTCTTCTACCACCCTAGGTAGTAATCCACTACAGGTTTTGATCAGGTGACTGCCACCAATTAGCTTTTGATCAGGCACTCAAAAACAAACTCAAGTCTTTTGGAAGGAGACTTGCAACCAGAATAATTTTGAAGGGAATTAAAACCCTATACAGAGGCGGGGAAGAGAGTTTGATGAAAGTCTTCTTTTCTCAAAACACAGTAAGAAGACTATGTGGATTTGTTGTTGTTGATGACAAAGCTCCCCCTGAGATCTTGAATGGTTCAGGAGTGGAAGCTTTGTAGAAGGGTGAGACAACCTTGACTGATTTGAATTTTGCTGTCACTTAAGATCCCAGAAAACAAAGAAGGAGAGGAAGAAAGACTCTTGATGGTGATGGTTGTTCTTTCTTCTTCTCTTGAGAGCATTCGAATTTTTCTGAGAGATGTTTTCACTGCACTTTTGTATGTTTTCATTTCTGTAACTCTGTTGTTGATGGATTGCCATTTTTGTGTATGTTCTCTCTTCTGTTGTTTTCTTAGCAGGGAGATGTATATCAGATAACTGCAACTTGGTCGAATTTAAAAAACTCTGCAATAAATGTTCAGCCGAAATCTTGGGAACGAAAAACGGCAAGAATGCTGTCAATTATTCTATTCTATGTCTGTCCCAAGATATCAGAAATTAATTCCATAGAGGATGTTAGCAATCAATGCTGCCAGTAATGGCTCTATTCAGAGAATATAAGTGCATTGATTTACAAGTGAATTAATAGCCTATAATAGATAGAAAGTGATGAGATATGTTGGAACACCCTATTACTAATTTGGGTAAGGATCACTATGCTTGTCTTAGGAATCCCAGTTGACCTAGTTGTATAGTTAAGAAGGTCAACATTAGAATGAGTCTAGGGCTTAGAACTTAGGTTTGAAGCTGCCCCCAGGATCATTCCAAGATCAAGGTTGAAGAGCTAAGTCTAAGGCAATTTTCGTCGAGCTCAGGTCGACGAATCGTCGAACTCCGTTCGACGCTCTCTGAGCTCAACTTCAATAAATCGTCGAGCTCCAGTCGACGATCTTCGAGCTCAGATCGACTATCTGCTTTTGGCTAGCTTCTGCTTAGTCGTCGAACTCCCCTCGACTATCTTCTAGCTCAGTTCGACGATCCCTCCCTGAAGTTATTTCTCAGGTCTCTGAGCTCGGTTCGACGATCGTCGAGCTCAGATCGACGTTTTCTGTCTGCTTGTCCATTTCATCTTTGAGCTCAGTTCGACGATCGTAGAGCTCAGATCGACGTTTTTTTTGGAGAGATCGACGCTTCCAGGAATTCAAATGCTGCTGTTCTTTGGAATGTTTTTGAATATTATCAGCATTTATGTCAAGAGATCTTCTAGCCGTTTGTCTTTATTCTGGAGCAAGTTTCAAGGAATTATTCAGAGAATGTTTGCTGGACTTTCCTCTAGAAGACAAGACTCTTTTTGGAAGACATTTATGACTCCCAACGGCTATCATGGAAGAGAAAAACTTCAGAAAATTTTAATTCCTCTCTCCTGTTTTTTAAGAGATACAGAATACACAAGAGAAAAGATATACAGAGATTGACAAGAAAGAAAGTGAACACACAGAATAGAGAATACTGATAGCAGAAGAACAACAGAAGAACTGTGACCCCAAAAATCTTCTTGCTGACTGAAAAGTGTTCACAATCTCATCTCAGAACTCCAGACACCTTATTTTCAGCCTTCTTGCTGAAACCATCCTGTGCTGGAGATCAAAGTTCTGAAGACCTATCACCCTAGAGCAAAGCTTCTTTTCCTGAACCTTTCTACATCTCAGGGGGAGCTTTGACATCATCAATCCACTTGTGCTTCTCTCATTTGATTGAGAACAGAGAAGACACCCTTCACTCTTATTTTTCTTTTCCTGCTGTAAAAGGGTTCTTGAACTCCCTTCAAAAGTTCTGTCTGGTTCTGAGAGCCTTGTCAAAACTCAGTGGTGGCAAGACACCTTATCAAAAAATCTAGTTTTGGTTTTTGGGCACCTTATCAAAAGCTCATTGGTGTCAGGACACCTGATCAACTCATCCTGAGTGGATTCCTACCAAGGGTGGTAGAAGAGTGGATGTACCCAGGTTTTTGGGGAACCACTATAATTCCTTGTGTCTTCTGGTTTGTTTGTGTGATTTGTCTGCTGTGTGCTGTGCTCTTTACTTCTTGGTTTTTAACCTCTTACTAGAACTCTACACTATATCATAAATTGAATTTTATATGTGCTGTTTATTTCAACTGTGAAAAATTATTTTTAAAATACTCTATTCACCCCCCATCTAGAGTTGAGATAGATCTTAGACTCACTTTCAATTGGTATCAGAGCCAGGTTGGTTGCTCATACAGGCTAACACCTGAACCAAAAGATCCTTGATAAGATCAATCTCTTAAGAGGATTATTTTTTTTACATTTTTTTTATTTTAAGACATGGCACAGAACAAAGATTATGCAAGCACCAGACCACCAGTGTGCAACCTTTCTAAGTTTGCACTCTGGAAGGCAAGGATTAGATTATACATGAATTCTATTGATGAAGACATTTTCAATTCTGTCTTGACAGTTTGTCCAACTCCACCAGCAAGCTCAAGTACAAATGTTGTTCCACCTCCTTCTGGAACAGATGCAGATATAAAGAAGTGGAAGACTGCAGATGCTAAGGCTATGAACATCTTAGCCCAAACAATGTCTGATGAAATTTTTCAGAAGGTAGCTGAATGCCACTCAGCCAAAGAAATCTGGGACAAACTCTCTGAAATTGTCTCAGGATCTGCCGATGAAAGGAAAGATAGAAGATCTCATCTGATAAGCCAATATGAGAACTTCAAAAAGGGAGAAGCTGAATCAGTAGCTGACATGTACAATAGACTAAGTCTAATTGTCAATGAGCTAAAAACCCTAGACAAAGAAATCTCACTGACTGAGCTGAATGACAAAATCCTGATGTGCTTCCCCAGCACTTAGG
Source organism: Platanthera zijinensis (assembly GCA_039513925.1). Lineage (NCBI taxonomy): Eukaryota > Viridiplantae > Streptophyta > Magnoliopsida > Asparagales > Orchidaceae > Platanthera > Platanthera zijinensis. The sequence goes on along the minus strand of CM077095.1, from coordinate 69,208,826 downwards.
ATTCAAGAATCTGGCCAATCAAGGATGCCAGAAGTTTAAATGAGATTACTACTGAAGCTCTCCTGGGCAAGCTCAAATCCTATGAGCTGCTCATTAAAAATAGAGAAGAAGAACAAAAGGCTATCTCTCCAGCTACAAGGAAAGAAAAGACCATAGCCTTCAAAGCTGCAGAAGAGGAGCCTGAAGATAAAGCTATAGGAAATGATGAGCTCATAAGTCTACTGGCCAAAAGATTCTACAAGATGGCCAGAAAAGACTTCAGAAAGAGACCATACAAGGGTCATGATAAACCAAGGTATGATAAATCAAACAACAATAAAGAAATTATATGCTTTGGTTGCAGGAAACCAGGCCACATTGTGCCTGACTGTCCAGAAAACAAGAATAAGGACAAGAAGGAAAGAAGAGAAAGAAGAAAAGAAAAGGATTACAAGAAGAATAGCTCAGACAATGCCTCCTCCAGCAAGAACAAACATACAAGGAAGGGCTTTGTTGCTGAGACATGGAGTGAGACTGAAGAAGAATCTGAAGCCTCATCCAGTTCCAGTGATGATGAGGATGATGCAGATGAAAAAGAATTTTGCATGATGGCTGTCAATGCCTCACAGCAAAACTCTGATGAAGAATCAGAATCAGACTCAGAAACTCAACCAGATGAAGATCAGGTAATCAACTCTTTTGATTTTAATTCTGAGGACTTCAAAGATGAATTTAAGACACTGTGTCTAGATCTATTAAAATCTGAGAAGGAGATAATCTCTCTCAGGAATCAATTATCTGAGCATAGTGTCCTAAACTCAAAGAACCTCAAACTCTCTGAGGAGTTAGAATGTTGTAGGGAAGAGATAGCTTCACTGAAAAGTGAACTATCAAAGGCCAAAAGTTTGAAGAATCCCTAAATGGGAGAAGTATCAGACTGATGGACATCACAAGCACAGTGAACTCTAGATTTAATAGCACACTGGGCTTGGGTGCCTCATCCAGCCAACCTATAATTTTGACAACTCCAATCAAGTTTGTCTCTGACAAAGGAAAGGGAGTAATAGAGGTACCCAGGAAGAATGCAGATCTGTCAGAGAAGAATTCAGTTCAACAGATGGCATCGAGCAGAGCTCGACGATCGTCGAACAGAGCTCGACGATCGTCGAACAGAGCTCGACGATCTAACTATAGATCGTCGACCTCAGCTCGACGATATCCAAACTCTGAACTTCAGCATAATCGATCTTCGAACAGAGATCGACGATCTGACCCAAGATCGTCGACCTCAGTTCGACGATCGTCGAACAAAAATCAGGACTGTGAACAATCCTTCAATGGCACATCTAGATTCAATCCTAGAAGTCCCACATCCCAAGGCTTTAATCCCTATACTGAATGGATAGTACCTCCTAGGAGATACCATCCTGAAGGTTATAAGGATCAACCTGGGATGTCCTTCATTTCAGAATTCAAGGGATATCAACCTAGGCCCAAGGTTAACTGGGTCAAAAACAAATAAGCTGTTTTTGTGTAGGTGAAGACCTATCCAGCATCAAACCATCAATGGTATCTGGATAGTGGGTGCTCAAAGCACATGACAGGGGACAAGGACAACTTCACTTCCTTCAAAGCCAAGCTTGGACCCAAAGTAATTTTTGGAGACTCAAGCTTTGGAACTACAAAAGGATATGGTGCAGTCAAAATTGGCTCAGTCACATTCAAGAAGGTGGCATATGTTGAAGGACTCAAGCACAACTTGATAAGTATCAGTCAACTGTGTGATGAAGGATATCAAGTGACATTCAACAAAGCCATATGCAAGGTCAAGACAGAGGACAACACAACTGTGTTGACAGGTAACAGAAGAGGTAACATTTACTTAGTGGATTTTCATTCACCTATAGTAGATATTTGCCTGTTCAACTCCATTTCAAAATCTAATATTTTATGGCATAAGATACTAGGGCATATTAACCTTAGAAACATTGCTAAGCTATCTAAAGACAACCTTGTTAAAGGACTACCTTCTGGTCCCTACAAGAAGGAAGGACTTTGCAAGGCTTGTCAATTAGGCAAGCAAACTAAAAGTAGTTTTAAATCAATTAATAAGAGTGATTCACCTAGGATCTTGTACCTATTGCACATGGATCTTTTTGGACCCATATCTGTACAAAGCCTAGGAGGGAAATCCTATACTCTAGTGGTTGTAGATGACTTCTCAAGATTCACTTGGGTATTCTTTCTGAGGAAGAAGTCTGATAACTTCAAATGTTTGACAGATTTTCTCAAATGCATTCAGATTGAGTTCAACACTCACATTGCTATGATCAGAAGTGATCATGGGACAGAGTTTGATTCTCTTCTCATGCAAGAGTTCTGTCAAAGTGAAGGGATCAGGCACACTTTCTCAGCTCCTAGAACTCCTCAACAAAATGGGGTAGCTGAAAGGAAAAATAAAACACTCATTGAATCTGCAACTACATTATTGGCAGATGCTCACCTACCTCTGTCCTTTTGGGCTGAGGCAGTGAACACCTCCAACTATGTGTTGAACAGAAGCCTGATACACAAGCTGAAGGGCAAGACTCCCTATGAATTTCTCAAAGGGAAGAAACCTAAAATAGGCTATTTCAAAGTTTTTGGTTGCACTTGTTTTATTCATAATAATGACAAGAAATATCTAGCAAAATTCTAAGCTAAAGCTGATGAAGGAGTGTTTCTGGGATACTCCATGATCAGCAAGGCCTATAGGGTTTATAATAAATCTTCCTGTAAAATTAAAGAATCTGTTCATATTATTTTTGATGAAGCTAACATGTCTTTCAAGGAGAAGAATGCTTCTACCATAGAACCTTTGCAGGTACATTCTCTAGCTGAAGACTTGAACAAATTGCAAGTTGCTGAAAAGAATGAGAGCAGTGATGATGAAGAAGAAGTTCAACACCTTGAAGAAAATCATCCTGAAGAGCCAGTTGCTGCTCCACTAGGGGAGACAACAACACAGGCTGGTGAACAATCAACACTCCCTGTTGACTTAGTAACAACAAGAGATCATCCAATCACCCAAGTAATTGGAGAAATTTCAGCTGGTGTGCAAACTAGAAATCAGGTCAACCAGAACCTGATGCACACTTGCTTCCTATCTCAAATTGAGCCTCAATCCATACAAGATGCAGAGCAAGATCCACACTGGATCATTGCAATGCAAGAGGAGTTGCATCAATTTGAAAGGAACAAGGTTTGGGAACTAGTGCCTAAGCCAAAGGATCATCCCATTGTTGGAACAAAGTGGGTATTCAGGAACAAGCTGGATGATCAAGGAGTTATAGTCAGAAACAAGGCAAGGCTAGTTGCTCAAGGGTACTCTCAACAAGAAGGAATAGACTATGATCAGACATTTGCACCAGTTGCAAGGTTGGAAGCCATCAGAATATTCCTAGCCTTTGCTGCTCACAAGGGCTTCAAAGTGTATCAAATGGATGTAAAAAGTGCATTTCTCAATGGGGACATCAAAGAGGAAGTCTATGTTAGACAACCTCCAGGTTTTATCTCTCTAACTCACCCTGATTATGTTTACAAATTGCATAAAGCATTATATGGTCTCAAGCAAGCTCCTAGAGCATGGTATGAGACCCTAGCATGCTTTCTTCTGGAAAATGATTTTGTTAGGGGGAGAGTAGACCAAACTCTTTTTATTAGAACCCATAAGCCCCACACCCTACTAGTGCAAATTTATGTAGATGACATTATTTTTGGTTCTACTGATTCAAAATTGTGCAAAAAGTTTTCCAAGCTTATGCACTCTAAATTTGAAATGAGTAGCTTGGGTGAGCTGTCCTTCTTCTTAGGACTGCAAGTCAAGCAACATGCTGAAGGCATATTTATTTCTCAAACCAAGTATGCAAAAGAATTGGTTAAGAAATTTGGTATGTCTAATGCATCATGTATGAAAACACCCATGCCCTCAAATGCTGTAGTAGATGCTGATGAACATGGGAAACCTGTTGATCAGACAACATATAGAGCAATAATTGGCTCTTTATTGTACCTTACAGCTAGTAGGCCTGATATAATGTTTGCCACATGTATTTGTGCTAGATTCCAAGTTAGCCCTAGAGAGTCACATTTAATCTTAGTTAAGAGAATTCTTAGGTATGTAAAAAGTTGTCCAAATCTAGGTCTCTGGTATCCAAAAGATTCAGCATTTGATTTAACTGGATTCTCAGATGTTGATTATGTTGGATGCAGAATAGACAGGAAAAGCACCAGTGGAACATGTCAGTTCCTTGGTGACAGACTTGTCTCCTGGTTCTGTAAGAAGCAAACATCTGTGTCAACCTCAACTGCTGAAGCTGAGTATATGACTGCAGGCAGTTGCTGTTCACAAATATTGTGGATACAGAATCAGCTCTTAGACTATGGCTACAACTTAGAGAAGTCTAAAATTTTCTGTGATAATACTAGTGCTATCTCTATAGCTCAAAATCCAGTCCTCCATAGTAGGACAAAACACATAGAAATTAGGCATCATTTTCTAAGAGATAATGTAGAGAAAAATAAAATTGAACTTCAATATATTCCTACTGATTTGCAAAGGGGAGATATTTTCACCAAGCCTTTGGATGAAAAGAAACACAGTTTCTTCCTAAATCAGTTAGGCATGTTAGATGGAGGAAGCCTTAATTAAATTACAAGATTTTGAAAAGCTAAAACAGACCAAGACTAGGCCAAAAATCCTTCCTTTTGTGTCTGTAGAATGTGTTTAGACTCTGAACTGCGCTCGACGTTTTGCCCAAAATCGTCGAACAGAGATCGATGATTTCCCCAAAATCATCGACTAGAGATCGACGCTTTTGCAGTCGTCGATCTGAGTTCAGAGTCCTCGCTAGAACTAGGCTTTCTCTCTTTCTGATCAGAGGGCGTCGAGCTGAGCTCGACGTTTTTCAACATCGTCGAACTAAGATCGCCGATTTTGAAGACTCTTCAGATTCCCTCTATAGCCCAAATCGTCGAGCTAAGCTCGACGTTTCGTCGAGCTGAGCTCCACGATCTTCCTTTTCGCCGTCGAACCCTAATATAAAATCTTTCTTTCAGCCGTCGTTCTCCTCTTGCGCTTTCATACTCTGCAACTTTCTTTCTTTTCCCTCCAAATTCTCTACGCTTGGTCGTTTTTGGTTTTCTGTTGCAGGTGAATATGGCTGAATCAAGTGCTACTATTGCTAAGATGAAGTTCGACACAGGCTTTGACATCGACATAAACTCCTTCGACGGAAGTGACCAGCGCTTCAAGGACATCCTAAACTTATTCAGAGAACAACAGCTGACTCCAATAATGACTACAAGGATGAAGATCGCCTCAGAAGAAATTAAAGAGTGGTGTTTTACCGCAACAGACGAGACTGAGAATTTTGTTGTCGGCACCATTAAGGGGACTCAGGTATTTCTATCCCCGGCTCTTTTAACAGAAGTCTTTCAACTCAGTACTGGAGAAGACTCCATTGAACTGTCTGGAGAGGAGTATGACTCCATGCTGGATAGGATGGGTCACAATGCAGTCAACCCTAATAAGCTACTGAAGAAAAATCTGGCTATAGAATTTCAATTCCTGGCTGATGTAGTTGGGAAGGTGCTGTTGGCCAAGCATTCAGCCCATGACACCATTTCCAGATATCAGTTCTGCCTGATGGGAGCTTTATTAGATAAGAAACACCTGGACTGGGGCTCCATCTTCTTCACTCTGATTAAGAAGAAGATCAACAAGAATGCAGTTAGTTATGGGAGAATCTTAGGGGTTTTTCTGCACAACAGGTGCCCTGACCTTTTAACCTCCTCTGGCATGTTTATCAATGCATCCAAGAGGCTTTCCTGTGCCCTCTTCAGTAAATGAGACAGGCAGATCATAAACCCCTCCAGGGCTGCTGCACCACTTCATTCAGGCACAAGGACTATCTCAGTCACTCCTCCAGCAGAAGAGATGCCTGCTTCTTCCCCTCCTCCAGCCATATCCACCCAAGCCGTCACCTCCTCACCACCAGTCACCACCATAATCATCTAATCCCCAATTACCATTTCCTCACCTATGTCATCCCCTCCTCTATCCACCTCAGAGGAATTCCATCCTCTCTTTTCCCATTCAACCTTCTCCCTACCATCCTTCTCACTCATTGATGATTCCTTCATGGATGATTCACCCTCTACTCCTCCTGAGCCACCCTCAACTTCCTCCTTTCAACAAATGCTCCATGACATTCTCTCTCAACCCTCCTTCACACCATCTCTTACTTCCCCTATCTCCACCTCAACCTTCTCTATCTCCATAATTCCATCTTCTGAACCAACCATTCCCTCTCCACCTTTCTCCACATTTTCAGTTTCAGCCACCATCCCTCCATCCACCTTTGCCTCTACCTCTGCTCAAGCCCCACTTGAGCATGTGGATCTTCCTAGTTTGGCAGACAGGCTGTATGAGTTGCTAGCTCCCAAGCTGACATCTCTACTGGAGTCTCCCTGGCTCCACTCCTGAAGCAAGTACAGGAGCTGTCTACCAAGCTTGCCTCCCTTTCCTCCTCCCTGGCTATCCCATCTTCTGTGTGCCTTGATTCACCTCTCTCTGAACCAAGGCAGGGGGAGATGCCTTATGAAGAAGTGGATGTGCCAGCTGCTGATATTATGTCTGCTCCAGCTCCAGCTCTTGGATGTGCTTTTGCACTGAATCTGCAGAGGCTGCTATCTATATTTGATACAGTCCATTTCAGCTGTCTGCCTGCAACTCCTGCTGAAGATTTGTCTAAGGCCATTGTGCCTGTATCTACCTGTGATCCCAGCCATATTGATTCCTACATCAAGTCCTGGTAGGCTGTGGATGTCTCTGATGCTGCTACTAAGGCCATTGTGCCTCTTTCTGTTGAAATTGCTGCTGCTGCTACTGCTGACATAGAAATGATTCCAGCAACTGATGCTGATGAAATTGCTGCTCCTGCTCTAGTGTCTGCTCCTGATTCTGTCTGCTCTGCTGCTGCTCTCTCTCCTCCTGCTCCTACTGTTTCTGCAAAACTTAAAGCTCAAGAAGAGCTTATCAGAAGAATTGATGATCTGTATGATCAACCTCAAAGTTCTGAGAGTGACCAGTACAGGACTGATTCTGATGATTCTGCTAGCACTATTGCCAAGAAGAGAAAAGCCAGAAGTAAAGCAATGATGTCAGTCCCTCCTGCCAAAGCCAAAGACTCCAATGATATTCCATACTACATCCTGCATGACTGCCCCATCTCTGAGCCATGGATGCAATACTCCAAGAATCAACTGAAAGCTATGAAGAAGAAGAGGAAGCTTGACAAATATGAAAAAGGATCTTCTCAATATCAGCCTCCTCCTCCTCCTCCTCCAGATTCTGGCTCAGGTTCAGCCCCTCAAGCTCCAGTCTCCAGACACAGTTCTTCCCAGTATTATCAAAGATCATATCAAAGGGGACAGCATCAAAGGGGATATCAATCCAGAAGAGATCAATTTAGAGGAAGCCAGAGAGGGCATAGACTTCATCCAAGGGAAGGGCAAGGTCACTCTGACCCCTCTTCAGGTCCTTACCCTTACAAGCTGAAAGACACAATTGTCTCCAGGACTCATTCTACTGATTCTGAAATCGTCAACAGATATGAACCTCCTATTCCTTTTGAAGATTCTGAGAACAACCCTGTGTCCTGGACAGCCAGAATGAAAGAATTGGCTGCCCTTGATCAAATAAAAAAGGCCAGAGAACAAGGCAAGGATAGTTCAAACATAACTACCTTATCAGAGCAGAGAAAGAAAGAACTGGAAAGATATGCATCAAGGAAATTTTTCAATCCAGAAGATTACATGAAGCTGCACCCAGAGGCTGTTGTTCCAAGGCCCAAATCTCAAACTTCTCTAGGTGCAGAGGATGACAGAAGGTCAAAGAAAGAAAGTCAGAATCCTAATAGAGAAATTTTATTTAAAAAAGGAACTGAAAGGAAGTGAACTGTGTAAGCTAAACATTTCATCCATCTTTGGATATCTGTTGCTATTTATCTGTGAATCTGCTTTGCTGCTATATATCTTCTCTGTAATTTTGTATTAACTTCTGTATTGTTGTATGCCCTTTATTCCCTATGATTGTCTGTAAATAGTAATCCTAACCCAAATAGGGGGAGATTGTTGGAACACCCTATTACTAATTTGGGTAAGGATCACTATGCTTGTCTTAGGAATCCCAGTTGACCTAGTTGTATAGTTAAGAAGGTCAACATTAGAATGAGTCTAGGGCTTAGAACTTAGGTTTGAAGCTGCCCCCAGGATCATTCCAAGATCAAGGTTGAAGAGCTAAGTCTAAGGCAATTTTCGTCGAGCTCAGGTCGACGAATCGTCGAACTCCGTTCGACGCTCTCTGAGCTCAACTTCAATAAATCGTCAAGCTCCGGTCGACGATCTTCGAGCTCAGATCGACTATCTGCTTTTGGCTAGCTTCTGCTTAGTCGTCGAACTCCCCTCGACTATCTTCTAGCTCAGTTCGACGATCCCTCCCTGAAGTTATTTCTCAGGTCTCTGAGCTCGGTTCGACGATCGTCGAGCTCAGATCGACATTTTCTGTCTGCTTGTCCATTTCATCTCTGAGCTCAGTTCGACGATCGTAGAGCTCAGATCGACGTTTTTTTTGGAGAGATCGACGCTTCCAGGAATTCAAATGCTGCTGTTCTTTGGAATGTTTTTGAATATTATCAGCATTTATGTCAAGAGATCTTCTAGCCGTTTGTCTTTATTCTGGAGCAAGTTTTAAGGAATTATTCAGAGAATGTTTGCTGGACTTTCCTCTAGAAGACAAGACTCTTTTTGGAAGACATTTATGACTCCCAACGGCTATCTTGGAAGAGAAAAACTTCAGAAAATTTTAATTCCTCTCTCCTGTTTTTTAAGAGGTACAGAATACACAAGAGAAAAGATATACAGAGATTGACAAGAAAGAAAGTGAACACACAGAATAGAGAATACTGATAGCAGAAGAACAACAGAAGAACTGTGACTCCAAAAATCTTCTTGTTGACTGAAAAGTGTTCACAATCTCATCTCAGAACTCCAGACACCTTATTTTCAGCCTTCTTGCTGAAACCATCCTGTGCTGGAGATCAAAGTTCTGAAGACCTATCACCCTAGAGCAAAGCTTCTTTTCCTGAACCTTTCTACATCTCAGGGGGAGCTTTGACATCATCAATCCACTTGTGCTTCTCTCATTTGATTGAGAACAGAGAAGACACCCTTCACTCTTATTTTTCTTTTCCTGCTGTAAAAGGGTTCTTGAACTCCCTTCAAAAGTTCTGTCTGGTTCTGAGAGCCGTGTCAAAACTCAGTGGTGGCAAGACACCTTATCAAAAAATCTAGTTTTGGTTTTTGGGCACCTTATCAAAAGCTCATTGGTGTCAAGACACCTGATCAACTCATCCTGAGTGGATTCCTACCAAGGGTGGTAGAAGAGTGGATGTACCCAGGTTTTTGGGGAACCACTATAATTCCTTGTGTCTTCTGGTTTGTTTGTGTGATTTGTCTGCTGTGTGCTGTGCTCTTTACTTCTTGGTTTTTAACCTCTTACTAGCACTCTACACAATATCATAAATTGAATTTTATATGTGCTGTTTATTTCAACTGTGAAAAATTATTTTTAAAATACTCTATTCACCCCCCCTCTAGAGTGGAGATAGATCTTAGCCTCACTTTCAAGATAGAAAGAGAAAGAATAAATAACAAAATGTCTTACAGTTTTCGTCGACCTGAGATCAGTTTTCGTCGACCTATAATTCCATCGACCTGTGATTTCGTCGACTTGAGCTGTAAGACCCCCTTTTTTCGGATTCAACCACTGGGGTCTTAGCCCAGAAATGCCGCTTTGCGGTGGCACCGACTCACGGGAAGGCAACCACTACAAAACGCCAATTCTGCCGGCCCTTTTCGATCACAAGAGAGAGAAGTATTTATACAAAAAATGTAAACAAGTCCACAGAAACATGTAAATAAGAGTGAAATCATATCCAGTCCATCAATAGATAATAACAGGAAAATAGATAAATGGGCTCGAGCCCAGTACATCAGAGTCCTCACTACAAGTCGCTCATCGCAGAAGCTATGAAACTACTAATCACTCACAGAGCTGGTCGTAGGTGCACCGGTGCTAGACTGTCCCACCTCCATGCGCACCATACTCCGCTGGTGTTGGTCCCTGGACTGCTGGTCCCTGTCTCCCATCCGGAGCTCCTGTAATGTTGTGGTTCGAAAACCATTAGTCATAAAGACTAAGCCCTATCATCCCCTACCCCTCCCACCACGGCTCCTAAGCACCGGGCGGAGAGGAGGAAAGGGAAGCTACAAAGTGGAGAATAGTCAAGCAGGTGACAGGGAAGCTAATCTAGTAGTTATTTAGAATGAAATAGGTCTAACAATCCTACGGCAGTAAGTAATAAGGAGAGAAATTAATAAGTAGCAATTTGTATAAAAAGGCATCTAGAGAACAGTAAGTAAACAAGCAAGCAAATAAGTATGTAACCTTAACTTATATGAATGCCCATACAAACTTATAAGTTAAGGGGTCTTCTGCAAGGCTCCCATCATATAAAAAGTCCCATACCGATTTATACGTTGGTGTGTCGGTTGTATGCAAATGTGAGTGTAGTGATATGCTATGACATGATTCATGCAAGTGCAACTCACGCACACGACTCTATGCGCACAGACCTTTAGTTCCCCCTGTTCGGGCAGCTAGCTTCACTCCCAGGAACCTCCGTAGTGGCAAATAGAGACAGTGGGTCGGGCCCCCCACTCCTAGGCAGGTATCCACACTACCAGGCCTAGCCCTTCCGTACGCCCCTAGAAGAGCACAACCTAGAGTATCCTGCGTACTACTGCTGGCTGTACTCACCAGACTTTCTTTGGCTAAGTGTCCCACACCGCCGAGTCAGCGTACCGATGTTGGTGTGAACGACAGTCAGATACCGAAGACCCACCACCTTTATTCTGTACTCCAACCCTCGAGCCCTCGGCCCCCCGGACAGTCCCGTCCGTGCATCTACCTTCAGAGCTACTGTCTGAATGGCAACCAATCCTATTATTCTACTTTCCTAGCTATCGGGGAGTGTGTGTGCAACCCTAGTTATACTAGTTGCTCTTTTAATTTATTATTCCTATGGTTTACGTTAGCCCAGGACTGCCCCCGGCATACCCCGTGAAGGGCTCTCAAGGGGCACTAGGAACCAAGACGGCGGCATTACGGCCCAAAGTTCCCTTTCGCAAGGCACTTATTATTATTGGTTGATCTCCCTTAACCTGATCCTCTTTTAGTTACTTTAGTTCTAACCCTAGAGTATTAAGACTCTTCCTCTTCTTCCCGGGATGGACGATCTTTCGTCGTTCCCGTACTCCCTTATCCTTAACCAGTCTCACACTCTACTTATCCTGACTTCCAATGATGAACTCAATCTTAGCTTGCCCTACCAACCATCAACTACCATAATTCTGTGGTTTTACTATATGCAGACCATCCTAAGCTATATGAGGTACACAAGGGAAGGTACTCCAAATTGACTTCCAAATCTCCTATAATATATACTGGAGGTCTACCATAACACAATTTGTCTAAATCCAGAAACTTATAATTTTCCTAATTAATCTGATATTTATTTAATTTTCCCAAAGGACGGGCCATGGGTCATTTTAAACATGAACTACCTGATCCTCCTAAGTAATGGCTACCCAAAAATCATGATCATTAAATAACAGCAAGATAACCTCAAATACAAATTTTCAGAATTTAAAGAAAGTATTTAACCTCTAATTAATTTATCCAGTATAATCATGTTAATCCTACGTAAAGAAGGAAGCACTGAAATTATTAATCAAAAAATTATAGAAAAATTACTAATCAGTAGTATGATATAGAAAAGATCTTTGTGCAAAGAATGATAATTTACCAGCTTGCTAAACACCACTAAAGATTTAATCAAATATTCAAGGTAAAACATAATGAAGCAAGCCTTAGAATTAAACTTCCAAAAATCCCATAAAAATTCACAGAGATTTAAAATCATAATAAACGTTCTCTGATTAAATTTCATCAATTTCCAAGAAGTGTGTATTCCATAATAAATTTTCTAAGCAAATCATTCAAGCTTCTAAATCGTTAATGAAGTATCCAAAATAATGATCTTAAAATTCATAGAAAAATATCCAGAGCTTGTACCATCCCTATAATTCACTCTACCCAATTCTCATCACTTTTCAATGTGATTTGGTGTCATTTCCTATCTCTACAAGTTTTGCACCCTAAACTAGTGTTAGATTTTTAGGTATCCCAACAGTCTCCAAATCTACTAAGATTTCATTCAGAGAACTATATGGTCCCTATGGTCCTCTTCACCAAATTTCGGGTCAATCCAAGGTCATTTGACCCTATGACCTTCACAAACCACCAAGATCCATCCTTAGGGTTTGGCCTTGGCTCTTAGGGCAAACTTACCCCGATCCACCTCAAACTCTATGAGGGGGTGCTAGAGAATATTACTAGCCAGTGGTAAAAATCTCAGCCTCTGTTGAGGTTATCTGACCACTCAAATCTCAAAAGTGCACCTTTAACCTAAGACCCCTTATTAGGGCAAAACTTAGGTTTGTTCATTTCTAATCCAAACCATCTCCAAATGAGATGAAAAATTATACAGAACCTTATGGTGAACCCAGGGACCACTCACCAAAATTTGGGAGGGTTTGGAAATTATTTAACCATCTAATTAAATTAAGCTAGGATTATTGAATTTTTCTAAAAACTATAGAAAAATATTTCACAAAAATCCTAATTTTTGGGCAGCATCTAGATATAAATAAGATTAAGCCACACCCCAAATTTCAAGTCATTTTGGGGAATTTTTCTAAGGTCAGGACAGCCCTATAGATAGACCTCACCAAAAAGGGTGATGTGGTCTAACCAGGACTTCAAATTGAGTGAAATCAATTTTAAATTAAACTAGACTTCAAGTGCTACATTTTCAATGTTGACCACTTTTCCTGTAGGAGCCTCTAGGTATTTTTCCCAAATTATCTAAAATGACAGATATTTCATTCAGAAATTGTTTTTAAAAAATAAAATCTAATTTAACGGCACTGTTCATCTTCTTCTACAGCCCGAAACCAGAGCCCTGAAACTTAATTTCCTATAGCTTTTCCAAGTTATTTTCCAGCCATCCAGCCACCTCCCTGGCCGGCCACCACCACCACCTCTGTTGAGGTGAGGGCTATCGTCGGGCGGCGGCACGGCCGCCGGAGAGGCGATTTCCGGCGAACCCGCCACCATGAAATTTTCGGAAAAGCTTGGAAACGCTCACCCGATCTGGCTCTTTTGAGCCCGATATCTCTCCTAACGATTTCTAAGATCTATCCGCAGAAGAAGGGGGAGGGGAGGACCTTGTTCGCGGGCTGAAGGTGTGCAGAGCGTCGGGAAGCCATTGGCGCGGTGGTGGCGTCGCCGGAAATTCTTCAACAGCAAAGGGGAAATCTGAAACAGTTTGATGGAGAGTGTAACCTTTTCCCCTTGCTCTTAGGAGTCTTTTATAGATCAGCAAGTGGGGAGGGGAAAGGATGAAACGTTCATGGCCATTAATATTTCCCTTAATGACGTTTCGGTTATGGCTAAGGCAGTTGAAACGCTGGAGATGAAGAGGTGTTTGTCAGGTGGCGATTTCCTATTGGACCAACATTTCCTTAATTATTTACATAATTAAAGTAGGAAACGGCCCATACATACTCTTGGTTTTCATTCCCATAGTCAGAATTTATTATGACGTCGGTTACCGAAATTTCCAGTCTGGCTGACGTTTCGGCCTTGGTCACGGGCGTGACCCATAGGTCACAGGCGTGATAGGCCCGGTTGGCCAAGTCTGGGTTCGACGATCGTCGAACTGAGATCGACGATCGCCGAAGGGTAGTCACGGGCGTGACTGGCCCGTGTGGCCAATTCTGGGTCGACGACCGTCGAACTGAAATCGACGATCGTCGAGCGTGGTCACGCCCGATGTCACGGGCGTGACATTGCGGGTCACGGGCGTGACATGCCTGGTGACTAATTCTGGGCCGACGACCGTCGAACTGAAATTGACGATCGTCGAACGTGGTCATGCCCTATGTCACGGGCGTGACTCTGTGGGTCACGGGCGTGACAGGCCATGAGGCATATTCCGCGCCCGACGATCGTCTACCTGAGATCGACGATCGTCGATTGAGTCACGCCCCAGGTCACGGGCGTGACAGCTGGGTCACGGGCGTGACAGGGCCGGGTGGAAAATTCTGCGCCCGACGATCGTCTCCCTGAGATCGATGATCGTCGAATGAGTCACGCCCTAGGTCACGGGCGTGACGGGTCGGTCACGGGTGTGACCAACCCGTGACCCGAAATCTTGGTCGATTTATTTCAATTTTTGGGCTCCCTAGGGTTCTACCACAACCAACCGACTCCTAGGGGTCTAGCCGGAAATGGGATGTTACAAATCCCAATAAACAAAACAAAGATTTCGTCCACAAAATCAAGGTTAAGCCTACGGGATTCTAATCGGGAAAAGAAGCTTGTAACATCCCATGAGAATTAAAGAAATTACATCTCTACGTTATGTTTGCTTTGTGCGGTTTCAAATCTAAGATTAATTTGCCCACTTAACTAGGTATATACACCCCAATAAACAAAAGATTAGCCCCTATTCTTGAAGTTTCAGTCCCATTGGTTTAAAACAGGAAGGCAAATTGATTGTCCAGAGGGGTTGTGAGGTATACCTGACGAAAAAGTTCCGGGTATTTTTGCCGCATCAAGTCCTGTGGCTCCCATGTATGCTCCTCCTGCCCATGATTGTTCCACAGAACATTGACTAACGGGACCTTCTTTCGTCGCAAGACCCGCACTGCTATATCGTCAATCCTGATAGGCTCCAAGTTGACTGACCGATCCGAGGCCACCAGGCCATCTGCTGAGGGAATCAGTTGCTCAGGGCGTAGCAGAACCCTCCGAAGTGAGGAGATGTGGAAGACGTCATGCAATCCCGCTAACTCCGGCGGTAGCTCCAGTCTATAGGCTAAGGGGCCGATCCGCTCCAGGATCCTATAAGGCCCCATATATCTCGGACTGAGCTTCTTCTGCCCACGCACCCGCGAAACTCCTTGCATCGGCCGTATTTTCAAGAAAACTCGGTCCCCCACCTGGAACTCCACTTGACGATGCCTCGCATCGTAGTATTTCGCCTGTCTGCTCTGGGCTTCCAGCATCCTGTCCCGGATCAATCTAATCTGAGCATCTGTATCTCCCACAAACTCCGAGCCCAGTGCCTGCAGATCCTCATCTTGAACCCATGATAGTGGGGTCCTGTACCTCCTTCCGTACAACGCCTCGTATGGAGCCATGCCTATGCTGGACTGATGAGCGTTGTTGTACGAAAACTCGACCAGTGGCATCAATCTCTCCCAAGGCTCGCCACGGTCCAAAATACATAGTCGCAACAGATCCTCCAGTGTACGTTGGTGCGTTCTGTCTGTCCATCGGTCTGAGGGTGAAAAGCTGTGCTGTATGTCAACCGTGAACCCAGATGGGCCAGGACTGACCTCCATTCCCTGGATGTAAACCGCCCATCCTGATCCGAAACGATAGTCTTGGGCACCCCATGATAACGCACAAACTGCTCAATGAACCTCCGTACTAATACACTGACTGGTGCGCCCTTTGCCACTGGGATGAATCTGGCCACCTTTGTCAGCCTGTCCACTATCACCCAGATCGAGTCATTCCCCGCACGGGATCGAGGTAGCCCATGTATGAAGTCCATGGCTATATCCTCAAACTTCCACTCCGGTACCGGAAGCGGCTGCACCAAGCCTGCCGGGTTCCTACACTCCGCCTTCACGAGCTGGCAGGCCTCGCAATGCGTCACAAAATACGTAATATCTTTCTTCATACCCGGCCAGTACATCGTCCTCTTTAAATCCTTTACCATCTTGGTGATCCCCGGGTGTACCGAATACCGGCTGTAGTGAGCTTCCGTCAAAATATCCTCCCGGATCCGTCCTCCTGCTGGTATGTAGACTCTGCCCCGAAAACACAGAAGCCCATCCCTCAAAGAGTAATCTCCTGTCGTGCCTTCCTCCAAGGCTCGGAATATCGGCTTAGCTCTCTCATCCAGCATCTGCCCATCTCTGATGCGGTCTCGAATGTCATCAGTAGTAGCCATCGACCCCAGGTACTCCATGTACAGCTCCGGGTCATCCTCAGATACTAGCGAAATCTGCATCTCCTCGAATGATCTAATCAACTCCAAGGCCATCAGCTGCGGGCCTACTCCTGTCGTACTCGCTCTCCGGCTCAGAGCATCCGCGACCACGTTCGCCTTCCCCGGGTGGTAGTGCATGGTATACTGGTAGTCCGACAGAAACTCCACCCAGCGTCTTTGTCTGATGTTTAACTCCTTCTGGGTGTCGACGTACTTCAGATTCTTGTGGTCGGAGAAGATATCACAATGTACTCCGTAGAGATAGTGTCGCCAGATCTTAAGAGCAAAAATGACTGCCCCCATCTCCAAATCGTGCACGGGGTAGTTCTGCTCGTGCTGCTTCAACTGACGTGAGGCATAGGCTATTACGTGCCCATTCTGCATCAGGACGACACCCATCCCCTTATAGTAAGCATCTGTATACACCTGGAATCCCTCCTTACCTGATGGAAGAGCAAGGATGGGGGCCGAGGTGAGACGATCCTTCAGCTCCTGGAAGGCAGATTCGCATCGAGGCGTCCAGATAAAAGGGGACTCCTTCTTCGTCAGAGATGTAAGAGGGAGGGCAATCTGAGAGAACCCCTAGACGAACTTCCGGTAGTAACCGGCAAGTCCCAAGAAACTTCGAACATCCGTGGCCAACTTTAGTGATGGCCAATCCCGTACTGCCTGGATCTTTGCCGGATCCACTGCCAGACCTGCTCCACTGATGACATGGACCAGAAATGCCACCTCCTTTAGCCAGAACTGGCACTTGCTGTACTTGGCATACATCTCATGCTCACGCAGCTTCTCCAAGGTCAAGGCCAGATGTATCGCGTGCTCCTCCTCCGTCCTTGAATAGATGAGGATGTCGTCGATGAATACGATGACGAAGACGTCATGATACTCTTCGAACACCCGATTCATCAGGGTCATGAATGCGGAGGGTGCATTCGTGAGCCCGAACGGCATCACTATAAACTCGTACAACCCGTATCTGCTGCTGAATGCCGTCTTCGGGATGTCCTCCTCCCGAATACGAAGCTGGTAGTACCCTGACCTCAGATCCAGCTTTGAGAACCAATGGGCTCCCTCCAGCTGGTCAAATAGCTCGTCTATCCTTGGTAAGGGATACGTATTCCGGACTGTCGACCTGTTCAGAGCCCGGTAATCGATGCACAGTCGAAGGGTCCCATCCTTCTTCTTAACGAACAACACCGGAGCTCCCCATGGTGAAGAGCTAGGCCGAACGAACCCGGCCTCCACTAACTCCTGAAGTTGGCTTCGAAATTCCACCAACTCCTTTGGGGCCATTCAATAGGGAGCTCTGGATACCGGCTTAGCCCCCGGTACGAGCTGAATCTGGAAGTCCTTCTCTCGGTGCGGGGGTAACCTTGGTAGCTTCTATGGAAACACGTCGGCGAAGTCCCGCACTACTGGAATATCTGCAATGGAGTCCTTGGCTACGACCGCCTCAAAGAGGACCTGATAAACCTCTTCCCCCTGCAGGTGGGCCTTAACAGCCTGGATAGACGATAGTAAGGTACGGGGTGCTAGTAGAATACCTTCGATGATGATGAAGGAGTCGTCGTGCCTCACGTTGATCCTCTTCGCCACGCAATCGATCTGGGCATGGTTCCAATACAGCCAAGTCATGCCCAGAATCAGATCGTAATCTGGCATCTTCAGAACCGTCGCTGGAGCCTCAAACGCCTTCCCACCGATCCTCGCTTCCATATTACAATGAGCAGAGGTCAATATCTCTGATCCATCGGGTAGGCGCACCCTCATCATCTTCCCGGTGAATGGCTCCACTCCTGCCAGTCCTTTCACAAAATCCTCTGACACGAATGATTGCGACGCACCAGTGTCGAAGAGGGTGTGAGCGGGCTTGCCGCTAACGAAGACTATGCCTGTGATAACCTGCTCCGGGTTCCGGGGCTGTGTCAGGTCTAGAGCATACACTTGCTCCCTCTCTGGCCTGCGACCTCGATCCTGAAATCCTCGTCCTCGGTCCTGTCCTCGTCCGCCAAACTATCGGGGAGGTGGAGCGCCCTGATGGGCTGGTGGGGGTGCTCGCCTCACAGGGCAGTTCCTCTTGATATGCCCCGGCTGGTTGCACTGATAGCATACCGGTGGCTGCTCTGCCATCCTTGGCAATTCCAGCATCTGTATAGGCTGGGGGGCCAATACCCCCTGACTCCTCTGCTCCTGCCCAAACTCCTGACGAGGCGATCCCCGTTCCTTTTCTCCCCGATAACCTGGCCCCGAGGACGGTCTCTACGACCTCCAATCACTGAATCATCAGCCGGTCTCTTCCGGCTCTTCACTGTAAGCTGATCTGCCTCTCTCTTCTTAGCCATCTCCAGAATCCTGGCCAAACTCCCCTCTGAGACGAAAAGGAGGGCATGTCTCTTGTCATCTTGCATCCCCTTATAAAACCTCCGGGCATAGCCAGCATCGTCTAACTGATAAGCGTCCGCATAACGGGCCAGGTGAGTGAACTCCTGATAGTACTCCACCACAGTCCTGTTCCCCTGCCTCAACCGCAGGAACCTATCCTCCAGGTCATCTCTCGCCGATTGAGGTACAAAATGTCCCAAGAGCGCTGCTCTGAACTCCTCCCAAGTAATATTAGCACAGTCCATCCCTGCAAAGGTGGTGTCCAGCTGAGATTTCCACCATCTCTTTCCGTGTGACTCTAAGCAGGAGACTGCCAAAGAGACTGCCTCCTCCGTGGGGCATCGAATCCCTGCAAGCATCTCGTAAATGGTGTCCAACCACTCCTCCGTACGTACTGAAAACTCCGTCCCCTGGTAGGATGGAGGGGAAAGTCCCCGGAAGACAGTCATCCAATTGGCCCCGGGGTTTGGCTGTGGGGCCGGGGCTTGCTGAGCTCTGAAGGCCTCCAGGATGGCCATCAGTGTTTGCCCCATCTCCGTCTGCTGGAACGGAGCTGGAGCTGGCGGAGTCGGGACCACATTTGGATCTTGGGGTGTCCCCTGCTGCGATGTAGGGTTCATCACAGGCTACAAGTAAAAATTCCATTTGTTAGAGAGCGAATGAATGGAATTTAATAAGAGTTAGGATGGACTTTCACATGTGATTTCCCTTATGGGCACACCACTGCTTCCGCTGCTAGTTTGTCCGCAAACTAAGCTCGCACGAGAGTGACCCAAGGTTTTGTGGACTACTTCTCTTCCGATCGAGGTTTCCCTCTGATACCACTTGTAAGACCCCCTTTTTTCGGATTCAACCACTGGGGTCTTAGCCCAGAACTGCCGCTTTGCGGTGGCACCGACTCACGGGAAGGCAACCACTACAAAACATCAATTCTGCCGGCCCTTTTCGATCACAAGAGAGAGAAGTATTTATACACAAAAAAATGTAAACAAGTCCACAGAAACATGTAAATAAGAGTGAAATCATATCCAGTCCATCAATAGATAATAACAGGAAAATAGATAAATGGGCTCGAGCCCAGTACATCAGAGTCCTCACTACAAGTCGCTCATCGCGGAAGCTATGAAACTACTAATCACTCACAAAGCTGGTCGCAGGTGCACCGGTGCTAGACTGTCCCACCTCCATGCGCACCGTACTCCGCTGGTGCTGGTCCCTGGACTGCTGGTCCCTGTCTCCCATCCGGAGCGCCTGTAATGTTGTGGTTCGAAAACCATTACTCATAAAGACTAAGCCCTATCATCCCCTACCCCTCCCACCACGGCTCCTAAGCACCGGGCGGAGAGGAGGAAAGGGAAGCTACAAAGTGGAGAATAGTCAAGCAGGTGACAGGGAAGCTAATCTAGTAGTTATTTAGAATGAAATAGGTCTAACAATCCTACGGCAGTAAGTAATAAGGAGAGCAATTAATAAGTAGCAATTTGTATAAAAAGGCATCTAGAGA
This sequence comes from Platanthera zijinensis, assembly GCA_039513925.1. Taxonomy (NCBI): domain Eukaryota; kingdom Viridiplantae; phylum Streptophyta; class Magnoliopsida; order Asparagales; family Orchidaceae; genus Platanthera; species Platanthera zijinensis. The sequence continues at coordinate 69,188,666 of CM077095.1, read as the reverse complement.
ACAGTAAGTAAACAAGCAAGTAAATAAGTATGTAACCTTAACTTATATGAATGCCCATACAAACTTATAAGTTAAGGGGTCTTCTACAAGGCTCCCATCGTATAAAAAGTCCCATACCGATTTATACGTTGGGGTATCGGTTGTATGCAAATGTGAGTGTAGTGATATGCTATGCCATGATTCATGCAAGTGCAACTCACGCACACGACTCTATGCGCACAGACCTTTAGTTCCCCCTGTTCGGGCAGCTAGCTTCACTCCCAGGAACCTCCGTAGTGGCAAACGGAGACAGTGGGTCAGGCCCCCCACTCCTAGGCGGGTATCCACACTACCAGGCCTAGCCCTTCTGTACGCCCCTAGAAGAACACAACCTAGAGTATCCGCGTACTACTGCTGGCTGTACCCACCTGACTTTCTTTGGCTAAGTGTCCCACACCGCCGAGTCAGCGTATCGATGTCGGTGTGAACGACAGTCAGATACCGAAGACCCACCACCTTTATTCTATACTCCAACCCTCGAGCCCTCGGCCCCCCGGACAGTCCCGTCCGTGCATCTACTTTCAGAGCTACTGTCTGAATGGCAACCAATCCTATTATTCTACTTTCCTAGCTATCGGGGAGTGTGTGTGTGCAACCCTAGTTATACTAGTTGCTATTTTAATTTATTATTCCTATGGTTTACGTTAGCCCAGGACTGCCCCCGGCATACCCCGTGAAGGGCTCTCAAGGGGCACTAGGAACCAAGACGGCGGCATTACGGCCCGAAGTTCCCTTTCGCAAGGCACTTATTATTATTGGTTGATCTCCCTTAACCCGATCCTCTTTTAGTTACTTTAGTTCTAACCTTAGAGTATTAAGACTCTTCCTCTTCTTCCCGGGATGGACGATCTTTCGTCGTTCCCGTACTCCCTTATCCTTAACCAGTCTCACACTCTACTTATCCTGACTTCCAATGATGAACTCAATCTTAGCTTGCCCTACCAACCATCAACTACCAGAATTCCGTGGTTTTACTATATGCAGACAATCCTAAGCTATATGAGGTACACAAGGGAAGGTACTCCAAATTGACTTCCAAATCTCCTATAATATATACTGGAGGTCTACCATAACACAATTTGTCTAAATCCAGAAACTTATAATTTTCCTAATTAATCTGATATTTATTTAATTTTCCCAAAGGACGGGCCATGGGTCATTTTAAACATGAACTACCTGATCCTCCTAAGTAATGGCTACCCAAAAATCATGATCATTAAATAACAGCAAGATAACCTCAAATACAAATTTTCAGAATTTTACAGAAAGTATTTAACCTCTAATTAATTTATCCAGTATAATCATGTTAATCCTACGTAAAGAAGGAAGCACTGAAATTATTCATCGAAAAATTATAGAAAAATTACTAATCAGTAGTATGATATAGAAAAGATCTTTGTGCAAAGAATGATAATTTACCAGCTTGCTAAACACCACTAAAGATTTAATCAAATATTCAAGGTAAAACATACTTAATGAAGCAAACCTTAGAATTAAACTTCCAAAAACTCCATAAAAATTCACAGAGATTTAAAATCATAATAAACGTTCTCTGCTTAAATTTCATCAATTTCCAGGAAGTGTGTATTCCATAATAAATTTTCTAAGCAAATCATTCAAGCTTCTAAATCGTTAATGAAGTATCCAAAATAATGATCTTAAAATTCATAGAAAAATATCTAGAGCTTGTACTAACCCTATAATTCACTCTACCCAATTCTCATCACTTTTCAATGTGATTTGGTGTCATTTCCTATCTCTACAAGTTTTTCACCCTAAACTAGGGTTAGATTTTTAGGTATCCCAACAGTCTCCAAATCTACTAAGATTTCATTCAAAGAACTATATGGTCCCTATGGTCCTCTTCACCAAATTTCGGGTCAAACCAAGGTCATTTGACCCCATGACCTTCACAAACCACCAAGATCCATCCTTAGGGTTTGGCCTTGGATCTTAGGGCAAACTTACCCCGATCCACCTCAAACTCTATGAGGGGGTGCTAGAGAATATTACTAGCCAGTGGTAAAAATCTCAGCCTCTGTTGAGGTGATCTGACGACTCAAATCTCAAAAGTGCACCTTTAACCTAAGACCCCTTATTAGGGCAAAACTTAGGTTTGTTCATTTCTAATCCAAACCATCTCCAAATGAGATGAAAAATTATACAGAACCTTATGGTGAACCCAGGGACCACTCACCAATATTTGGGAGGGTTTGGAAATTATTTAACCATCTAATTAAATTAAGCTAGGATTATTGAATTTTTCTAAAAACTATAGAAAAATATTTCCCAAAAATCCTAATTTTTGGGCAGCATCTAGAAATAAATAAGATTAAGCCGCACCCCAAATTTCAAGTCATTTTGATGACTGGTTTGGAGTGGGGAATTTTTCTAAGGTCAGGAAATCCCTATGGATAGACCTCATCAAAAAGGGTGCTGTGGTCTAACCAAGACTCCAAATTGAGTGAAATTAATTTTAAATTAATCTAGACTTCAAATGCTACATTTTATATGTTGACCACTGTTCCTGTAGGAGCCTCTAGGTATTTTTCCCAAATTATCTAAAATGACAGATATTTCATTCAGAAATTGTTTTTAAAAAATAAAATCTAATTTAACGGCACTGTTCATCTTCTTCTACAGCCCGAAACCAGAGCCCTGAAACTTAATTTCCTGTAGCTTTTCCAAGTTATTTTCCGGCCATCCAGCCACCTCCCTGGCCGGCCACCACCAGCTCTGTTGAGGTGAGGGCTATCGTCGGGCGGCGGCACGGCCGCCGGAGAGGCGGTTTCCGGCGAACCCGCCACCATGAAATTTTCGGAAAAGCTTGGAAACGCTCACCCGATCTGGCTCTTTTGAGCCCGATATCTCTCCTAACGATTTCTAAGATCTATCCGCAGAAGAAGAGGGAGGGGAGGACCTTGTTCGCGGGCTGGAGGCATGCAGAGCGTCGGGAAGCCATTGGCGCGGTGGTGGCGTCGCCAAAAATTCTTCAACAGCAAGGGGGAAATCTGAAACAGTTTGATGGAGAGTGTAACCTTTTCCCCTTGCTCTTAGGAGTCTTTTATAGATCAGCAAGTGGGGAGGGGAAAGGATGAAACGTTCATGGCCATTAATATTTCCCTTAATGACATTTCGGTTATGGCTAAGGCAGTTGAAACGCTGGAGATAAAGAGGTGTTTGCCAAGTGGCGATTTCCTATTGGACCAACATTTCCTTAATTATTTACATAATTAAAGTAGGAAACGGCCCATACATACTCTTGGTTTTCATTCCCATAGTCAGAATTTATTATGACGTCGGTTACCGAAATTTCCAGTCTGGCTGACGTTTCGGCCTTGGTCACGGGCGTGACACATAGGTCACGGGCGTGACAGGCCCGGTTAGCCAAGTCTGGGTTCGACGATCGTCGAACTGAGATCGACAATCGTCGAAGGGTGGTCACGGGCGTGACACCTGGGTCACGGGCGTGACTGGCCCGTGTGGCCAATTCTGGGTCGACGACCGTCGAACTGAAATCGACGATCGTCGAGCGTGGTCTCGCCCTATGTCACGGGCGTGACATTACGGGTCACGGGCGTGACATGCCTGGTGACTAATTCTGGGCCGACGACCGTCGAACTGAAATTGACGATTGTCGAACGTGGTCACGCCCTATGTCACGGGCGTGACTCTGTGGGTCACGGGCGTGACAGGCCATGAGGCAAATTCCGCGCCCGACGATCGGCTACCTGAGATCGACGATCGTCGAAGGAGTCACGCCCCAGGTCACGGGCGTGACAGCTGGGTCACAGGCGTGACAGGGCCGGGTGGAAAATTCTGCGCCCGACGATCGTCTCCCTGAGATCGACGATCGTCGAATGAGTCACGCCCTAGGTCACGGGCGTGAGGGGTCGGTCACGGGCGTGACCAACCCGTGACCCGAAATCTTGGTCGATTTATTTCAATTTTTGGGCTCCCTAGGGTTCTACCACAACCAACCAACTCCTAGGGGTCTAGCCGGAAATGGGATGTTACATGAGCTCTGCGAACAACTGCACTTCATAAACTGAATGATTCTATGCTCTGAGTTCGTTGACCTGAGATCAGCTTTGGCTTTGAGTGAATTATATCGCTGAGTCCATTATGGCGCTGAGTGATTATGGCGTTGAGTGATCTTTGGTGTTGAGAGATGAAGTATTAGTCGACCTTAGAACAGATATCGTCGAACTCAGTTCAGAGAATTTTATCTCTGAGTTAGTTGAGCTGAGTACGACTATCTTCGACCTGAGATCGACGAACGTAGATCTCTTTTTCTAAATCTTGATTTCTTTAAGTCTTGAGTCTCTGGCAGTGATGGAGGCTGGTCCTTTGTACTGTTGACTCTAAGGACATGGCCTAAACTCTAGAAATACATAAAATTTGACCCTTCTATACAATATGGGTCACAACCTAAGAAGAGAACCTAGCCCAAATCACCTAGGGGTTCCAACATAAATATATATTGTTTAAACTATTTATGCTTAAGAACAGAGTCACCAGTATGTCTGGTAGCAAATGAGAAAGTCTCTTATTATGTGCAATGACACAAGAGGCTTGCTCACTTAAATTACAAGACAATTAGCATGCTCTTCAGGGAAGGTCTAGTCAGAAATGGACCCAATATAAGATGCACCAAGGAGGGCATTTGCTCTGCATGTCAAACGAGCAAGCAGACCAAAGCTGTAACACTTCCCCTGTAATGACCATATAATATGGGTCCGGCCGGGGCCCCACAACATACAGACGCCAAAGCTTTGGCATTAAAAGATGATATTAACTACCCAATCTCAAAACTCAGAATAAACATAGCAGAAATATACCAAACAAGTAGAAGTTATCCACTACTAAAACAGGAGTGTAACCACGGCCTTATGGACTTACATCAAATGAGTCCAAAATGGAAAGACCACAAGGTCAAACATCAACGTGCAACAACACTCCTAGGCTACCTCGACATGCAATCCGGAAAATACTAAAACATGAAGCATACAATCAAAAGGAAACAAGCTAGAAGGAATGACAAACACTTCATGAGGCTTAGGGATTTTCAGCTGGCGCACTTGCTCCCTCTTGCGATCCTTGCCCTGTAAAAATTTGTAGTAACGTGGGTCAGCAAAGACTGACCTTTACTGTGTAACCAACACATCTCCTCCCGGCCGCCCCTAACGGACCCCGAGATATCCCTCCAACCTGCAATTCAGCACTTCGTATACCATATACATAAAAATATAAAGCTTTAAAATAGGTTTGGATGTCTCATACAACAATCACGTTTTCTATGTTGAGCACAAAACAAAAAGGGGCCTACTATACAGCATGTATGCAAACCCGGGCTTCGCCCAAGGCACCCTATAGCGTATGCAACTAGCACATCATCATATCACCTGGGTACATCCATTTCCCCATTGGCGTAAAGCCACAAACAAAAGGGGACTACAATGCCCTAACGACCCAAAAGCCGCTACACGGAAATCTTTCCAAGGCCCCACCTGCATATGGGTCTTAAACCCGGGCTTGCCTGCAAATATTGACTTCTCGCATCAGGATTCTGTCTCACACACAAACCGATTCTAAGAACCCTTACTGGATCCCACCCGCTCATGGCTTCATTGCCCGGGCTTGCCCTACACTTGGCGTTCTCGTCAGTCTCACTGAAGGGGACTAGTCTCGCCGGGACACTCTCCCCACATGACTTGCATATAATGGGATAGCCAGCCAACCACGGAGACATAGAAATGCCTTAGCATAACACAACCATAAACTTTCCCACCCTAATACACCATTTGTACTACAACGTTCCCGCGCGCCAAGGAAACCATCTATCGCCAATGCGGAGCTAACCTTGTCCTGTTCCAGCTACAAGTACTCACTCAATAAAAGGGGGAAAATGCATACATCACAACGACATCTTGCTGCAAAGGATTTATACCGAATCCTTAAGGCTCGCTATGCAACATCACCAAGTCGGACTAACGGTCGCGATTACGTCTTTAACCATAATGTATAATCCACTAACGATGTAGATCTCTAATGCAAAATCATGCCAGGGGCGGACACAATCGACCCGTAGGTTCCTCTTGAACCATGGCAACCCAACCCCTCTCATTTGAGAGATCTAGAGCCCAAAAACTGAAAAGAAAAGATGCTATGCGCGCATCCTAGAAACCAAGAGGAGAAGTGTCGTTACCTTACCACCCCTCTTACTTGCCATGAAATCCTTGATCTTTACGGATGAAAACCAGCGCCTCTCTGCTCTCTCCATGGATCTGGTCTCGGAACGATGATTGGAGATCCGTCGCTCCGTCAATGGCGGAAGAAAGCTTCTTCTTCCTCCTCCACTCTCTCTTCTTCCCAAACCCTAATTATCACTCTTGAAGATGAGGAATAAGGGAAAGACAACTCTCAGCCCTAATAAGACCCTTTGGGCGGAAGATCCTGGGCCCTTGGATCAGTTTTAATGAGAGATCGGACGGTTACGAAACGAACCGATGGAACTGCTTCCGTCCACTACCGTCGCGCGGTAAGTCTACCGCCGGAGCAACTAGAGAGCTTGGCTAATAAAACCGTCGGTGCTACCACCTACACTAACTCTAGTGCTGCGCGCTAGCACTCAACGCTCTCGATGCCCGGCCACTCAACTCTCTCGCCACTGAGCTATCGCCCGCGCGGTAAGTATACCACCGGGCAACCCGAGCGCTAGGCCAAATAAATCGTCGATGCTACCGCCTGCGCTATCTCTAGCGCTGCACGCTTGCACTCAACGCTCCAAATGCCTAACCACTCAACGCTCCCGACACTAAACTACCGCTGGGAGATAACTGCTACTGCCGGGCGATAGCGTCCAGATACTCAAGCTCTAAACTGGGGTATTACAACTCCTCCCCCCTTAGAAGAATTTCGTCCTCGAAATTCTACATGACTTGAATAAAGCATACCTGAAGTAAAAATTTTCGGGAAGTCCTCCCGCATTGCTTGTTCACATTCCCAAGAGAACTCGTCTTGCCCGCAGTTGTTCCAACGCACCTTTACGAGGTTGACCTCTTTGTTCCGCAACTGCCGGACTTCTGAATCCTCTATACTAACTGGACGGACTCTCGTCCTCATGTTCTCTTCTACCGACACCATTGTCGATTTGATAACAACACTAGCCTCCACCAAGGCTTTCCACAAGACGGAGACATGAAAAACATCGTGTAATCCACTCAGCTCTGCAGATAATGTTAACCGGTACGCTACATCACCAATCCGTTTTAATACCTTGAACGGTCCCAAAAACCTCAGACTAAACTTCTTGAGTCGGCGAATCCGCGAAACACCTTTGAATGGCTTGATCTTCAGATAGACCCAGTCACCAACCGCATATTCAACATTCCTATGGAGAGCATTAAAATATTTTGCTTGCCGATCTTGAGCAACCTTCATGCGCTCTTGAATGATCCGCACCAAATCGCATGCATCAGCTACCACTTCTTTTCCCCAAAGTTTGGTGTCTCCTGCCTCTATCCAAGACATTGGTGTTCGACACCGCCTCCCATACAAAGCTTCGTATGGAGCCATCTTTATACTTGCTTGGTAACTGTTGTTTTAAGAGAACTCTACCAAGAAGAGGTGATCTTCTCACTTCTTGCTGAATTCAAGAGTACACATCCTCAGCATATCCTCCTTAGTGCGGTTCGTTTTTTCGGTTTACCCATCAGTTTGAGGATTGAAAGCCATACTAAACTTTAGCTTCGTGCCCAGACTCTTCTGAACTAACCTCCAGTCCTTAGACGTGAAAGGTCCATCGCAATCACTAACTATACTCTTAGGAATCCGATGTAGTCGCACAATGTTACGAACATAAAATTCTACCAACTTCTCCACTCTATCCTCTTTCCAATTTGGGATGAAGTGAGCCACTTTGGTCAAGCAATCCACGATCACCCAAACCGCGTCGTTACCCTGATGCGATCTAGGTAACCCATGCACAAATTCCATGGAGATGTCATCAAATTTCCACTCGAGAATAGGAAGGGGCTTCAGGAACCCGCCCGTCTTCTGACACTCGACCTTCACCAAGGCACAAGTTTGGCACCGACTCACGTAAAAGCTACGTCCCGCTTCAGACCAGGACACCAAAAGGATTTCTTCATGTCCAAGTACATCTTTGTAATGCCCCGTTGAATGGAGTACTTCGTGAAATGAGCCTCAAGCATAAACTCCTCATGCAGCATGCCGAACTGCGATACACAAATCCTTCCATCCTTCCTTAGAATCCCATTAATCAACTCTCAGGCGCTACTCTCGTCCTTTTGAGCTTCCACCACGTATGGCTGGAACTCCTCATCCAAACGGGACGCTTCCCGAATAAGATTGGACAAATAATTCTACATTTCAATCCAATTTAACCGACCCGCACTAGACTCGCCTCTGGCTACACACTCCATGCCAAAGGACTCCCAGTCCTGCCTCAATCGCTCATCATGAGCTTCGATCCAATTCCCTTGCCCAGAGTATTTTCTACTCTAGGCATCAGCCACCACATTTGATTTTCCTGACGTATACTTAATCACCACATCGTAGTCCCCAAGGAACTCAACCCACCTATACTGCCGCATATTCAAGTCCTTCTGATCTAGGAGATACTTCAGGCTTTTGTGGTCCGTGAAGATCTCCACTTTCGCACCATAAACATAGTGCCGCCACAATTTCAGCGCAAAAATTACCGCCGCCAACTCCAAATCATGGACGAGGTAATTCCTCTCGTGAGGTTTCAGCTGCCTAGATCCAAAGGCGATCATACTACCTTGTTGTACCAATATGCACCCCAAACCGCATCCGGATACGTCGCTGAAAATTTAAAATCCTAAGTCCCTTTCAGCAGACTTAGGATTGGAGATGTCATATGACTTTTCTTCAGGGTGTCAAATGCCTAATTGCACTCCTGAGTCCACATGAACTTCTTATCCTTACGAGTTAGTGAAGTGAGGGGTAGAGCTATCCGCGAAAAGTTCTCCACGAACCTTCGATAGTACCCGATTTGTCCAAGAAAACTTCGGACTTCTGCCACGGTCCTCAATACTGGACAATCCCTGATGGCTTCCACTTTTGTTGGATCTACTGCCACCCCATGCCCACTAATCACATGGCCCATAAATGCCAGCTTCTCTAACAAGAACTCGCACTTTGAGAACTTTGCATAAAGCTGGTTCTCTCTCAACACTTGCAAGACTATTCTCAAGTGAGTCTCGTGCTCCGCCTCTGACTTAGAGAAAACCAAAATTTCATCAATAAAGACGACTACAAAAGAGTCCAAGTATTCTCGAAATACTCGGTTCTTCAAATCCATGAATACAGATGGATCATTCGTCACCCGAACGGTATTACCAAGAACTCAAAGTGACCATACCTCGTACCAAACACTGTCTTGGGTATGTCCTCATCTCGAATTCGTAACTAATAGTATCCTGACATCAAGTATAACTTTTAATGCACCACCGACCCCACCAACTGGTCGAACAGGTCGTCTATCCGAGTAATCAGATACTTATTCTTGATAGTCAGTTTATTCAACTCTCGGTAGTCAATGCACAATCGCATATTACCGTCTTTCTTCTTCACGAACAACACCGGCGCGCTCCACGATTTAGAACTGGGTCTGATATACCCTTGCTCCAACAGTTCTTGCAACTATACTTTGAGTTCGGCCAACTCTTTTGGTGCCATCCGAAAAGGAGGACGTGACACCGGCCTAGCCTCTAACACTAACTCAATCGAGAAATCAATCTCCCGTCGAGGAGGTGCTTCAGGAAGCTCATCAAGAAACACATCCTCGAACTCTGCCACTACGGGCACTTCTCTAAGGGATAACTTGGAAAGGCTAACCTACAATAATGCTAAAAGGGCTACCCCTCCCTTGTTAACTACCCGCACCAACTGCATGGCTGAAACTAGGAAACAAGCCACTCCGTAAAGACCCTCAAACTTAAATTTTGTTTTCCCTTTACTCCTATGGGTTACCACCTTGGATAGGCAGTCAATACTGGCACGCTGCTCTGCTAGCCAGTCCATTCCCAATATTACATCAAACTCAACCAACGGTAGGACCGTCGCTATCAACATGAAGCCGACTCCGTCTAAGTTCCAACAAATGCGTCCCTTAGCCCTAGTAGTCATGGATGACCCATTGGGCATGCGCACCTTCAAATCTGCGTCTGTTGAGAATGACTCAACTCCAATCCTCTGGATAAAGCTTTTCGCAAAGAAGGAGTGTGACGCTCCCGTATCAAACAATACCCTAGCGAGGTATCCAGAAACTATCACAAAGCCTAAACACAGGAAACAAACATAAACGACTTGAAAGTATGAAACCTAAGGTTAAAGTTAAACTCTCATGCCTGTCACCACATCAGATTGACGGATCGCTTCCTGCTGCCCAAGGTTGTAGGCCCTTGGTTACACTGGTTGGAACCGAGAAGCGCTCGACTCCGCCATCTTCCCTTTCTTTACGGCACTGGGGCCGGAGCGCACAATCTGCTCCTATCTTGGCTCTTGCTCAGTGCCTCCTTGAGTACAAAATCAATCTATGTGCCCCACCTTGCCACAATTAAAGCACGTCAGAGGTCCCTTAGAGTGAGACCCTCCGGACGTCTAGTTTCTTTTCTAACCGGACTTGTACGGGTGAGGCTTTTTCTTCCATCTATTCCCTTCAGACTTCCCTTGGGATTGAGAAGGCTTCCCTTCACCTTGCTTGGGTGCGAAACCCTTACAGCGTTGGGTTCCCTCCATATCAATCTCCAATATTCTTGCCTCCTCAGCTAACTCATTGAAACCTGCACGTTTCATAGATATGTGGGGTTGCCTCAGGTTCTCCCCCAATCCATGGTAGAAGAGGTTGTCCCTCTCCTCATCGTCCGCCATGGTCGTTCCCGCATAACGACCTAACCGAGTGAATTCCTGAACATATTCATCCACTGTCTTGTCTTGCTGGACCAAGTGTAGAAATTGCCTGTGGAGGGCTAACCTTACTGACGCAGGAATGTACTTCTTCGTGAAAGCATTCCTAAACTCATCAATGGACGGGGTGCATCCAGCAAACTGCCGGCCTCTATGGCTCACCCACCACAACTTGGCGTCTCCTTCCAACATGAAGGCTGCAAACTCCGATTTCTTCTCTTCTGGCATCTCTGCCACCCTCAAAAGTTCTTGAATCCGTGCCCAACAATCCTCTGCATCAGTCGGCGTACCGACTCACTTAAACGTTGGAGGATGGAAGCTCAGAAAATACTTCATTTGCCGGTCCCCATGCCCGACAACCACCCTTTTGGCCAACGGCTCTGCTCGCCTGGCTTCTCCGCCCGGCACGGCCGTCGCCGTATTCGGGGTAGCAGGAGTTGCTACCTGAGCAACAGGGGCTTCTACTTGTGCTGCCTCTACAGCTTGGGCTGTAACCATTGCTTCTGCAAGCATGCGACAAAAATCAGCCGTTGTTACCCCCATGCCTAAAGACCCTGCGTAATAGCACTGCTCGCCGAAAGCTATTCTCTTGGCCTCGATGTTCCAGCCTCATTGCTTGCACTCTTAACACAATCAAGGTAAACACAAATCAGCCTCTAATCACAAGACTCAAACACAAGGACACTCATTGTCCCGCGATACTCCTATGTGGATAACTTCTTTTACGCGATTCGATTATGACATTCGACCACAAATCCTCTCCTTGGAACGCTAACCTCGCTCTGATACCAAATTGTAACACCTCTCCTGTAATGACCGTATAATATGGGTCTGACTGGGACCCCAAAACATAAAGACGCCATAGCTTTGGCATTAAAAGATGATATTAACTACCCAATCTCAAAGCTAAGAATAAAACACAACAAAAATATACCAAACAACTAGAAGTTATCCACTACTAAAACAGGAGTATCACCACGGCTTTATGGCCTTACATCAAATGATTCCAAAATGGAAAGTCCACAAGGTCAAACATCAATGTGCAATAGCACTCCTAGGCTACCTCGGCATGCAAGCCGAAAAATACCAAAACATGAAGCATACAATCAAAAGGAAATAAGCTAGAAGGCACGACAAACACTTCATGAGGCTTAGGGATTTTCAGCCGGCGCACTTGCTCCCGCTTGCGATCCTTGCCATGTAAAAATTTGTAGTAACGTGGGTCAACAAAGGTTGACCTCTACTGTGTAACCAACACATCTCCTCTCGGCCACCCCTAATGGACCCCGGGGTACCCCTCCAACCTGCAAGTCAGCACTTTGTATACCATATACATAAATATGTAAAGTTTAAAACAGGTTTGGATGTCTCATACAACAATCACGTTTTCTATGTTGAGCACAGAACAAAAGGGGCCTACTATGCAGCATGTATCAAAACTCGGGCTTCTCCCAAGGCACCCTATAGCGTATGTAACTAGCACATCAACATATCAACTGGGTACTTCCATTTCCCCATTTGCGTAAAGCCGCAAAGAAAAGGGGACTACAATGCCCCTAACTACCAAAAAGCTGCTACATGGAAATCTTGCCAAGGCCCCACCCGCACATAGGTCTTAAACCTGTGCTTACCCTGCAAATTCTGACTTCTCGCGTCAAGATTCCGTCTCACACACAAACCGATTCTAAGAACCCTTGTTGGACCCCACCCGCTCATAGCTTCATTGCCCGGGCTTGCCCTATGCTTGGCATTCTCGTCAGTCTCACTGAAGGGGACTAGCCTCGCCGGGAAACTCTCCCCACATGACTTGCATGTCATGGGATAGCCAGCCGACCACGGAGACATAGCTACGCCTTAGCATAACACAACCATAAACTTTCCCACCCTAATCCACCATTTGTACTGCAACGTTCAAGCGCACCAAAGAAACCATCTACCGCCAATGCGGAACTAACCTTGTCTGGTTCCAGCTACAAGTACTCACCTAAGAAAAGGGGGAAAATGCATACATCATAATGGCATCTTGCCGCAACAGATTTCTACCGAATCCTTAAGGATCGCTATGCAACATCACCGAGTCGGACTAACGGTCGCGACTACGGCTTAACCCACATTCCTAATACACTAACGAAGCGGATCTCTAATGCAACATCATGCCAGGGATGGACACAATCGAACCGGAGGTTCCTCTTAAACCATGGAAACCCAAACCCCTCTCATTTGAGAGATCTGGAGCCCAAAAACTGAAAAGAAAAGATGATATGCGCGCATCCTAGAAAAAAAAGAGGAGAAGGGTCGTTACCTTACGACCCCTCTTCCTTGACTTGGAATCCTTGATCTTTACGGGTGAAAACGAGCGCCTCTCCGCCCTCTCCACAGATCTGGTCTCGTAATGACGATCGGAGCTCCGTAGCTCCGTCAATGGTGGAAGAAAGCTTCTTCTTCCTCCTCCACTCTCTCTTCTTCTCAAACCCTTATTCTCACTCTTAAAGATGAGGAATGAGGGAAAGACAACTCTCAGCCCTAATAAGACACTTTGGGCGGAAGATAATTGGCCCTTGGATCAGTTTTAATAAGAAATTGGACGGTTACAAAATGAACAGACGGAACTGCTTCCGTCCACTACCGTCGCGCGGTAAGTCTACCGCTAGAGAAACCAGAGCGCTTGGCTAATAAAACCGTCGGTGCTATCACCTGCGCTAACTCTAGCGTTGCGCGCTAGCACTAAACGCTCTTGATGCCCGACCACTCAACGCTCTCGCCACTGAGCTACCGCCCGAGCGGTAAGTCTACCGTCGGGTAACCTGAGCACTAGGCCAAATAAATCGTCGATGCTACCGCCTGCGCTAACTCTAGTGCTACGTCCTAGTACTCAATGCTCTTAGCGCCTAGCCACTCAACGCTCTCGACACTAAACTACCGCCAGGCGATCGCATCCAGATACTCAAGCTCTAAACTGGGGTGTTACAAAAGCATCCTTTAAGAGAATTGGGGCCAAGGATTCTAAGAGGTGTTTGTACCTCTTATATATGGACTTGTTTGGTCCTATGCCAGTTTACAGTCTAGGTAGAAAGTCTATACACTTGTGATAGTTGATGACTATTCTAGATTTGCTTGAATTTTCTTTCTAAAGAAAAAGTCTGAAACCCTTGTCAACTTTGTGACCTTTGTTAGGCAAGTTCAGAATGAAAAGGACAGTTCTATGGTCAAAATAAGTAGTGACCAATGTAGTGCATTTCAGTCTGAAGGCATAACAAAGTTCTGTGATGAACAAGGGATTCATTAGCTGTTTTCTTGTCCAAAAACACCCCAGGAAAATAGGATTGCTGAGTGGAAAAATAATACTCTCATAGAAGCTAGCAGGACACTACTCAGTGATACTTCTCTCCTAGAATATTTCTAGGCTGAGGCAGTGAACATTGCTTGTTATGTTCTGAATAGAGCTTCTATCAACAAGTATCACAAGAAGACTCCCATCGAGATTATGAAAGGCATAAAACCAAATCTAGCTTATCTCTGGATCTTTGGAAGTAAGTGCTTTGTGCTCAATAATGGGAAGTCATACTTGACTAAGTTTGCTGCCAAATCCTATGAAGGAATCTTTGTTGGGTGCAATAACCATAGCAAAGCCTATAGAGCCTACAATTTGAAAAATCAAGTTATAGAAGAGTTTATGAATGTTGTGTTTGATGAATCATTAATGATTAATAGTGAGCTTTATAGCTCCTATAGATTTGCTGGTGTGGAGTTAAATATAGATAAATTGACCATCAAGGATACTCCTCCTTCTACCCAAGTGGAAGAGGATGGGATATGCATTCCTGAAGAAGAATAGAGTGCACTGGATGTGGGTGAAGACCAGCAGGATCCAGCCATTGAAGGTCAAGATGTTGGGAATAGAATGCCAACAGTTGTCAGGCATTTGAGGGGTCATCCAAGAGATCAAATCATTGGTGATGCTAGCCAAGGGGTTACAAAAAGTAGCGAAAGCCTCAACATTACCATGTACTCCAACTTTCTATCTCAGGTTGAACCTAAAAGGTTTGAAGATGCCAACATAGACCCATTTTGGATTTTGGCTATGCAAGAAGAACTGAACCAATTCAAGAGATATAATGTTTGGAAGCTGGTTCCCAGACCACAAGGACATAAAATCATTAGAGCCAAGTGGATCTTTAGGAATAAACTTGATGTGAACGGTGTTATAATCAAGAATACAGCTAGACTGATAGCCAAGGGATATAGATAAGAGGAAGGTATTGATTTTGATCAAACCTTCGCACAAGTAGCTAGATTGGAAGCTATAAGGCTATTTCTTGCATATGTTGCACATAATGGATTCAAGGTCTACCAAATGGATGCAAAGTCAGCTTTCCTAAATGGTTACCTAAAATAGGAGGTCTTTGTTGAGCAACTCTCAGGTTTTGTTAACTCTAGCATTCCTAATTACGTATTTAAACTTTGAAAGGCTTTATATGGGTTGAAGCAAGCACCTAGGGCATGGTATGAAACACTGTCTAGCTTTCTCATTAAGAACAAATTCTCAAGGGGAAAGATAGACAAGACTTTATTCCTAAGGGAAGTCAAGGATAAGATAATCCTTAGTCCAAACTTATGTAGATGACATAATCTTTGGGTCTACTGATGATGGCCTCTGCAAAAAGTTTGTGTTGGAACACCCTATTACTAATTTGGGCAAGGATCACTATGTTTTTAGGAATTTGGTTTGACCTAGATGTATAGTTGAAAAGGTCAAATTAGAATGAGTCTAGGGCTTAGAACTTAGGTTTGAAGCTGCCCCCAGGACCATTCAAAGATCAAGACTTAGAGCTGAGACAAAGACAATTTTCGTCGAACTCAGTTCGACGAAATGTCGAACTCCGTTCGACGCTCTCTGAGCTCAACTCTACTTAGTCGTCGAACTCCGGTCGACGATCTACGAGCTAAGATCGACGATCTGTCTTCAGTTACTTTCCCAGTCGCTGAGCTCAGTTCGACGATCGTAGAGCTCAGTTCGACGTTTTCTATCTGCTGTGTTAATCCAATCTCTGAGCTCAGTTCAACGATCGTAAAGCTTAGATCGACGATTTCTGTGAGAGATCAACGCCTTCAGAATTCAAATTCAAGGATAGTTATGGATTATAATCAGAATTAATTCCTGCATTGATTGCAAAGGATTTTCTAGCCGTTTCAATCAATCTGATGCAAGTTTCAAGGAAAGACTAAATGGAGTATTGCTTAGGACTTTCCCCAGATACAGTTGTCTATTATGGAAGTAATTTATGACTGATTAAACGGTCGTCTAAGAGAATATCTGATATACTCCTTCAGTATTCATTCTCATAAGATAGATACACAAGATACAGTGATCAGCACAGACAATACAAGGAGATATAGAAGAATTAGATTACATTACAGAAGATTGAACAACACAATTTCTCTGATAAAGATTTCAACTTCTGTGATTTACAAATCTACTGAATCTTCAAGTGTTCAAAGGCTTCAACATCAAGGACTCCAGACACCAAATATTTCAGCATCTGCTGGAATCATCTTCTGCTGGAGATCTGAAGCTTCTGAAGGCCTATCACCCTAGCAAAGCTTTCACTCCTGAACCATTCTACATCTTAGGGGGAGCTTTGACAACATCAACAATCCACTAGTCTTCTCTCATTTGATTTGAGACAGAGAAGACATCATCATCTCTTTCTTTTTCTTTTCCTGCTGTAAAAGGGTTATCAAAACTCCCTTCAAAAGTTCTGAATCTAGTTCTGAGAGCCTTGTCAGAACTCAGTGGTGGCAAGACACCTTATCAAAAAATCTAGATCTTATTTTTGAGCACTTTATCAAATGCTCATTGGTGCCCAGGACACCTGATTAACTCATCCTACAGTGGATTCCTACCAAGGGTGGTAGAAGACTGGATGTACCCAAGTTTTTGGGGAACCACTATAGATCCTTGTGTCTTCTGGTTGCTGTGTATTTGTTATTGCTGTGTGCTGTGTGATTCTTATTTCTTGCTTTAACTTTGTTTTTCTACAAGCACCTTACACATATAATTAAATTAAATCTTCCACTGCCTTACAATTTTTAATTGTAAACATTATTTTAAAATACTATATTCACCCCCCTCTAGAGTCAAGGTAGATCTTTCTCTTACTTTCAATTGGTATCAGAGGGAGGTTGATTGGTTCTTACAGGCTAACACCTGAACCAAAAGATCTCTGAAAAGATCAATCTTATATAGAGGGATATTATTTTTTGTATTATAGTTATTTTCAAAAACCATGGCAAAAAACAAAGACTATGCTAGCACCAGACCTCCATTGTGAAATCTTTCCAAGTTTTCACTTTGGAAGGCAAGGATTAGATTATACACGAATTCTATTGATGAGGACATTTTCAATTCTGTTTTGACAGTGTGTCCAAGACCTCCAGAGACCACAAGCACAGGTGCTGTTCCACCTCCTTCAGGAACAGATGCTGAAATAAAGAAGTGGAAAACTGCAGATGCAAAGGCCATGAATATTCTTGCTCAGACTATGTCTGATGAGATATTCCAGAAGGTATCTGAATGCTGCTCTGCTAAAGACATATGGGATAAGATTTCAGAAATTGTATCAGGATCTGCTGATGAAAGAAAGGACAGGAGATCCCATCTCATATCCCAATATGAGAACTTCAAGAAAGGTGAAGCTGAATTAGTTGCAGACATGTACACCAGGCTCAGTCTGATAGTCAGTGAGTTAAAGTCATTGGACAAGGAAATCACACTCACTGAACTCAATGACAAGATCCTAATGTGCTTCCCCAGCACTTGGGATTCAAGGATCTAGCCAATTAAATATTCTGGAAGCCTAAGTGAAATTACTACAGAGGCTCGTCTGGGCAAGCTCAAATCTTATGAGCTGCTCATCAAGAATAGGGAAGAAGAACAAAAGGCTACTTCTCCAGTCATCAGAAAGGAGAAGACCATAGCCTTCAAAGCTACAGAAGAGAAGCCTGAAGACAAAGCTACAGGAAATGATGAGCTCCTAAGTCTACTGGCCAAAAGATTCTATAAGATGGCCAGGAAGGACTTCAGAAAGAAGTCATTCAAAGGGCATGAGAAGCCTAGATATGACAAGTCCAACAGCAAAGAAATCATCTGCTTTGGATACAAGAAGCCAGGCCACATTGTGCCTGACTGTCCAGAAAATAAAAATAAGGACAAGAAGGACAGAAATGAGAGAAGAAGAGACAAGGACTCCAGAAAGAACAACAACAACAGATCCTCATCCAACAAAAATAAACATACAAGGAAGGGATTTGTAGCAGAAAACTAGAGTGACACTGAAGAAGAATCAGAAGCCTCATCCAGCTCAAGTGATGATGAGGATGATGCTGAGGAAAAATAATTCTGCATGATGGCAATCAATGCCTCCCAGCAAAACTCTGATGCAGAACAAGAGTCTGATTCTGAAGCTGAAACTGGATCTAAAGAGGATGAGGTAATAAACTCTTTTGATTTTACTTATGAGGACTTTAAAATTGAATTTAAGACACTGTGTTTAGATTTGCTAAGGTATGAGAAAGAGATAATCTCTCTCAGAAATCAATTATCTGACTACAGTGTCCTAAAATCAAATAACCTCAAACTCTCTGAGGAGTTAGAGTGCTATAGGGAGGAGATAGCTGCACTGAAAAGTGAACTATCCAAGGCCAAGCAGTTTGAAGAATCCCTTAATGGGAGAAGCATCAGACTGATGGACATTACAAGCATAGTGAACTCAAGATTCAACAGTACACTGGGCTTTGGTGCTTCATCCAGCCAACCTATAGTATTAACAACCCCAATTAAATTTATTTCTGATAAAGGAAAGGGTGTTGTAGAGGTAGCTAGGAAGAATCCAGATTTACCTAAGGAAAATCAAGTTCAACAGAAAATGTCGAACAGATCTCGGCGATCCAAGGCTGGATCGTCGAACTCAGATCGACGACTTCTGAACTCTAAACTCTGGTATAGTCGATCTTCGAATGGAGCTCGACGATCTGACCCAAGATTGCCGAACTCAGGTCGATGATCGTCGAACGGAGCTCAGAGCTTTGAACCTTCTTTCAGAGGTAAATCTCAAGTCAATTCTAAAAGTCCCTCATCCCAAAGCTTCAACCCTTATACTGAATGGATAGTACCTCCTAGGAGATACCATCCTGAAGGATATTAGAGTCAGCCAGGGATGTCTTTCATTTCTGAATTTAAAGGCTATCAACCTAGAACCAAGGTAAACTGGGTCAAAAACATATAAGCTGTTTATGTGCAGGTGAAGACCTATCCAGAGATGGCCAAACAATGGTATCTGGATAGTGGGTGCTCAAAGCACATGACAGAGAACAAGGAGAATCTATCATCCTTCATAACAAAACTTGGACCCAAAGTAATTTTTGGTGATTCAAATTTTGGTCAAACAAAAGGATATGGTGCTGTTCAGATAGGTTAAGTCACTTTCAAGAAGGTGGCATAAGAGACTAGGACACCTAAACCTTAGAACCATTGCTAGGCTGTCCAAGGACAACCTTTTTAGAGGACTACCGTCTGGCCCCTACAAGAAGGAAGGACTCTGCAGGGCCTGTCAAATAGGCAAGCAAACTAAAAATAGTTTTAAGTCACTTAATAAGAGTGATTCACCTAGGATTTTGTATCTGTTACACATGGATCTTTTTGGACCCATTATAGTACAAAGCTTAAGAGGGAAATCTTATACTTTGGTGATTGTAGATGACTTCTCTAGATTTGCTTGGGTATTCTTTCTGAGGAAGAAGTCTGATAACTTTAAGTGTCTGACAGAGTTTCTCAAATGTATACAGATTGAGTTCAATACTCACATTGCCCTGATCAGAAGTGATCACGGGACAGAGTTTGATTCTCTTCTTATGCAAGAGTTCTGTCAGAGTGAAGGGATCAGACATACTTTCTCAGCTCCTAGAACTCCTCAAGAAAATGGGGTAGCTGAAAGGAAAAATAGAACCCTAATTGAATCTGCTACTACATTGTTGACAGATGCTCACTTACCTCTATCCTTTTGGGCTGAGCCAGTAAACACCTTCAACTATGTGTTGAATAGAAGCCTAATACATAAATTGAAGAGCAAGACTCCCTATGAATTGCTCAAAGGGAAGAAACCTAAAGTAGACTATTTCAAAATCTTTGGTTGCATTTGTTATATACACAATAATGATAAGAAATATTTAGCAAAATTCCAAGCTAAAGCTGATGAAGGGGTGTTTCTAGGATACTCCATGATCAGCAAGGCTTATAGGGTATATAATAAATCCACTCTTAAAATAGAAGAATCTGTTCATGTTTCTTTTGATGAGACTAACATGTTTTATAAGGAGAAGTCTGCTTTTACCATAGAACCATTGCAGGTACACTCTCTTTCAGAAAGTATGGACAGATTACAGGTTAAAGAAAAGGATACAGCTTTTCCACCTATCCAACAAAAGGATGAGAGCAGTGATGATGAAGAGGATGTGCAACATCTAAAAGAGCCAGTTGTTGTTCCACAAGAGGAAATAACAACAATGGTTGGTGAACATCAACACCCCCTGTTGATCTAGTAACAACAAGAGATCATCCAATTTCCCAATGTAATTGGAGACATCTCAGCTGGTGTGCAAACCAGAAATCAGGTCAACCAGAACCTGATGCACACTTGCTTTCTATCTCAAGTTGAGCCTAAATCCATTCAAGATGCAGAACAAGATCCCCACTGGATCATTGCTATGCAAGAGGAATTGCATTAATTTGAGAGGAATAAAGTTTGGGAACTAGTGCCAAGGCCTAAGGATCACTCCATTGTTGGAACTAAATGGGTGTTCAGGAACAAGTTGGATGATCAGGGAGTCATTGTAAGGAACAAGGCAAGGCTAGTTGCTCAAGGCTACTCTCAAGAAGAAGGAATAGACTATGACCAGACCTTTGCACCAGTTACAAGGTTAGAGGCCATCAGAATATTCCTAGCTTATGCTGCTCACAAGGGATTCAAGGTCTATCAAATGGATGTGAAGAGTGCTTTTCTCAATGGAGACATCAAAGAGGAAGTCTATGTTAGACAACCTCCAGGTTTTATCTCTTCAACTTACCCTGATTATGTGTTCAAATTGCATAAAGCATTATATGGTCTCAAGCAAGCTCCTAGAGCATGGTATGAGACCCTAACATGCTTTCTTCTGGAAAATGATTTTATTAGGGGTAGAGTAGACCAAACTCTTTTTATTAGAACCCATAAGTCTCATACCCTACTAGTACAAATATATGTAGATGATATTATTTTTAGTTCTACTGATTCAAATTTGTGCAAAAAGTTTTCCAAGCTGATGTACTCTAAATTTGAAATGAGTAGCATGGGTGAGCTTTCCTTCTTTCTAGGATTTCAAGTCAAACAACATGCTGAAGGCATATTCATTTCTCAAACCAAGTATGCAAAGGAACTGGTTAAGAAATTTGGTATGTCTAAAGCATCTTGTATGAAAACACCTATGCCTACTAATGATGTATTAGATGCTGATGAACATGGAAAACATGTTGATCAGACAACATATAGAGCAATGATTGGCTCTCTATTGTACCTTACAGCTAGTAGACCTGATATAATGTTTGCTACATGCATATGTGCTAGGTTCCAAGTAGGCCCTAGAGAGTCACAGTTAACCTTAGTAAAGAGGATTCTCAGGTATGTGAAAAGTTGTCCAAATCTAGGACTCTGGTATCCAAAAGACTCAGGATTTGAATTAATTGGATTTTCAGATGCTGATTATGCTGGATGCAGAGTAGACAGGAAAAGCACCAGTAGAACCTGTCAGTTCCTTGGTGACAGACTTATCTCCTGGTTCTGTAAGAAACAGACATCTGTGTCTACTTCAACTGCTGAAGCTGAATACATGGCAGCAGGCAGTTGTTGCTCAGAAATTTTGTGGATTCAAAACCAGATTCTAGACTATGGCTACGACTTAGAAGGGTAAAAAATCTTTTGTGATAACACTAGTGCTATCTCTATAACACAAAATCCAGTCCTCCATAGTAGGACAAAACATATAGAGATTAGGCATCACTTTCTAAGAGATAATGTTGAAAAGAATAAAATTGAACTACAATATATCCCAACTGATTTGCAAAGGGGAGATATTTTCACCAAGCCTTTGGATGAGAAGAAACATACCTTCTTCCTCAATCAGTTAGGAATGCTAGATGGAGGTTGTCTAAAATAAATTCCAAGATTTTGAAAATCTAAAAACAGACCAAGACAAGACTAAAAACTTATATTTTCTATTATCTGTAGGTTAAGTCTTATCTCTAAACTACGCTCGACATTTTTCCAAAAATCGTCGAACGGAGATCGATGCTTTCCAACAAGCGTCGACCGGAGTTCAGCGTTTTCAAGGCAGCGCTAGGCTATCTTCCTCTGGTCAACGATCGTCGATCGTAGTTCGACGCTCTCTAGTATCATCGAACGGAGATCGACGTTATTGAAAACTCTTCAGATTCCATTAGAAGCCCAGATAGTCGAACGAAGTTCAGCGATCCTTCCTTTCCGCCGTCGAACCCTAATATAAAAATCATTTTTTGTCGTCGTTCTTCGATTGCGCATTCATACTCTCTGCAATTTCTTTCTTTCCCTCCAAACTCTACTACACTTGGTTGTGTTTGGTACTTTTTTGCAGGTCTTTAATGGCGGTGACTGGTGCGACGCTTGCAAAGATGAAGTTTGATACCGGGTTTGATATTGATATGGATTCTTTCACCGGGAGCGATCAAATATTCAAAGATATTCTGGAACTCTTCAAGGAACAAAAACTAGAGAATATTATGTCAACAAGAATGAAGATTGCGGCTGACGAAATAAAGGAATGGGTTTTTACTGCAAACAATGAGAGTGAGAATTCCATAGTCGGCACGATCAACGGGACTCAGGTACCATTGTCCCCTATTCTTCTGACTGAGGTATTCAACTTAAGTTCTGGAGATGATTCCCCTGATATATCTGGTGAAGAATTTGATTCCATGTTAGATCGAATGGGTCACACTACTGTAAACCCTAATAAGCTGTTGAAAAAGAATCTATCTGTTGAATATAGATTTTTGGCTGATGTTGTGGGCAAAGTGTTGCTAGCCAAGCATTCAGAAGATGATACCATCTCAAGGTATCAGTTCTGTTTAATGGGAGCAATAGTTGACAAGGAAACATCTGAATTACTGGTTTCTAATGGGATGCACATCAATGCATCTAAGAGATTAACCTGTGCCCTATTTGGGAAATGGGACAGGCAGATTATAAATCCTGCCTGGACTGCCATAGCTTCAGGCACAAGGACTCCTGCAGTCACTTCCTCTCCGGCTCCAGAAGAACTGCCTGCCTCCTCTCCTCCTTCTCCTCCACTTGTTTCTACCTCCATCTCCACATCAACCACAACAATTTCCTCAACCATAACCATCTCTTCCCCCATTACCATCTCATCACCTCTTTCTCCTCCAACCACTTCAGAAACATTCCATCCACTCCACTATTATCCACCTCTTACAATTCCATCATTCAACATATTGGAAGACTCCTTCATGGATGATCCCCCTTCCTCTCCTCTTGAGCTTGCTTCTATCTCCTCCTACCAACAACTACTTCAAGATATACTCTCCCAACCATCCTTTACTCCATCCATATCCACTCCTATACCATCCATCTCCACCATCCCTATCTCTCAACCATCCATTATACCATCCACCACAGCATCAACTACAGTCCATCCACTATCAGCTCCAGCCACCTCTTCCTCCACCTCTACTTAAGTATCCCTTTAGCAAGTGGATCTTTCAGCTCTGGCAGATAGGCTTTATGGGATACTGGCCCCCAAGCTAGTAGCCCTGCTGGAGACCTCCTTGGCTCCACTCCTCAAATCTATACAAGATCTATCTGACAGGCTGTCTTCTATCTCCTCTCCTCAAGAAATTCCTTCATTGGAGTGCCTTGATCCAGTCCTAACTGAATCAAGGCAGGGGGAGATGCCTCATGAAGCTGAAGAAGTGCCTGCTGCTCCAGTACCAGTGTTTACTGTGGACCTCAGGTCACTATTGTGTGCTTTTGATATTCTTCACAAAGGATATTTACCAACTCAGGGAGTTGAAGACCTCACTAAGGCCATTGTGCCTATTTCAGAATGTGATCCCAGCCTGATTATATCATATGTTAATTCTCTTAAGGCTGAGGATGTTGCTGCTTCTGTTTGTACTGCGGCTGCTGCTGCTGTTATATCTGTTGAATCTACTGACATTGAAATGATGTCTGCTGATGCTGATACTGCTGCTGCTGAAGAATTGGCAAGTTTTTTGGAAGAAAAAGTCTCTGAGACTCCTGCAGTTTCATCTGCTCCACAAGTGTCTGTTACTTCATCTGCTCCTGCTGAGGTTCCTGCTGCTGTCCCAAATCTTCCTGCTCCTGTTGCTCCTGAGAAATCAAAAATCCAAGAGGAATACATCAAGAGAATAGATGATCTGAATGACAGACCACAGAGTTCTGATAGTGACAAGTTCAGTACTGAATCTGATGACTCTGCTGGCACCATTACCAAAAAGAGGAAAGCTAGAAGCAAAGCTATGATGAAAGTTCCTCCTACAAAGGCCAAAGATGTTAGTAACATACCTTATTATATTCTACATGACTACCAGATAACAGAACCCTGGATTCAATATTCCAAAAATCAGTTAAAGGCTATGAGAAAGAAAAGGAAACTAGATAAGTATGAGAAAGGATCTTCCCAGTATCAGCCTCCTCCTCCTCCTCCAGACTCAGGATCAGGTGGAGGCTCAGCCTTTCAAACCTCTGCTTCAAAGCAAAGCTCCTCCCAATCTTTCCAAAGATATCATCCCAGAGGACAATATCAAAAAATTTATTAGTCTAAGAGAGGACAGCAAAGAGGAAGTCAGAGAGATTATAGAACTTATTCCAAACAGCAAAGGGAAGGACAAAGACATATGGACTCAACTCAAGGTCCTTTCCCTTACAAACTCAGAGATACTGTTGTTACAAGGATATCTACTGCTTCAGAAACCATAAACAAATATGAACCTTCAATTCCTTTTGAGGATCCAGAAAATAATCCTCTATCTTGGACTGCCAGGATGAAAGAACTTGCTGTTCTAGATCAATTGAAAAAGGCCAGAGAACAAGGTAAAGATACTTCCAACATCTCTACTCTTTCAGAGCAAAGAAAGGCAGAGCTGGAGAAATATGCTTCAAGGAAGTTCTTTGACCTAGAGGATTACATGAAACTGCATCCAGAGGCTGTTGTTCAAAGGCCTAGATCCAAAACCTCCTTAGGTGCAGAAGATGACAGAAGGTCAAAGAAGGAGGCTCTCAATCCCAACAGAGAGATTGTATTTAAGAAAGGCAGTGAAAGGAAATGAATTCTGTAAGCAGGAAGTACATTCATCTTTAAACATTTGCTGATATTCTATCTGAATGCTGCTATGTTATATGTTCTGCTCTGTTGTTTTAAATTTTGCTTTTCTGTATATGCTTTTGTATTTCTTACTGAGTCCTGTAAATAGTAATCCTTACCCAAATAGGGGGAGATTGTTGGAACACCCTATTACTAATTTGGGCAAGGATCACTATATTTTTAAGAATTTTGTTTGACCTAGATGTATAGTTGAAAATGTCAAATTAGAATGAGTCTAGGGCTTAGAACTTAGGTTTGAAGCTGCCCCCAGGACCATTCAAAGATCAAGACTTAGAGCTGAGACAAAGAGAATTTTCTTCGAACTCAGTTCGACGAAATGTCGAACTCCGTTCGACGCTCTCTGAGCTAAACTCTGCTGAGTCGTCGAACTCCGGTCGATGATCTTCGAGCTAAGATCGACGATCTGTCTTTAGTTACTTTCCCAGTCGTTGAGCTCAGTTCGACGATCGTAGAGCTCAGTTCGACGTTTTCTGTCTGCTGTGTTAATCAAATCTCTGAGCTCAGTTCAACGATCGTAGAGCTCAGATCGACGATTTCTGTGAGAGATCGACGCCTTCGGAATTCAAATTCAAGGACAGTTATGGATTATAATCTGAATTAATTCCTGCATTGATTGCAAAGGATTTTCTAGCCGTTTCAATCAATCTGATGCAAGTTTCAAGGAAAGACTAAATGGAGTATTACTTAGGACTTTCCCCAGATACAGTTGTCTATTATGGAAGTCATTTATGACTGATTAAATGGTCGTCTAAGAGAATATCTGATATACTCCTTCAGTATTCATTCTCATAAGACAGATAGACAAGATACAGTGATCAGCACAGACAATACAAGGAGATACAGAAGAATTAGATTACATTACAGAAGATTGAACAACACAATTTCTCTGATAAAGATTTCAACTTCTGTGATTTACAAATCTATTGAATCTTCAAGTGTTCAAAGGCTTCAACATCAAGGACTCCAGACACCAAATATTTCAGCATCTGCTGGAATCATCTTCTGCTGGAGATCTGAAGCTGCTGGAGGCCTATCACCCTAGCAAAGCTTTCACTCCTGAACCATTCTACATCTCAGGGGGAGCTTTGACAACTTCAACAATCCACTAGTCTTCTCTCATTTGATTTGAGATAGAGAAGACATCATCATCTCTTTCTTTTTCTTTTCCTACTGTAAAAGGGTTATCAAAACTCCCTTCAAAAGTTCTGAATCTGGTTCTGAGAGCCTTGTCAAAACTCAGTAGTGGCAAGACACCTTATCAAAAATATAGATCTGGTTTTTGAGCACCTTATCAAAAGCTCATTGGTGCCCAGGACACCTGATCAACTCATCCTGCAGTGGATTCCTACCAAGGGTGGTAGAAGAGTGGATGTACCCAAGTTTTTGGGGAACCACTATAGATCCTTGTGTCTTCTGGTTGCTATGTGTTTGTTATTTCTGTGTGCTGTGTGATTCTTATTTCTTGCTTTAACTTTGTTTTTCTACAAGCACCTTACACATATAATTAAATTAAATCTTCCACTGCCTTACAATTTTTAATTGTAAACATTATTTTAAAATACTCTATTCACCCCCCCCCCTCTAGAGTAAAGGTAGATCTTTCTCTCACTTTCAGTTTCCTAGAGTTATGCAAGTGAAATTTGAGATGAACAGTATTGGTGAACTCAAGTATTTCTTGGGCCTCCAAGTAAGATAGTGTTAGAATGGATTATTGATGGTTAAAACTCGACGCGCCCCGACCCTTATTTAGTTTGGGAAAGAAAGGTTTTATTTATTTTTTTAGGATGGTCGGGGCGCGCAGATTTATTAGATATAAAAGTTGAAACCGAGTTTTAATGAAAGGAGGCAAGTTCACCTATTGCGTATAGTACAGGATATTCCGGTGAGGAATATCGAAGTCTTATTGTTCAGGGATGGGTTGATTATTTATAATCCTCTAGGAGGGACTATTATTTTATCGAAAATAAATTGTCGGGTGTTTCATTAAATAAAGCGGCTATATATAAAAACCACGAAAAAAGACAGAAAAAGATCGATGAAGAAATAACGCTCGGCATCGAATCGATTAAGACTAAAATAATTTTTATATAACTAGAGATCTAAAATTTCAATTCAATTAAAGGACGGCTTGGCCGTGGAGGTTCCATAAAAATGAGCTCACCTATCTTTAGGACTATCGCTCACCTGAACATTAAGACTATTCTACCGGGCTCTCATCCGACGAAGGATTCCTCTTAATGCCCGCATTACGCTAAGAACCCCGCTATTGGGTGGGGAACCCAATCCGGGAGAATTACGCTTCTCCTTTCTCGATTTTATGCACATAATTCTCTTTACCCAAGGGTGATCAATCCATATGCACGGCCTCTCGACTAGCTAGCGTATGGACAACAGAAATAGAGCCCACACATCGATATGTGGTCCTACACGTCCATTTTTCCTGGGGACAACCTTAAGTGATTTATTAAAGAAAAAAAGAGGACCTTTAATTATTTAAAAAGATTTTATTTGTCCCAATGCTCTTCGATACTGAGGGCTAAGAATGATTAGCCACTTAACGGTATGGGGACGGCTTATGAAAAGTTGCATAATTGAAATTTTGAGTCCTACTCAAACTAATGGTGGTAAATTGCGAGTCTTACTCAAATGTGTAGGCGGGAAATAAAAGCAAGTCCTACTCAAATGAGTAAGTGGGAAATAAATGCGATTTCTAATCTCATACACACACGCACTCTACATAATTTGAAGAAAGCAATAAATAAAGCATAAAATGGAAAGCAGTAAAGGAAAGTGGTAAAATTTATCTCATACACACATGCACTATACATAAATGGAAGAAAGCAATGAATAAAGTGTTAAAGGCTAACTCCTAAACGCACGCACTCTACAAAAAGAGAAAAGCAACGAAAAATTAAAATAACTACTTTTCTACTCCTAGAATATGCTAAAAATGCATAAAAACAAAATAAAAAATTAAAGGAGCAAAAGTTTTTGGAAATAAAAGTAAAAATCAAAGGGTTGCAAAAATTAAACCGATAACTTATTCATTCTTATAAGTTTATAAAAATGCTTAAAAAGTGGGAACAAATTAAAAAAGAACAAAAAGTTTTACAAACACAAAAAAAACTAAGTTAACAAAAAACGAAAACCACATTGAAAACTTTTTTTTATAAATCTATAAGAGTGAAAAGAAAAACACTTAAAAACTAAAGCTAACAAATCTAGGGGAAAGGAGAAGAAAAGCTAGCATAACGACTCTTAATATAAGAGAAAAAGTAAAATAAACCGAAGTACAAAAATGACTTGAAAACATAAAGTTAACAACCTAAAATTACACTCATACACACACACACACACACACCCATTTTAAAGAGAAAAACAAAGACAAAAGATCACTGAAAATGGGGCACTCAAATGCATTCCAATACAATATAAGGAAAGAAAATCTACATATTTCATTAAGACAAAAAAAGTTACAAAAAAGCTAAAACAAACACTAAAGAGAGGGGGAGAAAATCTCCTTACATAGCAAGGAAAACAACTAAGCAGCCCACATAACATCAAAATGATTCCAAAAATTTGAAACCTTGGGACTTATAGAAAATTTACATTTATAGACAAAATTTCGGGGGTGACACGCCCTGGTCACGAGCGTGATAGGGGGCGTATGATGCTGGCGTATTGGAGAAGTCGAAATCCCGGAGACTGGTCGAATTCTGGAAGCTTCTAGAACGAGGCACATGGTGGTCACGGGCGTGATAGTCACGGGCGTGTAGGGGAGGAATGACTGGACATCAGGCATAATTTGATGTCAGCAACAACTGTTTGAACTGTGTTGAAAATTACAGGACCGACACAGGCATGTTGGAAAGGTCACGGGCGTGCTCGTGGCGTTGAGTGTCGACTAGAGGCATTGACTGCTGGAGGCAATGAGTGGTTGGACACGGGCGTGTCCGGCTATACACGGGCATGATGGGAAAAGCATCGAGCGACGATCGACGAACGTCGAATGGCGATCGGCGATCGACTAATGTTGAATCGGGAATGACATGGGTGTGTTTGACGGGACACATGCGTGACATGTTCTTTTCTTCGCAGGCAGTGCTTTTTCACTTGAATCAAAGAAACACGCCCAGGTCACGGGCATGACCAATTTGACACGGGCATGTACTTTGAAATTTTGACTTTTTCTTAAAAAAATTTTGAAAACAAAATAAACATAAGCTAGAAAATTATTTACAAGAAAGGAACAATTTATTGAAAAAAAACCAAAAATAATGAAAATAGACTAAAACCACCTAAATAAAGTATTGAAAAATATGAGTATATACAACTCATCAAATACCCCATACTTAAGCTTTTGCTATTCCAGAGCAAAAGTTGGAGATGAGCTTATAAGGAATTGAAAAAATTCTAAATTTTGCTACCGCTTAAATTATTTAAA
The DNA here is from genome assembly GCA_039513925.1 of Platanthera zijinensis. Taxonomy (NCBI): domain Eukaryota; kingdom Viridiplantae; phylum Streptophyta; class Magnoliopsida; order Asparagales; family Orchidaceae; genus Platanthera; species Platanthera zijinensis. The sequence goes on along the minus strand of CM077095.1, from coordinate 69,158,737 downwards.
AGAAAGGTCAAAATAAAAATCCGGGTTATAAGAGTTAAGTCCTAAATTATGAAGATGATTTAAATAGAGGAAAAGTTTTGGCCAAAAGACTTTTTGAGATAACCAAACAGCAAGCAAAAATTTCAATCATTAGTTTAACAAAAATAAACTGGAATTATAGGAAGTTTAGCTTATAAGAATTTAAAGGAAATAATGCAATTTAAAATAATGCTCTCAAAAAGATTTTATATTAATTCTAGAATCATTGAATAAGGCAAAGGGTTTTGTTTTGGTTAATGAAGAGGGCTTAGGTTTTAGAGGTGAGGTAATTTTTTCTCAAACCTTTGATGATTTTTTTTGTATGTTGTATGTTTAGGAAAACGAAATCTTATTTTCCATTACAAGAATTTTTTGAATAACTTCATAATAACCCAAAGTATATGTATATGAGTAATAAATTTTATTCTCTTACTCCGTAACATATAATTTTTAAAAAATTGGACGCATATGTTTTCGAAACGAAATCTTATTCTCATTGACATAAGTTCTATTAAGGATAAAAATTTAATCATGGCAAGTAAGACATGAAAAAAGGGAGATGGGTTTATTTTTTTCAAGAAGAAAACTAGATTTTAATAAATAAAAAAAAATTTTAGAGCAACTTTAATAAATTGAACGTTCCTGTGTTTCAAAAATAAAGCTTGAAGTAAACATAATTGAAGTCCAAAGTTATTGTTTTCTAACATAATACACATGCATCTACTTTAGATAAATTAGAAATAGTGCCAAAAATGAGTCTCCTATCTTAAGAATAAAGTATAATAAATATTTTAAAACTTAACTCCAGATACTTAAATCAATCAATCTCTAATTAACAAACAAATAGTGAATAAAGGATTAATAAAATTCGCTTATAAATAAAACTCGAAACAAATTTTTTGGAAAGCTAGGAGGTTAAGAATGGTGTATTCAATTTATTTGTTTCCTAATAAATTTTTATTTTTATTTTTTAGAGTTATCATTTTTTGTATTTTTGATTTATTATCTTTTTTTGAATTTTTATCTTTTTCTTAATAATTGTTTTACAAAGATGAGAAAGAAAGAAAGAGGGGAAAGAGAATATATTAAAAAAAAGAGAAATATTTGTAAAGAATGGGAAGAGAAAGAGAAGAGGGGAAAGAGAATGTTTACAAAAAATATTTACAAAGTAAAATAAATATTTTTGGAATTTATGTTTTATAAAATTTTTTTGATTTTTTTGATGATAAAACAAGCTATATTTTTGGAGTTTTAATTAATTGTTTTGTATTTTTTTGTATTTTTGATTGAGTGCAGAAAATAAAAGTGCGAGAAAGAAAAATGTGAGGAACAAAAACACCCCCACACTTAGTTCCAACAGTATCCCTAATGTTGAAAGATAAGTATGAGGAATGAAAAAAAAAATTGCATAATGTACAAAAATAAAGAGGGAGGGTAGAAACTTCCCTGGAACGTGTTCAGGGAGGCCCATTTAGAAACCCTACAAAAATTAAAGAAAGAGAAAAAAGATAAACATGGGGTGCCTCCTAGGAGCGCTATGTTTATAGTTGTGTAGCTTGACAATTTAGGCATGGGTTATAGTTTTTAGGCGGGGTTAAAATCGGAGGAGGTGGAAGCGAGAAAATAGTTTTATAGGCGGTAAAAAATAATTAACTTTTTGGTTTTTTCGAAATAGAAGAAATGATTTATAATTAATTTTTTTTGTATTTTCAAATATAGAAAAAAGAAGGAAAAAGCAAGCGACCGACCTTTTATTTTTAAAAATATACTATATAATAAAATGTATATATATTTTTGATTTTCGAAATAGAAATAAAAAATTAAGGCAATGTTTTGAAACCGAAAATTCGGTCTCTTGTGGAGTTCACCCTTGGGGAAGGGGTGATCACGCACCTACTTCTCTCCTTTAAGCAAAATGATAAAGGAAAATAAATGGGGACTGACAAAAGGGCTCGGCGCAGAGGTCCCAGTTTTAGAGGTGAGGTAATTTTTTCTCAAACCTTTAATGATTTTTTTGTATGTTGTATGTTTAGGAAAATGAAATCTTATTTTCCATTACAAGAATTTTTTGAATAACTTCATAATAACCCAAAGTATATGTATATGAGTAATAAATTTTATTCTCTTACTCCGTAACATATAACTTTTAAAAAATTGGACGCATATGTTTTCGAAACGAAATCTTATTCTCATTGACATAAGTTCTATTAAGGATAAAAATTTAATCATGGCAAGTAAGACATGAAAAAAGGGAGATGGGTTTATTTTTTTCAAGAAGAAAACTAGATTTTAATAAATAAAAAAAAATTTTAGAGCAACTTTAATAAATTGAACGTTCCTGTGTTTCAAAAAAAAAGCTTGAAGTAAACATAATTGAAGTCCAAAGTTATTGTTTTCTAACATAATACACATGCATCTACTTTAGATAAATTAGAAATAGTGTCGAAAATGAGTCTCCTATATTAAGAATAAAGTATAATAAATATTTTAAAACTTAACTCCAGATACTTAAATCAATCAATCTCTAATTAACAAACAAATAGTAAATAAAGGATTAATAAAATTCGCTTATAAATAAAACTCGAAACAAATTTTTTGGAAAGCTAGGAGGTTAAGAATGGTGTATTCAATTTATTTGTTTCCTAATAAATTTTTATTTTTATTTTTTAGAGTTATCATTTTTTGTATTTTTGATTTATTATCTTTTTTTTGAATTTTTATCTTTTTCTTAATAATTGTTTTACAAAGATGAGAAAGAAAGAAAAAGGGGAAAGAGAATATATTAAAAAAAAGAGAAATATTTGTAAAGAATGGGAAGAGAAAGAGAAGAGGGGAAAGAGAATGTTTACAAAAAATATTTACAAAGTAAAATAAATATTTTTGGAATTTATGTTTTATAAATTTTGTTTGATTTTTTTGAAGATAAAACAAGCTATATTTTTGGAGTTTTAATTAATTGTTTTGTATTTTTTTGTATTTTTGATTGAGTGCAGAAAATAAAAGTGCGAGAAAGAAAAATGTGAGGAACAAAAACACCCACACACTTAGTTCCAACAGTGTCCCTAATGTTGAAAGATAAGTATGAGGAACGAAAAAAAAATATTGCATAATGTACAAAAATAAAGAGGGAGGGTAGAAACTTCCCTAGAACGTGTTCGGGGAGGTCCATTTAGAAACCCTGCAAAAATTAAAGAAAGAGCAAAAAGATAAGCATGGGGTGCCTCCTAGGAGCGCTATGTTTATAGTCGTGTAGCTTGACAATTTAGGCATGGGTTATAGTTTTTAGGCGGGGTTATAATCGGAGGAGGTGGAAGCGAGAAAATAGTTTTATAGGCGGTAAAAAATAATTAACTTTTTGGTTTTTTCGAAATAGAAGAAATGATTTATAATTAATTTTTTTTGTATTTTCAAATATAGAAAAAAGAAGGAAAAAGCAAGCGACCGACCTTTTATTTTTAAAAATATACTATATAATAAAATGTATATATATTTTTGATTTTCGAAATAGAAATAAAAAATTAAGGCAAAGTTTTGAAACCGAAAATTCGGTCTCTGTGGAGTTCACCCTTGGGGAAGGGGTGATCACGCACCTACTTCTCTCCTTTAAGCAAAATGATAAAGGAAAATAAATGGGGACTGACAAAAGGGCTCGGCGCAGAGGTCCCACCACACACCCTATGTTTGTTTCTTGCAAAACCAAGACATAAGCATATTACCAAGAAACTAGCATGTTCCTGATGTGCTTTTCCTGTCAACTATACATCCAACAAATTCAGCATCTGAGAATCCAGTTAATTCAAATTCTGACTCAGTTGGGTACCAGAGTCCTAGATTTGGGCAACCCTTTATATTTCTCCAAATTCTTTTTAGGAAAATAAGGTGAGATTCTTTAGGGTTCACTTGGAACCTAGCACAAAGATATGTAGCAAACAATAGTCCTGTATGTTTTCTAATCAACTGGCTTGCCCTGTTCATCAGAATCAATCACAGTATTGGAAGCCATAGGTGTTTTCATAGCTGAGGCATCAGACATCCCAAATATCTTAACTAGCTCCTTAGCATATTTAGATTGGGAGATGAAAATGCAATCAGGGGATTGCTTCACTTGAAGACCAAGGAAGTATGAAAGATCACCCATGCTACTCATTTCAAACTTGGAATGCATCAGGACAGAAAACCTTTTGCATAGTTTGGAATCAGTAGAGCCAAAAATGATGTCATCTACGTATATTTTTACTAACAAAATTTTATTTTTATGATGACTAAAAAAAGTCTTATCTACAATGCCCCTAAAAACTTATGCTCTAAAAAAAAGCTAGCTAGGGTCTTATACCCAGCTTTTGGAGCTTATTTTAAACCATAGAGAGCTTTATTCATTTTAAAAACAAAAGAGGGATGAGTTGGAGAGACAAAACCTAGTGGTTGCTACACATAGACTTCCTCTTTTAGTTCATCATATAAGAAAGCACTCTTGAAATCCATCTTGTAGACTTTGAACTACTTGTAGGCAGCATAGGCAAGAAATTTCCTGATAGATTCCAGCCTTATAATAGGGGCAAAGGTCTGATCATAATCAATTCCTTCCTCTTGAGAATAGACTTGAGCTACCAATCTTGTTTTGTTCCTTACTATAGCTCCTTGTGCATCCAATTTGTTTCTAAATACCCATTTAGTTCTAATGACTAGGTAGTCTTTGGGTCTTGGAACTAAATCCCAAACTCTGTATCTCTCAAAATGATTGAGCTCCTCTTGCATCGCAATAATCTAGTTGGGATCTTGCTCTGCATCTTTTATGGATTGGGGCTCAAGTTGAGATATGAAGCAAGCATGCATCAAATCTTGTTTGAGTTGATGCCTTGTTTGCACACCAACTAATATGTCTCCAATCACTTGAGATATAAGGTGATCTCGAAGTATGACAAGATTAGTAGGAGGAGTTTGTATAATAATAGCATTGGGAATTAGTTCCTCTTGTGGAATTATGTTGGCTGTTGTAGGTTCAACAATTATTTCAATGATATCTTCTTTACTGTCTTCATCAACTTGTGGTGAAGGATGTGAGATAACCTCTTGGGTGAGGTTTAAATCATCCAATTTCTCACACAGTTGGGGTACCTGCAATAAATCTCTGGTAGAAGAATCATTCTCCTTATAAAACATGTTAGCTTCATCAAAAGATATATGTACAGATTCTTCCATTTTTAAAGTTGATTTATTAAATACCCTATAGGCCTTGTTGACTTGGGAATATCCAAGAAAAATTCCCTTTGCAGCTTTGGCTTCAAACATTCTAAGATGTTTCTTGTTATTATTGTGTATATAACATTTACAACCAAAAACTCTAAAATAATTTATTTTAGGTTGCTTCCCTTTAAGCAATTCATAGGGAGTCTTATCCTTAAGTTTATGTATTAAACTCCTATTCAGAACATAGTTTGCTGTGCTTACAGCCTCTGCCCAAAAGGATAGGGACAAGTAAGCATCTACAAGCAATGTCCCTACAGATTCAATTAGAGTTCTATTTTTCCTTTCTACTACCCCATTTTGTTGAGCAGTTCTAGGAGCAGAGAAGCAATATCTCCTACCTTCATTCTCATAGAATTCTTGCATAAGAAGAGATTCAAACTCAGTACCATGATCACTTCTGATCAATGCAACTGGAGTTCAGTACTCAATCTTTATGCTCTTAAGAAAGTCTGTAAGAACTTTAAAGTTATCTTTCTTATTTCTCAAAAAAGAACACCCAAGTGAATCTAGATAAGTCATCTATAATTACTAAAGTATAGGATTTCCCTCCCAAGCTCTGTACTATAATGGGTCCAAAGAGATCCATATGTAGCAAGTACAAAATCTTGGGTGAATCACTCTTATTAATAAATTTAAAGCTATTTTTAGTTTGCTTGCCTAATTGACAAGCCCTGCAGAGGCCTTCCTTCTTGTAGGGGCTAAAAGGCAATCCTCTAACAAGGTTGTCCCTAGATAATATAGTAATATTTCTAAGGTTAACATGTCCTAATCTTTTATGCCATAAATCATTTGTATTACTAATCTGATTGAACAAACAAATTTTTGAACTAGCTGACTTGAAATTAACCACATAAATATTTTCGTATCTAAGTCCAGTTAAAACAGTTTTGTTATCTATTGAAGTAATAATACATGAAGATTGGTTAAAAGATACCTGATAACCTTCATCATATAACTTGCTTATGGATATTAGGTTATGTTTTAGACCACTCACATAGGCTACCTTCCTGAAGGTAATAACTCCAACTTTAATATTCCCATAACCTTCTGTTTGGCCATAGTTGGAGTCTTCAAAGATCACCTTTGGTCCAAGCTTTGACTTGTAGTTAGTTAAGTTGTCCTTGCTTCCTGTCATATGCTTTGAGCATCCACTATCCAAGTACCATTGTTGCTTTATGGTAGGATAGTCCATCACCTGCAAGAAAATGAATTAGGTGTTCTTGACCCAGGTAACCTTGGGTCCTTGATTCTTCTCAAATCTATAACTAGAAATGTAAGAATAATTAGGTTGGTCATTATATCCTAAGGGTTGAAATCTTATAGGTGGTATTATCCATTGAGTAAAGGGGTTAACAAATTTTGGTTTCTGATATTTAGTTTGATGGAAATTAAAATTTCTGTTTTCAAAATTTGAGTTCGACTAATTTAGTTGAGTTCGTCGAGCTGAGGTCGATGAAAAGTATTTATATCATCGATTTCGGTTCATAGAAAGATAATGCTCATGTTCTGCATTCCACAATCATCGATCTCTGTTCGATGAAATATATTAATTTCGTCGAGCACCCATTGTTGAGTAATCATACCCAAATTCTGGATTTAGAGTTCGTCGATCATCGTTCAGCGCAAAATACTGATTTCGTCGATCTGAGTTCGACGAATTTTGTTGAAAATAATTTTTATGAGATTTTTTATGTTTCTTTAATTTGTTCTTTGGCATGATTTCAGTATCTTTATCTTTAAGTAGTAAAACTTCTTTTCCTTTGTCTTTAGCAGAGAAAAATTTTATTGGGGTTGATAAAATTTTTTCTTAAGAATAGGTGGCTGACTGGATGAAGATCCTAGGCCTAATTTGATATTAAGCCTGACATTTACTGTACTAGTGATGTCCATTAATTTTATACTTCTCCCATTTTGGGATTCTTCAAATTGTTTTGCTTTATTTAATTTAGTTTTTAAAGAAATAACTTGTTCTGAAGTTTATTCTAATTCAGCTTTTAGTTTGATGTTTTCTGAAAACAAATTATCATATTCTATTTGTTTTTCTCTGAGAAGTTTGATTTCCTTCTCAGAGTGAATTAGATCATTACACAAAAGTGTGAATTTAGTTTTAAAATGTTCTGAAGTAAAATCAAAGGAGGATATTACCTGATCATCTTCTGACTCAGAATCATCAGCTTCTGATGGATTGCTTGATGCATTGATAGCCATCAAACAAATCTCTCTGGCTTTGGCCTCTTCTTCATCTTCACTGGAGCTAGAAGATGAAGACTCTTCTTCTGACTCACTCCAAGTCTCAGCAACAAAGCCTTTTTCCTTTTTCTTATGCTTGCTGGAAGAAGGCTTGTTGTAGTGCTTCTTGGGGTCCTTGTCTTTCTTTTTATCCTTCTTCTGCTTCTCTGGACACTCAGGTAGAATGTGTCCAGGCTTACTGCAACCATAGAAAATAATTTCCTTGGTAAGAGTCTTGTCATACCTTGGTTTGTCTTCATTCCTTGTTTACCTTCTTCTGAAGTCCTTCTTAGCCATTTTATAGAATCTCTTAACTAAGAGACTCATCAACTCTTCATTTGCTAGTAGTATTTCTGATTCTTTAGAGTCCTTAAATGCAATACTTTTCTCCTTCCTTCCTGAGGTAGGAGTCTTTTGTTCATCTGGTTCTCTAGTCTTGATAAGCTGCTCATAAGACTTGAGCTTGCCTTGGAAAGAGCCAGTAAAAATTTCATTTAGGCTTCTGTCCTCCTTGATTGGCTAGATCCTAGAGTCCCATGAAGCACATAAGGATCTTATCATTGATCTCAGTTAGTGATATGTTCTTGTCCAGGTTCTTCACCTCATTGATGATCAAGTTGAGTCTGTTGTATATATCAGTAACTGACTCTGAATCTTCTTTCTTGAAGTTCTCATATTGGAAATGGGATGAGATCTTCTATCTTTTCTTTCATCAGCTGATCCTGCTACCATTTGGTTGAAGGAATCCCAAATGGCTTTTGCTGAAGTACATTCAGTAACCTTCTAGAAAATATCATCTGACATTTTTTGTGCCAGAATGTTCATTGCTCTAGCATCAGCAACCTTTGCCTTTTCTATGCATCAGTCCACTCAGGTGGTGGAACTGCAATTGTTTTTGTAGATGTTATTGCAGGAGGAGTAGGGGGACCTGTCAAAATAGAATTGTAGATGTCTTTATCAACAGAATTCATATACAACCTAATCTTTGCCTTCCAATGTGTAAACTTGTTAAGGTTGCACACTGGAGGTCTGATGCTTAAATATTCTTTATTCTGTGCCATTATTTAGAAAGATAATAGATTAAATGGGATCTACCAAAAATCTTTTGGTTCAGGTGTTAGCCTGTGAAACCAAATAACCTTAACCCTCAGATTCCAAATAAAAGTTAGGGATAAATCTATCTTAACTCTAGAGGGTGGGGGAGTGAATATAGTATTTTAAAAAAACTTTGATTAGTTTTTATAGCAGAATTAAAATGAGTGATATTTATATGTATTGAGAGAAATACAAACAAAGACAATCACAACACAACAAATAAAAGAAGAGAGCAACCCAGACAACACAAAGATTTTATATTGGTTCCCCTAAACTTGGGTACATTCACTCGTCTACCAACATTGTAGGAATCCACTACAGGTTTTTGATCAGGTGCCCTGCCACCACAGGTTTTTGCTCAGGTGCCCTGTCACCATAAGATCTATTTTAAGGGACATCTAGCAACCCTTTGAGCTTTTGACCAGGTGCCCAAAAACCAAACCAAGTCTTTTGATCAGGATACTTGATAACCAAAAGATAATTTTTGAAGGAAGTTAAAAACCATTTTTACAGGAAAGTTAAAAAGAAAATGATGTTGTCTTCTCTTCATCAAAGCACTGAGAAGACTAGTGGATGTTGTTCTTGTAAAAGCTCCCCCTGAGATGTAGAAGTGTTCAGGAGAATGAGAGATTTGCTCAGGGTGTAGGCCTTCAGATTGAAGAAAATCCTCAGGAAACTTTTAGTCTGGAGAAGATTGTTTGTCTCTTAAAAGTCCTGAAGCAAAACTGAAGAAGACTGAAAATGTGTGAGAGCTGTATTCTTCTTTCAGTTTTCTGTATTCACAATTCATTAGCTTCTATATATTCTGTTGCTTCAATCTTCTGAAAAAATGTCTTTTATATTCCTTGCAGAAAATAGCCTTTGAATTTTAAATCCTATCCTTGATTGACTACCGAAATTCTCGGAGTTGAACGACTAGAAAATGTCTTTAATTTGTTTCCTCAATTCTCCAGTAAATAAGCCAAATAATTACTCTGTGAATACCATAATTAATGCTGCCTTGGAACGAATATATTCTAGAGAATATGGAACATTAATTATCAAAGAATTATAGGCATATAATAATAAATTTTGAAATCAAACTGCCTTAGTCAATATTGGAAAACTGCAGAGAAAATAGTCGAATAGAACCTGGATGAAGTTAGTTGAACTCAGGAAAAGTTCGTCGATATGGGATCCAAGTTCGTCGATATGAGATCCAAGTTCGTCGAACTAAAACCTCTCTTTCGTCGAGCTGAGCTCAAGTACGTTTGAATAAAAAATTCACTTCCCAATCTGAGCTCCAGGATCGTCGAACTTAGATGGTCTTTTTGTCGTACTGAACTTCTAGGAAGAGATCGGAGTTCGTCGAACTCAGCTAAGATTTCGTCGAACTCAGCTCAAAGAAGAAGTCTGAGTTCTTCGATCTCAGCTAGGATTTCGTCGAACTCAAGACAGAGAAAGAACTGTGTTTGTCGATGTCCGATCGACAAAAGTCGAGATTAGTTCAACAATCTTCGAATGACTTTTCTACTCTAAGAAAACAACTTTTCTCTTAAGGTCTTCTGTCTCTATGTCTTCTGAAGGTTGATCCAACCAAACTAAGCTTTTCCACAACGGGTTTAACTTTTGGAGTTTTCTTTATGTTGTGACCATGACTATAAGGCCCGTAGCTCTGAAGAGTGATCTCCTCATACGGTGCCTTGAAGACACTTTCACCAAAGTTCTGGGGATGAGTCCATCCTTGGTACCGAGACTTGGGCTCTATATAAGTAGGCCTAGCAAAGTGACCGTAGGATGAATCAAGATCAAACTAGTTTATTGGAAGGATAACCTTTTTAAACGAAGTTTGTTCTTGAGGAGCTTTTCCCTTCTCCTTGGCAAGAGCCTTCTTGACAGCCTTATTTCTCCTCTAGGCTTTATTTCTCCTAGAAAATTTACTAGGAGCAACTACATGGCCTAAGCCAGCTCCTTTAGCCTGAGCAGAGAACTCATCAATAAGTGGAAGGACTGTCTTGGGCTTGGAGAAACTTTCAACAAGTTTCTTTTCGAAGGCCAGTTGTTCTTCCAACTCCTTTATGATTTGCTCTTTTAGGTTTTGGTGCTCGAAAGCCTTTTTTTATATGTCGATTAGTTCATGGACTTCCTCTTTGAGTGAGTCCATCTTTGTGACTTCCTCCCTCAGAGTGTTCTCCTCAGCCTTATGAGATTTAATCTCCTTGGCTTGAGTTCTTGCGACTCTTCGACATTTATCATAAGCCATAATTAACTCTTTGTATTAAGTCATGAGTTCAAATTCATCATCAGACAAACTGTCCTCATGATCATGGTTAGAAACATCTGATTCCGAGAGACGGGTATGAGATTTTACTTTCCTAGTGAAGTAGGGTTCTTCTTCTTCATCTGTATTTGCCATGAGCCCAAAGTAGGCTTCCTCATCATCACTAGAATCAGATGAGTCTGTGTCACTGAGGGTATTGGCCTTCTTGTCTACCATGCTTCTTTCAGTCTTCTTCTTATTATAGAAAGACTTCTTCTCCTCTCTTCTTCCACCCTCCTTCTTGTGAGGGCAATAAGCTATGATGTGTCTTGGCTTATTGCAACAATAATAAATAATGTCAGAAGAAATATGTTTGTTCTGTTTAGAATGATACCTGTCTTTGCTACTTGAGCACTTCTTGTGAAGATCACCATCGTTATGTGATCTTATCGACGAGGCATCTTTGCCTCTCCATTGTTTCTTATTGTTCAAGAACTTCTTGAACTGCCTTGAAAGAAGAGAAAACTCTCCTTCAGATAATTCTGAGCCTGAGGTACTTGGATCTGAAGTTTCTTCTTCACTCTCTTCCTATGCGGGGGCGCAAGATGCAGCTTTTGACTTCCTTGAGATGTCTTTCTTTAGAGAGACAAACTTCTCCTTCGATGATGACTGATTCTTCTCTTCTTCAGCTTTTCTTGAGTTGATTTGCAGTTCATATGTCATTAGCTTTCCAAAGAGATTTTGAGGGTCAGTCTCTGCCAGCCTACCAAACTCTCGGATAGCACAGACTTTGTTATCCCATTCCTTAGTCAGGGTTCTCAGGAATTTATCACTCAATTCTCCATTGGTGAAGACCCGACCATTGACTCTTAGGCCGCTGACAATCTTGCAGAAACTTTCAAAAGTAACTTCAATAGAGTCCTTGGGACCTTGTTTGAATGCTTCATATTTTTGATTCAGTAGGGACCTTCAATCATCCCTTACCTCTTCAGTACCTTCCATCAAGATTATTAGAGACTGCCACATTTCCTTGGCGGATTGGCAGTGAATCAGATTCTGCAACATCGAATCATCGACTGCACTTGCGTTGATATTCTTGGTTTTCTTGTCTAAGGAGACAAGTGAAATCTCATCTTTATCAAGATCCATAAGCTTCTTTGGAACTTGCTTTGTAGAGTCAATGGTGGAGGAGGTCATAGGAACATAAGGTCCTTCTAACACAATCATAAAAATTCTTGGATCCACAGCTTCCATTAAGAACTTTATTCTCTCTTTCCACATAGAAAAATTATTCTTTGTGCGTAAAGGATGCTTAGCAAAATCATTGGCTTTGTCCATGCTTGTATCCTCTAAAGACAACTAGAAGCAGATCTGTTCAACGTGTTAACCTTTTTGGTAAACAACCTCCCTCTTATACCAATTGATGTTTTTAGTTGTCTACAAAAATCACCTAAAGGGGTTGAATAGGTGAGGTCTGCGTCTTTTGCGGATTAAAAACTTGTACGAATGGAGCGCAAGAAAATAAACAAACAAATCACAGAGAACACAAGATTTATAGTGGTTCCCCAACCTTGTGTACGTCCACTCTCCACCTCACCGATCTAGCAACACGCTAGACTCGGCTAATTCACTATTATCTCGAATTAAAAACCAATCCTACAACTTGGAGCAACGCCCTACAACTCGATCCTCAAAACGGGATATACACTTGGAAGAAAAAATTCCTACAAAACTCGGAGACAAAATCTCCTACAAGAATTAAAATAAATTTACAATAATAATAAAACAAACTTCACTTCAGATCTGAGAACTTCAGATTTCTTCCTTCTTGAAAGATGAAACACTGTCAGAAGTATATCAAGGAAGACTTATCGATATCTCTAGATCTGAAAAGCCTAGGATCAAACATGATCAGGAGAGAGATCTGTAGAGATTGAGTGCCTAGATCTGTTGATCAATTCTTGTTCTGAATCACTTGATTCGAAGAAGAGCAGCGGCGAGAATGACGATGAGGAGAGGTGGCTTTCCCGATTTATAATGTAAGAACGATTTAGAATACTTGATTTTCTCATTTTATTTGGGTTAGTCGATTTGATAAGACCTTTTATAGGACAAGCTTAATGGTCATAATCATAAACACTGTACACATGGACCAATAAGAATCGAGGTTAATTTTGAAATCGTTTCCGTCTGGACTTAAAGAAAATTTTGGAAAATTACTTGAATTTCTCAAGTGAATAAAGTACTACTCGAGTAATAACTTATGTTACTTGAGAAGAGGAAGTATAGTTCTCGAGAACAAGTCCTTAAGGAAATTACGGGAAATGACTTCTAACTTCTCGAGAACTAACTGCTATTACTCGAGAACTATAGAAAGACTTCTCGAGAACTAACATGACTTCTCGAGAACTAACATGACTTCTCGAGAACAAAACTACTTCTCAAAATTTAATGTCTTCGTACTTGAGTACTAGTCCTCTGCCTTCTCGAGACAAGGCTTGGCCTTCTCGAGTACTGGCTTCTGTTTCTCGAGTACAACACTTAGAAAATTTCTGAAATGAATTTTTGAGTAAACTCGAGACATAGATAAGTTGTACTCGAGTACTCCATGTCTTACTCGAGTATTGGACTAAGCCTTCTCGAAAAATATTTCTGTGACTCGAGAACTGTACTTAGCATACTCGAGAATTCATTCCAGCACTACTCGTGTACAAGATATACTACTCGAGTAAAGGGCTTAGAAAAATTTTACTTTATGAAAATTGTTTTTCTTCAAATGAATTCAGCAACAATTCTTTCTTCCATGACTTTAGTGCTTTGAAAATGAAGTGTGTCCCAATAGAGATGCTACACATGTGTCAACACCATGGATCACACAATGAGGGATTACATTGTATGACCCTGTGTTTGGTGACTCATTGTAGACTGACATTGGTCTACACTTGGCAATTATATCTTGCAAACACATAACTCAAACAGGGCATCAAATACAACTTAATTCATCATAGTTCAAGGGTTACTTCATAAAAATCTTGGTTATTATTGATACAATACCCAACAAGACCTATAAAAGTGGGGGTTATGGAGCCTCCATGGCCATGATGGTCATTAAGCCCTAGTTTTCTCTCTCCTCCAAATTTGGGGAAACTCCCATTCTCTCTCTCCTAGTCACCAATCTCTGAAATTGGTGGGCCCCAAAGGTGCCTCTCCACCTTCTAGACCAATGAGACACACTATTTTGGGCTTAGCCTACTTGGATTGGGCTAGGTTAGCCCAAATTGACCAAATTGGGCTATGAGTTAAGTTTTTCCAAATTAGCCTCTTGGGTGATTTAGGAATGGGGCTTTGGGTCCATTGGGTCCCCCATGATGCCAAGAGACTAAGGGTGAGGGCATTTGATAATTAGGTGGTCAACTGACCCAAATTGAGCTAAGTTGACTTTCTTAGGCTTAAGGTTGACCCTGGTCAACTTGACCTCTTTTGTTGACTCTAATAGGTCTCTATGGCTCTAATGGACCCTCTAATGTGTTAGAGATGTTGTGGTGTGGGTCATGGAGTCATGGTGAAGCCCTAGGGTCAACCCTAATCTAGTGTTTGGAATTCTACTATTTTTAGACCAAGGTGGTTCACACCCTAATTCCCATGTTCACCCAAACCCTTTAGTTCTTCCCAGGGTTTTTTCATGACCCAGTCATGACAAAAACATCCTTGGGGTCTAGAAGTCTGAGGGATGTTACAAATCGCAATTCATAAAAAAAATCGTCCTCGAAATTCAGGTTAGGCCTACAGGGTTTCAAGTATGAGAGATAAAATGTAACATCCCGAGAGGTTAAAGGGGATACCTAACGTGAAAAGTTATTGGTACCTTTGCTGCATCAAGTCCTGCGTCTCCCACATATGCTCCTCTTGTCCATGGTTCTCCCACATAATCTTGACCACCAGAACCTTCTCGCACCATAATACTCGCACTACTGTATCAGGGTTACCCAAACTACCTCGGTCAGTCTATCCTCGAACTTCCACTCTAACTCGAGAAGTGACTGCAGTAGTTCCCCAAAAACCCTTGCACATGCCTACACCAGCTGACAAACCTCACTGTGCGTCACAAAATCCATGACATCTTCCTTCACTCAAATGAGATACATGTTCCGAGACACACCATACTTCCGGTGATAAGATTTCTCGTTTGTGTGGATAGGCAACGGCTCTATAAAATCTTCACTTAACAATCAGATTCTTAACCCTACGAATACGCCCGAGTAGCATCGAATATGGTTTACTTCAATTTCATTATATTCCCGATGCAATGATTTCTAGATTAGGTCTAAGGGAAACCCAAATCAGTAACCACTTTGCCCAATAAACAAAGTACAAGCCCCCATTAAACAAAAGATAAGCCCCTACCTACTTTGGGCTAAGTATCTTTGAAATTACATATTATATCCGTCCTAGTTGGGGGCACAATCCCTAGGGAATCAACCCTAGATTCTGGGTTCCATCCTGAAACTTGTTGATATACTCCATACTTTAAACCATCTGATTCACATTTACGACAACCTTATCAGGGTCAAAATGTTCCCAATCCCAAATGGGTCTCTTCCAAACTTGAATTCCTATTCGATCCTCAGTGTTTGTCTTAGTGGTTGTCTCCGGGTAATCTTGTTACTGGTACGAGGGTTGAGAGAAAGCATCTTCTGCCATTCTGCTAATAGATTATTGGCCTCAATTCTCCTTAAGGCAGTCCTGCCGGCTTTATTAATCCTTGATAGGTACCGTAGGGACACCTGAGTTTATGTCTTAGGTAGACATTCTCGTGTTAAGCTCCTCCTTTATTCTCTTTGGGTATCTCCTTACCTTAACTAAGTTCATACTGAAGGTCGATTTCCGACAAGGGAATACTATAAGTTGTCATGGTTAGTCATGTGTCCTAGTGGGTTAAGTCTAACTTGTTGACTAGAGAATTATAAGATGAGATCTTCGCAGCCGGAGGTGCTCCCTGCTGGTGGCAGGGTTTGCCGCAGGCTACAAAGAAGAATTCCAATTGTTAGATAATGTACAAGTGGGACAAAAGAAAGGCAGACCTTTGCATGTGATTCCCCTTATGGGCACACCACGCTTTCACAGAAAACCAGTGGAATCACACCATTGCTTCCGCTGCTAGTTTGTCCTCAAACTAAGCTCACGCGGGGTGGACTAGGGTTTTTGTGAACTTTTTCTCTTTTGATCGATGTTTCCTCTGATACCAGTTTGTAAGACTCTTTTTTTACAAAACCAACAGGGTCTTATGCCCAGAACCGCCGCTTTGCGGTGACACCAACACACCCGAGAAGGTCGTCACTACAAAACGCCAATCCTGCCGGTCATATTGATCGCATAAGAGAAGAGTAAGTACAAAGAGTAAAGTAAACTCAATTACTGGTCCACCAGAAATCACATGAACATAAAATAAATCTCCCCGAAGGGAGAGTCCACAGTAACGATAAATCAAAGTACTAATAAGAGGGCTCCTGCCCGATACATCATGATCCTCACTATATGTCACTCAACGCGGAAGCAAATCTATAGTAACTACTAATGATCGGGACTCACTGTCCCTACTGCCTGAACTCCCGTGCTAGACTGTCCCGTCTCCAATCACACCGACCTCTGGGTCTGCATCTCCAGGTTCAGCTCCACGATCCCCTAAAATGATTTGGTAAACGACTGTTAGTCTAAAATACTAAAACATATAGTCCCCCATCCCTCCCTCATGGCTCCTAAGCATCGAGCGGGGAGAAGGAAAGGGAAGGTATTTAAGGTGGAGAGTAACAAAAGTAAGCAGGTGATGGCAAAACTATTTTATCATAAGTATAAAACACATCAAGTGTTGGTAAAAAAATAGTAGGTATGCAATATAAGTATACACATGAACAAGGTGAGCAAGTTGTAACACCTCCCCTCTAATGACCGTATATTATGGGTCCGGTCGGAACCCCACAACATACAGACACCATAGCTTAAGCATTATAAGATGATATAAACTACCCAACTCAAAAATCAGACCAAACACAGTGGAAACAAAAGAACAAGACTAGAAGTTATCCACTAACATATGAGTATCGAAACGGACTTAAGGCCTTACAACAATTAAAAGTTGAAGACTCAATCAAAAACATCCAATGTCAACGTGCATAAGCACTCCTAGGCTACCTCGGCATGCAAGCCGGAAATATAGTGCATAAAGTATCACATTCCACAAAACATAGTTATTACACAATGTGAAACACTTCATGAGGCTTAGGCCTTTTTGGCCGGCTAGCTTTCTCCTACTTGTGATCCTTGCCCTATAAAATTTGGTTGTAATGTGGGTCAGCAAAAGCTTACCTCAACTTTGTAACCAACACATCTCCTCTCGGTCATCCCTAGCAGACCCCGGGGCACTCCATCACCCTACAGGTTAGCACTTCGTATGTAATAAACATGAACATGTAAAGCTATAAAACAGGTTTGGATGTCTCATACAACAAACACGTTTCTACGTTGTGCATATAATAAAAGGGCCCTACAATGCAGCATGTATGAAAACCTGAGCTTCACCCAAGGCACCCTAAAGCGTATGCTTCTAATAGATCATTAATAAGGTACTTCCAATTTCCCCATCGGCATTCAAGCCGCAAACATACGGGTACTCTAATTTCCCCTAACGGCATACAAGACGCCACACGGAACTATTGCCAAGGCAAAAACCGCTCGTGGGTCTTAAAACCCGGGCTTGCCTGCAAGCTCTCACTTCTCTCGTCAGGATTCCGCCATAAACACAAAACAATTGATACAAAGAACCCTTGCTAGACTCCACCCATTCGTGACGACCCAGGCCCGGCTCCAATATCGGGACCAAGTCCACCGAAGGAGACCCATCGGGACCCAGTTGGTATCGCCCAAGCTTGTCCAAAGATTGGAGTTCTTGTCAGTTCCATAGAATGGCACTTGTATCGCCGTGACACTCTCTACACATGACTTTCAATGTCACGGGCTACCCATCCGACCGCAGAGGCAAACCACACCTTAGCACATCACAATCCCAAGCCTTTATCGCCCCAAATCCACCATTCGTACCGTAACATCCCCGTGCCCCCAAGGAAACCATCTACCGTCACAACGGAGCTAACCTTGTTGGATTCCGATTACGCGTACTTGCGCGGAATAAGGAGGACATACAACATCACAAATGGCGTCTTTTCGCTAACGGATTTCTAATAAAATTCTAAAGGCTCGCAATGCAACATCGCCGAGTCATACTAACGGTCACGACTACAGCTTCACCCAAAATTCCTCATCCACTAATGAAGCGGATTTCTAGTGCAAAATCATGCTGAGGACGGACACAATCGACCCGGTAGCTCCTCTTGAACCAAGGTAACTCGAATCCCTCTCATTAGAGAGATCCGGTGCCTAGAATGCTTGAAAGAAAGCAAGAAAAGAATAGATGTCATGCACGCATCCAAAAACCGAGAGGAGAAGTGTCATTACCTTACGACCCGTCTTCCTCGACATGGAATCCTTGCCTTGCAAGGATGAAAACGAGCGCCCCCAAGTCCTCTCCATGGATCTTGACTCAGATCAACGATCGGGGCTCTGAAGCTCCGTCAATGGCAGAAGAATTGAAGGCTCTCTTCTTGCTCCACTCTCCTTCTCAAAAACCCTAACTCCCACTTCTCAAATGAGAAAATGAGTAGAAACAACCGTTCAGCCCTATAAAAGCACTCTGGAGGGAGAGTCTTGGGCCTTAGGATCAAAACCTAAATGAAATCGGACGGCTAAAAATCCAAATGACGGAATTGCTTCTGTCCGCTACCACCGGGCGGTAACTACCTACCGCCGAGCGGTAGTTTCCCGGGCGCTCTTCCAGAAAATAATATTGCGCTAACGCCGGCGGTAGAACTAATGCTGCGTGGTAGCTCACTCAACACCACCACTCAACGCCAGCCTCTCAACGCACTCAACGCTAAGCTAACGCCGTGCGGTAGATAGCTAACGCTGCATGCTAGCACTCAATGCTCTCAATGCATGCATTGAACGACTTTCGTCGAGCGGACTACACCCGACAAAACATGGCTACAGCCTGGCGATAACTATTACCACAGTGCGGTAACTTCCAGAGATCCAAAATCTGGAAAACCAGGGTGTTCTAACTCCTCCCCCTTAGAAGAATTTCGTCCTCAAAATTAAGCATGCACTCAAAACAAAAGCATACCTGAAGTAAAAAAGTTCTGGGAAATCCTCCCGCATTTCTTGCTCATGCTCCCAAGAGAACTCGTCTCACCCGCAGTTGTCCCAACGCACTTTCACGGCTTAACTTCTTTGTTCAGCAACTGCCAAACTTTGGCATCCTCTATGCTAACTGGGCGTACTTTCATCCCCAAGTCCTCTTCGACCGTCACCGCTGCTGACTCAACCACAACACTTGCCTCTACCAAGGCTTTCCTCAAGATGGAGACATGGAAGACATCATGTAATCCACTATGCTCTGCAGACAAAGCTAACCGGTAAGCGACTTATCCAATGCGTTTTGTAATTTCGAACGGCCCCAAAAACCTTGGACTCAACTTCTTGAGTCAGCGAATCCGCGAAATTCCTTTTAACAGCTTAATCTTTAGATATACCCAGTCGCCTACCGCGAACTCCACGTTCTTGTGGCGAGCATTGAAATACTTCGCTTGCCGATCCTGAGTAACCTTCATGCGCTCCTTAATGGTTCGCACCAACTCACAAGCATCACTCACCACCTCTTTTCCCAAAAGTTTGGTGTCTCCTGCCTCTACCCAAGACATCGATGTTCGACACTTCCTTCCATACAAAGCTTCATATGGCATCATCTTTATACTTGCCTGATAACTATTGTTATAGGAAAACTCTACCATGAAGAGATGATCTTCCCGCTTCTTTCAAAAATCGAGGGTACACATCCTCAATATATCCTCCATTACACAATTCGTTCTTTTTGTTTGTCCATCGGTTTGAGGATGGAACGTCGTACTGAATTTGAACTTCGTGCCCAGACTCTTTTGTACCAACCTCCAATCTTTTGGCGTGAATCGTCCATCGCGATCACTAACGATACTCTTAGGAATCTCATGCAGTCGCACAATGTTGAGAACATACAACTCTACCAACTTCTCCACAGTGTCCTCTTTCCGATTTGGGATGAAATGAGCCACTTTGGTCAAGCGATCCACGACCACCCAATTCGCATCATTACCCTACTGCGATTGAGGTAACCCATGCACAAAGTCCACGGAGATGTCATCAAATTTCCACTTGGGAATAGGAAGAGGCTTCAGGAACCCGCCTGGCTTCTGACACTTGGCCTTCACTAAGGCACAAGTTTGGCACCGACTCACGTACAAAGCTACATCCTGCTTCAAACCAGGCCACCAAAAGGATTTCTTCATATCCAAGTACATCTTCGTACTGCCCGGGTGAATGGAGTACTTCGTAAAATGAGCCTCAAACATTAACCTCTCATGGAGCTTGCCGAACTGCGGTACACATATCCTTCCGTCCTTCCTCAGGATCTTATCAATCATCTCCCAGGCGCTACCTTTGCCCTTTTGAGCTTCCACCACAACTGGCTAGAACTCTACATCCAAGCTAGTCGCTTCCCGAACACAATCAGACAAGTCATTTTGCAACTCGATCCAATTCAACCGAGCCATGCTAGACTCGCCTCTTGCTATACAAATGATGTTGAGGTACTCAAAGTATCGCACCAACTGCTCATCATGAGCTTCAATCCAATTCCCCTATCTAGAAAACTTTCTACTCAAGGCATCCGCCACCACGTTGGCTTTGCCTAGTCTATATTAAATCGTTATGTCGTAGTCCCCAAGGAACTCGACCCATCTGCGCTGCCGCATATTCAAATCCTTTTGATCCAGAAGATACTTCAAGCATTTGTGGTCCGTGAAGATCTCCACCTTCACACCATATGCATAGTGCCACCATAATTTCAACGCAAAAATTATTGCCGCCAACTCCAAGTCATGGACGGGGTAATTCCTCTTATGAGGTTTCAATTGCCTTGACCCAAAGGCTATCACACTGCCATGTTGCACTAACACGCAACCAAAAATGCATCCTGATGCGTCACTGAAGATCTGAAATCCTTCGGTCCCTTTAGAAAGACTTAGGATCGGAGCTGTCATCAGCCTTTCCTTCATGGTGCCAAATGCTTGGCTGCACTCTTGAGTCAATACGAACTTCTGGTCCTTGCGAGCCAGGGAAGTGAGGGGTAAGGCTATCCACGAAAAGTTTTCCACGAACCATCTATAATATTCGGCTAGTCCAAGGAAACTTCAGAATTCCGCCATGTTTCTCAAAATTGACCAATCCCTGATGGCCTGAAATTTCACCGGATCCACCGCCACCCCATCACCACTAATCACATGACCCAAAAATGCCACCTTTTCTAACCAGAACTCGCATTTCGAGAACTTTGCATAAAGCTGGTTCTCCCTCAATACCTGCAAAACTACCTGTTGGGTATTGTATCCACAATTACCTGGATTTGAGGAAGCCTCCTGTCAAGCTAAGATGAATTCACAATGTATTTGATGAAATATTTCAAGTTGTGCTTGCAGTTATTCCACGCTAAGTACACACCAATGTCAGGGTGCAGTAGGTCAATATACATGGGTCTACACAACGTAATCCCTCATTGAGCAGATCAGTGTGTTGGCTTACGTGTACTCTCTCTATTGAAGTGTACTTATTTACAAGTACAGGGCTGTGATAGATCAAGAGCAGTCAAGGAGCAAAGATGGGCCAAAGAGAACCTCACGGGTGGAAAGACGAAATATCGTCTAAGTAAGAATCGACGAGAATCACTAAGTGATTCTCGCAGATTCGACGAGAATCACTAGTGATTCTTATCGAATCGTCGAGAATCACTGGCTGATTCTCGCCGACTATCTCCGGCTGACTCAGCGCGTGCAAATCTCACGCCAAGTCAAAATCGTCGAGAGTCATCAAGTGTTTCTCGACGATTCGTCGAGAATGATTCTGCATTCTCGACGATTTGTCGAGAATGATTGATGACTCTCGCCGATCCACTCTGGTTTGCCAAGTTGTTTAGTATGAATTCTGCTAAGTAGAATTCGGCGAGAATCGTAGGTGATTCTCGCCGATTCGTCGATAATCACCTATGATTCTCGCCGAATTTGCCTTAGGCGAAATTCTGGTGGTCGCTGGACCGGACCATGTTTCAGGCGCTGTTTTGAACCGGAGCTAGGGTTTGTTTTGGTGGGGCCCACAACGGTCATATTGTATGACCTACTGTATAAATACTTCGGCATTTTGAAAAGTAATCAGTACGAATACACAAGAAAGAAAACCGAGCCGCCGTCGTGACCTAGATCGCGGATTTCTCTTCCGCCGCTGCCATCGCCGCTCGGGAAGTTAGTCGCCGCCGTTGATCGAGGATACCTCTAGATCTTCCGGCGATAGAAGCTTTGCCAAGCAACGCGTCTCACGTGTCCTTCTTGAGATCCTTTGTCTCTTGTTTTGTAGATCGGGAATACCTTCCCTTTCCGAATTGATTGAGACGATTGATCCAAGGAAGACCGTTGGTAGACCTTGCCAGCATAGCTACGAAGGTTGGATCTCTAAAGCTCAGCCGCCGCACTTCTTGTCGCCGCCGATCCCGAACACCAAGCCGCCGCTCTTCTTGCCGCCGCCGGTTTCGTGGAGATTCATTCTAAGTGAGAGCTAAGGTCGTGGACTCTTCGTCTTCGTCAAGAACGTGTCATCGATCGAAGAGGGACACCTAGCACTCCATAAGTAGTTTGTATATTTTATACATTCCATTTTATTTTTGTTGTAAAGGAACGTAGGTTCCTCATTGTAAGGGTTGGGTGCAACCCGTGGTGGAGGAGTGGTGACTCCTTCTTTGTGAAGGGTTCCTTCCGTGAGTATGAGGATTGGATTTCAATCCGGTTGGTGAAGTGACCGAGTCGTCCCTTGTTGGGAGATAGGTCGAAGGGGGAAAGTGGACGTACCCAAATAGGGGAACCACTAAAACAGCTTATGTCTATTTGTGCTGTGTTGTTTTGTTTACTTGTGCAGGTAGAATTTTAATTCCGCTAAAATCGCTGCAAGACACCTATTCCCCCCCCCATAGGTGAAGGTAGTTGGCACTAAGTGGACTTTCAAGTTGTATCAGAGGGAGGTTGCTCATCAAAGGGGTTAACACCTCGAGTAAGCTCCTACCTCTAGTGTCAACAAGAAGATCAGACTCAAGCATGGAGTTGGATTATGATGTCCCTCCTCCAAGACTCCCCTCATGTACAAAGGAGTACTATCCTGTATGGAAGATGAGAGTACTATTTCATCTAGAGGCCATCGACCCTCGAGCATCACTCATTCTGGAAGAGGGCCCCTTCATTCCCATAAAGGCTTCCGGCTCGGGGAAAGATCTCCAAATCCCCAAGTGTCCCAAAGAGATGTCGGAGACAGAGCTCTCATTGTTCAACCTGGACAAGGTGATTCGTCAGATCATCACTGATGTCTGGTCTGGACCATCTCGCTCTAAATTGGACAAGTGTAGGATGGCCAAGTCCATGTGGCAAACCATCTCAGACGTCATGGAGGGATAAGAGAAAGAAGGGATCAGTGGTCAGCAAGAGGATGAAGCCTATGTGGGGGTTCTCATTTCTGAAGATGAAGGGCATGATCAATCTGTCAGTATCAGGGCTCCTGTGTCCTTGTCAGAGACTGAAGAAGAAGTTGAGGAAAGCAGTTCTGATGAAGCTGACTCAACAGCCTCTGACGATCTTGACGGTAACCCTGAACAACAAAGCAAGGAGCAGGTAACTTCTTCATCATGACCCTCTCCTCTTGCAGTTCCTGAAGACAGGAATAGTTCAGAGGATTGTCCCTCTAGTGATGCAAGGGATATGGATAGATTCAATCAGAAGATTGAAAATCTTGAATCCCTTCAGTGTGCTCTTCAGAAGAGCAACTTTCTTGTTGAGGAGCAAGCTAAGGAGATTGCTCAGCTGAAGACCTTGATGAATATCCAATTGGAATCCATCAAGGTAAAGGACTCAAAGATCTCGGATCTAGAAAGTCGTCTAGAGACCGAGAAGAGAATAGTTTCTAACATTTCCACGATAGATGCTATCAAGAGAAAAGAAGAAAATGGGTGGATCTCCTGAATTTTTAATTCATTGAGAAATGGGGAAACTGTGTTCAGACCCCCCACCCCGAGTAGGAAGGGCACTCATCATGCCTTCAGGTATGACCACAAAAACAACGTTGGTCACTGCAAGAATGATCAGCCCTCAGGTGGAAATACCCACAGTGCCAGAGCTGTCATGTCTACCCATGAGAGAATACCCAAGGCTCATTCTGAACCCTTTGTATTCTCAGCCTCAGACCCATCTCATCATGAATATGTAGGAACCAGCTCTCACTGCAGTACTTTCCACCCTAGGACACAGGAAAGGGGGGTCAGGAAACATGTGGTAAGTACCCATGTGGCCTCTGGAAGTGTGCTGACTGAAAGGAAGGCACCACCTCCCAGGCCTCATGACACTTACCACATGCATTCTGTCCACCCTCCCACGTGTCACGGTGGAAAAGACAATTTTGTGAGTAGAACCGACTCTATCCCTTTTAGACCTAAGCTCATGACTACCTCAATCAACAGATCAGGTTTGAAACGGCGATACAACATTCACGAATGTTGGTGCTGTGACAAGGTGGGTCACTTTGCCGTATATTGTTGGCACAATCCCTTTGTGCTAAGGGCAAGGGCATATCCACTTCCTCTGAGCAGAGTTAGCCTACCTGACAGGATTCCTGTGGGAAGGCATTCGAGATTTCACACTGACAAGAACCTAGGACCCAATACATATTGGGTTCCTAAGGCAAGGTAATTCTCTTTTGCAGGGCAGTCTAGGTTCCTGTAAACATGATGGGAACTAGACAGGAGATGTTCCAAGAATGACTTGGAACAAGTACTTGGAATAAGAGCAGTGCTATCTACAATGGCATACTCAAATTGAACATCTGGTGTGTCTTAAACTGAAGATCTGAATTATAAATCTTATGATGCCAGGTACTTACGTTCAGTTTCAATATTTGAGTCATATTATATTGATATTTACATATATATATATATATATATATATACTTATATATCCACAATAATTTGTGAATTCCTTCTCTAAAAGGTAAGTGGTTATGTGTCTATATACACATATATGTTTTCACACCTGAGGACAGAATGAATCTGTAAAATGACCTTAAAGTACTATCTGAAGATTTTTTTTGTAGTCACACATTTATAGATGTGAAAAGGGATCTAAATAGGCATAAGTCAGCCCATTTAAAATTAAGGAAGGTACGTCAATGGGTGTTACAAAAGATTACAATTGATATCAGAATATTGTGTACATCTCGATCAAGAAATAATTTGAAGGCAAATTTGCATACCTCGGTTATTGACTAGGGTATAAAAAAATTAATATGCCACTTAAAGTTGTTTAGAAAATTCCGTCGAAATACACGGTTAGAAAACTTTTAGAAAACCCAGTCAAAATCCCGTCGAAACCGCCCGGCTCGAAATAGTACATATCGCGCCTATTCGCCGACCCTTCATATCCCGTTGATCTGCCTCTTTCTCTCATCCCATCGACTTCCCGTAACAGCAAGAATCCTGACTCCGTGTCCCGACGATTGAGTTCCAGAGTTCCGTCGAACAAGTCTAGGGTTCTCGTCGATTGACTTCCGACGACTCCTTCCCGAGCGCATCCAGGGTTCCCCGCCGACATAGTCCCAAGGACACAAGAGATTCAGGCAATCCGGTCGATTCCCATCAATCTCGTCGATTTCGTCGCCTTCGTCCCGCAAAATCCTCGACATTAGGGTAACGACTTCTTCCTCCTTGCAATGGCTTGTTGATAGTGTAGCTTCCTACTAGAGTTACTGACAAGGCTTAGACTTGGGTATTTACTCCTTAGGTTTAAAATGGCTCCAAGAACCACCGCCGTCCTGGTCACTGGATGCGAACTGGTTCGAACCGGCTTTTCTCATGCCTCAGATGAGTTCAGGAACATCATTCTTATGCTTGAAGAGGCTGGACTCACATTCATCCTGGAGCACCCATGCAAAATACTGGATAAGGATGTGATGGAATTCTTTGCAACTGCAAAACTTCGGCGTGAAGATACTGTAATCAAGTGTAAGATTTCTGGTGCAAGGATCAAAATGTCTGCAGGGAAACTGACACAATACTTGCAGCTCTCCAGCTCTGATCAAGAGGATTATCTGGAAGAACAGGATCGAGCCAGGACCCTTCTGTTCTGTGGACTACCAAGAGGAATCAAATCTATCAAGAGGAAGGAAATGAATGAGGAAGGGAAGCTCCTGCCAGACATCGTCGGGAAAGTCCTGATCTGTAAACCAGGCTCCCACGATCATATCTCGGGTGAGATGTTCAAGATCCTAGTGGTCATCGTCTTTCAGAAGAGATTCAACTGGGGGGCAATGCTATTTGAGAGAATAAAGGATACTCTGTGAACCCCCAGTTTCGGACGGATTATTAGTCTTTATCTTAACAAACTGGATGGAGACAAGTTTGATATGAGTAAAGGAGTTCCCCTCCACTATCTGAAGAAAATGGACTCCAGTGTCTTTGATAGATGGGAGAGAAGGATCGGGCACGCTGCCGTAGGTGAAGAACGAGATGATTCCCCAGCTGAGTCCCATGGGAATGAGGACAATAGGACTCCAGCAGACTCCGTGGTTGTACCCGGTGAAGTTCCTGTTATGCTGACTGCAGGAACTGAGGGGGAGTCTCTACCCGGTCCTGCTGATGTTAGATCTGACATCTCTTTGATAGCAAGGGATGTAGTTGAGAAACTAGAAGAAGAAAGTGAGGATGTGGAGAAAGATGAGGCGACCCTGGACAATAATGATATGGGAGATGGAGGTGATGATCTTGAGGATGATGAACAGGATGTGGACGATGCTACAGTTGAGAATGAGAGCATGGATGATGAGGATGAGGAAGAAGGAAATGTGAGGCAGGAAGTAATGGAGCCTCAGGATGACACTGCAGTTCCATCTGAAAAACAAGCTCCTGAGGTAGTTCCTGAGAAAACCAGTGCAACTGTGGAGGGGGAGTCCTCTCAGCAAAGGATGGTGTGTATTCCTGAGAAACATACAGAGGATGCCAACATTCCCCCTATGGAGACTGTGCATGTCTCTAACTCATCCAGTGAATCTATGGAAGGAGAAGGCCAAGGTATGCCTCAGGGTCATCCACTACAAGCTAATCTAGCTAATCATATTGTGAACATTGTTCAAGGAATTCTGGATGAACTCAAAGTTACTTTTGAGAAAGCACAAGACAAAGTGCTAAAAAGAATTATGGAATCTGAGGATCTGATGCTAAAGAACGTAGTTGAAATTAACCACAAGCTGGATGTAATGGAAAAGAAGTTCGAGGAAAAGTACACAGCAGCCGGCACAGCTGTCTCTCTTCTTATGCAAGGACATAAAAAGAACATGGATGACCTAGAAGTGGTTAATCAGAATGCACATGTTGTGGCTAATAGCATCCAAAAATTTGATGCCAATATGGTGACTCTGAACGCGAATCAAAATACCATGCTGAATGAATTTTCAAAGACAGTAAAGCACATTGATGAGTCCCTGCACGCTTATGCAAACTCAATTGCTGTGGAAGCCAAAAAGGGGGAGGAAGATTATAAAGCTAAGATGGCAGGGCTTCAACAAATAATACTCGACACTTCGATCAGACTAATAGGTATGTTTTTAAATCTAACAGATACTAATTGACAACTAAACTTCGATCAATCTAACAGATAATATTTGACAACTTCGATCAATCGAATAGGTATGTTTTTGAAACGGCCCACTGGTTAGTTCAACAGGCCTCAGGCATTCACGTTCCGATTGCCCCTCCGGAAGAGACTGTTGCTGCTGATGAGGAAGAAGAAAGGGTTTAAGAAGTTCCACTGAGTGAGGCTGAATCTAAAAAGGCTGCTAGGGCTGCTGTAAGAGCTGAGCACAGTGCCTGGTTTGACCAAGAAGCCCTAGCAAAAGCTAGAGGCAAGAGAAAAATTCAAGAAGGGACATCCAAGGAAACACAAGCTGAAAAAAAAAATCAGATTGAAGGAGGATGAAGTGAGGAACGAAAGGTGGAGTCCGGTATCAAGGAGTATCATTCTGGACACATTTACACTAGAATAGAGGGGGGAGATAAATCGGAACGATGTTTATAATCAGTACGAGTGGGAGCTGCACAAGACCTTTGAAGCTAAACGGAACATTTTCTTCAGGTCCAACACTGTGGCAAATAAAGCTCCTCCTCCCAGATACTACCCAAAGCCAAAGGAATACTTCGAAAGACAAAGCAGGAAACACTTGGCGCAGCAACTAAAAGACGAAACAGCTAAGGAGAAAGAGACCTAGGATTTTAGCTAATGTACTCCTTATTGTTTATCATTGCTATCATGTTAACATATGAACAATTATTGTGGATATCTATAAATATATGTGATTTCATGATTGACTCTAGTATTGCTCTGCTTGCATTTATTGTTCTTCTCTTGATTTGCTGTATATATTATCTGGATTGGTGAAATTCATCTTAGCTAGTAGGATTTTGGCTTCTTAAAATAGGGGGAGATTGTTGGTATTGTATCCACAATTACCTGGATTTGAGGAAGCCTCCTGTCAAGCTAAGATGAATTCACAATGTATTTGATGAAATATTTCAAGTTGTGCTTACAGTTATTCCACGCAAAGTACACACCAATGTCAGGGTGCAGTAGGTCAATATACACGGGTCTGCGCAACGTAATCCCTCGTTGAGCAGATCAGTGTGTTGGCTTACGTGTACTCTCTCTATTGGAGTGTACTTATTTACAAGTACAGGGCTGTGATAGATCAAGAGCAGTCAAGGAGAAGGGATGGGCCAAAGAGCAGCTCACGGGTGGAAAGACGAAATATCGTCTAAGTAAGAATCGACGAGAATCACTAAGTGATTCTCGCCGATTCGACGAGAATCTCGCCGAATCGTCGAGAATCACTGGCTGATTCTCGTCGACTATCTCCGGCTGACTCAGCGCATGCAAATCTCACGCCAAGTCAAAATCGTCGAGAGTCATCAAGTGTTTCTCGACGATTGGTCGAGAATGATTCTGCATTCTCGACGATTTGTCAAGAATGATTGATGACTCTCGCCGATCCACCTTGGTTTGCCAAGTTGTTCAGCATGAATTCTGCTAAGTTGAATTCAGCGAGAATCGTAAGTGATTCTCGCCGATTCGTTGAGAATCACCTATGATTCTCGCCGAATTTGCCTTAGGCGAAATTCTGGTGCTCGCTGGACCGGACCAAGTTTCAGGCGCTGTTTTGAACCAGAGCTTGGGTTTGTTTTGGTGGGGCCCACAACGGTCATATTGTATGACCTACTGTATAAATACTTCGGCATTTTGAACAGTAATCAGTACGAATACATAAGAAAGAAAACAGAGCCGCCGTCGTGACCTAGATCGCGGATTTCGCTTCCGCCGCTGCCATCGCCGCTCGGGAAGTTAGTCGCCGCCATTGATCGAGGATACCTCCAGATCTTCCGGCGACAAAAGCTTTTCCAAGCAATGCGTCTCACGTGTCCTTCTTGAGATCCTTTGTCTCTTGGTTTGTAGATCGGGAATACCTTCCCTTTCCGTATCGATCGAGACGATTGATCCAAGGAAGACCGTTGGTAGACCTTGCCAGCATAGCTACGAAGGTTGGATCTCTAAAGCTCAGCCGCCGCACTTCTTGGCTCCGCCGATCCCGAACGCCAAATCGCCGCTCTTCTTGCCGCCGCCGGTTTCGTGGAGATTCATTCTAAGTGAGAGCTAAGGTCGTGGACTCTTCGTCTTCGTCAAGAACGCGTCATCAAACGAAGAGGGACACCTAGCACTCCATAAGTAGTTTGTATATTTTATACATTCCATTTTATTTTTGTTGTAAAGGAACGTAGGTTCCTTGTTGTAAGGGTTGGGTGCAACCCGTGGTGGAGGAGTGGTGACTCCTTCTTTTGGAAGGGTTCCTTCCGTGAGTGTGAGGATTGGATTTCAATTCGGTTGGTGAAGTGACCGAGTCGTCCCTTGTTTGGAGATAGGTCGAAGGGGGAAAGTGGACGTACCCAAATCGGGGAGCCACTATAACTGCTTGTGTCTGTTTGTGCTGTGTTGTTTTGTTTACTTGTGCCGGTAGAATTTTAATTCCGCTAAAATCGCTGCAAGACACCTATTCCCCCCCCCCCATAGGTGAAGGTAGTTGGCACTAAGTGGACTTTCACTACCCTTAAGTGAGTCTCATGCTCCGCCTCCAATTAGGAGTATACCAAAATATCGTCAATGAAGACCACCACAAATGAGTCTAAATACTCCCAAAAAACTTGGTTCATCAAATCAATGAATACTTATGCCGCGTTCATCAACCAGAACGACATCACTGAGAATTCGAAGTGACCATACCTCGTACCTAACGTTGTCTTGGGTATGTCCTCATCTCGAATCCTCAACTGATAGTATTTATACTTCAAGTTCAACTTAGAGTACACCACTAACCCCACAAACTGGTCGAACAGGTCATCTATTCGTGGAATTGGATACTTATTCTTGACGGTCAATTTATTCAGCTCTCGGTATTCTATGCACAGCTGCAAACTACCATTTTTCTTCTTCATAAATATCACTGGTGCGCTCTCTGGCGAAGAACTGGGTCTAATATACCCTTGCTCCAACAGATCCTGCAGTTGTACCTTGAGTTCGGCCAACTCCTTTGGTGCCATTCTAAAAGGAGGATGTGACACCGGCCTAGCCTTTAGCACTAACTCAATCGAGAAAATAATCTCCCATCGAGGAAGTGCTCTAGGAAGCTCCTCAGGAAATACATCCTCGAATTCTGCCACTACCGGTATTTCTCCAAATGATAACTTTGAAAGGCGAACTTCCAATAATGCTACAAGAGCTACTCCTCCCTGGTTGACTGCCCACACCAACTGCATGGTCGAAATCAGGGAATAGGTTACTCTATTAAGGCCCTCAAATATAACTTCTACCTTTCCCTCGCTTCATAGTGTCACTACCTTTGAAAAACAGTCAATACTGGCACACTGCTCTGCAAGCCAGTCCATTCCCAAGATCACATCAAATTCGGCCAACGGTAGAACCATTGCTATCAGTCAAAAATCAACTCCGTCTAGACTCCAACCAATGTGCCCTCTTATCCTGGTGGTCATGAAGGACCCATTGGGCATGTGCACCCTCAGCTCTGTGCCCGTCGAAGAGGGTTCGACTCCAATTCTACGGATAAAGATTTCCGCAATAAAATAGTGTGACGCACCCGTATTGAACAATGCCCTAGCGTGGTAACCATAAACTAGCACAAAGCCAACAACATCGGTGATAAACATAAAAGGTCTCGAAAGTCTAAAGTAAATAAATGAAATTAAACTTTCCCATACCTACCACCACATCGGGTTGGCGGATCGCTTCCTGTTGCCCAAGGTTGTACACCCTAGGTTGCACGGGTTGGAAATGAGAAGCATTCGACTCCGCCATCTTTCCCTTCTCCGCCGCACTGGGCTAGGAGCGCACCGAACTCTCTTGCCTTGGATCCATCTCGCCCCACCTTTAGTGCAAAAACGAGCTATGTGGACCGACTTGCCACACTTGTAGCACAATGGTTGTCCCTTGAAGCGAGACCCCCTCGACATTATACTACTCTTCTCCTAAGTCTTGTAGGGATGGGGTTTCTTTTTCCTCCTACTTCCTTCAGATTTTCCTTGTGATTGAGAATGCTTTCCTTCTCCCTGTTTGGCTGCGAAGCCCTTCCGACGTTGGGTTCGCTCCATATAGCTCTCCAACATCCTAGCAGCCTCGATCAACTCGTTGAAGCTCGCATTCTTCATAGCCATGAGGGGTTGACTCAGATTCTCCCTCAATCCATGATAAAAGAGGTTCTCCCTCTCTTCAACGTCTATCATTGTCGTTCTTGCATATCTACCCAAATGAGTGAACTCCTGAACGTACTCATCCACTGTCTTGTCCCGCTGCACCAAGTGCACAAATTGTCTCTGAAGGGCAAACCTTGTCGACGATGGGATATACTTCTTCAAGAATGCATTCCCGAACTCCTCTATGGACGGGGTGCGTCCAGGGAACTGGCGACCGCTATGGCTAACCCACAATAGCTTAGCGTCTCCTTGAAAGTTATTACTTTAGGTTAGCTATTCACCTAGAGGGGGGGTGAATAGGTCTTTGAAATTACTTAAGTCTTTTTGTTGTTTATAAATTCAGTGATCTAGAGCTTGTCCTGATTACTTTCAATATAAAAACAAGAGCAAGCACCACAACATTGCACACAAGTATTTATAGTGGTTACCCAATTGGGTACATCCACTTTCCCTCCCACCTTTCTAACTTATATTAGACAAGGCACAAACTCCACCAATATGCTCCTCAAAGCTTACGCCTCAGGCCCGCAGCCTTACACACAGATTCTTTTCAGAGTCCAAACTCAGAACCACAAGGGTTCCTACCTCAGAGCCCTGTAGTGCTCCTACAGCTTAGTGGTCCACTTACCACCTACCTCAGCCTTATTTCTAAGGCCTAGCTCAGGCTTCTCAGCCCTGCAACTTTAGGTACACAACCCTACTCTCAGAGTGCTGCAGCACTCCTATAACTCAGTACCCTTCCAGGTACCTACCTCAGTGCCCTTCTAGGCATTAACAGCTCAACCTCCTCCAAGGCCTACAACTCAGTGACACACTTGTCACCTACAGCTTAGTGACTCACCAGTCACCTACCTCAGACACTAGGCCCTACACTCAGGCTGGGAGGACAGCCCTAACTCAGATTCACACTTGGAACCTACCTTAAAGAGCAGCACTCTCCTACCTCAGGCAATTAAGCCCTATAGCTCAGATCCACACTTGGATCCTACCTCAGTACCCCAGTAGGGCACCTACCTAAGTTACTAATTAGTCACCTACCAATCTGGCATAAAGTTCCCTACACTCAGATTCAGATAAACTGAATCCTATAGGAAATAATCAAGTAAATTGAAATACTGACTCAGAGAAAAATCTCTGAGCCTAATTTGCTGGACTGAGCAGATATCAATCTAGCCCACTTGCTGTAGAAGGAATTAGTCTTCTTCTACAACTACCAATTTCTCTACTGTACTGAAGGCACCAACTACTGTTGAAGGCTTACCGCCCTTCACACAGCTATCTTCTCTTGCTGAAGGATTGAATCAGCCAACTTGTTCTTCAAGGAACACTCTTGCTGAACTGGAAGAAGCTTTAGCTATCTTTGCATTCTTGCTTTCACTACTGGACTTTGCTTTCAAGCTTGTCGAAGAAGATGAAGTCCAGCAGCCTATTTTTCGTTTTCTACATCCGTTTTTGTTGTTTTCGTTAACCCTAATCTTCTTCTCTTCCTTTTATATCTGTTGATTTGAATTAACAACACAATTTGAATGTGGTCCCAGCCAAGGATGGTGAGTGCCACCTTCCTCAGAAGAGGACAAATAGTAGCGTCTGACGCTTCTGTAGCTTTCCCTCAATGACATGAAGTACTTGAACTGAGCTCGATGAAATGTGCTGTCTTAGCACGGCATAAAGTACATGTACTGAGATCGACGATCGTTGAGCTGAGATTGACGAACTCTGTACTGAGTTCGATGAACTCTGAATCTTCAACCTTTAAGTTGAGCTCGACAAAAGGTGAGCTCAGCTCGACGAACTCTAAATCTTCAAACTTTAACTTGAGATCGATGAAAGCTGAGCTAAGCTCGATGAACTATGAATCTTCAACCTTTAACTTGAGCTCGACGATCTTTGAGATGAGCTCGACGAACTCTGAACTCAATTCAATGAACTCCACTTTCGGGACTTAGAAATATTCTTTTAGCTTTGTCTCAGCGGTTCCTTTTCAACTATCTCAGCGGTTTCTTCTTCACAGGTTAGACTCTTTTGTATCAGCGGTTCCTTCTCAACTATCTCAGCAGTTTCTTCTTCACGGCTGAGACTGTCTTCTGTCTCAGCGGTTTAGCTGAGACCAAAAATTCTCTCAGCATTTTGTGTTGAGCTTCTCAGCTATCTCAGCTGTCTCAGCGGTTATGCCTTAGTCAAATATCTTACTTCCAGCTTCCTCTTCCTGTTCACCTATCCAATCAAGGACAACCTTCATGCATGAACTCAAGCACACAACAAATACATTATATATGTATGTCATTGACCGATTTGACTTCTCACAAATTTGGGACATTAGGATCAATGGACCCAATAATCTCCCCCTATTTGAAGAAGTCAAAACTTAACTTGATAGATAAACCAGTTAATTGACATACACAGTATATTATTAAAAAAACTTGTGTAACATCATGAGAGTTTGAAAATGTTACCATATTACTCTAGCCTGTGGAGAATTTACTTACTCCTCCTGGCATGCTGCTCTCTTTGGTGAGCCATCCTTACTACTCTAGTGGTGAAACAACTTCAGCACCACCTTGCTTTGAGCCTCATGTATCTTTGCTTGGTTAGGTCTTGATCAAGTCTATGCTTCCTTACCCTAACTTCTCTCCCCCTTTTTTACTTCTGTAATAGGGAGATTTTTTGTGGAGTTTTTCTCCCCCTATTTGTCTCGGGTTGATCCCCCTTCGTTGACTTAATTCCATTTCAGTTATTGGGCTTGCTCCCCCTCAATTGTTGTACACTAGCTTCATTATCTTGGGGAGGGACTTGTGCTACATACAAAATAGACAGTACATCATATGGTAGAGGAGATAATTGATGCTATAAGATTCAACATACCAAACTCAAATTTGAAGGTGTTGAACTTGGCTTCATCTAATGGCTTAGTGAAGATATCAGCCACTTGCTTGTCTATGGAGACAAACTCAAGGTTGATGTCTTACCTTTCCACATGTTCTCTAATGAAATGATATCGAATTTCTATATGCTTAGTCCTGCTATGGGAGACAGGATTCCTAGCTATAGAAATTGCGATAGTAGAATCACAAAAGAGTGGAGTTCTACTTATCTAAATATTGTAGTCCTGAAGTTGATGCTGGATCCACAGCAACTGAGCACAGCAGCTCCTAGCTGAAATATACTCTGACTAAACAGTGGAGATTGTAACACTTGTTTGTTTCTTGGTGCTCCAAGAGACAAGCCTTCCACCTAGAAATTTATAGGAGCTAGATGTGATCTTCCTGTCCTCCTTGCATCCTGCAAAATCTGCATCTGAATAGCCTGTTAGTTCAAACTCCTCATTCCTAGGGTACCATAGGCCAAAATCTGGAGTGCCCTTAAGATATCTCAAGATTCTTTTCACAGTAGTGTAGTGAGACTCTTTAGGGCAGGCCTGATACCTAGCATAGATATATGTTGCATAGATAATGTCTGGCCTACTTACAGTGAGGTAGAGAAGGGAGCCAACTATACCTTTATACAAAGTTGGATCAATAGGTTTCCCTGGATCATCTTTGCCTATAGGCATACTTGAGCTCTTGGGAGTTCTTATGGTGGAAGCATTCTCCATACCATACTTCTTGATTAGCTCATTGGTGAACTTTGACTGGGATATGGATAGAACATCATCAGTCTGTCTTACTTGGAGTCCCAAGAAGAACTTCAGTTCACCCATACTACTCATCTCAAATTTCCCCTACATAAATTTCTCAAACTTCCTGCAGAGGTTGTCATCAGTAGAGCCAAATATTATGTCATCAACATAAATCTGGACTAGGATGATCTTGACCTTAGATTCCCTTAGGAATAGGGTATTATCTATCTTCCCCCTTGAGAATTTGTTCTCAATGAGGTAGGTAGACAATGTCTCATACCATGCTCTAGGGGCTTTCTTGACCCCATATAGAGCTTTCCTAAGTTTATACAGAGCAGTAGGAGAGTTAGAATCTACAAAACTTAGAGGCTGCTCTACATAGACCTCTTCTTCCAAGTCTCCATTCAGGAATGCTGACTTCACATCCATCTAGAAGACTTTGAATCCCTAGAAGGCTGCAAATACAAGGAATAGTCTGATGGCTTCCAACCTTGTAACTGGGGAAAAAGTTTGATTATAATCAATCCCCTCTTCCTGTCTGTACCGCTTGGCCACTAGTCTAGCCTTATTCTTTATTATAATGCCATTTTCATCAAGTTTATTTCTGAAAATCCACTTGACTTCAATGATATTATGTCCATCTGGTCTAGGAACTAGCTTTCAGACCTTGCATCTTTTGAACTGGTTCAGTTCTTCTTGCATTGCACCAATCCAGAATTGGTCTTGATTTGCCTATTCAAATTTCTTGGGCTCTTCTTGTGACAGGAAGCTAGAGTAAAGAGCTGTGTTGAAACTCCTTCTTCTGGTCTGTACACCTTGGCTAGACTCACCTATTATCTGATAAGGAGGACGATCTCTCAAATATCTGACTGTTGGGGGCCGCCTGACTATTTCTTGCTTAGCACCATTTTCTTCAGCTGGTTGGTCTTCATTTCCCGCTTTACTGTCATGTGCTTCCTCTGGAAAACATCCATCTCCTTATTCTACTTGTACAGTAGGGTCTTTATCTTTGATGGAGAGCTTTTCCATCATAATTTTTGTACCTGCAGAACTAGGCAAAGAGCTTGACAGCTCACTGTCAATCATGCTTGACTCATCAAACACTACATGGACAGATTCTTCTACAACTTGATTAGTCAAGTTATAGACTCTATATGCCATACTACTATTGTTTTACCCAACAAAGATCCCCTCATGGGATTTGGCAGCAAACTTATTAACTTTTGACCAGCCATTGTTAAAGATGAAACACCTGGAACTAAAGATCCTGAAATAGGATATGTTTGGTTTTTTGCCCTTCAAGATCTCATAGGGAGTCTTCTTGTGACCTTTGGTGATATAAGCCCTATTGAGAACATGACATACAGTGTTAACTGCCTCAGCCCAGAAATATTCATGAAGAGAAGTGTCACTCAACAATGTTCTCCTAGCTTCTATGAGAGTCCTATTTTTCCTCTCAGCTAACCCATTTTGCTGAGGTGTTCTTTGAGAGGAGAATTTTTGATGAATCCCTTTCTCTTCACAGAAAGTAGTCATGGAAGCAGACTTCAATTCAGTTCCATGGTCACTTCTTATTTTGACCACAGAGCTTGCAAGTTCATTCTGAATCTTTTTGACAAAATTCATGAAGACTTCAAGGGTTTCATCCTTTCTTCTAAAGAAGAACACCCAAACAAACCTGGAATAGTCATCAACCACCACAAGGGTGTAGATCTTCCTACCTAGATTCTGAACAGGCATAGGACCAAAAAAGTCAATATGCAGGAGATACAAGCATCTCACTGAGTAATTGGTCCCAATGATCTTGAAGGAGGTCTTAGTCTGCTTACCCTTTTGGCAAGCAGCACAGATACCCTCCTTAGAGCATTTTATTTTTGGACCATTCCTAACTAGCTCATCACTAAAGAGCTGACCAATGGTCTTATAATTCAAATGAACCAGTCTCTTGTGCCATTGGACACAATATGAGACTTTGTCATTTGCAACTAAGCATATAGGGGAACTACTATGTTACTCTAAGATTTAATATATCTGAGTTGAATGTAGTAGCCTGAGTTGACTGTACTAGTCTTGAAGAAGTAGTCTTGAAGAATAATAACAACTTTCTTAAGTGCTATGTTACTCCACCTTTCACAGAAAATTAGGCTTTATGTTCTTACTGAAAACTCCTTAGAGTTTTTTGACTTTTATCACTTCAATTAGCAAGAAACTTTTTGTATTCTAGAACTATTCTGTAAAAGATCCCCGTGTCTTTTTCCTGCAAGGATTATTTATATCCCGCCATCCAACGGCTCTTTGATCTGTATGGGCAAGCTGGAATAGACAGTTGTAAAGTTAATTTTGCTTTAAATGTTGTTCAGAAAGCATACAATGCCATTTGTCTTCTAGTGCGCAAATCCTGCTTAATTTGAATTTGGATGACGTCAGCATGACTCAGCGCTTTTGTACTTAGTAGCTTTCACAATAAATCTGCATAGGTGTTGAGTGAAGCTTTGTGACTCAACGCAAAAACACTTAGCTGAAAATCTGTTTCTTGTGGTGTTGAGTGAGCCTTCATCTCTCAACACTTTTGTCTTAGACAGCTAATCTGATAAGGCATTTAGTGAACCTTCATCACTCAATGCATTTGTACTTTGCAGAATTCTCCTGGTTGAAGGCGTTGAGTGAAGCTACTTTACTCAACGTTTCTGGACTTTGTTGAATTATAGATAAGGCATGAGTGAGGCTTCTTCACTCAACGCTTCTGTACTTCGTCAGATTTTCTTTTTATAGGTATTGAGTGAACGGCCTTCGCTCAATGCTTTTTGACTTAGCTAGATTTGAGTCCAATACCACTGAGGGTTTGAATACATGATCTTCTGTCGATGCTTTTAGCCTTCTGGCAATGAGTGAAGTATACTAACTCAACACTTCTTGACTTAGGCAAATTTTTGCTTCTCTAGTATCCTGTCTTGTGTCCAACTAGCATTCTGACCCTGACAACTTTTCTAATCATGGAATCAGCAGATAACCTACATATTTTGAAATTGAACATATATCAAATACAAACATGTGTATACTATTGACTTGTGTTCCTTCTTAAAATCCGGTACATTGTGATCAATGGACCCAACAAGAGGGTCATTCGCTTTATGCGTGACCAAAAATGCTCAATGTTGGACCATCAAGTCTGGGATTGTGGATGGTGGTGGGACCCTGAGAAATCCGATACACCGATAATATGCTATGAGTGCACAGGGAGTGTGTCTGTATGTACCTACGTCTACGGCAAATGGTGCTTAGTTGTACGTTTTGTTGCCAAAAGAGATATATATTGTTGTTTGCAGGGAAGGAGGACCACCGCCCTGAGTGAGGGGTGGGGCCATTATAATTTGGTGAGCTAATGCTGACCGTTTCCTTATTTTTCCACATCTTTTTAGGTCGTGCTTATGCGGGTGCTAGAGAGCCATGTAGAAAGTAGCAGGCTGATTTCTCATATACTGCATTGGTTTGACCTCAAAGGCCCAAAGGAAAACTTTTATTGTTTTCATGTATGGCCGGCCTATGTGCTGATGTATAGAATATACATTTGTGAAGAGAACAGTTGTAAGGACTTAAGGCCGAAACATTTTATGTATTTTGAATAAAATTCCTATGGTGTTGTTAGTGGACATTCTAGTGTTTGGGTTCTAAGTTAATTTAATTACCTCCGCTAGAATGCACTATGAGTTAGGATGCATAAATATTATGGTTTTAATTCGTAACTCTTTTGACTATCCGTGGAATATGGAATGGGGCACAGGCCGGACCAACTGTTATATTCTATATGACAAATAGAGGTGTTATAAATGTACTGAATAATATCTCAACTTTGTGCCCATCTAGCTGCAGAAGTTAATCATTTCTACATGATTGATTGAGGTCCATTGTCGGTGATGATAAGAATTGGGATCCCATATCGACAGACAATCTTTCCCCAGATGAAATTTCTGATGACTTGGGTGGAAGACTTTTCCAATGCCTTTGCCTCGAACCATTTGCTAAAATAATCAATCATCACCAGGATAAAGTGACATTGCCCGCTTGCAATTCGGAGGGGACCAAGGAGATCCATTCCCCATACTGTGAAAGGTCATGGCGTTGCAATTGGCCTGAGTTGTTGATCTGGCTGAAGTTAAAGAGGAGTAAACTTCTGGCACTTAACACACTTCTTTGCAAATGCTTCCGCATATTTTCTCATCCTGGGCAAGAAATACCCTTGCCTAAAAATTCTCTCTCCTGAGTTACTATCACACTCACCAAAGTGAACTTTTTGAAGCACAATAGAAACTTCTTCTTTTGAAACACATCTATCAATATGCGAGAGAAAATTCATCCAGTAGAGAATCCCTGAGACCCGATAATAGTAAGTTGTCTTGATTTTTAACCTCTTCTTATCTTTCACCAATGGGCGGAGCTCTCCTGTTGAAATATAAAGGATAAAGGGATCAATCCAAGACAGGTGTTGATCAATTTCCATCAATTCTCCTTCCTCCACTGCTAGGCAGAAAAGCTCTTAAGTTGTTCTTCCTAACAACAAACCAAACTAAGAAAGCACATGTAACACCCCAATTTGTCGTAGGAGCGACGGGGATCGATTTTGGCCAAGTCGGGTTTTTGGTGCAGGTGACACGGGCCCCGACACGGGCGTGTCGTAGGCCGTGTCGGGCGTGTCGAGCTCGGGCCGTGTCGTCGACCAGCGCAGGTCGACGATGGTCGTGTGGTGGAACACGGCCTAGGACACGGGCGTGTCCCAGGCCGTGTCACGCCTGTGTTGTGCGGTTGGGTGCACGGGTAGTGACACGGGCACGAACACAGGCATGTCTAGTTTGACACGGGCGTGTCCCATGCCGTGTCACCAAGCCGTGTACCCCTCTGACTGCAAAGCGTTGATTTATTGCACACGGGGGGCGTGACACGGGTCCCGACACGGACGTGTCGCAGGCGACACGGGCGTGTCGGAGGCCGTGTCACATGCCGTGTGCTGGTTTTCAATTTGGGTCGAGACGGCGAATGAGCTACACGGCCAGGCACACGGCCGTGTGCCAACCCGTGTTCGGCCCAGATTTTATAATTTGAGGCTTAATCGTGGCCGTTCATTTCCTTGGCTTTGGATACGACGGTGGGGGGCTGCTCCTGGATGGTTTTACCCGGGAATAGGGTTTAGAAACCCTCATTTCTCTTGAGTGGTTCTCTTTCTAAAAGCTAGAGAGAGGAGAGAGCAAGGAGGAGGAAGAAGGGCTAGATCCGACCGCCGGAAGAGCTTCGGAGCTCCGAATCGCGATCCGAGTCCAGATCTGCGGAGGCGACGCCGTTGCGGTGCTTTCCAACCGTATAGTTTTCGATGGCGCTGCGGAAGAATGCAAGGGTAATGATTTCTCATCCTTGGGCATGTGAAGCCCTCTTTTCCTTTGCATAGGAAGCCCTCTCTCGCGAGTGAGCGAAGAGTTGGAGCGTTCCTTGGGGTAGATATGTGAAGTCCCCCTTGTTTAGAGTCCGTATGCGTAAACGGACATAGGCATTGTGTGTGAAGCCTATCCGGACAAGTAGAGCCGGATCGGTGATGTTGCATTGCATATGAACCGGGGAAGACTCCGGGTGTTTGGGTGTTTTTCGGGTTTTCTACATGGTAGATTGCATCAGGGAGCCTTGGAGATTAACTCCAAGGTGCACCCGGAAAACTGGGCAAAAGCGGGTTTTGCCAACACGGTGGCCGGGGAGACAACGTGAACATAACCGGGTTATGTGATTGTTGTGGCGGAAACGGGACTCGGTGAGTCTTGACCCGCGCATATGGCTTAAATTGTCGTTGCGATATGAGCACGGGTCAGGCGGAACCGTACCCGGTCTATGTCATTCGGTAGGACCGTTGGCATGGATGAGGGTCTTCGGCGGTCTATGGCTTAAATTGCCGTGACCAAGGCCAGGAAGGCAAAATGCTCATATGGATGACCGTCCAAGAGGCGGTGGTGGATTGGGAACGTCTATAGCTTGAATTGACGTGACGTTGGCCGGTTCGCCGAGAATGTGCCCTGAGTGCACGGGGTGTGTGGCCGTGCGAGCCTACGCCCGTGTTGATGTGTGTTCACATTAATATATATTGCCTATACTAATAAAGTGCAGGGAAAGAGCATCGCCGCCCCGATTTTGGGGGCGGGATCGTTATAATTTGGTCAGCATTGCTGACCGTTGCTATTGTTTGCCACCGGGCGGTGGTTTGTGGCTTGCAGGTGCTGTGGAGCAGAGCGGGAAATAGCGGGCTAAAGCCCTTGTTGCTGTGCCGGCCCTCGAAGGCCTAATTGCTTATGTATCTTTCCCATTTTCATGTATGGCCGGCCTGCGTGCCGAAGTTTGGAAAACACTATTTTGTTAAGTGAACAATGTAAGGCCTTAAGGCCAGTTCTCTTTTGTGTTTGATTACATTCCTGAGTTGGTAGTGGACATTCATGCTTTGTAGCAGGGTTCTTATTTCTTTTGCAACTTAATAATTTGCTTACGCTAGGTGTTGTGTAGGATGACATGATTGGTTGAATGGTTTCAACGCGTAACCAACCGGTCTGTCCGTAGTATATGGCGTCGGGCCCCGGCCGGTCCTACTGCTATATGCTATGTGACGGATAGGGGTGTTACAAATTGGTATCAGACTTCTGGTTTCGGTCAAGCTTAAATGAATTCGTGGACGAATTCACTTTAAGGGGTGGTGAGCACATGTGTGCGTCATCGTTATAACATGAAAAGAACCCATGAATGTCCACTTAGGAATGAAAATATACATATTTGAGGAACCTGCGTGTTCCTATAATTGTTGTTGGCAGTAATTTTTTGGGTCTCTTATCGGTGTTTTACACGATTATAGGTGACCAGAAGTGGTGCTGGGCCGTCTGAACGGCCAGGTTCTGAGGCGAGCAGTGCGCCAAGCGATGCGCCTGCAACACCTCCGTCTGCCGAGACCATTAGGTTGGTGGCAGAAGCGGACATGGCAATGATCAATGCGCAGCCTGCAAGGCAGGTGCAGCAGCCCGCTCCTGCTATGGAGCAAGTACCGCTTCAGACGGCTGAGCAAAGGAGGGTTGAGCAAGTAGTGTTGGAGCCAGAGTTGCCTCGGAGAGCAATGGAAAGACAACTGAAGCACGTGATGGGCTTTCACCCACCGGTATTCACGGGGGCAGAAACCCCGACCCAAGCAGAGGATTGGCTCTCAAGGGTCAACAGGGTGATGACTGCGACGGAAATGGAAGAGTGGCAGAAGACCACTATAGCAACGTTCCTTTTGGATGGGGACGCAAGGTTATGGTGGGAAGGCCTAGAGCTACATCAGTTGCGAGGAAGGCCGTTGGCCGAAGTTTCGATGGAGGAGTTTGCGAGACTGTTCATGGCTCGATACCTCCCCTCGGCGCAGAGGATTTCTCTAGAAAGCAAATTTCAGAAGTTGGTGCAAGGGGATTGTACCGTTGATGAGTACCTCTACGAGTTTACTCGGTTGGGGAGATATGCCGGTGCTACCTTCGCAGACGAGGAGCGCAAGACGAGCCGCTTCTACGAAGGGCTAAGAGATGATCTAAGATTGCTACTGTCCGGGCCCAAGACGCAGGGTTTCATGACCCTGGTCAGTTCGGCCCGGTCCTTGGAGAAGGACATGAAGAATGTCCAAGCAAAGAAGGAATCCGGTAGCAAGAAAGCGGAGTTCAAGGCACCGACTACGTCGAAGTCGGGCTACCGCAGATTCTATAAGAAAGCTAAGACGTCGGGTCCAGCTACTTCAGGTGCCTCGGGGGCAACTACCAATCGAACCCCGGGCGCTTGTTTCACGTGTGGAAAGCCGGGGCACTTTGCCCGTGATTGCTGGAGTGGACGCTCAAAGTCCGAAAGGAAGCAAGGAGCTACCTACGAGGAGAAGGGCAAAGCGGTGGAGTCGACCGCGTCCCACTATGCTCCGACTCAGCCTAGAGTCTATAACTTGGGCCAGCAGGAGGCCATCAAGCAAGCGGATGTGGTGACAGGTATGAGTTAATTTATAGCAAGTTAGCTTTAATACCGTTATCTATTGCTTGTTAGCCTAATATTGTTTGTATAGGCTTTGTTGTGATTAGTGATAGTCCGGCACGGGCACTGTTCGATACGAGAGCTTCACACTCCTTCTTGTCCGAAAGCTTTA
Organism: Platanthera zijinensis; assembly: GCA_039513925.1. Classification (NCBI taxonomy): domain Eukaryota; kingdom Viridiplantae; phylum Streptophyta; class Magnoliopsida; order Asparagales; family Orchidaceae; genus Platanthera; species Platanthera zijinensis. Next base: position 69,115,095 of record CM077095.1, on the reverse strand, counting down.
TATCGCGCATCGGAGTCCCTTCTTCGATGGAGAAGGACAAGTTGGATGTGCTGCTACCGAATGGGTGCTCGATGCGTGCGGACAGGGTGTGCGCCGTAAAGGTTCACATTGGGAGCCAAGAGTTCGACTTGCTAGCGTCATTGCTGCCGCTAGTAGAGTTCGACGTGATCTTTGGAATGGATTGGCTGTCAGAGCAGAAAGCTTGGATTGACTGTGACTGAAAGGAGGTCAAGCTGGGTGTAGGGCGGGAGACTATATTCGAGGGGCTAAAGGGGTCGAGCAAGACACTGATGTCTGCTCTTCAGGTGGTGAAGGCGGTTCGTGCTGGTGCAGAGCTGTTCTTCGCAATAGTGGGGGCTGTGGAGCCAAAGTCTCCATTGGATAGCATCCCCATGGTTTTCGAATACCCCGATGTGTTCCCGGATAGTCTTCCCGGAGCCCCACCGCAGCGGGAGATTGATTTCACCATCGAGCTCGTACCGGGGGCCAAACCGGTGTCACGTGCTCTGTATAGGTTGGCGCCTAAGGAGATGGTAGAGTTGAAAGTTCAGCTAGAGGAGCTGATGGAGCAAGGGTATGTGCATCCAAGCTCGTCGCCTTGGAGCGCACCGGTCCTCTTCGTTAAGAAGAAGGACGGGAGTATGCGACTGTGTATCGACTATAGAGAGTTGAACAAGCTAACGGAGAAGAATAAGTACCCGATCCCGAGGATTGATGATCTCTTTGATCAGTTGGTCGGATCGTCGGTATACTCCAAGTTGGACTTGAAGTCGGGGTACTATCAGCTGAGGATCAGGGAGTGTGATATCCCGAAGACGGCATTCAGTACGAGGTATGGGCATTTCGAGTTCACGGTCATGTCGTTTGGACTGACGAATGCGCCATCGGTATTTATGGATCTGATGAATAGGACGTTCAGAGATTTCCTGGATCGCTTTGTGATCGTCTTTATTGACGATATTTTGGTGTACTCGCAGTGCGAAGAAGACCACTTCAAGCACTTGCATTTGGTATTGGAGACTTTGAGGAGGAATGAGCTTTACGCAAAGTTCTCCAAGTGCGAGTTCTGGCTACCCTCGGTAGGGTTCCTTGGTCATATAGTGAGTGGGGAAGGTATATCGGTGGATCCGGCGAAGATTGTTGCGATACGGGAGTGGCCTGCGTTATCTTCTGTCGCGGAAGTCCGGAGTTTTCTTGGGCTTGCCGGATATTACAGGTGCTTCGTAGAGAACTTCTCGCGGTTAGCATTACCTCTCACGAAGTTGACAAGGAAGGATCAGAAATTCTTGTGGACGCAAGAGTGCGTGCAAGCTTTTGAGAAGCTGAAGAGACGGTTGACCACGGCGCCAGTGCTTAGTTCGTCGAGTGGGACCGAGGGCTTTGAGGTGTATAGCGACGCTTCGGGTAGTGGCTTGGGCTGCATGTTGTTGCAGCATGGGAGCGTGATAGCGTATGGATCGCGTCTGCTAAAGGTGCATGAAAGAAATTATCCGGTGCACGACTTGGAGTTGGCGGCCGTGATATTTGCACTCAAGTTGTGGAGGCACTACCTATACGGCGTAAGGGTCGATATATACACCGATCACAAGAGCCTAAAATACTTGTGGATCAAAAGGACCTTAATATGAGGCAGAGGAGGTGGATGGAGTTCCTAAGGGACTACACCTTCAAAATACATTATGTACCTGGGAAGGGCAACACAGTTGCGGATGCGCTGAGCCGCAGGGCTCCCGCCCAAGCCAACTGGTTGTCGGTGCATGATGAGCGGCTAGTACGGGAGTTGGAGGAGCTTGAGATCTGTTGCGTTGACAGGAAGACGAGCGCCAAAGCAATGTTAAATTGGACGGAAGTGCAATATGACCTGGCTGACCGGGTTTGGCAGGCATTGGAGTTAGATGACTCCATGAAGGAGCTTTTGGAGGCCGCTCTGGATGGGTCAAATTCCCAGTTCTCGGTGGAAGATGGTTTGTTAAGGAAGGGTCATCGGTTGTGCGTCCCGAGTGGGGGTAACCTCCGGGCGGAGTTGATGTACGAGGCTCATCATACCAAGTACTCAATCCACCCAGGGAGCACGAAGATGTATCATGATCTCAAGAAGCTGTTTTGGTGGCCGGGGCTCAAGAAAGATGTGGCGTTGTACGTGGCTAAGTGCCTACGTGCGCCTTGGTGAAGGCGGAGTGCCAAAAGCCGGGAGGATTTCTGAAGTCCTTGCCTATACCGGAGTGAAAATTCGACGATATATCTATGGACTTTGTGCACGGGTTGCCAAGGTCGCAGAAGGGGAATGACGCCATCTGGGTGATCGTAGATCGGCTAACCAAGGTGTCGCACTTCATTCCGCATAGGAAGGATGATCCAGTGGAGAAGTTGGCAAAGTTGTATGTTGACAATATTGTTAGGCTGCATGGTGTGCCTCGTAGCATTGTGAGTGATCGCGATGGGCGGTTCACGTCAAATGATTGGAGGTTGGTGCAGCAGATGCTGGGAACGAAGTTAAAGTTCAGCACAGCTTTCCATCCGTAGACGGATGGGCAGACCGAGAGGGTCAATAGAACGATGGAAGACATGTTACGCATGTGTGTTCTGGATTTCGGTAAGCATTGGGAAGACCACCTTTATTTGGTGGAGTTCGCGTACAACAACAGCTACCAAGCGAGTATACAAATGGCGCCCTTCGAGGCCCTGTATGGTAGGAAGTGTCGCACGCCGTTATCATGGCTTGAAACGGGTGAGGCAAGGTTGTACAAGAAGCAGGAGGTGGAGAGTGCTACCTCGTTAGTGCGGATCATTCGGGAGCGCTTGTTGATCGCTCAGGACCGGCAGGCGAAGTATTACAATGCCAAGCACCGGAACGTGGAGTTCGCGGTAGGCGATTGGGTATACCTGAAAGTGAAGCCGTTCAAGGGGGTTTCGCGGGTGAGACGCTTGAAGAAGCTGAGCCCAAGATACCTTGGACCTTTTGAGGTTCTGGAGCGAGTCGGCGAAGCTGTGTACCGTCTGAAGTTATCGGTGGAGTTGAGTGGATTACATGATGTGTTCCACATTTCTGTGTTGCGGAAGGCGGTGCAAGAGCCTTCGCAGGTGATCGCGGTTGACCAAGTGCCGGTGGACGAAGGGTTGACGACAAGGGTCAAGCCCGTTCGTATTGAAGACGTTGAGGTCAAGAGGCTTCGTAACAAGGAGATCCGGATGGTTAAGGTCCGGTGGGATAACTGCGGGCGTGAGGATCTCTCTTGGGAACGGGAGCAAACTATGCTCGAGGAGTACCCGGAATTATTCGGCTCAGGTACTGTTTTACGTTAAGTCCTGTGTTTCCTTTATTAATTTCGTGGACGAAATTCTTTAAGGGGGGTAGAATTGTAACACCCCAATTTGTCGTAGGAGCGACGGGGATTGATTTTGGCCAAGTCGGGTTTTTGGTGCAGGTGACACGGGCCCCGACACGGGCGTGTCGGAGGCCGTGTCGTGCGTGTCGAGCTCGGGCCGTGTCGTCGACCAGCGCAGGTCGACGATGGTCGTGTGGTGGAACACGGCCTAGGACACGGGCGTGTCCCAGGCCGTATCACGCCTGTGCTGTGCGGTTGGGTGCACGGGTAGTGACACGGGCACGAACACGGGCGTGTCTAGTTTGACACGGGCATGTCCCATGCCGTGTCACCAAGCCGTGTACCCCTCTGACTACAAAGCGTTGATTTATTGCACACGGGGGGCGTGACACGGGTCCCGACACGGGCGTGTCGCAGGCGATACGGGCGTGTCGCAGGCCGTGTCACATGCCGTGTGCTGGTTTTCAATTTGGGTCGAGACGGCGAATGAGCTACACGGCCAGGCACACGGTCGTGTGTCAACCCGTGTTCGGCCCAGATTTTATAATTTGAGGCTTAATCGTAGCCGTTCATTTCCTTGGCTTTGGATCCGACGGTGGGGGGCTGCTCCTGGATGGTTTTACCCGGGAATAGGGTTTATAAACCCTCATTTCTCTTGAGTGGTTCTCTTTCTAAAAGCTAGAGAGAGGAGAGAGCAAGGAGGAGGAAGAAGGGCTAGATCCGGCCGCCGGAAGAGCTTCAGAGCTCCGAATCGCGATCCGAGTCCAGATCCGCGGAGGCGACGCCGTTGCGGTGCTTTCCAACCGTATAGTTTTCGATGGCGCCGCGGAAGAATGCAAGGGTAACGATTTCTCATCCTTGGGCATGTGAAGCCCTCTTTTCCTTTGCATAGGAAGCCCTCTCTCGCGAGTGAGCGAAGAGTTGGAGCGTTCTTTGGGGTAGATATGTGAAGTCCCCCTTGTGTAGAGTCCGTATGCGTAAACGGACATAGGCATTGTGTGTGAAGCCTATCCGAACAAGTAGAGCCGGATCGGTGATGTTGCATTGCATATGAACCGGGGAAGACTCCGGGTGTTTGGGTGTTTTTTGGGTTTTCTACGTGGTAGATTGCATCAGGGAGCCTTGGAGATTAACTCCAAGGTGCACCCGGAAAACTGGGCAAAAGCGGGTTTTGCCAACACGGTGGCCGGGGATCCAACGTGAACATAACCGGGTTATGTGATTGTTGTGGCGGAAACGGGACTCGGTGAGTCTTGACCCGCGCATATGGCTTAAATTGTCGTTGCGATATGAGCACGGGTCAGGCGGAACCGTACCCGGTCTATGTCGTTCGGTAGGACCGTTGGCATGGATGAGGGTCTTCGGCGGTCTATGGCTTAAATTGCCATGACCAAGGCCAGGAAGGCAAAATGCTCATATGGATGACCGTCCAAGAGGCGGTGGTGGATTGGGAACGTCTATGGCTTGAATTGACGTGACGTTGGCCGGTTCGCCGAGAATGTGCCCTGAGTGCACGGGGTGTGTGGCCGTGCGAGCCTACGCCCGTGTTGATGTGTGTTCACATTAATATATATTGCCTATACTAATAAAGTGCAGGGAAAGAGCATCGCCGCCCCGATTTTGGGGGCGGGATCGTTATAATTTGGTCAGCATTGCTGACCGTTGCTATTGTTTGCCACCGGGCGGTGGTTTGTGGTTTGCAGGTGCTGTGGAGCAGAGCGGGAAATAGCGGGCTAAAGCCCTTGTTGCTATGCCGGCCCTCGAAGGCCTAATTGCTTATGTATCTTTCCCATTTTCATGTATGGCCGGCCTGCGTGCCGAAGTTTGGAAAACACTATTTTGTTAAGTGAACAATGTAAGGCCTTAAGGCCAGTTCTCTTTTGTGTTTGATTACATTCCTGAGTTGGTAGTGGACATTCATGCTTTGTAGCAGGGTTCTTATTTCTTTTGCAACTTAATAATTTGCTTCCGCTAGGTGTTGTGTAGGACGACATGATTGGTTGAATGGTTTCAACGCGTAACCAACCGGTCTGTCCGTAGTATATGGCGTCGGGCCCCGGCCGGACCTACTGCTATATGCTATGTGACGGATAGGGGTGTTACAGCCCATCTGCTTCTGAATTCTCAAGTCATGGAATGTGCTGAATGGTAAAAAGTCATTGAACTTCCCAATTAATGCTTTAACCAGCACTAGATACTTCTGCAGTATAGGATCCCTGGTCTCAAAGTTTCCCAGTACTTGAGATTCCATCACCAAGGGATTCCATCACCAAGGAGTTTGTCCTAATATGAACATACTCAATTCCAAACTCTCTTGTAAATCTTAAGCCTGCTAGGAGTGCCTCATACTCCGCTAGATTGTTCGTAGTTGGGAAATAGAATTTTACTGCTTGCTCCAGCTTAACACTGTTTGGATTATGAGAATTACTCCTACCCCTACAGAGTTTTTACTTGATGCTCTATCTACATAGACAGTCCAAGCTAAAGGAGACTTCACCACCTGAATTGGGTATGCTTCTACCGTATCTAGCAGAAAATCTGGTAACACTTGCGCTTTGATCGATATACTGGGAACATAGGATTTATCAAACTCACTGAGCTCTATAGCCCATTTGGCAAACTTTCCGGAAAGTTTAGGCTTTTCCATAATGCTTTTCAAAGGAAGATTTATTACCACCTGAATAGAGTGTGCCTGAAATTATGGCCTAAGCCTCCTAGTAGAGACAGCTAAGGCCAAAGATAGCTTTTCTAAAATTAAATATCTTGATTCAATACTCTTGAGGATATGGATAACATAATAAATAGAAAACTATTTTCTCTTCTCTAACCAGTACTGAGATGACAGCCTCGGGACCAACTCCCAGATAGACGAACAACACCTCTCCTGCATGAGGGCTTTGGAGCAAGGGAGTTGATGTTAATTGCTACTTAAGCAACTCAAAAGCTTTGTCATACTCTTTGGTCCACTCAAACTTCAAGCCGTCATACAAAGTGTGGATGAAATGAGAACTTTTATCTCCCAACCAAGAAATAAACCGGCTGAGGCCTGCTAGCCTTCCCCCCAACCACTGAACATCTTTGGGAGAACACAGAGGTGCCATGTCAAGAATTACTTTTACTTTGTCAGAGTTTGGAGCAAGGCCTTCGGGTGTAAGGAGATGACCAAAGAACTTCCCCATACTGGCCCCGGTGATGCACTTCAAAGGGTTTAACTTCATCTAATACCGCCACAGGGTAGCGAACATCTCTACGAGGTCTTTTAAATGTAATGAAAAGGATTTGTTTTTGATGAATAGATCATTAATATACACTTCAATATTTTCCCCTTATGTTGCTTAAAAATGAAGTCCATCATTCATTAGCTAGTTAGACCGACATTCTTGAGCCCAAAAGACATTACGAGGTAGCAGTAACAACCATCATTTGTGATGAAAGAGGTATGGGGCACATCACTTATGCATTATACTTTGGTGGTGACCAGAGAATGTATCTAAGAAACTCATGTAAGAATACCCTAGTGTGGAATCAACTAAAGAATCTATCTAAGACAAGGGGTACAAATCATTCGTGCATGCTTTATTTAATTTCGTGAAATCTACACAAATTTGTCATTTACCCACTGATTATTTTAACCATTACACATTCAATATCCAGTCGGGGTACTGTATTTAATGAATAAACTTTACTTTGAGGAGATTGGCCACCTCCTCTCTAACTGGCTCAACAAGGGTTATCACTGCCATCCTCTTCTTTTGCTTGATGGGCTGGAAGCTTGGGAAGATGTTAATATGGTAGCAGGTGACATGTAACACCCCTATACATCATGAAGAATATAATAAAAGATCTGGTCGGGGCCCCACGCCATATTACACGGACAGTCGGTATAGTTACTGTTGGGTCCATTAATCCAAATGGCCCAGATTTATAAGAAGTCAAACAAGTCAATGACACACACACACACTAGTTGTATTTGATGTGTGTTTGATTTTTTGCATGCAGGTCAGTCCCTATTATACTGATTGGACAGGTGGACACCAAGTAAGCTGGTGATCTGGCAGAAATTGCATTAAGTCCACAGGCATTGAGTGGAGCAAGCTCACTCAACGCCAGCTTCCTTAAGAAAGAAAGCTAGACAGAAAAATACTACTAAGTCCACAGGCATTGAGTGGAGCAAGCTCACTCAGTGCCAGAAGTCAAGGAAAGATATTGGCAAGCAAGAAATTCTACTTAGTCCACAAGCATTGAGTGAAGCCAGTTCACTCAACATCATGATCCAAAAAGTGCTGAGTCAGGTATGGATAGTCAAAGCCTATGTATCAGTAAGATGAAAAATCGACTAAGTCCACAAGCATTGAGTCATATCAACTCACTCAACACCATACTATTATTCGTTGAGTAAAGCTCATTCTATCAAAGCCACAAAGTTTCTGCTAAAGAAAAAGATTCTAAGTCTAGAAGCATTGAGTGAAGACAGTTCACTCAAAGCCATACTGATTCTGTCAAGGCCAAAGAAGATAGACAGGAAAATTCTTCTAAGTACAAAAGCATTGAGTGAAGCCAGTTCACTCAATGCAAAATGACAGAAAGACAAGCTCCAGCAGTCAACACCAGAAGGAAGGATAAAATTTGACTAAGTCTAGAAGCATTGAGTAAAGCCAGTTCACTCAATGCCAAGATAAAAAAGCTTTGAGTCAAGCTAATGCTGTAAACATAAGAGGAAACAGAGAAATCGGCTAAGTCCAAAAGCATTGAGTGAAGCCAGTTCACTCAATGCACTCAATGCTAAATTTCAAAAGAAAATGCAGAAAGAGTTGAGTGAGGCTAGCTCACTCAACACCTTTAGATAGAAGGAGATTTGGCTAAGTAAAAAGCCGTTAAGTGAAGCTTACTCACTCAATGCTCTCAACGCCAAGCATACAGAAAGGGCTGAAGATTAAGCTAAGGCAAAAAGCATTGAGCTAAGCCCATTCACTCAATGCACTCAACGCTTGGATTAACTGAAGAAATGACAAAGTCCAGAATCATTGAGTTGAGCCCATTCACTCAACGCTCTCAAGGCCTTGATGAACTGAAGAAATGACTAAGTACAGAATCGTTTAGTGATGGCCATTCACTCAATGCTCTCAACGCCTGGAGTAATTATGTGAATTTGGCTAAGTCTAGAATGCCTGACGTCAACATGAGTCAGCAAAAGTCAACAAAGTCAACGCAGTTCAAATTCTTTGCGGGAAAGATGGAGTATGCCATTGATGGCGCCGGCGGCCAGCTTTTGTCGTATTCTGCAAATGGAAGGTGGTAAATGACAATTAAGGCTGGGCCCACAATGCAAAGAGCTGTCGATCGATGATCAATAAAAGGGAAAGATTTGCTGAGTCGACAACAAGCAATTAGGGTTTTCTGATTTCGCATTGCGGCTGAACATCTTCTTCTTCTTCGCCATTACTACTGAGCCTGAATGTAATATCCCATTTCCAACTAGACCCCTAAGAGTGGTTTTGTCATGACTAGGTCATGACAAAACCCTAGGAAGCCCAAGAAGACCAAGTGAGCCTAGGAATGTAGGTGAGATCACAATGGTCTGCAAATAGTAGATTTCTAAACACTAGTTTAGGATGAGCATAGGGCTTCACCATTACCTCATGACCCCACCACAACATCCATAAACCATTAGAGGGTCCATTAGAGCCATAATGATCCATTGTGGTCAACCCAAAGTGGTCAAATTGACCTAAGACCACCATAAGCCTAAATTGGGCAAGGTGCCCTAACTAAGGGCAATGTGACCTAATATGCCCAAACAACCCTACCTAGGTCTCCCTAGACCTAAGATGAAGTCAATGGGTCACCAAAGATCCATTGGGGTCAACCTTAGAGGCTAAGTTGACCCAAGTCAACCCTAGCCCTAAAATGGTCAAAGTGCCCTAACAAAGGGGCATGTGACCTTCAAGGTGCAAAGGCAATCCTACACAACCCTTCCTAGACCTTAGGGTAAGCCAAGGGGTCACCAAGCACCCCTTGGGGTGAACCCAAATGGCCATGTTGACCAAAGTCAACTCTAGCCCTAACTTGGTCAAAGTACCCTTCCTAAGGGTCAAGTGACCCCCAAAGTTCCAAGTCAACTCTACCCAGCCCTACCTAGACCCTAGGGGATGCCAATGGGTCACCAAGGACCCATTGGGGTCAACCCAAAAGGTCAAAATGACCAAGGTCAACCTTATTCAAGTGTTAGGTAACCTTAGCTCAAATGAGCTAACCCAAGCTTGAGCCCTTTTCATTTGGGCTAACCACCTCCTAATTATCCAATCTAATGAGTTTATGGGCTGACAATAGTCTAGGGAGATGAACAAATTCGGCCTTGATAACTAGGAGAGAGAAAACTCCATTTTACCCTTTAATGGAGGAGAGAGAAAGTGGTTTAAAAGGGTCATTCATGGCCAAGGGAGACCAAGGGCCTCCCCAAATGATGGGTACATTCTTCTTCATCAGTTTTGAGGAGTTGAAAAATCATTGCCAGCCACCAAAGTGGCTAAATTTAATTTCTCCCATAAGGAAGAGAGAGAAAGAGGGGAGAGAAAGAGGGGAGAGCAAGAGTTCCTCTCCAATTGATTCCAAAGCCTTGATTCATCTTCCCCTCATCAGTTAGAGAAAACCAGAGGTTTTCCCCAGCCTCTAGGTTGCTGGATTTAGAGGATCCCACCATGGCCAAAATTCTCATTCAAGGCCATAAATGGTGAAATCAAGTTAGACCCTCTCTCTCTCCCATTTGGCTCTTTTAAAAGCTTCCCTAGGCCAAGATCAATCGTTTCCAACAATCCCACTGAAGGAGCCGAGGTAGTTGGCTGTACTGTTACAGAGCACGAAAAAGCTCCACCACCGTCCATGGCGCACCACCACCAAACCAGTCGGCAAGCACGGTTAAAGGTCCTCCCTTACTCATCTCTTCGTGGGCTAAATCTTTAAATCCTTTAGGAGAGAAATCTGGCTCAATTGAGCCGGATAGGGTGAGAGAAATTTCAGAAATTTCATGGATTTTTCACCTTGTGAGTTCGCCGGAAACCGCCCCTCCGGCAGTCGTGCCGCCTCCCGGCGATAGCCCCCACCTCAACAAAGGTGGTGGCGGTGGTGGCCGGCCAGGGAGGTGGCCGGGTGGTCGGGAAAATGACTTGGAGTAAGCTCTAGGTCGGGCTGATCCCAGCCCTTGGCTGGAGGAAGAAGATGACTAGGAGCCCACGATTTTGCTTTAAGATCCGTGTTGGATCTGATTTTATTAAATCCTATTATTTCAATTTCTGTCCTATTTACTAGACTGTATTAAATTAAATATTAAAAATACCTAAGAACATCTACAGAAAACGTGGTCAACATGAAAATTGTAGCCCGTGAAGTCTTGTTTAATTTAAAATTTATTTCAACTAATTTGGGTAAGTGGTTTGACCGCAGCACTCATTTTGGTGAAGTCTATACCTAGGCTAGACCAGAGATTATTTTGAGTGCCCCCATCAATATAGCAATCCAAATGACTTGATAATTTGGATGGGGTCACTATTACCTATACCTAGAACATATCCAAAAATGGAATTTTTTAGAGAACATTCTTCTATAGTTTTTGTAATTATTTAATAAAATATTATTAAATTAATAAAGGGACCTAATGACCTCCAAATGCTCCCAAATTTTGGAGAGAGATTTTTGGGATCATTATGGGCCTCTGTTAAAATTTTCATCCCATTTGGTGATGATTTGGTTTTGTCTTTAACAAACCCTAGCCTTGCCTTAAGAAGGGTAATTAGGTCATAGTACTCCTTGTGGGTTTAAGTGGTCAAGTCACCTCAACAGAGGCTGGTACTTTGACCACTGATTTGATATGACTTTAGACACCCTCCAATGGATGATGGGGTTGGTTGGTGTAGATTTTCCCTAGGATCATAACTCAAAACCTAAGGATGGGCTTTGGAGTTTTGTGAAGGGCATGGGGTCAAATGCCCTTGAATGATTTTGAAACTTGGTGGAGAGGACTTTAAGGTAGCTAAGGTCCTCTTGTATAAACCTTATTGGATTTAGTGAGGGTTAAACCCCTCAAAGCCCTAACCCTAGTTTAGGTCACAAACCTTAAAATGGTAAGTTGGACAGTCAAGATGTTGTGAAAAGTTGTAAAACTTGGGTGGTGTAGTCATAAGGTCAGTAAGAGCTTTTGGTAATTTTATTAGGAGATTTTGAAGCATATTTGTAGTATCTCCTTTGCAATAAATGAATTAGCCTCTATTACTTATTTGTTTATTATAAACTCACTGTTCACTGTAATGTTATTAAATTAAGACACTGGAATTTTTAGATTATTATACTCATACATGAATTTTCTTATAATATTTAGATGTATATTACCAGCACTTACTTTACAAGTTTATAGATATGGGTATATGTTCAATAATAAATTCAGAGCTCCACACTTGTTAAAAAATTGTGAAACTTGATCAGTAGTGATTCTAGGTCAACATGCTCATGTGTAAATTTTATTACAATTTTTAGATGAATAATTTCTGTACTTAGTGCATTAATTTATCAATTTGGATTATTGTTCAAAATTAAGTTTAGATTCCTTTGTTCACTAGAAAATTAGTAAACTTGACCAGGTGTGTTTATAGGTCATTATGTTCATGCTTGAATTTTCTCAGAATTTTTGGAAGTGTATTTGCAGCACTTGCTTCTTTAAATTGATATAAATTGGCTTTGTTCAAAATTATGATTAGAGGCCTAAATCTTGCTGAAAAATTAGGAGACTTTGAATTTACTGTTAAATAGTCATATTGTATTTATCATTGTTTTGTGGAGCATTTTTCATGCCTGAAAAAGGTACTTCATGTTCAAACTAGGAGATTTGGATTTCTTAGAAAATTAAATAAATTAGGAAATTTTGAAATTCTGGATTTAGCCTAATCATGTCATGATAGACTCCCAGTAAATAATTGAAGGCTTTTTGATGAAGATTTGGAGTACCTTCTATCATGTACATCATATAGTATAGGATGGTCTTCATATAACAAACTACTGAAATTGTGCTAGAATATGAATTGGGCTATGGGTCGGAGTTAGTGGATTTGCCGGTTATGATAAGGTATAATGAGTTCATCATCGGGAGTTATAATGAGGAATAAAGAGGGGTTGACTAGTGTAGGTGGTGTTCGGGGTCAACGAAACATCGTCTTCCCTATAGAGAGAGGAGGAGTCTTAATATGCAAGGGTTATATCCAAAGTAATATAAAAGGGATCGAGTAATGGGTAATAACCAATAAAGGTAAGTGCCTTGCGAAAGGGAACGATGAGCTTCAGCTACCATCATAGTTCCAAGTGCCCTTTGAGAACCCTTCATCGGGTATGTCGGGGACAGTCCTGGGCTAACCTAAACCATAAGAATGATAAATATTAAAGAGTAACTAGTATAACTAGGGGTTCACTTTCACACACCCCGATGTCTCGGGAAGATAGGGTGACTAGGATGTTCGGGCGGTAGGCTCGATGGTTGTGGAAATGGGCAGGGTAGCCCAGTGAGTCGATGGCTCGGTAGATATTTGTGACGGGCAGGATAGCCCAGGGAGCTTTGGCTCCATTGTTGGTTGTGACGGACGAGATGGTCCGGGGAGCTTTGGCTCGGTTAATAATACATTAATATTTCTTGTGCATAAGATATAAGGTGGTGGGTCTTCGGTATTGGTGGGTCATCGCTCCGACACCAGTACATTGACTCGGCGAGTGTGGTTTTGCAGTTCGCCAAATTATGTCCTGTGCGCCAGCCGACAAGAGTATGCAGGAGCTCCACTTAGCGCACCAGCATTGAGGCGTATGATAGGTCTGACTAGTAGTGCTGATACTAGTTTAGAGGTGGGAGAGGCCCAACCCACCGCTTCCGTTTGCAACTACGGAGGTATCCTTGGAGGTTAGGCTCTAGAAAGGGGGAACTAAAGGTCTGTGTGCACAGAGTCGGGTGGGTGTGTTGCATTTGTGTGACTCACATCGTAGCATACTTGAATAAAATAGATTAATCATTGTAAATAACCCTTGACACCTATTGTATAAATTGCTATGAGACTTTTTATACAATAGGCCCTACAAAACGACCTATTGGTTTATAAGCTCGCGTGAGCGTGCTTATAAGTTAAGGTTCTTACTCTGTAGATATATACATGCCTGCTAGAAAATCGACACCCTATCGTATAAATTGGTATGAGACTTTTTATACGTTAGGAGCCTTGCAGAATTTATCTTATGTGTTTTCATATAAGATAAGGTTATATATTTCATGTTCTGTTTTTCATACTTTTATTACTGCTGCTTATTCTCATAAAACTGCTAGATTAGTTCCGCCACCACCTACGTACATTTGTTACTCTCCACCTTCATAGCTTCCCTTTCCTTCTCCCCTCTCGGTGCCTAGGAGCCATGGGGGGAGGGATGGGGGATGATAGGACTTAGTCTTTTAGACTAATGATTTTCGAACCAAATCATTTTAGGGGATCGCGAATCCAAACTTGGAGATGCAGCCCCAGAGGTCAGTGCACGTAGAGACAATACAGTCTAGCACCAGAGTTCAGACAGCTGGGATAGTGTGTCCCGTTCGCTAGTAGTTGTTATATATTTGCTTCCACGATGAGTGAATTATAGCGTGGACTCTGATGTATCGAGCATGAGCCCTAATTCTAGTACTTCTTATATTGATGTTATGGACACTCCCTTCGTGGAGATTTATTTTATATACATGTGATTCTTGTGGACTAGTTTTGAGTTCATTCTTACTCTTATACTTTATTCTACACTTCTGTGATTGATATGGCCAGTAGAACCGGCATTTTGTAGTGACGGCCCTCTCGGGCGTGTTGGTGTCACCGCAAAGCGGCGGTTCTGGGCCTAAGACCTTGTGGTTTAAAAAGAAAAAAAGGGGGTCTTACACTGAAGGTCTTGTTCAGTTCAGTCAACCTGAAAGCAAAAAGAGATAGCTATTGTGATTTTCATCTGCGACATCAAGGTCAAGACTAATTCCTGAAATAGAAGGGGCAGAGGTTTCTACATGTTACTTCCAGAATAAGCCGCGATTCTTCTGAAGATATCTGTTAACTTGTTGTTGTGAAGAAGAGATTAGGGCAAATTTATTTTCAGCCCAGGAAGACAGACACAGAGAAATTTCTCTGGTGTCTGATTGTTTCAAATCACTTCTATTTTTTGTAGGATCCAATCTTGGATTTGAGTGTAAGATTCCAGAGTGAATCCGACTGTAGGCCTGCGTTATAAAGGCTGAGGTAGGATCTGTTGTTGATCTGAGAGTAGGATCTATTGTTGATCTGAGTGTAGGATTCTTGTGTGAATCTGAGTGGTAGACATGTGTTATAAAGGATGAGGTAGGATCCAGTTGGGATCTGAGAGGTAGGGCATAGTGCCTGAGTTATAGGTCTTAAAAAAGACTGAGTGGTCCTGCAGGATCGTGTTGTAAGCTCCTTGAAGCCAAGATTTTTGATAAGAGCCTTGTCTAACACACTATTAGAAAGGTGGGAGGGACAGTGGACGTACCCATAATCTTGGGAACTACTATAAAATAACTGTCTTCTGTGTGTGTTCTTGAAATCTTAACTACTAACTCACAAAGCACAACAAAGTAAATTATAAATCTGATAAAGGTTTAAAGAGACCAAAAACCATTTCACCCCCCCCCCCCTCTAGGTGTTTAGTTGACCTTGAAAACAAAGTCTTTCAGTTACGCATCGATCCCAAATCATTCACGTATCCTAACTCAGAGTTGCATCCTAGCGAAAGTATTTTGATTACTTAAAAACCTAGCACTAGGAATGTCCACTTACCAAACCATAGGAATGACATATAAATACACAAATTGTTTAGACTTAAGGCCTTACAAATTGTTTCCTTCACAAATGTGTTTTACAAACATCAGCACACAGGATAGCCACACATAAAAATAGTAATAAGCACTTGGGCCTTCGAGGGCCAGCCAGCATAGCAAAGAGGGCTTTAGACCGCTACTTCCCACTCATCTCTCTTGTACCTGTATAAGGACAAATCACCAAGGCATGGCAAATAAGGCAACAGTCAACTTTAGCTAACGAATTTATAATGACCCCAACCCTTCTCGGGGAGGTTGTAATCCTTCCCTACAGGCAATCAATTTTTATTCCAAGCAAGAACATGCAGTTTAAGCACCATTCATCACAGATGTTGGCACGCATGGTCACACATCTCGTGCACTCAGGGCACATTATCAGTGTAAATGATTCCCAGTCCCACTACCATCCTTTGTCCCACACCGATGGTTCAAAAATGAGCTTTTATCGTCAAGTCCACCATGCCTTATGGACTCTCCAAAAATCAGATGGTGCACCAAGGAGGTACCTAATCACCAACCATTAAGGGACATGTTCGGATCAGCCTTTCCCGTGCTCAAATCATCGGCATCACGATGGCACGACGTAGGTACAACGTCACCATGACCCGTAAAAGATAACCAACGTTATCCAAAAAAATGGTTGGCACTTAAGGCCACCAAGCTAGGAACTGTAGGAGTCACGACTTAATTTTCCACCCACCTTATCCCCAAGACCTGGGCTCACAATCACAAATCAGCTCATTGGGAGCTATCGCCAGCGGTAACCACTATCGCCACGAAATATAATTGAATAACACATCTATCTTAGGATCAGGTTCACACCCAGCATAAAAATGCTCACTGGTCTCTGCCAGTCGAGCTATCACCAGCGATATCGCTATCGCGGTTAATAACAATAGAACATTGTTTCCGTTGCAAACTTGGGTGTTTCTTGTAGCACACCTCCAATACTATCTGTAGCATGCTACACACCCCAAAACTCTATAAAACTATACGTCTATCCACAGAGTCTTCTCTGGTACACAAATCAATCTAGATCAACTTGTCTCGATGGGCTTCACACAACATGTATATTTTGTACTTCGATTCTGGATTATATATGCAGGTTTACTACCGAGGATATCACCGATCAACCCAATGGAAACTTCCCATTTTCCACCAATCGGTGGGGGTTTCCATGTAATCATGCCAAATAAGGACTTCACTTGTCCAAGAAGGATGATCGTTACCCTGGTTGATCTCTTAGGAGTCATGAACTTGTAATTAATCTTGATGGAAGCACTTGCCTCGCTTTCCCCTCCGTATATCTAGCTTCGGCTCGCGACTCTGATCATAAGAGCTCCTTCAATGACTAAGATCAGCATTCCAAAAGCTACCTCCAAGCTCACCTTTCTTCTTCCCCCTTCTTTCTTAAGGTTCAAGAGAAAGTTAGAGTGAGATAGAGAGAGTGAGTGAAATAGAAAATGAACATCTCTTCCTACACTCCTCTAGTTAAGAAACACGAGAGTAATCCTGGCATTAAGTTCCTCAAGCCAAAATAAATGAATGACCATGATCTTAGATGACAAATCTAATTTATTATCATCGTCGGGTGATACCTCGCTGTCGTGACGCGATAGCTCCAGCGGTGGCCGCTTGACCAAGAAAATGTTGCTTTGCCGCCTAACGACCGCCTCAACATCACTCGACATGTGGTACGCTATTGCTAGTTGTATCACTGTCGTCTGGTGGTAGTAACTCGATGCCACTGATTTTTCTTGATAACATCAACTTGACGCCTACTATTACTGGCGGTATCTAGCAATCGTCGGGTTATAGCTTCCACTGCCTAAAAAATTGTTGTTTTAAAACATGGGAAACCTGGGGGTACTATAAATCTCCCCCTTTAAGAAATTTCATCCCAAAATTTAAATAGTTCATAAAACAACAAAGTACAA
This sequence comes from Platanthera zijinensis, assembly GCA_039513925.1. Taxonomy (NCBI): domain Eukaryota; kingdom Viridiplantae; phylum Streptophyta; class Magnoliopsida; order Asparagales; family Orchidaceae; genus Platanthera; species Platanthera zijinensis. Next base: position 69,097,948 of record CM077095.1, on the reverse strand, counting down.
AATATATTAAATGTACCTCAACTAAAAAGCTCAGGGAAATCCTCTATTATAGTTTGCTCGCGCTCCCATGCCGGTTCTTCATGGCCACAGTTGTCCCAATGGACATTGACCATTCTGATAGACTTTTTCCGTAGCTACTTGACCATCGTGTCTTCGATTCAAAGGGGCATGACTTTCATTGTCAACCCATTATCGACTGGCACCAAATTCGTAGCAATCACTTGTGTAGGCTCTTGCACCGCCTTCTACAACACCGATATATGAAACACGTTGTGCAAACCAATTAGCTCAATTGAAAGAGGAAGGCAATAAGCAACTTCACCAACCCGTTCAATAATCTCAAATGGCTCAAGTTACCTCGGACATAGCTTCATCAAGCGGCGAATCCGGTATACACCTTTGAATGGCTTGATGTTGAGATAGACCCAATCTCTAACAAAAAACTCAATGTTTTTGTATTTGGCGTTGTAGTACTTTGCCTACCTATTTTGAGCAATCAATAGTCTCTCTCGAATCAAATGTATCGTCAAAGTCGCATCTTCGACTTATTTATGCTTATACAGCTTCTATTCACCAGTTTCTACCCAAGTCAAAAGAGTATGACACTTCCTACCGTATAAGGCCTCGAAGGATGTCATTTTAATACTTGCTTGGTTGCTATTGTTATAGGTGAATTCGATCAAATAGAGATGGTCCTCCCATCTCTTCCCGAAATCCAAGGTGCACATGTGGAGCATATCCTCCATTGTCATGTTTACCCTCTCAGTCTAATCATCCATTTGTGAATGAAAGGCCGAGCTAAAATTCTTCTTGGTGCCCAACAGTTAGTGGATTATCCTCAAATCTTTTGAAGTGAAACTCCCGTCTTGGTCACTAACGATTCTACGGGGCACACCGTGCAATCGTAGTATGTTTTCAACATAAAGCTTTGCCATCTTTTCCATAGAAACATCCCTCCTATTTAGAATGAAGTGTGACACCTTTGTCAAACAGTCAATGATCACCAAAACGACATTGTTCCCGCACTGCGATCTCTACAAGCCGTGCACGAAATCCATAGATATTTCATCAAACTTCCACTCTGGTATCGGTAACGACTTCAGGAAACCACCAGGATTTTTTACATTCATCCTTCACTAGGGTGTAAGTTTGACACTTTGCTGCATAAAGGGCTATGTTCTTCTTCATTCCTATCCACCAGAATAGCTTTTTCATGTCCTTGAACATCTTTGTGCTCCCTAGTTGAATTTAGTACTTTGTAAAGTGTGCCTCGTAAATCAATTCCTCCCATAATTTGCCTATATTCAGGGTGGACAATTGACTGTCCTTTTGCAAAATACCATGCACAGTCTCGACCAACTAGCGTTTCATACTATCATCTAGCTCCAATGCTTGTCGAATCCTGTATGCGGGGTAATATTATACCTCCATCCATTTTAAACATGCATTTGCACTAGATCTCCCATCAACACAAGAGATCTCCATTGCCTCCAAGTCACGAATAAGACGCTCAACATGCATCAGTGTCCAGTTGGCCTATGCTGGAGCACTATAACTAAACGCATCTGCGACAATATTTCCTTTCTTGGGAACATATTATTTCTCAAAAGTGCAGTCCCCAAGGAACTCCATCCCTCTCCTTTGATGCATATTCAAATCCTTCTGGTTCAACAAATACTTTTGTCACTTATGTTCTGCAAATATTCCAATCTTCATGCCATATAAGTAATGTTGCCACAACTTCAAGATGAATATCACAGCCGCCAACTCCAAGTCATGGACTGGATAATTTCTTTCGTACACCTTCAGCTGGCGAGAGCCATAAGCTATAACCTTCCCAAACTACAGAAGAACAAAGCCTAAGCCGCTTTCCAAGGCATTTCTATAGATCTCATAGCCTTCTGCACCACATGGCGAACACACTATGATGTCATGGTCAGACAGTAACACCCTCATCCATCATATAGGATATAACAGAAAGTCTGGTTGGGGCTCCACGCCATATTCTACAGACAATTAGAGTAGTTACGTATTGAGACCGTAATCCATTTACGCATCCTAACTCAGAGTGCATTCTAGAATAATATAAATTTATTGCTTAGAACCCAAAAAACTAATGTCCACTAAACCCAAGCAGGAATGATAACAACAATACACAAATCGATAATGGCCTTAAGGCCTTACAAAAGTTTCCTCAAATAGAACTGTTTTACATACTTCAACACGCAGGCCGGCCACACATGAAATAGTATATAGTAAACACAACTTCGTTTTGGCCTTCGAGGGCCTACATAGTAACTATGGGCATCAACCCGCTATTTGTCGCTCGGCTCTGCTTCACCTGCACAAAATCATTCCACCCCAATAGTGGAAAATAAAGAAACATTTAGTATTAACTGACAAAATTATAATGACCCCACCCCTCATTCAAGGTGGCGGTGCTCCTTCCCTATAGGCGTTTAGCATAAATATATACTGACAATCAGAATGTGCAATTTAAACACCATTCATAAAAAATGTTGACACAGCCAGCCACACGCCCCGTGCACTCAGGGCACTTTATCGGTGCACCGGACCTCAAAACAGTTATACCTTCGTACTCAGAATTTGGTCAGCATATTTTGAGCATTAACTAGTCTTTCCGGGCCGAGGGCAAAGACTCCCACCTATGGCTACGACACATTCAACGTAACCTCCGTAAACCACTCAATAACTCACTTTAAGTTGAACGACATAGGGTTTGGTACGGTTCAGCTTTTTCCCTATACTTAAATCATCGGGCGCAACAAACTACGATGTGGGTAAGCCTACCCTTTCCCATTCGCACGATACATAACTCTGTTATATTCCAAGACGGGAACTCACGACCGCCTAAGTTGGGCCCCTCGGGCTCTCAGCTTAACACAATGGCCCACAGGTCTCCAAGAAATAGGCCTCACAAAATAATGGCCCCCAAGTCTCCAAGAGACGGGCCTCACAAAACAATGGCCCCCAAGTCTCCAATAGACGGGCCTCACAAAACAATGGCCCCTAAGTCTCCAAATGATATTCCTCACAAAACATTGCACAATGGGAGCTACCACCGGCAGTAGCGCTACCTCCTCGCGGTAGGGGATAGATTATCGATTCTTCCCCAAAACTGGTGTTTTCCTTGAGACCCACTCAAGTACTCTCTATACAGCAAACTGCACACCCTGTGAATCCAAAATTTACACACTTACCGCAGAGTCTTCTCTGGCATACAAAACAATATTCACCAATCTAGACCAACCTGTCCGGATGGGCTTCACACAACATGCCTATTCCGTACTTAAATTCTGGATTCTAAATGCAAAGATAACGGGGAAACACAGCTCAACCCATTGGGAGAATCGCATCCACATGTTTGTGGAGTATCTACCCTCACATGCCAAAACAAAGGACATCACATGTCCAAGAAGGAAGAATGTTACCCTTGACATTCGTTTTGGCACCATGGGAGAGAATCTAGCCGGTTGAAAATGACCGCAACGGACTTGCCTCCGCAGATCTGAACTCGGCTCGCCTATATAAGCTCCAAAACTCGAACAACAACGAGATCTCCTTCCTCTTTCTATCCTCTTCTCTCCTCTCACTCTGTCGTTCAGAATAAGAATGCCACGGGAGAAAAATGGAGTGAAACTCAACAAGCTTGACTTTAAATCAAGCTACCGCCGCGTGATAACTAGTTACTGTCACGCGGTACCTCAAATGTCTTCTTGTTTCGCAAGCCCACTACCCAAAACCTCCAATCAAAGGCTGACACGTGTCCACGTTGTAACTATCATTCTACTGATATGCGGTATTGCCCTACAGCCGTACGGTAGACGAGATGTCGCATCAACGCATCATTTTCGACAAACAGACACTACCGCCCTGTGGAATCTCTACCTCCACGCGGTAGCCCACTGAGAGCCGAGTCAAATAAATTGCCCATACTACCGTCGACGCTAGTACTATCGCCGAGCGGTAGATTACCGAAAGATCTGTCGATTTAATCAACCCAACTACAGTCGTGCGGTATCAACCTACCTTTAGCGCGGTAACTCACTGAGCGCTCCTGTTATAAATCCACAAACACTATAGCCATCTGTAATCCTACCGCCGGGCGGTAGCTCACAGAACCCATCCCCTGTCTATGGAAAACTTGGGGCGTTAAAAATCTCCCCCACATAAAGAAATTTCGTCCCGAAATTTACATGTTGCAGGAAAATATAGCAGTATCAATATTATAAAAGTTACCTCTAGGGAACAGCTTAGGATACTCCGCTCTCATGGTTTTCTCGCATTCCCACGACAATTCCTCATGGACACAGTTGTCCCATCGGATCATGACCATCACGATCGACTTATTCCAAAGTTTGTTGATTTTAATGTCCTCTATACAAATGGGCTTGACCTTCGTTCTCAACCTACAATCAATCGGCACCTGATCCGCAACAACCACTTGTGTAGGCTCTTTCACCACCTTCCGCAATACCGATATGTGGAATACATCATGCAGACCTCTTAGTTCCGCCGAAAGCTTCAAACGGTAGGCAGCTTCCCCAATGCGCTCCCGAATCTCAAACTTCCCAAGGTACCTCGAACTTAGTTTTTTCAAGCGTCAAATCCTTGATACGCCCTTGAACGGTTTGATCTTCAGATAAACCCAATCGCCCGTGACGAACTCGACATTTCTGTGCTTGGCATTATAATACTTAGCCTGCCTATCCTGAGCGATCAGCAACCGCTCCCGAATTGTATGAATAGTCGAAGTAGCCTCCTCGACTTCCTTCTGCCTAAATAACTTTGTTTTTCCCGTCACCAGCCATGATAATGGAGTACGACACTTTGTACCATTAAGGGCCTCAAAGGGCGCCATCTAAATACTTTTCTGGTAGACATTATTGTAGGCGAACTCGATCATAATTAGATGATCCTCCTATCTCTTCCCGAAATCTATAACACACATGTGAAGAATGTCCTCCATCGTCCTATTTAACCTCTCAGTCTAACCATCTGTTTGTGGATGAAATATCATACTGAACTTCAGTTTGGTACCCAACAGTTGATGTATAAGCCTCCAATCGTTAGACGTGAAGCACTCATCTCGATCATTAAGGATGATACAGATCACACCGTGCAATTGTACGATATTGTAAACGTAAAGCTTCACCAGCTTTTCCACTAAATTGTCCTTCCTATACAGAATGAAGTGCGATGCCTTTGTTAAACAATAAACGATCACCCAAATGACATCGTTCCCCTTCTATGATCTCGACAAACTGTGCACGAAATCCATAGATATGTCGTCGAACATTCACTCCGGTATAGGTAATGACTTTAAAAATCCACCGGGCTTCTAACATTTAACCTTTACTAAGACACGGGTTTGACACTTCGCCACATATAAAGCTATGTCCTTTTTCAATCCTGGCCACCAGAACAACTTTTTCATGTCCTTGAACATCTTTATGCTCCCTAAGTGGATTGAGTACTTTGTGAAATGTGCCTCATACATCAAATCCTCCCGTAATTTGACCACATTTGTGATGCACAATCAATTGTTATTTAATAAAAGTCCATTATTAACAGAAAACTAGGAAATTGACCCATCCAAAGATTGTGCCAAGTAGCATCTCATACAATCATCCATCTTTAGCGCTTGCTGAATCCGGTCTGAGAGGTCATACTGCACTTCTGTCCGTCTCAAACATGCTTAAACACTAGACCTCCTATCAACACAAGAGATCTTCAAGGCCTCCAAATCTTGAAAAGACACTGATCATGTATCTGTACCCAGTTGGCTTGTGCAGGAAGCTTATGACTTAACACATCCGCAATAGCATTTCTCTTGCCGGGAACGTAAAGTATCTTGAAGGTGTAGTCCCCAAGGAACTCCATCCACCTCTGCTGGCGCATATTCAAGTCCTTATAATCTAACAGATATTTAAGGATCTTTTGGTCTGTAAATATATTGACCTTTACGCCATACAAGTAGTGTCTCCAACGCTTCAGAGCGAATATCACGGCCGCTAACTCCAAATCATGGACAAGATAATTCCTCTCGTGCACTTTCAATTTGTGCGAGCCATACACTCTCACCTTCCCATGAGGAAGTAAAACGCAACCTAAACCACTCCCTGAGGCATCACTGTAGATTTTATAGCCCTCTAAACAACATGGAGAGCACAGTATAGGCATTGTGGTCAGACGGCTATTCAATTCTACAAAGTCTTGTGCATACGCTGGCAACCAAATAAACGTCTGATCCTTCCTCATCAAGGTGGTGAGAGGTAATGTTTTCTACTAGAAGTTCTTTATAAAGCGCCTGTAGTAGCCGGCAAGCCCCAAAAAACTCCGGACTTCCGCCATAGAAGACAACGCATGCCACTCCAGTATCGCAACTATCTTCGTCGGATCCACCGCAATTCCCTCTCCACAAACTAAATGACCAAGGAATTCTATCGAAGACAACCAAAACTCACACTTAGAGAACTTGGTGTAAAGGTGACTGCTCCTCAGGGTCTCCAAAACAATGTGTAAATGATCTACTTTTTCTTCCACAGACTTAGAGTACACCAGGATATCGTTAATAAAGGCTATCACGAACTAGTGCAAGTACTCCTTGAACGTCCTGTTCATCAAGTCCATAAACACGGATGGCGCATTCGTCAGCCGAAACGGCATGATGGTGACTTCATAATGCCCATAACGTGTTCTGAATGCCGTCTTGGGAATGTCACTTTCCTGATTCTCAACTGATAATATCCAGATTTCAGATCCAACTTCGAGTACATAGTCGATCCAACTAGCTGGTCGAATAGATCATCGATTCTCGGAATCAGATACTTATTCTTCTCTGTCAGGTTATTAGACTCCTGATAATCTATACACAGCCGCAAACTTCCATCCTTCTTCTACACGAAAAAAACTAGTGCACTCCAAGGTGACAAACTTGGATGCACATAACCTTGCTCTAGTAGTTCTTGAAGCTGCACTTTCAATTCTGCCATCTCTTTTGGTGTCACATGATATGGTGAGCATGATATAGGTTTTGCACCTGGCACCAGCTCAATAGCAAAGTCAATATCTCACTGAGGTGGAATCCCAGGGAGATCCTAAGGAAATACATCCGTAAATTCCGATACGGCAGGAACCTCACTCAAAATAGGCTACGGCTCTACAGTCTCTAACAGCGTGAAAACAAATTCCGCACCCTTCGGAACCGCCTTAACTACTTGGAGAGTGCTCATCAATAGCTTGCACGATCCTCGCATACTCGCAAACTTAGTCTCGCATTCAGTATTTTGTCCCAGTGTGACTTACTTCGAGTTGTAATCAACACACGCATGCTGCTCTGAGAGTCAGTCCATGCAAAATACCAAACTACAGATGATTTTTAATCATTGTCTGCACTTCCTTTCTGCACCGTAACACGAATCCGTTAGGTATGTATATAAATAACTAATCTATCCTTTGTCATAATATAAGTCACCACGACGAACAACATGAAATCCATAGATATTAAGGAGCGAGAAGCCCTTGTAATGAACAGTGCTCTCATTGGATAATCCAAGAGTAGAACAAAGCCTACTCTAAACAAGTCATATACCGACAACGAACTAGGTCACAAGTATATAAAGCAATTTAAAAGCTATAAACTAAACCATACCTGTCACCTTATTACTTTGCTTATGGCCTCCTACCTTTTCCTTTGTCTTTGGAGGCCTACTCCAACAATCGCGGGCTTTGTGTCCCGGCTTGCAACAAGTATAACATATAATTTAGTCTAGCTCAATGGTTGCTCCAGACATTGCCTTCTTTGCCCTTGGGATATCACTACAACATTCTCAGGCAATATGTCCTATCTTGCCACAAGTATAGCAAATACACGAAGCTTGACAAGTAGTTACTTTATACATCAGCAGAAAGGGAAGTTGGTCAAATAGATTTGGACTTCTTAATACATCTTCGATACCCAGTCTTTGATGAGTTCGGTACTTTGAGTTCTGGCGCTTGTTGGAGTTTTGTTAAATCTTTCTCCAAAGATCTAGCCGACTCCACAAACGCTCAGAATCCAAATAACTTTGGTCCCACCAATAGAAGTCATACATCATCATGTAAACCATTATAAAATCTATTGACCATGGTATGCTCATCCTCCAACTCAAACCCTGCATAGCGCCTTATCATGGAAAATGCATGTAAGTACTCATCAACCGAGTATGCTCCATACACCAAACACATGTTCAAGTGCTAATACTTGGCTCTTCTTATTATAGTCTGCTTAAGAGTGCCAACCGGCATCAAAGCCACCCCAGGGATAGGGGGTTGAATATGCCTTCCATGTTGGGCATTGATCATTGAGACGACCATATCATCAATCATCCGGACCGTTTCGGTATAAGGAGGAGGTTTAGGCATCTCTATGGGTTCCTCAAACATGTGAATTTTCATTCCTAAGTGGACATTCATGGGTTCTTTCAAGTTATAACGGTAATGCACATACACGTGCTCACCACCCCTTAAAAGAATTCATCCTTGAATTCAAATAAGAAAGACTGAGACCACCTCTTATTCCAAATTATAACACCCTCATCCGTCACATAGGAAATAATAGAAGTCCGGTCGGGGCCCCATGCCATATTCTACTGATAATTAGTGGAGTTATGTATTGAGAAAATAATCCATTTACGCATCCTAACTCAGAGTGCATTCTAGCTGAAGATAAATTTAATTGCTTAGAACCTAACCAAACGAATGTCCACTAAACCCAAACAGGAATGATAACAACAATGCACAAATAAATAATGGCCTTAAGGCCTTACAAAAGTTTCCTCAAATAGAAGTGTTTTTAATATTTCGGCACACATGTCGACCACACATGAAACAATATATAGTAAACACAACTTTGTTTTGGCCTTCGAGGCCCGACATTGCAATCATGGTCTTCAACCCGCTATTTCTCGCTCGGCTCAACTACGCCAGCACAAAATCATTCCACCATAATGGTGGAAAACAAAACAAAGGTCAACATTAGCTGACCAAATTATAATGATCCCACCCCTAAGTCGAGATGGCGGTGCTCCTTCCCTGTCGGCATTTAGCATAGATATATACTAACAATCAGAATGTGCAATTTAAAAACCATTCACCGCAGACATTGGCACAACTGGCAAAACCACCCGTGCACTCCGGGCACATTATCGGTGCACTGGAACTCAAAATGGTCACACCTCCGTACTCACTGACGGTCAGCATATTTTGAGCATTAACTAGTCTTTTCGGTCCGAGGCCAAAGACTCACTCCTATGTCTATGACAAAGTCATGGTGATCCCCATGAACCACTCAATAACTCACTCCAAGTCGAATGATATAGGGCTGGGTACAGTTCAGCTCTTTCCCGATGCTCAAATCGTCGGGCACAACAATCCGTGATGTGGGTCAGCCTCCCCTTTCCTATTTGCATGATACATAACTTTGTTATGTTCCAAGGCTGGCACTCACGACCACCTAAGTTGGGCCCCTCGGGATATCAGCTCAACATAATGGCCCATAGATCTCCAAGAGACTAGGCTCACAAAACAATGACCCCAAGTCTCTATGAGAAAGGCCTAAAAAAACATTGGCACCCAAGTATCCAAGATACAGGCCTCTCAAAACAATGGCCCCCCAAGTCTCCAAGCGATAGGCCTTTCAAAACATTGCTCACTGTGAGCTACCGCTGGCGGTAGCGCTTCCGCCGCGCGGTAGGGGACATACTATCGATTCTTCCCCAAAAAGGGTGCTTTCCTGGAGACCCACTCCAGCACTCTCTCTGCAGCAACCTGCACACGCCATGAATCCGAAATTTACACGCTTACTGCGGAGTCTTCTATAAGATACAAAACAATCATCACCAATCTGGACCAACCTGTCTAGATGGGCTTCATACATCATGCATATTCCGTACTTTGATTCCATAGTCTAAATGCAAAGATAACGAGGATATATAGATCAACCCGTCAGGAGAATTGCTTCCATATGTTTGTGGAGCATCTACCTTCACATGCCAAAATAAAGGACTTCACATGTCCAAGGAGTATGATTGTTACCCTTGACGTTTGTTTCGGCGTCATGGGAGAGAATCTAGCCGGATGAAAATGACCGCAATGGAGTTGCAACAGTGGATCTGAACTTGGACCGCGTCTCAAAACTCCATAACTCCAATGGCAATGTGATCTCCTTCCTCTTTCTCTCCTCTGCTCTCCTATCACTCTGATGTTTAGAAGAAGAAAGCCATGGGAGAAAAATGAGGTGAAACTCATCAATCCCGACCTTAAACCGAGCTACCGTCGCGCGGTAACTAGCTACCGTCGTGCGGTACCTCAAACGTCGGCTTGTTTTGCAAGCCCACCACCCAAAACCTCCAATCATGGGTCAAAACGTGGCCATGCCGTAACTATCCTACTACCGCCACGCGGTACCACCCTACCTTCGTGCGGTAGATGAGGTGTCGCATCAACACATCATTTTTGACGAATGGACACTACTGCCCTGCGGTATCTCTACCGTCACGCGGTAGCCCACCGAGAGCCGCATCAAATAAATCAGCCATGCTACCACCGGTGCTAGTACTACCTCCGGGCGGTACCTTACCGAAAGATCTGTCGATTTAATCGACCCAACTACTGTCACACAGTATCAACCTATCGCCAACACGATAACTTTCTGAGCGCTCCTACATAATTCTGCAAACACTACCTCCATCGTTAATCTTATTGTTAGGCGGTAGCTCACAGAACCCATCTCCTGGCTATGGAAAACTTGGGGCGTTACACAAAAGTTTCTTCAATTCCTCAAAAGCTCACGCGCACTCTTGCATCCAAACGAACTTCTGATCTTTCCTTGTCAACGTAGTGAGAGGTAGAGCAATCCACAAAAAGTTCTCTATGAAGCATCTATAGTATCTAGTATGTCTAAGAAAGCTCCTGACTTCCACTATAATTGACAACACAGGACACTCCTGTATCGCAACTATCTTCGTCGAATCCATAACAATACCCTCTCCACTAACCACATGACCAAGAAATGCCACCGAGGCTAGCCAAAACTCACACCTAGAGAACTTAGCATAGAGTCAATTCCTCCTCAGGGTATGCAAACCCAACCTCAAATGATTCGCATGATCCTCCTCTAACTGAGAGTATACTAATATTTTGTAAAAAAAGCTAAATAAAGGAAAATTTTATTGCTCCAAAAAGTTAATTATTATATAGGTATGCCCCCTTATTTATAGAAATGGAGGAGATGAGAGAATACAACAAGCGATGTGGGACTAAATACATGCTGCGCGGGCTGGGCGGTTTGACCTTGTCAAACTGCCAGACTATACAACAAATACAATCTCCTAAGATGCCTCTGAACACTTATTGTGTCTAACCGCCAGACCGCAGCTGCGGCTAACCTCCAGACTGCTGCTGCGACTAACCCCCGGACCTCTACTGTGGCTAACCTCCAGACCGCTATTGCGGATAACCACCAGACCACTACTACGGCTAACCACCAGACTGCTGCTATAGCAAATCACCAGACCGCTGCTACGGCTAATGACCAGAGCTACTATGACTAACCTCCAGACTACTGTTGCGGCAAACCACCAGACCGTAGTTGCGGCTAACCTCCCGATCATTGCTATGGGCAGTTACCAGGCCGCTGCTACGGACAACCATTTGGTCACTACTACGAATAACCACTAGGCCGCTACTTCAAATTCTCACCAAGCTGCTGGGAAGGCTACCAGAGAGGTCGCTGGTCCAAACCGCCAGACTGCTGACCCGAGAGTCCGCTATGACTAGAAAGACTTATAGCCAAGTCTCATGTTCTAACACTCCCCCTCAAGCTAGAGCATATATGTCATCCATGCCCAGCTTGCTACAAACTTTTGAGAATGAGGTGACAGGCTTTGTGAAGAAATCAACTAGCTCTTTATCAGAGGTAACAAACGAAGTACAGATCTCATTCTTCAATATCTCTCCTCTGATAAAATGGCAATCCACTTCAATATGCTTCGTTCTCTCGTGAAAGACCAGATTTCTTGAAATGTATATAGCTGCCTTATTATCATAAAACATAGATAGGGGATGATCATAAACCTCTCCCAGATACAGCAAGAGTGTTCGTAGCCACTTTAGCTTATAAGCAGTCAGAGTTATGCTTTTATATTTAGCTTCTGCACTCGACCTGGCAACCACAGCCTGTTTCTTGATCTTTCAACTAACCAGATTACCTCCAACAAAAGTACATAAACTAGATGTAGACTTCCTATCTTCCTTATCATCTGCGTAGCTAGCATTAGAATAAACATTCACCTTCAAATGTCCCCTTCTTTGAGACAAGAACCCTTTTTCTGGTGCACCTTTTACATACTCTAGGATCTTAAGAGCTAACTGCATATGACATTATCTGGGGGCTTGCATAAATTGGCTGACTCACCCTATTGCATAAAAAATATTTGGTCTTGTGACTATCAGATAAATGAGTTTACTGACAAGGCATCTGTACATGATGACATCTTCAAGAAGAGATGAAGTCTCACTCCGGCACTTGTCATCTTCAACAACCATAGGAGACCGAGTATGTTTAATCCCAAGAAGAACTGTCTCTTCCAAAAGATCCAAAACATACTTCCATTGTGAAAGAACAATAGATCCAGGCTTTCGAGATATCTCAATCCCCAGAAAGTATTTAGGATACCCCATATCCTTTGTAACTAAATGCAGAAGCAGATGCTTCTTGGTCATGTCAATACCTTTTCCATCATCCCCTGTAAGAAGAATGTCATCCACATATACTTGAATAATAACAAGGCCAGCCTAGGTGTTTCAAATAAATAAAGAGTGATCTACATCACTCCAAATAAATCCAATAATAGAAATAACTTCGTTGAATTTATCAAACCAGGCCCTCGAGCTTTGCTTAAGACCATACATATCCTTCCTCACTCTGCATACCTGAGACTCCCCATGAGAAACATACCTAGGAGGTTGGTCCATATAGACTGTCTCATTCAAATCACCATAAAGAAAAGCATTCTTTACATCCAACTAAGACATTTCCCAATCCATGTTTTGTTGGGTATTGTATCCACAATAACCTAGATTTGTATGAAGTCACCCTTAAACTAAGATGAATTAAGTTGTATTTGATGCCCTGTTTGAGTTATGTGTTTGAGGATATAATTGCAAAGTGTAGACCAATGTTTGTCTACAATGAGTAACCAAACACAGGAGCATACAATGTAATCCCTCATTGTATGATCCATGGTGTTGACTCGTGTGTAGCCTCTCTATTGGGACACACTTCTCTTTTAAGCACTAATGTTATAAGAGAAAGACTAGTTGCTAAATTCCTTGAAGAAAGAAAATTTTCAGAATGCCAAAAATTTTCTAAGTTTTATACTCAAGAAGGACCAATAAGTATTCGAGTAGAATTATATCCATTTCTCTAGTTAGCTCAGTCTAGTTTTTGAGTAACAGAAGTAGTTCTCGAGAAAGCTTAATTTAGTTCTTGAGGAGCTATGCAGTACTCGAATAAAACTTGCTTCATTCTCGAGTCAACTGAAAAATATAGCTCAGAATTTTTCAAAGTCTAGTACTCGAGAAGGCTAAGGCTTTGTCTCGAGAAACAGAAGTCTAGTACTCGAGAAGTATAATTTGTTCTCGAGAAGTCTAGTTACTTCTCGAGAATCCAAAAATTATTTCCAATGTTTTCTCCAAGTCTTGTTCTCGAGAATCTTATAATCTTTTCTCGAGAAACAAAAGTTATTACTCGAGTAGTCTATAATCCACTCGAGAAATGAAGATCATTTTTCATGAGTTTTCCTCAACAAAAGTTATTACTCGAATTGTCAAAATCAGAAGTGACAATGGAACAGAGTTCAAGTCTTGGGCCATGACAGAATTCTATGAAAGTCTTGGTATCTTTCATGAGTTTTCCTCTCCTCATACTCCTCAACAGAACGGAGTTGCTGAGAGAATGAATTGAACACTCATAGAGGCTTGCAGAACCATGTTGAGTGATGCCTTACTACCAGAATATTTCTTGCCTGAAGCCGTCAACACTACATGCCACGTGAAAAATCGAGCACTCATAAACAAGAACCATTATAAGACACCATATGAACTACTAAAGGGCAGGAAATCGACTATTTCATATTTTAAAATCTTTAGTAGTAAATGCTTTGAACTTAACAATGGTAAGTATCACACGACTAAATTTAGTGAAAAGAGTTTTGAAGGTATTTTCGTTGGTTATAGTAGCCATAATAAGGCATATAAGATTTTTAATAAGAAAACCCTGGTTGTAGAAGAATCTATCAATGTTTTATTTGATGAGACGAGCTTGCTGCAAAGCAATTCTTCTAGTGTTTTTATTGAAGATGCAGGTTCAAGAATATATGAATTAAACTTGGATGAGCCGACTGAAGAAAAAGATTAAAAGTTCATCAAGATCACCACTCCAACCCCAATTGGAGAGGTTGATGACCATGATGAAGATATCACTCAAGTTGATGAAGTCACTCTAGTGATAGAGGAAGCTCGAGATGCAAGGAACCTAGAGCTCAGAAACTTGAAGGATCACCCAATTGATCAAATCATCAGAGATCCCCGGGATGGTGTCAGAACTCATAGAGGTACAACTAATGAAAATTTATATTTAAATTTCATCTCGCAGGTTGAACCAAAGAAGTTTGAGGAAGCAAACTCAGATGTATCTTGGATAATGTCAACGGAAGAAGAATTGAATCAATTCAAGCATTGCCAAGTTTGGAAGCTTGTTCCAAGACCCAAAGGTAAGAATGTTATCGGAACCAAGTGGGTCTACAGGAACAAGATGGACGATGATGGAATAATCATAAAGTACAAGGCCAGACTCGTCGCCAAGGGATACTGACAACAAGAAGGAATCGACTTCGATCAAACGTATGCTCCAGTGGCAAGGCTATAAGCAATCAAGTTGTTCCTAGCATATGCTGCACTTAAGGGCTTCACTGTCTATCAGATGGACGTGAGGTCCACCTTCCTTAATGGTGACATAAAGGAAGAAGTGTATGTAGAACAACCTCCAGGTTTTGTTGATTCTAACCATCCTGATCATTTATATCTCTTGTTTAAAGTATTATATGGTTTGAAACAACCTCCTCGAGCTTGGTATGAGATGTTGTCTAGCTTTCTTCTTGAGAATTAGTTCAAAAGGGGAAAGATAGATAAGACATTATTTCTTAGGGAAATAAAAGGCAAGATTTTGCTAGTGCAAATCTATGTCGATGACATCATATTTGGCTCCACTGACGACAACCTTTGCAAAAAGTTTTCCAAACTTATGCAAGGAAGTTTGAAATGAGCAGTATGGGAGAGCTGAAGTATTTCTTAGGACTTTAGGTGAAACAATCTGAAGATGGAATTTTCATCTCTCAGACGAAATTCACCAAGGAGTTAATTAAGAAATTCAGAATGGAGAATGCAACCTCTATGTGGACTCCAATGGGTTCAGCTATGTCTCTGGACAAGGATGAGAAAGGGAAACCTTTTGATGAAACCAAGTACAGAAGCATAATTGGATCCTTGCTCTATCTTACTACTAGTAGACCGAAAATAATGTTTTCAACATTTATGTGTGCTAGATTTCAAGTAAACTCTAAGGAATCTCACTACGCTGCTGCAAAGAGGATTTTGAGATACCTTAAAGGTACACCAAATCTTGGCTAATGGTACCCAAGAAGTAATGATAGCGAACTAATTGGTTTTTCAGATGCCGATTTTGCAGGCAGAAAAGATGACAGGAAAAGAACTTCCGGGACTTGCCAATTCTTAGGAAGAAGGCTCACCTCCAAGAACAGCAAAAAGCAAAATTGTGTTGCAATTTCAATAGCCGAGTCAGAGTATATCTCTATAGGCAGTTGTTGTGCACAACTACTATGGATAAAGAACCAGTTTGAAGACTACAACATAAAGTTCGAGAATATTCTAATGTTTTGCGACTCCTCCAATGCAATTGCAATCGCCAACAATCCAGTCTCTCACAGCAGGACAAAGCATATAGTGTTGAGGTATCAATTTTTCAGGGAGCATATGGAGAATGGAGACATCAACCTCCAGTATGTTCTAACTAACAAGCAGGTTGCAGATATTTTCACGAAGCTGCTGGACGAGGCCAAGTTCTCGTTCTTCAAAACAGGACATGGCATGCTTAACAAAGATGAATGAAGAAGGAGGTCTCACAGCAAAGTTCAAGGATCGGGCTATACTTAAAAAATTCAGAAAACTCTAAGTTTGGACGTCATTTCTCGAGTACTACTCTTACTACTCGAGTACTGGATAGGACTACTCGAGAAACAAGAATGTCTTCCGAGGAATACTTCTCGAGTTCTAGTCTGCCTCTAAAGAATTATCAGACTACTTCTCGAAAACTTCAAGTCTGCCTCTCGAGACAGTACTCTACTACACAAGAACAACATTATCTTATCTCGAGTAATGCCTTTACACTCGAGAAGTCGGATGCAGATTTTCGTCTTCAAGTTCAAATTTCTGTTATTCGCATCCGTACTTTATACCGCCATATTTTCATGTATGTCACTTTTATTATTTCGTTAATCATCATAAATTAAGACTTATATAAATAGAATAAGTTCGGAAATTCCAAATCACTCGATCTCTAAAACCCTTTCTCTAGAGAAAAGAAGAAAACTCTTCGTCTTCCCGTCACCATCTCCATCTTACCGCCGCTTCAGCTTTTCTCTAAAGAAGAAGATTTCCGTTCATCTCTCGATCAATGGCTCCTCCATCCAAGATTGGAATCAGGAGTGAACTTGTCTCTACAGGGATTGCCGATTTGTCAGATGATTTTCACAATCTTCTACTGCTATTAGAAGCCGACGGACTCTCATTCATCTTGGAGCACCCGTGCAAGATTTTATTTCCAGAGGTTGAAGAATTTTTCCAGAACGCCAAAATGAAGAGAAATTTGAAGATTCTTAAGACCAAAGTCCGTGGGATTAAAGTTAAGTTAACCACTCCATTCGTTCCAAAACTTCTTCAATTACAAATCATTGATGAAGAAGACGATCTAACAGACGAGGATTATGATAGGGCATGTGGTTTCTATGGTATTTCTGTTGGTGTGAACACCATTCGGCTCCCTGATCTGAATCCAGAAAGCAAGCTGCTAGTTGATATACTTAGAAAAGTTCTTCTGTGCAAGACTAGTTCTTTTAGCTTCATCACTGCAGATTTCTTTGACATGATTACAATAGTCATTTGCATAAAGAAGTTTCAATTTGGGATGTTGATCTTTGATAAGATCAAGGAAAGCATAAAAGTACCAAATTATGCCAGGATTATATCTCTTCTACTTCATTAATTCAACCCAGATGTCTTTGATCTCTCCAAAGGTACAACTCTGCACCATATGAAGAAAGTCTCCATCTCTTCAATTCAAAGATGGAAACTCAAGCTTATGAACCCTGCTCAAGCTATAATAGCTCATGATCACAATGAGGATGAGGGTAGGACCCCATCTTCCACTCTACATCAAGTAGCTGGCACTTCCGGTGCAACTGCTGAGGGGGAGCCTGCTCCATCAGTCCCAGAGGCAAGCCATTCTACCCCTCCTACAGATGTTGCACACCTACTACAACTCCTGGTGAAGATCTGCTTACTGATGCACAAGTACAAGAACAAATCCTATCTACAAAGGAAGATATCAGTAGAATGATAGAGGAACTCTCTTCCAAAGAGCCTCCTTTCCCTATCCATACAGAGAAACCTCCTCCTCGCGAACCATCTCCATCTGACCACCATTATGAATAAGAATCCCCTGATCATCAGTCTCCTGTTGCAGATGTGCAAGAAGAAGTAACAATATTGATTTCTGATGAAAGAGAAGGAACCCCTGAACATGCTGAGGCTCCACTCAAGAGCATGGACTTCTCTCTTCCTACAATTCTTGGTGAGGAAGGAGATATTTTAATTCATACCACCATACCTCAGAGCTCAGTTCTCATTGAAGAAATACCTCCCTGGTCAGCTCCTATAGTAACTCCTCCTCCTCCATTTTCTCAAGCTGAAACTGTTGGAGTTACCATGGTGATCTAGAAGTGGTCAAACATGTAATCTCACTGCCAACGCGATATGGGCCTGCAGGGTCGCATATAAGAGATGTGGAGAAGTTGGATGATTGACTGTGTTGGTAAAGGTTACCAATCACCGACCTTGAATGGGGTTCTGGGCAAAGTGTTGCCTTAGACGATCGTCGGGTTGGGCAAAATGTTGCCTTGAAAAGGTTTGGTCAGAATAGTCGACTGAGTGTCGACGATAGTCGACCAAAGGTCGACGATCGTCGAACGCGGGTCGACGAGTATCGTCGACCACGGGTCGACGAGTATCATCAACCGCAGGTCGACGATCGTCGAACGCGGGTCGACGAGTATCGTCGACCGCGGGTCGACGAGTATCGTCGACCGCGGGTCGACGAGTATCGTCGACCGCGGGTCGACGAGTATCGTCGACCGCGGGTCGACGAGTATCGTCGACCGCGGGTCGACGAGTATCGTCGACCGCGGGTCGACGAGTATCGTCGACCGCGGGTCGACGAGTATCGTCGACCGCGGGTCGACGAGTATCGTCGACCGCGGGTCGACGAGTATCGTCGACCGCGGGTCGACGAGTATCGTCGACCGCGGGTCGACGAGTATCGTCGACCGCGGGTCGACGAGTATCGTCGACCGCGGGTCGACGAGTATCGTCGACCGCGGGTCGACGAGTATCGTCGACCGCGGGTCGACGAGTATCGTCGACCGCGGGTCGACGAGTATCGTCGACCGCGGGTCGACGAGTATCGTCGACCGCGGGTCGACGAGTATCGTCGACCGCGGGTCGACGAGTATCGTCGACCGCGGGTCGACGAGTATCGTCGACCGCGGGTCGACGAGTATCGTCGACCGCGGGTCGACGAGTATCGTCGACCGCGGGTCGACGAGTATCGTCGACCGCGGGTCGACGAGTATCGTCGACCGCGGGTCGACGAGTATCGTCGACCGCGGGTCGACGAGTATCGTCGACCGCAGGTCGATGATTATCGTCAACCCACGTTCGACGTGAATCGTCGAGTATTGTACTCTGATTCTCACCGACTGATACTCGCCGACTGATTCTCGCCGATCCTATGTGATTCTCGCCGATTGATTCTTACCGAATCTGCTAGGTGATTCTCGCCGATTCTGGAACCCTAATTTTCTGGGTGGTCTGCGGATAGCGATATTCCTAAGTCTGTTTATGCCTTTGGTATAAATAGATACTTAGGGTTTTCGGGAATACTCTCTAATCGAATCGAAGCGATCGTTGGCCCTTTGACTGAGACGAATCCCACGGAAGTGTTCCGCCGTTCTTCGTTCGCTCCGTCGATTCCCGAATCCCGCCGGACGGAAACGTTCCGCCGTCGGCTGTTCGCTCCGCCGACCACCTCCTCTCCGGCAACCGTCGCTGGTCTTGCTTTCCCTGACGCGGACCTAGCAGTCCGTGGGAAGTGAATAGGTGCGGCCGATCTTCTTTCTGACCATCCGTGTGACGGAAGTTTGGAGTTCTCCCGCTCGTGTGGATTTCTGCAGAGACGTAGATATTATTCTACGTGGAACTCGCCACCGACAAGGAATCACATTTGGAGCATCTTTGTTGAGTTGTGACTCAACACCCAAGAGGTAATTTTTGCCTTATTGTATTAACTTCTTGATTCAACATGCATGGCCCGATCCAATCTCTTTGGGTTGTTCTAGATTTTATTACTTCCGCTGCGTGCACAAGTGTTGTGCCAACCTATTATAGAAACCCAACAGAAATACATGTTGATGATACAATTCTTGGTAAGATAGAGCTAATGTTAGCACAACAAAGAAGTTATTTTGATGAATCTCTTAAAGTTGTAACTGAGAAAGTAGTTGCTCTAATGAAATAGATGAACAGAGGATTTGCAGAAGCAAAATACTGATGAGCTTAAACACCTCTTCCAAATAGGTGGGAAAGCTCTAGACCACACCATCACCAGTATTGGTCAGGTGATGGATCAATCAGTAACCCTAGCAAACAATCAAATCCAACTGGAAAATAAAGCTTGAGAACATACTTTCAAGACATGCACTACAAGAAAACAAGCTTTTAGTGACAAAATATTTGTGACAAAATATTTTTCGTCACTAAAAATATACTTTTTGCGACGAAATTAAAGGCTGGCCACTAAATTATGATTTTCAGTTAATTAGTGACTAAAATAAATATTTGGTCACTAAAAATATTATTTCTGTGACAAAAAAAAATATTTTGTCACAAAAATTTTTTTTGTAACCAAAATATATTTAGTCACTAAATAGGACTACTTAGTGACAAACTATATTGGCCAATATAGTTTGAAATTATAATTAAAAATTTGAGATTATGCGCGTATTTTATTTTGGAACACAGTTTGATTTCTTCCCCTATCTTCCCTAAGCCCCTAACCGTGCTTCCTATTTCATTTCTTCATTTCCCAAACCCTAAGTTCCCGATCCCTCTCGACGGCGGCGGCTCGATACCCTAAATCCTTCCCTCAGCTAGCTCAACAGTTCACTCAGATACCCTAAATTCCTCCCTCGTCCAAGTTGTTGGACATTCATTTCCAATTAATTAGCGACTAAATTTAATTTTCAGTCAGTAAAATTTTTTTTTAGTAACCAAACAAAATATTACGTCACAAAAAAGTTATTTTTAGTAACCAAATTTGATTTAGTGATTTAGTCACTAACATACTAACTAAGGCTTTGTTTGGCCCCGCCCAAATTCCAAATAAGTTGCCCCAAAGGAAAAAAAGGAGGCAGATTTTTATTTCGGCCCGCACTGGAATTTGCATAAAACCCGCGAAATCCGCTGTCATACCCCGCGCCAAACGAAAAATAAAGCAGATTTCTATCGATCTGCTGCCCTAACCCGCGCCATTCTTCCTCATCGCTCTTCTCTTCCTGCAGTGGAATACTGCTCCTTCCAGTGGTCGCTCCCGTTCGCCATTCACGGAGTACCTCTCCTTCCAGCGCCAATTTCCGGCAAGAAGCAGTTGTATTCTTGCAGATCTATTTTCGGTGACGAAGTTGAAGAAGTTCCTACAGGCGAGATCTCCTTCTTCCCTCTCCATCTTGGTTGTTCTTCTTCCCTCCTTTGCAGGCCCTGCTAATTTATTTTTTGTTTTTTCAGAGCCCATTTCTTCCTGATTTCAACTTCCAGCGGATCTATTCCCAGTTTTTTTTTCACGACCTGGGCATCGATTTGTGCTTGGTTAGTGCTTGATCAGTAAGTGCAGTCCTCTCTGTAAGAATTTTTTTGTTTCATTTTGCTTTATTTGTGCTTGGAGAAATAAGTCCTCCTAAACGGAGCCTTAAACATGTAATCAGAAACCATTGAGCAGGATGAATAACAAACTAATTTTAGTTTTACATAGGATGAAAGCATCCTGTATAGGCTTCTACTTTTTCCGCCATGCAATCAGAAACCATTGTGCAGGATGAAAAACAAACTAATTTTCCCACTGGTCTTATGTTTACAAACAATAGAAACTTATATTTTGGTTTTACAAAACTGAAATCAGCAATTCATGTAACACTTAGTTAGCTTTCTCGGTTTTGATTTCAGTTTCATGGCTGGGCAATCTGAGATTTAGTTCTTAAATTTCATATTTGATTTTGTTTAAAAACTTCTTTTGTCGGAATCCAGTTTTCTTTTTTGTTTTGAGATTGTTTTATTTTGTTCTCCCCTTTCACAGTCAATTCGGCCTTTGTTTCCTACCTTGGGCCTCACTTTGCCGTGGCAAATGTATGAGCTCACCTTCAACTCTTTTTTTTCTTTGTCTAGTTTGGTTTAGATCTTCGATAGTTCTTTGTACAGTTTGTTTTAGGGAAGGAGAAGTGAGAACAAATAACAATAGTTCTATGATCATTATTTCTGTTTTTTCTCTGTACAGTTTCTGATTGCAAACATAATTTTTATAATCCCAAATCTGGAATTATGTTTCCATTAAAAGAAAGACATAACAAACCTGTTAGTAGTATGTGTTGTACTGCTGTGGGTATTGGTCTTATGAATATGTCAAGAAAATTGGCACTAACTCTATTTCCCTTGTGCAAAATTAGTATA
The DNA here is from genome assembly GCA_039513925.1 of Platanthera zijinensis. NCBI lineage: Eukaryota > Viridiplantae > Streptophyta > Magnoliopsida > Asparagales > Orchidaceae > Platanthera > Platanthera zijinensis. The sequence goes on along the minus strand of CM077095.1, from coordinate 69,075,754 downwards.
CAATAAATTAGCATATAATACCTTCCCTGTGCAAAATTATTATATAATAAATTATAAAATTTACCAACAAAAATTGAACATATTTCATAGTGATAGAACAACATGATAATTTGGGATTATAAATAAGATATTTACCTTGTTTATCAACCCATCATCAATCACAGTAGTATATTATAAACAAGATAAATGTGAGTAGCAAATATAAATATTGTTTTGTATAAAACAATAAGATTTGTTTTGTACATTATGCTTTATATAGGATATAGAAATGCCTTGCACTAATAATGTACATTTAGTGCGGGGGAATCAAAAGTTCGAATGGTCAAAAGAGTGCGAGGATTTTTTATTATTTAATATGAAACACTTGCTCCCAAAATTGATTTTTGACAAAGGCCATTACTTTTCTCAATTCAAAATTGTGTCTTTATGAACCTTGTAATGTCATCTCCTGTTCAAAATTGTGTCTTTATAAACCTTATAATGCCATTACTTTTCTCAATTCAAAATTGTGTCTTTCAGAGCTCGACTCACTCGAACTTCTGTTCATCTCCATGTTGCATTGAATTCTGTGTTTTATGGTTGTGCGAAGGAATTTCTTCATATTTTTTACTTTGATTCCGCTGCATGTTTTGTTTTTCAGTTTGGATCTGCAAAAAATTTCAATTGCGAGGATTTTTATAATGCAATGGACAAGAGTTGGATGAATCTTAATGATCGACGACAATCAACTTATATCAATGGAGTGAATGACTTTTTGGATTTCGCTTTTATCCATTCTGCTAGGGGAAACAGTATTCGTTGTCCATGTTATAAATGTGGAAATGTTTTCTTTCACACTCGAGATATTGTGTTTGGACACCTTATTATTAATGGAATTGTCAGGAATTATAAGTGGTGGTCATGTCATGGAGAAGACAATTACATTAACCCGGGTGTTGATAATGGTAATTCAATTTTTGGTGAAGGTGAAGAAGAGATTACAGAGCATGATGATATACACGCTATGCTGGATGATGTTAACGTTGGTTATAACAACATGAATGAGAATGCAGAGGAATGTAATAATGAAGACCCAAATGAAGCAGCTAAAAAATTTTATGACTTGCTAAATGATGTTGAAAAAGAATTATATCCAGGTTGCAAAGAATTCTCAAAGTTTCAATTTTTTGTTACTCTGCTCACACTTAAAACAGATTATGGATGGACTGATCGGTCTTTTACAACATTACTTAAAGTATTAAAAAGGGCACTTCCATCTAGCGAAACTCTCCCTAGTAGCTTTTATGAAGCTAAAAAATACATGCAAGGGCTTGGAATGGGGTATAATAAGATAGATGCTTGCTTGAATGACTGCATTCTCTACCGCGATAAATATGCAGATTATGTAAGTTGTCCCACTTGTGGCACATCCAGATTGCAAACAAGCAAGGACAACAGTAATTCAAAAAGTAAAGCTCATGCAAAGAGAAGTAAAAACATACCAAACAAGGTATTAAGACATTTTCCATTGATACTAAGACTTCAAAGATTGTAGATGTGTTCTAGGACGGCCAAGGATATGAGGTAGCATAAAGAAAAACGACATGATGATGGTTTGTTGAGGCATCCAGCTGATACCTTCACTTGGAAGTCATTTGATGAAAAACACCAAGAATTTTCATCAGATGCACGTAATGTTAGACTTGGTTTAGCGAGTGACGGATTAATCCTTTCGGTCTTATGAACACAAATTATAGTGTATGGCCAGTTGTTTTAATTCCATATAATATGCCACCATGGATGTGCATGAAAACTCCTAATTTTATAATGTCCTTGATTATTCCTGGTCCAGGACAACCTGGGAATGATATTGATGTGTATTTACAACCTTTGATTGATGAGTTGAAACTTTTATGGGAAGTTGGAGCTTGTACATATGATACTTATGGAAAGTGCAACTTTAATATGTGTGCAGCTTTGCTGTGGACAATAAATGATTTTCCAGCTTATGCAAATCTATCAGGATGGAGCACCAAAGGTAAGCTAGCATTCCCTTGTTGCAATAAGGATACATGGTCATGTCGATTGAGGAATGGGTTCAAGATGAGTTATATGGGAAGCAGACGTTTCTTGGATTCAGGTCATAGATGGCGTAAAGATAAGAAGTCTTTTGATGGAACAATAGAAACCCAATCTGCACCGAAGGACCTTTCAGGAGATGAGATTTTAGAACAATTAAAAGAATGTGACAATGTGATATTTGGAAAGCATCGAAAAAAAAGAAAGCAAGATGAAGCATCTCTGCCTTATAACTGGAAGAAGTTGAGTATTTTCTTTCAGTTGCCATATTGGAAAACTCTTGAGATACGCCATTGTCTAGATTACATGCATATTCTATAAAATATTACTGAAAATATATTGGGAACTATTTTGAATATTGACGGGAAGACAAAAGATGATTTGTATGCTAGATTAGACCTAAAAGAGATGGGCTTGAAAGCAGAATTACATCCAATAGAAAAAGATGGTTATTATATCATGCCACAAGCCTGCTATACTTTAACGTTAGCTGAGCGAAGGGCAGTATGCCATTTCTTAGAGAATATTAAAGTTCCAGATGGTTATTCATCTAATATAAGAAGATGTGTAAATTCTAAGGAAGGTAAGGTTTTAAAAATGAAGGCTCATGATTATCAAGTTTTCATGCAAGATTAACTTGCCCCAGCTCTTCGTGGCATTGTTCGTAAGGAGGTTTATGATCCTCTAGTTGAATTGAGTCAATTTTTCAAGGAGTTGAGCTCCAAAACATTACGTATTGAAGTATTGGATAGACTTGAGAGTAATATTCCTATCATACTTTGCAAACTGGAGAAGATATTTCCTCCCTCATTTTTCACAATCATGATGCATCTACCAATTCATCTTGCACGTGAAGCTAAAATTGCTGGTCTTATTCATTATCGATGGATGTACCCAATTGAGAGGTATGCATTATTTTTTGGTTGAATTTTTTTTTGCTTTAACATAATCACTTATAATCCTTGAACTTTGTCATGTAGATATTTGCGGACACTTAAATCATTTGTAAGAAATAAAGCACGCCCAGAAGGTTCAATGGCAAATGGTTACCTTGTCCACGAGTGCTTGACATTTTGTTCAAGATATATTGGTAAAATTGAGACAAAGTTGAATCGTCCAACTAGAAATGATGAAGGAAATGACGTACAAGATTCAAGTCTATCCATTTTTCAAAAGTCGGGGAGGCCACTAGGTAAAGGATTTGAAAAGAATTTGACATATGAAGATTGGCATCGTGCTCAATTGTATATATTAAGAAACTATCCAGAAGTGGAACCATTTATAGAGTATGTCTCCCAACTTTGCTCTCTAAAAACATATTAACAAATTATAATACAAATATTTCACCGATCATTTTTATTTATAGGGAGCATCTGAGGGATCTTGAGCAATTGTATTCTAAAGATGTTGGAAGAAGACATGAGTCAACCTTTGTTAGATGGTTCGAACTACAGGTAACTAAGTATTGTAATACAATTTTTCTTGAGCCTTAGGGAGTTATTGTTACTATGATTTAATTTACTTGTCTGATAATATATTCATTTTTCAAAAGGCATCTAAGTTACACTATGAAGGGGATCCAAAAGTTAACACAGAACTTTTACAGTTAGTACGTGGTCCAAGGAAAGGGGCGACACATTTTACTGGTTATATTGTTAATGGCTTCAGGTTTCACACCTATGATCGTGAAATTAGGCGTAAGACCCAGAACAGTGGCATCATTGTAAAGGGTGATGAACAATCAGGTGGAAAAGAATATTATGGTGTTTTAAAGGACATTCTTCAATTAGATTATGGTGTTGGATACAAAATTGTCCTGTTTAAATGCGACTGGTGGGATACATACCATGAAGGCAAAGGCTATAAGAAGGAAAAAAATGGAATTATTTCTGTTAATACAAAATGCAATTTGAAAAGCAATGAACCTTTTGTCTTAGGTTGTCAAGTTGGACAAATATATTATGTAGCGGACAACAAAAATAAAGATTGGAGATTAGTAATAAAGACAGTACCTCATCACTTTAATGATTTTTCTGTCAAAGACAGTGAAGATTTTAATGAAGAAGAAATTCACTTGTACGATACAGATGTAGGGTCAAGCACAGTACTTAATATTGTCATAGATGACGATGACACAGAAATTTTATTACAAAGAACTGATGTTGCAGCTACGACAATTAAGAAAAGAGATCAATCATGTCAAAGAAGGGTTCTGAATGAAGAGGACCATGATGATGACTTTGAGGCTGATGCGGAAAATGAGGATGTTTAATACCTTTTTCTATCATATAAATATAGACGGTATGTTTTTATCTAGAAGGTATGTTTTTATAGACTTACTGAATCCAACTTCCAGTTTATTGAATAAACATATAAATATATAGCTCCTCCATACAACTTTTCTAACTTCTCAAAAAAGAAGAAACGACGGGTTGCTCATCCTAGTAAAAATGTAATTTTTCTTGGACACAAATTTTTAATAACTGGTATTTTTTTTGCCTACTTGAATGTATTTTGCTATTATTATGTTCCGTTATATGAGAAACTTGTAGATTATTGTGGTTCAGGACTGAAAATGTTTTACACCGGCATGCAGCATGCGAACGGATCTGAAGATATATGTGTTTGGATGTATGTATTTTATATATGTGCCTGAGCTCCAGAATACTTGTTCCTACTAATTTTATGTCCCAAAAATGTTCACAGTCAGCACTTGAGCTGCATTCATTCTTTCATGCATTATTACCAAATGTTTGGGCTAATAATTGCAAGAAGTTCTTTTTAGCAAGGAAAAGGAGTTTGAATGCATTTTATATATGTGTTATTTGCTGGATCAAGTACTTTACTCATCACCATGATGTAGTATTTTGCAGACCTTTATATTATTATTGCTTAGATTATTATTGTCTTATGATCGATTATGCTCTACTGAATTCAATGTTTTCTTCTAATTCATCCATTTTTTTCAGGTACATAAAAGAATAAATGGCAGGGAATATGAAGATACGTGCTAAAGCTAAAGATTCTTTGGTAGAAATCCAAAATCCACTAGATTGGCAAAGAGAAGCACACATGGAGCTTAAGATTCACATGTTCAATTCAAAAAGAACCACTGCAGCGCGTATTTCTTCTATTGCTAAATCATTTAGTCCACCTTTACTTTTACCCTCCACAAAAGATTCACATTCTAAAACATCGAATACAGGATGAATTCATGACAAGATTCTGAGGTGGACAAGTCCATGGTATGTATGGGTGCAATCCTAGTTTAAATTTCTAGATGTTTTGCTTGCATGATAATTTGATTTCCTTTAAACTGGTATATGCAGCATCTTAAATGATAGTGATGAGGGATCATAATTTACGGCATGGGGCAATTGCAACAACACCAAACGTAGCAACACTAGATGGAAAAACACCAGATGCTTCAAAACACCAGATACCACGCATTCTCCACACCTCCATCTAAAGAAGCTTCAAAACAGCACGGGTCTCCCTCTCCCCACCTTATGAAATCTTCAAGCTACGTGTGCCATCTTCGGTACTAGATTTCTATCATTAGTTCATCCTTTCATTATAATATTATTAGATTTTCTATAAATATAGTTGATGTAAAAAATAGTTTTGTATAACCAATGATATTTTGGTTCTACATGATCATTGTGTTCTTTTAGAATCTCAAGATTTACACCTCCATACAGGAGCACTTCATCACTCGAATAGTGTTTACCGTTAAAAAATAGTTTTGTATAACCAATGATATTTTATAATGTTAGATGGCTAAACAATGCAAGTTTGCATTGCAGTTTGCTGCAGTGCAAGTTTGCATTGCAGTTTGCTGCAGTGCAAACTGCACTACAGTGCAGTTTGCTACTGCAGTCCAGTTTAGTGCAAACTGCACTGCATTGCATTTTGCTGCAGTGCAAACTGCACTGCAGTGCAGTTACTGCAGTCCAGTTGCATGAGAAAGAGCACTCCTTTTCTCATTGGAGTGTGTAAGAAGAGATTCTTCATCATAGTTTTATTCTGAGTACACTACAATAGTCGGTTCCTTCAGATACTTGGTTTGGGAACAGTTGTTCATGGGAGTAGTTTGTGCTTTCTCATTGACCAATGTCGGTGCTCTTTCTTTCCTCTGAATCAGAGTTTCCCTCAAGCTAGTGATTGGATGTCGTTTTAGCTTGGCCATTGCCATTTTTTCTGGGACTGAATTCATGGCGCTCATTCTTGAAATTGCATTCTTGGCTGAGTTAGATGGGGCTGACTGCGGGCACTTCGTGTTTGCTCTGTGTTTTACCTTCATTTATTTACATCAATTTTGAAAGGTAGTGCTGTTTTAGAAACAACGTCTGGTACAAATTCTGCGGCATACCTGGAACTTTGCTTGTTCAATGCTCTTTGAAACCTTATATTTGGGCTTCTTGCAGCCATAACCTGCATTACTAACAGAGTTATAGAAAGCTGAGATGATGTGCATCGACTGAAGAAGGAGAAGTGGGGGAATGGGTTACGAACCCTGAGTACAAAGCTTCTATACGGCTCATCAGGAATGGGTTTGCTGCAGTGCTGCAATGCAAACTGCACTGCAGTGCAGTTTGCTGCAATGCAAACTGCACTACAGTGCAAACTGCATTGCAGCAAACTGCACTGCAGTGCAGTTTGCATTGCAGCAAACTGCACTGCAGTGCAGTTTGCTGCAATGCAAACTGCACTGCAGTGCAAACTGCATTGCAGCAGTGCAGTTTGCATTGCAGCAAACTGCACAGTGCAGTTTACTGCAGAGCAAACGCAGTGCACTGCACTGCAGTTTGCTACAGTTTGCTACAGTTTGCATTGTAGTGCAATTTGGTATAGTGCAAACTGCAGTGCTGTCTTGATTGTTGATATGCGCCTTAGATGGTTGCTTGAGCGGGGGTCGGTGATGATTGCTGGTGTCGTTGGGGGAGGAGAGTATGTTAATGCACTGTAATTTGCTATAATTTTGTTGCGCAGGTTGGATGAATTCTTGACAATACTCAACATTATATCCATAAAATTGAAAGAAATGTACCAGGTTTTACTACTGCATTATTATTCTGAAAGTTTTTTGCTGCTTTTTAACCCACTTTTTAGTTCTTAGAGGGTGTTGTTTTCAGCAGAGTCCCCCAAAGAAGAGCTGGAAAAATATTGCCAACTTATCTGGTGGAGAGAAGGTAAGTATTTTATATTACACTGTTGCTATTCTCAGTTTATTTTGGTCCGTCTATTGAAGATTTTGTTTTAAGAAATACTTATATTAATTCTTTTGAATTTCACAGGAATGAACCTTGAAGCACTTGCTGGAGTTGTTTTTATTGCTGATTCTGAGGTGGACAAGTCCATGGTATGTATGAGTGCAATCCTAGTTTAAATATCTAGATGTTTTGCTTGCGTGATATTTTGATCTTCTTTAAACTGGTATATGCAGCATCTTAAATGATAGTGATGGGGGATCATAGTTTATGGCATGGGCATATATGCTGACTCTTATCGGAACCCATCCAAGTGTTTATGCGCAAGAGGAGTTATGACCATCGTATGGATGATCCAAAGCCGTTGTAGCATTCGGAGCCCAAGAATGAGACGCCAAATTAAGAAGGCACCGAAGAAGAAATTAAAGAGGCAAGAGAGACGAGCCCATGAAGACGAAAGAGATTAATCTTCAAGAGCATATTGTTTTTTAATACATTTTTTTCATGTAATGAGTGTAATAAAGATAAATGTTCCACGTATAGATTTGTATTGAGGGGTTTGGACTATATCTCTCTCACTTTCTTTTTACTATTAATAAAAAATTTGTTTGATTGTGATTCAATTCTCTTACAAAATAGATATTATATATACTATTGTCTTTTATCTTAATTGTATGTATTTGGATTCAATTTAATAGCAAATAAATAAATTTATTTAAAATATGTTTTATGAATAATTATAAAATATTAGTGACCAAATATTTCGTTATTAAATGTGACATTTAGTGACTAAAAATTTGGTCTCAATTGCATTAAATAATTAGTGGCTGAATTAATTTGGTCACAAATTGTATTTTGTGACAAGCAAGTTGGTCATTATTGCATTGAACAATTAGTGACTAAATTAATTTGGTCACAAAAAAGTATCTTTTTGTGACAAGAAATTTAGTCACTAAAAAACAATTAGCAACGAAGATTCCTTTCGTCACAAAAAATACTTTTAGTGACGAAAATTAATTCGGTAACAAAAAATATTTAGTGACAAGCCTTTTGCAACCACCTTGTGACGGATTAAATTTGGTCACTAAATGTCTTTAGTGACCAACCCGCAATATTTAGTGACCAACTTTTTCGTCACTAAAAGCTTGTTTTCTTGTAGTGATGTGAAGAAGTGGGCACTTTCAAAGAGGAAGCTATTGCCACCCTATCCATAGAAGTCAGAAAGGGGGAGAAGCTAGTGAAAGAATACTTAGAAAAATCTGATGCAAGAAAGCTGATAGAATGGGAAGGAAAATTGAAAGAAATACATGTTGCTGAACCAAATTGATGGTATCAAATTTCATACTTATGATACAGCTGTATGGATGCACAACCAGATATTTCCTGATTTTCAAGTATATCCAAATATTATCCATCACCATTTGAATCCAACTACTCAGCATCCTCCAATCTAGCAGCCAACTCTCTCTCTCTCTAAGACCTGAAGGCTCAGATACACCACCTCCAGAAACATATGCTCAAGTTTAGGAATCTGAACAGACAGATATACCTCCTCTAGTACCTCCTGAAGTTCAAATTCCTAAGAGAAATAAATATGGTGATGGAGCCTCTACTAACAAGACCACTCCTAATCCAGAAGCAGAAAGAAGAAGAACCCAAGAATTTTATGAAATATGGAGCCCAACTTCCAAATCTCTAATTCTTGATACTCTCAAACTTATCATGGACTATAATGAAAGCAAGAATGATCATTACAACTCTCATGAATGAGAACTGTATGAAAAATCTTTAACTAAGAGAAGGATTTATGATAGAGAGTATGGAAAGAACAATCCTAAAGCTCCTCCTAAGCCTGCCAAATATTATCCCAAACCTTTCATCTATCAGAAGAGGCAACAAGAGAAAAAGGAGAGAAATCAACAACAACGAAGTAAGGAACAATAGATCATTAGAAAGTTTTTCTTTATGAGACTTTGTTGAATTGGATTTATTGGACAAATCTAAAAATATAAATCTTTTATTTTGATGATTTGATTTTTCTTTGCTTAGCACTTTTAACATTATTATCACTATGTTTACTAGTTACTTTATTTGTCTATCTTGATGTAATTCACCTTAGTGTAAAGGGTTCTGACTTTTACAAATAAGGGGAGATTGTTGGGTATTGTATCCACAAAAACCTAGATTTATATGAATTCACCTTTAAACTAAGATGAATTAAGTTGTATTTGATGCCCTGTTTGAGTTATGTGTTTGCAGGATATAATTGCCAAGTGTATACTAATGTCAGACTACAGTGAGTCACCAAACACAAGACCATACAATATAATCCCTCATTGTGCAATCCATGGTGTTGACTCATGAGTAGCCTCTCTATTGGGACACACTTCTTTTTCAAGCACTAAAGTTATAAGAGAAAGACTAGTTGCTGAATTCCTTGAAGAAAGAAAATTTTCATAAGGCCAAAATTTTTCTAAGTGTTATACTCGAGAAGGACCAATAAGTACTCGAGTAGAATTGTAGCTATTTCTCGAGTTAGCTCAGTCTAGTTTTTGAGTAACAGAAGTAGTTCTCGAGAAAGCTTAATTTAGTTCTCGAGAAGTTATGCAGTACTCGAGTAAAACTTGCTTCGTTCTCGTGTCAACTGAAAAATCTAGCTCAAAATTTTTCTAAGTCTAGTACTCGAGAAGCTAAGGCCATTACTCGAGAAGGCCAAGACATTGTCTCGAGAAACAAAAGTCTAGTACTCGAGAAGTATAACTTGTTCTCGAGAAGTCCAGTTACTTCTCGAGAAGCCAGAAATTATTTCTAATGTTTTCTCCAAGTCTTCTACTCGAGAATCTTATAATCTTTTCTCGAGAAACAAAAGTTATTACTCGTGTAGTCAATAATCCACTCGAGAAATGAAGATCATTTTCCGAAAATTTCTCTAAGTCCCGACAGAAGTAATTTCAAATATGATTAGCACTTGATTGGTCCACGTGGCATGCATTTAATGTTATTATGACTGTTAGGCAAGTACTATAAAAGGTCTTATCAAAATTGATTAACCCTAACAAGAAGAATATCAAAGTTTCTGAATCATTCTTATATTTCCAAATCAAGAAGCGCCGCTGCCGCCGCTTTGTCTTCTTCGTCGATCTTCTCTCTCGATCTAGAGATTCAGAACAAGAAGTTTCAGTAGTTCAAGATTTTTGATATCTCCAGATCTATTCCTTGATCGTGATGATTCTAAAGTTCTCAGATCCAAGGTTTCTCAGATTTCTTCCTCAACTTTTATGATAAGGGTTGTTCAATTTTTTCAAGAAGAAAGAAGCCGAGTTCAACCAGATCTGTGAAGATAAGATTGTTTTTTGATTGTAATTTCATTATATTGTTGTAGGAGTTATCCTCCGAGTTTTGTTGAAGTTTTACTCCGAGTTTTGTTGAAGTTTTACTCCGAGTTATATGAGATATTCTTCGAGTTGTTGTAGGAGTGTTTTTTTGCTCCGAGTTGTAGGACCTTTGTTCCGAGTCGTAGGATTGGTTTTCAATCCGAGATAATAGTGAAGTAGCCGAGTCTAGCGTGTTGCTATATCGGTGAGGTAGAGAGTGGATGTACCTAAGATTGGGGAACCACTATAGATCTGGTGTTCTCTGTGATTTGTTTGCTTATTTTTCGGGCTTCGTTCGTTCAATTTTTATTTCGCAAAAAGACGCAGACCTCACCTATTCACCCCGCTCTAGGTGATTTAGGTAGACAACTAAAAACATCATGTTTACTGCCACAAAAAAAAGAACACAGATACTAGTAATTCGAGCAATAAAAGAGAATGTGTCGAAGAAATCCACACCATAGGTTTGCGTAAATCCTTTAGCAATAAGACGAGCTTTGTATCGATCAACAGCACCATCAGGGAGAAATTTGTTGACAAAGACCCAGCAACAGTTAACCACATCAGCTCTAGGAGTGGTAAGAACAAGAGACCAAGTACCCCATTCAGTAAGAGATTTCATCTCTTCATCCATAACAGCTTTCCAATGAGGAATAACTAGAACATCACTATAGGAGGCGGGAAGAACATTCGCCGATAGTGAAAGATCAAAGCTCTTAGACAGAGGAGACAGTTACGCATAAGAAACCACATCCCAAAGAGGATGTTGTGTGCAATAGCGAACACCTTTCCGAAGAGCAATCGGAAGATCAAGGTCTGTCCTATCTACTGTATCAATTCTACCTGAAGGAGAGACTACTGGACTAGGATCTATTAGTAGCGGCTCAGTAGAAGAATCAGAGTCAGCAGGATAATAAGAAATAGAAGGAAAAGAAGGAAGTGCAGGTTCTAGAAAAGGTGCCGAGACAAGGGGAAAAGAAGTAGAATCATTAGAAGAAGGGAGAATAGAGGAAGGAGAAAAGAAAGGAGCATCCTAAAAGAAAGTAACATCTGCAAAAACATACTGTCTTCGGAGAACTGGATCATAACACCTATATCCTTCAGTGTTGGACAATAACCTAGAAAGATACACTTAATAGAATGAGGAGAGAGTTTGTCACGACTAGAAGATGGAGAGTGGACAAATGTTGTGCATCCAAAGACACGAGGAGGTAAAGGAAATGGAGTCACGTCATGATACATGATAAAAACAGTGTCTTCCCATTGAGAACCGAAGATGGAACTCAATTAATGAGAAAATGAGAGAGAAGAATAGTATGACTCCAATAATACTTGGGAACATGCATATGAGTGAGAGACTATGAGCCACATCCAGAAGTTGGCGATTCTTACGTTCAGCAATGCCATTTTTTTGAGACGTGTAAGGACAAGTAGTTTGATGAACAATGTCATGATGCATACAAAATGTTGTAAATTGATGACTAAGATACTCCTTTGCATTATCAGTTCGAAGAATTTTAATAAGGGTATCAAACTGTGCACGAATTTCATAATAAAATGCAGTAAAAAATAGAAAACATTTCAGAGCGTTCATGGAGCAAATATAACCACATACACCGAGAAAAGTCAACAATAAACGTAACAAAATAAAAACTACCCCTTCCAACAGTTTGAATAGGAGCAGGATCCCATATATCTGAAAGAACAAGGTGAAAAGGACGTGAAGAACTACGTCCATACTTAGCAGGAAAAGTAGACTGGTGATGTTTGCCAAATTAACAGGCCTCACAATGAAGAGAAGAGTCTCCTCGAGGTAAAGCAGGCAGAAGCTGATAAAGAATGCGAGGAAGAGGATGTCCAAGCCAAAGATGCCACTGAAGTAAAGAAGAGGAGGTAGAAAAAGCAGAAGAAGTATCAAGGTAGAACAAGCTGCCACTTTCAGTCCCAGTAGCAATCGTCTCCTTGGAGTGAGGAACCTGAAAAGCATAAGTAGAGGCAGTGAAAATAGCTTCATAATTCAACTGTTTGCAAAAATTAGTGACAAAAATAAGATTGCACGGTAAATTCGGGACATAGAGGGTGTCATGAAGCTGAAGAGAATTAGTAACATGCACTGTCCCAGACCCATGAACCGGATAAGGAGAACCATCGGTAATAAGAAATGGAGGTAGCTGGTTACTCTTGTAAAGAGAAGAGAAAAGGCAAGAATTCCCCGTCATATGATTAGTAGCACCGGAATCAATGGGCCACCTACCCGTAGTAGCCAACTAAGCAGCACCAGAAGTATCAAGAGAAGAAGTAGACTTCTTGGCTGAATAAGCTGAAGCAGGACGAAGGTGTGGATGTTTGGTCCAGCAACGATAAACCAAGTGACCAACTCTGCCACAATGAGAGCAAAGAAACTTAGAATAACCACGACCGCCAGTACGGCCACCTCGACCACCAGAGTTGTCATGATGAGTTGGATGAGCAATAATATCAGGAGAAGGAGAGGGAAGCAAAGGACGCTGAAGAAGAGTTATAATAGCGGAAATGCATGCAGTAGTAGCATGCATAGTCGGAGTGTTTGCCTCTCCTAGGATTTGTAGTGAAATCATATCATACGAGTCAGGTAGACGAAGTAAGTAACAAACCACAAGAAGCTTCAGAAAGTGTTTATGCTGCTCAACGAGATTAATAGAAAAAGGTCAATGCTGAATAAGTTCAACACCAAGAGTTTGAACCTCCTGATAAGCAGCAGCAGGAGTCATGATGGGTCGAGCAAATATATCTGCATAAAGAGTATAAATGCGTGAAGTTTGCGCTCCCTTTGAGCACAAAGCAGCAAGATGATTCCAGGCAGCCTTGATTGTCTGATCATGTCTAATGATAGGAAGACATTCATCAGACAAACTATTAGCCAACCAAGTACGTACCAATGCATCAGCAGCATCCCAATCATCAAAAGAATTAGAGACAAAATGACGGGGGATCGTCGGTCAAAAGATGACGTTTACGCAGAGAGCGCAACAGGAAAATAAAAAACACACTCCAATCAGGATAATTTTGACCTGTATGCTTAGAAGCAGTACCCATATTACCGGAAGTAGAAGTAAAGAAAGAGAGAGAGAGGAGCGGACAAAGTGTAAGAAGAAGATCGAGTGTCCATAGATAACAACAAAAAGCCGCATGGTTTAACCAAACAAACCACATGAACAAGAAAAAGAAGGAGACCTCCCGAGAAGAAAAACAACCCGCAGGAGCACAGTAGAAAGAAAACGCGTGAACACCAGTGAAGCCTCGCAAATAGAAAAGAAGGCAAAGGGAGGGCAAGGCAAGAAGAAACTGCATGAACAGAAGAAGCCGCATGAACAGAAGAAAATCGGAAGCAGTTAGAAAAGAGAACCGCTCACAAATTGGAGCAAAGGACCGATTGGCTCTGATACCTTGTAAAAAAAGCTAAATAAAGGAAAATTTTATTGCTTCACAAAGATAATTATTACATAGGTATGCCTCCTTATTTATAGAAACGGGTGATGCAGTGACCCAGAGCTGACCCGCTCTGTCGGCATCGCACCGAGCTAGAGGAGCACGTCTAGACAGCCCACTGCTGGGCTGCAGTCCAAGCACCCCACCCATGACCGCACCTATTCTCAGCGCGGTGGGATGTTGAGGCGAGGTCTCGAACCCAGCCCCCTTGATAAAGAGCTTTCCTAACAACTCAGTTGGTGATGAGAGCTGTTAGGAAAGCTCTTTATCAAGGGGGCTGGGTTCGAGACCTCACCTCAACATCCCGCCGCGCTGAGAATAGGTTCGGTCATGGGTGGGGTGCTTAGGCTGCAGCCCGGAAGTGGGCTGTCTAGACGTGCTCCTCTTGCTCGGTGCGATGCCGACAGAGCAGGTCGACTCTGGGTCACTGCATCAACGAGGGAGATAAGAGAATACAACAGGCGATGTGGTACTAAATACAAGCCACGTGGGCTAGGCAGTTTGACATGACAATACAACAAATACAATCTCATGGGAAGCCTCTGAACACCTGCTGTGGCTAACCGCTAGACCGTTGATGTGGATAACCTCCAGACCGTTGTTGCGGCTAACGGTCAGGCCGCTGCTGCGAATAACTAATAGACCGGCTGCGGCTAACCACCAGACTATTGTTATAGCTAATGACCAGACAACTGTTAGCCGTAGTGGATAACCACTAGACCGCTACTGCGGTTAACCTCCAAACCGTTGTTGTGGCTAACCACTAGACCACTACTGTTGTCACAACCCGCATTTTCTCTGGAAGAACAAGTATCAAAGTATGAGAAAACGCGCGTCGTGATGCCACGTAAGGCAGGGGATAACTGCCGACGCTTAGGCAAACTGAAACTATTACTATAAAAACGTTCATAAGTTTAATGGTTGGAAAGCTGTTTATATTTATAAGGGTCGTATCCCTCGGCTCAGTGGTTCATTAGACCACTTAGAAGAAAGCATAATTTACGCTGCGGAAAATACCTTGATTCAATTAGATTAACATTCTACATGAGTGCAAACGTCCACGAAGGACATCCCATGGTATGCAAGGTTCTAGATTTAGTATAAGTAAGGAAATACCTTTTACGCTTGTTGTAGAGTACTTCTTTTAAGTTTAAAGACATGAGGTGTATGTCATGCTATTAGTAAGGTTTAATACTCAAAATAACTAACATGCATCCTAGCATAAAACATTCCCAAGAGACAAGTAGCAGCTCCAAATTGGATAACCAAACAACATGGAAGAGTAAACAGTAGTCTGAGAAAAACAACCACCGAAGGGCGCCAACAAACTGACACGAACCCCTCGGTGTACACAAAAGTCTGAGTCAACAAAGCAACTAACAATCTCACCGAAGTGAGAGAAACACTCCTGCAAAATGATCAACTAAAACGCAGCTCCAACTAGCTGATCGGACGGCCGCAACCTGGACCTGAGGCATTCAAAGACAGAATACCTCAGCACAAATGAAACAATGCAGGTGGCAAAAAGAGATAAAAACTCAAAGTTAATAAAAGATCGGCAAAAAGGGAAGAATCAACCCTCAGCAAGCAAGATGTCATACTCTGCAACAAGTCAGTAAATGAACGAAATTATAGCAACAAAGCATCAACAAAAGCTGAAGAAGAAAAATGCACCAAGTGCCATAAGGAAACAACCCACTTCGGCTCAACCTGCTGAAGCAAAGCAAGAAATGGCTAACCAGCCAACGTCCATCACGAGGATAGGAGTAATAGCCCAAGGATCAACATAGGAAAATCATTAACACTTAGTGATCCTCGTCTCGGAGGAGTTGGTGACTTCAAAGGCATTTAATTTGCTTGTAACGACCTGGCAAGCTAAGTGGCACAGCATCGCCCGGCCCACTAGCAACCCATGGAGGACCCATGGCGCTCTAGTGGTGTAGCCGGAATCTACAAGACCTGTAACAGAAACAAACAAACACAGAACACCTCACAAAGACCTCGGCATCACTGCGTGCTAGCAAGGCGATACAACTGACCATTCCATCCGCATTAACTTCTATCAACGTCTCATGGTCACACTTTCCAAGGATTGGGGTCAACAACCCAAAATAGGCCCCCAAGGACCTCACTCAGCGAAAACAAGGAACGGTGGTCCATTCTTTCGGAATTCGTCGAGTATCACCATTGATACTCGACGGATTCGTCGAGGATTGTTGACGAAGCCGAAGGGAGTCGTCGAGTATCGCCGCGATACTCGACGATTTTCCCTAAATTCGTCAAGTATCACGACAATACTCAACGATTTTGCCTTGGATTCTCGACGATTTGGCACGACGATTCTCGCCGAATTTACCTTAGCGCTCGACGACTTTACCTTGTCATTCTCGCCGATTTTAACTTAGCGCTAATGTCTCAACTGGTGATTCTCGACGATCCTTACTCGACGATTTTGGCTAGCGATTCTCGACGACTCCAACCCGATACCCGCCGACTCTGCCTTGTGATACTCGCCGATTCTACCTAGTCAATCTCGCCGAATTTCACTTAGTAATCTTGGACAGCCAAACTATGGGTAACGAGGATACTCGACGGATTCATCTCGTAGTGCGGTAAAGATCGCATATCCTCCCTATAGCGTAAACCTACTCAAAATAAAGGGGAGAGAACAAAGATAAAGGGAAGAACCGGAGCAAGCAAGGGAAGAAAATCCACTTGCCTCAAAACCCACGAAGAAGACGCCGCCCGTCCCGGCCGCTTCAAGATCTGGCCACAAGAAGCACCGAGCAACAAATCCTGAAACTTTTGGGGACGAAATCAAGCCAAAACCCCTAACCCTAACCTTCAAAAGTCAAGGAAACAGACAAATCTTACCTCTACCGCGAAGCCCTTGCCGAGAGCAGCCCGAAAATCAAGTCAGACGAGGAAAACGAGCCCTCCTGCTCTGCACACTGCCTACCGAAGTCCTCGCCGAGTCCGCCGCTCCCCAAGTATCGCGAAAACGAAACTGCCTTCAGGTTCGGGGAAGAAGAAGAGGATGCGAACCGGCCCAAACCCTATCTATCCTATTTATACCCTAATTAAAACATAATATATTATATAATATTAATATATATAATAACACACAATCTTAATACAACGCCAAACACAAACAAACTCGGAAACGCGCGAAACTCGCGCCGTAGCCAAAAACCAATGCTACGAACGCGACGGCGAGGTCGAAATCCCAATCCGATGGGTTGAACTCAGGCAAACACCTACCAAAGCCAAAACACAAGCGGCTCCGCCGATTCACAAAAACAGACCTGGCCTGCTAGGGAAAACTCGCCAACAGGCTAAGATACCACCCTACAGAGAACTCAAGGAGACAAGATCATGCTCTAACCTCGGCACATGTCAAACACGTGCTAGGGTAATGCTTATGATGTCAAAACCCGGACAACTAAAGAATATCGGAAAATCAGGGGCGTTAAAGTCACACCCCCTAAAAAGAAGTTTCGTCCCGAAACTTGGATCACGAAGCGAAGAAGAAGACAGAAGAAAAGGCACAACATGAGAATTCTTAAATGAAAATACTAACCTGAGAAGACTAAGAGAACAGCTGGGGATGCGATTTTCTCATCGCGGACTCCAATTCCCACGTTGCACCTCTAGCATCCTGGTTTTGCCAGAGAACTTTAACCATTGGAATTGTCTTCTTCCTTAGCACACGATCTTGCGTTTACAGAATACGGACAGGTTCTTCAATATATGAGAGATTAGGCTGCAACTGGGGCACTGAGTCAAGAACATGGCGATCACTATGAACACACTTTCGCAACTGGCTCACGTGAAAGACGTCGTGAATGCCAGGGAAAGAATCAGGCAAATCCAGTCTATACGCAGAAACCCCGATGCGCTCCAGAATCTGAAAAGGTCCCACATACCTGGGATCAAGTTTATGGTTCCTTCCAAACCTCTTAACACCTGGCATCGGAGAGTCCTTCAGAAAAACCATGTCCCCAACTGCAAATTCCAGATCAACTCTGCGCTGATTGGCATACTTCTCGTACCTCTCCTGAGCCAACCTCAGCTTTTCACGAATATGCGTCACCGAAATGCTCATATCTTCCAACGCTTCTGGACCGAGCAAGGGTTTTTCACCAACTTCTGCCCAAAATAAAGGGGTTCGACAACGCCTCCCATATAACGCTTCAAAGGGTGCAATCTGCAAGCTCTCCTGATAGCTGTTATTATACGCGAATTCCATCAATCTGAGGCGCTTATCCCACGCTCCACCATGGTCCAGAATATAACATCGAATCATATCCTCAAGGATCTGGTTCACTCTCTCTATCTGTCCATTCGTCTGAGGATGATAAGCAGTAGAGTATCTAAGGTCTGTTCCTAGGGCTCCCTGCAAGCTCTGCCAGAAGCGAGACATGAATCGAGAGTCCCGATCCGACACGATGCTTGTAGGTACACCATGCTGTCTGATAACTTTGTCCAGATATAATTCAGCTATCCTTTCCATGGAATAGTCAATCTTAAATGGCACAAAGTGGGCACACTTGGTTAACCTGTCCACGATGACCCACACTGCATCATGACCTCTGGGAGATCTCGACAAACCGGTTATGAAATCCATGGATAGACTCTCTTATTTCCAACTTGGTATGTCCAAAGGCGTTATCTTACCACCCGGCCTTCTATGATCTGCCTTGACACGCTGGCAGGTGTAACATTCAGATACAAACTTTGTAATGTGGTTCTTTATACCTGACCACCAAACAATCTGCTTTAAATCTCTATAAATTTTGGTGGAACCAGGATGATAAGCAACACTGGAACCATACGCTTCACTACAAATTCTCGCTCGGATGTCCCCAACAGCGGAAATGCAGTATCTTCCACGGTATCTTAAGGTACGCGTGTCATCGATGGAAAAGTCCGGTAATTCCCCTTTCTCAGTCCTACTGAGGAGGTGCTGCAGATCAGGATCGTCCTTCTGATGTAGCCTAGTGAGAGTAATCCACGAAGGCTCTTCCACCTCTATGCTACTCGATGAAGCACTATTCCCTACCGTTATGTCCATGAGAAGAAATTCTTCGATAAGGGATTGCACCGAGAGATTAAAGATATGCGCGGGCTTCTGGCTCAATGCGTCTGCTACTACATTAGCTTTCCCGGGATGATAGAGGATATCAACTTCGTAGTCCGCAACATACTCTAGCCACCTACGCTGGCGCAGATTCAATTCTTTTTGAGTGAAAACATATTTTAAACTTTTATGGTCTGAATAAACCTTGCACGACATCCCATACAGCAGATGTCTCCACAACTTCAATGCATAAATGACCGCAGCAAATTCCAGGTCGTGCGTAGGGTAATTCTTTTCATGCACTTTCAATTGTCTTGATCCATACGCAATCACCTTACCGTCCTGCATCAATACGCAACCGAGTCCAACTTGCGAGGCGTCTACATACACAGCATACTCTACTCCTTGCACCGGAAATGCCAACACTGGAGCAGAACACAGTCTTTACTTGAGCTCCTGAAAAGCTTCTTCAAAGGCTCACTCCATACAAAGGCTGCGCTCTTTTGCGTAAGCCTGGTCAACGGCGCAGAGAGCACCGAAAATCCTTCCACAAACCTTCTGTAGTAACCTGCTAATCCTAGGAAACTCCTTATCTCTTTAGGCGATGAAGGTCTCCTCCAATCCAAGACTGCAATTATCTTTGCAGGATCCACTGAGATACCTTCCTTACAATGTGTCTTAGAAATGACACCTGAGACAACCAGAACTCATACTTGCTAAGCTTCACATACAGCTTGTTCTCCCTTAGAGTAGACAAGACTAAGCGCAAGTGCAAGGCGTGCTCATCTGCATTTCTGGAATACACCAGTACATCGTCAATGAACACCACCACAAATTTATCCAGAAAATCCCTGAACACTCAATTCATCATGTCCATAAAAGCTGACGGTGCGTAACGAGAACGAAAAGCAGTATGCGGGATGTCCGACTCCCGGATCCTTAACTGATGGTAACCTGAACGGAGGTCAATCTTCGAGAACACGGAACTACCTCGCAACTGATCGAACAAGTCATCGATCCTGGGTAGCGGGTATCTGTTTTTAATGGTTACTTTGTTTAGCTAACGGTAGTCGATGCATAACCTCATCATTCCGTCCTTTTTCTTCACAAAGAGCACTGGTGCACCCCAGGGGGAAGAACTGGGTCTAATAAAGCCGCACTGCAATAACTCATCTAGTTGAGTGCGCAGCTCCTCTAACTCACGCGGCGCCATGCGGTATGGTGCCTTAGCAATAGGGCGAGTGCCTGGCTCAAGATCTATAACAAATTCCACTTCTCTCTCTGGAGGAAGTCCGGGAAGACTAACTGGAAAAACATCCGGAAACTCACTTACCACAAAAACGTCCTCCACCCGAGGTTCAACCGAAGCAGCTTCCAAAGCAGAAACGGAAACAAGAAAAGAATCGCAGCCAGACTCTAGAAGTTTGCGAGCACATACCGCAGAAATGATCGAAGATTCCTGACGCAACGAACCATACACACTCATGGGCTGGCCATCGCCGCCTCTAAAGTCCATGCACTTGTGCTTACACTGAATGACGGCATCATAGCTGGACAGCCAGTCCATGACTAAAATCACGTCAAAGTCAGCCAAATCTAGCACCTTCAAATCCGCAAAGACTAGAGAACCACTTAGGAAGATGGGGCATTTCTGGATACCCTGCCATGACCTCACCAGCTCTCCTAAAGGAAGTTTGATGCTTAGGGAGGCATCTAATGAGTCGAGAGTCCAGCGGTGACGGTCTACAAAACTCCTTGCCACAAAGGAGTGAGTATCGCCCGAATCAAACAAAAATCGCGCCCACTTACCGTTCACCTTAAAGTCACCTAAACACATAGCGCGCACAACTAAATTACGGAAACTAAGAACCTACTAAGAGAGTTAACTACTAAACCAGAGACTAACCTGAGATCACTTGAGTCGAAGACTGGGCTTCCTCCTTGGTTAGCACATTCAACTTTCCCTTCCCTTTGTCCACGTGTGGTACTGGCGGAGGTAGAGTCTTCAACGAAACTTCATTAAGCGTGGGCTGGCTCTGCGGGCAATTAGCTCTCTTGTGCCCCTTCTGTCCGCAGAGGAAACAAACTCTGGCCTTCTTGCGATAATGGGCCGCATCATGCCCACTCCTCTGGCAATAAGAACAGACCTGACTCCCCTTTGGAGCATCCTGGATCGCGTGAACCTGAGACAACTTCTGCGCATCCAGTCTCTTAAAGCACCTCTCGAAGGGGTGACCTGGCCTGCCACAGAAGCTACATGCTTCTTTCCTATCCTTCTTTGCCGCAGGGCCAGATGCCCTCGCACTTCCCTCTTTATCTGATTCCCTCTTATCCTTCTTTGCTTGTTCTCCCCTATTCTTTTCATTTTCGATTGCCTCAACCTTCAAGGCAACTTCAACCACTTCTGCAAAGGTCTCCGACTTGTACGCACTAACCAACTATTGAATGTCATATCTTAGACCACCTAGGAAACGTTTTACCCTGCCTTCTTCGGATGCTACCAATGTTGGGGCAAAATGACTGATCTTGCTAAACTCGACTTCGTACTCACCCACAGTAAGTTGTCTTTGCTTCAAGTGCAAAAAGTTGTTCATCAGGCGGTCCCGCTCGACCGATGGCAAAAACTTCTTCAGTAACATACTTTTGAATGAGTCCAATGAGCATCCATCAACAAGGTTCTCCTTCTCTTTAATCCACCAACTCTTCACAAGACCTTTAAGTTGATATGCCGCAAACATCACCTTTTGGCTGGCGGAGATGCCGGAATAATAAAACATTTCCTCGATGGCGATGATCAAATCATCCAACGCCATGAAATTTGCTCTGCCGTCATACGAAGGAGGTCCTAGTCGCTGGAAGTGCGAAATAAAATTCATCTATGGTGGCAGCGTAGCTGGGGGAACTAGAGCGGCAGGTGGAGTAGGGGTAGCTTGGTCCACAACAGGGTCCTGGGCTCTAGACTGCTGCCCGGCGACCACAACCAACAACGATTGTATCTGAGATTGCACATCCACCATCTGCCTCGTCAGGGCCTCATTACTTTGTCACAACCCTTCAATCACCGCTTCACTCTGAGCACCAGAATACTCCCCTTCTGGCTGGGGGTTCGATCTCGTCGCAACGCATTTAGGCAGCATTCTACAGAACAAACGAATATCTAGTCAAAATTTTGCCGAAGGCATCGCAAACTGGGAGAAATTCCCCTCGAAACTAATCGTGCTAGAAATCTACCGACACAGGCAAAAGACTTAACGAGGACCTAGCTCACGACACCGAAGCTAGAAAACTCGAATACTCAAATTCAGATTGGAACTAGAACGAACAACTGGCACTTACCATGCAACGGCCTGGCCCGTAAGCTCAGAGGCTGCCTCACCCGCTATTGGCCGCACAGTATGGTCGTATACCAGCGCTACTACAGGACAGTAGCCCGATACACCCTCGATCAGAACAAGAGGAGGACAAACACTAACGCCTGTTGTTACCTTGCTCTGGGAGATCATGGAATGACGTTATGCTTCTAACTTGTGCATATGATATGAATGAATGAATGTTTAGATTTCGTTTCAAATCATGAGTTTACATATGTCATCATACAAATCTTTAACTTGCACGTGTGCTTATGCGATGATATGCTATGGATGTTGTGCTATGTATTCTAAGAAAAAGGCCTTTGTGCATGTTATGAGCGGTGTATACATATGTTGGGTATTGTATCCACAATGTACCTGATTTGAAGAAGCCCCTGTACAAGCTAAGGTAAATAGACAATGTATTTGATGAAATATTTCTAGTTGTGCTTGCAGCTATTCCATGCTAAGTACACACCAATGTTAGGGTGCAGTGGGTCAATATACACGGGTCTGTGCAATGTAATCCCTCGTTGAGCAGATCAGTGTGTTGTCCTACGTGTACTCTCTCTCTCTATTGGGGTGTACTTAATTTCAAGTACAGGGCTATGATAAAACAAGAGCAGACAAGGAGCAAGGATGGGCCAAAGACCATCTCACGGGTTGAAAGACGAGAATCGTCTAAGTGTAAATCGTCGAGAATCACTAAGTGATTCTCACCGATTCGTCGAGAATCACCAGTGATTCTTGACGAGTCGTCGAGAATCACTAGTTGATTCTTGCCGGGTTGGGCCGGCTGTCTCGACGCAGTCAGAAAAATCATCTAAGGCAGAATCGTCGAGAATCACCAAGTGATTCTCGCCGATTCGTCGAGAATGACTTTGCATTCTCGACGAGTCGGCGAGAATCCAAGGTGATTCCCACCGATTCTCCCCGGCCTCTATAACCTGTGCAGTAAGAATTCTCTAAGTAGAATTCGGCGAGAATCGTAAGTGATTCTCGCCGATTCGTCGAGAATCACTCACGATTCTCGCCGAATTTGACTTGGGTATTTTTCCGACTCTGTCTGGACCGGTCCACGACATCTGCGGGATTTTGAACCGGACTTTGGTCTTACAGCTGGTGGGGCCCACAACGGTCATCTCTTGACCTATTGTATAAATACTCTGGTATTTGTGTACAGTAACACACACAGACAATATACGAAACAGAGCGGCCGACTAACCCTAATCTCGCGAACTTGCTCCGCCTCCGTCGCCGCAGCCGATCACCGAAGCCAATCTCGATCTCCTCCAGATCCTTGGTGATAGAAGCCAAGTCCTGCACAGCATCTCACGTGTCTATCCAGAGATCTTTTGTCTCTTGATTTGAGATAGGGAAATCTTTCCCCGTCCGAATCGATTGAGACGATCGATCCTCGTGTGACCGTTGGTAGACCTTGCCGACTTCGCTAAGAAGATTGGATCTCCAGTGCTTTGCTGCTGTTTTCAGTTGCCGCTGCCAACACCGAGAGCCTCGCTGCCGCTCGTCGCCGCCGCCGGTCTCGGGGAGATTCTCTCCAAGTGAGATCTAGGGTTGTGGACTCTTCGTTGACGTCAAGAACACGTCGTCGAACGAAGAGGGACACCTTAGTCTCCATACGTTGTTTGTATTTCTTACAAGCTATTTTTAATTCTTTGTAAAGGACCAATTGGTCTCTAGTTGTAGGGTTGGGTGCAACCCGTGTTGTGGGAGTGTTGACTCCTACGTGTGGAAGGGTTCCTTCCGTTAGTGCAAGGATTGGATTTCAATCCTGTTGGTGAAGTCACCGAGTCGTCCCTGGTTGGGAGATAGGTCGAAGGGGGAAAGTGGACGTACCCAAATCGGGGAACCACTATAAATTGCTTGTGTACTTTTTGTGCTGTGTTGTTTTATTTACTTGTGCAGGTAAAACTTTAATTCTGCAAATACTCTGCAAAGACACCTATCCCCCCCCCCTTAGGTGTAAGTAGTTGACACTAGGTGGACTTTCAAGTGGTATCAGAGGGAGGTTACTCATCAAAAAGGTTCACACCTTGAGTAAAATCCTGCCACCAGTGTCAAGAAGAAGACCGATATCTTCCATGGACGGACTCAAGCACTCCGGCAAAATCCCAGTATGCACCAGACTGAACTTTCCTATCTGGAAGGAAAGAATCAGATTCTACATGGAAGCAGTCGACCCCCGGCTCTTCATGATAGTGGAGGAGGGACCTTACATTCCCACCAAGGCCTCCACCATTGATCCAACCAGGAAAGTGCCCAAGAAACTTTCGGAAATGGACAAGGACGAAATGGTGTTGTTCGGACTCGACAAGAAAGCTCAGAACATCCTGGTAAGCGCAGTTGACGACTCTATGATGCAGAACTTCAGCAACTGCAGGACAGTCAGGGATCTCTGGAGCTGTCTGATTGTCCTAATGGAGGGCACAGATGAAGTGAGGGACGATCGGATATCCCTCCTCAATCAGAAATATGAGACCTTCATGCAAGGGCCAAAGGAGGAGATCGGAGTCACCTTCGAAAACTTCCTCAAGATCGTCAATGCACTCAAAGGATATGGAAGAGTGTTCACTGACGGTGAACTCAATGATAAGTTCCTTAGGTCCCTCACTAAGGAATGGGACACAAAGATCTGCGCCGTCCGCGAGTTTGGCAGACTTGCGGAAACTGATCCACAGATTCTATTCGGGAAGCTCATGTCCTATGAGCTTCAGTTGAACACAAGGAAGGCTGAAGAGGAAGCAGAGAAAGCCGCGGCCAAGGAAAAGACGGTGTCCCTGAAAGCCATTCAATCCAAAAAGGGCAAGGGTGTCGCTTCTTCCCGTGCGTGGAAGAGGGATGAGGAGGAAGACTCTGAGCCAAGCTCCTCCGGCTCAGAGTTATCTGAGGAAGATTTATCCCTTATCACACGGGAATTCAAGAAGTTCCTCAAGCTGAGGAATCAGAGAAAGAGAAACGTCTCCTCCTCAAGGGATCAGAAGAAGAACTATTCCTCTGACAGGTATGTTTCCAAACCGAACAAACACCGCTCTTCTGACATTATATGCTTTGGTTGCAACAAGCCAGGACACGTCGTGGCCGACTGCCATCAAGGCAAGAGGGAAAAGGGAAAGGGAGATGAGCACAGGTCCTCAAAAGACAAGAAGAAGGAGAGGAGTTACATCGCAAAGAAGCCAAAGACGCTGAGTGAATCTGACACGTCAGACACCAGCGATGATGAGGAAGCCTACTTTGGGCTAATGGGTCGCTCTGACTCAGAAGGAGAATGCCCCCCATTTACTGGGAAGGTAAAAGCTCACACCCCTCTCTCCGACTCTGACTCTGATCCTGAGTCTCAGGATGATGACCCTGAGGATAGCCCTTCTGCCCTTGAAGCTGAGCTCCTCGATAAGTATGAGCTTCTGCTCAGTACATTCCTGAAATATCGAAAGAAACTTAAGGCTGAGAAAAACGAAGTTAAATTCCTTAAAGGTGAGAGTGTATCCCTGAGGGAAGAGATCACCAGTTTGATCTCCCTCCGACAGGAGCACTTGGAGCTGACTTCAAAGCATTCAGAGTCTCTTAAGCTCCTTGATCTTAAGCAGGAGGAAGTCTATAAGTTGGAAGAACTACTTGCGGCAGAAAGGAAGATCATCAAGAGCTTCTCTATGCCAAAAACTGTTCTTCCATTAGTTGATACCTTCTCTGCTCAAGCCAAAGAAGCTGGCTTGGGGCATGTAGGGGTATCTAGCTCCTCATCCAGGAGAAACAGGAACAGGAGGAAGAATAAGGCTGCCAAGAAAGCCTCTGCTGATGAGAAAGGAGAGGCCCCACTCAGCCCTGTTGAGTTCAGAAAGCCTAGCTTTCCCTGTAACCAACATGACTTTGAGTCAACATATGGGCATCACTTCAGGCCCTCGGTTGCAAAGCCGAAGAGCCGATATGATGGGTGGACCTTTCCCCGTAACTTCAGTGAGAGTGTCTTCAAGGCACCTTATGAGGAAATCCACTAGGGAAATTATGGTCAATTCTCGAGCGGCCATAATAGGAAGCAGGCACCTAAGGCCAAGCCTGTTACACTGAAAAGCCAAGAGGTGAAGAAGTCATTTGACTGTGGTCATCATGTTGCCTCCACCTCCAGGTCTTCGGCCCCAGCTGAACCCCACATTTCAAGGGTAAAGCAGGCGCCCAAGAGGAAGTATAACAGGTTTGACTGCTGGTGCTGTGGAAAAATTGGTCACTTTGCCGTGGATTGTTGGTTTAATCCAAGGTATAACGAGAATCCTTATGTTAGCAATGCGAGGCCGACCACTCGTAGAGTTAACCAATCGAGGGGGAGTATGCTAACAAGGAATCTAGGACCCAAGTTCGATTGGGTTCCTAAGGCAAATTAATTCTGTTTTGCAGGGATGTCCAAAGGCCAACAAAACTCCTATTTGGTATTTGGACAGTGGATGCTCCCGTCACATGACCGGGACAAGAAGCCTGCTGAGGGAGTACTCTCCAGTCGAGGATGGACCCAAAGTCATATTTGGGGGATCTGATCGGGGAGTCACCAGAGGTTACGGTACGATTTCCAACGGTATAGTCTCTATCACTAACGTAGCTTATGTTGAAGGGTTAAATCATAACCTGATCAGCGTAAGCCAGTTATGTGATAAAGGGTATGACGTTAAGTTCTGCAAGGATAAATGCCTAATAATATCATGTGACTATTCGGAGACCGTATTAACAGGCATTAGGAGCAGAAATATTTTCTGTTTAGATTTTCTTAGTTTAGATTCTTCTACCCCAGTATGCCTCGTTGCTAAAGGCAGTGCATCTCTTTGTGAATAATGGCATAAGAGATTGGCGCACATTAATTACAAGACAATTAATATGCTATTTTCCAAAGACTTAGTAAGGGATGCTCCCATTATTAAGTGCATCAAAGATAGTCCATGTCCTGCATGACAGACGGGCAAGAAGACTCGGGCTACCTTTAAGGGCATCCCAGGCAAAGATTCCTCCAGATGTCTATATCTTTTGCACATGGACCTGTTTGGTCCAATGCAAGTTCATAGCTTAGGAGGGAAGTCGTATACACTAGTGATTGTAGATGATCACTCTCGGTTTACGTGGGTGTTCTTTTTAAAACGCAAGTCTGATACGTTTGACATCTTCACCAGTTTTGTCAAGCAGATACAGAACAAACTTAACTGCTCAGTGGTCAAAATCAGAAGTGACCACGGAACAGAGTTTGAGTCTGGG
The DNA here is from genome assembly GCA_039513925.1 of Platanthera zijinensis. Classification (NCBI taxonomy): domain Eukaryota; kingdom Viridiplantae; phylum Streptophyta; class Magnoliopsida; order Asparagales; family Orchidaceae; genus Platanthera; species Platanthera zijinensis. The sequence goes on along the minus strand of CM077095.1, from coordinate 69,047,964 downwards.
GCTATGACAGAGTTCTGTGAAGAGCTTGGTATCTTTCATGAGTTCTCCTCCCCTCGCACTTCTCAACAGAATGGAGTGGCGGAGAGGAGGAATAGAACACTCATTGAAGCGTGCACGACAATGTTGAATGACGCTTCTCTCCCAGAATACTTCTGGGCCGAGGCTGTCAATACGGCCTGTCATGTACAAAACCGGGCGTTGATTAACAAGAGCCATCGTAAGACTCCTTATGAGCTACTAAAAGGCAAGAAACCAACCATGTCCTATCTGAGGATTTTTGGCTGCAAGTGTTATGTATTGAATAATGGGAAGTACCCTCGTACTAAGTTTGGTGAAAAATGCTTTGAAGGCATATTCATGGGCCATAGTAGCCACAGCCGAGCTTATAGAGTTTTCAACAAGAAAACCCTAGTGGTAGAGGAATCAATAAATGTTGTATTTGATGAAGGAAGCTTGCTTAACTGCAAGACTTCTAGTTGTCTTCCTGAAGTTGCAGGTGCCCGACTCGAAAAGCTACAACTAGATGATCCCGAGAAAGATGCAACTCCAAAATATGTCAAGGTCTCCACATCAACGCCGATCGGAGAAGTTGAAGATCAAAATGAGGCAAATCCTTTAGAAGAAGGAGATGCCCAAGAAATAGTCGAAGCTCCTGATGCAAGACTTCTAGAGCTCAGACACGTGAGGGATCATCCCAGAAATCAAATCATTGGAGATCCCCGAGACGGTGTCAGAACTCGCCGAGGTACTCTTAACGAGATCTTGCATCTTAGCTTTCTGTCGCAGGTGGAGCCTAAGAAGTTCGACGAAGCGAACAAAGACGCATCGTGGATTTTTGCCATGCAAGAGGAGCTGCATCAATTCGAAAGATGCGAAGTCTGGACGCTGGTTCCCAGACCGAAGATGCAAAATGTGATTGGCACCAAGTGGATCTTCAGAAACAAGTTGGATGAATATGGAGTCATCATCAAGAACAAAGCCAGACTGGTGGCTCAAGGATACAGACAGGAGGAGGGGATTGACTTTGACCAGAAGTTTGCACCAGTTGCACGGCTCGAGGCAATCCGGCTATTCCTAGCCTATGCCTCTCACAAAGTATTCACAGTCTATCAGATGGACGTGAAATCGGCTTTCTTGAATGGAGATTTGAAAGAGGAAGTATACGTTGCTCAACCTCCAGGTTTTGTCAATCCTACTTATCCTAATCATGTATATTTTCTTAATAAAGCGCTATATGGCCTAAAACAAGCTCCTCGAGCTTGTTATGAGATATTGTCTAGTTTTCTTCTTGAGAACAAGTTCTCTAGAGGAAAAATAGATAAGACATTGTTTCTCAGGGAAGTCAAAGGCAAGATTTTGCTGGTGCAAATCTATGTTGATGACATTATATTCGGCTCAACGGACAACAATCTTTGCAAAAAGTTTTCCAAACTTATGCAAGGAAAGTTTGAAATGAGCAGTATGGGAGAGCTGAAGTATTTCTTGGGATTTCAAGTGAAACAGTCTGAGGAAGGAATCTTCATTTCTCAGACGAAGTTCACAAATGAACTCCTCAAGAAATTCGGAATGGAGAATGCAACCTCTATGAGGACTCCAATGGGATCCACCATGTATCTGGATAAGGATGAGAAAGGGAAACCTTTTGATGAAACCAAATATAGAAGCATCATTGGATCTCTGCTCTTTCTTACTGCGAGTAAACTAGATATCATGTTCTCCACATGTGTTTGTGCCAGATATCAGGTGAACACTAAGGAATCTCATTATGTCGCTACAAAGCGAATTCTCAGATACCTTAAAGGTACCCCTAATCTTGGCTTATGGTACCCGAGAAGCAATGATGTCGAGCTAATAGGGTTTTTAGATGCTGATTTTGCAGGAAGTAGGGATGACAGGAAAAGCACCTCCGGGACGTGTCAATTCCTCGGAAGAAGGCTTATTTCATGGAACAGCAAGAAGCAGAATTGTATAGCAACCTCCACTACAGAGTCTGAGTACATCTCGACTGGCAGCTGTTGCGCACAACTCCTATAGATAAGAAACCAGTTAGCCGACTATGACCTCCAGTTCAAGTACCGATGTACTGTGACTCCTCCAGTGCAATTGCTATTGCCAACAATCCGGTATCGCACAGCAGAACGAAGCATATTGAAGTGCATTAGCATTTCATTCGGGAGCACGTGGAGAACAAGGACATCTCTCTCTGCTATGTTCCCACTGACAAGCAGATTGCAGACATTTTCACAAATCCCCTTGACGAGGCCAAGTTCAGTATGTTCAAAACTGAATTGGGGATGCTAAACTACGAAGAATGAAGACTACAGGAGCTCAAGGCTCATGCGACTAGGGGGAGCCTCTGCTAGGAATTTAGTGAAAGCAAAGGTACAAGAACTGAGGGAGAGCATGATGTCACATGCTTCAGTCCCCGATTTACAGAAGCAGAAAAGGGGGAGATTACCATCTCAGCTAAGGTGGCTCCAAGTTTGCTCTCAAGAAATTGGTAATGAATATCTCTCTCAACTCCATTTTAAGTTTATGATTTTCATTCCTATATGCTCTATTCACCTTAGCTTGTAGGGTTTAGGCTTCTTCAAATAGGGGGAGATTGTTGGGTATTGTATCCACAATGTACCTGATTTGAAGAAGCCCCTGTACAAGCTAAGGTAAATAGACATTGTATTTGATGAAATATTTCTAGTTGTGCTTGCAGTTATTCCATGCTAAGTACACACCAATGTCAGGGTGCAGTGGGTCAATATACACGGGTCTGTGCAACATAATCCCTCGTTGAGCAGATCAATGTGTTGGCCTACGTGTACTCTCTCTCTATTGGGGTGTACTTAATTTCAAGTACAGGGCTATGATAAAGCAAGAGCAGACAAGGAGCAAGGATGGGCCAAAGACCATCTCACGGGTTGAAAGAGGAGAATCGTCTAAGTGTAAATCGTCGAGAATCACTAAGTGATTCTCACCGATTCGTCGAGAATCACCAGTGATTCTCGACGAGTCGTCGAGAATCACTAGTTGATTCTTGCCGGGTTGGGCCGGCTGTCTCGACGCAGTCAGAAAAATCATCTAAGGCAGAATCGTCGAGAATCACCAAGTGATTCTCGCCGATTCGTCGAGAATAACTTTGCATTCTCGACGAGTCGGCGAGAATCCAAGGTGATTCCCACCGATTCTCCCCGGCCTCTATAACCTGTGCAGCAAGAATTCTCTAAGTAGAATTCGGCGAGAATCGTAAGTGATTCTCGCCGATTCGTCGAGAATCACTCACGATTCTCGCTGAATTTGACTTGGGTATTTTTCCGACTCTGTCTGGACCGGTCCACGACATCTGCGGGATTTTGAACCGGACTTTGGTCTTACTGCTGGTGGGGCCCACAACAGTCATCTCTTGACCTATTGTATAAATACTCTGGTATTTGTGTACAGTAACACACACAGACAATATACGAAACAGAGCGGCCGACTAACCCTAATCTCGCGAACTTGCTCCGCCTCCGTCGCCGCAGCCGATCACCGAAGCCGATCTCGATCTCCTCCAGATCCTCGGTGATAGAAGCCAAGTCCTGCACAGCGTCTCACGTGTCTATCCAGAGATCTTTTGTCTCTTGATTTGAGATAGGGAAATCTTTCCCCGTCCGAATCGATCGAGACGATCGATCCTTGTGTGACCGTTGGTAGACCTTGCCGACTTCGCTAAGAAGATTGGATCTCCAGTGCTTTGCTGCTGTTTTCAGTTGCCGCCGCCAACACCGAGAGCCTCGCCGCCGCTCGTCGTCGCCGCCGGTCTCGGGGAGATTCTCTCCAAGTGAGATCTAGGGTTGTGGACTCTTCGTTGACGTCAAGAACACGTCGTCGAACGAAGAGGGACACCTTAGTCTCCATACGTTGTTTGTATTTCTTACAAGCTATTTTTAATTCTTTGTAAAGGACCAATTGGTCTCTAGTTGTAGGGTTGGGTGCAACCCGTGTTGTGGGAGTGTTGACTCCTACGTGTGGAAGGGTTCCTTCCGTTAGTGCAAGGATTGGATTTCAATCCTGTTGGTGAAGTCACCGAGTCGTCCCTGGTTGGGAGATAGGTCGAAGGGGGAAAGTGGACGTACCCAAATCGGGGAACCACTATAAATTGCTTGTGTACTTTTTGTGCTGTGTTGTTTTATTTACTTGTGCAGGTAAAACTTTAATTCTGCAAATACGCTGCAAAGACACCTATCTCCCCCCTTAGGTGTAAGTAGTTGACACTAGGTGGACTTTCAACATACAATGTTATGCATCCCATACTACATAATATTGTATGTAACGAAGAAAATTAAACGTGCTAATGCGCATCCATGTGATGGTGGTTATGCATCCCATACTACATAACCGTCACGTGTTCCCTCCTATGGTGGATCTATATACAAAAAAAATATTATGCATCCCATACTACATAATATGCCCCGCATACTTCTTTTCATGCTATGAGTGTTGTGTCCATGCTTCCGTCAAGATCTACTGATGACATATCGGTGTGTGTATGCAATAGAATGCTACTACCAGGGTTTTTCTTGGGGCAAAGTTGTTCGACTGACTTGCCAAACCAACCGACCCTTTGCAAAACCTCCCTATGATACCAACTATCACATCCCGCATTTTCTCCGGAAGAACAAATATCAAAGTATGAGATAACGCGAGTCGTGATGCCACGTCAGGTAGGGGATAACTGCCGACGCTTAGGCAAACTGAAACTATTACTATAAAAACGTTCATAAGTTTAATGGTTGGAAAGCTGTTTATATTTATAAGGGCCGTATCCCTCGGCTCAGTGGTTCATTAGCCCACTTAGAAGAAAGCATAATTTACGCTGCGGAAAATACCTTGATTCAATTAGATTAACATTCTACATGAGTGCAAACGTCCATGAAGGACATCCCATGATATGCAAGGTTCTAGATTTAGTATAAGTAAGGAAATACCTTTTACGCTTGTTGTAGAGTACATTTTTTAAGTTTAAAGACATGAGGTGTATGTCATGCTATTAGTAAGGTTTAATACTCAAAATAACTAACATGCATCCTAGCATAAAACGTTCCCAAGAGACAAGTAGCAGCTCCATATTGGATAACCAAATAACATGGAAGAGTAAACAGTAGTCTGAGAAAAACAACCACCGAAGGGCGCCAACAAACTGACACAAACCCCTCGGTGTACACAAAAGTCTGAGTCAACAAAGCAACTAACAATCTCACCGAAGTGAGAGAAACACTCCTGCAAAATGATCAACTAAAACGCAGCTCCAACTAGCTGATCGGACGGCCGCAACCTGGACCTGAGGCATTCAAAGACAGAATACATCAGCACAAATGAAACAATGCAGGTGGCAAAAAGAGATAAAAGCACAAAGTTAATAAAAGATCGGCAAAAAGGGAAGAATCAACCCTCAGCAAGCAAGCTGTCATACTATGCAACAAGTCAGTAAATGAACGAAATTATAGCAATAAAGCATCAACAAAAGCTGAAGAAAAAAATGCACCAAGTGCCATAAGGAAACAACCCGCTTCGGCTCAACCTGCTGAAGCAAAGCAAGAAATGGCTAACCAGCCAACATCCATCACGAGGATAGGAGTAATAGCCCAAGGATCAACGTAGGAAAATCATTAACACTTAGTGATCCTCGTCTCGGAGGAGTGGGTGACTTCAAAGGCATTTAATTTGCTTGTAACGACCTGGCAAGCTAAGTGGCACAGCGTCGCCCGACCCACTAGCAACCCATGGAGGACCCATGGCGCTCTAGTGGTGTAGCCGGAATATACAAGACCTGTCACGGAAACCAACACCCACAGAACACCTCACAAAGACCTCGGCATCACTGCGTGCTAGCAAGGCGATACAACTGACCGTTCCATCCGCATTAACTTCTATCAACGTCTCCTGGTCACACTTTCCAAGGATTGGGGTCAACAACCCAAAACAGGCCCCCAAGGACCTCACTCAGTGAAAACAAGGAACGGCGGACCATTCCTTCGGAATTTGTCGAGTATCACCATTGATACTCGACGGATTCGTCGAGGATTGTCGACGAAGCCGAAGGGAGTCGTCGAGTATCGCCGCGATACTCGACGATTTTCCCTTAATTCGTCGAGTATCGCGACAATACTCGACGATTTTGCCTGGGATTCTCAACGATTTGGCACGACGATTCTCGCCGAATTTACCTTAGCGCTCGACGACTCTACCTTATCATTCTCGCCGATTTTAATTTAGCGCTAACGTCTCTACTGGTGATTCTCGACGATTTTGGCTAGCGATTCTCGATTACTCCAACCCGATACCCGCCAACTCTGCCTGGTGATACTCGTCGATTCTACCTAGTCAATCTTGCCGAATTTCACTTAGTAATCTTGGACAGCCAAATCACGGGTAACGAGGATACTCGACGGATTTGTCTCGTAGTGCGGGAAAGATCGCATATCCTCCCTATAGCGTAAACCTACTCAAAATAAAGGGGAGAGAACAAAGATAAAGGGAAGAACCAGAGCAAGCAAGGGAAGAAAATCAACTTGCCTCAAAACCCACGAAGAAGACGTCGCCCGTCCCGGCCGCTTCCAGATCCGGCCACAAGGAGCACCGAGCAACAATTCCTGAAACTTTTGGGGACGAAATCAAGCCAAAACCCCTAACCCTAACCTTCAAAAGTCAAGGAAACGGACAAATCTTACCTCTACCGCGAAGCCCTTGCCGAGAGCAGCCCGAAAATCCAGTCAGACGAGGAAAACGAGCCCTCCAGTTCCGCACACCGCCGACCGAAGTCCTCGCTGAGTCCGCCGCTACCCAAGTATCGCAAAAACGAAACTACCGCCGGGTTCGTGGAAGAAGAGGATGCGAACCGGCCCAAACCCTATCTATCCTATTTATACCCTAATTAAAACATAATATATTATATAATATTAATATATATAATAACACACAATCTTAATACAACGCCAAACACAAACGAACTCGGAAACGCGCGAAACTCGCGTCGTAGCCAAAAACCAATGCTACGAACGCGACGGCGAGGTCAAAATCCCAATCCGATGGGTTGAACTCAGGAAAACACCTACCAAAGCCAAAATACAAGCGGCTCCGCTGAGTCACCAAAACAGACCCGGCCCGCTAGGGAAAACTCGCCAACAGGCTAAGATACCACCCTACAGAGAACTCAAGGAGCCAAGATCATGCTCTAACCTCGGCACATGTCAAACACGTGCTAGGGTAACGCTTATGACGTCAAAACCCGGACAACTAAAGAATATCGGAAAATCAGGGGCGTTACAACTGTGGCTAACGATCAGACCGTTATTGCGTATAACCTCCAGACCACTGCTGCGGCTAACCACCAAACCGCTGTTGCGAATAGCCCCCAAACTCCTTTTGCGGCAAACCACCAGACCGCAGCTGCGGCTAACCTCCACGCCGTTGTTACAGACAACCACCAGTCCGCTGCTATGTAACACCACCAGGACGCTAATACGAATAACCACCAGGACACTACTGCGGATTCTCACCAAACCGCTGGGAAGGATACCAGATAGGCCGCTGGTCCAAATCGCCAGACCACTGACCAGACAGACCACTGCGACTAGAAATACTAACCATCTGGTCTCATGTTCCAACATATATCATCTATAAATACAATCACAAATCAATGCAAATACTCCCAAAAGGTCCTTCACATCAAATCCATGAATACCCATGTCGTATTTATTAGCCCAAACGACATCACGATAAACTCATAGTGACCATAACGTGTACCAAAAGTTGTCTTGGTAATATTTCCCTGATCCTTAACTGATAATAGTCAAACTTCAAATCCAGCTTGGAATAGACAGTTAATCCAACCAGCTGATTAAAAAAATCATCAATTCTCAGAATTAGATACTTATTCTCGGTCAACTTGTTTAGTTCTCGGTAGTCAATACATAGACGCAAGCTTCTATCCTTCTTCTTCATAAAGAGAATCGGTTCACTCCAAGGTGCCATACTTGGACCTATAAATCCTTTCTCAAGAAACTCCTATAACTGAACCTTCAGTTCCTCCATCTACTTTGGCGTTACTCGGTACGGTGAGCATGACACATGTTTCATACCTGACATCAACTCAATAGTGAATTTGATCTCACGCTAAGGTGGAATTCCAAGGAGATCTTTAGAAAACATATCTACAAACTCCGACACAATAGGAACATCGCTCAAACTGGACTTCGGCTCTACAGCCTCCAATAACATGAAGAATAACTCTGCGACCACTTGGAGAGCAGACATCCGTATCTTGCTTGATCCTTATATACCAGCAAATTTAGTCTCGCGTTCGGTGTTCTGCCCCAGTGTGACTTCCTTTAAATTGCAATCAATACAGGCGCACTGCTCCAAGACCCATTCCATGCCAAAGATCACATTGAACTTAGATATTGACACTACAGATGCTTCTAATCCAATGTCCTGACTTCCTATCCGCACCTGAACACAGTAATCTCAATCTGCATGCATCAAACATCCGTTAGGTAGCAAAATATCCAATCTATCTGTCGATATAAAAGCAGTCCCTCTGATATGCAACACGAAGTCCGCAAATAGAAAGGAATTAGATGTGCTTGTATCGAACAGTCTCTCGCCGGATATCCAGAATCATGACAAAGCCTAAGTAAAACAAGTTAAGAAATGCACAAGTTAGCAAGTATATAAAGCAATAAATATTGTATACTAAACCATACCTGTCACCACATCGCTTTGTTTAATGGCCTCCTGCTGGCCAATATTGTATACTCTGGGCTGAGCTGGAGCATAATGGGATGCAGTGAACTTCTTTGGCTTCCCCTTATACGCATAAGTCACACCCACCTTTAGAGTACCACTTCGACAGTCTCGAGCAAAATTTCCTGGCATACCACAAGTATAACAAGTGGGCGGACCTCAGCTAGTAGTCGCTCCGAAAGTAGTAGAAGAAGAAATTGGCCTAGAAGACCTCGACTTTTTGTTCCACTTGCAATACCCAGATTTTGCAGAGCTCGACACTTTGAACTCGAGCTTCTTCACACCCAATTCCTTCTTACTTTGGAATCTTTTCTGATCCTGCGCTAGAGTTCGGGTAGTATTCACCAATGTCAAAAAGCCCTGCGTCATTGGACCTGAGAGAAGTAACATCAGAACTTCTCGCAGACCTTCATAGAACTTGTTTGTCTTGTGCTCCTCGTTAGCAAACATAGAACCTGCAAACAACCCCAATATCATAAACTCATTCAAGTATCCATCAACAAGACTCTCACCCTGAGTCAACCTCTGGAACTGATTCTTCAATACAATCCTCTATGAAGATGGGAGATACCTTGCCAGAAAAATTCTCGAAAACTCCTCCATCGAGACCTCAGTCAATTCCCTTCTAGCAAACTGAGGTAGTTCAAACTTATCCCACAAGATTTTTGCCTCTCCATCCAAAAGAAAGGTAGCTACAGTCACCTTCTCCCTTTCCTTTGTCTCTATTGTCATCAAGGTTATCTTAATTCTTGAGAGCCAGTCTTTTGCCAGAGTGGTGTATCCAGTTCACTCAAACATTGGAGGATGTAAGCTCAAAAAAATCTTCAGTTGCTTATCCGTCACTCTCCTTACCGCCAAAGGCTCATCGGGAACTTGCCTCATATCCATAGGCTCAACTACACCAACCTACTCCGGGGCAACCGCGGGGGCAGGAGGTTGTACTTGCCCTCCTTGTTACACATTGATTATTGCAAACACAGCTTCATCAACCAATCGTATTATTTCAGCAGAAGGAGGAGGTGTAGGAACCTCAACTGGTACACTACTTTCCGCCAAGCACTGGGGCTAAGACTACCCCACACCGCTTCTAGTCACCTATAATCGTGAAACACACAATTAAGCGACTAAACATATTGCAAAACAACAATCACGGAAACACGCAGGTTCCGCAAACATGTGTATTTTCATTCCTAAATGGGCATTCATGGGTTCTCTCATATTGTAATGGTAATGCATATACACGTGTTCACTACCCCTTAAAAGAATTCGACCACGAATTCAAATAAAAACGAACAGCAATAGAAGTTGATACCAAATTATAACACCCTCATCAGTCACGAAGAATATAACAGAAGGTCTGACCGGGGCCCCATGCCATATTCTGACACTCAGTGGAGTTACGCATCGATCCAAAACACTCACGTATCCTAACTCAGAGTTGCATTCTAGCAGAAGTATTTTAATTACTTAAGAACCCAACACCAGGAATGTCCACTTACCAAACCATATGAATGACATATAAATATAAAAATTGTTTAGCCTTAAGGTCTTACAAACTATTTCCTTCATAAATATGTTTTACATACATCGGCACAAAGGTCGGCCACACATAAAAATAATAATAAGCACTTGGTCCTTCAAGGGCTAGCTAACATAGCAAAAAGGGCTTTAGCCCGCTACATCCCGCTCGGCTCTCTTATACCAGCACAAGGACAAACCACTAAGATGTGGCAAATAAGGCAATGGTCAGCTTTAGCTGGCCAATTTATAACGACCCCACCCCCTTCTCTGGGCGGTAAGACTCCTTCCCTGCACACAAGTAATATTTATTCCAAGCATGAACGTACAGTTTAAGCACCATTCATCACAGATGTTGGAGTGCATGGTCACACGTCCCGTGCACTCAGGTTACCTTATTAATGTACTAGATTCCCAGTCCCACTACCATCATTAGTCCAAGACTGATGGGTAAAACGACATGTTTATCCACGGAGTCTTCATAGGCATGCAAATCAATCTTCACCAATCCGGACCAACTTGTCCGGATGGCCTTCAAACAACATGCCAATTCCATAATTCGATTCTGAATTATATATACAAGTTTACTACCGGGGATATCACCGATGAACCCATTGGAAAATTCTCATTCTCCACCAATCGGTGGGGGTTTCCATGAAATCATGCCAAATAAGGACTTCACTTATCCAAGAAGGAAGATTGTTACCCTTGTTGATTGCTTAGGATCCATGAACTTGTAATTGATCCAGATGGAAGCACTTGCCTAACTTTCCCCTCCGCGAATCTAGCTTCAGCTCGTGACTCTGATCACAAGATCTCCTTCAACGGCTGAGTTCAGCATTCCAAAAGCTACTTTTAAGCTCACCTTTATTCTTCCCCCTTCTTTCTTAAGGTTCAAGAGAAAGTGAGAGAGGAAGAGTGAAAGAGAATATGAGCATCTCTTCCAACACTCCTCTGGTTAAGAAACACGAGAGCAATCCTGGCCTTATAATCCTCAGGCCAAATCAAATGAATGACCATGATCTTAGATGATAAGTCTGATTTATTGCTATCATCGGGCAGTACCTCACTATCGCGACGTGATAGCTCCAACGGTGGTTGTTTCACCAAGTCAACATCACTTTGTCGCTTAAAGACCGCGTTAACATCACTAAACATGTGGCAAGCTATTGCTAGTAGTATCGCTATCGCCTGGCGATAGCAACTCGATGCCACTTGTTATTCTCGATTCCATCAACTCGATGCCCGCTATTGTTGGCGATATCTTGCTATCGTCGGGCGATATCTCCAGTAACCAAAAAATTATTGTTTTCAAATATGGGAAACCTAGGGTGTTATATGACAACTTCATCAACTTCAGGCCTGTCTTCGGCAGACTAGGTGAAAACGTCTAGGTTCTCTAGCAGACAGGAAACCAACTGGGACTTCCCCTCTTCCGACAATTAATAATTAATGGAGAGCTTCCTCTCCTCATCCTAAGAAATCTGGCCTCCTTGAGTTGCCTGGGCAGGTTCTAAGTGAGCTCCTTCTCTCTCTTCCTCCACTAGCTCTTCAGCAGCTTTCGGGGGGGGGGGGGGGTAAATACTTTAAGAACAGCAATTGGGACCTCTGGGGGAGGAGTCTGCTCGTCCACATTGACCATCTTGACATAGCATTCCTAAACTTGCTTTGGATCACTCCTAACTCGATATTACCTCCCCTGTATGGTGAATTTAATAGCTAGATGGAAGGTGGAGACCACCGCCTGATATTCATTGAGTATAGGCCATTTGAAGATAGGGTAGTAGTTGCTGGTAGTGTCTACTATGATGAATTGCACCATCTTGGTGACTCCTCCAAGTGTCACTGATAGCGTGCTGATGATATCACCAAAATGCACTTATTTTATAATATTTTAGGAAGTTTTTCACGGTATTTTCATTAATTAGTACACACATTGTATATTTATTGCATACCTTCTTTTATTATATTTTATGTAAATGATGCTTTTCACTGGGTTATAATTTGTGTAATTGCAGACTATTAAATAAGCTTTAAAAGAGATCGATGCATGGTAAAGATTTCAGACGAAATAAATTGAGACAAATCTCGGAAGACTACGCAACCAGGCTAGAACGAGCTTAATGGATCATCACCCACTCTAAGTGTTGGCTGGAGTCATCATTAGAGGCTTAAATTTAATTCAGCATTTACATTGATGGTGAATCATTTCAGCATTAATTTAAACAGTGTTGACTTAGTCAACACCCTTGGGGTGCTGAAATGAATTCAGCTCTGATGATGGAGGCTAAATTCATTCCAACACCAAGACAGGGTGTTGACTTAGTCAACACTTTTGGGCGCTGAAATAAACTCAGCGTAAATGATTCATGCTGAAACTATTTCAGCGATTGGCACTAAGTTCATTTTAGCAATTGGAGCAGAATTTAATGGGAGCTTTGGCGTTATATGCTAATTCAATGGGGGTAGGGCGTTAGTGCGTTACATACTTATTTATGGGAGCAGAATTAATTTTTAGCATTTTTGGGTCAGAAGCGTTACATATTTTGCTGCTCAAATTTTGGAGCTGAATACATAATTTTTCTATAAATTGAGGTTTCTTAGTGAGGGAAGGATCATTCAAATTTTGAGCTAAGTGAGAGTTCACTTGCACTGTACTTGTGAGTTTTGAGAGACATTGTGTGAGAGGAAGGAGATTTGGAGGAAGCTCATGTATGCACTCCGCACAAGTTTGTAAGTCTTCTTTGTTGGATCAATAAAATTATTTGTTTGCTTAAATTTTATTCTATGATGATCTTTCAGATAATTTTTGCAACACAAATCAATGAATAGTTTCATTTTGTTTTGGGTGCAATATAATTACTTATTTAATTATATGATTATTATTATTACTCATCGCTCAATCGTATGACTTGTATTCGAAAATTTATAATATGAACTTTTGATATTTTGTGTAGCCTAATGCGCATATTGCATTCCTCCGAAAGTTTGATGTTATATAGCGTAAGATCATACAAAATATTCTTAGTAAGTTAAGAAAATTTTCGTACTCATTCGTGGCACTCTCTATCGATTTTTATCATCTAATTTTTTTTATATTGCTCGTATATATTACATGCTTAAGTGATTTTTATGTGATTAGTGGAAAGTAATATACAAAATAATTTGATAAATTATAAAAATAAATGATTTTTTGTGAATCATGACTTCAAATATTTATTCTTAATGTGATGAATAATTACTCAATAATCATGTATTAAATATTATTAATTAAAATTGAACCCGGAACATATTTTTCAAAATTATTTTTCAAAATTACTCAATAATCATGCTTAAGATCTTATTTTTTAAACAAATCAATCCAACCCTTTATTTATAGTTTGCCTGGATTAAAAAAAAAATGAACTTGTATAGGTATTACAATTGTACAACAAGCACTTGCGGTTTTTATTACTTGAAATTTATTTGCACTATATCAAGTTCAATTATAAACTATTTATGTTATTGTGTTGTTAGTTTAGTGTTTGAAATTTCTCACCAATTTCTTGGCATCCTTGCCAGAGAGTTTTTTAATTTCTCTTTAGTTCTTCGAATTATTAGATTAGAAAATAATTATTATAAAAAAGCTAATAAAACTTACAATTTTAAAATTTCCTAACTAGTTGGTGTCAAGGAAATGGTTAGGGGTGAGCCTATATCCTCTGAAAGAAATGTGGTGTTTAACGGTACATAGGGCGACAACTAACCTTACGTTTACTTTGCTAGCGAATTTGTGAAAATTAAAATTTGTAAATTTCATATTTATATTAAGCCTATTTGTTGGTGTCTAGGAAAGTTATTAGGGGTGAGCAAGTATCTCTCGAAAGAGAGATGGTGTTTAACGGTACATTGTGCGGCCACTAATCTACACTTACTTGGCTAATGAGTAGACGAGATATAAATTTGGAAAATTAACAATATATATATATATATATATATATATATATATATATATAACAAAAATAAAATAAACATTTATTGAAAATTATTTCTAAAAGGTTAAGAAAATAATTTTAGTTTTAATCACTTATCTTTATCCTTATTGTGTATGCACCTTTGGACTAGAGACTCAACAAAACGCTTAGTAAGGTCTTAATTTAAAAGTTTAATTATGGTTGAGATATATCCAAATGTTGCATTATGTTATATGTGTTATCCAATGAGAACATCATTGCCTTCAAGTATTAAATTACCTATATCCACTGCAAATAATTTTGAAATAAAACCTCACTACGTGAATATGCTTCCAAAGTATCTAGGAGCCGATAGTGAAGACGCTTATATTTTTATAAGTGAATTTGAAGAGCTATGTTCTATGATGAAATTACAAAATTTAACTGAAGATGCACTTAAGCTTCGTTTCCTTCCATTTGCGTTAAAAGATTATGCTAATAAATGGTTGCATAGTTTTCTCATTGATTCTATAAATACTTGTGATGAGTTTATTGAAGTATTTCTTAGAAATTTTATCATGGTCATAAAACTGCAAAAATTATGAATGAAATAAATCAATTTTACCAAATTCTTGGAGAAACATTTCGAAGTATTTAGATAGATTTAAAAATCTATTAACATTATGCCATCATCATGCTATATAAAAATAGTGACTATGCCAAATTGTCTATGAAGGTTTAAACTTTAACACAAAATCTATGATAGAATCTATGTGCCAAGGAAATTTTATGGATAAAAGTGAAGCTGTGGCTTGATAATTTTTTGAAAACTTAGCGAAAAAAACTAGGCTATGAGAAGAGAATTCTTATGATAGGTCTAATAAACCATTTAGTGAAAAATCAATGGCCTATAAAAATGATATGTATGTTATTGATCATACTACTGTGTGTGAGGCTAAGATTGAAGCACTTGTTCGTAGATTAGATAAATTAGACATTAAGAATAAACAAATTAACCAAATTTTTGTATGTTCTAATTGTCAAGATCCTCATACGGAGGAGAAGAGTGCCCATATTTCAAAAGTAATTTAAATTATGAACAAATAAATGCTACTTTTCAAAACCCCAAGAATGATGCATATTCTCAATATCACAATCCAGATTGGAGATATCATCAAAATTTTTCATTGAAACAAAATGGTAATTCAAATTTTCATTCACAAAATAATATTAATAACAATAATAATAACTCTAAACCATTAAGTCAAAATTTTATGGAACCACAATTTCAAAATTTTAATTTAAATTCTAATCAACAATTCCAACCTCTTGGATTTAATAACAAACTTTCTGACTTAGAGAAAAATGTAGAAGTTTTAGTGAAAACAACATCGCAAACATCTGATGCCCTAACTGAATTTATGCTGACATCTAGTCAAATAATAAGTACTAATTCATAAGCCATCGCTAGATTAGAACCACAAGTTGGGCAAATTGCGTCTCAAATTAGAGAGAGAGGGGAACTTTTCCTAGTCAACCGATCACTAATCCAAGAGATCCTAAGACAGTATACCATATAAAAGTGAGTCAAGTCAATGCTATAACTATTTTAAGATCGGGTAAAAAAGTGGATAATAAAGTAGAATAATTCAATGAGAAGCCTGAAACCACAACTCAAATAAATTCGAATAATGAAGTACATCTTGAAAAATTAATTGAAATATCATCAAATGAGAATAAGAAACAAGAAATAAAGTCTCCTTATCCACAAAGATTAAAAAGTAATAAAATATCCACGCAAATGGAAAAAATGTTAGAAGTTTTCAAACAAGTAAAAATTAATATTCCTCTTCTTGATGCAATTCAACAAGTGCCAAATTATGCAAAAATTCTTAAATATTTTTGCACCAAAAATAAGCAAACTCACGTACATAAGAAAGTATTTTTTGCCTCTAATATATCAAATGTCTTAGCAAGCATAATTCCCATATAATACAAAGACCCGGGATGTCCAACCATCTCGTGTAGTATAGGGAATAAATTTATTAATAAAGTCTTATTATACTTAGGAGCTGGGTTCAATTTGCATCCATATTATGTCTAAGAGCAACTTGATTTAGGAGAATTAAAACCTACTAAGCGTTGGATCAGGTGGCCAACCTTAGATGGGGGAGGGTGAATAAGCTTTTCAAATAAATTCAGAATTAAAAATAATTTCAGCAGAGCAGCCTATTCTGGAAGCTACTATAGGGCGGTAAGGGTACTACCGCGCGGCGGTAGGTTATAGACACAATTTTCCTTGTAGAAAATTGTTTTCGGATTTCCCATATAACCCTCAATACACTAACAACATGCAACAACGAATTCAGGATGAAATTATAACAACTTTGATTTTATTCAAAACTTTTAAGTGGTTTATAATTATAAGATTAGATCTCCATGACGCTGGAGATCGGAGGCGATGAAAATAACTCTTTTGGTTTCTATACCAACCCTCACAAAGGATCGGTTGGTTATCTCTCCCTTTCCTCTCCAGGAAGGTCTTTGAGCCGTCTCCTCACCTTCCTCCCAAGAAGGGTCTTAGAGCCCCATTAGATCTCCCCGATCTAGACGTCCTCCCTGGACAATTTCTAATAAAACCCTTCCCGGATTCTAACGACCTCCCCGGTCGATTTACCACACACACAAAATGATTAGAAAATAAAAAAAATACAAGTAGAGAAAAGGAAGTTAGCAACTATTGCTCCCTAAAAGAAGGATTCCTCCGTAGAGAGATGCGCAATCGATGCTTTTAAATGTCATTCTTCTTGCACACGATCAACTGGTGATGGTCATTGGAGACTTCACTCTTCGGAGTTCTTCAATCATGAATGAGAGGGAGATAGTTCAATTTTCCTTGTGTGGAGATGGTGGTTAGCAATAGCAGAGGCGACAACGGAACCCTAGACATGTAATTCTCCTTCTTGTCTCCTCAAGAAAAGAAATGTGTGCTTTTATAATCATTTTTAAATAAGCTACAGACGACGCTAAGCTTACCGTGAGGCGATAAGTATTTTCATACGTTTTTGTCGGCTATCCATCACCAAATTAGGAAAAAATCGTAAAATATTCTTCTGCCGCTTTTTGATAGCACGACACTGTAGCAAGCACATCGCAACAGTTTTGTTAATCCGTCTCTTCTCGGCACTACCGAGTGTTCTCGACGCTGCCTTCTCTTCTCGACGCTACCAACTCGACGATCATTAACATGGCTAATGCGGCGCGGTGATGAGGAAGTCTCATCGGGTGATGAGTTATAGAGGAGGAGCCTATCACATCTCCTGACTTGGCTTTAACAATCAACGAGGAGATGTAGGTTGTAAGACCCCTTTTTTTTCTTTTTCGAACACTGGGGTCTTAGGCCCAGAATCGCCGCTTTGTGGTGACACCATCACGCCCGGGAAGGTCGTCACTACAAAATGCTGATCCTGCCGGCCAAATCGAGCGCAGAACAGTAGCATAACTAAATATAAATCTAGTCTACCATAACCACATGTATATAAATAAATCTCCACGAAGGGAGAGTCCACAATAATAATAATCAGAGTACAAAAGGAGGGCTTGTGCTCAGTACATTTAATCCTCACTACAAGTTACTCGCGGAAGCAAAACTAAAACTAAGTGTCACCGTAACTGTCACTGAACCAAGAGCACCCAAGCTAGACTGGCCCATCTCCACCGACTCCGTACTCTGCTGGTGCTGCATCTCTGGGTACTTCTTCCTTTTTGGCCTGCAGTCGCCGCCTCGCAATCCACGTCTTCGTCTACGTCTTCAGCCTCCTGGCTGCTGAGCTGGTGGGATCCCACCCATCATGGGGCATTTGAACCATGTATGTCCCGGCTGGTGACAATGGTAACACGGTCGCGGGGTCAACTCTGTCAGAAACTGCAAAACCCGTGACCCTTCCATATAGTACACCTAAAATGTTGTGGTTCAAAAACTGTTAGTTTAAAAGACTAAGCCCTATAATCCCCTGCCCCTTCTCCCATGGCTCCTAGGTACCGAGCGGAGAGGAATAAAGGTAAGGACATGAAGGTGGAGAATAAGTCAAAAGCAGGTGACAGCGGACCTATGCTAGCAATTTCATAATAAATATGATAGAAGCAGAAAGTATGAAATGTAACCTTAACTTATGCGGAAGCGCATAAGCCAAGGGATCTTTTGCAGGGCTCCCATCGTATAAAGTGTCTCATACCACTTATACGTTGGGGTGTCGGTTATCAAACAGCAAGGAGTAGCAAGTAAGTAAAAGCATAAGAAATATAACCATTGATTTATAGGGATTACCCCTATAGACCAAGGGGTCATTTTGTAGGGTTTATCGTATAAAACGTCCCATACCATCTTATACGATAGGTGGTAATGTTTATGCTATGACACACAAATATGCTATGGAATGCATAAGCAAGTGCAACACATCCACACGACTCCATGCGCACAGACCTTTAGTTCCCCCTGTTCGGGCAGCTAGCTTCACCCCAGGAACCTCCGTGGTGGCAAACTGAGACAGTGGGTCGGGCCCCCCACTGCTAGGCGGGTAACCACACTACCAGGCCTAGCCCTTCCATATGCCCATAGAAGAACACAACCTAGAGTATCCGCGTATTAGTGCTGGCTATATCCACCAGGCTTTCTTTGGCTAAGTGTCCCACACCGCCGACTCAACGTACCGACGTCAGTGTGATCAATCATCCAATACCGATGACCTACCATTTTTATGCACATGCAATCATGACAGTTATATTTGTACAAGTTCTCATGTTACCGAGCTTCCAGCTTTCTAGGCTACCAAGCATATACCAAGTCCCCGAGCATCCCGCTCCCTGGACTTCCAAATTTATACCAAGTCCATTGACATTACTAGTAGGCCCTTAAACCACGGACCTACTCTACCCATTCCATGCCAATTATTCTTCCTAAGTGTACAAGTGTAGGTGTGAGGTGCAACTATTATTAGGGTTACTCTTGATCATTTTTTCCCTAAGATTAAAGGTTAACCTTGGACTTCCTGAGGTTTACCCGGTGAAGGACTCGCAGCGGTACTAGGAGCTATGATGGGGTGAATCCCAAAGCTCCCTTTCCAAGGCACTTATTGTAATTGATTGGTTCCCTTAACCCATTCCCTTCTCATATTACAGTGGGCTAATCCTAGGGTGACTTTGACTTTTCCTCTTCTCGGGAGGTCGATCTTCCGTCGAACCCTAACACCACTTAACACTAGTCAATCTCACACCCTACCCGTCAGATCGGGGGGGGGGGGGGTACTCCAAATTGTATTTCGAATCTCCTATAATATTTACTGGAGGTCTACCAAGACATAATTAGTCTAAATCCAGAAAATAATAATCTTCCTATTTCATCTGGCATTTAATTTATTTATTCTCAGCCTCCCAATGCCCTAGTATGAACATGAAGTGCACTAATGAGCCAACAATAAATCACCATAAAATCAGTAAAAATCCTATGTGGAATTTAAGCAGTAATTCCAAATTTTAAGAAATTTCAGAGGTATTTAGACCTACACTTCCTAATTTACCATTTTAGGCCGCTTTTACTATATTATGAATCAAGTACTGTAAATATATATCCAAAAATCACAATAAAATTAGAAAAGCTTTATTGTGATATCTAAAAATCCAGAGAAATTTACAGGATGACTATCATGGTTTGAAACACCCACTTACCAAATTTCATAAATTTATAAATAATAAATGGGCATTATTTGTATTTTTGACTACATATCACAATTAGTACGTTAAAGAATAAAGTACCAAAAATAATCAAATAAAACTTCCAGGAAAATTAAAGAATGTATAACATGCTATAAAGTGCCCTAATCCAAGATTTCATAACTTTCCAATGAACCGAAATTTCAGAATACTCAAAATAAATATCTAGGGCACAATAAGAGTTGTGAATAAAGTACAGTATAAATTGACCCAAAAATCTCAACAAAATTATAACATGGCCATTAAGATCTTAAAATTACCCTGCCCAAATTTTAATTGATTTAAAGTTCAGTTGATAGCATAATAGTTCAAATTAAGGTTGGTGATTTAAACTAGGGTTAGGATTTTAGGTGGCCTAACTGTCTCCAAATACCCTAAAATTTTGTCCAGAGAACTTTAATGGCCCTGTGGTCCTCTCCACCAAATTTCAAGTCAGTCCAAGGTCATTTGACCCCATGACCTTCACAACCCTAAAAATCCCCATTAAGGGACCTACCCTAGGGTTCTAAGGCTACCCTATCCCAAACCACCCCAAATTACATTGGAGGGTGTGCCATGCCCCAAAAAAAACTAGTGGACAAAATATCAGCCTCTGTTGAGGTTGTTTGACCACTCAAATCCCAAAAGGAATGAATTGACCTAATTAACCCCATAAGGGCCAGCCTAGGGTCGAGTTAAAACACAATCAAAACACTTTCAAAAGAGGTGGAATTTTTACCAGAGTTCTAGAATTCCCCCTAAGACCTCCCACCCAAATTTGGGGGGATTTTGAGGTGTTTAGGACACCTAATTAAATTATACATGAATTATTAAATTTTTACAAAAACTATAGAAAAATATTCTCCAAAAATTCTCATTTTTGGATAGGCCCTATGTATAGTTAGGATAGACTTGCTGCCCAAATTTCAGAATATTTGGCAAAGTATGAAAGGTGGGCACACCTTTTTTGTCTCTGCCTAGCTCTAGGTCTAGATCCCACCAAAAGAGGTGCCCTGGTCAAACTAGTTGACCAAATTGACCCAAATCAATTTTGAAATGTAGTAGACCCATAGGGCTACAGATTTTATGTTGGTCACTTCTACATAAAAAGCCTCTAAGTACCTCATTAAATAGCATAAAAGAGAGCTTGATAAATCATTATATTTATATATAAATATAATAATTTAGTATTATAGGTTACTGTTCATCTTCTCAAAAAGCTCGAACCAGCAACCTAAAATGCTCAAAACCTATAGCTTTTCTAAAGCTATTTCCCGGCCACCCAGCCATCTCCATGGCCGGCCACCACCACCACCACCTCTGTTGAGGTGAGGGCCACCGTCGGGCGGCGGCATGGCCGCCGGAAAGGCGGTTTCCGGCGAACCCGCCACCATGAAATTTCGGAAAAACCATGGAAACGCTCACCCGATCCAGCTCTTTTGAGCCCGATATCTCTCCTAATGATTTCTAAGATCTATCCATAGAATAAGAGTTAGAGGAGGACCTTATTCGAGGTTTGGAGTCGAGCCGATCGTCGGGATGTTATTTGCGCGGTGGTGGCGTTGCCGGAATCCTTCTACAATGCAGCACAAACTTCAATCCGTCGGGTCAAGGTGGGAAACTTCATCTCTGAGCCTAAGGTACCTTTTTAAAGGGAAGAAATGGGGAGTGGACGGTTATAGGCTGTCCAGCCATTATTGCCTCTTCAAGAGCAAGCTCGGCCATGGTGGAGGGGAGCTGAAACGTCTTTGTAACAGCTGGAGGAGGGCTGCAAACTCCTCCTCTCCCTGAGAGGAGTTGAATCCAGCCGTTTCAAGGGGAAGAGGGAAGGCCATGACATCAAATGCCATTGACGGCCATGAAGGTTGGGGCTCGGCCATGGCTGGAGGAGAGGAGTCGGCTGCCACGTGGCACAGCCGGTCAAACTTCATAAAATAAAACTTAACTAAGTCTTAATAAGAGAAAACAGCCCAATAATGTATTCTGGCCCACTTCCTAGACCGGCCCAGTTCAGCTGAACCAGCACCCAGCCAAAAAACGATGCCAGAAAAATTCTAAGTACAATGGCGTTGAGTGAGCTCAGCTCACTCAACGCCATCCAAGCTACGGCGTTGAGTGAGCTCAGCTCACTCAACGCCATCCAAGCTATGACGTTGAGTGAGCTCTGCTCACTCAACGCCATCCCAGATACGGTGTTGAGTGAGCTCTACTCACTCAACGCCATCAGAATGACCTCTTAAATTTTTGCGTTGAGTGAGCTGAACGCCATCCGGATAATGGCTTTGAGTGAGCTTAGCTCACTCAACGCCGTCCAGGTTATGGCATTGAGTGAGCTTAGCTCACTCAACGCCGTCCAGGTTATGGCGTTGAGTGAGCTTAGCTCACTCAACGCCGTCCAGATTATGGCGTGCATGCAGATTTTGCTTGACCCACACATTTTAACATCCATTTAAGGGATCAAATGGACTCGGAATTGTGCGACTATGAGCCTGCTAGAATTGTATTTGCAAGCCGACCGGGCCACGGTAAAAAATCCTCCCTTGTCATTTTTATGCAGAGTTTTTGCATTTTGACTGTGAAGTTTAAATCCGCCCTTATTACACCCAAGCATGACTCTAGGTCTTATCCTATATATAACTTTGTTTACACTTTCAATTGTAATCACAAAACCAAGACAGTTATCAACATTAGACACCCAACTAGTCAACTCCTCATTCGTAAGGAAACTCATAAAAGTTTTAAAATAATATCCCATATCAAAAATTTTTTCTTGTGTCAATTTTTCTTCATCCAAATAAACATTTGAATCTATTAAATAAAGTAAAGCCATGAAAAAACACATTACATATATCAAACACTATATGCAAAAACACAACATGTAAAAAGAGGTACAATTTCCTATGAGTACGGGGGTTTACTAAGTGGTTTACCCAACGGTTCAAAAACATCCACAGGGTCACAGACTAACACAGAATTTAGTGGTTTATATTCTTCCTCCATGGAGTACTTTGGATCTATAATACAAATTAAAACCAAGAAACCACTACACACACAACACATTCAAAACATGTTCATAACACATTCACAGCATGTTCACCACACATTAAACACATGTTCAACACAATTTAACCACACATTCTTGACACTTTCATACATTCACAACACATTCACACAACCACAACCCAATCAAAACAAATTCACACCACATTGTTCATATTCACAACTCACTCAACACATTGACAACAATAAACACATTGACACTTATAACCCCAAGATTTTCATGTGGAGGATTAGAAATCAAGGAATCGCCTACACATGAAGAGGGTCGGTGAATTAGGGCTTCAAATCCAGCATTCCAAAGAGATTACAAGAGGAAAGGAGGCTTCGTGAGTGTCAAATACCTGAAGATAGTCAGACTATCACACGAAAGATAGTAGCCTCGAAGGGATTAGGCTCCAGTTGGTCGGTGAGCTGTGTCCAGCGGTTGTTTGCTCTCGAAGGGAGGAAAATCTGGCGGCCGGCGGCGATTGTCAATGCTCGAGTGACAAAAATGCGGTGTGAACGAAAGGATGCGTGAGGGATAGAGTGAAGTAGGGTTTCGAGAGAAGAATGTTCGGTCGGTTGGGATAGAGTTTTCTTTGGGCTGCCATTAGATCTTTTGTATAAAAAACAATATATTTTTAATTTTGGTCGTCGGCCAATAGCCAAAAATGGCCTTCAAATACCATCAGTAAGATTATCTTATCATAATTACTAAGAATAAAATACTTGTTCTAACTAAGTTCACTCATATATTTATATTTCTAGTTATATTATTTAATATGAGCTTTAATTATATCAAATATTACACTAACTGACTAACTTAATAAATACATTATAATGAAATTAGAATGATGTATTTGATATAATATTTATTTTTTTTAAATATAAATAATAGGAAATGCTAAAATAAGAAATATATGATTATTTCTAACAAGATGGTGCAATATACAACTATACAAAAAAAATCTAAGCACAATTTTATATAAAAATAAAATAAGAAGTCCAAATCAATAATGGGGCTTTGAATATTACTTGCATGGATTGGAATAAGGACTGTGAACTTAAATAATTATTGTTGCTAACTTCTCTAGATTAGAATTCAAAATGCATGCGGACAAGATAGCCTTCAAATATGATGAAATAAGACAAAACTAGGGCGATGTTATAGTCAAATTATAATTGGCCATTAAAGCTAAAACAAAGAAATAATATATTATCATGATATGATTATGAACAAGTAAAATTTGAGCTAAAAATTGAACTGAACGCTCAAATAGTGCGCTCAAATCTACAAATGGAATCAGTGAATTCTAGTCATATTTACCTTACCTAAAGAACTTAGAATTAAGTATTGTACATTGATCAACTTGAGATCAAGATAATATAATGTTCTTAAATGAAGCTCTCCCTACTATGTCTTAAAATGCAACATTTTGAAAATCAGATCGGGGAACGAATCGGCGGAGAAAAAGATCCTAGATTGAACCGGTCCAACCGGTTTAACGAAGTTCAAACTATATATATCTTATCTTATATATATATATATATATATATATATATATATATATATATATATATATATATATATATATATATATATATATATAAGAGAATATATGTATTTGGAGACACACCATAGAATGAATATTGGTCAATGGATAATGAGAGAGAACATGGGGGGATTTGAAGAGAGAGAGAAGAGGGAGAGGGAGAGAGAGGGGGCGGGAGAGAGAAGGAGAGAGAGAGAGGGTGGAGTGGTAAAAAGAGAGAGGGAGAGAGGAGTAATAAATTAATTTTATAGATTAAAATTTGCAAAATTTTATAAAATAAAAATAGGAATAATAATTCATATTTTTTCGCGGTCATTTTAAGTACTCATATGTATATGTTTTGAAAAAAATAAGATTTTGGGTGCGTGAGCACCCCGCCTATAGGCGGGCACAGCCCGCAACGATGCATCGAGCACGGACGAAGCATGTGCGCAGGCGGGCAAAGACCGCCTGGATGCAGCCGAAGGTCGCCCGAGAGCTTCGAGCATGGGCGTAGCCCGTGCGAAGAAGCTTGTATATATATATATATATATATATATATATATATATATATATATATTTCTTATATATATAAAGGAATATAAATATTTGGAGGCACACCATATATTGAATATTGGCCCTTGGATCATGAGAGAGAGCATGAGAGGGGGGAGATTTGAGAGAAAGAGAGAGTGAAGGGAGAGGGAGAGAGGGGGTGGAGAGAGGAGAGAGAGATAGAGGGTGGAGTGATAGAGAGAGGGAGAGATTAATTCATTTTTATAGAATAAAATTTGCAAAATTGTATAAAATAAAAATAGGAATAGTACTTTATATTTTTTTGCGGTCATTTTAAGTGCTCATATGTATATGTTTTGAAAAAAAATATTTTGGGTGAATGCACAACTCGCTCATAGGCGGGTGCAGCCTGCAGCGACGCATCTTCGCACGGGCTACACCCGTGCTCGATGCTCTCGGGCGGCCTTCGACCGCATCAAGGCGGGCTTCGCCTGTGCTTGATGCTCCAGGCGGGCTTCGACCACATAGAAGAGGGCTTCGCCCGCTTTGACGCCATCCACCAGCTCAACGTCACACCCGCCGCTCACGGCCCCCAAAGTGTTGGCACTGAGTGGCGGGCGCGACGAGCGGTCGGGTGCGACGCCGAGCTGGTGGATTGCGTCGAAGCAGACGAAACCCGCTTCTATGCGGCTAAAGGCCGCCCGGAGCATCAAGCACGGGCAAAGCACGCCTAGATGTAGTCGAGGGCCGCCCAAGAGCATCGAGCACAGCGTCGGTATCCTTATATACGCATTTTTTCTATGAGTCGTTGGATTTAATCCAATGACTGCTAAGAAAAACACGGCCTGCATTACATGGGGTAGCCAGCTGTTGCGGGCTCGCCGGCCACCGGCCGCACTGGGCCCGTCGACGTCCGCGCCGACGGGCGCAGGGCGGCTGACGAGCACTCAACTTGGGTACGAGTCCCATGTCAAAAGCGGGAGAAACCATGTCAAAAGCGGGAGAAACCCGTGCGGAAGCAGGAGAAGCCCGCTTGGTTATAACAATCTTGTTTATATAAAAAAATTGATGGTAAGAATTGAGCCGTCAACATCTAGAGATTACTTTAAAAAAACTCTTCCAACATTGCTTGAATGTCATTAAAATTTATATATATATATTTTTATATATTGGTTTATAATGTATCTGTCATGATAAACTTAATTTCTATTACTTAAAGATTGTATTTTTAAATTTCAGTGTGGGCGGTCGCGTACGTTCAGCCTTATGTGAGTCCGCCCATGTATACATGTATATATGTATATAAATATATATATGTATATATGTATATACATGTATATATGTATATATATACATGTATATATGTATATGTAAAAAGCTAACTATGTATATATATATATATATGTATATATGTATATACAAATATATATGTATATATGTATATATATGTATATATGTATATGAAAGTGAAGGGATAGATACTACTCTAGAGGGGGGTGAATAGAGTTATCAAATTTTGCACTAGACAAAACTTAATAGTCTACCCAACTCCCTTGGAGTGAAATGCGGAATGAAAAGATTATAGATAAGGAGATAACCCTAAAGCCTAACACAAGTGTTGTGCACAAACTAAAGCTAACTATAATTACAGTTAAGACTTGGAAATCCTAATCAGCAACTAGCAAACCTAGTTATATCTAATCACAGGCACAATGCAAGTAATTAAATTAAGCAAGCCAGACGACACAAGGAATTTATAGTGGTTCCCCAAACAACTTGGGTACGTCCACTCTTCTACCAACAAGGTAGGAATCCACTACAGGTTTTTGATCAGGTGCCCTGCCACCACAAGATCTGCTTCAGGTAGATCTAGAAACCCTTTAGACTTTTGATCAGGTGTCTAAAAACCAACAACAGGTTTTTGATCAGGTGCCCTGCCACCAAGGGATACTTTTGAAGGGAGTAATAACCCTGTACAGGAGGGGGAAAGAAGGTTAAAAAGTCTTCTCTATTTTACAATAGATTAGAGAAGCACAAAGACTTGCACTGAGCTAGAAAGCTCAAAAGAATCAAGGCTCCCCCTGGCTCAAAGAATGTCCAGGTGAAGTCTTGCTTCAGTGCAGAAAACACTTCAGAAAGTTCTGAAGGAAAAAATACAAGAAGATATAAAATATAAAATAGAAATCTTCTAGCAGCTATCTTCTTCTTCTTCTTCTTCAAAAGAACTCTGAGTCTGAACTTCCTAGAAGCAGGAGAACTCAGGTTGAAGAAGAGCAGAAGAGCTTAACACTTCTCAGTTGAATGAAGATTGCTGAGAGCAGTTAAACTTGGTCTTGATGAAAGCTTGAATGCTAATTGAATAACTCTTAGAATAACTGGTTAGCTAGCTGAAATCCTTCTCCAAAGGATTCCTTTTATAGCAGCAACAAGCAACGGCTCTTTTCAATTTGAACTGTTTGTCTTCTTCTGAAACTTGAAACCTGGGCTGCAAATATCACAAAGAAACAAACTCTGCAGCAAAATATTCTATAAAAGGGATAAACCTTTTTCAAAGAAGCTGCAGGAAGCAATATTATAATAAAGGTACTAAATAAAATCACATCAGAGACAAACTCTTTATAGCAGAAGGAAGACTTTTCAGTCTAACGGCTATAAAGGACTGACAGCAGATAAAGTAAAATACACTGTCAACTAATAAGACAAACAACTTTATCTGAAAAGATTTGACTCAGGCAAAAGGGATGGAGCAGATATTGCCTGGAAATATTATCATAAAAAAACTGAAATAAAATGCTAGATAATATATTAATTAATTAAATAGAATAAATAAATACAAAATAAAAAGGCAAACAGAAAATGTCGAACGACCCTCGGAGATCGTCGACCGAAGAACGGAGATCGTCGAACTATCGGACAGATAGTCGAACGATCCAGATAGTCGAACTATCAAAGGAGATAGTCGAACTATCACAATAGATAGTCGAACTATCAGAAGATAGTCGAACTATCAGATAGTCGACCTATCAACAGATAGTCGAACTATCAAAGCAAAAACCGATAGTCGACCTATCAACAGATAGTCGAACTATCAAAAGAGAAACAGATAGTCGATCTATCAACAGATAGTCGAACAATCACAGAACAACGGATAGTCGAACTATCAGGACAGATAGTCGAGCTATCAGATAGTCGACCTATCAACAGATAGTCAAACTATCAACGCAGAACAGATAGTCGAACTATCAACAGATAGTCGAACTATCAAAGAACGACAGATAGTCGAACTATCAACAGATAGTCGAGCTATCAGATAGTTGAACTATCAAAGCAGATAGTCGAACTACCAAGGGAAAATAGATAGTCGACCTATCAACAGATAGTCGAACTATCAGAAGAAAGCAGATAGTCGACCTATCAACATATAGTCGAGCTATCAAACAACGCAGATAGTCGACCTATCAAACAGATAGTCGAGCTATCAGATAGTTGAGCTATCCAAGCAGATAGTCGAACTATCAAACCAACAGATAGTCGACCTATGAACAGATAGTCGAACTATCACAGCACACAGATAGTCGAACTATCAACAGATAGTCGAACTATCCACGCAGACAGAACGCCGAGCAACTGATAGACGATCGTCGAACAGTTAGTCGATGATAGTCGAGCGGCGTTCGACCATAGTCGAATGAACAAACTACTTAACCAAATTCTTATCTGGATAAGCTGGGAACTCTACAGCTAGACAACTAACCTTGACCATAGATAATTCATGGGTCAAGAGACTAAGAAGACAAGACTAAACTAAAATCAAACTAGGGTACCAACAGTATATATATGTATATATGTATATATATACATGTATGTATATATGTATATATGTATATATGTATATACATATATATACATATTTATATATATACATATATATACATATATATGTATATATGTATATATGTATATATGTATATACATATATATGTATATACATATATATGTATATACATATATATGTATATATGTATATATGTATATACATATATATGTATATATGTATGTATATATGTATATATATATGTATTGTTGTGGTTTGCTCAATGCCCTCGGTAGAGCGGTTTTGGATCGGTCCGTCTTAGTCCCGGGCGATCGAGTACGCACACAGTCAAAGTAGAAAAAGAGAAATTGTACACACACAACTTTAGCGTGGAAAACCCCGGAAAAAGGAAAAAACCACGTGGCCGGGTCAGAGCCAGCCAAGATCCACTATTTGCCTCTGGTACAGTGCTCTTGTAAAGAGAATTCAAGGGCGACAGGCCGCACCTCGTTACAAATACTGGGGGGTTGAGAGAGCTCTCCTTGGGTGACAAGCCACCGCTTAGGAGTTCGTGCATTTGTCATGCGTCTTTCTTGAGTGCTTGCTCTTCAGGCTTGCGCTCCGCATAGTGCCTGCACTATGCGCCTCGGACAGAGGAGGGCTGCCTTAGGCGGCACTTCACTCTTTCTTCTTTGGGTGGCGCTTAGAGAAGAACATGCCAAGTTAGTGAGTGAAAGAGGAGGAGAGGAGGAGCGTAGACAGTGAAGCTCTAGGGAGAAGCAAAAATGAAGAGAGAGAGAGAGAAGGAGAGAATGAATGAGGGATCCCCTGAAATGAACTATCAAGGGTGCTTATAAGGGGTTTCCGAGGTGGTTAGGGTGGTTACGGTGGTTAATCGAAGATCGGAGGGCTGTGACCGCTTGTGGTGATCGGAGGGCCGTAATGGCCTACCACGATCGGACGGTGGAGAGAAAGCCGACACATGATGGTGGTCGGAGGAGGCGCGCTGGCCTGCGGCAGCCCGAGGGAGGGGGCAGCCGGCCACGAGGAGGCGGCCGACAA
Organism: Platanthera zijinensis; assembly: GCA_039513925.1. Lineage (NCBI taxonomy): Eukaryota > Viridiplantae > Streptophyta > Magnoliopsida > Asparagales > Orchidaceae > Platanthera > Platanthera zijinensis. The sequence goes on along the minus strand of CM077095.1, from coordinate 69,018,025 downwards.
CGGGCGGCCGACCGCGAGGAGGCCGGTCGTGGCTGCCGACCGCAAGGGGGCGGCCGGCTGAGGCCGTCGACCACACGGAGGGGGCCGGCTGAGGCCGCCAACTGCAAGGGGGCGGCCGACCTCGGGTGGCCGGCCGCGACCGTCGGCCGTACGGAGGTTGCCGGCCGCGGGCGGCCGGCCAAGGCCGCCAGCCACAAAGGGAGGAGGCCGGCCGCGGGAAGCCGGCCGCGGCCGCCAGCCGCAAGGGGGGTGGCGACCGGCCATGGGTGGCCGGCCGCCAACCGCAGGCTGCCCGTAAAGGCGGCAGCGGTTGCGATTTGTCGCGCGGTGGTTACGCGATCCGGTGTGCAGGAGTTACGATCCGGTGTGCGGGAGTTACGATCCGGTGTGCATGAGTTACGATCCGTGTGTGTGGGAGTTATGATCTGGTGCGCGGGAGTTATGATCCAGTGTGCGGGAGTTATGATCCGGTGTGCAGGAGTAATGATCCGGTGTGTGGGTGCGCGCGAGGCTGAACCCACGCGTGGGGGCGCGCGGGGCTGAACCCACGCGCGGGTGCGTGCGGGGCTGAACCCGTGTGCGGGGGGCGCATGGGGCTGAACCCGTACGCGGGGGAGCGCGAGGCTGAACCTACGCTCAGGGTGCGCGCGGTGTGGTCGCTTGCTCGCGCGGGATGATTCCGCGCGTGCTTCACGCATGTACGTGGTTAGAGTGCGTGGGCGCAATGTGTGCTCAGACCTGCTTTTTTGACCTTACTTTTCTATTTTTTTCAGGTTTCCAAGTGGTGCATGCAGAGCCGTCCTATGCGGCTACGCTCGTGTCTCTCCCTCGAGCACATAGATATTTAGAGAAGGCGCTTCAACCTGCCCCCCAATTTGGAGGTGCGGATCCCTAGTCCTGAAGAGCGGGTGCAAAACCCTCCGCGAGGCTAGATGACCCTTTGTGAGTCGTCTTTTCGGTGTGGCTTTCACCTTCCGACTTGCGAGGAAGTTTCCTAGATTCTCAAGTTCTGCAGCGTTCCTATGTTGAAATTTTACCCCTCTTGGGATGACGCGGATCATGGGGTTGATCGCATTTTTTCGCGAGCAAAAATCCAGGTTTTCCTTGGATACTTTCAAGGATTGGTGTGAGGTGCGTACCGATGGTGGGGGCCGCGTGGATGTCTTCAGCAACAAGCGGTGGCTGGAGTTCGAAATCCGGGCAGATCCTCGCCATGGGAATACCTTGTTTTGATATATCAGGAACCGATATGGATTGCCAGAGGTGTGGAATGAGCTTCCGGACCATTGCTAATAAAGTGCACAAGACGTGGAATGTCGTAGCGAACAAAAAGGAGTTCTAATGGCGCTAAATGATAGTGCAAAGTCATGAAATGAAGCCTAGATGAGTCCAGAATTCGGTATGAAATGGGGACTCATCACACCCCCAGACTTAACCATTTGCACGTCTCGGGCAAATAATCATCTCGTGAACTCCAAAATAGCTAGCTGACGAAGTAACTTTAATTTAAAGTAGAACGAGGAATTGAAAACTCAAGTGTATAGAAAATATAATAGATGAAATTTTTAATGATACTATGAAATTTATAACTTTCGACAAACGTAAATAGATATTATCACTACTCAAAAATTGAATGCCGGAGAATCGCTCGGTCATGTGTAGGAAGAAAATAGGCAAGTCGCTTGGCTAAGCATTGCCAAAGATCGGGGCTCGTGATCACCTCCAAAGGAATCCACCAATGTCGGGGACCATATGCTTGCCCGTTCGCACTCTCTCCATGGCACTAGTTTGACTCTAGCGTGAGTACGTAGGACTTCGGGTAATAATGGGGCTTGGGTTACGGTGAGGAAAATAAGGATAAACAAGATGGGTAATGCATCAAACCCAAATGAGCTAACGTACAAAAAATAGTAACCGCTAACCACTAAATAAACGCAGGTGCACCACACCCCCATACTTACTTTTACAAATGGGTGTGTGCACCGCCTACTCCAAATAATAATCCCATCTCAAAAAGATTGTTCATTTAAACTTTTTCTTATTTATTTTCTTTTCCTCTCTTTTTTTTTCTTTTCTTTTTATAGATTTTTCTTTTAAGCTTTCACATTTTTATTTTACAAAATCAGCACATTTTTCTTTTGGGCACATCCACATATAACAAAAACGAATCACCACATCACAACCCAACGTAAAATGTAAACTACTAATGCTCGAATTGGGCGTGCGACTAGGATCGGCTATGAGGCTTTGGCGAATATAGTTGAGCTGAATCAAAAGGAAGGGTAGGCACAAAGGGGCTAGCGAGGGCGACGTTAGGAAAGGGTACAAAGCTCAACCGGGCCAACATGATGGCCTACATCACTCTCACGCTAGACTAACCATACACCAATGCTTCGAAAGTAACTTGGGGCAAGTTCTTAGCCACCGAGAGAAATGATCCGTCCTCCCGACTCGAGCAATACAAAGCTAGAGACACCTACACACATTTCTACGCTACCGATAGATTGCTCCGGATTCACAATTTTGAGTAGGACAAACATGATTTACGAGTGCAGAAAAAATAGAAATTTACAAGCATAAAGAAAAATTAAACCTATACAATTTCTACACTACGTGAGTACTCGATTAGGAGCACTGCACGAGTTTCGAACTACTCTAAATTAAAATCCAAAGTCAGCACCACCATTTTAAAATTGACACAAAATGACAACATTGACTCGAGCCGCGCGCGTGGTTAAGTGCGCGCTCGTGTGGGTGGCAAGGTGTGTGAAGCAGGATTCTACAATAATGAAGCATAAAATAAAACTACTAGCATGCTATCAATGTGCTCGGGGAGTGCATAAGCGGCTCTTCCCCCCAGACTCTAATGAAAACATAGGCAGAAATGAAAATAGACATCTAAAATAAAAAGACGGCTGAGGAGAAAGGGTACCTATGCTCCAAAGAATGAGCATACCAGAAGGCGGAGGTTGCTGCATCGCACAAAAGTATGCTGGACCTGCGAATTAGGTTGAACAAAAGAAAAGACAAATAATAGAAAATATAATAGAAGAGCAAAGTAAAAAGCACAAAAAAGAGGGACCAAAAAGGTTCAAGCTTGGGTTGTCTCCCGAATAGCCCTTTTGTTTACCGTCCTTAAGGTGGACCAAATACCTGTATTAGCAGTTTATATATTGTTCTTGCAGTTTATAAGATAAATAAAAAAAATAACAAAAAATACAGAACACTCATGAGACACAGAATCAGAAGATAAAAATACAGAGGAAAAATAGCTCAAACATAGTAGTTCCAACAAAAATAGAAGACCCACTGCGAAAATTGGTGATCAAGGCATCACGGTATAACTTTGCAAGGGGTCAGCGAGCTGCAAGCTTTGAGGTTCGCCAATGATAGCACCACCATCATACAATTTTAGCTGGTGCCCGTTGACTTTAAAATTGTCTCCGCTCTTCCTGGTTATTTCAATTGCTCCAAAAGGGGAGACTCCGATCACTGTGAAGGGGCCGCTCCACCGCGATTTTAACATTCTTGGAAACAAACGGAGGCGGGAGTTGTACATCAAGACTTGGTCTCCCGGCTGGAATTCTTTTGGGATGATGTGACAGTCGTGCCATTTTTTTGTTTTTTCTTTGTAAATCTACGCGTTCTCGTAAGCAAAATGTCGGAGCTCCTCCAGCTATTTCAGTTGAGAGCGGTGCTTGCCTACTGCAGCCTCAATGTCCATGTTTAGCAATTTGGTTGCCCATAATGCTTTGTGTTCTAACTCAACCGGCAAGTGTCAAGCTTTTCCATAGACAAGTTGAAAGGGAGTCATACCGATAGGGGTTTTGAAGGCGGTTTGGTATGCCCATAAGGCATCATCAACCTTCATGGCCCACTCTTTCCTGTTGGAATTAATAGATTTTTCAATGATTCTTTTGAGCTCCCTATTTGAGACTTCTACCCGCCCACACGTTTGAGGATGGTAGGCAAGAGAGATTTTGTGGTGAACTCCAAACATCTTCATGAGTTGCAAGAAAGATTTGTTGTAGAAATGGCTCCCTCCGTCGCTGATGATGGTACGCGGAGCACCAAATCTAGAAAAAATATATCTTGTGTAAGAAAGTCAAAACCGTGCGGGCGTCATTTGCGACAACAACTTCGGCCTTAACCCACTTGGAGAAATAGTCAACCGCGACAATAATATAGAGTTTGTCGTGCGACATGGGGAAGGGTCTCATGAAATCGATCCCCCAAACGTCAAATGGCTCGCAGACGAGCATGTTGTTGAGAGGCATTTCGTCCCTTTTTGAAATATTTCCTGTCCTCTGACATTCATTGCATTTGGCAACGTACGTCTGGGCGTCTCTAAAAAGGGTTGGCAAAAATAGGCCACATTGTAATACCTTGCGTGCCGTTCTGGTGGCGCCAAAATGCCCGCCGGCCTCCCGGTCATGACAGTGATTTAAAACAGATTGGAATTCAATCTCGGGTATGCAGCGCCTAATGACTCCGTCATTGCACGAACAGAAAAGTAACGGGTCTTCCCAGAAATAATATTTTGCATCAGATAGAAGTTTCCGCTTTTGCTGCGATGATAGGCTAGGAGAGACAGATTTGCAAGCGAGGTAGTTGGCCATGTCTGCGTACCACGGGATTATAGGAGGGAGTGAAGTGATGGAGAATAATCGTTCATCCGGGAAACAATCAGCTATCTCATTGTGCTCGCAATTTGATGTAGCTCCTTCAATATCGCTCTCCAATCTTGATAGGTGATCAGCTATGACATTCTCCACTCCTTTCTTATCGCGGATCTCGATGGCATATTCTTGCAGCAGAATCCAACGGATTAGCCGGGGCTTGGCATCTTTTTTCTTGAATAAATACCTGAGTGCAGCATGGTCAGTGTAAACAATGACCTTGGATAACACTAAGTACGAATGGAATTTTTCAAAAGCAAAGATGACCGCCAACAACTCCTTTTCTATAGTGGTATAATTCATTTGGGCATCGTTGAGAGTTCGACTCGCATACGAGATGGTATAAAATATTTTGTCTCTCCTTTGACCAAGCACCGCACCAACTGCAACATTGCTTGCGTCGCACATGACTTCAAAGGGTAAAGTCCAATCTGGTGCCACCAAAATTGGAGGGGAGATGAGTCGGTCCTTGAGAGTCGTAAAGGCTTGCATGTAATCTTTATCGAAGTCAAACAGAGCATCCTTAGCAAGCAGATTTGTGAGGGGTTTGGATATTGATGAAAAATTGCTGATGAATCTTCGATAAAAGCCAGCGTGTCCCAGGAAGCTGCGGATACCCTTGACAGTAGATGGAGGAGGAAGATTTTTGATGATACTGACTTTGTCTTGGTCGACTTCGAGCCCCCGACGAGAGACCTTGTAGCCCAAGACGATGCCCTCGCGAACCATGAAGTGGCATTTTTCCCAATTCAGGATGAGGTTGGTATCATCACACCGCTTCCGGGCCTTGGCTAGATTCGCTAAGCAGGAGTCAAAGCTGTTCCCGAAAAGGGAGAAATCGTCCATGAATACCTCAAGAAAATCTCCAATCATATCACCAAAAATGGCGATCACACATCGTTGGAAGGTTGCGGGGGCGTTGCACAATCCGAATGGCATTCGTCTGAATGCAAAGGTGCCTGATGGGCAAGTGAATGTCGTCTTGTCTTGATCGTCAGGGTCGACTGCTATTTGATTGTATCCCGAATATCCGTCAAGGAAACAATAATATTCTTGACCGGAAAACTTTTCTAGCATCTGATCTATGAAGGGAAGCGGGAAGTGATCTTTGCGCATAGCCTCATTCAGTTTTCAGTAATCAATGCAAACTCTCCACCCGGTGACCGTGTGGGTAGGTAGTAGTTCATTTTCACCATTAGCCATCACAGTAATCCCGCCCTTTTTGGGAACCACTTGAACTGGGCTAACCCATTTATTGTCACTGATTGGGTAAATTATACCAGCGGCTAGCAATTTTATAACTTCAGCCTGAACTACCTCATGCATCTTGGGGCTCAGTCTCCTTTGAGGTTGTGCCGACGGTATGTATTGATCTTCAAGAAGGATTTTGTGCATGCAAAACGTCGGGCTTAGAAGAATCCCAACTCCTAGCTCTTGGAAGATGGAGAGTGGCATCAGATTTATCGAAGCTCCCAAATCACAAAGTGCGTGGCCAAATCTGTGGAGGTCAATTCTGCAGGGGATGGTGAAGCTGCCAGGATCTCTGCGTTTGGTTGGAGGATATCTAGTGAGGAGAGTGGAACACTCTTCAGTGAGGTTAACCATCTTCAGTCCTTCCAAGGATTTACGCCTCGAGATGAGGTTCTTTAGGAACTTGGAATATCCTGGGATCTGAGTGATTGCTTCAGTCAAAGGTATGCTAACTTGAACTCCTTTCATGATCTCAAGGAACTTTTGAAATTGCCTTTCGGTCTTTTCATTCTTTAGTCGATGGGGAAATGGCGGCCTCACGGTGTCCTTCACAGTTGGCGGTACTGTCATGGGTTCTTGCTCGATCGGCGAAGACGGAGGTTCAATTATCGAATCAAAAATGGGTACACAAGAAGATTGTGAAGGAGGATCAGGAGGCAAGGCTCTCTCGTGGCTTTTTCCACTTCTCAGTCTCATTGAATGTACCGTTTCCTGCTTCAGATCGACTGAACTTAGCAACACTTCCGTAAGAATTTTGAAGGCTGTTTGTAGACATTGAATGGTGGTAGCTTGTTCATTGAACATTTCCATCATTCTGCATACAAACACGAAAAATTGCTCGGTCATAGACATAGGAGGATTTATGGCTTCATCAAGGACCACCGATTTTATCTCCACGGAAAGATTGGGGTAAAGCGAAGTGTTCCAATGCCTACTAGTTTGGGCAATGTTGTCAATAATCTCCAAAGCATCTTCGCTGGATTTGTTAAACAGAGTTCCGCCGGCTGCGACATCAAGTAGTGGCCGGAATCTTTCTAAAATACATAAGTAAAAAAGTTTGGATCAGGAGAATGTCTGACACTTCCACTCTGCAACATTCCCTCCTAAAAGACTGAAAACGTTCCCAAGTAGTGAACAAGGTTTCTTCCGCTCTTTGGGAGAAGGTGATGAGCTCCTTGTAATTGTCTCTGGTTAGAATTCGCTGCCTGAATTTTGTCAAAAAGTTTCCTTCGAGTTGCTTCCAAGAATAAGGTATTCCCTTTCGTATATCATGATACCATTTTTTTACGTCGTCCTTCAAAGAAAAGTTGAAGAGACGAATCTTCAGCTGCTCGCATTTGGCAGTGTTTGACGAACATGTGTTGTAAATTTCCAAAAACTTTTGAACGTGGAAGAAGGCATTAGTGTTTCCATCTCCATTAAATTGACAGTTTTTGATGATATATTCGATCAAGTCAGGCGAGATCTCGAAACTGTCATTACCCATTTCCACTCGATTGGTGAGGTTGGATTGATAGGTTTGCTGCTGAATAGAAGGCATTGAGAGAGGGCTGACCCTGCATTCACTGCGGCAACTACACAAAGAAACAGCGGTCAAAAACACTGACTCTTACAACAATACTTTCAAATGTCATGGTCGTTCTACAGTTGCATTCCCCGACAACGACGCCAAAATATTGATGCGTGTAAATACGGCAAGCGCACCGGTCGCATAAGTAATAAAGTTTTGGGAATGAATCCCCAAGTGTCGGTCTCTTGAGGAATGCAATTAGCGTAGAACAACGAATGATCCGAAATTATCGTTATGAGAGTTAATTAAATAAAGGAAAAATAAAGGGCTTTGAAGGCTGTTTTGCAAACAAATAAACTAAAGCGAAATATGCGGCTCACAATCACCGCTTCACAAGGTGAGATGGATGTAATGGCCGCGATGCCGTACTTCGGTAAGGCGAATGGACGGTGAGCCAGTGAGTGAGGTGTTTAGTGCGGAGTGCAATCGAATGGAACGAAGGAACGGAGTGAAGTGAGATGGGGCAAGGCTCATCAAATCACAAATCTCACGAGCAAGATTAAACAACAATAATCTAATTAAAATAACTAGAAATCGAAGTTCATTACAAGCTTAAGTCATTTCATACAACAAGAGAGATGGAGAAAGACTAAACCAAGAAAGTGAAGATCCACCGCGGTTGTTGGCCGGAGGTGCGGGTTGTCAATCCGCTTCCACGTGCAGTCCGAGGAGGCTTCCGGTACCGACGAGCTGTCACCTCGAGGGCCTTTAAGTCCGTTCTCTAGGTTGTCTTCATCATCTTCTTCGGTGGAAAGCTCAGAGAAGAGGTCTTTAATAGCCGGGAGGATCACCGGAGGATGCGGAACACTTTAGATTCGCCGGAAAATGACCTCTCGATGGTAGGGATGAAGGTGGAGATGGATGGAACTCCTGGGATGCAGAACGGCGAAGTGGCGGAAAAGATCGATCCAGGGTCCGTACCCTAATTCGCGGAACAGGCCGATTTATAGAAGAAGAGTTAAATAGCGCGCACGACCACTGGCGCACGATTAATGGTCGTGCGCGAACAAAGTTAGCGCCCGTGCGGCAACAACCTGTAGAACCTGCACCAGGAAATCAAAGCTCGCGCACGATCAGCAGCGCACTATCAGTGATCATGCGAAATGGCGAGACAGAACTTTTCAAAAGAGGGCATGACTGCGCACGACCGGTAACGCACGAGTAGTGATCGTGCGCGGTATAGCTGGTGACCGTGCGATATGGTGGGGCAGAACTTTCACAAGAGAAGCCAGACTGCGCACAACCGAAGATCGTGCGCCAAAGAGGTCGATGGTCGTGCGTGGGTAAAAACGCACGACCATTGACTCCTTTTCCAAAAAATGGTGAAAGCCCTATCCCGGACGCCCACACGATCCCCGAACCTGCAGGAAAACTGGACGGGTTGTCGATCATGGCAGTCACAGATATTAATAAAATGCATAGCACGAGGGAAATACACACACACACACAGAAATAGGCTAATAAAGTGCACAAGACGTGGAATGTCGTAGCGAACCAAAAGGAGTGCTAATGGCGCTAAATGGTAGTGCAAAGTCATGAAATGAAGCCTAGATGAGTCCAGAATTCGGTATGAAATGGGGACTCATCAGGAGGCGATGAACCATGCGGTACATATGATCTCAACTTTTGAGTAGTGGCTTTTGAGGAAAGCTCTTCTGACTTGTCCCGTTTCTTTTGCAGATGTAGACTCAGGCGAATATTGCGCTTATGTGGAATGACCCCTACGTGAGCTTGAAGGGCGGCTATATGGTCCTTCAGGGTGAGCTCGGGGAGGCGAAGAGTTCCCTTTCGGATCTGAAGGGGCAACGAGAGCACGATATTTCACGACTTAGGCAGATCGGGTCCGACCTACGGTGCGAGCTGGAGGATGCTAGAGCTGCGCACAGGTCTGATAAGATGGCAGCAGAGGAGACTTTGCGTCTTCTAGATGAATCTCGGGCAGAGCTGGAGTTATCCAGGGCGGAGGTGATGCGCCTTTCCTCCACAGAGAGGGAGGTTGAGTTGAAGGCGGCTGGTCTAGCAGAGTACCGGGACTCTGTGGATTACATGCGGTACCGGTGTCTGATCTCGGAGGAGGTTCGCGAGGAGGTGTGGACTCAGGAGGTGGAGCCATAGATGGAGGACTTGCAGGAAGTCGCTTTCTTCCAGGGGATGATGAAGAACCTTCGGATGGTGTCCCGGAAGAGGGGATGCGACGTTGCTGGCCTCGGTCTTGAGGATTTGTCAGAGGAGGAGGGCTCCGATGCTGAGGCGGGCGAGGCCGCTGAGTGACAGCAATATCTCTTTGATGCTCATTATTGATTTGTATGTACTTCTTTGTATTTGTGGGCTTGTCTCCGTCGATTCGTACCTTTGTACGTTATCGATTTGTACCTTTGTACTTCTTTGGCTTGTTGATATGTTTGTATAGTGGTCGTCATTGCCTTTGCTTCTGACTGTTGTGGCCAATTGTTGTCTTAGCCAAGCACCAACTGCGAGGGGCAGGCCCTGAGCAGGGGAAGAGTATTTGCTCTTGATAGGAGTGAAGATTTATGTAAGCTCCAGCCTATTGTCGGCGGGAGGCCATGTTCGTTCGAACCCCTGCGAGTTGCGGGGAACCCGGTGGCATTAGAGGGGCGTGGCCCCGTAGACCCTGACGACATCGCAACTTACTACGAGGCGAAGGGCGTCCCCTTGTGCCAGGGTAGAGAAGCTGAGACAATCGCGCTGCGGGCTGCGCATAACTGAGTAGGCTGGCTCCCAATGACATCGCGACCTACTTCGTAGGAGAAGGGCGAGCCTTACCACCATGAGAGCGAGGTCAAAGCCGCCGCGTTACAGTCTGCAGGAGACTCAATGTTTGGTCCCTTTGGCGACACCGCAACCTGTTATTAGGCCGAGGATATCACGCTGTTGACAGCGCACAACTGGGGGAGCTGGTCCCTGGCAATGTCGCAAACCACTGGGCGGACGAAGGGTGCACCCCTGAACCGCGATAGAGAGAGTGAAGCCATCGCGCCACAGTATGGCTGTGGTTGGTTAGATGTGGATTCAGCGGGGCCGAAACCCGATTTTGTTGCGATTGTAGCTTAGTTAGGCACCAGGCGCGAGGGGGGCAGGCCCTGCAAGGTGAAGATTCATAATCCTCGGACTATTTTCGGCAGGAGGACATGGTCAATTCCAACCCCCGCGAGCAGCCGATGGAACCTTAGGTTTTAATTACACCGATCGTGGGGGCTTTTCCAGGATTGCGGGGTGTCGAGCATCGGATGTAAGTAAAGAGTCATAATCCTCGGCCTCTTATCGGCAGGAGGACATGGTCGATTCGAACCCCCGCGAGCAGCTGATGGACCCTAGTATTTGCTGAGGCGTGGCCTCGAAGACCCGGACGACGTTGCAACCTACTATGCATCGAAGGACGGGTCTTTGTGCTGGTGGAGTGAGGTCGAGGCTATCGCGCTGTGGGCTTCGCACAACTGAGGGAGCTGGTCCCTGACAATATTGGGACCCGCTCATTAGGAGAAGAGTGAGCATTTATTCCATAGGAGAAAGGTCGAGGCCACCGTGCTACAGTCTGCGTAGAACTTGGTATCCCCAGGAGACATCACAACCTGTTGCTAGGCCGAGGCTGTCGCGCTACGGGCCACGGTCAACCGGGGGTGCTCATTCCTGACGACGTCGCAATCTACTGGACGGGTGAATGGCGAACCTTTGAATCGCGGCCGGGAGATCGAGACAATCGTGCTAAGGTTGCTCACAGGACCCCAGGGGATGGATTCCAAATCGATCCTGCAAGTTTTAGGAGTTAGTGACGTCGCAATCACAGCATATAAATGTAAAGAGATGAGTTGTTTTGTTTTTTCTTTTGTCTGGTCGTGCCATTGCACGATGATGGATTCCGAACCGCCGAGCGGATCGCATGTCGATGGATCCCGGACCGCCTTGAGGAACAGACGATCCTGGCCTTAGGGGGGTCTGAGGGATGAGATGTCCTTCCGACGCATTTGCTGCATGGCAAGAGTTAGTATGAAAGCAGAAAGTGCAGTAAGCAGGATAGTTTTTGCACGAGGGTTTTCCTCGCGACTTTATTGTTATTCTTAGGCATTTTGATAGAACGAAATGTTTTTTGGAGGCGCGTTCGCCTCGGTTCTGGCCCTTCTCCAGAGCGGCCTTCTAGATGCGGTAGATGCTGGTTCCTGAGATGGCCTCCGGCTGTGCTTGGTGCAGATAGCATGAGCGCGTCATGTCATGGATGCCCCTGACGATTCCAACTCAAGCAAGCGTGATAAAATTCAACGCGAGGTGCGGGATTGACAAAACTGCCTTGAAAGTGTTATGGAGGGGGCGACCAAAGATCGTGTTGTAGGGCGATTCTGTATCGACAGCCAAAAACTGTATGTCGTGCGTAACCTGCCTTGGAAATTCTTCTAGTGTCACCGGAAGGGTGAGGGTGCCTGCTACGAACACACATTCCCCATTGAAGCCGTAGATGAGGCCTGATGTTGGACGAAGATTCTGTCTTTTGATTCCCATACTGGTTACCGCAGTCATGAATATAACATTTACCGAGCTGCCGTTGTCCACCAGAATTCGCTTCATACGGAAGCTGGGGTTGGCAATTTCTGCCATAATAACTAGCGGGTCCTAGTGCGGTGTGCGGAGTCCCTGAAGGTCCTCCTCGCCGAAGCTAATGGTAGGAATGATTCCAGCCATCTTGTCTTCCTGGGGAGCGGCGATGGAGTTGATCGTGGGAAAGGGAAAGCTGGAGATGACTTCCACAATCCCGATGACCTGCCCGCCCCTTTGTGCCTCTTGACGCGCAGGTGGCAGTTCTCTCTGCTTAGGAGGGCCTCCGTGCTGCTCTCGCACATATCCTTGCAGAAAGTGCCTGAGTATTCCCTGCTAAACAAGACGCTCTATCTCATCTTTCAACTTCACCAACTTTTAAGTAGTGTGCCCGATTCCTCGATGGAAGTCGCAGTACTTTGATGGATCAGCCCTTGGATTGGGTGGGAGCGCCCTTGGTCTCTGGAGCGCCGGATCATCCTGAATGATATATAGGACGTTAGCAAGAGTGGTGATGAGAGGGGTGTAAGTCCGGGGAGGCCCGTAATCCTGGCCTCTCCGGGGTTCCTGATTGCGATGCTCGATGCGATAGTTCTCGTCGCGCCACTCTGCTCGTCTTCTGGAGGGCTGCTCCTGCTGCTTCTGCCTTTTTTGGCCTCCTTCAAACTGTCAACGGTGGGACTCAATGGCCTCGTCTGCGGCTATCTGAACTTCCACTCGGTGTACCAGATCTGCATTACATGGGACAGTATCCCACATTAGAGCGGAGTAGAATCTGCCTGGTCAGAGTCCCTAGAGGAAGACCCCTCGAAGGAGTTCTGGGTCTACCCTAGGGATCTGTCTCGCTTCCGCAGTAAATTGGCGTAAAAACTCTTTTAAGGTCTCGGTTTCACTCTACCGGATGTCGGAGAGGTGGGATGGATCCTTTGCGATCCTGCGGTTGGCCATGAACTGATCGAGGAATTGCTGGCTCAGCTGGGGAAAGTTTCTGATAGACCCCTCTCAGAGGGAATGGAACTAAGTGCGGGCCTACCCTTTAAGGGTGGTAGGGAAGACCTGACAAAGTAGTTGATCGGGTGCGTTGCAGAGGTGGAGGATCGTGTAGAAGTGGTTGATGTGCTCCCAAGGATTATCCACTCTATCCTACGTCTCGACATGGGGGATCTTGAATCCTTGAGGGACGGGATATGCCAGTACTTCAAGAGCCAAAGGTGATTCCCCCGAGCGGGGCGCCGCGTTGCCATCACTCGCCGGCCGACAGGTCCAAACTCTTCTTCGAACATTTCGTAGAGTGCTTCCCAAGTCATTCCTGCACTTGACTCTGCAGGGACCAGTTGCTGCTGATTGCTGAGGAGAGTGGCGATTCCCGCCGCCCTGATGTGGCGAACGGGATTCTCGACGCTGTCGTGCCTTAACGACTCAGATTCTTCTTCTACGGTACTCTAGCCTTCTGCTGGTGGTACTGGTAGATTTTCCTGAGTTGGGGTCCATGCGGGCACGTGGGGGCCTATGAGTTGTCTCAAGAGGGAGAGTATCTCAAACCGGATGTCTCGTGGGGGCGCCGCGTTCTCGGGCGGCGCCTCCACAGGCGCTGCGATGCCCTCTTGCTGTGGTGCGTTCGCTAGAGACTGTGACGCGGCTTGATCCTCCTGCTCATGTCGGATCGACCCCCTAGTCATTCGGGTGCTCTTTCCGGTCATTCAGTCACACTCTGACAAACTTCCGAGTCTTCTCTCGCTTGCTTGGAATGCTTCCCACAGACGGAGCCAAACTGTTGCGGTTTGCTCAATGCCCTTTGTAGACCGATTTCGGATCAGTCCATCTTAGCCCCGGGCAATCGAGTATGCACACAGTCAAAGTAGAAAAAGTGAGATTGTACACACACAACTTTTGTGTGGAAAACCCCAGAAAGGGGAAAAAACTATGTGGTCGGGTCTGTGCCAGCCAAGATCTACTATTTGTCTCTGTTATAGTGCTCTTGTAAAGAGAATGCCTGGGCGACAGGCCGCGCCTCATTACAAATACTGGGGGGTTGAGAGATCTCTCCTTGGGTGACAGGCCACCGCTTAGGAGTTCGTGCACTTTGTCGTGCGTCTTTCTTTAGTTCTTGCTCTTCAGGCTTATGCTCCGCAGAGTGCCTGCACTTTGCGCCTTGGACTGAGGAGGGCTGCCTTAGTCGACACTTCACTCTTTCTTCTTTGGGCGTGCTTAGAGAAGAACCTGCCAAGTTAGTGAGTGAAAGATGAGGAGAGTAGGAGCGTAGAGAGAGAAGCTCTGTGGAGAAGCAGAAATGAAGAGAGAGAGAGCGAAAGAGATAATGAATGAGGGATCCCCTGAAATGAACTATCATGGTGCGTATATAGGGTTTCCGAGGTGGTTACGGTGGTTATTCGCAGATCGGAGGGTTGTGATAGCTTGTGGTGATCGGAAGGCCGTAATGGCCTGCCACGATCGGACGGTGGAGAGAAAGCCGGCCCACGATGGTGGTCGGAGGATGCGCGTTGGCCAGCGGTCGCCCGAGGGAGGGCGGCTGGCCACGAGGAGGCGACCGGCCACGGGAGGCCGGCCGCGAGGAGGCCGGCCACCGGCGGCCGACTGCGAGGAGGCCGGCCGCACGGAGGGGGCCGGCCGGGGCCGCCGACCACGAGGGGTCGGCCGGCCTCGGGTGGCCGGCCGCGGCCCCCGGCCGTACGGGGGCGGCCGGCCCCGGGCGGCCAGCAAAGGCCGCCGACCACAAAGGGAGGTGGCTGGCTGTTGGGTATTGCATCCACAATGTACCTGATTTGAAGAAGCCCCTGTGCAAGCCAAGGTAAATAGACAATGTATTTGATGAAATATTTCCAGTTGTACTTGCAGATATTCCATGCTAAGTACACACCAATGTCAGGGTGCAGTGGGTCAATATACACGGGTCTGTGCAACGTAATCCCTCGTTGAGCAGATCAGTGTGTTGGCCTACGTGTACTCTCTCTATTGGGGTGTACTTAATTTCAAGTACAGGGCTATGGTAAAGCAAGAGCAGACAAGGAGCAAGGATGGGCCAAAGACCAGCTCAAGGAAAGAAAGAGGAGAAATCACTCAAGTAAAAATCGACGAGAATCACTAAGTGATTCTCGCCGATTCGGCGAGAATCACTAGTGATTCTCGCCGAGTCGTCGAGAATCACTAGCTGATTCTCGCCGGTTGGAGCCGGCAGTTTCGACACCGCCAGAAATTTTTCTAAGGCAGAATCGTCGAGAATCACTAAGTGATTCTCGCCGATTCGTCGAGAATGACTTTGCATTCTCGACGAATCGGCAAGAATCAAGTGTGATTCCCGCCGATTCTCCTCGGCTTCTGTATCTGTGCAGTCAGATTTCGGCTAAGTAGAAGTCGGCGAGAATCATAAGTGATTCTCGCCGATTCGGCGAGAATCACCTATGATTCTCGCCGAATTTGACTTGGCAATTTTTCTGAAAGTTCTGGACCGGTCCAAGTTACCTGCAGCTGTTTGAACCGGACTTTGGTCCTTACTTTGGTGGGACCCGCAACGGTCATCTTATTGACCTAAGGTATATATACACTGTATTTGTGAACAGTAAAGAACACGGATACACGATATTTCAAAAAGAACGAGCGGCCGACGACAAAACCCTAATCTCGCGATTTTGCTCCGCCAGTCATCTCCGCCGCTCGTACGGTTGTCGCCGCTGCTGATCTCAGATTCTTCCTGATCTCCCGGTGACAGAAGCTTAGGCTAGCATAGCGTCTCACGCGTCGAACCTGAGATCCCTTGTCTCTTGATTTGTTGATCGGGAAAATCCTTCCCCTTCCAAATCGATTGAGACGATCGATCCTAGTGTGACCGTTGGAAGACCTTGCTTCCTTTGCTACGAAGTTTGAATCAAGTTGGCACTGCTGCTGCTCTCCTTCGCCACTGCTGATTTCGAGAACCTTGCCGCCGCCTCAAGCCGCCGCCGGGTTCGGGAAAGATTCACTCCAAGTGAGATCTAGGGCTGTGCACTCTTCGTTGACTTCAAGAGCACGTCGTCAAACGAAGAGAGTCACCTTCTCTCCAAACATTGTTTGTATCTCTTACAAGCTAGATTTTAATTTCCTTGTAACGGACCGTTTGGTCCCTAGTTGTAGGGTTGGGTGCAACCCGGATTGTGGGAGTGTTGACTCCTACGTGTGGAAGGGTTCCTTCCGTTAGTGCAAGGATTGGATTTCAATCCTGTTGGTGAAGTGACCGAGTCGTCCTGTGTTGGGAGATAGGTCGAAGGGGGAAAGTGGACGTACCCAAATCGGGGAACCACTATATATTGTCTGTGTTCCTTGTGTGCTTGGTTGTTTTGTTTTCATATGCAGGTAAAACTTTAATTCTGCAATTACGCTGTAGAGTCACCTAATCCCCCCCCCCCCCATAGGTGAAGATAATTGACACTAGGTGAACTTTCAAGTGGTATTAGAGGGAGGTTGCTCATCAAAAAGGTTCACACCTTGAGTAGAATCCTGCCCCCAGTGTCAAGAAGCAGACAGATATCCTCCATGGACGGACTCAAGCACTCCGGCAAAATCCCAGTATGCACCAGACTGAACTTTCCTATCTGGAAGGAAAGAATCAGATTCTACATGGAAGCGGTCGACCCTCGGCTCTTCATGATAGTGGAGGAGGGACCTTACATTCCCACTAAGGCCTCCACCATTGATCCTACCAGGAAAGTACCCAAGCAACTTTCGGAAATGGACAAGGACGAAATGGTGCTGTTCGGACTCGACAAGAAAGCTCAGAACATCCTGGTAAGCGCAGTTGACGACTCTATGATGCAGAACTTCAGCAATTGCAGGACAGCCAAGGATCTCTGGAGCTGTCTGATTGTCTTAATGGAGGGCACAGATGAAGTGAGGGATGATCGGAGATCCCTCCTCAATCAGAAATATGAGGCCTTCAGACAAGGGCCAAAGGAGGAGATCGGAGTCACCTTCGAAAACTTCCTCAAGATCGTCAATGCACTCAAAGGATATGGAAGAGTGTTCACTAACGGTGAACTCAATGATAAATTCCTTAGGTCCCTCACTAAGGAATGGGACACAAAGATCTGTGCCATCCGCGAGTTTGGCAGACTTGCGGAAACCGACCCTCAGATTCTGTTCGGGAAGCTCATGTCCTATGAGCTTCAGTTGAACACAAGGAAGGCTGAAGAGGAAGCAGAGAAAGCCGCGGCCAAGGAAAAGACGGTGGCCCTAAAAGCCATTCACTCCAGAAAGGGTAAGGGTGTCTCTTCCTCCCGGGCATGGAAGAGGGATGAAGAGGAAGACTCTGAGCCAAGCTCCTCCGGATCAGAGTTATCTGAGGAAGATTTATCCCTTATCACAAGGGAATTCAAGAAGTTCCTCAAGCTGAGGAATCAGAGAAAGAGAACCGGCTCCTCCTCAAGGGATCAGAAGAAGAACTATTCCTCTGATAGGTATGTTTCCAAACCGAACAAACACCGCTCTTCTGACATTATATGCTTTGGTTGCAACAAGCCAGGACACGTCGTGGCCGACTGCCATCAAGGCAAGAGAGAAAAGGGAAATGGAGAGGAGCACAGGTCCTCAAGAGACAAGAAGAAGGAGAGGAGTTACATCGTAAAGAAGCCAAAGACGCTGAGTGAATCTGACACGTCAGACACCAGCGATGATGAGGAAGCCTACTTTGGGCTAATGGGTCGCTCTGACTCAGAAGGAGATTGCCCCCCATTTACTGGGAAGGTAAAAGCTCACACCCCTCTCTCCGACTCTGACTCTGATCCTGAGTCTCAAGATGATGATGCTGAGGATTGCCCCTCTGCCCTTGATGCTGAGCTCCTAGAGAAGTATGAGCTTCTGCTCAACACATTCCTGAAATGTCGAAAGAAACTGAAGGCGGAGAAAAAGGAAGTCAAATTCCTTAAAGGTGAGAGTGTCTCCCTGAGGGAAGAGATCACCAGTTTGATCTCCCTCCGACAGGAGCACTTGGACCTGACTTCAAAGCATTCAGAGTCTCTTAAGCTCCTTGATCTTAAGCAGGAGGAAGTCGACAAGTTGGAAGAACTACTTGTGGCAGAAAGGAAGATCGTCAAGAGCTTCTCTATGCCAAAAACTGTTCTTCCATTAGTTGACACCTTCTCTGCTCAAGCCAAAGGGGAAGGCCTGGGGCACGTAGGGGTATCTAGCTCCTCGTCTAGGAGAAACAGGAACAGAAGAAAGAATAAGGCTGCCAAGAAAGCCTCTGCTGATGAGAAAGGAAAGGCCCCACTCAGTCCTGTTGAGTTCAGAAAGCCTAGCTTTCCCTGTAACCAACATGACTTTGAGTCAACATATGGGCATCACTTCAGGCCCTCGGTTGCAAAGCCGAAGAGCCGATATGATGGGTGGACCTTTCCCCGTAACTTCAGTGAGAGTGTCTTCAAGGCACCATATGAGGAAATCCACTTGGGAAATTATGGTCAATTCTCTAGCGGCCATAATAAGAAGCTGGCACCTAAGGCCAAACATGTTACACTGAAAAGCCAAGAGGTGAAGAAGTCATGTGACTGTGGTCATCATGTTGCCTCCACCTCCAGGTCTTCGGCCCCAGTTGAACCCCACGTTTCAAGGGTAAAGCAGGCGCCCAAGAGGAAGTATAACAGGTTTGACTGCTGGTACTGTGGCAAAATTGGTCACTTTGCCGTGGATTGTTGGTTTAATCCAAGGTATAACGAGACTCCTTATGTTAGCGATGCGAGGCCGACCACTCGTAGAGTTAACCAATCGAGGGGGAGTATGCTAACAAGGAATCTAGGACCCAAGTTTGATTGGGTTCCTAAGGCAAATTAATTCTGTTTTGCAGGGATGTCCAAAGGCCAACAAAACTCCTATTTGGTACTTGGATAGTGGATGCTCCCGTCATATGACTAGGACAAGAAGCCTGCTGCGGGAGTACACCCCAGTCGAGAATGGACCCAAAGTCATCTTTGGGGGGATCTGATCGGGGAGTCACCAGAGGTTATGGTATGATTTCCAACGGTACACTTTATATCTCTGACGTAGCTTATGTTGAAGGGTTAAATCATAACCTGATCAGCGTAAGCCAGTTATGTGATAAAGGGTATGACGTTAAGTTCTGCAAGGATAAATGCCTGATAATATCATGTGACTCTTCGGAGACCGTATTAACAGGCATTAGGAGCAGAAATATCTTCTGTTTAGACTTTCTTAGTTTAGACTCTTCTACCCCTGTATGCCTAGTAGCCAAAGGCAGTGCATCTCTTTGCGAGCAATGGCACAAGAGATTGGCACACATTAATTACAAGACAATTAGTATGCTATTTTCAAAAGACTTAGTAAGGGATGCTCCCATTATTAAGTGCATCAAAGATAGCCCATGTCCTGCATGTCAAATGGGCAAGCAGACTCGGGCTACCTTTAAGAGCATCCCAGACAAAGATTCCTCCAGATGTCTGTACCTTCTGCATATGGACCTGTTTGGTCCTATGCAAGTTCATAGCTTAGGAGGGAAGTCGTATACGCTAGTGATTGTAGATGATCACTCTCAGTTTACGTGGGTGTTCTTCTTAAAACGCAAGTCGGATACGTTTGACATCTTCACTAATTTTGTCAAGCAGATACAGAACGAACTTAACTGCTCGGTGGTCAAAATCAGAAGTGACCACGGAACAGAGTTTGAGTCTGGGGCTATGACAGAGTTCTGTGAAGAACTTGGTATCTTTCATGAATTCTCCTCCCCTCGCACTCCTCAACAGAACGGAGTGGCGGAGAGGAGAAATAGAACACTCATTGAGGCAAGCACGACAATGTTGAATGACGCTTCTCTCCCAGAATACTTCTGGGCCGAGTCTGTCAATACGGCTTGTCATGTACAAAACCGGGCATTGATTAACAAAAGCCATCGTAAGACTCCCTATGAGCTACTGAAAGGCAAGAAACCAACCATGTCCTACCTAAGGATCTTTGGCTGCAAATGCTATGTACTGAATAATGGGAAGTACCCGCGTACTAAGTTCGGTGAAAAATGCTTCGAAGGCATATTTATGGGTTATAGTAGCCGCAGTCGGGCTTATAGAGTTTTCAACAAGAAAACCCTAGTGGTAGAGGAGTCAATCAATGTTGTATTTGATGAAGGAAGTTTGCTTAATTGCAAGACTTCTAGTCTTCTTCCTGAAGATGTAGGTGACAGACTTGAAGGGTTGCAACTGGATGAGCACGTGAAAGATGCACCTCCAACATACGTCAAGGTATCCACTGCTACACCGATCGGAGACGTTGAAAATCAAAATGGAGCAAATCCTTTAGAAGAAGGAGATGCCCAAGAAGTAGTCGAAGCTCCTGACGCCAGACTTCTACAGCTCTGACACGTGAGGGATCATCCTAGAGATCAGATCATCGGAGATCCTCGTGACGGGGTCAGAACTTGACGAGGTACTATTAACGAGATTCTGCATCTTAGCTTCCTGTCACAGGTTGAGCCAAAGAAGTTCGACGAGGCCAACAAAGACGCTGCATGGATTTTGGCCATGCAAGATGAATTGCATCAGTTCGAAAGATGCAACGTTTGGACGCTTGTGCCCAGACCTCAAAAGCAGAATGTGATTGGCACCAAGTGGATCTTCAGGAACAAACTGGATGAACATGGTGTCATCATAAAGAACAAGGCCAGGCTAGTGGCTCAAGGTTACCGTCAGGAGGAGGGGATTGACTTTGACCAGACGTTTGCACCAGTTGCACGGCTCGAAGCTATCCGGCTATTCCTAGCTTATGCCTCCCACAAAGGATTCACAGTTTATCAGATGGACGTGAAATCAGCTTTCTTGAATGGAGATTTGAAAGAGGAAGTATACGTCGCTCAACCTCCAGGTTTTGTCAATCCTACTTATCCTAGTCATGTATATTTTCTTAATAAAGCACTATATGGCTTAAAACAAGCTCCTCGAGCTTGGTATGAGACATTGTCTAGTTTTCTTCTTGAGAACAAATTCTCTAGAGGAAAAATAGACAAGACATTGTTTCTCAGGGAAGTCAAAGGCAAGATTTTGCTGGTGCAAATCTATGTTGACGACATTATATTTGGCTCAACGGACAACAATCTTTGCAAAAAGTTTTCCAAACTTATGCAAGGAAAGTTTGAAATGAGCAGTATGGGGGAGCTGAAGTACTTCTTGGGACTTCAAGTGAAACAGTCTGAGGATGGAATCTTCATCTCTCAGACGAAGTTCACAAATGAACTCCTCAAGAAATTCGGAATGGAGAATGCAACCTCTATGAGGACTCCAATGGGATCCACTATGTCTCTGGATAAAGATGAGAAAGGTAAACCTTTCGATGAAACCAAATACAGAAGCATCATTGGATCCCTGCTCTACCTTACTGCCAGTAGACCAGATATCATGTTCTCCACATGTGTTTGTGCCAGATATCAGGTGAACACTAAGGAATCTCATTATGTCGCTGCAAAGCGAATTCTTAGATACCTTAAAGGTACTCCCAATCTTGGCTTGTGGTACCCGAGAAACAATGATGTCGAGCTAATAGGTTTTTCAGATGCTGATTTTGCAGGGAGCAGGGATGACAGGAAAAGCACTTCCGGGACGTGCCAATTCCTCGGAAGAAGGTTTATCTCCTGGAACAGCAAGAAGCAAAATTGTGTTGCAACCTCCACAGCAGAGTCTGAGTACATCTCGGCAGGGAGCTGTTGCGCACAACTTCTATGGATAAGGAACCAGTTAGCAGACTATGATCTTCAGTTCAAGGAAGTACCCATGTACTGCGACTCCTCAAGTGCAATTGCCATCGCAAACAATCCAGTATCGCATAGCAGAACGAAGCATATTGAAGTGCGCTACCACTTCATTCGGGAGCACGTGGAGAACAAGGACATCTCTCTCTGCTATGTCCCCACGGACAAGCAGATTGCAGATATTTTCACAAAGCCCTTAGACGAGGCCAAGTTCAGTCTCTTCAAAACTGAATTGGGGATGCTCAACTATGAAGAATAAAGACTCCAGACGCTCCTGGCTCATGCCTCTAGAGGGAGCATCTGCCAGCATTTCAAGTGACAACATAAGTGCACGAACTGAGGGGGAGCATGGTATTCGATGCACCAGACCCAATTTTGTAGAAGCCGAAAAGGGGGAGATTACCCTCTCGGCTAAGGCTAAGGTAGCTCAATGCTCTAGTTTGCTCTCAAGTAACGGGTAATGCTTATCCCTATCACCTCATCTTTAAGTTTCGGTTTTTCATTCCTATATGCTCTATTCACCTTAGCTTGTAGGGTTTAGGCTTCTTCAAATAGGGGGAGATTGTTGGGTATTGCATCCACAATGTACCTGATTTGAAGAAGCCCCTGTGCAAGCCAAGGTAAATAGACAATGTATTTGATGAAATATTTCCAGTTGTACTTGCAGATATTCCATGCTAAGTACACACCAATGTCAGGGTGCAGTGGGTCAATATACACGGGTCTGTGCAACGTAATCCCTCGTTGAGCAGATCAGTGTGTTGGCCTACGTGTACTCTCTCTATTGGGGTGTACTTAATTTCAAGTACAGGGCTATGGTAAAGCAAGAGCAGACAAGGAGCAAGGATGGGCCAAAGACCAGCTCAAGGAAAGAAAGAGGAGAAATCACTCAAGTAAAAATCGGCGAGAATCACTAGTGATTCTCGTCGAGTCGTCGAGAATCACTAGCTGATTCTCGCCGGTTGGAGCCGGCAGTTTCGACACCGCCAGAAATTTTTCTAAGGCAGAATCGTCGAGAATCACTAAGTGATTCTCGCCGATTCGTCGAGAATGACTTTGCATTCTCGACGAATCGGCAAGAATCAAGTGTGATTCCCGCCGATTCTCCCCGGCTTCTGTATCTGTGTAGTCAGATTTCAGCTAAGTAGAAGTCGGCGAGAATCATAAGTGATTCTCGCCGATTCGGCGAGAATCACCTATGATTCTCGCCGAATTTGACTTGGCAATTTTTCTGAAAGTTCTGGACCGGTCCAAGTTACCTGCAGCTGTTTGAACCGGACTTTGGTCCTTACTTTGGTGGGACCCGCAACGGTCATCTTCTTGACCTAAGGTATATATACACTGTATTTGTGAACAGTAAAGAACACGGATACACGGTATTTCAAAAAGAACGAGCGGCCGACGACAAAACCCTAATCTCGCGATTTTGCTCCGCCGGTCATCTCCGCCGCTCGTACGGTTGTCGCCGCTGCTGATCTTAGATTCTTCCTGATCTCCCGGTGACAGAAGCTTAGGCTAGCATAGCGTCTCACGCGTCGAACCTGAGATCCCTTGTCTCTTGATTTGTTGATCGGGAAAATCCTTCCCCTTCCAAATCGATTGAGACGATCGATCCTAGTGTGACCGTTGGAAGACCTTGCTTCCTTTGCTACGAAGTTTGAATCAAGTTGGCACTGCTGCTGCTCTCCGTTGCCACTGCTGATTTCGAGAACCTTGACGCCGCCTCAAGCCGCCGCCGGGTTCGGGAAAGATTCACTCCAAGTGAGATCTAGGGCTGTGCACTCTTCTTTGACTTCAAGAGCACGTCGTCAAACGAAGAGAGTCACCTTCTCTCCAAACGTTGTTTGTATCTCTTACAAGCTAGATTTTAATTTCCTTGTAACGGACCGTTTGGTCCCTAGTTGTAGGGTTGGGTGCAACCCGGATTGTGGGAGTGTTGACTCCTACATGTGGAAGGGTTCCTTCCGTTAGTGCAAGGATTGGATTTCAATCCTGTTGGTGAAGTGACCGAGTCGTCCCGTGTTGGGAGATAGGTCGAAGGGGGAAAGTGGACGTACCCAAATCGGGGAACCACTATATATTGTCTGTGTTCCTTGTGTGCTTGGTTGTTTTGTTTTTTTATG
Source organism: Platanthera zijinensis (assembly GCA_039513925.1). Lineage (NCBI taxonomy): Eukaryota > Viridiplantae > Streptophyta > Magnoliopsida > Asparagales > Orchidaceae > Platanthera > Platanthera zijinensis. Next base: position 68,994,121 of record CM077095.1, on the reverse strand, counting down.
CAGGTAAAACTTTAATTCCGCAATTACGCTGTAGAGTCACCTAATCCCCCCCCATAGGTGAAGATAGTTGACACTAGGTGAACTTTCACTGGCCGCGGGAGGCCGGCCGTGGCCGCCAGCCGCAAGGGGGGTGGCGACCGGCCATGGGTGGCCGGCCGCCGGCCGCCCATAAAGGCGGCGGCGATTGCGATTTTTCGCTCGGTGGTTACGCGATCCGGTGTGCGGGAGTTACGATCCGGTGTGCGGGAGTTATGATCTGGTGCGCGGGAGTTATGATCCGGTGTGCGGGAGTTATGATCCGATTCGCGGGAGTTATCATCCGGTGTGTGGGCGTTATGATAAATCTCCATAAATTAGGGGGTACCTATCATGTATATATGTATATACGTATGTATATATGTATATACATATGTATATATGTATATATATGTATATAAATATACTGTATATACATATATATGTAAATATGTATATATGTATATATATATGTATATATATATATATATATATATATATATATATATATATGTGTGTATATATGGGGGTTACTCTAGTGCAGGCGTACGGGAAAGGGTCATGGAAGGTTCAAATCCAAAAGTGATCGACATAAAAGTTGTTTATCTCGGCGATACGAATAACGTTAAGGTTAATCACTTTTTTTTATTTGGAGCCATCTTGAACCTCGATTTGGGCCCCGAAATCTGGGGCGGCGGAACTGCTACAGTAAAGCGTACGTCGCCAAAGATTTCGGGGCCCAAATCGAGGTCTAAGATGACTTCAAATCAAAAAGTGATCAACATGAAAGTTGTTCGTCTCACCGAGATCTACAACTTTCATGTTGATTAATTTTAGATTTGAAACCATCTTAACCCCCAAAACGACTTGCCCGTACGCCCGCATATTAGGTTGCCCGCATTTGAGATATCCATGTATATATATATATATACATATGTATGTATATATATATGTATATATATATATACATATGTACATATATATATACATATGTATATACATATATATACATATATACATATATATCTATATATATACATATCTATATACACATGTATATATATGTACTCAAGGGCCGGTGGAGAATGTGTGTTGATTTCTCCCTACTTAATAAATCGAGTCCTAAGGACTGTTATCCTTTGCCTTGGATCAACGCGCTGGATGACTCAGCCATTAGTTTTCCTGTAATGAGTTTTTTAGACTAACTGTTTTCGAACCACATCATTTTAGGGGACCGTGGAGCCCAGCATGGAGGAGCAGCCCTGGAGGTCAGCATGCTTGGAGATAGGATAGTCTAGCATCGGAGTTAAGAAAGTTGGGACTGTGAGTCCCGATCATTAGTAGATGTTTAGATTTTGCTTCCGCGCTGAGTTATTTTAGTGAGGATATTGATGTATCGAGCACGAGCCCTACTTTCAGTACTTTATTGTTATATCTGTGGACTCCCTTCCTGGAGATTATTTACTATATATGTGATTTCTGTGGACTTGTCTTTTATTATTTTGCTACTATTTTTTGATCGAATCGGCCAGTAGGATCGGCGTTTTATATTGATGACCTTCCCAGGCGTGAAGGTGTCACAGCAAAGCGGCAGTTCTGTGCCTAAGACCCCGATGTTTAAAAAGAAAAATTTTTTTGGGTCTTACAAGTGGTATCAGAGGAAACCTCGGTCGAAAATGTAGCAGTCCACAAACCCTGGGTCACCCCCGCGTGAGTTTAGTTTGGGGACAAACAAAGTAGCGGAAGCAGTGGTGTGCCCATATGGGGGATCGCATGTAAATTGTCCACCTTTAATTAGGTTTGAGTCGTTTACTTACAAATGACTTTTGTTATGCAGCCCCCAATACAGCCTACCCAACAGGGCAGAGTCCAGCAAACTCCAAATGTTACACCACCTCCCCCGGTCCCCACTCCGTTCCTACAATCGGAGATGGGGCAAACCCTGACAGCTATTCTTGAGGATTTCAGGGCCCAGCAGGTTTCGGATCCGCAGCCAAACCCCAGGGCCAATTGGTTGAGTATCTTCCGAGGACTTTCTCCCCCGTCTTACTTGGGGACAGAGTCGGCTGTTCGGACAGAGGAATGGCTGAACATCATGCATGAGATGCTGACTTGGATACAATGCCCTTGGGAGGAGAGGGTGCCTTTGGTGGTCTCTTTCTTGGAGTCCCATACCAAGACATGGTGGAAGACATCATTGGACATGACATTTGCTGATAGAAAGGTCACAGAGATTGCTTGGGAGGAGTTCAGGGCCGCACTGTTTGAGCATTTTGTTCCGCAGTTTGCCATAGATGAGTTGGAAGATAGATTTCTACAGTTGAGGCAAGGCAACAAGACGGCGGTGGAGTACCATCAGGAGTTCAATCATCTGGCCCGATTTGCAGATTCTTATCTGTTGGATGAGGCAGGATACTCCAAGAGGTTCTATAAGGGTCTGCGAGAGGATCTGAGGGAGGCTCTGCTGTTCATATCCGACGGGCCAATTCCTCGGATATTGGAGATGGAGAAGAGGATTGAGGCAGATTGGCACACTACTCGAGGCCGGATGCGGCCAACTAAGAATCAGGGTCGGGGAGCTAGAAATGATCAGTGATGGGGCCACTTTGCTGAATGGAGAGATGGGATAAGGGCAGACGACCAGCCTCGTTAGGAGGTGAGACAAGAGCAGAGGGAACCAGTGGTGATGTCTCCTAAACCTCTTCAGATGAGGGAGATGCAGAGACCTGGGGGTATGACATATCCCCCTCCAGAGTGCTTCAATTGTCATCAGGTAGGGCATATCCAGAGAAACTTCCCCATGAAGGGGCACCACTACCAGCACCATCGACTGCCCCGCCTGCTCAGTATTTTGGAGGCCGAGGACGTAGATACCAGGGCGGAGACCGCAGGCAGGAGAGGGAGCAAGTGTATGCACTGGATCTGGCTCGACCACAGAACCCGGAGTATGTGATCACAGGTACACCAGTAAATTTTAGGTTCTTTCTTTCCTAAATAATTAGATTCATGAATATAGAATTGATAGACTAGGAAAGAAAAACCATAACTAGATTTGTAAGATATCTAACTACCCCAGGCATAGTCTTCATCAGCGGCAAGCCCGCTTATACGCTATTCGATACGGATGCTTCACACTCTTTCATGTCAGAGGCCTTCGTGGAAGGACTTGAAGGCATGGAACGATTTATTGGCTTGATGAGGAGGGTGCGTCTACCCGACGGATCAGAGCTATTCACCTCTGCCCACTACAACATGGATGCGGAGATCGGCGGGAAGGCATTCGAAGCACCAGCAACGATCTTAAGGATGCCAGCCTATGATCTAATACTGGGCATAACATGGCTGCATTGGAACCATGCCCAGATTGACTGCCTGTCAAAGGGGATCACCGTGAGGTATGGGGATTCCTATGTCGTCATCGAAGGTATTACATTTACCACCCCTCTCTTATTGTCATCCGAACTGGCCGTCAAGGCCCACCTACAGGGAGAGGAGGTATACGAGGTGCTGTTTGAAATGGCTGAGGCCAAGGATTCCATTTCTGATATCTCGGTGGTGCGAGACTTTGCTGACGTATTCCTAGAGAAGCTGCCATGGCTACCCCCGCACCGGGAGCAGGATTTCCAGATACAGTTAGTGCCGGGGTCTATGCCGACATCTAGAGCTCCTTACCGGATGGCCCCTAAGGAGTTGACGGAGTTTCGAAGCCAGCTGCAGGAACTAGTGGAAGCCGGATTTGTCCGTCCGAGCTCTTCACCATGGGGAGCCTCGAGGTTGTTCGTCAAGAATAAAGACGGGACACTTAGATTGTGCATCGACTATCGAGCACTGAAAAGAATGACAGTCCTGAATACCTATCCACTACAAAGGATAGATGAGCTATTTGATCAGCTGGAGGGGCGCATTTCTTCTCAAAACTGGATTTGAGGTCGGGCTACTATCAGCTGCGGATTCGGGAGGAGGACATTCCAAACGCTTTATTCAATAGCAGATATGGGTTGTTCGAGTTTACCGTGATGCCCTTCGAGCACACGAATACACTATCGACGCTCATGAGCCTCATGAACCGGGTGTTCGAGGCTTATCTTGATATGTTCGTCATCGTGTTTATTGACGACATCCTTGTTGGGTACATTGGAAAATGTGTACAAGATTTGGAGAAGACTCACCTAACTCAATGGTATACATAAAGGTGTATTTAATGGAATGTTGAGTTTCAGTGTGTAGGTTTAAGAATTGCAAGAAAAATTTCTAAGTACAAGTGTCGACACCTGAAGTAGGAGCTGTGTTGACACCCAGGAGTTATGTCGACACCAGAATCAAGACTGTGTCGAAACACGGGACTTGTGTCGACACACACTCAACACCATCTATCAACAAATAACTTTACTGAGTCTGGAATGCTTGTGTCGTCACACGGGACTTGTGTCGACACAGACTCAATGCCATCTATCAATAACAGCTATGTTGAGTCTGAAAGGCTTGTGTCGACATACGGGACTTGTGCCAACACACACTCAACGACATCTGGACACACACTCAACGATGTCTTGACACACACTCAACAACGTTTGGACACACACTCAACAACATCTGGACATACACTCAACACCATCTATCAGCTTCAGCTATGTCGAGACCAGGAGAAGTTTTGTCGACACACAAGACTTGTGTCGACACATACAACAGAAGCTGTGTCGAGAAGATTTTAATGACTATGTCGACACATTGGAAGCTGTGTCGACATCATCAAGATTTATGTCGACACTTGGTCTATTTATGTCGACACATTTGAAGTAGTTTGCTGACAGTGTCTTGCTGAGAAACAATTGTAATGAAGGGTCAGTTGTCTCAACTCAAGACTTGACAGCTGTCATAAGTAACAAGACTGACACATCTATCAGTACTGTCAGAAGGCCGTTATAAACCGGATCAGCCGGTAATCGTGGATGAAATCTATATAAAGGGCTGATCCATAACAACCAGGATATCCAACAGAATAAATATATAGAACTAACAACAAATAAGGGAGAGCAAGAGGCTAACCCAGAAGAAGGCATATCCTGAACAAGTGTGCAAGAAAAATTCAGATCTGATTCTGAATTTAAGAAGGAAGCTGATTAAAGATCAACTTCAACACCAAGTAAAGATCAACCTTATTTTGTTCAAATTCAAGAAGCTTTGAAGAAGCTAAGTCAGGTTGGATCTGAAGTATTCAGTCATTCAAGAACAGATCAAGAAGCTCTCACCCATTTAGGTTTCAATCTGGGTGAAATTTCTGTTTCATTAAATAAACTTTTTCTTGTAAGATCTTATATAAATCTGAGTTGTAAGCCTGTATTTACAAAGGCTGAGGTAGGGCTAAGTGCTTGAGGTGTAGGACTTGTTAAAGTCTGAGTTGTAGGCCTATAGATAAAGGCTGAGGTAGGGTTGTTGCCTGAGGTAGGGTTCTTGGGAAGAATCGGAGGTAGGACTTGAAGAAGTCTGAGCTATAGGAACCTATCAGGTTCTGAGTTGTAAGATCTGTAGATCTGATATAGTGGAAGGAAGTTTGGCTGAATCTAGTTCTCTACTGGATAGGCGAAGGGGGAAAGTGGATATACCCACAAATTGGGGAACCACTATAAATCTTGCTATGCTGTGCTGTGTTTATTTTTCTGAGAACTGTGATTTTTTATGCTGTGTTAGATATTGTTAATTGCCTAAATAGTTAAAAAGATTAGAATTTATTCCCCCCCTCTAGGTGTCTAGGCTCTTGAAATTAAGTCTTTCAAGTGGTATCAGAGGGAGGTTGCTCAAAAAATAGACCTAATTGTCTGAGTAAATATCCAAGGCAATTAACAATTAACCAGAATGAGTTTAAATGAGAATCAGAAGGAATTTGGATCCATGAAACTGCCCATCTGCAGGAAAGAAAACTTTGGGATATGGAAAGAAAGGGTCAGATTGTTCATGAAAGCATCTGATCCTAGAATCTACATCACAGTACAAAAAGGTCCTTTCATTCTAATGAATATATCAGCTCTTGATGCTAATCTCAAAACCCCTAAGAGCTATTCTGAAATGACTAAGGATGAGATCATTCTAGCAACTTTAGACAAGAGAGCACAAAACATAATTGTGAGTGCTATAAATGATGCCACATTTCAGAATTTGGTACATTGCAAAACCTCCAAGGAGATGTGGGACACCTTAATTGTCTACATGGAGGGAACACAAGAAGTTAGAGAGGATAGGAAATCTATGTTGAATCAAGAATTTAAAGCTTCAGACAATCTAAGTCAGGCAACATAGCAGAATGTTACAAGAAGTTCTTTAGAATTCTAAATGAGCTGATGACCTATGGAAGAGTCTTTAGCACATATGAATTGAATGATAAGTTTCTCAGGTCACTAACTAAGGGCTGGGATACAAAAATATGTGTCATCAGAGAGGTGGTCAGGCTTACTAATACACATCCACCGACCTTGTTTGGAAAACTTCTATCTTATGAGATGCAGCTCACTGCCAGAAAGGAGGAGGAGAACAGCAATAAGTCTGAGTATAAAGACAAGTCAGTAGCCTTCAAAGCTGAAGCCACAAGAAAGGGTAGGAGAAAGTGTCCTTCTCCACCCAGAAGAAGTGCTGAGGCTGAAGCAAAAAATCCTGACATCAGTACATCAGACAACCATAATTCTGATGAAGACTTTGCTGCCTTTATAAGGAAGTTTCAGAGGTTCATGAAGAAGAAGAAGAAATGGAGAACCAAGCCATCTTCATCCTCCTTCAAGGATGATTATTACAAGAAGAAGAAGACTTCTAAGGAGGAAAGGTATGCCTCTAATCCTAGTAAACAAACTACCTCTAAAATTGTTTTTTATTGCTGCAACAGGCCTGGACATGTCATAGCTGACTGTCCTGATTAAAGAAAGGAGACTAAGGATTAGAAGAAGCCTCAAAATAAGGGAAAGAAGGAGAAATCCTTGGTTGCTCAGAAGCAGAAGAGTTGGACTGACTCTTCATCCTCATAATCTGGAGAAGAGGATGATGTAGAAGCTTATATTGGGCTGTTTACTACAGAAGAGGATTCTATGGAATCAGAATTCTTGCAAATGCTGGATTCCATAAATGGAGGTGAAGACTATTGTTGTAGAGGGCTAATGGCTCTTTCAAAATAAGATCAGTGCCTGGATCAGCCTGGTCCAAGTAAGGTATACAGTCCATCCTTAGCTTCTGATTATTTTACTGGATCAGAATCAGTAGGATCAACATCAAGAGAAGTGGATGGTTTTGAATCTGAGATGGATGTACATCAATTAATTGATGAGTATGGTGGTTTGTTGCAAGCTCTTAAGAGGAGAAAATTCCTTGTCAAGAAGCAGGCCATGGAAATTGAATCTCTCAAATAGGCTGCATTATATTCAGCCAAACTGATAGATTTGAAATTGAAGGAGGTTTCCAAACTGAAAAACATAACTGTTATTCAGATGGGAACAATCTCTTTCAAAGAAAATCACATCAAAAATCTGGAAGCAAGACTCCAGAAAGAAAAGGATCTAGTTGCTAAATTTTCAAAGCCAAAGTCTGTTTTGCTTTTAATAGATAACTTCATATCTCAGAAAGGAAAGACAGGACTAGGCTTTAAGGAAAGAACAAGGGAAGCCAATTCTCAAGAAAATGGCAAAAGCCCAGTTCAGCCACTAGCTATGAAACCCCCTATTTCTTTTAGAAAAATGATGCAACCTACTAACAGGTATAATCATGATCTCACTCTTGTTCACTGTGAGTATGGTGATCTCAATGACAAGGGTGCACATGCTAATAGGGCACCCTATAAGCAAACCCATCATGTTCTTAAGGAATCCTTGGGGTATGCTGCTCCAGCACCTACACTTAAAATGAATGCTGGCAACAATGTTGAGAAGCCTATACTTAAGAAAAAGTACAATAGATTTGAGTGCTGGTGTTGTGGCAAGGTGGGCCACTTTGCCATTGATTGTTGGTTCAATTCTAGTATTCAGAATAAGGCTAGTTTACCTGTCAGAAAGGCTGCAGGTAAGCATGCCAGATTTCAAGCTAACTTGAACCTATGACCAATAACAAATTGGGTTCTAAGGATAGGTAAATTTTTATTTGATGCAGGTGAGCCCAGATGGCCATACCCCTATATGTTACTTGGATAGTGGATGTTCCAGGCATATGACTGGAACAAGAAGGATGTGTAATGACTATTCTCCCATAGAGAATGGACCAGAAGTAATCTTTGGTGGATCTGAAAAAGGTGTCATCAAAGGGTTTGGTAACATTTCTAGTAACTCTATCTGTATCACTCAAGTGGATTATGTGAAAGGTCTGAAACATAACCTAATTCGCATAGGTAAACTAAGTGATCTTGGGTATGACATCTCTTTCCTCAAGAGTGAGTGCCAAATAAAGAGGTCAAGTTATCAAGAGATCATTCTGACTAGCACTAGGAAAGGGAATGTATATTGTCTTAACCTTGATTGTTAGTATAACAACTCACCTATCTTTCTAGTTACAAATGAGAAAGCATCACAGTGTGTCCAATGGCACAAGAGGCTAGCTCATCGGAACTATAGGTCAATAAGACAATTATTTAGTATGGAGCTAGTGAGGAATGGTCCTCAGGTCAAGTGCATTAAAGAGGGTGTTTGTTCAGCTTGCTAGAAGGGCAAACAGACCAAGACCTCTTTTTATGGACTTGTTACCAATGATTCAGTGAGATGTCTATATCTCTTGTATATGGATTAATTTGGTCCTATGCCAGTTCATAGTCTACGTAGGAAAGCATACACATTAGTTATTGTGGATGACTATTCTAGATTTACATGGGTTTTCTTCTTGAGATAGAAATCTGAAACCCCTATTGCCTTCCAGACTTTTTTTAGACAAATTCAGAATGAATTTAACAATTCAGTGGTCAAAATTAGAAGTGATCATGAAACTGAATTTCAGTCTGAGTGTATGACAAAGTTCTGTGAAGAACTTGGGATTCATAAGGAGTTCTCCTCACCTAGAACTCCCCAGCAAAATGTAGTTGCTGAGAGAAAGAATAGGACTCTAATTGAGGCAAGTAGAACACTGCTAAGTGACACTTCTCTCCCTGAATACTTCTGGGTTGAGGCAGTAAATACTGTATGTCATGTATTCAATAGAGCTTTCATCAATAAAAGACATATGAAAACTCCCTATGAGATTATGAAAGGAAGAAAACCAAACATTTCCTACCTTAGAATTTTTGGTAACAAATGTTATGTCCTAGTTAATGACAAGCACTACCAAACAAAGTTTGCTGCCAAATCCCTAGATGGGATATTTGTTGGGTATAACAATAACAGTAGGGCATACAGAATCTACAACTTAACTACACAAGTTGTAGAAGAATCAGTCCATGTAGTATTTGATGAGTCTAAGTTAATTAACAGTGAACTGTCTAGCACTTCTGGTAGCTCTACAGGTTTAAAGGAAAGGATGGACAAGCTGACTATTTATGAGGACCAACCTGCAAGACTAGATGAAGAAAAGGATGGATACTGTCTAGGGGGAGTACAAGACTCTCTGGATGAAGATGAAGACAATGAAGTGCATCAGAATGAGGAAAGTGAAGAAGACACAGAGGTTGACAGATTTCCTCTAGCTAGAAGACACTTGAAGGATCATCCTGCACACCAAATCATTGGTGATGCAAGCCACGGAGTTATAACCGGGAGCAAAAGCATGAACACAGTTCTATGTACAAGCTTTCTATCACAGATAGAACCTAAGAAGTTTGAAGAAGCCATGCTAGACACAAACTGGATTAATGCCATGTAGGAAGAGCTGAATCAATTCAGACGATGTAAAGTCTGGGAGTTGGTTCCTAAACCAAAGGATCACAAAATTATATGAACCAAGTGGATCTATAGGAATAAACTAGATGAGAATGACACCATAATCAAGAACAAAGCCAGACTGGTAGCAAAGGCCTACAGAAAAGAAGAAGGGATAGACTTTGATCAAACTTTTGCCCCAGTTACAAGGTTGGAAGCTATAAGATTATTCTTGGCTTATGCATCTTTTCAAGAGTTCAAAGTAATCCAAATGGATGTTAAGCCAGCTTTTCTGAATAGAGACTGGAAGGAAGAAGTATATGTAGAAGAGCCATCAGGTTTTGTTGATTCTCATTATCCCAACTATGTATATAGGCTTAAGAAAGCTCTATATGGATTGAAACAAGCCCCTAGGGCTTGGTATGAAACTTTGTCTACCTTCTTTATTGTGAATAAATTGTCAAGAGGGAAAATAGACAAGACTCTATTCTTTAGGGAATCAAAATGTAAGATCATCCTAATCTAGATTTATGTTGATGACATTATCTTTGGTTCTACTGAAAACAACCTTTATAGTAAGTTTCCAAACTTATGCAAGGGAAGTTTAAAATGAGCAACATGGGTGAGATGAAATTCTTCTTGGGACTCCAATTTAGACAGAATGATGACGGATTGTCCATATCTCAGTCTAAGTTCACCAAGGAGTTAATTAAGAAATATGGCATGAAGTCAGCCTCCACCATGAAAATTCCTATGGGAACAAGTATGCCTATAGGCAAAGATAAAGCAGGAAAACTTGTTGATAAGTCTTTGTATAGAGGGATAATTAGCTCCCTACTTTACTTGACTGCTAGTAGATCTGACATCATGTATACTACATGTGTCTATGCTAGGCACCAAGCTTGCCCAAAGGAATCTCATTATACTACTGTCAAGAGAATTTTGAGATATCTTAAGGGCACACCTAATCTAGGTCTTTGGTACCCTAAGAATAGAGATTTCTTACTAACAGGTTTTTCAGATGCAGACTTTGCCGGCTGCAGAGAAGAAAGAAAAATTACTACTAGAACATGTCAATTCCTAGGTGGTAGGCTGGTGTCATGGAGCAGCAAGAAGCAAACAAGTTTGGATACTTCCACTACTGAATCAGAATATGTAGCTGCATGCAGCTGCTGTGCTCAGTTATTGTGGATAAAACATCAACTTGAAGACTATGACATCAAGGTAAGTAGAATTCCATTATTTTGGGATTCTACTAGTGCTATTTCTATTGCTAAAAATCTCGTTTAACACAGTAGAACTAAGCATATAGAAATTAAATTTCATTTCATCAGAGAACATGTTGAAAAGGAAGACATAAGTCTAAAATTTGTCAACACTAACAACCAAATTGCTGATTTATTTACAAAATCTCTTGATGAAAGTAAGTTCAATTATTTTAAAATTGAATTAGGTATGTTGAACCAAGAATAAGGTGATAGGTCAACATAAAATTTTTCAAGTGGTATCTGTAAGTCCAAAATTTATCAAGAAATTGTGTCAAAGTTAGAAAATTGTGTCGACACATGTTAACTGTGTCGACACTATCATTTAGTTGTGCTGACAAAGAAAAGAATTGTGTCGACACAGAAATAGAATCAGTGTTGACAAAAAATTAGTGTCGACACAACTCTGTCAAGACCTTGTATTAGTATATTTTTGTGTCGACACACAAAAATAAGTGTAGACACACTCTGTCGAGACTTTGATAGTATATGTCGACACTGGCATAAGTATGTCGACACATGATGGCCGCGGAACAGAGACCTACTGTGGTTGGTTCGAAATGGTCAGATTCCGCGGGCCGGTTAGAAGATCGAGTTTTCTAACGAAAGGAGGCAAGCGCACCTATCGCAAGTAGTACTCGGTATTCGGGAAAATACCGAGGTCGTATTATTCTCGGGGACGCGTTGATTATATCTACTCTTCCAGGAACACTATTATCTTACTAACAGTAAGGTGGGATTTTTTTAGTTTAATTAAAGCGGAAAGAAAGAAAGCGGAATTTTGCTAAATTAGTTCGATGACGGGTTAACGCTCGGCATCGAATCGGATTAAGACTAAAATAATTCTTAACAATTATTAAACTTTGTTTTTAATTTAATAAAAAGCACTTGGTCGTGGAGGTTCCAAGAACATGAGCTCACCTTGGTCTAGGGATATCGCTCACCTGGGCGCTAAGGCTATTCGACCGAATGTTAGACCGACGAAGGATTCCCCTTAACGCCCGCATTACGCTAAGAACCCCGCTATTGGGTGGGGGACCCAATCCGGCAGAACTACGTTTCTCCTCTTTCAAGGGGGCGTACGCAGTTCTCTTTACCCAAGGGGATTCGGTCCATATGTGCAGCCTCTCGACGTCGCGTATGGATAACGGAAATAGAGCCCACACATCGATTATGTGGTCCTATGCGTCGTTAACCCGGGGTAAACCTTAAGTCCTTAAATTAAAGTAAAAATAAAGTTTTTTAATTATTTCAAATCATTTTTTATGTCCCAATGCTCTTCGATGCCGAAGGCTAAAAGAGATTAGCCACTCATCGGTATGGGGACGACTTTATGTTTTTAGGTGAAGCGTGAGTGTTAAATTAAGCACTGAACAATTATAAGAGAAAACACGAAAAATAGGACAATTAGATAAATTTAAGGCTAATTGATGCAGGCACTCACGCACACTTCAAAACCATAAAGAAAATTAAATAAAGCAAGACCTACTCAAATGAGTAGGCGGAAATAAATGCACACACGCACACACTCTTCTTAATTGAAGAAAGCGATAAATAAAGCGGTAAAATTATCTCCTACACGCACGCACTCTACATAATTGAGAAAGCGATAAAATTGCAAGTCCCGGCTCAAATGAGTGGGCGGGAGTAAATCTATCTCATACACGCACGCACTCTACTTGAAATTAAAACACACACACACACTCTACAGAAATGAAAACACACGCACCCACACAAAGTTTTCCTACTCAAGTGAGTAGGAAGAAAATGAAAGCAGTAAAAAGACAAGTCCAACTCAAACGAGTGGGCGGGAAATGAAAGCAAAGCGCCATTTAACTCTTAATGAGTAGGCGGAAATAAATGCATACGCACACACGCACTCTACAGAAATGAAATAAAGCAGTAAAACCTAACTCATACACGCACACACACTTGCAAAAATGAGAAAAACAAAGAGCTCAGAAAATTAAAACGACTGCATTTCTACCGCTAGAATGCGGTAGAAATGCATAAAAAGTGAAAATAAAAATTAACCGGAGCGAAAATTTTTGCAAATAAACGCAAAATGGAAGTACTCGAAAAATTAATACAACTGCATTTCTACCGCTAGAATGCGGTAGAAATGCATAAAAAGATGAAATAAAAATTAACCGGAGTAAAAGTTTAGAAATTAAAAAGCTAAAATGAAGTGAGCGAAAAATTATAACGACTATATTTTCATTCTTATATTTTTATAAAAACTCCTAAAAAGTGAAAATAAAACAAAAAGGACAAAAAGTTTTACAATCCTAAAGAGCCTAAGTTAAAGAAAAATGAAAATAACACTTTTAGATGAGTTTTTATAAAGCCTTATGAATGAAAAAATAGGAAAAAGGAGAAAAGCTAAATCTAAAAAAGGTGCAGAAAATGAAATTTAAATGGACGGCACAATGGCTAGAAATGCCGATAAATCCTAAATCTAACTAAGTTATGAAAGCAAAAAAGATGAAAACATAAAAGAAATACAAAAAGATGAACGAAAAATTGCTTAAGTAGGCGCATTCAAATGGATTATTCATACTAGTTAAGAGAGAAAAATTCATATTTCATTAAAGTAAAAACCCTAATACAAACTAAGAGAGAGAGAGGGGGGAGAAATTCTCCTTACATAGGTATGGAATCCAATTAGGCAGCACCTCCCCTAAGCAAAGTGGTCAAAAAAGTGGACAAAATAAGCTTCCTGGAAGCTCATATTTATAGGCAAATTTTCGGGTTAGTCACGCCCTAGGTCATGGGCGTGACAGGGGGGCGTGTCACTACTATTCATGAGCTGACCGGTTGACTTGACTGGAGCTTTGACTTCGGGGCGAAAACGTGGCGGTCACGCCCCAGGTCACGGGCGTGACAGGGGGGCGTGACCGGGGGAGCTGGCAGTTCGATGTCGGCAGCGTTGATAGGTTGACTAATCATGCGGGTCGGCCTCGACACGGGCGTGACAAGCCTTGACACGGGCGTGACGTTGGGCGTGTCGGGCTCGGGACAGTGGAATTATTGCGTTTGACCGGCTGGTTGCATTGAGAGCCTGACACGCCCGTGTCGGGGGTGACACGGGCGTGACATGGCCGAAAAAATATTTTTCTGCAAAAAATTAGAAAAACAAAAAAGCTAAGTTAGAAAATAAAAAATTACAAAAAAGAAACAATTTATTAAATAAAACAAACAAAAAAAGACAAAAATAAAGTAAAATGCCATAATTAAAATACAAAAATATAGGTATATTTACAACTCATCAAACACCCCCATACTTAAGCTTTTGCTATTCCAGAGCAAAAGTTTGAGGTGAACTTATAAGGAATAATAAAAAACCCTAAGTTCTGCTACCGCTAAATTAATTATAAGAAAGATCAAATAAAAATATACGGGGTATAAGAGTTAAGTCCTAAAATTATTTAGATGATTTAAACAGGGCAAAAGTTTTGGCCAAAAGACTCATTGATGTAATCAAATAGAAAGCAATAATTTGTATTCGTTAGAATAACAGAAAATAGTTTGGATTTATACGAACTTTAGCTTATAGGAATGTTATCGGAAGTAATGCAATTTACGAATTATGCTCTCAAAAAGATTTTTGAATTAATTCTAGAGTCATGAAATTGGCTAAGGGGGGTTGATGTTGTTTACGAAGATGCTTGGATTTTGAGGCGAGGTTATTTTTTTTTCTCGAACCTCCAATTTTTTTTGATTTGGATGTTAAAGGAAAACGAAATATTATTTTCCTTAACATAAAATTTTTTCTTTCTTCATAAAAATAACCCAATGTATATGTGTTGGAGTAATGAATTTTATCCTCTTACTCCGTAACGTATAATCTTTTAAATTATTGGGTGCCTATGTTTACGGAATGAAATCTTATTCCCATTGACATAAGATCTTTTTCTTTTTGAGGAAATAAATTTTTATCATACCAAGTAGGTTATGATAGGATAGGTAAGGGGAGAAAAGAGAACTAGATTTTTAATTGAAAAATAATTGAGAGCAACCTTTATAAATTGTACGTTCCAATTTTTCAGAAAGCTAAAAGCAAGCATAATTGAATTCTATAGTCGTTATTTTCTAACATGGTACACATGCTCCTATCTATGAAAAATTAGAAGTAGTGCCTAAAGCGAGTCCCCTATTTTTAACAAAGTATAATAAATTCTTTAAAACTTAACCCCGGCTATTTAGATTTTTCAATCTATAATTAACAAACGAATAGTGAACAAAGAATTGATCAAATTCGCATATAAATAAACTCAAAACGAAAGTTTTGGATAACAAGAAACTTAAGAATGAAATGTTTGATTTATTTGTTTCAAAACTTATATATAAAAAAAAAATTTTGTTGTTTTTTTGAAGTTATGCTCTTTTTTTGTAGTTTTGTAGTTATATCTTTAATATATACATGCTAAAAAAAAGAAAAAAATGCGAAATTTTTTTTTTGGATTTTTAAGTTTTGTGAATTTTTTTTTTTTGTATTTTTAAATTTTGTGAATTTTTTTGTATTTTTAATGAAATTTTTATTCTATTTGCAAAAATTTGGGAAAAAGAAAAAAATATTTACAAGGATGAGAGGGAAAAAAGGGACAGGGGAAAGAGAAAGAATATTTACAAAAATTATTTACAAAAATATTTACAAGAATATAAACTAGGTAGCCGCGAGATGACTCGTTATGTGGATGGCTCGATAAGCCGGATCTCGCGGACCGAGTTAAAAATAAGTCAAAGTTTCAAAAATGAAACTTCAAAAATTTTTAATTAAAATTTTTTTGATTTTTTTGTGTTATAAATTTTTTTGAAGTTTTGTTTTTTAAATTTTTTTTTTGTTTTTGTTTTTTTTTGTTTTTGTTTTTTTTTTGTTTTGTTTTTTTTTGGTTTTGTAAGTCAAAAAGAAAGCACGAAAATACGAAAACACCCCCATACTTAGATCCAACATTGTCCCCAATGTTGTATGTTAAGCATGAGGAACAAGATAACAGGTATATGTACAAAAAAGGGGGGCAGAAAACGTCCCTGATCCGCGCTCGGGGAAGCCCATTAGAAACCCTGCATTTATTAGAAAAATAGAAAACATAATAAATAAAGACGTAAAAAAGATAGACGTGGGGTGCCTCCCAGGAGCGCTTTGTTTATAGTCGCGTAGCTTGACTATAGTGGCGGGTTTATATATGGAGAAGGGTTATGGTTTCGCTCCTACTGATCACAGGGTCGCCCGCTATATAAGACTTTAACCGATTACCGTTCACCTTAAAAGTGCCTTTTTCGGGGTGGGAGACGAGTACGGTCCCATATGGCCAAAACTCTTCAACCTTGAAGGGGCCGAACCATCGCGATTTTAGCTTACCCGGGAAAAGCCTAAGACGTGAATTGTAAAGAAGGACTAGATCGCCCGGAGAAAAAATTTTGGGGGTTTTAATTTTTCGATCGTGATAAAACTTAGAACGCTCCTTATAGAACTTATTGCTCTCATAAGCGTTCGCACGCCATTCATCGAGCTCGTTTAGTTGCAGTTTTCTATTCTGAGCGGCTAAGTTAGAGTCGAGGTTTAAGAGTTTTAATGCCCAAAGTGCGCGGTACTCTAGTTCTACGGGTAAATGGCACGCTTTGCCATAGACTAATCGAAACGGGGTACAACCAGTAGCGGTTTTGTACGCCGTACGATACGCCCATAACGCGTCGTCAAGCTTAGCGGACCAATCTTTCCTATTAAGTGAAACGGTTTTTTTCTAATATGCGTTTTATTTCTCGATTTACTACCTCAACTTGGCCACTTGTTTGCGGGTGGTAGGGGGTGGCAAGCTTGTGCGTGACTCCGTATTTAGCTAACGTCTTAGCCATTAGAGCGTTACAGAAATGCGTTCCCCTATCACTAACAATAGCGCGAGGCGTGCCGAAGCGAGAAAATAATTTTTTTAGAAATGTAACGACGACTCGCGCATCGTTGGTGGGGAGAGCCTGCGCTTCCGCCCACCGTGATACGTAGTCGACCGCCACTAAAATGTACATATTTTTATAAGAAGGAGGTAGGGGGCCAACAAAATCTATGCCCCATAAATCGAAAACTTCGCATTCTAAAAACATATTTTGGGGCATCTCGTCACGACGTGAGATGTTACCCGACCGCTGACAGCTATCGCATGCGCGCACAAAATTGTGCGCGTCTTTGAAGAGAGTGGGCCAAAAGTAGCCCGCCTCTAGCGCCTTTCTAGCGGTCCAGTTGGCTTGATAGTGCCCCCCGGCCGGACCCTCGTGGCAGTGCCTCAATATTTGTGTGCACTCCACTCCCGCGACGCATCTTCGAACCGCTTGGTCCGCGCAGATACGGAAAAGAAAGGGGTCATCCCAAAAGAAATTTTTCAAGTCGGAAAAGAATTTCTTCTTTTGATGACTTGAAAAATCTTTTGGAAGTACCCGCGCGACTAAGTAGTTCGCAAAATCTGCGAACCAAGGCGAAGATGACGAAGACGAATGAATGGCGAGAAGGCGTTCCTCGGGGAATCTGTCATTTATTTCAGATTCGACGAGCGCTTCCGCACCCGGATTTTCTAAACGGGAGAGGTGGTCTGCCGCTAGATTCTCCGCGCCCTTCTTATCTCGGATCTCCAAGTCAAACTCTTGTAGGAGGAGAATCCATCGAAGAAGGCGGGGCTTCGCGTCGGCTTTAGCTAATAAATATTTAAGGGCGGAGTGATCGGTAAAAACGATAACTTTAGATAGCGTAAGATACGAGCGAAACTTATCGAAAGCGAAAACGACGGTTAAGAGTTCCTTTTCCGTCGTCGTGTAATTCACTTGTGCGGAAGTGAGCGTCTTGCTAGCGTAATAAATAGGATGAAAATGTTTTTCTACGCGTTGGCCAAGAACGGCGCCTAAGACAATATCACTAGCATCGCACATGATTTCGAACGGAAGGGACCAATTAGGGGCCACTAGAATTGGAGAATTAATAAGTTTTTGTTTTATAAAATTAAAAGCAGACTCGCAATCGCTACTAAAGACAAAAGGCGATTCCTTTTCCAAGAGGTGAGTAAGCGGCTTTGTTATTTTTGAAAAATCTTGAATGAAGCGCCTATAAAAGCCTGCGTGGCCTAAGAAACTCCTAATGGATTTTATGTTTGTCGGCTGAGGAAGCTTTTCTATGATTTCAACTTTGGCCTTATCGACCTCTATCCCCTTAATCGAAATCTTATGGGCGAGGACCAAACCTCCTCGAACCATAAAGTTACACTTTTCCCAATTTAAAACAAGATTCGTGTCCTCGCATCGCTGGAGGACACGATCAAGATTACGAAGACAATCCGGGAATGAGCATCCGAATACAGAAAAGTCATCCATAAATATTTCCATAATATCTTCTACTAGCTAACCAAAAATTGCTAGCATACATCTTTGGAATGTAGCCGGCGTATTGCAGAGGCCAAATGGCATTCTTCGATAGGCGAAGGTGCCAAAGGGGCATGTAAAAGTTGTTTTCTCTTGGTCTTCAGGGGAAATGGGGATTTGGAAAAACCCCGATAAACCGTCGAGAAAACAATAAAAAGGATGACCGGAAAGACGCTCAAGAATTTGGTCAAGGAACGGTAGTGGAAAATGGTCTTTGCGGGTGGCATCATTAAGTTTGCGATAATCGATGACCACACGCCAACCCGTAACAGTATGAGTTGGGACGAGCTCGTTGTGTTCATTCGCCACTACGGTTAGACCGCCCTTCTTGGGCACGACATGAATGGGACTAACCCATGCACTATCAGAAATGGGATAAATAATCCCCGCATCTAATAATTTAATTATCTCAGCTTTCACGACGTCTTTCATGTTTGGGTTAAGACGCCGCTGCGGCTGAATGGTTTTGCGGCAATTATCGTTTAAGAAGATTTTGTGAGTGCAGAAAGAAGGGTTAATCCCCTTTAGGTCAGAAATTTGCCACGCAATTGCGTGGCGATGTTTAAGCAAAACCTCCAATAAATCGGAGGTCTCCGAATCGCTTAAATACGAAGAAATGATTACCGGGAGTGTATCATTTTTCCCCAAAAAGGCGTATTTTAGGGATTCGGGTAATGGTTTGAGTTCTAGGATGGGCGGTTCTTCTAGTGAGGTTTTAGTGCTAATGTATTTTGAACCAATTGGTTCAAAAGGCATATTCGTAGACTCGTCCTCATCGCAATAAAAATTTTCGAGTGAAAAAATATTTTCGTTTAAAAATTCGGACTCGAAAACTGGAGAAGATCTATCTCCATAAAAAGAATCTAAAGAATAGCAGAAATCGTCGCTCGGCGACGAGTCTTCCATAGAGGAGTTAATAGAAAAAGTAACTTGGTCGTCTCCTACCCGAAGGAGAAGCTGACCATTACTTACATCAATTAACGCACGTGAGGTCGCGAGGAAAGGGCGACCAAGTATTATTGGTACGTTGGCGTCTTCCTCGATGTCCAAGATGACGAAGTCCACCGGGAAGGTGAACTTGTCTACTCGGACAAGGACATCCTCAACAACCCCGATGGGGAACCTAACCGAGCGATCCGCTAGTTGGATGCGCATATTGGTAGGAGCAGGAGTACCCAAACCTAAACGCAGGAAGAGCGAGAACGGCATCAAATTAATGCTCGCGCCTAAGTCTGCCAAGGCGTATTTTACTAATACATCGCCAAAAAGGCACGGGATGGAGAACCTTCCCGGGTCATTTTGTTTTAAGGTCAATTTACTAGTAAGAGCCGCTGAGCAGACAGCGTTGAGAGATATATGCGAAATATCCTCGAGTTTGCGTTTATTAGAAAGTAGTTCTTTTAAAAATTTCGCATATTTAGGCATTTGCGAGATAACCTCGCAAAAAGGAACATTAATATGAATTTGTTTAAGTAATAAAATAAATTTTTCATATTGCGCGTTTACTCGCTCATTATCTAACTTATGCGGGTTGGGCAATGCCTTGTTTAAAATAGTTTTATCGTTAAAAATCGTTAAGGGTTGTGTAATCGAAGAAGAGGGAAGAGGGGTCGGAGGTGAAATATATACCTGAGGATCGATCCGTTTTGGATCGACCACCTCCTTACCGCTATGGAGGGTTATAGCGTTGGCGGTTTCCCTTGGATTGGGCTCCGTGTTCCCTGGCAGTGCCCCCATGGCGCGTTCTGACATGAGTCGCGCCAGCTGTCTAACCTGGAGTTCTAAATTTTTTAGCGATCCGGTGATGTTCCGGATATTAGACTCGTTGGACGCGACATAACGATTAAAATTTTCCTCCACCGGGGATGGCTTCATAGGAGGGGGAGGAGGAAACGTTGGCGCAAAAGGAGGGGGAGGGGGACGCTGCGCGTTGTTCGGGTTGCTCCAGGAGAAATTCGGATGGTTCCTCCAACCCGGATTATAGTGGCTACTATAAGGGTTGTTTTGAAATAAGGGACGCACCGGATTTCCCATGTAGTCCACGAATTCATCGACTACGCAGACGTTGGAGGGGGGAGAAAACAAGGCGGAGTGGAGGAGGAAACAGACATCTCCGCCACCTGCTTAGTTAGCCTTTCCACTTGGAGGGCTAGCTGAGCAGTGGCATCCACTTCAAAAATGCCCGCCTGCTTAGGGCGTGCCCGCGGGACATTCTACTGGTAGGCGTTCACTGCCATTTCCTCGAAAAGGGCCTGGGAGGCCTCGGGGGTCTTATTGTTCAGGGTGCCCCCGGCAGCCGCGTCAATCATTTGACGCGTCTGACTATTCAGTCCATTATAAAAAATTTGTACCTACAACCACGTTGGCAGAGCGTGGTGCGGGCACCGGCGGAGGAATTCCTTAAAGCGTTCCCAAGTCTCGTAAAGAGACTCGGAGTCGTTTTGGACGAACGAAGATATGTCCGCCCGCAGTCTTGCAGTTTTTGCGGGCGGAAAATACTTCGTAAGGAATTTCTCGGCCAATTCTGCCCAGGACGTGATGGATCCCCGCGGGAGGGAGAGTAACCATGCCTTAGCCTTGGAATTAAGAGAGAACGGAAAAAGGCGCAAATGAATGGCGTCATCAGTGACGCCATTAATCTTAAAAGTATCGCAAATTTCAAGAAAATTAGACAAGTGATTATTGGGGTCCTCATCCGGCTGTCCGTCGAACTGCACGGCATTTTGGATCATTTGAATCACACTTGACTTAATTTCAAAATTATTGTTGGCCACAGCGGGCCGAACAATACTCGACCCCGTATCATCCAAGTTGGGCCGAGCGTAATAAGACATAGTACGCTCGACCGGTTGGGCATTATTCGGGTCGGCCATAGAAGAAGAAGAGGGTTCTCCGATAGATTCTGCGGGGTCTAAAAAGGGAATTCGACGGAGAGATCGGATACGCGCAAGAGAGCGGTCGATCTCGGGGTCGAATTCAAGATTTTCAGAACTCGAAGGTTGTCCACGGGTCATACACCCTAAAAAAAACGAAAGGGGGAAGGATTTTTTTTGTATAAAATTTTTTATTTGAAAATAAAGTAAAATTAATAGAGTCCCGGATTCAATATAACAACCAGATTCCCCGGCAACGGCGCCAAAAACTTGATGGCCGCGGAACAGAGACCTACTGTGGTTGGTTCGAAATGGTCAGATTCCGCGGGCCGGTTAGAAGATCGAGTTTTCTAACGAAAGGAGGCAAGCGCACCTATCGCAAGTAGTACTCGGTATTCGGGAAAATACCGAGGTCGTATTATTCTCGGGGACGCGTTGATTATATCTACTCTTCCAGGAACACTATTATCTTACTAACAGTAAGGTGGGATTTTTTTAGTTTAATTAAAGCGGAAAGAAAGAAAGCGGAATTTTGCTAAATTAGTTCGATGACGGGTTAACGCTCGGCATCGAATCGGATTAAGACTAAAATAATTCTTAACAATTATTAAACTTTGTTTTTAATTTAATAAAAGGCACTTGGCCGTGGAGGTTCCAAGAACATGAGCTCACCTTGGTCTAGGGATATCGCTCACCTGGGCGTTAAGGCTATTCGACCGAACGTTAGTCCGTCGAAGGATTCCCCTTAACGCCCGCATTACGCTAAGAACCCCGCTATTGGGTGGGGGACCCAATCCGGCAGAACTACGTTTCTCCTCTTTCGAGGGGGCGTACGCAGTTCTCTTTACCCAAGGGGGTTCGGTCTATACGTGCAGCCTCTCGGCGTCGCGTATGGATAACGGAAATAGATCCCACACATCGATTATGTGGTCCTATGCGTCGTTAACCCGGGGTAAACCTTAAGTCCTTAAATTAAAGTAAAAATAAAGTTTTTTAATTATTTCAAATCATTTTTTATGTCCCAATGCTCTTCGATGCCGAAGGCTAAAAGAGATTAGCCACTCATCGGTATGGGGACGGCTTTATGTTTTTAGGTGAAGCGTGAGTGTTAAATTAAGCACTGAACAATTATAAGAGAAAACACGAAAAATAGGACAATTAGATAAATTTAAGGCTAATTGATGCAGGCACTCACGCACACTTCAAAACCATAAAGAAAATTAAATAAAGCAAGACCTACTCAAATGAGTAGGCGGAAATAAATGCACACACGCACACACTCTTCTTAATTGAAGAAAGCGATAAATAAAGCGGTAAAATTATCTCCTACACGCACGCACTCTACATAATTGAGAAAGCGATAAAATTGCAAGTCCCGGCTCAAATGAGTGGGCGGGAGTAAATCTATCTCATACACGCACGCACTCTACTTGAAATTAAAACACACACACACACTCTACAGAAATGAAAACACACGCACCCACACAAAGTTTTCCTACTCAAGTGAGTAGGAAGAAAATGAAAGCAGTAAAAAGACAAGTCCCACTCAAACGAGTGGGCGGGAAATGAAAGCAAAGCGCCATTTAACTCTTAACGAGTAGACAGAAATAAATGCATACGCACACACGCACTCTACAGAAATGAAATAAAGCAGTAAAACCTAACTCATACACGCACACACACTTGCAAAAATGAGAAAAACAAAGAGCTCAGAAAATTAAAACGACTGCATTTCTACCGCTAGAATGCGGTAGAAATGCATAAAAAGTGAAAATAAAAATTAATCGGAGCGAAAATTTTTGCAAATAAACGCAAAATGGAAGTACTTGAAAAATTAATACAACTGCATTTCTACCGCTAGAATGCGGTAGAAATGTTTAAAAAGATGAAATAAAAATTAACCGGACTAAAAGTTTAGAAATTAAAAAGCTAAAATGAAGTGAGCGAAAAATTATAACGACTATATTTTCATTCTTATATTTTTATAAAAACTCCTAAAAAGTGAAAATAAAACAAAAAGGACAAAAAGTTTTACAATCCTAAAGAGCCTAAGTTAAAGAAAAATGAAAATAACACTTAGATGAGTTTTTATAAAGCCTTATGAATGAAAAAATAGGAAAAAGGAGAAAAGCTAAATCTAAAAAAGGTGCAGAAAATGAAATTTAAATGGACGACACAATGGCTAGAAATGCTGATAAATCCTAAATCTAACTATGTTATGAAAGAAAAAAAAAGATGAAAACATAAAAGAAATACAAAAAGATGAACGAAAAATTGCTTAAGTAGGCTCATTCAAATGGATTATTCATACTAGTTAAGAGAGAAAAATTCATATTTCATTAAAGTAAAAACCCTAATACAAACTAAGAGAGAGAGAGGGGGGAGAAATTCTCCTTACATAGGTATGGAATCCAATTGGGCAGCACCTCCCCTAAGCAAAGTGGTCAAAAAAGTGGACAAAATAAGCTTCCTGGAAGCTCTTATTTATAGGCAAATTTTCGGGTTGGTCACGCCCTAGGTCACGGGCGTGAAAGGGGGGCGTGTCACAACTATTCATGAGCTGACTGGTTGACTTGACTGGAGCTTTGACTTCGGGGCGAAAACGTGGCGGTCACGCCCCAGGTCACGGGCGTGACAGGGGGGCGTGACCGGGGGAGCTGGCAGTTCGATGTCGGCAGCGTTGACAGGTTGACTAATCATGCGGGTCGGCCTCGACACGGGCGTGACAAGCCTTGACACGGGCGTGGCGTTGGGCGTGTCAGGCTCGGGACAGTGGAATTGTTGCGTTTGACCGGCTGGTTGCATTGAGAGCCTGACACGCCCGTGTCGGGGGTGACACGGGCGCGACATGGCCGAAAAAATATTTTTCTGCAAAAAATTAGAAAAACAAAAGAGCTAAGTTAGAAAATAAAAAATTACAAAAAAGAAACAATTTATTAAATAAAACAAACAAAAAAAGACAAAAATAAAGTAAAATGACATAATTAAAATACAAAAATATAGGTATATTTACAACTCATCAACACATAAATGTATCGACTACAACAAAATTTTGTCAAGGCCTAAGTCATCTCTGTCGACACATAAAATTTGTCGACTAGTAAATTTCCTAAGTTAGGCGCATCTTTTGACCTCCCTTTACAAGTACGCTATAAATTGGAGAAGACAAAATCTGGTCGACTGTGCTTTCAAAATTCTCGACCCTAGACTTTGTGTCGACAAAGAAATTCTCCTGTCGACTCTCTTCTCTTCTCACTCATTCATCAATGGCGCCGCAACATGATGATAAGGTAAATGAAGGATACGAATTGGTATGTAAGGCGTTCGACATTACATCGCCAGAAATCAAGGGTGTGATTACCCTAATCACAGAGAATGGCTTGGAGTATTTGGTCTCTGAACCGTCAAGGATATGGAAGAAAGAAGTTCTTGAATTTTACTCATCTGTAACTGTGGATTCTGAAGGAATGAAGATGAAAGCCACTGTTCATGGTACAAGAGTGAAACTCTCACAGAAGACGATCAGGAAGTCGCTTCAACTCCCCTTAGTTAAAGAAGATGATGATATTGTTCCATCAATGACAAAGGATGCACTCAGTTGGTGTGGACTGAATCCAAATACCAAGGTAGGATCCTCAATTACCAGGAAGGGAATGAATTCCCAAGGTAAATTTCTCTCAGAGATCATATGCAAGGTAATTCTCTGCAAGACAGGTGGACATGATAGAATTTCTTCTTACGTGTTCAACCTTATGACCAGAGTCATATTCATTGTAAAAACAGACTGGTCATCAGTAGTTTTTAACAAGATTCAAGAAGGTATTAAGAAGCCAAATCTGGGTAAAATACTAAACTTGTATCTAGCTTCCACTATCCCAGATGTTGTGAATCAACTGCCAGGATCTAAGATCAATCACATGAGGAGGATGGATATGAGAATTCTATCCAGATGAGATAGAGTCTTGACAAAGGAAGTTTCTACTCCACAGAAACAGGTAAAGAAGGATAGGAAGAAGAAAACCATTATCCAAGAAGCAGAATCCTCCAGTGATTTTAAAGAAGAAGTGGTCTTCAGATCAGATGAAGACCAACAGGAAAAAGAAGCTCAAGCTCAAGTGGAGAGAAGTCAACAACTAGAGAATCAGATAGTCTCCACTCTAGAGGGAGAGAATATTGAAATAACTGTCAAAAACACTAAAAATTCACAGCTGCCTGCCCAAGAGGGAGGTATTGTTGAAGCTGCTCTAGAAAGTGAGTATGTTGCTGCTACTGTGATGGATATTGTATCAGAAATAAACAAGGAAGCATAGGTCAATACTGAGAATGAAGCACAAGATGTGCAAATGACAAATCAAGCTCAAGATGAGCAAGTCCACTTCTCAAGTGTTGAGAAGACTCTGGACAAAGATCTTGATGTCCAGAGGAAACCATTAGTTCAAAAAGACAACCTTGTTCCTCCTGTTCTGATATAGCAGGAGTTCAGTTTGGAAGAACTGTTCTCTGACTTCAATAAAACAAGGATTGAGGGGGAGCAGTAAAGGATTGAGAAAGAGATACAAGGAACTGAGGGGGAGATGTCTCAGCATGCCCCTACTGATATGGACACTATGAATATACAAAGCACATCACAATCTTCTGATGATGAAGAAGCCTCCATGGCTAAGAAAAGGAAGATGGTCGCTATCAGGAAAAGGAGCACACGCTATAAGAAAGCCTTACAAACAGTCTCTCATCCATCAAATATGCAGATAGACTTCAGTTCACTGATGGTGAAACTACAAGTAAAATTGGATGAGCAAAGATAATCTTTGGAGAAGTATGTGGATGAGGCACATAAAGAACTGCAGTTACAGCTAGCTCAAGAAATTAAATCCATCAGATTTGAAGTAAATGTGAATAAGAAAGAGATGAAAGATTGCTTCCACAAGGGAGGAAATGCTGTAGTATATCTGGCTACCCAACTATAAGAAATGAAGACTGCGGGTGCAGACATTGTAGTCAAGCAAAGATATATTCTAGAAAATCAATTCAGATCAAATGAAATTCTCAAGGACTCACATGCTGAAATTCTTAATAAAATTGGAGGTATAGCCACTGATGTGAAAGCTGAACTTTCTAAACAAATTAAAGATGATCTAGCAGCTATCCACACAGCCATTGAAGCTTCTCAAAAGGCTATTTCTGATCACCTGACTAAATTAAAAGCCTACTATAAAGAAGGTACTTAATATCTGACTGTTCAAGTAAGGTTTCAAAAGAATGATCTGAGAGATCATATAGCCAGAGAAGTTATAAAGGGGGAGAGGATATTAGTCAAAGCCAGCTCTGATCATGCTAAATGGGTATCTAATACCATCAGAGCTACTCTAGGATTTCCACCCCTGTGTGATTAAGATAACATTGCTGAATCTGGTTTTCAACCAGATCATATTGAGGGTGTTCAGCAAGAAGTTGCACAGGTTATCTATCCTCCAGCAGATTTTGAAACAGTACAGCAGGAAGTTCAAAAAATGTATATCCCTCCACAGGAGGCACAGAATGTCATCATTAACAAAGTTAAAATGTCTGTAGCTGCTATGGAAGCTTAGAAAGAGGCCCAGCTTTCTAAGAAAAGATTTAGAAAACATATTGAATTGAAGCCTGACTTTGAGCAGTGGAGTCCTACATCTAGGAACATTATTCTTACTGCCTAGAAAGCTGTGAAAGATAAGATGCATGATAGAGGCAAGTGGTACTCTGAACAAGAATGGAGCAAGTATTAGAAGAGGCAAGATTCCATACATCAGCTCAGAAAGGATATCAAAGCTGGAAAGTTACCTGCTAACTCTATGGAGCCTAGTAAGTACTTTCTAAAGCCTTTTCATTACTTTGAAAGGAAGAAGATTAAGGTTGAAGAGCTCAAAAAGAAGGATTTGAATAGGAAGAAGCCAGCTGAAGATTCTGAAGCCAATGTTCAAGCTAAGATTAAGTCTGGAAAAGGAATAGTGATTAAAGAGCCTAATCAATCTTAGGATAGATAGGCTAGTGTTAAGACCTATGTAATTTTCTGTTCCTTTAAGAATTATGTAAAGCTACACTACTTTCTAATTAATAAAGATATCATATTCTGTGATGATATTAATTTTTATTTGGATTTATAAGTTACCCTGCTGTGAATTTATACATCTTATTCTTTGGTTTATTATGTGTGGTGTATATAATTGACTAAGGATTATGACTTCTCCAAATAGGGGGAGATTGTTGGGTACAGTGGAAAATGTGTACCAGATTTTGAGAAGCCTCACCAAACTCAATGGTATACATCAAGGTGTATTTGATGGAATGTTGAGTTTCAGTGTGTAGGTTTAAGAATTGCAAGAAAAATTTCTAAGTACAAGTGTCGACACCCAGGACTTGTGTCGACCCCTGAAGCAAAAGCTGTGTCAACACCAAGGAGTTATGTCGACACCAAAAGTAAGACTGTATCGACACACGGGACTTGTGTCGACACACACTCAACGCCATCTATCAACAAATAGGTATACTGAGTTTGGAAGGCTTGTGTCGACACACAAGACTTGTGTCGACACACACTCAATTCTATCTATCAACAACAGCTATACTGAGTCTGAAAGGCTTGTGTCGACACACAGGAATTGTGTTGACACACACTCAATGACGTCTGGACACACACTCAACGACGTTTGGACACACACTCAATGAAATTTGGAAATACACTCAACACCATCTATCAGCTTCAGCTATGTCGAGACCAGGAGCAGTTGTGTCGACACACAGGACTTGTGTCGACACATACAACAGAAGCTGTGTCGAGAAGATAAAGAATGACTGTGTCGACACATTGAAAGTTGTATTAACATCATCAAGAATTGTGTCGACACTTGGTATATTTGTGTCGACACATTTGAAGTAGTTTGCTGACACTGTCCTGCTGAGAATGAATTTCAATGAAAGGTCAGTTGTCTCGACTGAAGACTTGACAGCTGTCATAAGTAACAAGACTGACACATCTGTCAGTACTGTCAGAAGGCCGTTAAAACTGGATCAGCCGGTAATCGTGGATGAACTCTATATAAAGGGCTGATCCATAACAACTAGGATATCCAACAGAATAAATATATAGAACTAACAACAAGTAAGGGAGAGCAAGAGGCTAACCTAGAAGATGGCAGATCCTGAATAAGTTTTCAAGAAAGATTCAGATCTGATTCTGAATTTAAGAAGGAAGCTGATTAAAGATCAACTTCTACACCAAGTAAAGATCAGCCTTATTTTGTTCAAATTTAAGAAGCTTTGAAGAAGCTAAGTCAGGTTGGATCTGAAGTATCCAGTCATTCAAGAACTGATCAAGAAGCTCTCACCCATTTAGGTTTCAATTCTGGTGAAATTTTTATTTCATTAAATAAACTTTTTTCTTGTAAGATTTTATATAGATCTGAGTTGTATGTCTGTATTTATAAAGGCTGAGGTAGGGCTGAGTGCTTGAGATATAGGACATGATAAAGTCTGAGTTGTAGGCCTGGAGATAAAGGCTGAGGTAGGGCTGTTGCCTGAGGTAGGGTTCTTGGGAAGAATCATAGGTAGGACTTGAAGAAGTCTGAGCTGTAGGAACCTATCAGGTTCTGAGTTGTAAGATCTGTGGATTTGAGATAGTGGATGGAAGTTTGGCTGAATCCAGTTCTCTACTGGATAGGCGAAGGGGGAAAGTGGATGTACCAATAATTTGGGGAACCACTATAAATCTTGCGGTGCTATGTTTATTTTTCTGAGAACTGTGATTTTTTTATGCTGTGTTAGATCTTGTTAATTGCCTAAATAGTTAAAAAGATTAGAACCTATTCACCCCCCCTCCATGTGTCTCGGCTCTTGAAATTAAGTCTTTCAATCCTCAACTACTCGAGGACGGAGGAGGAGCACATATGGCATCTGACATTGACTCTAGAGAGACTACGGGAGCACCACCTTAATGCAAAGTTTCGCAAATGCCAGTTCTGGTTGAAGGAGGTGGCCTTCCTAGGCCATATTATCAGCGGAGCTGGGTTGGCAGTGGACCCGGCCAAGATTCAGGCAGTTCGGGATTGGTCGCAGTTGAAGGCGACCCCAAACATACGTAGTTTTTTAGGACTTGTCGGTAATTACCGGAAGTTTGTTGAGGGATTCTATCGAATTACCCTCCCACTCACATCCCTGACAAGGAAGGATGTGCCCTTCGTCTGGGCCCCGTAGTGCGAGACTGCTTTCCGGGAGCTAAAGGATCGACTCACCTCGACTCCTATTCTTTCCATTCCTTTTGGGAGAGAAGGATTCCAGGTCTATACCGACGCTTCCTACCATGGCATGGGAGTAGTGATGATGCAGAAGGGCCAGGTGATTGCTTATGCTTTCCGCTAGCTGAAGAAGCATGAACAAAACTACCCTTTTCATGACTTAGAGATGGGAGAGGTTGTTTTTTGCTATGGTCTGGCGACATTACCTGTACGGCATACAATGCGACATATACTCTGATCACAAAAACCTGAAGTATGTGGACACGCAGAAAGAGCTGAACATCAGGCAGAGGCGATGGGTGGAATTTTTAGCAGATTACTAGTATGAGATGCATTACTACCCAGGGAAGGCGAACGTGGTAGCTGATATGCTGAGTCGGAGAGCCGCCACCTCCGGAGCGGAGCCCCAAATTATGTCTATGGAGCTGGTACAAATATTGGAAGATATGTACATCACGCTGGTGTTGTCTGATGACCCCGAGCTTTTTGAGGAGTATTTAGCTGCGATGAGCGCCACAGATGGTATTCGAGACCGAGTTAGAGAAGGGCAGAGACAGGATGCCAAGCTGGAGCCGATATTCCGGGCCTTGGAGGCAGGTACTACGGGAGATTACACACTGAGGGATGGCCTAGTGTGCTTTAGAGGATGGGTTTATATACCAGAGGGAGGCCAGGTCCAGAAGGGTATCAAGACGGAGGCCCACTGCAGTCAGTATTCGATACACCCGGGAGTTACGAAGATGACTGCGGATCTGAAGAAGACCATGTACTGTCCAGGCATGAAGAAGGATATCACCTACTTCATGTCCCACTGCGAGACATACCAGCTGGTGAAGGCGGAGTGCAGAAACCCCGCAGGATTGTTGCAACCACTCCCAGTGCCGGAGTTGAAGTTTGAGGATATCGCGATGGACTTCATACATGGCCTTCCCCGATCGCGGATGGGAAACGATTCGATCTGGGTAATCATCGACTGACTTACGAAGATAGCCAGATTTATCCCGATCAGGAAGGATGACTCGGTTGGTGTGCTGGTTCGGAAATTTGTGGAGCAGTTCATCCGTTATCATGGCGTACCCAGGACGACTGTATCAGATTGGGATGGACGATTTACGTACAGGGAGTGGCGATCAGTGCAGACTTACTTGGGCACTCGGCTGACTTTCAGTACAGCTTTTCATCCCTAGACTGACGGGCAGACGGAACGCACCAATCGGACCTTGGAAGATCTGCCGCGACTATGCATTCTGGATTGCGGAGAGACCTTGGAGAAGTTTTTTCCACTGGTCGAGTTCTCATACAATAATAACTACCAATCCAGTATAGGGATCGCTCCTTATGAGGACTTATACGGACGAAGGTGTAGGACTCTGCTGTCATGGATACAGGACGAGCATTCGAAGGTTTTGGGCTCAGAGTTTGTTGAGGACACCAAGGCTCAAGTGAGGCTGATACGGGACAGGATGTTAGAGGCTCAGAGCAGACAGGATAAGTATTACGACGCTCGTCATCGTTAGGTGGAGTTTCAGGTGTGGGACCGGGTATTCTTGATTATCCGACCAATGCATGGAGTTTCACGTGTGCGTGGTCGGAATAAGAAGTTCAGCCCGAGATATATGGGGGCTTATAGGATCCTGGAGCGGATCGTTCCCTTAGCATACAGGCTGGAGCTGCCATTGGAGCTGGCAGGTCTGCACGACGTATTCCACGTATCTTCTCTTAAGAGGGCTCTATTATGCCCGTAGCAGTAGATTATAGCCATGGATGGGCCGATAGCATCTGACCGGTCAGTTCACTTGGAGCCGGTCCAGATTGACGACAAGGGGATACGAGTCTTGCGTCGCAAGAAGGTTCCATTGGTCAAGGTCCTGTGGAGGAATCACGGTCAGGAGGAGCACACCTTGGAGCCGCAGGATCTGATACAACAAAGGTACCCTGAGCTTTTTATTCAGGTATACCTCATAACATTTCGGAATGTTACAATTTACTTTTCATATTTCAAACCCTGTAGGCCTAACTAGAATTTCGAGGACGAAATTTTTTGTTTATATATTTAGATTTGTAACATCCCTCAGACAACTAGACCTCCTAGGGGTGGTTTGTCATGACTAGGTCATGACAAAACCCTAGAGGCCCAAGAAAACCAAGTGGTCTTAGGAATAAAGGTGATTGGGATGAATGGTCTACAAATAGTAGATCCTAAACCCTAGTTTAGGATGATCATGAGGCTTCACCATGACTCCAAGATCCCACCGATCTGTTAAAAGGGGCCGAAGGGTCCATTGGAGTCAACCCAGGATTGCCAAGTTGACTTAGGATCATATTAAGCCTAAATAGGGCAAGGTGCCCTAACTAAGGACAATGTGACCTTAATGAGCCCAACCAAACCTACTAAGGTCTTCCTAGACCTAAAGTGGAGTCAATGGGTCACCAAAGACCCATTGGAGTCAACCTTAGAGCTTAAGTTGACCTAAGTCAACCCTAACCCTTAATGGGTCAAACTAACCTACATAGGGTCAATTGACCTTCCCTTAGCCAGGTGGACCCCACCCATGCCCTCCTAACCCTAGGTTGAGTTCAATGTGTCACTAAGGAACCATTGGGGTAAACCCTAGTGGCTAAGTTGTCCCAAGTCAACTCAAACCCCAAAGTGGTCAAAGTGCCCTTAATAAGGGTCAAGTGACCTTCAAGGTGCCAAGTCAACCCTACCCATCCCTACCTAGACCTTAGGGGAGGCCAATAGTTCACCAAGGACCCATTGATGGTGACAAAAAAGGTCAATTTGGCCAAAGTCAGTCCTAAGCTAGGTCAAGTAAAACTTAGCTCAAAAAGGGCTAACTCAAGCTCAAGCCCCTAGCGACTTGGGCTAACCACTTCCTACTCACTTTATAATAGCTTAGTGGGCTGCATTTAGGCTGGTGCAATGGAAAATTTGTCCATGAGGGGGCAGGAGAGAGAAAGCTTCAATTCCTCTTTAATGGAGGAGAGAGAAAAGGAGGTAAAGGCCATTCATGGCTTAGGGAGGCCAAGGGCCACCCTTATTGGCTGGATTAAACTCCTCTGGGGAAGAGGAGAAGTTTCCAGCCATTTCCCGGCCACCACAAGGCAGGTTCACCCCCCCCCCCCACAACTTGGCCGAGAGCTTCTTTGAAGGACATTAATGGCCATTGGTGCATGACCACTCCTCTCCCCCATTTCACTCTTTTAAAACCTTCACTGGACTCCTAGGAGTCGTTTACACACTGTTGAAGTATGAGACCGAGCGGTCTGGTGGTCTGAGTTAGGCTTGTTGTAGACCGCGCGGTGTAGCGGTTACTCTCCAGCGATTTGTCATCCAGACTGTGGCTGTTTGTGGACCGAGCAGTCTGGCGGTTTACCTCCGACATCTTGGAGACCGGGCAGTCTGGCGGTCTCCTACTGCGGCTTGGTCTCTTCCTTCTGGTGTTGCCGAACGGTTAGCCCATTTGTCTAACCATTCGGCCTGTTCGGTCTCTTTATTTTCTAGACGCTCAGCACTGTAATTTTTTAGTCCCACATTGTCTATTTGTACTCTCTCCACACTCCTCCATTCTATAAAAGGGAGGCCATACCTTTGTAAAGTTTACCTTTTTTGGATAATAAAATTTCTATTAAACCACTTCTGGTTTGTTCTTGTTCGTTTCTCACATGGTATCAGAGTACTCGATCATTTCCACCTGATTCAGTTTGCCTCTATCCGCGCGGTTTGTTTAGCCTTGTCCGTGCGGCTTGCCCTTCCCTCCTTGTCTATTCGCGACTTGCTCGCGAACTGTTTCTGGCGGTCTCTCTTCTCCTCTTCTTTCTACGATCTCCTTTAGTCGCATTGTTTCCTCTCTTTCGCACGAACTCTGCTTGTTTGCACGGCCTGCCTTGCTTCGTGCCATCTCCTTTGTTCGCACGACTTCTTACCCTCTGCTTTGTTCTACTTGTCTAGTCACGTAGTTTGGTCATGGCTTCTCTATCTGCTGGTGTGTTAACACATTAACTACCGCATTCTCCTTGATTGTCCGCTGCGGCTTCCATCGAATCCGCTTTGGTTTCTCTTGATCTTGCGGTCTCTTTCGGTTTGACCTCTTCTCGCTTGTCACCGCGATCTATTCGGCTTGTCGCGGCCTAGTCTTCTTGATGCTCTCTGCTTCCTTCCTCTTCTAGTTTGCACGACCTCTTCACAGTTTGTGCGACCTCTGACCCTTTACTTTTGTCTGCTTCCTTGTCATGGCCCTTCTTGCCGCTAGTGTGCTGACACCGTGACCATTCCAGCTTCTTCTTCTCTTAGCCCGCTGCGGTTTCTTTCTTTTCCACTTCGGCCTCCTTCTCTTATCGCGGCCTCCTCTTTTGTCTGCGCGGCCTTCTCTCTTTCTATCCAATCGACTTCTCTTCTACTCACGCGGTTTAATGTGTTTCTCTATGGATAATTCCGGTATCTCTACCTCCGCCTTCTCTCGGCTGTCTGCCTCTGTGGCCACCACTTCAGTTAGTGCCCATATCGTTACCCAAGGTAAGTTGCTGATTGAATCTGGTGCTACAAATCACAAGACCGACAATCCTCAATGCTTCTCTCTCCTAGAAACGCATGATCAGTTGCCTCCAGTTCTTATTGCGGATGGTTCCCCTTCCCCGGTTCATGGGATGGGCGTGGTTCAAGTCACCCCGTTGTATCCCTTGCTGGACACTCTCTATGTGCCAAAGTTCCCTTGCAACTTATTATCTGTTACTACTTTATGCAAGCAACTTCAGTGCTCTGTCTTATTCACTCCAACTTCTTGCTCTTTTCAGGACCCGAGGACCCAACGAACGATTGCTACTGGGATGGAGAGAGGCGGCCTTTACTTCCTTGACAACGTTTACGCTCTATATGCCTTCTCCTCCTCTTCTACAGATCTGCTTCAATGGCATCTTCGCCTTGAATATCCTCCTTCTCGGATTCTTCATCAGCTTCTGCCCCACTTACCTCCTATCAGTCCTCTGCTCAAATATGATGCATGCCAGCTTGGCAAACATCACCGCTCCTCCTTCCCATCGAAGCAAGTTCGTTGCACTTCTCACCCGTTTGATCTCATTCATTCTGATGTCTGGGGTTCTGCTCCTACTCTCACCGTTGGTCGGGGTAGTTCTTACTTTGTAACCTTTATTGATGATTTCTCTAGATGTACCTGGGTATATCGATTAAAAGATCGCTCTGAACTCCTTTCTGTATGGCAATCCTTTTATTATATGATTAAAACTCAGTTTGATATTTCTATTAAAATCTTACGCTCTGATAATGCTAAGGAATATCTTAGTCATGAGTTTTCCTCCTTTTGTATGCAACATGGTCTTATCCATCAGACCACCTGTGTTTACACCTCCCAACAAAATGGGGTGGCGGAGCGTAAAAACCGTCATCTCGTCGATGTCGCTCACACTCTTATGACGCAGATGCAGGTACCTCGCTCCAACTGGGGCTATGCTATTCTCCTCTCCTGCAATCTCATCAATCGCCTTCCCTCTACGATTCTCCTTGGCCAGACCCCCTTCTCCATTCTCTACCCGGGCAAGGAACCATTTCCTCTCCCTCTCCGCATTTTTGGGTGTACGACTATTGTGCATGCTCTGTCCGCAACCCGTGACAAGCTTTCCCCCCGTTCCACCAAGTGTGTCTTTTTGGGTTACTCAACCACTCAAAAAGGCTATTGTTTCTTTGACCCCTTTATACGCAAGCAGTTTGTCTGCGCAGACGTGACCTTCTTCGAAAATGCGTCCTACTTCTCTCCTCAATCCCCTCTTCCTCCTGATGTCTCTGATTCTCCACCATCTCTCTCTATTCCTTCCATGCATATCGACGTCTCCACTCCTATCTCATCTCCTCCTCTATCTCCTTCTCTTTTCGTTATACGCCCTCCACCTCCCCCCTCATCTCCGCAGCCATCTCTCTCAAGTCCCAGGCCAGCTTTCTCCGTCATGGACGCTCCGGTCACTGTGGCACGAGTTGACATGGATCTTCTCATTGCTCTTTGCAAAGGGGTGCGGGCGTGTACCCAACACCCGCTTGAAGTAGTTATTTCCTATGATCGGCTTACTCCCTCTCGCAGGTGTTTTGCTTTACTATCTCGGCTACTACCACTCCCCACACCTACCAGGAGGCTCTTGTTACTCCTCATTGGAAATCTACCATGGATGAGGAAATCACGACTCATATTGAACGGGGTACCTGGACCCTTGTTTCTCCACCAGTGGGTACTGATATGGTTGGCTGTCGCTGGGTGTTTGTTGTGAAGTTTCGTCCAGACAGTACTGTGGAGCGCTACAAGGCCCGGTTGGAGGCCAAAGGCTTTACTCAGACTTATGAGGTTGATTACTTTGATACTTTCTCTCCGGTTGCTCGCCTCAACACCATCTGGGTTCTTCTCTCAGTGGCCGTCAATAGGGATTGGGCTATTTCCCAACTTGATGTCAAGAATGTGTTTCTCTATGGGGATCTTAAAGAGGACGTGTATATGGAGCAACCTCCTAGGTATGTTGCTCAGGGGGAGACACGAGTATGCTAGTTGAAGAAGACCATCTATGGCCTAAAACAGAGCCCTCGGGCATGGTTCGACAAGTTTAGTGGCATTGTGGCTGCCATCGACTTTGCAAGAAGCTCAGCTGATCACTCATTGTTTATTCGCAAAACCGCTTCGGGACTGGTGGTTTTTGCGGTGTATGTGGATGATATTCTTCTTTCCGGCGATGATCAGGCTGGGGTGGACTTGATAAAGAAACACCTTTGTCAACACCTGGTCACGAAGGATATGGGCTCCCCGAAAATACTTTTTCGGGATAGAAATCTCTCGGAAGCCCGACTCGTTGGTTCTCTCCCATCGGAAGTATGCTCTTGATCTTCTACGAGAGGCAGGATTGACTGGTGCCAAACTAGCCCGGTATCCCATGGCTACTGGAGAAGACAAAACATAGACAAATGACTCGCCTCTTCTATCTGATGCCATGAAGTACAGATGTCTGGTAGGCAAACTTATTTATCTCACGGTGACCAGACCCGACATTTCCTATGTTGTACGCAAGGTTAGTCAGTTTATGGAAGCTCCTAGGGAATGCCATCTTCTGTCTGTCTTGAAGATATTAAAGTATGTCAAAGCAGCACCAGGAAAAGGGCTACTCTTTCAGAATAAGGGTCATCTGAGGGTTGAAGCCTACTCAGATTAGAGCTATGCGGATGATAAAGGTGACCATAAATCTACATTTGACTTTTGCACATTTGTTGGAGGAAATCTTGTGAGCTAGAAGAGCAAGAAACAGTCTGTTATCTCTAGGTCTAGTGCAGAAGCTGAATATCGAAGTATGGAGTCAACCACGTGTGAGTTAAAATGGTTGCGTGCTCCCATGCTTGACCTAAGAGAGGTCTACAACTATCCTCTTCCTATGTTCTGTGACAACAAGGCCGCTATATACATATCCAAAAATTCGGTCTTCCATGAGATAACAAAACATATAGAAGTCGACTGCCATTTTATTAGGGAAGAGGTCTTGAAGAGAAATATTTGCACTCCATTTGTCATCTCCGACAAAGAGTTGGCGGATATCTTCACCAAGCCGGTTTCTACTTCCTTCTTCCACATTTGTGACAAGTTGGGCATGATGGATATCTATGCTCCAGCTTGAGGGGGAATGTTGAAGTATGAGACCGAGAAGTCTTGCGGTCTGAGTCTGGCGGGTTGTAGACCGCGCGGTCTAGCTGTTACTCTCTAGCAGTTTGTCATCCAGATTGTTGTTGTTTGTGGACCGAGCAGTCTGGCGATTTACCTCCGGCATCTTTGAGACCGGGCGGTCTGGCGGTCTCCTACTATGGCTAGGTCTCTGCCTTCTGGTGTTGCCGAATGGTTAGCCTATCTGTCTAACCGTTCGGCCTGTTCGGTCTCTTTATTTTCTAGCCGCTCAGCACTTTAATTTTTTAGTCCCATATTGTCTATTTGTACTCTCTCCACTCTCCTCCATTCTATAAAAGGGAGGCCATACCATTGTAAAGTTTACCTTTTTGGGATAATAAAATTTCTTTTAAACCACTTCCAGTTTGTTCTTGTTCGTTTCTCACACACACCTTACCTGAAGGAGCAAGAGTAGTCCACTGTGCTATTGCAGAAACCGAGTGGCGCCACCATCTGAAATTGCATCCCGACGATCAACCCGCCTCCAGGACGCAAACAAGGTACTCCCTTCTTCTTCTCCTATGGGTAGATCATAGGGATCATTTAGAAATAAAATCAGGCTCAATTGAGCCCGATCGAAGCTTTCGATTTCACGGTATTTTCCGTGAAAAATGACTTGTCAGGATAGCCGGAAAAGGGCCCTCCGGCGGCTGTGCCGCCGCCTTATGATAGCCCCCACCTCGACGGAGGTGGTGGTGGCGATGGCCGGCCAGGGAGGTGGCCGGGTGGCCGACGGTGGTGGATGGAAGTAGCTCTAGGTCGGGTCAATCCTACCTGTTGGCTGGAGGAAGAAGATGAGACTGAGCCGCTGGATCTTGCGTCAAGATCCGTGCAGGATCAACATATTAATATTTCATTTTAATTAATTCTTTCACACATATGTAGTCCCCTTGTAAATTAATTTATAAATACTTAGATGCTAAATAAGAGAAAGTGGTTAACATATAAATTGTAGATCTATAGGTCTAGTTTAATTTAAAATTGATTTGAGTCAATTTAGACATCTGGTTTGAATAGGGCACCCATTTTGGTAGGGTCTATACCCAGGGTTAGACATAAACTAAAATGAGTGCCCCCACTTCATCCCTTGTCCAAATGACTTGAAATTTGGATAGGGAGTCACCATAATCTATACCTAGGTCCTGAACAAAAAATGAGAATTTTGGGGGAAAATATTTCTATAGTTTTTGAAATTATTTAAATATCCTATGGTAAACTAATTAGGGGACCTAAGGACCTCCAAAACCTCCCAAATTTTGGTGAGTGGTCCTTGGGGTCATCATGAGGATCTGTATAACTTTTCACCTATTTTTGAATTGATTTGGGAGGTAATTGAGCAAACCCTAGCTTTGCCCTAATGAGGGGTATTTAATTCAAAAGTGCACTTTGAGGTTTGGGTGGTCAAACCACCTCAACAGAGTGTGAAATTTGTGCCACTGGTTTGACATGTCATTTAACACCCTCATATGGGTTATGGGGTGGTTTGGGGTTGAATTGCCCTAGGACCCAAGTTCAAACCCTATGTTTGGACTTTGGGGGTTGAGAAGGGCATGGGGTCAAATGCCCATGTATGGACTTGAAATTTGGTAGAGAGG
Source organism: Platanthera zijinensis (assembly GCA_039513925.1). Classification (NCBI taxonomy): domain Eukaryota; kingdom Viridiplantae; phylum Streptophyta; class Magnoliopsida; order Asparagales; family Orchidaceae; genus Platanthera; species Platanthera zijinensis. The sequence goes on along the minus strand of CM077095.1, from coordinate 68,955,196 downwards.
ATACTAGGGTAGCTAAGGTCCTCTGGTAAGAATCTTAAGAGGATTTGGAGATGGATAAACCCCTCAAAACCCTAACCCTAGTTTAGGGCACAACCTTTACACATGCAAGATAGGCCACCAAAACTTAATGAAAAACCATGAAACTTGGGTAGTATGGTAATAAGGTTAATTAGAGCCTCTGGTGATTTTATTGGTAATTTTAAAACAATACATTTAGTACCTCCTCTATAGTACATGGAATTGCCCTTGATAAACTTTTAATTATTATGATCACATTTTTTAATAGGAAGTTATGAAAATTGGGCAGAGGGTGTTTTAGGTCAATATACTCATACTTGAATATTATTATAATTTTAGATGCGTATTTTCAGTACTTTCTTCACAAGCATTTAAGAATGCAATGATATTCAAAACTTGATTCAAAGCACAATAATGGTTTGAAAATTGTGGAACTCAAAGAAAAGTGTACTTAGGTAAATATACACTTGAGGAAATTTTACCATAAGTTTTAGGTGAATATTTACAGTAGTTGTTTCAATAATGTAAGAATGAGGATTATTGTTTTAAATTAAAATATGAGCTCATTATTCACTGAGAAGTTTGGAAACTTAGTCAGAAGTGTTTTTAGGGCATATTAGCCATGCTTGAATTTTATTATATTTTTTGGAAGCTTATTTACAATATTTACTTCATTAGCTGTTAATTATGTGATTATGTTTAAAATTATGGATCAAGGCCTAAACCTTACTGAAAAATTGGGATACTTTGAATTTACTATTAAATAGTCATTTTGTATTTATCATAAATTTGTGGAGCATTTTGCATGCCTAAAAAAGGTACTTCTTGTTCAAACAAAGGTAATTGGATTTCTTAGGAAATTAAATAAAATATCAAGTAAATTAGGAAAATTATGACATTCTAGATTTAGGCTAAACATGTCATGGTAGACCCCCAATAATTATTATGGGGATATTGGATGATAATTTGGAGTACCTCCCATTGTATACATCATATAGCTTAGGATGGACTGCGTTTAGTAAAACTGTGGAAATCGTGTTAACATGGGGAATGGTCGTAGGGAGATGGGATTTGTGTTTACTGATTTTGGTATGTGGATTGGAGTATACCATTGAAGCTAGGGAGAGTAGGTAGTAGAGTTGCCTAAGTTTTGGTGGTACCCGGGATCGACGAAAAATCGTCTACCCTGTGAAGGGAGGGAGAAGGTCAAAACAATTTAGGGTTAGAACCAGTATAATACTAAAGGGATCATGAAGCGAGTATTAACCAATAATAGTAAGTGCCTTGCAAAAGGGAGCTTTGGGATTCAACCCATCGTAGTTCCTAGTGCCCTTTGAGAGCCCTTCACGGGGTATGCCAGGGGCAGTCCTGGGCTAACCTAAACTGTTGGCAAACTAAACTGCAAGAGTAACTATCATAACAAGGGATTCACTTTCAATCACCTCGATGTCTTGGGATGTTAAGTTGGGTCACTGATGACTAGTTTTAGTCATCGTTTTTGGGGTATTTTAGTAGCCTATTTCCCTAAGTTTCTGTTACAATTATGTGTTTTTGTATGCTTGTTATGATATCCTTTATAATATAAAGTTTTATGTTATGTTTTGTATTTATTTTATATTTTATGTTTAGTTTTATTTATATTAGTATCTTTGTTATAGTTCATATGTTATGTTTAATTTAATGTTCTAAGTTTAATTTTATGTTTAACTTGTGTTTATTTTAATAATATTATTATTATATTATGTTTGTTAAGTTTAAATATTAATGTTATGTTAATGCTATATTATGTTACTTATTTATGTTTTATTTTGTTAAATAGCTAATGTTATTTGTTTTGTTTTATTTGTAGGTTCAAGCCCACCAAGAAGCCCTCCAACATGATGCAAGTTCAACCCACATTACTGTCAAAACCGAGCCCAATAAGAGCAATTTGGAGCAGCCCACCAATCAACTACAAGCAGCCCACATGCTACCCGAGCCCAACTTGGTGCTGTCCACAAGCTACCCAAACCCCTACATCAAAGCCCATGTGTGGCCGGCCACACCCTCTCTTTCCCCTATTATTTTATTTCTTTTATTTCACATTCACCCCCTCTTTCCCACTCTCATGCATGCATCTTGCCACCTTTTAATTTCTCTCTCTCCCCATTATTATTATTTTCTCTCTTTATTATTGCATGCATTATTCCTCCCTTAACATAGCCGAACCCCCTCTACTTCTCCTCCACATTCATCTCTCTTCCCTTTATTATTTCCTTCTACACACTTCCATTCATCCCCTCTTCTCTATTTTATATATTTATTTTTCATTCCCATAATTATCATACAATGCATGTAGCCATTCTCTCTCCTTCCATTTAATATCATGCATGCACTCCACACCATCTCTCTCCCCCCTCATTTACACCATGCATGAACCTTCTCCCCTATGTGGCTGGCCACCCTTAGGCTTCCCCTACATTTCCTTGCCTTCTAGATCCTTCTCCTTCATCTATAAAAGGAACCCCTCCCCCTCTTGTTGATGGCAAGTAGTTTTTAAGTAGTTTATGGTAGAGAGTGTTAGTAGTTTTCTTCTTTCCTTGTTGCTAAGTAGATTTCTTTCTTCATTGTTGTAATAGTTCTCTTACTAAGTGCAATATTATCTTGTCTTTATTTTGTATTCTCTCTCTTTTTATGCAATGAAAACACTTTCTTCTTCTTTTATTTTGGTTTTCTTTCTTATCATGCGTAGCTAAATAATTTTTGTGCCCGGTCACGAGGATCTTTGCAATGAAATAACGTATCTTTCTTTTTATGTTTGCATTTTGTATTTTTCTATTTTGATCCTTCCTTGAATTATTTTGTGTCGACTCCGTATTCCGGTATACGGTAGTAGGCATCCGATCTCATATTCGAGTGGCCGAGAGGCTCGTGAATATGAAAGAACACTCAAGGAAGGAAGGAGTTGAACGCACCCCTAGAGATAGGATGACGTAAATCCTCCGGATTGGAGTCAAATCCAATAGCGCGGGTCACTTCGATAATGCGACTTTAGGCCATTTTGACTTGAAAGAGATTTCGGTCAGAACGTCTATAAGTTAGGGGATTTAATGCTCTAGCGAGATTATTTCCTAATATCGGATCCGTCACGGTCTTAATAGAATTACAAATGCTAAACTAAATTATTTCGTTATTTTATTTCAAAGTGAATCGTCGATCGCGCACACTTTTCTCGTAATAGTTTATTTCCCTTTAAGTTTAGTTTATTTTAATTTTCAAAACTCATTAATAGTTCGGTAGGATAATAGAGTCGTTGTGAGTAATAGTACTTGCCTGCCCCGAGTTTTTATACGACCTTGATATTTTTCATATCCTATGCTATATTTCGATAGGTACACTTGCCTTAATCGAGTATAGATTAGAGAATACGATTTTCTCTATCAAGTTTTTGGCGCCGTTGCCGGGGACTATTTTTGGCAATATTACGAAAGCCTCGAATTTATTACTTCTACTAAAAAAAATAAAAAAATTATTATTATTATTATTTTTATTATTATTATTATTATATAATCAACCCACATCATCTAAATTCTACCCAACCTAAAATCTCTCGAAAAGGGTAAGGGGCTTTAAGCGCCACCATTTTACCTAGTACCGGGCAAACCCTTCACCGGGTAGTCCTCGGGAAGTTCGAGAGCCAATCCATTAAAAAAAACCTATTTTAAAATATATATATATATATATATCTAAAAAAAACAAATAAAAAAAAATTAGTTTTTCTTTTTCTTTTTGGTAGCAGTTTATTTTTTTTATGGAATCGTCGTATTTTTGTGCTTCTTGCGGGTCGCCCGACCACTTCTATTCGGAATGTCTTTCGGGAGCCCCTCCCTCTTTTGATTTCAATTTTTCTGGAGCGGGTCAAAGTGGCCAATTTGACCCTTACTCCGATTTTTATCCTACTTGGGAGGTGGGGAACCCGTCTTATTTTTCGCATGATTTTACCCCGCAAAGCGCCGCGCCTCTAAATTTTTATTTTAATTCTATCGATAATGGGTATCTTGAATTGCAAATTTCTATTGATAATATTAGTTCGCATTTCAAGACAATGATGGATTATCTTTCTCGCGAGGCCGCTTCTTTTTCTTCGTCTTCTTCTCCGTCTCCTCCAATTTTTTCATGTAAAGAGTCACCGGATTTCCCGGCTTGTCTTGTTCCTCTTGAGGAGGATAACTATTCGGATATCCCGGATTGTTTCCTTCCTCCTTTGGAAGACGCCTCTATGGATATTTCGGTGTGCTTCTTACCCATTGAGGATGACGAGACGTCTCATATTTCTCCTTCTGAAGACGTTTGTGATTCCATTACGCTTTCAAATTCAACTGTTCCAAATTTTCCTCTTTTTAGCGAATCTACTTTTTCTTCTTCTTTTTTAGATAATTTTTCTTTAGTCCTCTCTACTCCTTCTTCTCCTGAAATTTCACAAGTCTCTCCTCCTTCTTGTGAAATTTCCTTTGATGAAGATTCTTTTTCTACTTCCTTTATTCCTCTTTCTATTTCTTCTTCTTTTTTTTCTTCTTCTTTTGACGACCCCTTCTTTCCTATTTTACATACGGCAGAGTTCTTCTATAACTCCGTCCGTTCTTTTTTGGGCGTCATTCTCTTGAAGATTGCACCGCATGTCGGTGCGATTCTTCAATTTTTCTTTATTCTAATTTACTCTCCTAAGCGCATACTTAGGGAGTTACCACTTCACCTCAGTTTTTATTTTCCATTTAGCTAACAAATAACGTCGGGCTCAGCTGACGTTAAACAGAGAGCGCTCTTGGGAGGCACCCCTTGCTTATCCTTTTTCTTTTTTGTTTTATTTTGCAGGAATAAAACCCCCGGCAGTTCGTTTGGCTCCATCAATTCATCTCTTCCTTAGGACCGAGCCGGTGTCCAGCTCAAGCATGGGGGAACGACATCTGTATTCGGCCTTACGACTCCGGGGAAGTCATTTTCTTTTTTTTACTTTATTGTATCACCCCTCCCCTTTCTTCTTCCTTTTTCTTTCTTATTTTTATTTTTCATTGAGGGCAATGAAAGGTTTAAGCATGGGGGAGGGTTTAGTTGTTTTATTTCTTTTTCTTACTTTTTAAAAAAAAATTGTTTTAAATTTCAAAAAATTAGTATAGTTTTATTAAGTTTTTTTTATCTTTTTTTAATACTGCTTCTTTTAGCCTTATCAAAAATCCAAAAAATTAGAAAAACAAATTCCAAAAAAAGATAATATTTCAAAACCCAAAAAAAAAATCAAAAATGTCAAAAAATCAAAAAAATATAATAAACCTCATGCTTAGCTTTTTGTTATTTTCAGAAATTTAGTTTGAGTTTGTTTATAAGCATTTTTATTTGCTAATCTTTATTTCATCATGTTTAGTTCAATTTAACTTTTAGTGATTTTGTTTTGAGGATAATCTTATGATTTTAATTTAATTAGAGTAATCTATTTAGCACTTTTTCTCTTTTATTTTAAATAGTTTCAATCTTGTAGTAATTTTGCTAAACAATTTTGGAGTCTAATTATTCTTACTTCATGCTTTTAGATTCTTAGGAAATCTCAATCTACTAGTAGTTGCTCTCTAGTGTTTTAGTATATTTTCTAAAATTTTGTTTGAACCCATCATTTTTTTCTTTTATTGTTAGATCATATGTCATGGGAATAAGAGGATAAAATTCATTATTCCTTGGTAAACATATGCAACCCAAAAATAAAATGAAGAGAGGAATTAAAAAGTTCATATATGTCAGGGGAAGTGATAGGATGTTAGTCTATCATTTCCTGGTATTACATATATATTATTCAAAAAATAAAAATGAGTGGGGTGAGAGGATAAAATTCATCACCTCCAATCAAAGACCTCTTCATGTTAATTTCCTCCCTAAAACCCCCTTAGCCAATATCATTTTCTTAGTTTTTAAATTAAAATATGTGGAGAGCAGAAGTAGTAGGTTGTCTTCTTCATTAAGTTTCTTTTAAGTCATGGTTTTTATAATTCCAAACTAACTTTGTTTGCACTTTACTCCATTTTGAATGCTAGTTAATTTATTAGAGAATTTTTGGCTAAATATTTCTCTCTTTTCACTTTAATTTCATAATTTAGGAGTTGATTCTTAAATCTCTAAATTTTAATTTTGGCTAGCTTTTGATGTAAATAAATTTTTAGTTTAATTGAAAATTTCATAATGCCTTATAAATATTTCTCTTCCTTTTGCTCTAGAATAGCAAAGGTCTATGCATGGGGGAGTTTGATGACTAGTTTTAGTCATTGTTTTTGGGGTATTTTAGTAGCCTATTTCCCTAAGTTTTTGTTACAATTATGTGTTTTTGTATGCTTGTTATGATATCCTTTATAATATAAAGTTTTATGTTATGTTTTGTATTTATTTTATATTTTATGTTTAGTTTTATTTATATTAGTATCTTTGTTATAGTTCATATGTTATGTTTAATTTAATGTTCTAAGTTTACTTTTATGTTTAACTTGTGTTTATTTTAATAATATTATTATTATATTATGTTTGTTAAGTTTAAATATTAATGTTATGTTAATGCTATATTATGTTACTTATTTATGTTTTATTTTGTTAAATAGCTAATGTTATTTGTTTTGTTTTATTTGTAGGTTCAAGCCCACCAAGAAGCCCTCCAACATGATGCAAGTTCAACCCACATTAATGTCAAAACCGAGCCCAACAAGAGCAATTTGGAGCAGCCCACCAATCAACTACAAGCAGCCCACATGCTACCCGAGCCCAACTTGGTGCTGTCCACAAGCTACCTGAACCCCTACATCAAAGCCCATGTGTGGCCGGCCACACCCTCTCTTTCCCCTATTATTTTATTTCTTTTATTTCACATTCACCCCCTCTTTCCCACTCTCATGCATGCATCTTGCCACCTTTTAATTTCTCTCTCTCCCCACTATTATTATTTTCTCTCTTTATTATTGCATGCATTATTCCTCCCTTAACATAGCCGAACCCCCCTCTACTTCTCCTCCACATTCATCTCTCTTCCCTTTATTATTTCCTTCTACACACTTCCATTCATCCCCTCTTCTCTATTTTATATTTTTATTTTTCATTCCCATAATTATCATACAATGCATGTAGCCATTCTCTCTCCTTCCATTTAATATCATGCATGCACTCCACACCATCTCTCTCCCCCCTCATTTACACCATGCATGAACTTTCTCCCCTATGTGGCCGCCACCCTTAGGCTTCCCCTACATTTCCTTGCCTTCTAGATCCTTCTCCTTCATCTATAAAAGGAACCCCTCCCCCTCTTGTTGATGGAAAGTAGTTTTTAAGTAGTTTATGGTAGAGAGTGTTAGTAATTTTCTTCTTTCCTTGTTGCTAAGTAGATTTCTTTCTTCATTGTTGTAATAGTTCTCTTACTAAGTGCAATATTATCTTGTCTTTATTTTGTATTCTCTCTCTTTTTATGCAATGAAAACACTTTCTTCTTCTTTTATTTTGGTTTTCTTTCTTATCATGCGTAGCTAAATAATTTTTGTGCCCGGTCACGAGGATCTTTGCAATGAAATAACATATCTTTCTTTTTATGTTTGCATTTTGTATTTTTCTATTTTGATCCTTCCTTGAATTATTTTGTGTCGACTCCGTATTCTGGTATACGGTAGTAGGCATCCGATCTCATATTCGAGTGGCCGAGAGGCTCGTGAATATGAAAGATCACTCAAGGAAGGAAGGAGTTGAACACACCCCTAGAGATAGGATGACGTAAATCCTCCGGATTGGAGTCAAACCCAATAGCGCGGGTCACTTCGATAATGCGACTATAGGCCATTTTGACTTGAAAGAGATTTCGGTCAGAACGTCTATAAGTTAGGGGATTTAATGCTCTAGCGAGATTATTTCCTAATATCGGATCCGTCACGGTCTTAATAGAATTACAAATGCTAAACTAAATTATTTCGTTATTTTATTTCAAAGTGAATCGTCGATCGCGCACACTTTTCTCGTAATAGTTTATTTCTCTTTAAATTTAGTTTATTTTAATTTTCAAAACTCATTAATCGTTCGGTAGGATAATAGAGTCGTTGTGAGTAATAGTACTTGCTTGCCCCGAGTTTTTATATGACCTTGATATTTTTCATATCCTATGCTATATTTCGATAGGTACACTTGCCTTAATCGAGTATAGATTGGAGAATACGATTTTCTCTATCAGTCACACAGGTAGTAGGCTTGGTGGTTTGGTGATGGGTAGGTTGGCCCGGTGAGCTTAGGCTCGGTGGTTGGTTGTGACAGATGGGATGGTCCGGGGAGCTTTGGCTCGGAAGCTGATACATAAGGTTTCATGTGCATAATATAAGGTGGTAGGTCTTCGGTATTGGAGGGTCGATGCACCACGCCAATACATCGACTCGACAAGTGTGGTTTAGCACTTTGCCAAGTAAAGTCCGGTGCGCCAGCCGGCAAGAGTACGTAGGAGCTCCGCTAAGTGCACCAGCATCGAGGCGTACGATAGGTCTGACTGGTAGTGCAATTACCGGTTTAGAGGTGGGCGAGGCCCAACCCACCGCTTCCGTTTGCTACTATGGAGGTATCCTGGTAGGTTAGGCTTTAGAAAGGGGGAACTAAAGGTCTATGTGCACAGAGTCGGGTGGGTGAGCTGCATTTACATGATAACATCATAGCATATTTGCATGTCATAGCATCAACATTGCATATAATCCCTGACACCTATTGTATAAAGTGGTATGAGACGCTTTATATAACATGCCCTTCAAAACGACCCCTTGGTTTATAAGCTCGTGTGACCATGCTTATAAGTTAGGGTTTATATTCTGTAGATATTGACACGCTTGCTAGAAAAACTGACACCCTATCGTATAAATTGGTATGAGACTTTTTATACGATAGGAGCCTTGCAGAAGATCCCTTAGCTTATGTGTCTCCATATAAGTTAAGGTTACATATTATATTTTCAGTCTTTCATACTTCCATTACTATTACATGTACTCTTAAACTTACTAGATTAGTTCTGTCATCACCTGTTACTTTGTTATTCTCCACCCTTCATTTCCGCTCCTTTCTTCCTCCCCGCTCGGTGCCTAGGAGCCATTGGGGAAGGGGTGGGGGATGATAGGACTTAGTCTTTTAGACTAATGGTTTTCAAACCACATCATTTTAGGGGACCGTGGAGCCCAGCATGGAGGAGCAGCCCCAGAGGTCGGCACGCTTGGAGATGGGACAGTCTAGCACCAGAGTTCAGACAGCTGGGACTGTGAGTCCCGATCATTAGTAGATGTTTAGCTTTTGCTTTTGCGCTAAGTGATTGTAGTGAGGATATTGATGTATCGGGAACGAGCCCTACTTTCAGTACTTTATTGTTATATTTGTGGACTCTCCCTTCGTGGAGATTATTTACTATATATGGGATTTCTATGGACTTTCCTTTTATTATTTTGCTACTATTTTTTGATCGAATCGGCTGGCAGGATTGGCGTTTTGTAGTGATGACCATTCCAGGCGTGAAGGTGCTACCGCATAGTGGCGGTTCTAGGCCTAAGACCCCAGTGTTTAAAAAGAAAAAAAAATTGGGGTCTTACATGCCTGGCCAGGGTGCTGGGGGGATTTGATGTGGAGGTCCTCACTAACTCCATGGTGGTGGCTTCCCAGATCAACGGGGAGTTCGAGGCAAGGGAGCCTACCCTCCAGTTATACTTGGCAAAAGTAAATGGGATCATCGACATGTTCCATACCTTCTCCATCTGACACGTGCACCGGGAGGAGAGCGAGCGGGTGGATCGGCTAGCAAAGGTTTGTCCCCAGGTGGGGAGTACCATCACTGACCTATTCTGCCCTTCCAGTGAAGAGGAAGAGATGATGGAGGTGGATTAACACCCCTCATGGATGGATCCATTCACGACCTTCTTTTCCATAGGGGAGTACCCAGAGGGGATGGATAAGAAGAAGTTCAAGTACAAGTCGGCATACTATCTAATCCGCGATGTGCAGTTGTATAGAAAGACCCTCTCAGGGATGTTGGCACGTTGTGTGGCCGAGAGGGAGGTACAGAGGACCTTGGAGGAGGTCCACTCTAGGGAGTGTGGGAGTCACTCCGGGAGTCGGACCTTGGAAGAAAGAATTGTCAGGCAGGGATATTTTTGGCCTACCTTGGTCCGCGACACGACAGAATTTACGAAGAAGTGCCACAAGTGCCAATTGTATGCCCCACTCTAGTTATAACCAGCCCGACGCCTCAAAAGTATCACAGCCCCTGGCCCTTCACCATCTGTGGAATGGACTTGGTGGGGCCTTTCCCCCAGGCCAACGGGTAGAGGAGGTTCTTAATCATCATGATAGATTATTTTTCTAAGTGGTTGGAGATAAAAGCGCTGACAAAGGTGACATCCCAGGTTATAAGGAATTTTGTGTGGGGAGAGATCATCTGTCGGTACGGGATACCCCAGACCATTGTCACGGATAATGGCACTCAGTTTGCCAGCGCCGAGTTCATAAGCTTTTACGGGTAGCTCGGGATCGACCTCCGATTTTCCTCGGTCCATCACCCTAGGAGCAACGGGCAGGTGGAGGCGGCAAAAAAATCATAGTGAACCTCCTGAAGAAAAAGGTTGAAAATCTTAAGGGTATCTGGGTGGAGCAGCTTCCCTCAATACTTTGGGCCCTTAAAACCACCCCCAACACGGCCACAGGGGTAACCCCTTCAAGCTCTCCCATGGATGCAAGACAGTGCTTCCAATCGATTTTGAGGTCCAGATGCCTCGGGTTGTCAAGGCAGAGGCAGGGAGGAATGACAAGCTAAAAATGAGGAGGAGCTGCGACTCTCCCTTGACATGGTTGAGGAGCTATGCAACCTCTCCGCCATCCGACAGGAAGAAGTGAATAGAAGAATGGCAAGTACTTTGATAAGCATGTCAGGGTCAAACAGTTCGCAGGAGGGGACTTGGTCCTAAAAAAGGTGGATGCTGCGGGAAGATCAGCCGCTCTGGGGAAGCTCAACCCCAACTGGGAGGGTCCATACATTATACAAGAAAGATTGGAATCAGGAGGGTACTGCCTCCGAAATGTGGAGGGTGAGACCCTAAGTCTCACATGGAGCGGTGATGACCTGAAACATTTTTATCCCTGAATCATGTAAGTGACATTCTTCTTTCTAAGTAAAATTTCTTGAAGTGACAATACTCCTGCTGTGTTTTGTGTGAATAGGTGGTTTTCATTTAACAAACTCTGAGCAAATCCTGCTGTCAGGCTCCCACCTAGCTGGTAGGGCTGGATGTCACTCGAGGAGTCTACCCAGACCCCGAGCAGATCCCGCTGTTAAACTATCACCAAGCTAGCAGGGCTGGATGTCACTCGAGGGAGTCTACCCAGACCCCAAGTAGATGCCACTTTCAGGCTCTCACTTAGCTTGCAGGGTTGGATGTGACTCGAGGGAGTCTACTCGGGCCCCGAGAAGATCCCTTTATCAGGCTCTCACCTAGCTGGCAGGGTTGGATGTCACTCGAGGGAGTCTACCCAGAACCGGAGCAGATCCCGCTGTCAGGCTCTCACCTAGCTGGCAGGGCTCGATGTCACTCAAGGGAGTCTACCTAGACCCCGAGAAGATCCCGCTATCAGGCTCTCACCTAGCTGGCAGGGTTGGATGTCACTCAAGGGAGTCTTTCAAGACCCAAAGAAGATCTCACTGTCAGGCTCCCACCAAGCTGGCAGGGCTGAATGTCACTCGAGGGAGTCTATCCAGACCCCGAGCAGATTACCCTGTCAGGCTCTCACGTAGCTGGCAAGGCTGGATGTCACTCGAGGGAGTCTACCCAGAACCCGAACAGATCCCTGCAGTCAGGCTCTCACCTAGCTGGCAGGGCTGGATGTCACTCGAGGGAGTCTACCCAGACCCGGAGCAGATCCCGCTGTCAGGCTCTCACCTAGCTGACAGGGCTGGATGTCACTCAAGGGAGTCTTCCCGGACCCCGAGAAGATCCCGCTATCACGCTCTCACCTAGCTGATAGGGTTGGATGTCACTCGAGGGAGTCTATCCAGACCCCAAGTAGATCTCGTTGTTAGGCTCTCACTTAGCTGGTAGGGCTGGACGTCACTCGAGGGAATCTACCCAGACCTCGAGCAGATCCCGCTATCTAGCTCTCACCTAGCTAGCAGGGCTAGATGTCACTCGAGGGAGTCTACCCGGACCCCAAGCAGATCCCGCTGTCAGGCTCTCACCTAGCTGGCAGGGCTAGACGTCACTCGAGGGAGTCTACCCAGACCCCGAGCAGATCCCGCTGTCAGGCTCTCACCTAGCCGACAGGGCTGGATGTCACTCGAGGGAGTCAACCCAGACCCCGAGAAGGTCCCACTATCAGGCTCCCACCTAGTTGGCAGGGCTGTATGTCACTCAAGGGAGTCTACCCAGACCCCAAGCAGATCACGCAGTCAGGCTCTCAGCTGGCTGGCAGGGCTGGATGTCACTCGAGGGAGTCTACTCAGACCCTGAGCAGATCAGCTGTCAGGCTCTCACCTAGCTGGCAGGGATGTATGTCACGTAGGGAAGTCCACCCTATCTGGGATTTATTTGAGATGATCTGTGTACAACCTCAGGCCTACGGGAGGAGAAGGCTCAAGGCGAGAGAGGAAAGGCGAGAGCCCACTCACAAGGCGAGAGGGAGCCATGGAGCGGGGCACTCGCAAGGAGAGAGCCCACACGCAAGGCGAGAGCCCACTCACAAGGCGACATGGAGCCCTGGAGCGGGGCACTCGCAAGGCAAGAGAGGAGCAGTGGGTCTAGCGTCGGTTCGACGATTGGTCGAGCGCCGGTCCAGTTGGAAGGCTATTTTTACCTTTTTAACCCCAAGTAATTTTACTCTTTTGCCCTTGGTGGTCTTCATATAACACTTCTGAACAGCGGAGTGTGGTTGTTGGCAGACCCAACCCAGGGTATTTTAGTAATTTCAGGTCGGTTCAGTTTTGTTATTGGTAGGTCAAACTCAAAGGCCTATAAATATACAGATAAGGTTCCTGGAAGAAGGTTGTTGACCCCTTTCTTCTTCTTCCACTAAGGCACTTAGCTCAGCACTGGCTAGGGAGGGGAAGAATTTCTAGTTCTTCCGAGTAAGAGGTGGGACCTCCGAGCTGAAGCCCACGGTCTATTTCTAGTCCACGAGACTCTCGTCAAGGAAGGAATTCGGGAATAGTAGGTGTGAGCTATAACTTTAGATCTGAACTCTAGGTGAAGTCGGGTTTCTGGCATCAACATTTTTTGTGCGGTGAGCGTTGATCGCAGCCTACACAGAAGAATCTTGAACCACTTCATGGCAGGAGATCTTGGTGAAGGAGGAGAGGGAGGGTCCCAGAACCTGGTAGGATATGTAGGGAGAGAGGAATTTATGGCATCCATCAGAGGCATCATAGACATGCTGTAGGGGATCTCACAGCGAGCAGACTGCTCGACCCCCTACCTCAGGCGTCTGGTCTCGTGCATCAGGACGAGCTCGTCTCGGCAAGGGTCAGAGAGGACGCACCGGAGGGGGGGGGGACCTGGGAAAGAAAAGGTGGTGGAAGGAAGCGGCGAGACCTGGCAGATAGGGAGTTATTCCCCAGCCCCGCAAGTGTCGTCTCACCGGGTGATATCATCGCGCGAGTAGAGGTAGGGAGAACCCTGGCGAGAGGATCGCCATTCTGCGAGTTGATCCTTTCAGCTCCCGTCCCGTAAGGGTTCCACGAGCCAGAGATGACCTACTATTTTGGGAAAGACGACCCCCTCCAGCACTTGCAATGGTTTGAAGATGCGGTCTCCATCAGGCCGATGACAGACGCATTCAAGTATCGTCTTTTCATCATCATCTTGAAAGATAAAGCTAGGGACTTTTTTCATCAACTCCCAACGGGATCAATATATGGCTTCGAAGACATGAGCAGAAGTTTCCAGTTGCGTTTCTAGACCTCTAATAAAAGGAAGAGGAACCCAGAGTCAATTTTTAGGATTCGGCAGAAGGCAGATGAGTCCTTGGCTTAGTATGTGGATCGATTCCAGGAAGAAATCTTGGACATTCAGGAGGTGCCAGGATTTGCTCTCCAGATGGCCTTCACCATTGGACTACGACAGAGTTTCTTCAAGATGAGCCTAACCTTAAAGGAACCATTGTCGTTTGAGGGGTTGATGGAGAAAGCAGCAAAAGAGATAGCGATGGAGGCGACAAACCCGATGTTTGATAAGAATTTGGCGAGGTTGACGGAGGCTGAGTCGATGGAGCCGGGAGGGGTAAGGAAGCAAGAAGGAAGGAGAAGGGAGTAGCCGAGGGCTCCGACATACCAGGAGATGGGTTGGAGGCAGCCAGGAGACCCTGTTCAAGGGTAGGGAAGAGGTTTTCCACTAGGAGGAAGGAACTATCAAGGAGGACTGGGACGATTCAACCAGTAGGGGTGGGGATCAGTCCTAGACCACCCCTACCCCCGCCTCAGCAAGCTATATCCATTGGACGAGGGAGAGGAAGAGGAAGAGAACATGGGAGTGCAGGAGCTGGAGCTGGAAGGAGGAGGAATCATCAGGAGGGGATACGGGAGGAGGAGGTAGCCTTGCCATATTGTGACTTCCACGAGGAGGAAGGTCACACGATGGCTACCTACCCAGAGTTTCTGGAGATTAAGAGGGTTAGAGGAGAAGGGGAGCAATAACTATAAGTGTGGATAGTGGAGATGGCTGGGACCAGGGAGGAGGACCGGTGTGTGGATCAAGCTGATGTGGGAGACCGCGGAGGGATCATAGTGATCCACGGGGGGAGTAGGGATTGAGTATACCCATAAGGCAAGCCTTCATACCATGTATCATCGGAGCGTTGCCTCGACGTCACAAGCCCCTCCCTTGGACGAGAAAATCACCTTCTCTAGGAAGTACTCGCCAGACTACAAAGATCCATTTTGCGATGCATTGGTGATCCAGACCGCCATCGAAAATTTTACGGTGTCGCAGATCCTAGTCGATAATGGGAGTTTGGTGAATGTCATCTTCAAGAAGGCATTCAATGAGATGAGGGTGGAGTCTCGAAGGGTGTTGGCAGCAGATGGGCTATTGTTCAGATTTTCGAGAGAAAATAAGGAAGTCGAGGGGGGAGTGGGACTTCCGGTAACTCTGGGGGGGTTGTCTAGGAATTGTCGCTTCATTATAGTGGACGCTCCTAGCAGTTATAATGCCATTTTTTGTCGCCCTTTGATCAGTACCATTAGGTGCGTCCCATCATCTTTCCACCAATTCCTGAAGCTCAACGCCGGAGGAACCCAAATAAGAGTACGAGGAGATCCAAAAGTAGCCAGAGAGTGCTATGTGATGGCGGTGAATACCATTTCTTGGCAAGGTGACGTCGAGGAACTGGAGAAGAGGATGGAGCAATGGGAGAAGGAGGTCGGAGAAAAGGTAGAGGAGGAGAAGGAAGAAGTAGGAATGGAGAGAGGCATTGCGGCGGAGCCGAAAAAGACAGGAGAGAAGGAGGGAGATATGGAGGTAGAAGGGGCAAGAGGAAATGAAGGGGGAAGGAAAGGGAAAAGAAAGATAAAGGAAGCAGGGGAGTCTTACAGGATGGAAGCTCGACCTAAAGAGAGAGGAGGTTTGTTGTTAGGAGGGGTCCCGACTAATGAAGAGATGAAGAGGTTTCTGATGGAGGAGGCTATGGCCGTCACGGAGCGCGAGTCCATAGAGCGTGAGGCCGAGCACCAGGAGGAGATGCTGAGAGAGCAAGAGGGAGAGGAGGAGCCCTCAAGGCTGAAGGCGGCGGTCGAGGTGGTGGAGATGGAAATTCTCACCAAGGAAGGGAGGAAAGAGAAGATAAAAGTTAGTGGGGATCTCAGCCCCGGGGAACAGGAGGAGATCAGGAAGTGCGTGCAGAGGAACATCGACATCTTCGCTTGGAGCGCAGCTGACATGCCGGGGGTCGACGCGGACGTGCCATGCCATCGTTTAAATCTTGACCCCAAGGCTCATCCAATACAACAGAAGAAAAGAGCCATCGCTTCCAAGATGGCCGGGCCTATCAGAGAAGTGGTGGAGAAGCTTCTTAAGGCGGGATTCATATATGCAAGCAAGTATCCGGGGTGGGTGAGTAACGTTGTAATGGTAAAAAAGGGAGAGGGAAAATGGAGGGTGTGTGTGGAATTTTCTCTTTTGAATAAAACGTGCCCTAAGGATTGTTATCCTCTGCCTCGAATCGACGCGCTGGTTGACTTAGCCATCGGTTTTTCACTAATTAGTTTTCTAGATGCATTTTCAGGGTACCATCAAATACACATGCACCCCCCAGACGTCAAAGATGTTACCTTCGCCACGAGAGATGAGTGCTTCAACTACAACATGATGCCCTTTGGATTGAAGAACGCAGGGGAAACTCACCAAAGAATGTTGGACCGGATCTTCCGGGAGTATAAGGGACGGAACCTCGAGGTTTATGTGGATGATCTGATGATAAAGAGCCGAGATCTCGGGTCCCACATCTAGGATCTGGAAGAAACTTTTTTGACCATAAGGAAGTACAAGATGAGGCTCAACCCTCTGAAGTGCGTCATCAGGGCCAATATGGGAAAGTTCTTAGGACACCTCCTTACCCCCTTAGGAGTAGATCCCAATCCAGACAAAGTGAAGGCGATCTTGGAATTAGAATCTATGAAGAGCGCTAAAGAAGTCCAACGTCTCACTGGCAAGCTGGCCGAATTGAGCAGGTTGCTATCCCAGGCGGGAGAGAAGTGCTCGCCCTTCTTCCGAGCACTGAGAGGAGGCAAGAAGTTTGAATGGACCCCCGAGTGCAAAGATGCTTTCCACGATCTGAAGCAACAACTCACCCAAACACCACTACTCTAAGGACCAAGAGAAGGGGAGGGTTTTTTCTTGTACCTGGGAGTGGGAACCGGAGCAGTGAGTTCAGTCCTTGTCCTAGAAGAAGGAAAGAAGCAATTCCCGATCTACTACATAAGCAAGGTCCTAAAGAAGGCAGCGCTCAGATATCCCAACCTTGAATAGTTGGCTTTCGCTCTCATCATCTTGTCCAGGAAGCTCAGGCCATACTTTCCGTCTCACTAAATCCAGGTGGTGACAGATCATCCTCTATGCCGCATCCTGGAAGGGGTGGAGCATTCTGGGAGGTTGGCCAAGTGGTCGATAAAGCTTAGTGAGTTTGATCTCACTTTTACTCCTTAGGTAGATATCAAGGAGCAATCGGTTGCAGATTTCCTTGTAGATTATGTGGTTGAGGTCAGAGAAGCTGAAGCACCTTTTCTAGTGGCCTGGGAGATACTAGTAGATAGAGGCTCTAGAAAAAGTTCTTTTGGAGGAGGGATGATCTTAGTGAGTCCCGAAGGAACGAGAATTGAGCAAGCCCTGAAGATTCACTTCACCATCACTAACATCCTGGCAGAGTACAAGGCGATCATTGCTGGGCTCAAGCTAGCTCGGGAACTGGGCATACAGGACATCAAAGTCTCCACAGACTCTATGGTAGTAGCAGAACAAATCAATGGAGAGTTTGAAGCAAGGGAGCCCACCCTCCAATTATATCTGATGAAGGTGAAAGGTTTCATCAGACAGTTTCGTAGCTTTTCGATTCAAAACATCCCAAGAGAAGAAAGTGCTCAAGCTGAGCTACTCGCCAAGCACGCCCCTCAAGCTGGAGGAACCGTGATGGAGCTCTTCAGACCCTCCATATAAGAAGGAGGGTTGATTGAAGTGGACCAGCAAGGGTATTTGATGGACCCCCTTCATCACCTTTTTGACCTCGGTACATCTTCTCGAGAGAGACTTCGATAAGAAACAGATCAGGTGTAAATCGGCATACTACCTGCTAAAGGAAGGGACGTTATACCGAAATACATTATCGGGTTTGTTGGCTCGGTGTGTGTCTGAGAGGGAGATCTCAAGAGTTCTAGAAGAAATTCATTCAGGAGAATGTGGGAGCCACTCAGGAAGTCAGACCTTAGAAGGAAGAGTGTTAAGGAAAGGATACTTCTGGCCTACCCTCAGGAGAGATGCTGAATAATTTGCAAAGTGATGTAAAAAGTGTCAGGAGTTCGCCCCCCTTCAACTCCTTCCTGCCCAAAGATTACGCATAATCACGGCTCCTTGGCCCTTTATAATATGTGGGAAGATTTGGTGGGCCCTTTCCCCCAAGCAAGTGGCCATAGAAAGTTCCTACTAGTCATGGTGGATTACTTTTCAAAGTGGCTGGAGGTAAAGACGTTGACTAAGGTGACGTCACAGGTGGTCAGAAATTTCGTATAGGGAGAGATCAACATCCGGCATAGGGTCCCATTGGCCATCGTCACGGATAATGAACCACAGTTCGCTAGCATAGAATTCATAGACTTCTGTGTCCAGCTGGGCATAGACCTCCGCTTTGCCTCGGTTAATCATCCTCAAAGTAACGTGCTGGTGGAAGCAGCGAACAAGGTTATAGTGAATCTCTTGAAAAAGAAGGTGGAGTACTTAAAGGGAAGTTGGGTAGAACAGCTCCCTTCCGTTCTCTGGGCTTTGAGGACCATGCCGAACACGACCACGGGAGAGACTCCATTCAAACTTTCCCTTGATCAGAGGTCGTTATACCTATAGAGTTCAAGGTTGAATCTCCCAGAGTGATTGCTGACAAGAAAGGAGATGAAGGATGGTAGGGAGAAAATGAGGAGGAGAAGAAGCTCTCTCTTTATCTGGTAGAGGAGCTCAGGGAATTGGCATCAATCCGACAGGAAGAAGATAAGCGCCGGATGGCCAGATATTTTGATAAGCATATAAGGGTCAGATAGTTCCAGAAGGGCGACCAGGTCCTCAAAAACGTATATGCAGCAGACAGTGGAGCCTCGGTAGGAAAACTCAACCCCAACTTGGAAGACCCCTTTATGGTGAGCGAGGTCCTGAAGTCAGGAGAGTACCACCTCTAGGATGTGGATGGGGTAACCATCGATCGCGCCCGAAGCGGCGATTACCTTAAAAGATTCTACCCTTGAAATTTTTTAATCTTCTCAAATACTTGTAAATTTGTTATGATTTCCTGATATAATGACATTCCAGGTGTTTTCTTCAATTAAATGAGATTGCAATGGATGAATGGCTAGGCCCTGAGAAGACCCGCTGACCAGGCTCTCATTAAGTTGGCAGGACTGTAGGCTCATTCAGTGGGAGGATGAATGAGATGGACCCAAGAAGACCCGCTGACGAGGCTCTAATCAAGCTGGAAGGACTGTAGACTCACTCGGTGGCAAGATGAATGGCAAGGCCCCGATAAGACCCGCTGACTAGGCTCTCATCAAGCTGGTAGGACTGTAGGCTCACTCGGTGGCAGGATGAATGGCAAGGCCCCGAGTGTTGGAGTTACTATGGTGATCTAGAAGTGGTCAAACATGTAATCTCATTGCCAACGCGATATGAGCCTGCAGGGTCGCATATAAGAGGATGTGGAGAAGTTGGTAGATTGACTGTGTTAATAAAGGTTACCAATCACCATACAGAATGGGGTCCGGCAAATGTTGCCAAGGTGGTTCGTCGAGAATCGTCGAATATCATCGACTATGGTTCGTCGAGAATCGTCGACTATGGTTCGTCGAGAATCGTCGACTATGGTTCGTCGAGAATCGTCGACTATGGTTCGTCAAGAATCGTCGAGAATCGTCGACTATGGTTCGTCGAGAATCGTCGTCTATCGAACTGTTCGATAATCGACGATTCTGATACCCGACGAATTATTCCAGAAACCCTAATTCTCTGTGGTCTGTGGATAGCGATATTTCTAGGTCTGTTTATGCTTCAGGTATAAATTAGAACTTAGGTTTTAGGGTCAGCAAGATCCCCTCTGGCCCGACGGAAGTGTTACGCCAATTCGCTCGCTCCACCGATCTCCTCTCCAACGATAGTCGCCCGTGTTTGTATTCCTGGAGCGGACCTAGCAGTCCGTGGAAGTGCAAGGTGCAGTCGATCTCCCTTCCCGATTTTCGTGCAACGAAGATCGGCGATCTCCCGCTCGTGTGGATTTCTACAGAGACGTAGACGCTATTCTACGTGGGACTCGCCGCCGACAAGAACTCATTCTTTGGAGCATCTTTGTTGAGTTGTGACTCAACACCGCCATGGTAATTTTACCTAGTTATTTCTTAACTTCTTGATTAAATTTTCATGGCCCGATTCGAAATCTCTTTTGTGTTGTTCTTGATTTTATTGTTTCCGTTGCATGCACAACTGTTGTGCCACCCTGTAGAAAACCCAACAGTGGTATCAGAGGGTGGTTCCGACCATGATTGTTGTATTGGAAGTTAGGTTATTCCAGTACGTGTAAACCTAGGGATTTAGAAGTGTTCTAAATGTCTAGATTTAATACTGGATCATCAATTGTTTATGAGTTTGGAACCCAGCCAGGAACGTCTGGGATTTCGTGGTAATTTCTAATTGTTAGAAATTATTGTCTCCTTAGCAGTAACCGTCCCTCGAGTGGTTAATGAACCCGTGTATTGTTTTGGATTTTGATTCCAACAAGGAGAGACGAGCTTGTCTACTACTTTAAGTCGAGTTTCCTTTGCCTTTGTCCAATGCATGTAAATCTGAAGATTTGGAAGAGTCCGGATGTTCAGATTTAGCCCTTTCTTCCATCAAATGTTGATAGTACCATGTTGTGCACATAAGAGATGCATGTGGATTTTAGAAAAGTGTTTTTCTATGAATGTGCACATTGATCAAATGTTGATCATGGTTAATTGTTAATCTATTATCAAAAATTCCCTTCATCAAATATTAAGTGTTCGGATGCCTTCCGATGGATGACACTCTTCTTGCCTCGATCGATGAAGTGTGGGCTTGCCAAAGCAAGGTGCATTAATCTATCTTGGTAAGGGTGCGAGCGGATAATTGTGATATCCCACTATCGACATCGGGTCTAACTTAACTTGGTGACCTCAAAGGTTGAGTGCCTAGAGGCATAGTATTGGCATGCACCATATGATGGATGCGAATAAGGAGTTATTCACCAACCATACAACAATTGCATGAGGATGCAATTGGCAAGCATTGCCTACCTAAATAACCACATCGTGAGAGAAAAGCCAAAGCTGACTCATTGTGTTGGTGAAATACGGATTTTTTCCACTAAGAGAGTAGCTCGCATGAACTCTCTGAATTGATAGTGAGGGCCATCATTTTGAATAAAAATAGTGGAAGTTTTAATTGAAGTCCAAATTAAAAATAAATTGTATTTTGAAATTTTGGTACTGATATTATTCTGCATGAATTCTTGTAGAATTCCATGGCAAGTGGTTCACACTCCACTCTGTCTCTGAGAGCCATCCTTGAGAAGGATAAGCTCACTGGGACCAACTACATGGACTGGTACAGGAACCTGAGAATTGTTCTCAGGCAAGAGCGAAAGCTCTATGTATTGGAAGAAGAAGCCCCTGAGGTTCCGACCGGGAACTCTTCCCGTGATGATAAGGATACTTATAAGAAGTATATTGATGACGCCTTAGACGTCGAATGCCTTATGCTTGCCACCATGAACTCTGAGCTTCAGAAGCAACATGAGGAAATGGGGTGAAAGGAGATTGACGAGCATCTCAAGAAAATGATTCAAGGGCAGGCTCGTCGAGAGAGGTTCGACGTCACAAAAGCGTTATTTCAGGCAAAGTTGGGAGTTTGAGACTCAGTATGGACTCACGTACTCAAGATGATTGGGTATATAGAGAACCTTGAAAGGCTGGGTTTTCCTTTAGGTCAAGAGTTGGCTATAGATCTGATCCTGCAATCGTTGCCGGACACTTATGAGCAGTTTGTCTTGAACTACAACATGAATGAAATAGACAAGACACTGCCCGAGCTCCTAGGCATGTTAATAACTGCCGAGATAACATGAAGAAGGCCAAGCCTGCCAGCCCCATACTGATGGTGCATAAGGGAAAGGGCAAGGCCAAGGGCTCTAAGAAGACGAAGGTGGGACCAAAGTCACATCTTGAGCCCAAGTCTTCTGCACTGAAGAAAAAGAAGAGCACGTTGAAGGAAGGGAAATGCCACCACTGTTGCAAGGCTGGTCATTGAAGGAGGAACTGTCCTTCTTACATTGAGGGTCTGTAGAAAATGAAGGGAGGTATGACCTCCGGTTCAAATATTTACGTTATAGAGATAAACCTTTCTGCTCCTTCATCTTGGGTATTGGATACCGGATTTGGTTCTCACATTTGTTCAAATTTGCAGGAACTGGGAAGGAGAAGATTGCTGAGTAAAGGGGAGGTGGACCCGCGCATCGGCAATGGAGCGAGAGTTGCTGCTGTAGCCGTAGGGGTTTACCGTCTTTCTTTGCCCAGTGGGCTTGTAATAGAACTAGATAATTGTTATTTCGTTCCGGCCATAACTAGAAACATTATATCCATTTCATGCTTGGACATGATTGGATTTTCTTTTATAATCAGGAACAACTGTTGTTCTATATTTAAGAATGATGTTTGTTATGCTGTAGCCCAATTGTTTAATGGTCTTTATGTTTTGAACTTGGACCATCTGATCTATAATGTAGAAAATAATAAAAGACTAAGAACAAATGAAGCAAACCCTACATATCTCTGGCATTGTCGTTTGGGCCATATAAACGAGAAGCGCATATCCAAGCTCCATAAAGATGGACTTTTAGACTCATTTGATTATGAATCATTTGAGCGATGCGAATCTTGTTTGTTAGGAGTGATGACTAAAGCCCCTTTCACTGGTTATACTGAGAGGGCTGAGGATCTCTAGGGTGTTGTACATAGTGATGTATGCGGACCCATGAGCTCCATGGCTAGAGGTGGGTATTTCTACTTCGTTACATTTACTGATGATTTCAGTAAATACGGATATGTGTATCTTATGAAGTGCAAATCCGAGACCTTTAAAAAGTTCAAAGAGTTCAAGAATGAAGTAGAAAACCAGTTGGGTAAAAGGGTTAAAGCACTCCGATCTGATCGAGGTGGAGAATACCTGAGTCATGAGTTCCGTAATCATCTGAAAGAGCGTGGTATTGTATCACAGCTAACTCCACCTAGATCACCACAACATAATGGTGTGTCCGAGAGGAGAAATCGTACTCTGTTAGACATGGTATGTTCGATGATGAGTCATGCAGACTTGCCTGTTTCCTTTTGGGGTTTTGCTTTAAAGACTGCTGCAATGAAACTGAATCGCTCTCCAATGAAAACGGTTCTGAAGACACCATATGAGATATGAACTGGGAAGCGTCCTAGTATGTCGTTCATTAAAATTTGGGGCTGTGAGGCATACATGCGATGTCAAATGCCTGACAAGCTGGAACCCAAATCGGATAAATTTTATCTGGTGGGATATCCTAAGGAAACGAAAGGGTATTACTTTTACCTACCGTCCGAGGGCAAAGTGTTTGTCGCAAGGACTAGCGTCTTCTTGGAGAGAGAATTCTTATCAAGAAAGACTGAAAAGGTAGAACTTGAAGAAGTTCAAGAAACACAAGTATTGAATGAACTTGAATTGGATTCTGAGATAGGACTACAAGATGTTGTAGCTAGAGAACCTGCTCAAGAAACACAAGTCCTACGTAGATCTGGTAGACCAAGATTTGAGCCTGAGAGATATGGATTTCTTGTCTCTCAAATAGGTAATGTGTTGCTTATGGATCATGATGATTGAAAGTTCACCTAGTGTCAACTACCTTCACCTATGGGGGGGGGGATTGGTGACTTGCAGCGTATTTGCAGAATTAAAAGTGTACCTGCAGAATCAAAACAAAACACACAGCACAGAGAATAACACAAGCAATTTATAGTGGTTCCCCGATTTGGGTACGTCCACTTTCCCCCTTCGACCTATCTCCCAATCCAGGGATGACTCGGTCACTTCACCAACAGGATTGAAATCCAATCCTTGCACTATCGGAAGGAACCCTTCCACACGTAGGAGTCACACTCCCACAACACGGGTTGCACCCAACCCTACAACTAGAGACCAATCGGTCCTTTACAAAGAATTGAAAATAGCTTGTAAGAAATACAAACAACGTATGGAGACTAAGGTGTCCCTCTTCGTTCGACGACGTGTTCTTGAAGTCAACGAAGAGTCCACAACCCTAGATCTCACTTGGAGAGAATCTCCCCGAGACTGGCGGTGGCAAGGCTCTCGGTGTTGGCGGCGGCAACTGAAGACAGCAACAAAGCACTTGAGATTCAATCTTCTTAGCGAAGTCGGCAAGGTCTTCCAACGGTCACACTAGGATCGATCGTCTCGTTCGATTCGGACGGGGATGGATTTCCCTATCTCAAATCAAGAGACAAAAGATCTCTGGTTAGACACGTGAGACGCTATGCAAGACTTGGCTTCTATCACCATGGATCTGGAGAAGATCGAGATCAGCAATGGTGATCACTGTACGAGCGGCGACGACGGAGAAGATTCGCGAGATTAGGGTTTGACGGCCGCTTGCTTTCGTATTCTTGATTCGTTATGATTACTGTACACCAATACCTGTGTATTTATACACTAGGTCATAAAGATGACCATTGTGGGCCCCACCAAAGCAAAGACCGAAGTCCGGTTCGAAATACCGCTTGAAACCAGGATCGGTCCAGGAAATGTCGGAAATTTGCCCAAGTCAAATTCGGCGAGAATCGTAAGTGATTCTCGACGAATCGGCGAGAATCACTTGCGATTCTCGCCGAATCCTACTTGGCAAATTCTGGCATCACAGGTTGTAGAGGCCGGGGAGAATCGGCGGGAATCACATTAGATTCTCACCGAATCGTCGAGAATGCAAAGACAATCTCGACGAATCGGCGAGAATCACTTAGTGATTCTCGACGATCTTGCCTTTAGAGAATTTTCTGGCTACGTTGAGTCAGCTGGCCTCAACCGGCGAGAATCATCTAGTGATTCTCGACGACTCATCGAGAATCACAAGTGATTCTCGACGAATCGGCGAGAATCACATAGTGATTTTCGACGATTTACACTTGGACGATTTCTCCTCTTTCAACCCGTGAGCTGGTCTTTGGCCCATCCTTGCTCCATGTCTGCTCTTGCTTTATCATAGCCCTGTACTTGAAATTAAGTACACCCCAATAGAGAGAGTACACGTAGGCCAACACACTGATCTGATCAACGAGGGATTACGTTGCGCAGACCCGTGTATATTGACCCACTGCACCCTGACATTGGTGTGTACTTAGCGTGGGATAACTGCAAGCACAACTTAAAGGAATTCATCAAATACATAGTGAATTCATCTTAGCTTGATAGGAGGCTTCCTCAAATCCAGGTGATTGTGGATACAATACCCAACAATCTCCCCCTATTTGACGAAGCCAAAATCCTACTAAGTTAAGATGAATTTCAACACTTAAGACAAAATATGCATTAACCAACAGAGTGAACAATAAACGTAATTAGATCAATGTGAGAGTCAAATAATAAACCACACACATGTATATATAAATATGAATATCCACACAGAAATGTTCACATGATCACATGATCACATGATAAAGAAAGTTTAAATGTGATAATTCCAAAAGCTAACATCCTAAAGATCTTTGTCCTTAGCTATGTCTTCTTTAAGTTGCTTAGCTAGTAACTTTCTGCTTTGACGCTCAAGATACTCCTTGGGCTTTGGATAGTATCTCGGAGGAGGGGCTTTATCTGCCGCGGTGTTGTTCCTGAAAAATATGCTACGTTTAGCTTCAAATTCTGTATGCCGCTCCCATTCGTACTGACTATATACATCATTTCGATTTATTTGCCCCCTCTACAGTAACAAAAATGTGTCCAGGATAATACTCTTTGATACAGGACTCCATTTTTCATTCCTCACATCATCCTCCTGCTATCTGATCTTCTTTTCAGCTTGCGTTTCCCTAGAAGTCCCTTCTTGACTTTTTCTCTTGTCCCTGGCTCTTGCTATGGCATCTTGATCAAACCAGCTTCTTCGTTTAGCCCTTTCAGCAGCTTTCTTTGCCTCGGCTTCGCTCATTTGTACTTCTTCAGTCCTTATTTCACCTGCACCAGTACCAGCAGGACCCACACCCTCAAGCGGAGCGACAGGAACATGTATTCCCGATGCCCATGTTACCAGCCAGTGGGCTATTTCAAACACGTACCTATTCGAATTATCGAATTTGTATTCGTCAATTATTATTTATTAAGTTGAATAAAGGTGCGGTTATGATTTGGTTGAAAGGCATACCTATTGGTCTGATCGAAGTTTAGAAGTACTAACTCTTGAAGCCCCGCCATCTTAGCGTTATACGCTTCCTCCCCCTTTTTGGCTTTGGCGGCTATAGAGTTTGTATAGGAATGCAGAGATGCATCAATGTGCTTCACAGTTTTACTGAATTCGTCCAGCAGAGATTTCTGATTTGCGTTCAGCGTTACCATGTTGGCATCAAACTTTTGTATGGTCTGTGCTACAACATGAACATTTTTATTGACTACTGTCAGGTCGTCAGTATTCTTCTTCAGTCCTTTCATGAGAAGAGATATGGCTATGCCTGCCTCTATATATTTTTCATCAAATTTCTTCTCCATCACATCTAGTTTGTGGTTGATCTGAACCACATTCTTAAGCATGAGATCCTCAGAGTCCCGCAGTTTCTTTAGCACTTTGTTGTGGGATTTCTCAAACGTATCCTTGAGCTCATCTAGCATTCCTTGGACAAAATTAACAGTGTGATTTGCTAGGTTTGCTTGAAGTGGAGGAGCAGCAGGCAGACCCTGGTCAGGCTCCCCAGTAGAGGTACTGGGAGAGCTGGACACTATAATCGAGTCCACAGGGGGAACAAAGGGTTGCTGAGAGGGCTTCCCCTGCATTCCTGCGTCCGACCTCTCAGGAGCTTGTTCTTTAGATGAACCAGCAGCATCCTCCCGAGGATCCACCACTTTCTCCTTCTCAATTACTTCTTCCTCCATTTCAGTCTCCAAGTGCTCAGGCTTATCTGCAGAGTTGTGCATGTCTTCCTCTACTTCTTCTTCCTCCTCCACATCAGCCACCTCATCTCCTAGGTCATTCATTTCTTCCTCACCTTCCTCTTCCTCTTCCACATCTGCTACTTCCTCCTCACCGTCCTCTTGCACAGTCTCCACAGCATCTTTAGCTATCTGAGAAATATCAGATATGATGTTTGCAGAAGAGTGTACATGCTCCCCCTCAGTTCTTGCAATTAGCGCATCAGGAACTTCACTGGGTGCTGCCATAGAGTGTGCTGGAGTACTGGTGTCCTCGGCCGGAGATGCTTCCTCTTGGTTCATTTCCCTGGCACCCTGCCCTATTTGCCGCTCCCACCGGTCGAATATGCTTACGTCCATCTTTTTCAGATAGTGCAACGACACTCCTTTGCTCATGTCGAATGTATCTCCGTCCAGCTGATTCAGATAGAGGCTGATGATTCTGCCAAAGCTGGGGGTACGGAGTGTGTCTTTAATTCTTTCAAAGAGCATGACTCCCCAATTAAACCGCTTTCGGCAGAAGATTGCCACCAGAGTCTTGAACATTTCTCCTGAAATGTGGTCGGGGGATCCAGGTTTGCAGATTAGAGCCTTCCCAATGATGTCAGACAGCAATTTTCCCTCCTCGTTCATGTCTTTCCTTTTGATTGACCTGGTCCCCCTGGCCAGTCCACAAAAGGATAGGGTCCTTTCTCTATCCTCTTCCTCCAGGTAATCTTCTTCTTCACAACTGGATAGCCGCAGGCATTGGGTCAGTTTCCTGGCAGATAACTTGACCTTCTTCCCAACAACCTTGCTCTTGATGGAAGTGTCTTCATGACGGAGCTTGGCAGTTGCAAAGAACTCCAGGACTTCCTTATCCAAGATCTTGCATGGGTGCTCCAGCACGAACGTCAGTCCTGCTTCCTCGAGCATAATGATTATGTTCCGGAACTCGTTCGAGGCCTGCGAGAATCCGGTTCTCACGAGCTCGCATCCAGTGGTCAGCCCAGCAGAAGTCCGTGGGGCCATAGCAAACTAGAAGAAAGGTAATACCAATTTCCAAGTCTAAGGATCTCCGAAATCAAGAGAGTGAGAACAAAATCTACACTGAGCTCAACCTACGGTAGGGGAAAAGCAGGAGATTACCTAGTGTGGAGAGGCAGTGAAGGTTCCGGAGAGTCGGCGAGCCTAGTTGCGAGAGAGACGCCGATCCGAGGCGAGGCTTGGACGAAACCCTGGTTGCGAGAGGAAGACTCCAGACGTGTCGTTAGATCACCACGCAGCGCCGAAGGAGGAACCCGCTGGGAGGAGAAGTCGAAGGGATTCCCGCTGGGAGGTCGTTAGGTCGCTGGGAGAAGATGTCGTTAGATCACCACGCAGCTGGAAGTTGAAGAGTCGGCGGGATTTAGGTTAGATCGGCGAGACTTAAGATGATTCGGAGGAATTTGAAGAGTCGGCCCGAGGAGTCGGCGTGATTCAAATATAGTCCATTGTATAACCGGGTTTATGCATCTATTAATGTCCGAAGCCTTCGTTCGACGATACTATGGTGGAATTTAGTATGAGGGAAGTCGCTGAGATTCCAAATTTAAGTCGTTGTCAAGGGTAAGAAAGTCTTAATAGGCATAATGGTTTCTTAATCGAACCAGGGGGTTCAAAATTTTCAAGGGCGGACTTATGGCTGACAATGTCAAACTAATCACTACTAAAGTAACTGAAGGTTATCTTACACTTATACTCCTTCCCTAAGTGACTGAGCATACGTGAATAATTTTTCTATATGACCATCCAATATCAAAAGAAGTGAACTCATTATAAAGTGTGGATATGTCAACATAAATAAATACATATATGGAATTGTTTATGCTTTATGGCTCAAACATTTACGACTAATTGCAGTTACCTGTGATAACAAGATGTAACCTTCACATTACCAACATAGAGTATATCAGGAGGTCAGTATGCCTGTGCCTATAATGAAGGCACTGCTCCCATTCTCGACACTTTTTCCACGTCATTCTTGGAGCATCTCCTGTCCGGTTCCCATCAGGATTGCGGGAACCCAGACCACCCTGTAGGAAAGAGTTATCTTGCCTTAGGAACCCAATAAGTATTGGGTCCTAGGTTCCTGTCAGCATAATAATTGAAATGCCTCCCCTCAGGAATCCTGGTGGGAGGACTAACATTTCCTCGAGGATGTGGAAGTCCCCTTGCCTTTGACACAGAAGAGTTGTGCCAACAATCTAAAGCATAATGACCCACCTTGCCACAACACCAACATTCATAAATGTTGTATCGCCGTTTGTGACCTGAACGGGTGACTGAGGTAGTCATAGTTCTAGGTCTAAATGGGATAGAGCCAGATATGCTACCAGAATTGTCTCTTCCACCGTGACTATTGGAAGGGTGGAAAGAATGCATATGGCAGGCATCATGAGGCCTGGGGGGTGGTGCCTTCCTTTCAGTCAGCCCCCTTCTAAGGACCCCATGAATCCCAACAACATGATTTCTAACCCCCCTTTCCTGAGTCCTAGGGAGGTGAGAGGCGCATTGTGAGCTGATGCTGGCGGATTCATGATGAGTTGGGGCTGTGGCCGAGAATACAAAGGGCTTGGTGGAAGCCTGAGGTATTTTTCTCTGGGTGCCCATGTCAGCTCTAGCACTGTGGGTACTTCCACATGAGGGCTGATCATTTTTGCAGTGACCAATGTTATTCCTATGGTCATACCTGAATGCATGATGTGTGCCCCTCCTGCTCGGGGTGGGGGGTCTGAACACAGTTTCCCCATTTCTCCATGAATTGACAATTTGGGAGATCCACCCATTTTCTGCTTTTCTTTTTATAGCATCTATCTTGGAGAAGTTAGAAACAATCCTCTTCTCGGTCTCTAGACGACTCTCTAGATCCGAGATCTTTGAGTCCTTTACCTTGATGGATTCCAATTGGAGATTCATCAAGGTCCTCAGCTGAGCAATCTCCTTAGCTTGCTCCTCCACAAGTGAGTTGCTCTTCTGAAGGGCACTCTCAAGAGAATCAGGATTTTTACTCCTTTGATTGAGGCTATCTATATCCCTTGCATCTCTGGAGGGACTACCCTCTGAATTGTTCCTGTCTTCAGGAACTTCAAGAGGAGAGGGGCATGAGGAAGAAGTTACCTGCTCCTGGCTTTGCTGTTCAGGGTTACCGTAATTATCGGCAGATACTGTTGAGTCAGCTTCATCAGAACTGCTTTCCTCAACTTCTTCTTCAGTCTCTGACAGGGACACAGGAGCCCTGATACTGACCGATTGATCATGCCCTTCATCTTCAGAAATGAGGACCCCTACATAGGCTTCATCCTCTTGTTGACGACAGGTCCCTGTTTTCTCAGATTCCTCCATGAGGCCTGAGATGGTTTGCCACATGGACTTGGCTGTCCTACACTTGTCCACTCTAGAGCGAGAAGGTCCAGACCAGACATCAGTGATGAT
This sequence comes from Platanthera zijinensis, assembly GCA_039513925.1. Taxonomy (NCBI): domain Eukaryota; kingdom Viridiplantae; phylum Streptophyta; class Magnoliopsida; order Asparagales; family Orchidaceae; genus Platanthera; species Platanthera zijinensis. The sequence continues at coordinate 68,924,774 of CM077095.1, read as the reverse complement.
CTGACGAATCACCTGGTCCAGGTTGAACAGAGAGAGCTCTGTCTCTGACATCTCTTTGGGACACTTGGGGATTTGGAGATCTTTCTCCGAGCTGGAAGCCTTCATGGGGATGAAGGGACCCTCTTCCAGAATGAGTGATGCTCGAGGGTCGATGGCCTCCAGATGAAACAGTACTCTCAACTTCCATACAGGATAGTACTCCTTTGTACCTGAGGGGAGTCTTAGAGGAGGGACATCACAATCCAACTCCATGCTTGAGTCTGAGCTTCTTGTTGACACTCGTGGCAGGATTCTACTCAAGGTGTTAACCTTTTTGATGAGTAACCTCCCTCTGATACCACTTGAAAGTTCACCTAGTGTCAACTACCTTCACCTATGGGGGGGATAGGTGACTTGCAGCGTATTTGCAGAATTAAAAGTGTACCTGCAGAATCAAAACAAAACACACAACACAGAGAATAACACATGCAATTTATAGTGGTTCCCCGATTTGGGTACGTCACTTTCCCCCTTCGACCTATCTCCCAATCCAGGGATGACTCGGTCACTTCACAAACAGGATTGAAATCCAATCCTTGCACTATCGGAAGGAACCCTTCCACACGTAGGAGTCACACTCCCACAACACGGGTTGCACCCAACCCTACAACTAGAGACCAATCGGTCCTTTACAAAGAATTGAAAATAGCTTGTAAGAAATACAAACAACGTATGGAGACTAAGGTGTCCCTCTTCGTTTGACGACGTGTTCTTGAAGTCAACGAAGAGTCCACAACCCTAGATCTCACTTGGAGAGAATCTCCCCGAGACAGGAGGCGGCGACGAGCGGCGGCAAGACTCTCGATGTTGGCGGTGGCAACTGAAGACAGCAGCAAAGCACTTGAGATTCAATCTTCTTAGCGAAGTCGGCAAGGTCTTCCAACAGTCACACTAGGATCGATCGTCTCGATCGATTCGGACGGGGATGGATTTCCCTATCTCAAATCAAGAGACAAAAGATCTCTGGTTAGACACGTGAGATTCTATGCAAGACTTGGCTTCTATCACCGTGGATCTGGAGAAGATCGAGATCAGCAATGGTGATCACTATACGAGCGGCGGCGACGGAGAAGATTCGCGAGATTAGGGTTTGACGGCCGCTTGCTTTCGTATTCTTGATTCGTTATGATTACTGTACACCAATACCTGTGTATTTATACACTAGGTCATAAAGATGACCGTTGTGGGCCCCACCAAAGCAAAGACCGAAGTCCGGTTCGAAATACCGCTTGAAACCAGGACCGGTCCAGGAAATGTCGGAAATTTGCCCAAGTCAAATTCGGCGAGAATCGTAAGTGATTCTCGACGAATCGGCGAGAATCTTTTGCGATTCTCGCCGAATCCTACTTGGCAAATTCTGGCATCACAGGTTGTAGAGGCTGGGGAGAATCGGCGGGAATCACATTAGATTCTCGCCGAATCGTCGAGAATGCAAAGACATTCTCGACGAATCGGCGAGTATCACTTAGTGATTCTCGATGATTCTGCCTTTAGAGAATTTTCTGGCTACGTTGAGTCAGCTGGCCTCAACCGGAGAGAATCATCTAGTGATTCTCGACGACTCGTCGAGAATCACAAGTGATTCTCGACGAATCGGCGAGAATCACATAGTGATTCTCGACGATTTACACTTGGACGATTTCTCCTCTTTCAACCCGTGAGCTGGTCTTTGGCCCATCCTTGCTCCATGTCTGCTCTTGCTTTATCATAGCCCTGTACTTGAAATTAAGTACACCCCAATAGAGAGAGTACACGTAGGCCAACACACTGATCTACTCAACGAGGGATTACGTCGCGCAGACCCGTGTATATTGACCCACTGCACCCTGACATTGGTGTGTACTTAGCGTGGGATAACTGCAAGCACAACTTAAAGGAATTCATCAAATACATAGTGAATTCATCTTAGCTTGATAGGAGGCTTCCTCAAATCCAGGTGATTGTGGATACAATACCCAACAATGATGAACCAACAACCTACCAAGAGGCAATAAATGGACCGGACTCTAAAAAATGGCTTGAGGCAATGAAATCCAAAATGGACTCCATGTACGCAAACCAAGTTTGGAACTTGGTGGAACCACCTGAAGGGGTACGACCCATAGGGTGCAAATGGGTCTTCAAGAAGAAGACCGACTTGGATGGGAATGTACAGACATTCAAAGGGCGACTAGTGGCTAAGGGTTTTAAGCAAATTCATGGTATTGACTATGATGAGACCTTTTCCCCTGTTGCCATGGTAAAGTCCATAAGGATATTGCTTGCTATTGCTGCGTATTATGACTACGAGATCTGACAGATGGATGTCAAAATGGCTTTCCTTAATGGAAACCTCCTTGAGGAAGTGTACATGACACAACCCGAGGGTTTTGTATCCCCAAATGAAGCCACTAAAATATGCAAGCTGAATAGGTCCATCTATGGACTGAAGCAGGCCTCTCGAAGTTGGAATCTTTGTTTTGATGAGAAAATCAAAGAGTTTGGTTTCATCAAGAATGAAGATGAGCCTTGTGTTTACAAGCGAATCAGTGGAAGCATTGTTGTCTTCCTGATATTGTATGTAGATGACATACTGTTGATTGGGAATGACATTCCTACCCTGAAAGTTGTTAAGAACAACCTAGGGAACTGCTTTTCTATGAAGGACTTGGGTGAAGCGACTTATATACTCGGTAATAAGATCTATAGAGATAGATCGAAGAATTTGTTGGGTTTGACCCAGAGTACATACATCGAGAAGGTGTTGAAGCGGTTCAACATGCTTGAGTCCAAGAAAGTATTTTTACCTATGTCTCATGGTGTGAATCTCTCTAAGGACCAGTGTCCAAAATCTTGTGAAGATAAGGACTGCATGAAGTTGATTCCATATGCTTCGGCAATTAGATCAATGATGAGTCCTCTTTATATACCTATTTTCGGACTCATCTAGGCTTATTTTCTTGTCTTTGCACACCGTTTGGCGCCATTAGCACTTCTTTTGGTTCGCTACGGTTTTCCACGTCTTGTGCACATTTTTAGCCTATTTCTGTGTGTGTATGTATTTCATTCTTGCTATGATTATTATTGTTTGTCTGTGACTGCCATGTCGACATCCCGTCCAGTTTTCCTGCATGTTCTGGGATCGTGTGGGCGTCCGGCATCGGACTTTCACCAATTTTGGCAAAGGAGTCTATGGTCGTGCGTTTTTACCCATGCACGACCATCGACCTCTTTGGCGCACGATCATCGGTCATGCGCAGTCATGACCTCTCCTGTGAAAGTTCTGTCCCGGCATATCACACGATCACCAACCATACCGCGCCCGATCACTGCTCGTGCGCTGCCGGTCGTGCGCAGTCATGACATCTTTTTCCACTTTTCTGCCTCCATATCGCATGATCACTGACCATATCGCGCACGACCATTGGTCGTGCGCCAGTGATTGTGCGCGCTGTTTAATTCTGTCTTCTATAAAAAGCGCAGGTTTCGCCCTATTCCGGATCGCTCGACATTTTCCGCCGTTTTTCGTCCCCGACGAAGGGTTTCGCCGCCCTCCATCATCCTCCACCTAAGGGAGGGACTCCGGGCAAGCTTTCAACGCCAAATCAAAGCCGGAGCTTCCTCTCGGCCTCCTCCTTCATCCTCAAGCTTCAAGCGGAGTTTTGACCTAGCCTTCTCCATCAAGCTAGGAGGGGCTGGAGCCGCAATCTACGGGTCATTTCAACGAAGAAGACGGGTCCATTGGGAGTGAGTGACAGCCTCCACTACCCCGGACGCAGTTGAGGACCGTGCTTGAACTCGGATTGACAACCCGGGATTCCAACCGTGAACCCTCAATAAGGCTTCGGATTCGGTCGATTCGCACACCTCTTCCTCTTGTTGTTGTTAGCTTAGTTATTTTCCTTGTATTGATGAAGTACGCTTATTGTAATTAACACTTGTGCTAAATCATGTCTATGTGATTTGTATTTTCGTTATTTATTGCTTGAGGTGCGCCTTATTACTCCACCATCCATCCACCCTTGCCGCACTAGCAATTGCTAGTGGCGTGCGTTGCGAAGAGGTGCTCACGACCCTCATTCCGCCATTCTCACCACCTCATCCGCTAGCCTACTCTTCCATCCGCCATGCGATTTGGTGCATAGCGGCCCGTGTAGTTTCCATCCCGCCTGGTGAAGCAGTGCATAGCGGCCTGCATAGTAGGATTTCCGCCGTTCTCTCCACCTCATACGCTTGCCTACTCGCCCATCCGCCTAGCGATTCGGTGCATTGCGGCCCGACTAGTCTTCCATCCCGCCTGGCGAAGCATCGCATAGCGGCGTTGCATAGGAGTAGTTGTTAGATTTTTACTTTATTTTCCACAACCATCAAAACCCCCATCGTTACATCCGAGCCGAGGACTTCAATCTCAAGTCCTCCTCGACATTAACTCATCCCTTACTGTGTTCCTCAAGAGACCGACACTCGGGGATTTATTCCCAAACTTTATTACTTGTGCGACCGGTGCGCTTGCCGTATTTTCCACGCATCAAGTTTTTGGCGCCGTTGCCGGGGAACACAGTCGTTTGAGTTTTTGAAGAGGTAGATGCGAGATAGTCGCCCTTGTCCATTTGTTCATACCCTGTTTTATCTTTATTTTAGTTTTTGAAATTGTTTACTTTATTTTTCCTGTCCCTTCCTTGTTTTCTTTTTTTTATATTGCAGATCTGAGTTGTTTTATTCTTGTGTGTAGTAATTTCCGGTAAATATTTCTGTTCGCGATGGATTCTGCTGCCGAGTGCCGTATTTTTGACGCTTTGCGGAGATGCATCGATGCCATCGCTGTTTCTAATGCCGAGCACTGTTTTCGGTGTATTCTATGTCAAGGTGTGGGCCATATGTTGAAGGATTGCCCTCGCTTGTGCAAGCCTTCTACCTCTGTGGACGCATCCGCAGCAGTCCCCTGTTCGCGGGAGACTACTGTGGATGGGCCTACCAGGGTGTTGCCTGGCCCATACACTGACATGGCGCACCTTGCTCGATCTTTGCCCGTTGAGATTACGGAAGAATCTCTCGCCGCATATAGTTCCTTCATGGGTTCCTCAACCCCTTTTTACGAGCTCCCTTTGAGTGATCACTCTCACTCGGATGTTAGCCCGCAAGGAGTGGATCGGGAACTCATGGACGATCCTGTATGGGACGAGGAGAGTGTTCCGGTCGTCGACGGGGTGGCATCTGCGGATGATGTTGCGAAGGGGCCTGCGCATTCTATGCCTGATTTTGTGAGCAGCCTTGCCCCTACGCAGTATTTGCCGGAGTTTTCTACTCCTTTTTCTTGTGAGTCGGCTGATGATGCCGTTATTGTGGATGATTCGGTGCCTGAGGTTGCGCCGAAGTGGGATGAGGATTCTAGTATCTCCGACGGAGAATGTGGATCTTCGGAACACTTCTTCGCACCCCGGTGGGACGAGGAGTATCACCTTTCGGATGCGGAGGTTTGCACCCCCCTATCTAACGAGGCGGTCCCCCTTTCCACCGCGGACTTCGAGTTCTCGGATTCTCCCCAATACGACTCATATGACACTGACGATGATCATTGTTTGGATCCTGCTGGGAGTGATACCGGGATCACTCCCCCGATTTCTGATTGTTTTTGTCCTTCTTGTCTTTTATTCCTTGATCCCCCTTCCATATCTGAGCCTGTGCAGGTTGATTCTCCACTAGTGTGCTGGGATGACGATGAGCCTTGTGCTCAAGCCGTTGACTCCTACACACCTGTGTGGGATGACCCCTTGCTAGGCAAGGATTCTTTTTGTGATGAGATGAGCGAGGACCAGGTCGCCTCCTCATCTTATTTCCTGCTTCCTCTACCTGAGCTTTTCAGGTATTATTATCTAGGTAGAGGGGTAACTGCTCTTTCTCCGTATCGGTACTTGCTACCGCAACGGATAATGGAACAGTTACCTGTTCATTTTTCTTTTCATAGGCCCATTAGCTAGAGTTGTATAGAATTTAATAAGTCGTGCTGGGATGACAATAACCCCAGTAGTTATCTTAAATTTCTGCATTTTACTTTTTCATGTCTCGTTTTAGTTTTAGTATTTCTTTTTGTATATTTTTTCTTTTGTTTTTGCGGAGCTCACCCCTGCAGGTATTCATGGAAACTACGCATTGGCGGGGTTGTGATTCTTCGTATGGCGGGCCTGCTTCTAGTTTTCACGCGTCTTCTGGTATGCTCACTATCTGAGCATTGGGTAACCTCTTCCCTTAGCTCATTCTGATTTTAATTTCTATATCATTTGCTGTGTAGTTTAGTTTAAGTCTGGGGGAGAGTCAGTTTACCTTTTGCACGTGCACATTTCTTTTGCATACTAGAAGCTTTTTGTATTTTATTTTGTTTATGTTCATTGCATCGCACACCACTGCACCCACATGAGCGCGAGCTTAGCGGTTTGCGTGTCACGAGTTGAACCTGTATCTTTGTTCGATTTGGAAAATTTATGTGCTAGTTTAGGATTGTGCGACGGAGTAAAATGTTGGCCTTGCTGTGTTTCTAGTCAACTGCTCTCGTTTTGTATAGAAATTTGAGTAGATTTAATTTTTCTGTATGCTTATAGTTTTATATTCTTCTATCTGCGTAAATTCTTTTTATTCTACTCAAAAGTTGGTGAATCCGATGTGAATCAAACGGTAGCGTAGGAATGTGTGTAGCCGCCACTAGACTCGTATTGCTTGAGTCGGGAGGAAGGATTATCTTTCTCGCTTGCTAAGAACTTGCCCCAAGCTATTCTTGAAGCATTGGTACACGGTTAGTCTAGCGTGAGAGTGATGTAGGCCACCTTTTGGCCCGGTTGAGCTTTGTACCCATTCCTAACATCGCCCTTGCTAGCCCCTTTGTGCCTACCCTTCCTTTTGATTCAGCTCCACTATATTCGCCAAAGCCTCATAGCCGATCCTAGTCGCACACCCAAGTCGAGCTTAGTGTTTTATATTTTCATGTTGGGTTGTGATGTGGTGTTATTATTTGTGAAAATGTGGAAGTTCTTTCAAGTTATATCTGCTGAAATTATGAAAATAAAAAGATGAAAAAGAAAAGAAAACGATAAAAAAAAGGGGGTGAAAATGAAAAGTGAAAAGAACAAGTTTGATTGAAAATCTTTATTTGAGATGATTTGGATTTGGAGTAGGCGGTGCACACACCCATTTAGTAAAAGTTAAGTCTTGGGGTGTGGTGCACTCGTGTTTATTTTGTGGGCAGCGGGTACTAGTTTTGTACGTTAGCTCATTTGGGTTAGATGCATACCCTTCATGTTTATCCTTGTTTTCCTCACCGTAACCCAAGCCCCATTATTACCCGAAGTCCTACGGACTTGCGCTTGAGTTGACTAGTGCCGTGGAGAGAGTGCGATCGGGCAAGCTTATGGTTTCCGACATTGGTGGATTCCTTTGGGGGTAATCTTGAGCCCCGGTCTTCGGCAATGCTCACCTTAGTGGCCTGTCTACTTTCTTCCTGCGTAGGACCGGATGATTCACCGTGATTCCACTTTTGAGTAATAATAAATTTTTGATACGCATTGTGAAAAATATAAAATATCTTGTATACTTAAAAATTTCCTCTACTTTATTTTTATGCACGCGAGCATGCGACTTCGCATGGTACTCCGTTTTGCAATTTCTTTGTTAGCTAGTTCATTTTCCCCGTCTGCTTAGGTTTTGTTTGCTCGGGACGCGCAAATGGTTAAGTCTGGGGGTGTGATGAGTCCTCTTTATATACCTATTTTCGGACTCATCTAGGCTTATTTTCTTGTCTTTGCACACCGTTTGGCGCCATTAGCACTTCTTTTGGTTTGCTACGGTTTTCCACGTCTTGTGCACATTTTTAGCCTATTTCTGTGTGTGTATGTATTTCATTCTTGCTATGATTATTATTGTTTGTCTGTGACTGCCATGTCGACATCCCGTCCAGTTTTCCTGCAGGTTCTGGGATCGTGTGGGCGTCCGGCATCGGACTTTCACCAATTTTGGCAAAGGAGTCTATGGTCGTGCGTTTTTACCCACGCACGACCATCGACATCTTTGGCGCACGATCATCGGTCGTGCGCAGTCATGACCTCTCCTGTGAAAGTTCTGTCCCGGCATATCGCACGATCACCAGCCATACCGCGCACGATCACTACTCGTGCGCTGCCGGTCATGCGCAGTCATGACATCTTTTTCCACTTTTCTGCCTCCATATCGCACGATCACTGACCATATCGCGCACGACCATTGGTCGTGCGCCAGTGATCGTGCGCGCTGTTTAATTCTGTCTTCTATAAAAAGCGCAGGTTTCGCCCTATTCCGGATCGCTCGACATTTTCCGCTGTTTTTCGTCCCCGACGAAGGGTTTCGCCGCCCTCCATCATCCTCCACCTTAGGGAGGGACTCCGGGCAAGCTTTCAACGCCAAATCAAAGCCGGAGCTTCCTCTCGGCCTCCTCCTTCATCCTCAAGCTTCAAGCGGAGTTTTGACCTAGCCTTCTCCATCAAGCTAGGAGGGGCTGGAGCCGCAATCTACGGGTCATTTCAACGAAGAAGACGGGTCCATTGGGAGTGAGTGACAGCCTCCACTACCCCGGACGCAGTTGAGGACCGTGCTTGAACTCGGATTGACAACCCGGGATTCCAACCGTGAACCCTCAATAAGGCTTCGGATTCGGTCGATTCGCACACCTCTTCCTCTTGTTGTTGTTAGCTTAGTTATTTTCCTTGTATTGATGAAGTACGCTTATTGTAATTAACGCTTGTGCTAAATCATGTCTATGTGATTTGTATTTTCGTTATTTATTGCTTGAGGTGCGCCTTATTACTCCACCATCCATCCACCCTTGCCGCACTAGCAATTGCTAGTGGCGTGCGTTGCGAAGAGGTGCTCACGACCCTCATTCCGCCATTCTCACCACCTCATCCGCTAGCCTACTCTTCCATCCGCCAAGCGATTTGGTGCATAGCGGCCCGTGTAGTTTCCATCCCGCCTGGCGAAGCAGTGCATAGCGGCCTGCATAGTAGGATTTCCGCCGTTCTCTCCACCTCATACGCTTGCCTACTCGCCCATCCGCCTAGCAATTCGGTGCATTGCGGCCCGACTAGTCTTCCATCCCGCCTGGCGAAGCATCACATAGCGGCGTTGCATAGGAGTAGTTGTTAGATTTTTACTTTATTTTCCACAACCATCAAAACCCCCATCGTTACATCCGAGCCGAGGACTTCAATCTCAAGTCCTCCTCGACATTAACTCATCCCTTACTGTGTTCCTCAAGAGACCGACACTCGGGGATTTATTCCCAAACTTTATTACTTGTGCGACCGGTGCGCTTGCCGTATTTTCCACGCATCAATCAATCATGTATGCAATGTTGTGTACTCGACCCGATGTCTCCTTTGCTTTGAGCACGACTAGCAGGTATCAGTCAGACCCCGGTGAGTGTCACTGGATTACAGTCAAGAATATCCTGAAGTACTTGAGAAGGATAAAGGATGTGTTCTTTGTGTATGGTGGAGAGGAAGAGTGTAACACCTCTACCCGTCAAGAAGAATATAATAGAGGGTCCGGCCGGGGCCCCACACCATATTCCACAAACAGGCGGAGACGCTACTAAATAATATCATAACCAACGCATCCTAACACAGAGCATTCTAGCGGAAGTTTCACGGTTGAATTCATGAACTCAAGATAAACAACATTGTCCACTAACATAGGAATGTATATATATACATCAAAAGAGTCTGGCCTTAAGGCCTTACAACAGTTTCTCTTAACAAGAGTGTGGTTTACATACATCGGCACGCAGGCCGGCCACACATGAACAAAAGAAACAAAACAATGCCTTCGAGGGCAGCAACGCAGCTTTGGGCTTCAGCCCGCTATGTCCCGCTCGGACCAGCTCCTCCAGCACCTGTAAGAACCAATCCACCAAATGGTGGCAAAACAGGGCAACGGTCAGCATTCAGCTGACCAATTATAACGACCCTGCCCCTGGCACGGGGCAGCGGAATTCCATCCCTGCATAGCATTCATCCACATGATATATAGCCATTCAAGCAAGACGTGCACGCCCGCACCGTCACATATCACAAACGTCGGCTCGACGACCCGACGCTCCGTGCACTCAGGGCACATTCACACCGTTCAGAGGTCCCAGACATAACGGCGCACTATGAGCATTCTAGTCTGATCGGCTCACCGGCCGTCGACTCTCGCTATGTGATCCTAACAGGGTCTTAAGCACCCAAGGTTAGACAACCATAACGCGGGTACAGATCCACCTTTCCCGTTGCTCACATCGTCAGACTCACGCCTGGACTGACGCGGGTACAGTTTCACCTTGCCCGTTCCACCATTTCCTAGTTGCAGCCTCACAGCTCAACTTTCCACCAGTAGCACTCACGGCCACAAGAGAGTCCAACTCTCATAATTTCCTGGACTTCCTCCAGTACTTTTATCCATCATGCATACAAGCAATCATCACGGAGCCTTCTCCGATATGCAACCAAGCATCACCAATCCAGACCATGTCCAGATGGGCTTCACACAGCATGCCTAGATCCGTACTCCAATTCCGGACTCTAACAAGGGGGACTTCACATATCTACCCCAAGGGACACCACAACCCACCGCACACTCGCGGGAAGGGTTTTCCCTATGCAATGCAGGAATTAAGGACTTCACATGTCCAAGCAGGAAATCGTTACCCTAGGAGTTCGCTTCGGAGCCATGGAGAGAAATTTGAGACGGATGAAAGCCTTCGCAGCAGCGTTGCCTTCGCAAATCCGAACTCGGCTCGCGATTTGGACCACCGTAGCACCACCGGCAGCCGGACTCCACTTCCTCTTCTTCCTCCTTGCTCTCACCTCTCTCTTACTTTAGAAAGAGAAGATGAAAAAGAAGAATGAGCTTCTCCCCCCTTTTTCCGGCCTTATCAGCCCAGGAATGAACTCCAGCCACAGGATCTTATTTAAAGAAAATGAAGGGCCACGATCTACTGAAAATTCCCCTGAAATTTGGCCGACACGGCCTGTGACACGCCCGTATCACAGGCCGTGTACCCTTAAGCGGCACACGCGGCAGTCGCACCGACTGAAATATTCGAGAACACGGGCATCAACACGCCCGTGTCGAACCTGACACGCCCGTGTTAGTCATGAGACACGCCCGTGTCTCCTGTTACACGGTACTCACCGATTTCCAAAACCAGTACACGGGTCGGAACACGGCAGCTGACACGCCCGTGTCCAGCCTCACACGCCCGTGTTCCCGGCCGTGTTCAAGGCCGTGTCCTGCTCTGACTTGAATAGGTCAATTTCGAAAATTAATTCGAACACGCCCTGGGACACGCCCGTGTCGAAGGCCGTGTCCCAGGCTCGACGATCGTCGACTCTCAAACGTCGACTAGCCTGAACACGCCCTGGGACACGCCCGTGTCCCAGGCCGTGTACACCCGACACGCCCTGGAACACGCCCGTGTCCCAGGCCGTGTCTAACAGCCTCCAACCCAAAATTGTGTACAAACATATTTTGAGATTTTTGGGGTGTTACAATCCTCCCCCCCCTTAATAAAATTTCGTCCCGAAATTTGAAGACAAAAGGGAGAAAATAATAAAACATTTATATGTTTCTATTACATATATAACGAGCGAACAAGTTACAAAAATAACTCGGGAAACTCGGCTCGCATGGTCTGCTCGCACTCCCATGTTAGCTCTTCTCGGCCACAATTGTCCCACCGGACTTTGACCATCCCGATCACCTTGTTCCGCAACTGTTTCTCGGCTCGATCCTCTATCCGTATAGGCTTCACCTTTGTCGTTAGCCCATACTCAACTGGCACTCGATCATTTTCAACTATATGAGCTGGATCCTTGACTGCTTTGCGTAACACCGAGATGTGAAACACGTCATGCAATCCACTCAATTCCGATGAAAGAGTTAACCGATAGGCAGCTTCCCCAATTCGCTCCACCACTTCAAACGGACCAAGGTATCGCGGACTTAGCTTTTTCAACCGCCGGATCCGAGATACGCCTTTGAAGGGCTTAATCTTTAAATAGACCCATTCACCCACCGCGAACTCCACGTTCCGGTGCTTAGCATTGTAATACTTGGCCTGCCGATCTTGGGCTATTAGGAGCCTCTCTCGAATAGAGCGTATTGTTGAGGTAGCATCCTCGACTTCCTTTTTGCCTAAAAGTTTAGTCTCGCTAGTTTCTGCCCAAGCTAGCGGTGTACGACACTTGCGACCATACAACGCTTCAAATGGGGCCATGCCTATACTCGCTTGATAGCTATTATTATAGGCAAACTCCACCATAACAAGATGTTCTTCCCACTTCTTACCGAAGTCCAGGGCGCACATATGGAGCATATCCTCCATCGTTCTGTTGGTTCGTTCAGTTTGGCCATCCGTTTGCGGGTGAAAGGCCGTACTGAATGCTAACTTCGTGCCCAACATCTAATGAACTAATCTCCAATCCTTTGAAGTAAAGCGCCCATCTCGGTCACTTACGATGCTCCGGGGAACACCGTGCAATCGAACTATCTGCTCCACATAGAGCTTTGCCAACGTTTCCACTGAATCGTCCCGCTTGTTTGGTATAAAGTGAGCCACCTTTGTCAACCGGTCTACAATCACCCAGATTGAGTCATGTCCACGCTGAGATCTCGGCAATCCGTGCACGAAATCCATAGAAATATCCTCAAATTTCCATTGCGGAACCGGCAACGACTTCAGGAAACCACTCGGCCGTTGACATTCTGCCTTTACCAAAGCACAAGTATGACATTTAGCCACATACGCGGCTATGTCCTTCTTTAAACCAGGCCACCAGAACAGTTTCTTCATGTCTTTGTACATTTTTGTGCTCCCAGGGTGAATTGAATACTTTGTAAAGTGCGCTTCATATAGCAGCCCTTCTCGCAATTTACCCGCACTAGGGACGCACAATCGGCCATCCTTTCGTAACAAGCCATCATCCCAGGAGAACTGATCACCAGATCCCTCCTTTGCATAGCGTTGGAGACTTTCATCCAACTCCGTTGCCCGCCGAACCCTGTCAGCAAGGTCATATTGAACTTCCAACCAGTTCATGCTTGCTTCAGTTGAAGAATCTCTTTCCACACAAGATATCTCCAAGGCTTCCAACTCTTGGACTAACCGCTCATCATGTATCCGCAACCAATTTGCCTGCACCGGAGCCCGATGACTCAAGGCATCAGCGACCACATTTCCCTTTTCGGGAACATAGTGAATGTCGAAGGTATAATCCCCAAGGAATTCCATCCACCTTCTTTGTCGCATATTCAACTCCTTTTGATCGAGCAGATACTTTAAGCTTTTATGATCGGTATAAATATCTACTTTCACGCCATATAGATAATGCCGCCATAATTTTAGCGAAAAGATCACCGCCGCCAACTCCAAATCATGGACGGGGTAATTACGCTCATGCACTTTCAATTGACGTGAACCATAAGCGATCACCTTGCCAAACTACAGGAGAACGCAGCCTAAGCCGCTTCCTGACGCATCGCTGTATATTTCAAATCCGTCTGTACCACATGGCGACGTCAAAACAGGCGCCGTGGTCAAACGACTTTTCAGCTCCTCAAAAGCTCGTGCGCACTCCGGCGTCCAAACGAACTTCTGATCCTTTCTCGTCAACGTAGTCAGAGGCAAAGCAATCCGGGAGATGTTCCCCACGAACCTCCTATAGTAGCCCGCCAGTCCAAGGAAACTCCTGACTTCGGCCACTAAAGATAACACTGGCCAATCCCGAATGGCACTTATCTTAGCCGGATCCACCGCTATGCCCTCTCCACTTACCACATGGCCTAGAAAAGCCACCGACGAGAGCCAGAACTCACACTTTGAGAACTTGGCATACAGCTTATTCCTTCGTAAGGTATGCAATACTAATCGCAAATGGTTTGCATGATCTTCCTCCGATTGTGAATATACCAGGATATCATCAATAAACACAATCACAAACAGATCCAGGTATTCGTGGAACGTACGATGCATGAGATCCATGAATACCGAAGGCGCATTACACAAGCCGAACGGCATCACTGTGAACTCATAATGACCATAGCGTGTGCCAAACGCTGTCTTGGGAATGTCACCTTCCCTAATCCGCAACTGGTAATACCAGGACTTCAAATCCAACTTCGAATTGACGGTTGAGCCTGCTAGCTGATCGAACAAGTCATCGATCCGAGGAATTGGATACTTGTTTTTCTCCGTCAGCTTGTTCAGTTCGCGATAATCAATACATAGTCGCAAACCACCGTCTTTCTTTTTCACAAAAAGAACAGGCGCGCTCCAAGGTGACATACTTGGGCGTATGTATCCCTGTTCCAACAACTCTTGCAACTGAACTTTCAGTTCGGCCATTTCTTTTGGCGCTACCCGATACGGCGAACGGGCCACGGGTTTTGCACCCGGCACCAGCTCGATAGCGAAGTCAATTTCCCTTTGGGGAGGTAACCCCGGAAGGTCCTTTGGAAACACATCCGCATATTCCGACACAATCGACACTTCACTCACACTGGCCTTCGGCGCCACCGCCTCTATGAGTGTGAAGAACAACTCCGCACCCTTCCGAACTGCCTTAACAACTTGAAGAGCGGATAACAACATCCCACTCATCCCTTGCATACCAATGAACTTGGTCTCTCGTTCGGTATTTTGCCCAAGTGTGACCTCTTTTGAAGTGCAATCAATACATGCACGCTGCTCTGAAAGCCAGTCCATACCAAAGATTATATCAAACTCTTTGATCGGCAATACTAGTGTTTCCACTTTGAACTCCCGACTTCCTATCTTGACCTCAAGACCGCAAGATCGATCCGCGCACATCAAACATCCGTTAGGCAACAACACCTTTACACTGTCTATCTTGGTCCGGATAGGCACCCCGACACGCAAGACAAAATCCTCAGACAGAAACGAATGTGAAGCACCTGTGTCGAACAGTGCTCGCGCCGGATACTCTCGTATAAGGACAAACCCTATAACATGACAATTAAAACAAGCACAGCACACCAAAAGTACAAATATTAAAACTTAAGCGCACCTGTGACGACATCAGCCTGCTTAATGGCCTCCTGTTGTCCAAGGTTGAAGACCCTGGGCTGCGCGTGCGAGGCAGAAGACTCCACCACAGCCTTCCCCTTCTCCGCATAAGACGCTCCCGTCTTCTTATCACCCTTTGGAGGACCAAATCGGCATTCACGTGCGAAGTGTCCAACCTTCCCGCACGTAAAACAAGCACGAGCTCCATTCCCAGATGTGTCCGTCACAGTCGCAGAAGGAGCTTGTCCAGAAGACTTAGACTTCTTATTCCATTTCCTTTGGTAGCCAAACTTGTCCGGACGCGGCGGCTTAAACTCCGGCTTCACAACCGCCAAGTTTCCCTTTGCTTGCCCCCGTTTCATGTCCGTCTCCAAAGAACGAGCCGTACAGACTAAGGCTTGGAATCCCTGACTCACAGAACTCGAGAGCAAATACCTTAGCTCATCTCGCAGTCCCGCTTAAAACCGACTAGTCTTACGCTCTTCTTCGGCGAAGATCGAGCCCGCATATCTTCCCAACCGGGTGAACTCATGCAGGTAGTCATCCACACTTCGATCTCCCTGTGCTAACCGTTGGAACTCCATTTCCATCGACATCCTTTGCTGCATAGGCAGATGTTGTGCTAAGAACAACCGAGAGAATTCTTCCATTGTAATCTCTGCCAATTGCCTGCCGGCCAAGTGATGCAGTTCAATCTCATCCCACCACAATCGCGCCTCTCCTTCCAGTAGGAAAGTGGCTAACATCACTTTCTGTTCCTCCTCAACCCTGATAGCCATCATAATCCTCTTAATTCTTGCAAGCCAATCCTCTGCTTGGGCCGGTGTACCCGTCCCATGAAACTGCGGAGGGTTAAAGCTCAAGAATTGCTTCCATTGTTGATCTGCTACCTGCGGATCAACTTCGGCTTCTATCGGTTCTTGCCGTACCCCAGCTTGCGTTGGCACCACTGCAGGACGTGCTTGCCCCGCTTGCTGAGCATTCATCACAGCAAGTACCGTTTCCGTGATGAGACGGACTATTTCAGCGGATGGAGGAGTTGTGGGCACCTCGGCTGGTGCCGCACTCTCAACAGAACGTTGTGGTTCGGACTGACCCGCAACACTTCTGGTCACCTATATGTGTAAAACACACAGGTTAACGACCAATAAAAACGGCAATCATACAAAGAGAATACACAAGTTCAACAAACAAGTGTATTTGCATTCCTAAGTGGACAATCTTGAGTTCAAATTAAGTGTTATAACGACGGCACTGACACGTGCTCGCCCCCTCTCAAAAGAATTCGTCCGCGAATTCGGAAGAGATCGACCAACAAGCTGATACCAAATTGTAACACCTCTACCCGTCAAGAAGAATATAATAGAGGGTCCGGCCGGGGCCCCACACCATATTCCACAAACAGGCGGAGACGCTACTAAATAATATCATAACCAACGCATCCTAACACAGAGCATTCTAGCGGAAGTTTCACGGTTGAATTCATGAACTCAAGATAAACAACATTGTCCACTAACATAGGAATGTATATATATACATCAAAAGAGTCTGGCCTTAAGGCCTTACAACAGTTTCTCTTAACAAGAGTGTGGTTTACATACATCGGCACGCAGGCCGGCCACACATGAACAAAAGAAACAAAACAATGCCTTCGAGGGCAGCAACGCAGCTTTGGGCTTCAGCCCGCTAAGTCCCGCTCGGACCAGCTCCTCCAGCACCTGTAAGAACCAATCCACCAAATGGTGGCAAAACAGGGCAACGGTCAGCATTCAGCTGACCAATTATAACGACCCTGCCCCTGGCACGGGGCAGCGGAATTCCATCCCTGCATAGCATTCATCCACATGATATATAGCCATTCAAGCAAGACGTGCACGCCCGCACCATCACATATCACAAACGTCGGCTCGACGGCCCGACGCTCCGTGCACTCAGGGCACATTCACACCGTTCAGAGGTCCCAGACATAACGGCGCACTATGAGCATTCTAGTCTGATCGGCTCACCGGCCGTCGACTCTCGCTATGTGATCCTAACAGGGTCTTAAGCACCCAAGGTTAGACAACCATAACGCGGGTACAGATCCACCTTTCCCGTTGCTCACATCGTCAGACTCACGCCTGGACTGACGCGGGTACAGTTTCACCTTGCCCGTTCCACCATTTCCTAGTTGCAGCCTCACAGCTCAACTTTCCACCAGTAACACTCACGGCCACAAGAGAGTCCAACTCTCATAATTTCCTGGACTTCCTCCAGTACTTTTATCCATCATGCATACAAGCAATCATCACGGAGCCTTCTCCGATATGCAACCAAGCATCACCAATCCAGACCATGTCCAGATGGGCTTCACACAGCATGCCTAGATCCGTACTCCAATTCCGGACTCTAACAAGGGGGACTTCACATATCTACCCCAAGGGACGCCACAACCCACCGCACACTCGCGGGGAAGGGTTTTCCCTATGCAATGCAGGAATTAAGGACTTCACATGTCCAAGTAGGAAATCGTTACCCTAGGAGTTCGCTTCGGAGCCATGGAGAGAAATTTGAGACGGATGAAAGCCTTCGCAGCAGCGTTGCCTTCGCAAATCCAAACTCGGCTCGCGATTTGGACCACCGTAGAACCACCGGCAGCCGGACTCCACTTCCTCTTCTTCCTCCTTGCTCTCACCTCTCTCTTACTTTAGAAAGAGAAGATGAAAAAGAAGAATGAGCTTCTCCCCCCTTTTTCCGGCCTTATCAGCCCAGGAATGAACTCCAGCCACAGGATCTTATTTAAAGAAAATGAAGGGCCACGATCTACTGAAAATTCCCCTGAAATTTGGCCGACACGGCCTGTGACACGCCCATGTCACAGGCCGTGTACCCTTAAGCGGCACACGCGGCAGTCGCACCGACTGAAATATTCGAGAACACGGGCATCGACACGCCCGTGTCGAACCTGACACGCCCGTGTCAGTCATGAGACATGCCCGTGTCTCCTGTTACACGGTACTCACCGATTTCCAAAACCAGTACACGGGTCGGAACACGGCAGCTGACACGCCCGTGTCCAGCCTCACACGCCCGTGTTCCCGGCCGTGTTCAAGGCCGTGTCCTGCTCTGACTTGAATAGGTCAATTTCGAAAATTAATTCGAACACGCCCGTGTCGAAGGCCGTGTCCCAGGCTCGATGATCGTCGACTCTCAAACGTCGACTAGCCTGAACACGCCCTGGGACACACCCGTGTCCCAGGCCGTGTACACCTGACACGCCCTGGGACACGCCCGTGTCCCAGGCCGTGTCTAACAGCCTCCAACCCAAAATTGTGTACAAACATATTTTGAGATTTTTGGGGTGTTACAAAGAGCTCGTTGTAAGTTGTTACACGGATGCTAGCTTCCAAACTGATAGGGACGATTCAAAGTCTCAGTCAGGGTTTGTGTTTTGCATTAATGGAGGAGTTGTGAGCTGGAAGAGTTCCAAGCAAGAGACAGTTGTTGATTCTACAACAGAAGCCGAGTATATTGCTGCAGCTAACGCAACGAAGGAGGCTGTATGGATTAGGAAATTCATCGGCGAGCTTGATGTAGTTCCTAGCATTATTGGTCCCGTAGTTCTCTATTATGATAACAATGGTGCGATTGCACAATCTAAGGAACCTATATCACATCAGCGCTCCAAGCACATACTTCGGCGGTTCCATCTTATTCGTGAGATTGTCGAACGAGGAGATGTGAACATTTGCAGAGTGCCGACTGAGGAGAATATTGCGGATCCACTGATAAAGCCTCTCGCGCAAAGAAAGCATGATGGTCATACTAGATCAATGGGTATACAATACCTAAATGATCAACTCTAGTGAGAGTCTTGTGGGTTGCGTGTAAACATATATTCTGTTGGCTATTTGTTATTTATTCATATGATGAATTGTGTACCAAAATTTTTCTTTTACAATTAATGGCAAGTTCTTTTATTATGATTTCTCTATACGATAGTTAAATGTTAACATCATAAATACCCTTAGAATGTTCGCTTCCATAGGAAATCAAGTACGTGACTTGAATGTTAGAGCCTATGATTTATTTGAAGCTTCATTCTTGAAAGGTCCCTGATCGTAGTATCATCATAGAAACTAAGGGTGATGATGATACATTAAGACTAGCACGTGCGTTGACTGATGACAAGTTCTCACAGGTCATGATATTGTGATATCAAGTCATCGCGTGGGTACTTGTTAATGAACAGGTTGTACTTGACAGACCCAACCTGAGACTACTTTGTGGATTATTATCTAAACGTGTCACGAGAGGTCTCAATTGACAAGGGTGTTTTGGTCCTTTGACCTGAAGTCACAACATTCATCAAGTGAGGAAAAGCGTGCTTTGATACCATCTAAAGTCTTCCTTGAGAAAGGTTGATGATAAGGGTGGTTGTTGGGCACGTTACGAATCATTTGGGTGTTTGTGTGTGTGCAGATATGGGATTTGTCCTCCTATATGACAGGGGTTGCATCAATGGGCCCCTTGATGGAACTGGACTGAGAAATGCATGACCATGCTTGGTTGAGTCAATTTGTGATATTGGACTCACCATTCTCTGGAAGTCCGTTCTAGATCAAGATACTTGGATTGAGCTATTATGAGGGTGACACGGTCCATGCCTCTAGTTCTTTCCGGATGTAAGGGACAAAGGGGCAAAGACAACGCTGGAACATTGTTCATAAGGCTTATGAGTTATGAACTCTTATTGCTTGGGTAGCAATGATGCATTACTAGATGTCGCTCATTGTTTGTGAGGTTTTTGTTTGATACTTTCAAGATCAAGTGGGAGACTGTTGGAGTTACCATGGTGATCTAGAAGTGGTCAAACATGTAATCTCACTGCCAACGCGATATGAGCCTGTAGGGTCGCACATAAGAGCATGTGGAGAAGTTGGTAGATTGACTGTGTTGGTAAAGGTTACCAATCACCATACAGAATGGGGTCCGGCAAATGTTGCCAAGGTGGTTCGTCGAGAATCGTCGACTATGGTTCGTCGAGAATCGTCGACTATTGTTCATCGAGAATCGTCGACTATGGTTCGTCGAGAATCGTCGACTATGGTTCGTCGAGAATTGTCGAGAATTGTCGACTATGGTTCGTCGAGAATCGTCGTGAATCGTCGAGAATCGTAGACTATTGAACTATTCGATAATCGACGATTCTAATACTCGACGAATTATTCCAGAAACCCTAATTCTCTGTGGTCTGTGGATAGCGATATTTTTAGGTCTGTTTATGCTTCAGGTATAAATTAGAACTTAGGTTTTAGGGTCAGCGAGATCCCCTCCGGCCCAACGGAAGTGTTCCGCTGATTCGGTCGCTCCGCCGATCTCCTCTCCGACGATAGTCGCCGGTGTTTGTCTTCCTGGAGCAGACCTAGAAGTCCGTGGAAGTGCAAGGTGCAGTCGATCTCCCTTCCCATTTTTCGTGCGACGAAGATCGGCGATCTCCCGCTCGTGTGGATTTCTGCAGAGACGAAGACGCTATTCTACGTGGGACTCGCCGCCGACAAGAAATCATTCTTTGGAGCATATTTGTTGCGTGCATAACTGTTGTGCCACCCTGTAGAAAACCCAACACCGAGAAGAACCGCTGACCAGGCTCTCATCAAGCTTGCAGGACTGTAGGCTCACTCGGTGGCAGGATGAATTATAAGTCCCCAAGAAGACCCGCTGACCAGGCTCTCATCAAGCTGGAAGGACTATAGGCTCACTCGGTTGCAGTATGAAAGGCAAGGTCCCGAGAAGACCCGCTGACCAGGCTCTCATCAAGCTGAAAGGACTGTAGGCTCACTCGGTGGCAGGATGAATGGAAAGGACCTGAGAAGACCCACTGACAAGGCTCTCATCAAGCTGGCAGGACTATAGGCTGACTTGGTGGCAGTATGAATGGCAAAGCCCTGAGAAGACTCGCTGACCAAACTCTCATCATGCTAGAAGGACTGTTGGCTCACTCATTGGCAGGATGGATGGCGAGGCCCTGAGAAGACACGTTGACCAGGCTCTCATCAAGCTGGCTGGGCTGTAGGCTAACTTGTTGGCAGGGTAAACAATGAGATCTCTTGAAGAAAAAATATCTTTACTAGTTCAGCAAACGAAGAAATTTCATGAAAAATAAAAAACTATGGGCAGAAAAGATTGGAGCAGTAAAAATAAAGATAGACATTCTTGGCTGGTGCTCAGGAACGAGGGTCTCGCCTACGGCGAGTGGGCACTCGCGGGTGAAGAAAGGCCTTGCCTAATAAGGGAGCGGATTAATCCCTGGGGGCCACTCGCGCCGGAGGTGTCTTGAGGCGAGACGTGAGGGGTAAGTTAGATGGTCTCGCGTGAAGAAGCGGCGAGGGGAAGTATAATGAATCACACTCAAAAACTAACTCTCGAGCGAGGTGGCGAGACGATGAGTAGCTCCATCTCGCAACTATAAACAAATTAGAGAGCCATCTCGCAGTAAACAAAGCAAAGTAAAATAAAATAAGGAGAATGAGAAGCGAGAAGATACGGCAAAAGTTTCATTTATACATTTGGTCATAATTGTTCATTACAAAAAAAGGAGAGGGGTACTCTCTTATGAAAGAATACTTCAAAAATCTCAAAAAATAACAAGTATTAAATAGTACAGTTAAGAAAGAAGCAAAAGGAGGGGAGGAAGAGCCCCAGATCCCTCCAGCGGTTCTTCACTCCTCTTCGCTAGAAGAGGAATCCTCGTCCTCCTAGCCATAAAGAAGTGGCACAAAGTCGCGAGCAGTTACGGTTTCAGAGTTTTCTTTGACGACCCCCAGCTCATTCATCATCTTTAGAACGAGCTCAGCCATCTTATTGTTGGCATATCGGCAAAGCTCTTCGACCTCTTCATAAGAATAATGAGGCGGGGGAGCTTGGAAGGGTTCTAGGCGAGAGGATGATAGAGCGCTGTCCCGAAGATGGGCGTTCTGGGCCTTCAAGTCTAGTTCTCCTCCTCCAAGGTCGTTATGCGCAAGCACATTCATTCCGCCATCTTGGCATCCTGGGAGACGCTCATCAGTTAGCAAGAGATACATACGCGAAAGAAAAACTAGTTAAGGATAAGGCTTACCACGTCGCCCTGAGCCTTTGCGAGGAGGGCTTTAATAATGGCCAACCTCTTTTCAAGACCATCCGACTTCTTGCGCTCCACTGTTAGGCCCGCCTCAGCATCCTTCCATTTCTTATTATTGAAATCCAGGCGATGCGAGATGCGATGCGAGAGATCCAGTTCGCGCAGTTGGGCATGAGAGGTCTTCAGTATGAGGTCTCGCGAGGATTCCGTTTCGACGGAATCTGCCTCTAGACCACCATAAAGGTCGTAGCCAAGGGAGAAGGCATGGCTAGTGGGATGGTCTTGCTCCTTCCATGAGGGAAGGAGGGTGGATACCGACACCCGGTTCGCGTCCTTCTCCCATAGCAGAATTGGGTCGCCGGCGACATCTTGTACCACAGGACCCATGTTGAGGTTTTGATGTGAGGAGGGGGCTGGGAGACTTGAGGAGGCGGATTTGCGAGACAGGGATCCGGTCGATTGAATCGAAGTGTTGGCGGGTTGGTCGAATAGTGCCGTCTCGAGGGAAGGCGAGATGGCCTGTCGGGGTGGTGATTGATGCGATTGCGATTCTCCTACGGAGATGGGGCTCAAGGATCCCGACATCTCATTTTTCTCTTTTCTGGCTGTCTCTTTCTTCCCTTTAAAGAACATCACAACCTTTTTTACCTTTCTCTTGGTGCTGTGCCGAGAGGGAGCGACATCATCTCCGAGCCTCTTCTTGCGGGCAGAAGTCAAACATTGTTTCGCCGTCTCGGCCGCCATGCTGGCGAGGGCGAGACCTTTTGACGGCTTCACACTGCTCTTATAAGGAGGATGGATAGGGATATTCCGCTCCCCTATACAAATAGCTCGGTGATTAGAAAGCGAGATGAAGGGATAATAAACGTGAAATTAAAGAAGTGCGAGTGTACCTTTGCTAGGAAGCACAGGAAGGAGGGAGTCGAGGCCTCGCCTCAAGAAATGGACTTCGAAATTTTTTCCTGTAAAGAAGTCACAGAGGACTTTGTCAGCGCCGCTGACCTGGGGAGATACTTAGAACATCTCGGCAGGCGACACGGGCGCGAGCGGGATACCCCCCAGGTTTTTGCGAATGAAGATGAAGCAGGTAAGCCAATGGTGATTTTTGTTGGGCATCCCGCATACCTTCAGGCCTTGCCCTATGAAGTACGAGACGCCATCGTGGTTAGCGTTGTAGATGAATAGCTTGTGGAAGACGGTCAGGCAGAATTCAATGCGCTCCCAGCGCATATAACTGGCGAAAGAAACTAAAACCGAGATGGCCTTTGGATTTAGTTTCGAAGGGACTGCCCCAAAATATTTCAAGACCTGTTTAATCTCTAGCCAGAGGGGAAGTCTCAGCCCCACCTCAAAGTGCGATACGCGGAAGGTGAGTTCGCCGGGTTAGAAAGTGTTAATCTCCTCGCCAACCTTTAGGGGCCGCGACTCAAATCCCTCCACTAGGAACTCGCGGATGAAGAGGTTGTAGTCCTCGTCATAGATCTTGTTGGAGGGGGGGGGGAGTCATGGTCAGCAAATCTCCTCCTGCACCAGCTGCGCCCCTCACCCTCCACAGCCTTCTTCTTTCCCATTATAAGCGAGATGAAAAAATCGAGAGGGGCGAAGAGGGAACGACGAGAGCAAGTAGCGAGATGAATGAAACGAGAGAGCAAGATCTGAGACGAAATAGGGTTGGGGCAACATAGGTGGATCATTCTGGTCTAGGGGGGATATTTATATTGGATAATGAAAGTGGAAAAAATAGGCTGGAAAAGCATGGAGGAAGTTGGAGAGTCAGCCGGCGTTTCACATTCTCTCTCCTGACCTCGAATCATGTTTCCCAGCGAGGGCTTTTCCAGCAAGCCAGAACAAAAAATAAAATAAAGGAAAAAATCAATCAATGGAACATAACTATGATAATTAAGCCCAACAGAGAAAAATTAACAAGGATAATAATATTATTAATTATTCCATTCCGCACGAGACATGCATCGTGTTCGCAAGATTTAAATTATAGGCGAGACGACAGAATAGTATAGACTACAAAATTACGAATATAATCAAATGAGCGAGATTATTAAACAGGCGAGACGAGGTAGAGGGTCTTCAGTTCTTGTGCCATTTCCAGCGCCCTCCACTGCGAGACCCCGCACACGGGGGCTAGCCCGGGATGTGAAAGGTGCGAACAACATCGAGACCACGACATGCGAGACGAAGTTGCTGGTAAACCTCGTTTATAATTGCCCGAGGGTTGTTCTCGTCTATCTCGATTCTAGCATCAATCTCGGAGGACAGGCGAGCGCATTCAATCTCCAGCAAGTCCATTCGCCTGTCGGCAACTTGTTTTTCCTGTTCCATCTCGCGGATAATGCGTATGTATTTTCAAAACATCTCGGCCATCCTACGCTTCATCTCCACCGGATCCATGGGGTCGCCCAGATAATCTTCAATTTCGTTTGGGTGAGGATGAGGCGAGACGACGAGCTGCCCAGAGGAGTCTTCTGCGGGCTAGTCGATCTTGGAGCATATGCAGGAAGGAGCCAAATGACAGAATGAGAGGTGTTCTCGAAAGGGGGCTTGGAAGTGGCGAGCGGCACAGAGGAGAGAGAGGGAAGGTCCAGTTCATTTACCTGGGTTGCAAGAAGCCCCGACAACCTGGGAAGGGTTGTCGTTCTTCGTATTCAAAGGGGTCGATGGTCGAGGCGAGTCAGAGTCTTGGTGATGGATGACGGTATTATCCAACGGGTTTACCGGTTGGTGAAGAGGGGAGAGATCTACCCGGTGAAGCATGCAGTGAGTAAATAAGGAGATGAATAAAGGAAAAAGAGGGGCAAGAGCAAAAACTCACCTATCTCTCCTCAATAGACGCAGGAGGAGGGGTACGAATTTCCAAAGATGCGGGAGTGGGCTCATTGATCGAGAAGGGGGCCAGCAGTTTTAATTTTCTTTAGAAGAGATGACGACGGTAAGGGAGAAGGGATGCGAGCCAAAGCAGGGGCCAGAGCAGACATATTGTCCTTATTTTGTTTGCGCAACATCGCGAGACGTTCGCGGAAACTCTTGCTATGAGAAATGAAAGCGATAGAGCAGAGGAAGGAAGAAGTGAGAGAGGGGGGAACTCTCTACACGGGGTGCGTGTCACATATTTATAGGCTCCGGAGGAGGGCCCCACAAAAGATTATCTCATAAAAGAACTTTAATGTCGCGAGCCTCAGTTGGACTTTCTTTCCGAGCTTAAGGAAACCTCGAAAAGAGAGGGGATTGTGTACAACCTCGGGCCCGCGGGAGGAGAAGGCTCAAGGAGAGAGAGGATCAGGCGAGAGCCCACTCGAAAGGAAAGAGGGAGCCATGGAGCGGGGCACTCGCAAGGCGAGAGCCCACTCGCAAGGAGAGAGCTAGCCCTGGAGCGGGGCACTTGCAAGGCGAGAGAGGAGTGGTGGGTCTACCGCCGGTTTGACTATTGGTCAAGCACAGGTTAAGTTGGAAGGAGGTTTTTACCTTTTTAACCCCAGGTAATTTTACTCTTTTGCCCTTCGTGGTCTGCATATAACCCTTCAGAATAGCGGAGTTTGGCTGTTGGCAGACCCAACCCAGGGCATTTTGGTAATTTCAGGTCGGTTCAGTTTGGTTATTGGCAGGTCAAACTCAGAGGCCTATAAATAGACCGATAAGGTGCCTGGAAGAAGGTTGTTGACCCTTTTCTTCTTTTTCTACTAAGGCACCTAACTCAACACTTGCTAGGGAGGGGAAGAATTTCTAGTTCTTCTGGGTAAGAGGTGGGACCTCCGAGATGAAGCCCACGGTCTGTTTCAAGTCCTCGAGACTCTCGTCAAGGAAGTAATTTGGGAAGAGTAGGTGTGAGCTACAACTTTAGATCCGAACTCTAGGTGAAGTCGGGTTTCTTGCTTCAACAATCAGTCTTTCCTAAGGGTATAAAGAAGAAAGCCCTTATAGGCTGGTTAGAGCTCGCAGGCCCAGCTCGGCAGAAGGAAGGCGAGCAAGGCCCTAAGCCTCCTTTGGAGAGGGCGAGCTCCAACCATGCATTCCTCCCCCTCTAGTTTTACTGATGAAATATATTAACAATTTTGGCCTGACGTTGGCAAGAGAAGAGGTGGCTCGCGTGCGAGCTGGATGGTGGCAAACCCAGCTTGACGGGTGGTCCATTCCTGGTTAACCTAGAGCGGGCGAGCTCTTGGAATCTATTCACGGATACGAATCCTAAACATGCATTCTTGCGGCAGGTCCTATCCAAGCGAGGTCTCTCAAGGAGGAGAGCTCGCGGGCGAGTGCTTCACAGAAAAAGAAAGACCAAGAAAAAGGATAAAAAAACTCATGGTAGAAAAATCTTTCACTAAGAAGCTATTAAAAAGGGCGAGCTTGCCTAGGCGAGATTACAAATAGGGGGGGGGGGAGAATTACAAAAGTGAGCTCGCCTAGTCAGCTCTCGCCTCCCTCCCCGGACTGGAGATCTTCGCCTGCTCCTCCAGAAGGATCATCCTTGAAGCCTTTTCCGAAGAGCATGTCGAAGCTATCCTCCTTCTCGCTGGGGGGCATTGACGGGAATAGACTCAACATGAGGTCTCGCGCCGTGATCTCCTCGCAGCCTTCCACCAACACCTGTGTATCCTTCATAATTTGTAAGGTGCATTTGGCAGACTCAATCGAGTTGATCCGCAATTGCTCAATGACCTCAGCCTCGCCAAAAATCCGTGGCCCCTTATACGGGAAGGAGGGATCGCTACCGCCCAGAGGGAGGAGGACATCCGCCTGGCGAATGATCTCTCCATGGAGCCCTTTGTTCTCCTCGCTTAACTTCGCATCGTTCCCCTCCAGCTCAGCGGTGCGAGCCTTTAGCTCGGCGACGCAAGCCTACAGCGCGGCTGAGCGGGCACATAGTTGGTTGTTTTCTTCCTCCAGCCCGATGGCGCGAGTGCACAGCTCCCTAGCGGCCTCGACATCCTGTAAGGCAAAATAGGTAAGTATATCTAAGGCAAGAAAAATCCCAAGTAAAAAGGGAAAGGGGTGACCAGTGCTTACTAGCCCGCCAGTGCCTTTGACGAGTAAATCCTCGGCAATACTTAGCCTCCTCTCCAGGTCGATGACCTTGTCCTGGGCAATGTAGCGCTTCTGGTCAGCCTTCTCCAGGAGGTGGCTGAGGTTGAAGCCGCGACGGACCATCATGTTATGGATCTCTAATGCCCCCATATGGGCTTGCAGGCCCTCATGGTTGAGCTGGCGTAGGGTCGTGCACTTGTAGGCCGCGACATCCTCATACCCGTAGAGGCCGAAGCCGAGCGCATAGGCATGACCGAAGGAAGGATCGCGGTCTGCTCTGGAGGACTGGAGGGTGGAGATGGAGATCCGGTGTGCCGCCCCATCCCATTGGACCACGGGCTTATCGGTTTAATCTTTCCACCTCCCCCTGAGGCAGAAGAGGGGGTGACTCTTCGGCGATCCCGGCTCGCAGGCCGTATCCTTTTTACCAGATGGAGGAGCGGAGGGCTCGCCTCCCTCCTTACCTTTGTCTGATGTCTCCTTCAACGGGCTCCCCGACAATCCATCCGGGGTGGTCTCGGGCGAGCTCATGTACTTGGGCTGTTGATGTTGTTCTTGTTGCCTCTCCTGAGAGACCACCACCGCTTTCAACTTCTACTATGGTGGATGACGGCGAGGTGTTCTGGACCTCGCGGGGTTAGCCCGCTTCTTGCAAGAGGAGGGCTTGGACGATGCCGGCTCATCTCGGTAGGCGGATGCAACCGCTTTCTCGCGGGCAAGGGGGTTGGGGAGTAGTCCCGGATCCGCAAAAGGCGTGTTCTTGGGAATCAGTCACTCCCATGCATAAATAACTTAGTTAAAACTCCGATGAATTTGGTGAGATCGGGAAAGGGGAAAAGTTGAAAGGTATACCTTCGTCGAGAAGTATGGGGGAGGAGCGAGTCGAGGCCCTTCGTAGGAAGGGGACCTCAAAGTCCTTATGGAGAAAGAACTTGTGGAGCTCGGTGTCATTGCAGAACTTGGTGGGGGGTTGGTACACCTCCTCACCCTTCCGCTGGGGTAAGTAGGGGACGTTGCTGAGATCGCCCTTGTTGAAGACGATCTTGGTCATCCAGTTATGATGTTTGTTAACGATCTCGCGAACCTTGATGATGGAGCGCCCGAAGTAGGTGACGCCATCGGGAGTCACCTTGTAGGTGAAGAGTTTCCTGAAGACAGTAAGGTTGAACTCTATTCGCTCCCTGCGGAGGAAGCATGCGAACACCACCATCATGGCGATGGCGTTCGTGTTGAGCTGCGCGGGCACCGTGCCGAAATATTTTAGGATCTGGCGGATTTCTGGCCAGACAGGCAGGATCAACCGCATCTCGAAATGTGAGATGGGAAAGACGAGTTCGTTGGGTAAGAAGGTGTTGATGGCCTCGCCTTCCCTGGGCCGGCGAGCCTCGGAACTAGGGGGCGCGAAGTCAGCAATGAACTCCGCGAACTCCCCCTCGGAGGTGTTCCCATTGAAGAATTAGTAGTCGGTGAAATGCTGAACGCATTTGGAACAACCATTAGAATTGGGATTGGTCTTGCCCATACTCGCGGGAGGATTGGAGCGCAAGTTCGATAGGAGAGAAGACGAGAAGGGGGGGGGGGTATGAAAGCAGTAAAGACAGTGGGCTGGGGTTGGTGAGGGGGCTATTTATAGGAAAAGAAGTTCATGTCCCAGCAGACTGATCAGTCCTGCTCGCCAGGCTTAGCTTGCCAACTCCAGCTCGTTGACTTCTGAGACCTGCCCTATCACATGTCGAGCTGAATGTAAAGGTTATTACATCCGAATAGCAACCATTGAAATATAAAAATATTCGGATTTATTATAGATCAGGAGAAGGATATTGTTCATAAAAATCAGAGGTAGGAGGAAAAAGCAATATGTTCAATACGTGTGCGGGCTGAGGGGGCAGGAGGCGAGTGCCGGTAGGCTCAGCGATAGAGCCGTTTCAATTTACCCCAGCCTCGCGTCTCCTTCCCCGCAGGTCATCGCGGGTTGTGAAGCTCGCGAATCCACCCCAAGTTCCTCTAGGAAATTTAGAGGCTCTCCTCGACCTCATCCAGGAGCAGAGTAGGCGACGTCGTCTCGCCGACCAGGCTACCCCGAACCTCATCAGCAAGCAGCACATAGTACCGCAACAATGCCTCGTTGTCCTCCTACACCTTGCGCAGCCCGAGCATCAACTTCTTAAAGATCCCAATCCCCCGTCGCGTCAACTCATTGTTCTCCACCTCGGGGCCCAGGAAGGATTATAGCGAGCTTGGAGAAGGGAGGGGTGAATAACAGGCTGGCCCCGAGAAATCGTCAGCCTCAGACTGACTTTGAAGAGCTGCAAAGGTAGAGGCATTAGTATGAAAAGCGAGAACCCTAGGAGGAATACAGGGTAGGGGCCATCTGAAGGTCAACTTGCCTAAAGAGCTCGGGGCCTCGAAAGAAAAGCGGGGTGGGGGCAGTTTCAGGTTTTTGCCCCGGCCCGGGGGCTGAGTTCTCGGTGGAAGGAGATTGAAGCCCGGCACGAGAATGATATCGGCACCTCCTCAAGTAGTTCTGGTGAGTTGCAGGGAGAAGTGGGAGCGGACTAGAGAACTCAACCTCTGTGAGTCCAACCTCAGAGTCCCGAAGGGGGACAGGTCTCGCATGTAACACCCCCATCCGTTGTATGACATATAACAGAAGGTCCAGCTGGAACCCGATGCCATATACCACGTATAGTCGGAAGGGTTACATAAGAATATCAAAAACTCAACTACTCGCCCTAACACAGAGCATTCTAGCGGAAGCTTTTAAACTGTTTAAGAGAACCCAAAATTTGCACAACAACGGCATGAATGTCCACTATACACCACGGGAATGAAATACAATAAATACACAAAAGAATACTTGGCCTTATGGCCTTACAAATGTTCACTTGAAAATATAATGTTTTACATACATCGGCTCACAGGCCGTCCACACATGAAAAAAGTAAAACAACAGTTTGCTTTGGCCTTCGAGGGCCAGCTCAGCAACTTGGGCTTCAGCCAGCTATTTGGCGCTTGGTTCCGCCGCACCTGCAAGCAACATTCCACCGCACGGTGGCAAACAAAGCAACGGTTAGCTAAGGATTACCAAATTATAACAACCCTGCCCCTTACTCGGGATGGCGGTGCTTCTTCCCTGCATTTCATTAGCCCAGCTAAACAATTAAGTGCATAAGTATAATTCGCCACAGGTGTAGGCTCGCTCGGCCAAACACCCCGTGCACTCAAGGCACATTCTCGGTGAATCTGGTCAATTACGTGGCTTCAACACCATCCTCGGGACGACAAACATTGTTAGCATTTTTTAGTCTTTCTGACCGTAGTCCAAGACTCCCGATTATGCCAACGGCCTGTTCCACTTTAGGGCCTCTAACACCAAACCGCAAAGCCCAGGTCCGTTTCAACCCGCCCGTTGCTCACTCCGCCTAGTCACTTTAAGACGTACGCGCGGGCCAAGCTTCACTCGGATCCTAATTCATTCCCAAACAACACATAACCCAGTTATGTTCAAGGCTGGCTCCCTGGCCGGCAAGTTAGCAGAATTACGTTTCCGCCCAATTTTCTGGGTGCGTCTTGGAGTTAATCCCCAAGGATCCATGCTGCAATCTACCGCGTAGAAACCCGAAAACAATCAAAGGCACGGAGTCTTCTCCGGCCACTCATGCAATGCAACATCACCGATCCTTACAAACACGTCCGGGTAGGCTTCACAGACAATGCCTATGTCCGTACTACAATTCCGGACTCTAAACAAGGGGGACTTTAGATATCTACCCCAAGGGACACCGCAAAATCACCGCACACTCGCGTGAGAGGGTTTTCCTATGCAAAGGAAGAAGAGCTTCACATGCTCAAGTTGATAATCGTTACCCTTGAAGTCTGCTTTGGCGATATGAAAAACTAGCCAAATGAAAGGCTTCGCAAGGGAATTCTCTCCACGGATCTGGTCTCGGTTCTCAATTTCGTGCTCCGAGCTCCGTCGGTGGCCGTATTCCTCCCCTTCCGTCTTCCTTACTCTCTCCTCTCTCTAACTCCTTAGAAAGAGAAAACTTAAGAGAAAATGAGGAATTAATCCTCTATTCCCTGACTTAAGAAAGCAGGAACTCATCTAGGCCATCAGATCTTGTTTAAAGAAAATGAACGGCTCAGATTTTCCTAAAATCTCTTAATCCTGGACCGAACACGGCTTTGCACACGGCCGTGTCCCAGGCCGTGTGCCTTGATCCAGACACGATTGTCGAGTACAGAAAAGCACATGGGTTAGGACACACCCGTGTCCCAATCTAACACACCCGTGTCGGGTAATCAACACACCTGTGACCAGTGGCGTGTCACGAATAACCGCCATGCCAACCGTCATGACCCTTGGTGGACACGGGTGGCCACATGCCCATGATGAATCCGACACGCCTGTGTCATACAGTACACTCCCATGCTTTGGGCCGTGTCCCAAGTCGACACAGGACCAACCTTCCAGAGGAGTATACGGCCATGTGACACGCCCATGCCATATGCCGTGTGCCTGACACGCCCTGGGACACGCCCGTGTCCCAGGCCATGTTCGAGCACTCAACGCTCATCGACCTCAACTCGACGACCCGAGCACGACATGGCCATGTGACACGCCCGTGTCACAGGCTGTGTTCACCCTACCAGGACTCGAACTTAGTTCGAACACCGCCCGTTTCACTTTTAAGTTTTGGGGCGTTACAAATCTCCCCCCTTAAAGAATTTCGTCAACGAAATTATGTAAAGGTACACAAAACAATTTAAATATTACCTGCGTGGAATAATTCGGGGTATGCTTCCAACATAGTCTACTCTCACTCCCAATAAAGCTCCTCATGTCCGCAGTTATCCCATCGGACTTTAACCATTCGAATTTCCTTGTTGCGGAGCCGTTTAAATTCAAAGTCTTCAATGCGAACTAGCTTGAACTTGGTCGTCAACCCATTAATAATCGGCACTTGATCGACCGCAACAACCTGAGAAGGCTCTTATACCACCTTTCGCAATACCGAAACGTGGAATACATCGTGTAGCCCACTCAATTCCACCGACAACTTCAATCGATACGCTACTTCGCCAATCCTCTCCAGGATCTCAAACGGTCCAAGGTATCTCGGAATCAGCTTCTTCAAGCATCGAATCCGCGAGGCACCCTTGAACGGCTTGATTTTCAAATACACCCATTCGCCAACTCTTAACTCCACATTCCTATGCTTGGCATTATAGTATTTTGCCTGCCTGTCCTGAGCGATCTTTAACCATTCCTGAATCGTACGTACAATTGAAGTGACGTCTTCCACTGCCTGACATTTGTATAACTTTAACTCGCCTGTCTCCAACCAAGACAACGGTGTGAGACACTTTCTCCCATACAGGGCCTCGAAAGGCGTCATTTCAATACTCGCTTGAAAACTGTTATTATATGCAAACTCTACCATGTACAGGTGATCCTCCCACCGTTTTCCGAAATCCAAGACGCACAAGCGATGCATGTCCTCCATCGTCCTATTGACCCTTTCAGTCTGACCATCCGTATGCGGATGAAAGGCTGTGCTAAAACTCAGCTTAATTCCCAACAACTTATGCATTATCCTCCAGTCATTTGACGTGAAACATCCGTCTCAGTCACTAACAATACTGCGTGGAACACCATGCAACCGTACAATATTATCCACATAGAGCTTGGCTAACTTTTCCCCCGGATCTTCCTTCCTATTCGGGATGAAGTGCGACACCTTTGTCAATCTATCTATGACCACCCAGATGGCGTCGTTTCCCCTCTACGACCTTGGCAAACCATGCACAAAATCCATGGAAATGTCGTCGAACTTCCATTCCGGGATAGGCAAGGACTTCAAGAAACCTCCGGGCTTCTGGCACTCCGCCTTCACATGGGCACAAGTTTGGTACTTCGCCACATAAAGTGCTACATCCTTCTTCAACCCTAGCCACCAAAACAACTTCTTCATGTCCCTATACATCTTCCTGCTCCCCGGGTAGATTGAGTACTTGGTATGATGAGCCTCGTACATCAACTCCTCCCGAAGATTATCCGCACTAGGGATGCATAGGCTCCATATTAGCGAATTGCCTCTGACTACTCGCGACCGTCCTTCCTTAGCAGTCCATCTGCAACCGCAAATTGGGAATTTGACCCATCCAATGATTAATCCAAAATCTGCTCCATACTGCTATCCTGAATCAAAGCCCGCCGAATCCTATCAGCTAGGTCATACTGCACCTCCGTCCAACACAATATTGCCTCGGTACTAGCCTGCTTATCAACGCAGGAGATCTCCAATGCCTCCAAATCACGGAACAAATTCTCATCATGCACCGCCAACTAGTTGGCTTGCGCCGGTACCCTACGACTAATCGCATCCGCCACTGCATTTCCTTTCCTAGGCACATAATGAATTTCGAAAGTGTAGTCCCCCAGGAACTCCATCCACCTCCGCTGCCTCATGTTCAGGTCCTTTTGATCTAGCAACTACTTCAGGCTCTTATGATAGGTGTAGGTATTGACCTTCACACCGTACAGATAGTGCATCCACAGCTTTAGAGCAAATAGCATGACCACTAACTCCAAGTCATGGACCGGATAATTTCTCTCATGAACCTTCGACTATCGTGATCCATAGGCTATCACGCTCCCATGCTGTAGCAGAACACATCCCAAACCACTGCCCGAAGCATCACTATAAATTTTAAACCCTTCGGACCCACTCGGCGAACGCAAAATAGGTGTCGTGACCAACCGCCTCTTCAATTCTTAGAAAGCCTGCACGCACTCCAGCGTCCACACAAACTTTTGATCCTTCCTTGTCAGCGTCGTGAGTGGTAGCGCTATCCATGAGAAGTTCTCTACGAAGCGCCTAAAGTAGCCAGCAAGCCCTAGAAAGCTCCGGACTTCCGCCACCGTAGTCAACACTGGCCACTCCTGAATTGCCGCTATCTTCGCCGGATCCACTGTTATGCCTTCACCACTAACAATATGACCAAGGGACGCGATTGAGGATAACCAAAACTCATACTTGGAGAACTTAGCATACAACTGACTCTTCCTAAACGTCTCCAGTACTATATGCAGATGTTTTTAGTGATCATCCTTACACCGCGAGTACACCAAGATATCATCAATAAAGGTTATCACGAACTTGTTCAGATACTCACTGAACGCCCTATACCTCAAATCCATAAACATGGACGACGCATTTGTCAGCACAAGCAGCATAACGATGAACTCATAATGCCCATATCGTGTGCTGAATGCTGTTTTGGGAATATCACTTTCCCTTAGCGACAAATAATAGTATCCGGATTTCAGATTAAACTTGATTACACACTTGACCCATTGAGTTGATCGAATAGATAATCACTACTTGGGTTTGGATACTTATTCTTTTTCGTTAACTTAATTAACTTCTAGTAATCATTATAGAGTTGTAAGCTTCCATCCTCTTTTAACCAGAGGACCCGTGTGCTCCACGACAGTAAACTTGGATGCACATAACTCTGTTCCACCAGCTCTTGAAGTAATACTTCAGTTCCGACATCTCACAACCTATAGCTAGTACTAAACTGACTACCTTACGTTTGAAATTGATGTACACACGCTGCTCTGAGAGCCAATCATACCAAAGATTACCTCGAATTCTACAAACAATAGTAGCGAAGATTGCAAGTCAAACTATTGACTCCCTATCCGTAACTTTATACAACAGACACTATTCGCGTGTATAGAGCACCCGATAGGCAACAGTACAATCGATTTGTCTCTTGCCATCGAAGAAGGAACTTCGATGCACGATACACATCCTTCGGACAAAAAGGAATGAGAAGTTCCCATGATGAACAGTGCTTTCACCGGACACTCAGAAAACCAATACAAATCCTATCACAACCAAACATAGGCTAACATGTGGAAGAAAATAAGTATCAAAAGCTGTCATACAAAAAATTAAACCATACCTGTCACCATGTCAGTATATTCCATAACCTCCTGATGGACAAAGTTGTATCCTATAGGTTAGGATGGAGCATATTGAGGTGTAGTTGCCTCCAACCCCTTGCCCTTCTCTTTGTAGGTCAGTTTAGGCTTCTTCTCAGACTTCAGACGTCCGCTTCGACACTCTCGAGCCAAGTGTCCCAGCTTCCCACAACAAAAGCATGCGTCCGGGTATCGGCCAATAGTTGTTCCAGACGCACCAAAAGAAGGAACTAGACCCAACCTCCTTGCCTTCTTACACCATCTACGGAAACCGGACTTCGAGGTGGGTAGCGCCTTGAACTCTGTCTTCTCAGCACTATAGTCTTTCTTCTCTAGGACTCCCTTAGTAGCTTTCTCTGTCCCCTGATCGTCTTTACGGCAATCTCGGGCAAAGTGACCAAAGCTTCAACATGTATAAAAGTAATATGGAGTTTGAATAGCAGATACGTTAGGCCTCATTTTACTCCTCCTTTGGTGTTTAGACTTTGCGGGACCTGGGGAGTTTGGTAAGCTGTACTCTGACGTCTGGTTAATTATGGCTAGATCTACTTCCAAAGCTCTAGCTGACTCCACTAACACTTGGAATCCAAGTAGCTTTGGTCCTACGAGTAGTAGTCGTAATTCATCATGCAGACTGTTGAAGAATCTATTAACTATAGTCTGCTCGTTCTGCAAATCAAATCCTTGGTAGCGCCTTATGATAAGAAACGCATGTAAATACTCCTCAACTGAGTGCGTACCCTGCACTAAAAGTATGTTCAACTGCTAATCCAAAGGTCTTATACATGCCAGTTGTTCCATCACACCACTCGGTGTTGAAGTCACCCCAGGGACAGGGGGCTACACTTGCACTCAAAGTTGTGCTTAGGTCACCGCGAACACCACTTCAACTATCCTTATTATGGTTTCAACAGAAAGCAGGATCTCAGGCACGCTGTTAAGTGCACTACTCTCCATGGAGTGCTGACCTAGCGACTGCCCCGCACCACTCGTAGTCCCCTATATAGCTTAACTATCGATTAGGCGACATACAAATTGCTAAAAGCAATCATTGGACCACTGAGGTTTCTCAAAAAAAAACAAGTGTATTTTCATTCCTAAGGGGACATTCATGGGTTCTTTTTATGTTATAACAATGACGCACATACATGTTGTCACCACCCATTAAAAGAATTCACCCATGAATTCCAATAAGCAAGACCGAAACCGGTAGTCTGATACCAAATTGTAACACCCACATCCGTCGTATGGCATATAACAGAAGGTCCAGCTGGAACCCGATGCCATATACAACGAACAGTCGGAAGGGTTACATAAGAATATCAAAAACTCAACTACTCGCCCTAACACAGAGCGCATTCTAGCGGAAGCTTTTAAACAGTTTAAGAGAACCCATAATTTGCACAACAACTGCATGAATGTCCACTATACACCATAGGAATGAAATACAACAAATACACAAAAGAGTACTTTGCCTTATGGCCTTACAAATGTTCACTTGACAATATAATGTTTTACATACATCGGCTCACAGGCCGGCAACACATTACAAAAGTAAAACAACAGTTCTCTTTGGCCTTCGAGGGCCAGCTCAGCAACTTGGGCTTCAGCCCGCTATTTGGCGCTTAGTTCCGCAGCACATGAAAGCAACATTCCACCACACGGTGGCAAACAATGCAACGGTGATGCAGCGCCACCGCAACTTGATGATCACCCGGTTACCGAGGCGCTACGACATAAAGATCTGAGACGTCGTGATGACGCTGAAGGAAGTGCACGTTACAACCTCCGCCCGCGACGTGCTAAAACAGCCATGGAAAAATTAGCCTAATTTTATTATTTTCAAGCACTTTATTTTATATTTTGGGAATATAAAATTATCCTATGTTTAAGTGATAATTTTATATTCATGGCATGTGTTATTTTTCATTTGGAATAATATTTTATTTTGGTATGCATTTAGCCTTTTGGATGGATGAGATTACATCTCCATCATGGAGGGCTAAGAGTTATTGTAAACTCCTATTTAAGGAGGTGATTATGAGGAATAAGATCATTGAATATTTGAAACCTAAAACTCCCTCTCCTTTAAGAATTTCGGTGAAGAGCTTTCTCCAAGCCGCCGACCCCTTGGTGGTGTGAAATCGCTGGCCCCCCTTGTGTGGTGTGAAACCGCCGCCCCTTGCTCCCTCAATCCGTTCGGTGCAACTCCGGCGCGGATTCCTTGGTGCGACTTCGTGGAAGAAGGTTGCAAACCCCTCGGTGTGACGCCGACGGATCCGTGGAGAGAGTGATTCTCCCACCTTATCTTTGTGTGAACTTTCATCCCGGTTGGAAAATCTATTTCTTTGTGTGATTCTTGCTTTAGTTTGTGGAGGTTTTTCATGCACCGTTTTTTCCGCGATTTTTAAATCCGTCGCTTGCAAAATCTGAATTTTAAGGTATTGTTATTGAATCTCTTGTTGTCCGGAATGGGTAGATCTGTCTCGGGAGTGCAACGTGGCCTAGCCTCGATTTGCTCTTCCGTTCGGCGCAATTTATGTGCCAACAAGGGAATTAATTACGACTCGAATTTTGATCGCTCTTAAAGGTTTTTCGCCGCTCCAAAATAAATTATTGCTGCGCTTGAAACGGCTATATTGAAATGAATAGATGCTTGTGTAGGTGCGGTGAGTTGTGTGCTTGTTGGAGAGGTAGGTCTTACGGACGTTGTATCGAGTCCGGCTTACGGTGAGTTGTGTGCTTGTTGGAGATGTAGGTCCTAAGGACGTGGTATCGAGTCCCGGATTTTGGGAACCAACCGACCCCTTTTCGTTCGCTTTTGGTCGGCGTTCCCTCTTTTTATTTCTTGTTCGGTAACGTTTAGGAGTCCGTATTATAGTCACGTCCGAATCACGGTCGTCACTACATCAATTTGGTATCAGAGGGAGGTTGTTTCAACTCCCAAGTTGCAAACATCCTCTCTGCGTTCTTCGTTGGTCGATCTCATCTTTCTAGGATTTGAAATTTTCGGATTGGTCTGCGTTTAGTAAAACCCTTCGGAATTTTAAACTTGTCAAAAAAATTTGAAAAAAATTCTGTAGCTTCCTGCACTTATTTCCAGCAACATTAAAACATAAATTTTTTTGATTCGTCCTCGTTAAGTCAGCCTGAAAATTGGAACATCGTAATTCTGTCCAGTTAGTCTGCAAATAGCAGGCTGAAATCTTTATTTTTCAGCGAAATTTCAAAAAAAATTCAAATCTCAAAATTCAAATTTCAAATTTAAAAATTCAAATTTAAAATTTTCAAAATTTCAAATTTCAAAATTAAAAATTCAAATTTCGAAATTTAAATTTCAAATTTTCAAAATTTAAAATTCAAATTTCAAAATTCAAAATTAAAAATTAAAAATTCAAAATTCAAAATTCAAACTTCAAAATTAAAAATTCAAAATTCAAATTTAGAAATTTCAAATATCAAATTTCAAAATTCAAAATTCAAAATTCAAAATTCAAATTTCAAATTTCAAAATTCAAAATTTCAAATTTCAAAATTTCAAATAATAAAATTCAAAATTTCAAATTTCAAAATTTCAAATAATAAAATTCAAATTTTCAAATCTTAAATTTCAAATTTCAAATAATAAATTTCAAATTTCAAATTTCCAACTTTAAATTCCAAATTTCAAATTTTTCTCAAAATTACAAAAAAAATAATAGTGGTCTGCAAATAGCGGCCTAAAATGTTATTTTTTTCCTCAAAATCTAAAATTTAGAATTTCTGGTATTTCTCCATCTAATTATTAGTAAGAAAACAAAAAAAATTATTATTATTCATTCAGTAATTATTTTTATTAATTAATTTGAAAATTTAGTATTTGGTGTGCCAATAGCGGGCTAAATTTTTTTTTTCTACAAAAAAAAAAATCTGAAAAAATTATTTAATAATCCTTATAATTTTTTTCCTCAGAAAATAAAAAAGTATGCATATATTATTTTTTGAAACTAGCGGAAACAATTAAATCTTTGAGATTTAATTAGGGCCAGTTTACTTTTCTTTGCATGTGCACAAGTATCAGATCAAGTTTCTTCTCCAGTTCTCACTAAATGGCATATGCCGTATATGCTTCTTCGGTTAGACTATTCTTATGCTAAGGATATGGCTAAACACACCCCTAGGGCACACCACATTTATCCTACTTATGACGGTTTAGAGTATCCCCAAAATTTTAGAGACTGACTTAAAGGATTAGAACAATATTTTAATTATCACTTATGGGATGACTACGAAAAGGTTTGCTTTGCCCGAGAGCGATTAGTAGGTCGGGCCCGATTATTTTTGTTAAACGAAGAGCGTCGTGTTGGTAGCTATCGTTATGCTTGGCCGCACATGCGTAACCTCCTCTCAGATCAATTTGATCCTGCCTACCTGCGCACTAATAGCACCACACCCGTTAGTAAGAATAGTTACAGCACTAGACCCGTATCTGCTTATAGGAGTGACCCTACGCCTCAGGATAGATCCTATACCTAGAGAGGTAGTATTACCCAGAGTGTGCCTAGTCCCACCTATAGGAAACATAAGACATTCCGACCAAAAAATTTGAACTCGAAAGAGGTTACTATTAGGGTGCTTGCTTCCTTAGCCTCGACATCTAAGCCCTCTAATTTAGTGACTGATACCTCTGAGGATGCTTATGTGGATATGGAATCTTTGGAAGATGAAATTAATCAGCTAGGTGAGAGTCTTCCTTCACTTACGATAGTGCCTGACTCTCCTGTTGAACCTGAGGATGTGATTAGGACTGCGCCCGTCACTGAGGACGAGGCAAGTTTCACTGACGCTTTTAGTGACGTTGAGGAGATTGGTTACCCTAGTGACCTGGAATAGGATTTCTCCCCTGAGGAATCATCTCCAATCCCCTTCGACGATAATTTAGTCATGGAATCCTCTGTTGACCCTGAGCCAGTAGACATTCTGGTTGAGTCGGTAGAGTCATCCGATGCTGAGAGCTTACATGTCACTGATTTAGGTGATGACTTGCTAGGATCCGACATTAAATTGGTTGACCCAGGATTATTAGAGGTTTCTACGGTATTGGTAGAGTCACCTTGGGATGGATGTTCATTTTGGGATAAGCTTAGTGTGATACATCCGGGAGTTAGTCCTTTGATGTTATTATCGCCGCTTGGAACTCAAGCTAATTATTATACTCCCCTGGATTCGATTTGCCCATCCCCCTATTCTGACATAGACGATGTCCCCACCTCATGGGAAGAATTATGTTTGGATGACTATAGCACTGAGGGCCCAACTGACTTTTCTTTGATGATAGCCCCTTCGCCTGAGGCCCAAGTTAGTTTGGAAATCTTATCGGATACGTATTTGCCTACTATTGAGACGATCACTGTTTCTTACTTAAGTAAAATTTCCAATGATTTGGTGGATTCATTCTGGGGCAAAACGTTAACTGAGGATGAGTTTTCAGTGAGGACGAATCCACTATTCGAGTTTACTTTTGATTTTAAAGGCTTGCAACCGGAGGCGTTCTCTTGGACGCTTAATCCATGCTTTGACGTTGAGTGTGACTTGGT
Source organism: Platanthera zijinensis (assembly GCA_039513925.1). Taxonomy (NCBI): domain Eukaryota; kingdom Viridiplantae; phylum Streptophyta; class Magnoliopsida; order Asparagales; family Orchidaceae; genus Platanthera; species Platanthera zijinensis. The sequence goes on along the minus strand of CM077095.1, from coordinate 68,883,960 downwards.
TCCCCCTACGGAGTGAACCCCGTCGACTCTCCCTCCGGTTCCCTTAGCTCGAGTAGATGATTTAGTCATTTTTAGCCCTTCATATTTAGAGAAGTTTATTATTCCCGCCATCCCGTTAAACTTACTTAGAAGGACGTGGGCGAACGTAGTTGATGACGAACGTTTTACGCTGACTATTTATTATGATATTTTTAAATCAAAATTTAATTTTAAATTTAAAATGAAAACGTTGGAACCCACTACGTTAATTTTATAATTTAAAGCACATGTGCCACCGGACATAATTCAGTTATTTTATACTATTAATTCAAGTCATGTGGCACATGGGTTCTCCCCTCATGGTTTTAATTTAATCAGGCGCATTTTTAATTTCTTGACCCTTCTAAATGCGTCCTTTAAATTACTTGCGAGGTTGTTTCGAATAGTTTTCCACCGTTATGTGAATGGTTTGGTTTTGGATAATCGAAGCTTGGGTAGCCTTCTTAGATGCCTCGTAAGCGATCACAAAGGCACGTTGGATCTTATTCTTCCCCATGCCCAATTAGCTTATAATAATTCCAAAAATCGGTCTACTGGTCTGTCACCAAACGAGATTGTCCTTGGATACAAGGCCCTTGTGCCTATTGACTTGGTACCATTGCCCACAACAAACAAGACAAGTTAGTTTGCACAATCCTTCGCCCAACATATTCATGACTTACATGCACGTATACGAGCTACCTTGACTGCTCAATACGAGTCTTATCAGTCGCACGCTAATTTACATAGGAAGGTGTTGCACTTTAAAGTTGGCGATTTGGTCCTAGTACGTTTAGTTCTCGAACGCTTGCCATCTGGCACCGTTAAGAAGTTGGCACCGAAGCGCGCCGACCCTTTTCGGATTATCAAGAAACTAGGTGACAACCCTTTCGTTTTGGATTTGCCGGCTGATTGGGGTATCTCGCCTATTTTTAATGTCTCGGATTTGACGCTGTTTGTTTTACCTCCACCTGAGTTGAATTCTCTGTCGTCTTCTCCCTCCACTGAAAATTCTAATGGGTTGGGGAGTGGTAGTTCGGATGATCTCTCTCCTTTTGTCCCCTCAGGTATAACATCGGATGGTATGTTGCATTCTTTTACTCTTACTGCTGACATGTTTCCCAGGTTCCCCAGGACATTTCTCACTCCAGATATGATACTCGCTGCGGAAGCATTCACTATTCCGGATGGTACTACTTACCGCTTCCTCGTCCGTTGGCGTGACCGCCCCCCTTCAGACGACTCTTGGGTACTCGCGACAGAGCTTCAATGTTTGGATGCCGAGCTTCTCCGCCGCTATCTCTCCACTCACGCATCAGAGATACGTGATTTTGAGTGGGAAGGATTGATGTAGTGCCACCGCAACTTGATGATGACCCGGTTACCGAGGCGCTACGACATAAAGATCTGAGACGTCGTGTTGACGCGGAAGGAAGTGCACGTTACAACCTCCGCCCGCGACGTGCTAAAACAGCCATGGAAAAATTAGCCTAATTTTATTATTTTCATGCACTTTATTTTATATTTTGGGAATATAAAATTATCCTATGTTTAAGTGATAATTTTATATTCATGGCATGTGTTATTTTTCATTTGGAATAATATTTTATTTTGGTGTGCATTTAGCCTTTTGGATGGATGAGATTACATCTCCATCACGGAGGTCTAAGAGTTATTGTAAACTCCTATTTAAGGAGGTGATTATGAGGAAAAAGATCATTGAATATTTGAAACCTAAAAATCCCTCTCCTTTGAGAATTACGGCCAAGAGCTTTCTCCAAGCCGCCGACCCCTTGGTGGTGTGAAACTACCGGCCCCCCTTGTGTGGTGTGAAACCGCCGCGCCTTGCTCCCTCCATCTGTTCGGTGCGACTCCGGTGCGGCTTCCTTGGTACGACTCCGTGGAAGAAGGTTGCAAACCCCTCGGTGTGATGCCGGTGGATCCATGGAGAGAGTGACTCTCCCACCTTATCTTTGTGTGAACTTTCATCCCGGTTGGGTAATCTCTTTCTTTGTGTGATTCTTGCTTTAGTTTGTGGAGGTTTTTCATGCACAGTTTTTTCCGCGATTTTTAAATCCGTCACTTGCAAAATCTGAATTTGAAGGTGTTGTTATTGAATCTCTTATTGTCCGGAACGGGTAGATCCGTCTCGGGAGTGCAACGTGGCCTAGCCTCGATTTGCTCTTCCGTTCGGCGTAATTTATGTACCAACAAGGGAATTAATTACGACTCGAATTTTGGTCTCTCTTAAAGGTTTTCCACCGCTCCGAAATAAATTATTGCTGTGCTTGAAATGGCTATATTGAAATGAATAGATGCTTGTGTAGGTGCGGTGAGTTGTGTGCTTGTTGGAGAGGTAGGTCTTAAGGACGTTGTATCGAGTCCGGCTTACGGTGAGTTGTGTGCTTGTTGGAGAGGTAGGTCCTAAGGATGTGGTATCGAGTCCCGGATTTTTGGAACCAACCGACCCCTTTTCGTTCGCATTTGTTTGGCGTTCCCTCTTTTTATTTCTTGTTCGGTAACGTTTAGGAGTCCGTATTGTAGTCACGTCCGAATCACGGTCATCACTACATCAAACGGTTAGCTAAGGCTGACCAAATTGTAACGACCCCGCCCCTTACTCGAGATGGCGGTGCTCCTTCCCTGCATTTCATTAGCCCAGCTAAACAATTAAGTGCATAAGTATAATTCACCAAAGGTGTAGGCTCGCTCGGCCAAACACCCCGTGCACTCAGGGCACATTCTGGGTGAATCCGGTCAATTCCGTGGCTTCACCACCATCCTCGGGACGGCAAACATTGTGAGCATTTTTAAGTCTTTCCGACCGTATTCAAAGACTCCCAACTATGCCAACGGCCAGTTCCACTTTAGGGCCTCTAGCACCGAACCGCAAAGCCAAGGTCCGTTTCCACCCGCCCATTGCTCACTCTGCCTAGTCACTTTAAGACGTACGCGCGAGCCAAGCTTCACCTGGATCCTAATTCATTCCCAAACAACACATAACCTAGTTATGTTCAAGGTTGGCTCCCTGGCCTCCAAGTTAGCAGAATTACGTTTCCGCCCAGTTTTCCGGGTGCACCTTGGAGTTAATCCCAAAGGATCCCTGCTGCAATCTACCGCGTAGAAACCCGAAAACAATCAAAGGCACGAAGTCTTCTCCGGCCACTCATGCAATGCAACATCACCGATCCAGAGAAACACATCCGGGTAGGCTTCACACACAATGCATATGTCCGTATTATGATTCCGCACTCTAAACAAGGGGGACTTTACATATTTACACCAAGGAACACCGCAAACTCACCGCACACTAGCGTGAGAGGGTTTTCTTATGCAAAGGAAGAAGAGCTTCACATGCTCAAGTTGAGAATCGTTACCCTTGAAGTTTGCTTTGGCGCCATGAAAAACTAGCCGGATGAAAGGCTTTGCAAGGGAATTCTCTCCACAGATCTGGTCTCGGTTCTAAATTTCGTGCTTCGATGCTTCGCCGGCGGCCGGATTCCTCCCCTTCCCTCTTCCTTGCTCTCTCCTCTCCCTAACTCCTTAGAAAGAGAAAACTTAAGAGGAAATGAGGAATTAATCCTCTATTCCCGGACTTAAGAAAGCAGGAACTCATCTGGGCCGTCAGATCTTATTTAAAGAAAACGAACGGCTCAGATTTGCCTCAAATCTCTTAATCCTAGGCCAAACACATCTTTGCACACGGCCGTGTCCCAGGCCGTGTGCCTCGATCCAGACATGATTGTCGAGTATAGAAAAGTACACGGGTTAGGACACACCCGTGTCCCAACCTGACACGCCTGTGTTGGGTCATCGACACTCCCGTGAACAGTAGCATGTCACGAATAAGCGCCACGCCAACCGTCATGACCCTTGGTGGACACGGGTGGCCACACGCCCGTGCTGAATCCGACATGCCCGTGTCATACAGTACACGCCCGTTCTCCGGGCCGTGTCCCAAGTCGACACAGGACCAACCTTACAGAGGAGTACACGGACATGTGACACGCCTGTGTCACATGCCGTGTGCCTGACACGCCCTGGGACACGCCCGTGTCCCAGGCCATGTTCGAGCACTCAACGCTCGTCGACCTTAACTCAACGACCCGAGCACGACACAGCCATGTAACGCGCCCGTGTCACAGAGCGTATTCACCCTACCAAGACACGAACTTAGTTTGAACACCGTCCATTTCACTTTTAAGTTTTGGGGCGTTACATCGCGGGCGTGTATCTAGGGTTTTAGGTCGCGAGTTGTCGGGAGGGGTCTTAACCCGCAGCGAGAAGGCCTCAGCGTCATCCTGTCGGTGGTCCGGGTCACCGTAGAGGTCGACGATGTCTTTCTCCTTCTCAGGTGGGGGCCGAGTAGAGGAGACCACCCCAGGCTCCAGGGAAATTATTAAGTCTTGGAGGATGTGCTCGACCGCTTTGGAAAATGGCTTCACCCTCTTAGCAGGATTGGGTTCGGCCAGACCCCCCTGCGGAATGATAGGGGGAATCGCGGTCAAATTGGTGATGCGGGCGGAGGAAACCTCACGATCTTTGGCCAGCCTCTCTTGGATATCCTTAGGGATAGACATCTAAGCAAGATTAGAGCAGAGGGAAGGGAAAAGGTCACCCAGGTATGCTGGCGCATATTTATAGCCGCTAGTGGCCCCCACTGCAATATTCTCTGGCTCCTTCCACACTCACTGAATCCTGTGGGGTTGGATGTTTATTTCTGAGCTTGTGTCAACCTCACAAAGAGCGGGGATTGTGTACAACCCCATATCTGGTGAGTGGGGTCGGCAGGAGCCAGACTGGCCAAGTCCAGCCCAAGACCCAACCGAGCTAGGTCCCTAGTGTCGAGTCTACTCGACGCCCCCAGCCTCCGCGTCGAGTGAGGCGAGCTCACTCAATGCCTTCAGCCTAGGCGTCGAGTGAGGTGAGCTCACTCCACGCCTTCAGCCTACGCATCGAGTGAGGTGAGTTCTGTAAATGATTCTTGCTCTTGGCATTGGGGGACATCTCAACATCCGCCAGCTCGCATTCACCCTAGTGAGTTCGGCAGCAGCCCCGCCTCGCCCAGATGGGGTCGGATGCTTCTGGGAGGCGAGCTTGTGCTTGCCAAGACCTATTCTCCGAGCTCTTGGCTGTTCGTTGACCTTTGGGCCTTTCGTCGAGCTCTTGGCCTTTCGTTGAGCTCTGGGCCTTTCATCGATCTCTGGGCCTTTCGTCGAGCTCTGGGCTTTTCAATGAGCTCTGGGCCTTACGTCGAGCTCTTGGCTGTTCTCCGAGCTCTTGGTTGTTCGTCGGGCTCTGGGCCATTCACCGAGCTCTGGGCCTCTTGACGAGCTCTAGCCGCTCAACGAACTCGCGACAGACGAGCCGGGCAGGCAAGACCTATACTCGCCTAAGGCTGAGCAGAAGCAGCGAGTGCCAGCTCCATCGAGCACCTGCCACCCCTACTGAGTACTAATTGTTGAGGACTACTCGCCCTATGCCATGTGATGTGTTTTTTACCATTTTGCCCCTGCTGGCCTGCCCATAGTTAGTAAAAAAAGCAGAGTTATGCTATTGGCAGACCCAGTTGGGCTGCATATAGTTGTTAGGAATATCAGAGGTTGGCTATTTGTAGGCGGTTTCTTCCAGAAATCTATAAATAGGACCCAAGGGGTACCTCAGAAGGCATGATATCTTGTCTCCCGGTCTTCTAGCTCTTTCTGAGGTTTCCTTAGCTCGGCTCTTTGCTAGGGAGAGGAAGCACTCTAAGATCTTCCGGGTGTGTGGTGGGACCTCCACGTCAAGCCCTTGGGTGAGTTCTTTTTTCTTTTTCCTATCATTTTGTTGCAGGGGAGAGGTAGGTGCGCGATCACCCCTTCCCCGAGGGTGAACTCCACAGAGACCAATTCTTCGGTTTCAACAACTTCCTACCATATAAGGCTTCTAAGGGAGCCATCTCAATACTTGCTTGGTAGTTATTGTTATAGGTGAACTCGATCATATAGAGATGGTCCTCCCACCTCTTTCCAAAATCCAAGGCGCGCATGCAGAGCATATCCTCCATTATCCTTTTTACCCTCTCGGTCTGACCATCCATTTGCGGATGAAATGCTGTGCTAAACTTCAGCTTGGTACCCAACATTTGGTGGATTAGACTCCAATCATTCGAAGTGAAACACCTATCTCGGTCACTAACGATGTTATGGGGGCACACCGTGAAATCGTACTATGTTGTCAACATAAAGCATCACCAACTTTTCAACGGAATTGTCCCACATGTTAGAAATGAAGTGTGGAACCTTTGTCAATCGCTCAATGATCACCCAAATAACATCGTTCCCGCACTACGATCTCGGCAAATCGTACACGAAATCCTTAGATATGTTTTCAACTTCCACTCTGATATCGATAACAACTTTAGGAAATCGTCGGGCTTCTGACTTTCATCCTTCAATAGGGAGTAAGTATTACACTTCACTATATAAGGAGCTATTTCCTTCTTCAATCTTGGCCACCAGAACAACTTTTTATGTCATTGAACATCTTTGTGCTCCCTGGGTGGATTGAGTACTTTGTAAAGTGTGCTTCGTACATCAATTCCTCCCATAATTTGTCCACATTCGAGATGCACAATCGGTTTCCTTTCCACAAAAGACCTTCATCAACAGAAAACTAAGAATTTGACCCATCCATAGTCTTTGCCAAGTATCGTTCCATGTTGCCATCAAGCGCCAATGCTTGTCAAATCATGTCCACGAGGTCATATTGCACCTCTGTCCAGTTTAAACATGCATTTGCACTAGATCTCCCATCAACACAAGTGGTCTCCAATGCCTACAAGTCTCGAAGAAGACACCCATCATACATCTGTATCTAGTTGGCCTGTGCCGGAGAGCTGCGAATCAACGCATCTCCGACAATATTTCCCTTCCCAGGAGTATAATGTAACTCGAAGGTGTAATCCCCAAGGAACTCGATCCACCTTCAAATCCGTCTAGTTTAACTGAGACTTTAGGCCCAAATGATTCGTAAAGAAGTCAGTTTTCACGCCATACAAGTAATACCGCCACAACTTCAGGGGGAATATCACAGCCACCAACTCCAATTCATGGACTGGATAGTTTCTCTTGTGCACTTTTAGCTGGTGAGAGCCATAAGCTATAACCTTTCAAAACTGCAGAAGAACGCAGTCTAAGCAGATCCCCGAGGAACACAAAAAAAGCGTCGTGGTCAGATGACTCTTCAACTCCTCAAAAGCTCGTTCGCACTCTGGCATCCAAACAAACTTCTGATCCTTCCTTGTCAACATAGTGAGAGGTAGAGCTATCCGTGAAAAGTACTCTACGAAGCGCCTATAGTAGCCAACAAGTCCAAGAAATCTCCTGACTTCAGCCACAGTAGTCAATACAGGCCACTCCCGTATTGCAACTATCTTCACTGGATCCATGACAATACCCTCTCTACTAACCACATGACAAAGAAATGCCACCAAGGCTAGCCAAAAATCACAATTATAGAACTTGGTATAGAGTCGATTCCTCCTCAGGGTATGCAAAACTAAACTCAAATGATTTGCATGATCGTCCTCTGACTAAGAGTATACCAATATATCATCAATAAAGACGATTAGAAAGCGGTCCAAATACTCCTGAAAGGTCCTATGCATCAGATCCATGAATACTGATGGCATATTTGTTTGCCCAAACGGCATCACAGTGAACTTATAGTGTCCATAGCATGTACCAAACACTGTCTTCGGAATATCACTTTTACTAATCTACAACTGATAATAATAAGTCTTCAAGACAAGCTTCGAATATATAGTTGATCCAACTAGCTGATCAAACAAATCATCGATTCTCGGAATTGGATACTTGTTCTTCTCTAGCAGCTTATTCAGTTCATGGTATTCAATACATTGACGCAAGATTCCGTCCTTCTTCTTCAGAAAGAGGACCAGTGCACTCCAAGGTGATACACTTGGACGTATATAGCCTTTCTTTAGCAACTCATAAAACTGAAACTTTAGTTCCACTATCTCCTTTGGCGCTACACGGTACGATGAGCGTGACATAAGTTTTTCACCTAACACAAACTTAATAGTGAATTCGATCTCTCATTGAGGTTGAATTCTAAGAAGATCCTTAGGAAACACATATGCAAACATTAACATAATAGAACGTTACTCAAACTGGGCTTTGGCTCTACAGCCTCCAATAACATGAAGAATAACTCCATACCCTTTTGAACTGACTTTTTCACTATGAAAATAGACATCAGTATCTTGCTCGATCATCGCATACCAGCGAACTTAGTCTCACGTTCAATGTTCTTCCCTAGTGTGACTTCCTTTGAGTTACAATCAATGCATGTGCGCTGCTCGGAGATCCATTCCATATCAATGATCACATCGAACTTAGATATTGGTAGTACAGATTCTTCCAATCCAAAGTCATGATTTCCTATCCACACATGAACACATCAACCTCTATTTGTGCACATCAAGAATCTGTTAGGCAGCAATACATTCAATCTATCAGTCGATATAAAAGAAGGCACTCTAATAGGCAATACGAAATACTCAAAAAGAAAGGAATGAGAAGCTTCTTTATCGAACAGTGCTCTCGATGGATAGTCATGAATTAGGACAAATCCTAATTCAATCAAGTTAAGCAATGGACAAGGTAGAAAGTAATTAAAGTAGTAAAAACTTTATACTAAATTGTTCTTGTCATCACATCGCTTTGTTTAATGGCCTCCTACTGTCCAAGATTGCACACTCTGGTCTGATCTAGGGCATAATAGGACGTAGTTGACTCTACTGCCTTCCCCTTCTCAGCATAATATGTACCCGCCTTTTTTTCTTCCTTTGAAGGAACACTCTGATAGTCTCAGGCAAAATTACCCAGCTTGCACACGTTAGCAAGTGAGCAGACCTCTCCTAGTAGTTTCCCCAGAAACCGCAGAAGAAGCTGGCCTTGAAGACCTTGACTTCTTATTCCACCTGCGATATGCCAACTTTGCAGATCTCGGTACTTTGAACTCTTAATTTTTCACTGCTAAGTCCTTACTCTGGACTCTCTTCAAATCCTGCTCCAGGGATCGGGCTGTATGCACCAATGTTAGAAAACCCTACGTCATTGGAACTGAGAGAAGCAACCTTATATCATCTCATAAACCTTCATAGAACTGAATAGTCTTTCAATCCTCATTAGCAATAATAGAGCCTGCATACTTCCCTAATCTAGTGAACTCATGCAAGTAGTAATCAACAAAACTCTCACCCTGCGTAAATCTCTGGAACTGATTCTTCATTGCAATCCTCTGCACAGATAGAAGATACATCACTAGAAAAAGTCTCAAAAACTCCTCCATCAAGACCTCAGTCAGTTGCCTCCTAGTAAACTGATGTAGTTCCAACTCATCTCACTAGAGTCTTGCCTCTCCTTCCAAGAGAAAGGTAGCTACAGTCATCTTCAACCTCTCCTCAATCTCTGTTGTCATCATGGTTCTCTTTATTATTGAGAGACAGCCTTCTTCCTGAGTGGGGGATCCAGTTCCCTAAATGTTGGAGGATGGAATCTTAGAAAATGCTTCAGTTGTATATCCGTCGCTCGCTTCACCGCCAAAGGCTCATCAGGCACTTTCCCCATAGCCACATGCTCAACCATGCCAACCTATACCGGGGAAACCACATGTGTAGGAGGATGTACTTGCCCTCCTGGTTGTACCGTAATTAGCACAAACACGACTAAAGTAACCAACCATATTGTTTCAACGAAAGGAGGAGGTGTAGGCACCTCGGTTGGTGCACTACTTTCCATCAAGCGCTAGGGCTGAGGCTGCCGCACACTATTTCTAGTCACATATAATCATGAAACACACAATTAAGTGACTAGTCATATAACAAAATAGCAATCACAGGAACAAAGGTTCCATAAACATGTGTTTTTTTATTCCTAAGTGGACAATCAAGGGTTCACATTTTAACGGTAATACGCGTACACGTGCTCATCACCCCTTAAAAGAATTTGGCCATGAATTCGAATAAGAAAGATCGACACCAAAAGCTGATACTAAAATGTAACACCCCTATCTGTCACGAAGAATATAACATAAGATCTGGTCAGGGCCTCACGCCATAATCCACGGACAATCAGTGGAGTTACACATTGAAACCAAAAAATCCACGTATCCTAACTCAGAGTTACATTTTAGCGGGAGCTTTTAAGTAAGAAGAACCCACAACCAAGAATGTCCACTAATGAAATAACAGGAATGACATATACAGAAATTGTTTTGGCCTTAAGGCCTTACAATTATTTACATGAACAAGTATTTTCCATACATCGAAACGCAAGCCGACAACACATGAAAGGAAAAATATAACTCAGCACTTGAGCCTTCAAGGGCCAGCCAACATTGTGAAAGGGCTTCAAACCGCTATTTCCCATATGGTTCACCAGCGCCAACACTGGTAAATCCCACCAAGACATGGCAAAATAAGGCAACGATTAGCATAAGCTGGCCACAATTATAACGGCCCCACCCTCACTTGGGGCGATGGTGCTCCTTCCCTGCAAGCAAGTAAAATGGCAGTATATATATATCAACCACCACAGACATTGTCACGCACGGCCACACACTGCGTGCATTCAGGGCACATTATCGATGTACTGAATTCCCAGTCCCACCTTTATCCACAATCCTAGAATTAATGGTTCAACATTAAGCTTTTACCGTCAAGGCCACAATGCCTTACAGACTCTCCCAAAAACAGATGGTGCACCGAGGAGTTGCCTCTTCACCAACCAATAAAGCATGAGTTCAGATCAGCGTTGCCCATGCTCAAATCATGGGAATCACCCTATCATGACACGAGTATGACTTTAGCTCAACCCGTTAATTTGATAACCAACGCCCTATCAAATAGTCGGGTCTCATGGCCAACAAGCTAGGATCTCCAGACCTATTACGCTTCCTGATGCAACGCACCCAATCCCTAGGACCTAGGCTTCACACTTCCAACAAATAGCTCTTTGGGAGCTACTGTCAAAGGTAATGCTACTGCGAGATGATATCAAATAGTACTATGATTCTACTATAACTTGGGTGTTTTTCCTAGAGAACACATCCATTACTTTCTATAGTAACCTACATCACTCCATAACTCCACAAACTACACGTTTATCAACAAAGACTTCTTCGGCATGTAAATCAATCATCACCAATTCAGACCAACTTGTCCAGATGGGCTTTACTGATGCAGGCTTGTATGCAGACACGGATATTACGGATAAACTCGATTATCTCTCGATGCCCAAATTCTACGTTCACACATAATTTACTCGCAGCAAAAATGTTTGCAATATTATCAATTAAATGCTAACGTACGGGTAGCCACACCGTTAGGGATCGAACAAATGCTATATGCTAATATTCTTTCCGGTTAAAAGGACTCATCCGATTCGATCAAGCGAAGGTTGTATCAAAAGAGATCCACCAAAATTTACGATTAGGAAAAAGTTAGATCTCTCCCAACAAAAGAAAACGAGGTTCGTCAATTCTCTCAAAATTAAACAAATCAAGATAGTCAACAAAACCGATCGAAGGAAACCACGATTAATTCAATGCTTTCAAAATTCAACGATAAAGTATTCCACCACAAAAATTATCTAGAGGGAAAATAATATCACATAGAGAAAGTAGAAATTTTCATTACCCCACTCAGAGATTTATTTTCTCCAAAACTAGATCGCTCATCACTGGATCCACCGGAATCACGCCGAATGGAGAGAAACTCATTCGCCTTCCTCGCTTCATGCCGGATTAGATTCCACGAGATCACAGATCTTTTCGCCTTGGACGAAATTCACCAAGAAAGAGATTCTTTTGTTGGCAAAATTTCTTCAAAAAAACGTTATGGGTGTCCGAAATTTTAGAGAAGGTGGTGGAAGGAGATAGTTGAGAGAATTAGAGAAGAAGATAGAAAGAGGAGTAGGGAGAGAGGGAGGGCTGAAATTTCAAGAGAGAAAGAGGGGGAAAAATTTCAGGTTTTCAATTTTCTCATTCAACTTCCATAATCCTTCTACATCATGACCTTTTATAAGGCTTACAAAAAGTTGGCTACATGCAGCCCAAATCAAATAAAAGAAAACAAAGAAATAAATAAATATAATCCCAAATTAAAATAATGCAACAAGAAAATAAATAAATTTAATAAAACATTATAATTATTAAATTATTGTCACTGCGATGGCGTTGTAGCGGCGATGACGTTGTAGCGAAATTATTATCGCGGCGATGGCGTTGTAGAGGCGATGGTGTTGTAGAGAAATAAATGTCGTGGCGATGGCGTTGTAGCGGTGATGGCATGCATCAAAATTATTGTTGTGGCATCGTCCATCCGAGTCTTCAAACGTACAGTTGTGGCGGCGATCAACATAATGCATGGATCCGGCATCGCCAAGGAGCACTCCAAAGAACTCGTCAGCACCATCAACAACGTCATCACAAACAAGTGGCGGGACAACGTCACCATCAATCCTCCCCCACTCAAAATCACTCATCACCGATGAGTGGCCGGGAAGGGGAAAGTAGCCGAAAACAGCATCAGCAGGTGGCAAGTCCGGCTCGAAAATCTAGGTCAAAGAAGTACAGTCATCACCCATCAACCAAAACCTGTCAGACAAATCAAAAGTCCATGGAAACCTTGGAAAAGCATTAGTCAAATAAGGAGAAAAAGTTTCGACATCAACATTCAACGTACCTCCAGTGGAGACCGATGAAGAGAGCGATCCAGGAACAAGCTCACCACCCAACCCATTAGAATATTCAGTGGACCCAAACGGGCAGGCAGATAATTTAAGTGGTTGAGAAACATATGACGTTAAATCCGAAACATTAAAAATATGGGATATACCCCAATTAGTAGGTAACTCCAAAAGATATGTGGTTTCTCCTAATTTGTTTAAGATTTGAAAAAACCGGTTCGCCGATCCGCCAACTTTTCTATGGTGCCCGAGGGCATCCATTCAGGGATGAGATGCACCAAGACTAAATCACCATTTTAAAGTGAGACGCTCTCTTATGTAAGTTTGCATGAGATTGATAAAATGCATATTGTGTGGTTAGCGTTTCATTAATGTGCTTATGTAAATTATGGACATGAGATGCTAACTCTTGTGCAAATTGAATTGACTTATAAAATGAAGGTAGCAGAATCAAGTTAGGTGGCACTGGGTCTTTATATCCATGCACTATTTCATTTGGTGAAAAAATGGTAAGTCGATGTGGAGGATTACAAAAAGTGAGTTGGCATATGCAATAATCTTTAATTAATATGTGAATGAGTGAGTGTAAACGTGGACAACGAAACATTTCCTCCACTAACAAAATAATCATACCACGACCCAACAGAATGACAAAACCATCGATACGGATCTCTCTAATGATAAGGAGGTGCACAGGATAGAGCGGATCACACCACTTTGGGTAAATCGTGGCACTAGCTAGCATATCCCATAAGGCATTCAAATGGGGAATGTAAAATCGATCTTTTATGGTGTCATTATCCATGAACAAATGCCAAGATTTCATCTCCAACTGCCAATCTTCCGAACAAGGAGCATCGCCCTTAGCTAGAAGGCACCCTAAAACATTCATAATTTCACCACGAAAAGACTCGAGGGCGATGTCTGCATGATTGATCAAACTCAAGGTCTGTTTCTCTACCGAAAAAGTCAATGGAGGGGCTAGCAAAGCAGACATCGCAAAATACTTCGGACTAGGCATAACAAGTTTGTGTTCTAACAAGTCTTCTAATCGAGTCACAGGATCAGGAGGGAGAGTCGGTAAAATTAAACACGGGAGAAAATCAAATTCGTCTTGAATTTCATGCAATGGAGACAACATCAAAGGAAGCTCATTCTTGTCTACACCATTAACATTATCCAAAAGTACAACTCTCTCGCTAGAAAATTATTTCGCACTAGATACATCATCCAAATCAGAATCAGTAAAGGTCTCAGAAATAGGCAAAATCGAACCCGACAAAATTTCTAATTCACATGTAGCTTCAAGCAATGGTGATAACATCAAAGGAATATCCTTCGGGTTCTTATCTCTAAAGTTATATAAAAATAACCTTCGTTCAAAAGGTAAATCTTAACAATCAGTCGGAACATCCATTAAGTCAGGGTCATCGGACCATTCCTCAAATAACATAGATGATGGATCAGGGGCAAGGTCGAGAGTAGGTTGGATATTCATATGGTGTATCACTTCAGAGGAGAATTCCTCCTCCATTTCATTTGGGTAACCCAAATCCTCAACGTCAGAAAAATTGTTAGTTAAATCGGCCTCGCCCTCAGTGGCAGGCTCAGTCCTAGACAATGTTATAGACTCATCAGGAGAGTCAATGACTAAATCAAGCAGCTCAGGGGGAGACTCAAAAAGGACTACGGGCCTATTCGAAATAGGACGCACATTAGAGCCAAGATCAGATACGCCACTAGACTCACATGTCATAATCGCCTGTCTGCCCCTATAGATAGGACAACTCTCACACTGCGGGCTCATGGCAGTCCTAGCAATAACTTTTACAGAACTAAGGATAGGGGACCTCACCTTTTCCTTTCCTACATAGGTGGGTGCTGGTATGTTGTGGGTAGCTCTACCAACCAGGGGAAAGGGTCTATCCTGAGGGAATATGTCACTCCTATCATCAGATACGGGTCTAATTCCCTAACATAATATTTCCACTTCATCGAACATCTACGCGGGAGCGTACTCATCGGTGAGGAGGCTCTTCATGATCGGATAACCTATAGGGGACCAAATACATCTTTCCTCGTTGAACCAGAAAGTCTGGGCTCCACCCACTAACTGCTTGCTCGCCACTGGGACCTTGTGGAGGTCCCATAGACAAAGACACTCGAAATAATGTTCTATCCCAACAACCAAATTAAGGAAGATCTTAGTACCTCCCAACACATCGTAGGTGGGAGCAATGCTCCTAGATGACCTAGATACGTCAACCTCTCGCTCAGGGCGTTGGTCCTGATGATGGTAGGGTTGCCTATGGGATGGTGGTGTCGCTTGATTTGCCGTTAGTTGCCTAAGCAAGTCCATAATTTAACCAATTATAGGTGAATGAACTGGTTTCCTAACATTCGACATGGATCTAGAAGATTTGAATCGGGAAACGTTAACGTCATGGGCCATTTTAGTGGTGATGGGAGAGAAAATTTTCTACTCGAATCTGGTGCACATGCAATGAATAATGACTCTGATCCTATAAAATTGAAACCGATAGAATTGTTCCTGCTAAACAACTAAGGGAATAAAAATATTTTTTTATATTTTCTTGCTGAAAATAAATAGGAGATTATTAAATAAAGTTTATTGAATTATTTTTGCAGAAAAATAAAAATATAGGACGCTATTGACAGACCAGAAGAATTTTTTTTTGTAATTTTTTGACAAATAAACATGCATGACAAGTGCGTGTCGACGTCCTAAGAAAAGAGGGAGGGTGTCAATTAGGAAAATGACGTGAATCTCCCTTTGATACCAAATTGATGCAAGCTTGTACGCGGACACAGATATTACGGACAAACTCGATTTTCTCTCGACACCCAAATTCTACATTCATACAAAATTTACTCGTAGCACACAAGTTTGCAATATTATCAATTAAATGCTAACGTACGGGTAGCCACGCCGTTAGGGATCGAACAAAGGCTATAGGCCAATATTCTTTCCGGCTAAAAGGACTCATCCGGTCCGATCAAGCGAAGGTTGTATCAAAAGAGATCCACCAAAAATTACGATTCGGAAAAGGTAGATCTCTCCCAATAAAAGAAAACGAGGTTCACCAATTCTCTCAAAATTAAATAAATCAAGATAGACAACAAAATCGATCGAAGGAAATCACGATTAATTCAATGCTATCAAAATTCAACGCTAATGTATTCCACCACAGAAATTATCTAGAGGGAAAATAAAATCACACAGAGAAAATAGAAATTTTCGTTACCCCACTCGAAGATTTATTTTCTCCAAAACTAGATCGCTCGTCACCGGATCCACCGGAACCGTGCCGAATGAAGAGAAACTCGTTCGTCTTCCTCGCTTCATGCCAGATTTGATTCCACAAGATCACAGATCTTTTCGCCTTGGCCAAAATTCATCAAGAAAGAGATTCTTGGGTTGGCTGAATTTCTTCAAGAAAATGTTATGGGTGGCCGAAATTTTAGAGAAGGTGGTGGAAGGAGATAGTTGAGAGAATTGGAGAAGAAGAGAGAAAGAGGAGTAGGGAGAGAGGGAGGGCCAAAATTCCAAGTGAGAAAGAGGGGGAAAAATTCCAGGTTTTCAATTTTCTCATTCAACTTTCATAATCCTTCTACATCATGGCCTTTTATAAGGCTTACAAAAAGTAGGCTACATGCAGCCCAAATCAAATAAAAGAAAATAAGGAAATAAATAAATATAATCTCAAATTAAAACAATGCAACAAGAAAATAAATAAATATAATAAAACATTATAATTATTAAATTATTATTGCAGCGATGGCGTTGTAGCGGCGATGACGTTGTAGCAATTTATTGTCGCGGCGATGGCATTGTAGCGGCGATGGTATTGTAGCGAAATAAATGTCGCGATGATGGCGTTGTAGCGGCGATGACATGCATCGAAATTATTGTTGCGACATCATCCATCCGAGTCTTCAAACGTACGATTGTTGCGACGATCAACATAATGCATGGATCCGGCGTCGCCAAGGAGCACTCCAAAGAACTCGTCAGCACCATCAACAACGTCATCACAAACAAATGGTGGGACAACGTCTCCATCATTTATATAGCATTTATATTCCGTATTTTTATTCCGAATTCTGAATGCAATTTTACCGGGGATACTTCATATCGACCCAAAGGAAACTTCTCGTTCTTCACCAATTGGTGAGGGTTTCCATGCACATATGTCAAATAAGGACTTCACTTGTCAAGGAGGAGAATCGTTACCCTTGTAGATCGCTTAGGAGCCATGAACACAGATTTGATCTGGATGGAAACATTTGTAACGCCTTACCCTCGACGAATCTATCCCCGACTTGCGATTCCGATCTCAAGAACTCCTCCAACAACCCTTCAAAGAGCTAGATCGACCTTCTTCTTCTCCCTTTCTTTTATTTCCTAAGCTTGAAGAAAGAGTGAGAGAGATAAAGTGAAATAGAAATGAATATCCCTTCTAACACTCCTCTGGTTAAGATACACAAAAATAATCCCGACCTTAGGATTCTCAGGCAAAAAAAATGAATGGCCAGGATTCAAATGACCATTCTCTTATAAATTTACTATCGCTGAGCGGTAGCATGCTATCGCCTGGCGGTAGCTTGGGCGGTGGCAGTAGTCTTATCCAGCACCACTTTTCCTCTTAACGACCGCCTCTACATCACTTAACATGTGGCATGTTATCGCTAGTGGTATTGCTACTGCCTGGCATTAGCAAATTTGACTTCATCAGTTTTTCGACTACATCAACTATATGGATGTCGACTGTATCAAATTCATCACTACCGTCAATGGTATCGCTACTGCCTAGTGTTAGAAAATTCAACTTTATCAATTTTTTTGACTGCATTGATTGCCTTGAATTGATGACCGCTCTCGCTGACGGTATCTCACAATCGTCAGGCAATAGCTTCCAATAACAAGAAGGCTGTTATTTTAAAATATGGGAAACCTGGGGTATTACAGAAGCACACCAATCAAGCACCTGACGACTTGCCTATTAGTAACACCCCACTTCAGGGAGAATCCATCATCACCAAATCCCAAGCATTAGTGGAAGAATGCAGGTGTCTGATAAGGGAGCACCACATATACATGCTCACCTTGTTAAGGAACTTAAGGGCTCGTTGCTCTCCCAACAATGGGATAAGTTTATGATAATACAAAATGTTACCAGATAATTTAATGCATAAGTCAAAAAAAATCTAAAACATCCAACCATACCTCAAAAAGATTGTAACCAAAGCACATCCTTCAAAGAAGAACAAATAACATTGTAAGAAGCATTGACAAATTAAAAATAAAAAACAATGATCTTTTACATTTTCAGCTAGTTCACCAAGAACTCGCCCAAGGGGAGGCAGATGCCTGTACTTTCATCTTCCGAGTCTACCCAAAAATACTCGAGAGTTATTTGAAAATAAAGCGCTCGGTGGTTTTGCAATAACCCTGAAATACTCAGAGCAAGAAATCTTGCCTCGATAACTCTCGTTGATTACTCAATTGAACTTAATATTCAATATATAAAGTGGTCACGCGCTTCGATATTATATTAGTCAGATGTCTGAAGGCATTACCCGCACGAAGGATTCCATCACCGATGAGTTGTACAGCACCAATGGCTCCACACACCTCGCATTACTCGACGGGCATAGTACGGAGAGTTACACGCCATTGAAGAAGACAATCGAACGATTTATTTTCCTGGGACTTCTTAGAAAATTCCTACAAGATAAGAGCCACGAGTCAACCAATCTAGAGTGATCCTGTATGGGGGCAGTCCCCATGGCGACCATCCTAAGGGAGAACTTATTCTAACCCTGTAAAACATCCAAGGCATCATCTAACGCATGTACTAGTATCTCATTTTTCAGCATCAATGCAATATGAAAAGAGTTTTTACATCGCGTGCCTCTTCCAAGTAGATTGTTCGGATATCCCAAGTATAGACTCCAGCCTCTTCAAAACAGAGTGTTCAGATATCCCAAGCGTAGATTTCGGCCTCTCCCAAATAGAGTGTTCGGATATCCTAAGTGGAGATTACGGTCTCTTCCAAATAGAGTGTTCGAATATCCCAAGAGGAGATTCTGGCCTCTACCAAATAGAGTGCCCGGATGTAACGACTCCATCCGTTAAATGACATATAATAGAAGGTCTGGCCGGGGCCCCACACTATATGCAACTAACAGGTGCTGAGGTTACAGGTTAATATCATAAACTCATACACGCATCCTAACTCAGAGCATTCTAGCGGATGTTTTAGGGGTTATTACTGAACTCAACAATCATGAATGTCCACTATATATAAACAACCACATTTATATATTTCACTGGAATGTAAAAAGAACTACACAAAAGTGTTTGGCCTTAAGGCCTTACAGTTAAACATCACATGTGTGGCTTACAAACATCGGCATGCAGGCCGGCCACATATGAAAAACAGTAAAACTAGTCCATTCGGCCTATGAGAGTGAGCATAGCGGCATGGGCTTCAACCCTCTATTTCCCGTTCGGCTCTACAACACCTACACAGAGACAATCTACCCAGAGGGTGGCGAACAAGGCAACGGTCAGCATTCAGCTTACCAATTTATAATGACCCTACCCCTTTCCTGGGGTAGTGGGATTCCCCTACAAGATTAGTATTTTCACAAGCAGATATATCACAAAATATGCACTCACGAATAATCAATATATCACAAATGTAGACCTCACGGTAAACATTAAGAATTTTAGTCTTTATGGCACGCAAGCCTAAGAATCTCATTATGCGCTCCAACGAGACCAATAACTTAGGTCTACAAGTCGGTCAGACATAACGCAGGTGCAGTTCAGCCTTGCCCGTTGCTCAAATCGTCCAAATGATGCGAGTCAGCTTTCCCCTTACCCGTTTGACACACTGGCCTTTAAGAGATCACAGCTCACACAATAACCACACTGTCCTCCAAGGATTGGCTTCACAATCAAAACGGGAGTTAGTGCCAGCATTCATCACGATCGGTTGGCGGGATAGACAGAAGCTCTCTTTCTGTGCCCAAACTCAACCCAAACCCTGCATCATCTTGCAGTGCCATAAAACTGGTCTTTCATATCACAAATAGCTCCCCAAGAGCGATCGCCATTGGCGATACTCACTATCGCTCGGCAACACCCAACTGGTCTTAAACTGTGGATTTCTAGGGTATTTTCCTAGAATGCAACTCCAGTACCCCTCAGACCTCGTATATTACGCATTTATACTCGGAGTCTTCTCCGACACACAAAATAAACATCACCAATCCAGACAAACCTATCCAGAAGGGCTTCACACAACATGCCTATTCCGTACTAAACATTTTCGGATCTTTATGCAAGACTCGTTGAGGATTTCATGAATCAACCCAAAAGAATTCCCTCGACTCTCTATCTTTTGGTGGGGGGAAATCCATGCACATGCCAAAATAAGGACTTCACTTGTCCAAGACGGAAGATCGTTACCTTTGATGTTCTCTTTGGTGCCATGGCAAAGAGTTTCTACGCGGATGGAAATGAGCACCTCACATTTCCCTTCGCGAATCTAGCTTCAGTTCTTTTTTCGGCCACAAGATCTTCTCCAGCAACCTCAGCAAGCCTAGCTCCAGCCGAGAGTTTTCTTCTCCAAAACTGGAAAGAGAGAGAAGAGAAAAGGAAGTTATTATTTCCTCCTTCCTATCCATCTGCATAAGTGGCCTCGGACTACATCCCAGCCACACGATAAAGTCAACAAAACCAAGCAACGACTCGGGTTGAAGTTTAAAAGGTCAACTACCGCTTAATGGCCGCACAACATCCACCTGACACGAGTTGCTCCAAAATTCTCGAGCTCTGCTCGACGATCTTCGTCGAGCTCAGCTCGATGATTTTTGTCGAGCCTAGGTTGACGATCTTCAACGAGCTCCGCTCAATGATCTTTGTCGAGTTCAGCTCAACGATTTTTGTCGAGCCCAGGTCAACGACCTTCGTCGAGCTCAGCTCGACTATTTCCTGTAACTTTAGGGTGTTACAATCCTCCCCTCTTTACAAAAATTTCATCCTGAAATTTGCGTACAACACCAGAATAATGCAACAATGATGTTATAACATATATTTTCTTCAATAAAGAAATGTTACAACATTTTATACAAACAATTTGGGAAATTCAGCACGCATGGTTTGCTCCTGCTCCCATGTTAGCTCCTCACGACCACAGTTGTCCCGCCAGGCCTTGACCATCCCGATTGTCTTATTCCGCAGCTTCTTAACCGCTTTATCCTCGATCTGAATGGGCCTAAGCTTCGTCGTTAGCCCAGGCTCGACCGGTACGCGATCAGTCATAATACTTGAGTTGGATCTTTCACGGCTTTTCAAAGTACTGATATGTAGAACACATCATGTACTCCACTCAATTTTTCCGAAAGAGCTAGCCGATAGGCAACTTCTCCAACTCGCTCCACCACTTCAAATGGACCAAGATACCTCGTACTTAACTTTTTCAAGCGCCGAATCCTTAACAAGCCTTTGAATGGCTTGATTATTTAATATACCCAATCGCCCACCGCGAATTCCACGTTTCGATGTTTGGCATTGTAATACTTTGCCTGTCTATCATGGGCTATCAATAGCCTCTCCCGGATAAAGCATATCGTCGAATTAACCTCTTCGACTTCCTTACGCATATATAATTATGACTCGCCTGTTTACGCCTAAGCTAACAGTGTACGACAGTTCTTACCGTATTGTTCTTCAAAGGGCATCATCTGTATACTAGCTTGATAGCTATTATTATAGGCGAACTCAATCATATAGAGATGGTCTTCCCACCTCTTTCAAAAATCCAAGACGCACATTCGGAGTATGCCCTCCATCGTTCAATTGGTCCTCTATGTTTGGCAATCCGTTTATGGATGAAAGGTCATACTGTACGTTAATTTTGTCCCCAACAACTGATGGATTAGCCTCCAATCACTCGACGTGAAGCGCCCGTCTCGATCACTTACGATGCTACGGGGCACACCGTGCAATCGTACTATTTGCTCAACATAATGCTTTGCCAAGACTTCCACTGAATCGTCCCTCTTGTTCGGAATGAAGTGAGCCACTTTAGTCAACCAGTCTACGATCACCCAAATCGAATTGTTACCGCGTTGAGATCTCGGCAAACCGTGCACAAATTCCATTGAAATATCATCAAACTTCCATTCCGGAATAGGTAGTGACTTTAGGAAACCTCCAAGCTTCTGGCATTTAGCTTTCACTAAGGCACAAGTCTGACATTTTGCCACAATGTGTGCGATGTCTTTTTATAAACCCGGTCACAATAATAGCTTTTTCATGTCTTTGTACATCTTTGTGCTCCCTGGGTGGACTGAGTATTTCGCAAAGTGAGCCCCATGCATCAATTCTTCTCTTAGCTTACCCATACTTGGGACGCACAAATGACCATCTTTCCATAAAAGCCGTCATCCTAGGAGAATTGGCCATTTGACCCAACCACTGCCTAACATTGCAAACTTCATCAAGTTCCATTGCTCGCCGAACCTTGTCCGCAAGGTCATATTGTAACTCTGTCAAGTTCAAACATGCATTTACTGTAGAATTCTTGTTAACACAAGAAATCTCTATCGCTTCAAACTCCTGGATCAGACGCTCAGCATGCATCTACAACCAATTTGCCCTTGTCAGAGTCCTATGACTCAAGGCATCTGCTACAACATTTCCCTTCCTGGGAGTGTAATGAATATCAAAGGTGTAGTCCCCGAGGAACTCCATCAACTTTTGTTGTCACATATTGAGATCCTTCTTATCCAATAGGTACTTTAGGCTCTTATGGTTCGTGAATATATCTACTTTCACGTCATATACAAAGTGACGCCATAATTTAAGTGCAAAAATTACCGTCGCTAACTCCAAATCATGGACGAGATAATTTTGCTCATGCACTTTTAACTGTCGAGAGCCATACACTATCACTTTTCTAAATTGAAGAAGAACGCAGCCTAATCCGCTCCCTGATGCATCATTATAAATCACATAGCCGTCTATACCACATGGCGACGTCAAAACAGGCTCCGTAGTCAAACTACTCTTCAAAAGCGCGCATGCACTCTAGAATCCAAACAAACTTCTGATCTTTCCTCATTAATGTGGTAAGAGGCAAAGCGATCCGTTAGAAGTTTTCTACAAAACGTCTGTAGTAGCCCACCAGTCCAAGGAAACTCCTGACTTCGGCCACCGAAAACAACACTGGTCACTCCCGTATGGCTCTTATCTTTTACGGATCCACTGCAATGCCCTATCCACTCACCACATGGCCAAGAAAAGCCACTCACGAGCAAAAATTCTCACTTTGAGAACGTGGCATAGAGCTTGTTCTTTTTCAGGGTGTGCAACACCATTCGTAAGTGGTTCGCATGCTCTTCTTCAAACTGAGAGTACACTAAAATGTCATCAATGAAGACGATCACAAATAAATACAAGTACTCTCTTAAAGTGCGGTGCATGAAGCCCATGAAAACCGATGGCACATTAGATGACTCAAATGACATTACAGTGAACTCATAATAACTGTAGCATGTTCCAAATGCTGTCTTGGGAATGTCCCCTTCCCGAATCCTTAACTGGTAATAACCAGATCTCCAATCAAGTTTTGAGTATAACATTGATCCAGCCAGTTGATCAAACAAGTCATCTATCCGTAGGATCAAATACTTATTTTTCTCCGTCATCTTGTTCAATTCGCGATAGTCGATACACAATCGCAGACTACTGTCCTTCTTTTTCACAAAGAGAATAGGTGTGCTCCAAGGGGACATACTTGGGTGTATATATCCTTGTTCCAGCGACTCTTGTAGTTGAACTTTCAGTTCTACCATCTCCTCTAACTATTCTCGATATGGGGAGCGGGCTACAGGTTTCACACCTGGCACCACAACAATAGTGTCGTTGGTCTCCTGAGGGGACATTACCCATGGAGGTCATTAGGAAACACATCTGTATAAGCCGACACAATAGGAGTGTCACTCAACCGGGCTTTGGCCTAAAGGCCGCTATAGGCATGAAGAATTACTTCGTGCACCGCCGAACAAGTTTGACGACTTGGAGAGCAGACATCCACATCTTGCTCGATCCTCGCATACAAGTGAATTTAGTCCCTCGTTCGGTTATATTTCCTAGTATGACTTCCATGAAGGTGTAATCTATACCGGTACACTGCTCCAAGAGTTAGCCTATACCTATGGTCACATCAAACACAACTATTGTCAGCACAGACGCTCCTACGTCCTGATATGACATCATAATAACAACTTAACATATCACTTTCTACCAATATTCACCCTTTTCACTACGACAATATCATTCCACTCTTATCTGTGATACGAAGATAAACACACAGGGCATATATGAAGCCTTAATCAAATGACTTCTTGATCATTCATCACAACATGTTTATATATGCAAAATAAGTATTGTATACATCGTTCCTTACGGTACATAATTACAGTTATTTATGTACATACATTCTACGTTCCCTTTTTGTTTGGTGTCATCTAAGGGCCACTTCAGCAGTCTCGGGCTATATGTCCTTCTTTGCCACACGAGTAGCAAGTGTGTGGAGTTCGCCCTGCAATTTCTCAAGCCTTAGCTTTCCTTGTCCTTGGTGCATCGTCATGGCATTCTCGGGCAAGATGTCCTACCTTACCACAAGAAAAGCAAACATATGGACCACACCTTTTCTTTGTTCCCATGATTGTGGAAGGGGTTAATTTCAACAGATGTAACTTCTTCTTCCACTTACAAGTGTTTGATTTTGAAATACTTGCACATTTCGGCACGTTGAACTCTTATTTCGCCGTGAACCTTGTCAAGTCCCTTTCCAAAGACCTAGCAATCATTACCAAAGCACAAAATCCAAGTAACTTTGGACCCACCAATAGACATCGTAGTTCATTGCGCAGACCATCATAAAATCTGTTGGTCTTAGTCTCCTCTGTTTCTAACACAAACACTACATGTTGTCTCAGCACAACAAATGCATGAAAGTACTCCTTGATCGTATACGGTCCTTGACTCAGACACATATTCAACGACAGAGCTGATGCTCTTCCCCTTGCTATCTTCTCAAGTACAGCAACCGGTATGAGACTCACCACTAGAACAGAGGGTTATTCATGTCCCCCATGTTGGGACTTGATCATTGCGAAGACCACATCAGCGATCAATCAGACCGTCTCTACTGAAGGAGGAGGTATTAGCACCTCAGTTGGCGCATTCATCCCCATCGAGTGTTGGGATTCTTGTTGCCCCTCATTACTTCTAGTCTCCTACAATCGTGAAACACACAATTAAGCAACTAAAATATTGCAAAAAGCAATACCAGGAACACACAAGTTCCCCACATATGTGTATTTTCATTCCAAAGTGGACATTATTGAGTTCATTTATGTTATAATGGTAAGCACATACACGGGCTCGCCACCCCTCAAAAGAATTCGACCACAAATCCAAAGGAGGAAGACGAAGACATGCTAATACCAAATTGTAACGACTCCATCCGTTAAATGACATATAATAGAAGGTCCAGTCGGGTCCCAACACTATATTCCACAAACAGGTGGCGAGGTTATAGGTTAATATCATAAAATCACACACGCATCCATACTCAGAGCATTCTAGCGGAAGCTTTAGGGGTTATTACTGAACTCAACAATCTTGAATGTCCACTATATATAAACAACCACATTTATATATATCATCGAAATGTAACCAGAACTAAACAAAAGTGTTTGGCCTTAAGGCTTTACATTTGAACTTCACAGGTGTGGCTTACAAACATCGGCACGCAGGCCGGCCATACATGAAAAATGGTAAAACTATTCCATTCGTACTTCAAGGGTCAGCATAGCAGCATGGGCTTCAGCCCGCTATTTCCCGCTCGGATCTCCAACACCTACACAGAGACAATCCACACTGGGGGTGGCAAACAAGGCAACGATCGGCATTCAACTTACCATTTTATAACGACCCTACCCCTTTCCCGGGGCAGTGGGATTCCTTCCCTACATGCATAGTATTTTCACAAGCAGATATATCACAAAATGTTCACTCATGCACAATCAATATATCACAAACGTCGACCCCATGGTCCGACGCTCCGTGCACTCAGGGCACATTATCGGTGTACCGGAAAACAAGGGTCCCACCACCGTTCAGACGTCCAAAACCCAACGATAAACATTAAGCATTTTAGTCTTAATGACACTAAGGCATAAGAATCTCATTATGCGCTCTAACGAGACCAATAACTTAGGTCTACCAGTCGGTTAGACATAACACAGGTATAGTTCAGCCTTGCCCGTTCCTCAAATCGTCCAAATGACCCGGGTCAGCTTTCCCCTTACCTGTTTGGCACACTAGCCTTTAAGAGCTTGCAGCTCACACAATAGCCACACTTTCCTCCAAGGACTGGCTTCACAATCAAAATGGGAGTTAGTGCCAGCGTTCGTCACGATTGCTTGGCGGGATCAACAAAAGCTCTATTTCTGCGCCCAAACTTAACCCAAACCCCGCAACATCTTGCAGTGCCATAAATCTGGTCTTTCATATCAAAAATAGCTCCCTAAGAGTTATTGTCATTGGCGATACTGGCTATCGCCTGGCGACACCCAAATGGTCTTAAACCGTGGATTTCTAGGGTATTTTCGTGGAATGCAACTCCAGTACCCCGCAGACCCCGTATATTACGCGTATATACTCGGAGTCTTCTCCGACAAACAAAATAAACATCACCAATCTGGACCAACCCTTCCAGATGGGCTTCACACAACATGCTTATTCCGTACTACACATTTCTGGATCTATATATAAGACTCGCTGGGGATTTCATGAATCAACCCAATGGAATTGCCTCGACTCTCAACCTTTTGGTGAGGGAAATCGATGCACATGCCAAAATAAGGACATTACTTGTCCAAGAAGGAAGATCGTTACCCTTGACGTTCTCTTTGGAGCCATGGCAAAGCATTTCTATGTGGATGGAAATGAGCGCCTTAATTTCCACTTCGCGAATCTAACTTCAGATCTTGTTTTCAGCCACAAGATCTTCTCCTGCCACCTCAGTAAGCCCTAGCTCCAGCCGAGAGTTTTCTGCTCCAGAACTAGAAAGAGATAGAAGAGAAAAGGAAATAATGATTTCCTCCTTCCTATCCATCTGCATAAGTGTCCTCGGACTACATCCCAGCCACACGATAAAATCAACAAAACCAAACAACAGCTTTGGTTGAAGTTGAAAAGGTCAATCACCGCTCAGTGGCCGCACAATATCCACCTGACAAAAGTTGCTCCAAAATTGTCGAGCCCCGCTCGACGGCCTTCGTCGAGCGGGCTTGACGGCCTTCTTCGAGCCCCGCTCGATGGCCTTCGTCGAGCACCGCTCGACGGCCTTCGTCGAGCCCCGCTCGATGGCCTT
This sequence comes from Platanthera zijinensis, assembly GCA_039513925.1. Classification (NCBI taxonomy): domain Eukaryota; kingdom Viridiplantae; phylum Streptophyta; class Magnoliopsida; order Asparagales; family Orchidaceae; genus Platanthera; species Platanthera zijinensis. The sequence goes on along the minus strand of CM077095.1, from coordinate 68,856,701 downwards.
CGTCGAGCCCCGCTCGAAGATTTCCTGTAACTTTTGGGTGTTACACCGGATATCCTAAGAGGAAATGCCGACCTCTCTCAAATAGAGTGCCCTGATATCCTAAGTGGGGACTCTGACCTTTCCAAAAGAATGTTTAGATATCTCAGAATGAGACTCTGATCAAGCAGACGGATCCCCCCTCAGGCAAGATTGGCAAAAGCCCTTCTACAACTCAGGTGAGATTGGCAAAGGTTTTTCTACACCTCATATGAGAGATAGACAAAGGATCATCTGTACCTTCACTTGGATGAACACCGATTCTCTAGAGGCACGAACGAATGAAGGTTCTTCACCACTTCTACCCAGACGGATGACACAACCCGCATTTTTTCCGAATTTAAATGTATATCAGAGTAAGAGAAAACACGTGTCGTGATGCCACGCTGGGTAGGGGATAACTGCAGACGTTCAGGCAAACACCAATACCAATACAGTTTATGAAAATACTAAGTTATGATGTGAGAAAATAATGTTTTAAGTTAAGTTTTGGATGGTCGTATCCCTCAGCTCAGTGGATCAACTAGTCCATAGGTGAAAATATAGTTATACACTACGGAAAATAGTTTGTTTATATTATTTGACACCCTACATGAGCAAAAACATCCATATAAAACAACTCATTGTATGCAAGACTATAGATTTAGCATAAGTATAGAAATTAGTTTTTACGTTCAAAAAGATATAAAGACCTTAGCTTTTAGAAAATGATATGCATGAGATAGAAGTAATAATTTTATAATTTAAAATATCTAACAAGCAACCTAGCATAAAACCTTCCTAGAGAGCAAGTAAAAACCAGCGAATCATATAAAAATGACTTAGCTGCTAGCAAGTACTTAACATTAAACAAAATCCAATGGGCGTCAATATCCTAACACTAACCCACCAAATAATAATGTATGTCTGAACTAAAGGAAACACAAACAACAACTACCTCACAACTTGGTGAGGAAAAGACATCTGTAGAATACAAGCCAAACCAAGACTCTTAGCCGCTCAACCGACAACTGCTCCAAACCTGAGGCATTCACAATAAAAGAATACCTCAACAAGATTATACAAGTGGTGATCAAAGATCAAAAGGTTAGCAATAAACCAAACAAGAATAAGGTTTACCAACCCAAATATAAAGAAGCTGTCAGAACACAGCAAAATAGCTATAGACAGTGATAATAGATTTTACTTATAAAGTCTAAGAGTAAGGAAATTGCACCAAGTGTGAAACGAAGCCATGCTTCGAGAATACCTGCCAGAGTAAGCAGAGAAACATATATCTATATAATATGAGGAAAAAGACTTAACAATTCTACTCATATGAATCATAAACACTGGAAGGAAATAGTCTTGTGTCGGTGGCCACACTATCCAACCCAAACTTACAGACCCAAAACATTTCAAGAAGGTGCTGTGGTGGTGGCAACATTTTACAACACAACCAGACAGTCTAATCGTCTCAACAGGACACTGGGGTGGTATCCTCAATTTCCAACTCAACACATCAATCCAAACATATTAACAAGGTACTGTGGTGATGGACAATTTGTCCAACTTAACCCCACAGCCTAAAAATATCTCCAGCAGTGTAATCATTCACAATTTACCACTAGGTTGGGGGTCCTATATCTACTTCCCAAGGCCACACTTATCATCCATAAACATCTATAACCTCAACAAAGCCATAAGAACTCTCCTTTGACATAAAGAAAGAAAGTTCCCAAGTAAAATCATTCTAAGCCATACCCGACGAATTCCACTTAATTCGACGAGAAATTTCTAAGTCCAAGCTGATTCATGAAGTATACTCAACGAATACAATAAATACACGGCGAATCACCCTAAAATACCAAGTCTAGGGAAAAAGCGTCGAGCACACTCGACGCCGCATTGAGTGCATTCAACGCACTCAACGACAACCCAGATAACTCAACGTATACACCTTCACTCAACACCGCATTGAGTCCACTCAATGCTGTGTTGAGTCCACTCAATGCTTTTGAATTAGCTCTGAAACTACTCGACGTCAAGGTTACACTCAACGCTGTCTCACTCAACGCCACGCTGAGTGCATTCAGCGCACTCAACGCTTTTGACTTAGTGCTAAACATCACTCGACACACTCAACGCCAACTAGCATTACACGACGAATTCATCGAGTCTACTCGACAAGTTTAACTTAGGATCAAGGATCACACAATGATCTCATCGCCATGCCTAATCCACTCAATGCCAAGCCTCATACTCGACGAACTCAACGCCTGTTACTCGACGATTTTAACTTAGTATATTACATCACTCAACTCCAAGTTGATATTTGTCGACTCAATGCCTAATACTCGATGAATTGGACTTAGTCTAAAACATCACTCAATGCCAGGGTTTATTACTCGACGAATGCAGCAACACTCAATTCCAAGTATCATACCTGACGAACTCAACGCCTGATACTCGACGAATTCAGCAACAGTCAACGCCAAGAATTACTCGCCGAAATTTCAATGGATACTCGACAAAATTGGCTATGCTCATAATGATACTTGCCGAAATTTACTTGGACAGTTCTCAACTTACGTCTGACGAATTCTATCTACTCATATACAACGAATTTATACTTAAAATAAAATAATTGTAATACAACAAAAAAATTGGCTTAAGTCCACTGTTCTAAACTCGACCAATTACCCTAGTCCAACAACAAAACCCAATATATAACCTAATGAAATTAATACTTTAATTAGTATGTTTTACTCGGCTCCACCACAAGATCAACTAGGCAGATCCTGGCCGGAAAAACTATATGGTCTAGCAGATCGACAAAGGCCGAACCTGACGCTACCCTACTCCTATATCCAGGGAGAAAAAAAGGTATTGAATCATACAAAGGGAAGAAAGAAAATTGGCAAAGGGAAGAAGTAACTACTTGCCTCGACCCGGCCGAAAACTGGCCACACAACGCTCCTCCTCATGGGTTTGGCCGCAAGAACGCCTAAGCAACAAAACCTAAATCTTTTCGAGAGGAGAGAAGGTCAAAACCACATATCTCAATCTCTAAAAGGCCAAGAAATAGGGAACACTCACCGTAGAAATGTAGATCGCGGTGAGAGCAATCTGAATCTAACCTCCAACAATGATTTTGTGCACCAGAGCTCCTAAAATCGACGACCAAAGGCTCTCCAAAGACCACCTCTTTCTCTCTTTTGCAAAATAGTCGGTGGTTTCAGAAAGAAGACGATGAATAGAGTTTACGTCTAATTGGATGCTATTTATATGGAATAGATAATATAATATAATAATATATCATTATTATATTTAAAACATCCAAATGACCAAAACTCACACTAACTAGGATTTCTACGAAAATCACACCGTAGCTAAATATCGACGCTACGAATCCAACGGCGAAGTCGGAACTAAGATCTGACAAACCAAACTCAGGTAAAAATCTCCTGAAGTAAAAACACCACCATTTCCAAAAAGGCTCCGCCGTGTTCCAAAACAAACCCCGGCTCACATGGGAATATCAAAAATCATAAGAAATTAGCCATGCTAACATTCTAAGTTAAAACCTCGGGTACCAATGAGCAAAAAGCCACACTCCAACAATGACACCCGTTAAACAAGCATCACAGTAATGCCCTGACGTCAAAATACGTCACTAAAGGAATTTAAATAAACCTTGGAAAATTAGGGGCGTTATAGCTCCCCCTAAAAGAAAGTTTCATCCTGAAACTTGAAACTTAACTGAATCTATTATAAAAGGAAAAAAATAACCAAAGGTTATTGGGTAAAAACACATGCCAAATGAAACTAGGAGAACAGATGAGGATGATCCTCTCTCATAGCTGCCTCCAACTCCCAAGTCACACTCTCCACGTCTTGGTTCTGCAACAAAACTTTAACCACAGGTATGGTATTCCTCTGCAACACTCAATCTTGAGTATCCAGAATGCGGACAAGCATCTTGGCATAGGAAAGGTTAGGATCCAACTGGGGAACAGAATCAAGAATCTATCGGTTGTTAAGCATACATTTCTACAACTAGATTATGTGAAATACATCGTGCACAACCGGAAAACTTTTGGGCAATTCCAGCCTGTAAGATGTCATTCCAATATGCTCGACCCTTAAAAGATCCCACATACCTAGCATCCAACTTGTGATTCTTTCCAATTCTCTTTACACCAGACATCGAGGAAACCTTGAGAAACACCAAGTCCCCAACAGCAAATTCCAAATCAGTCCTTCTATGATTAATGTTATTTTCATAATGCTCATGAGCTATACAAATCTTTTCTCGAATATGCTTCACAGAAATATCCATTTCTTATAAGGCTTCTTGACCCAACAACGACCTTTCGCCAACCTCAACCCAAAATAAGGGAGTTCTGCAACGTCTCTCATACAAAGCCTCAAATGGGGGCATCTGTATACTCTCTTGATAACTGTTATTATAGTCAAACTCCATCAATCTAATTCGCTCATCCCACGCTCCTGCATGATCCAAAATATAACATCTGATAATATCCTCCAAAATCTGATTTAACCTTTCAGTTTGACCATTTGTCTACGGTTGGTAAGCAGTGGAATACCTCAGATCGGTACCCAACCCTTCTTGTGAAATTTTCCAAAAGCGAGACGTAAACCTGGAGTCTCGATCCGACACAATACTTACAGATACACCATGTAGTCTGGTGACCTCATCCAAGTATAACTCAGTTATCTTCTTCATGGAGTAATCAATCTTAAAAGGCACAAAGTGAGCACACTTTGTCAGTCTATCAACAATAACCGGCACTAAATCATGTCTACGGGGAGATCTTGACAAACTAGTAATAAAATCCATGGAAATACTCTCCCATTTCCAACTTGGAATCTCTAAATGCATCAACTTGCCACCCGACCTTCTATGATCGGCCTTAACTTGCTTGCAAGTGAAGCACTCTGATACGAACTTGGCTATATCCTTCTTCATACCATACCACCAAACGATCTGCTTCAGATCTCTATACTTCTTCATAGAACCAGGGTGGTTGGAAACATTAGAACTATGCGCCTCATCGCACAACTTAACCCGAATATCTTCAACAGAGGGGATACAATATCTACCACGGTACTTCAAAGTACCTGCATCATCAATAAAAAAGTCTGGTAACTCCCCTTTCTCAGTTCTATTATAGAGGTGCAGCAGATCAGGATCATCCTTTTGATGTAGCCTTGTAAGCGTAATCCATGAAGGCTCTGCCACCTCCAAACTGTTCGACGAGTCACTACTTCCGACCGAGATACCCATTAATAGAAACTCTTCTACCAAGTATTCCACTGATAGCCCAAAGATTTGTGTGTCTTCCTACTCAGGGAATCGACTACAACATTATCTTTGCCCGGATTATACAAAATATTCACATCATAGTCCGCGATATATTATTGCCATCTCCGCTGCCGCAAGTTCAAATCCTTTTGAGTGAAGACATATTTCAAACATTTATGATCCGTATAGATCTTGCACAAGGCGCCATATAACATATGCCTCCACAGCTTCAAAGCATAAATCACAGCGGCAAACTCTAAATCATGCATAATGTAATTTCTTTCATGAGTCTTTAACTGCCTCGACCCATACACAATCACTTTTCCTTCTTGCATCAAAACACAACCAAGTCCAATGTGTGATGCATCTACATACACTGCATATTCTATCCCTTCGGTAGGCAAGGTCAACACCAGAGCAGTGCACAATCTCCTCTTCAATTCTTGAAAAGCTTCTTCATACTTATCGCTCCAAATGAACGTCGCGTTCTTCTGCATAAGCTTCGTCAACGACGCGGACAACGAAGAGAAAGCTTCAACAAACCTCCTATAATATCCTGCCAACCCTAGGAAACTCCTTATCTCTTTGCGTATGATAGGTCTGCTTCATTCCTTTACAGCAAAAATCTTCTCTAGGTCGACAGAAACTCCGTCCTTATTAACCATACTACCCAGGAAGGAAACCTGGGGTAGCTAAAACTCACACTTGCTCATCTTAGGAAATGACTTATGCTCTCTTAAAGCAAATAAAACAAAATGCAAGTGTTGGGCTTGTTCCTCAGCACTGCGGGAATAAACAAGAACATCGTCTATAAACACAGCCACAAAACGGTGCAGAAAATCCTTGAACACTCTGTTCATCATGTACATGAAGGCAGATGGTGCGTTAGTCAAACAAAAGAACATCACCAAGAACTCAAAATGTCCATACCGAGAATGGAAAGAAGTACGTGGAATATCCATCTTATGAATCCTCAACTGATGGTAGCCTAAACGAAGGTCAATCTTCGAAAACACAGTACTACCACGCAACTGATCAAATAAATCATCTATTCATGGCAAGAGATACCTGTTCTTGATAATCACCTTATTAAGTTCTCTATAGTCAATGCATTGCCTCATGGATCTATCCTTTTTCATTACAAACAACACGGTAGCACCCCAAGGCGTAGAACTCAGCCAAATAAAACCACAATGCAATAACTCATACAGCTGGGTACGCAACTCTTCTAGCTCACGAGGGGCCATACGGTACAGTGCCTTAGCAATAGGACAAGTACCCGGCTCCAAGTCTATAATAAACTCTACCTCTCTCAGGTGGAAGATTGGGAAGATTATTTGGGAAGACATCAGGAAACTCATGCACCGCCAGAACATCCTGAACACGCGACAAACTACTAACGTTCCCCAAAAAAGAAACCAAATAAGCAAAAGAGCCAGAATCTAAAAGCTTCCGAGCACATACCGCTGAAATAATCGGGGAATCTTGGCGCGTATAACCATAAACACTCATGGGTTGGCTGTTGTCCATCTTGAAGTCCAAGATCTTGACCTTGAACTTAATAATCGCATCATATCTTGACAACCAGTCCATGCCCAAGATCACATCGAAATCTTCCAGGTCTATCGCCTTTAAATCAGCAATAGCCAGGAAATCGCCTAATAGAATCAGACAACCCTGAATACCTTGGTCCGACACCAACGAATCAGAGAGGGAAACTTTACGCAAAATGCATCACCAACACAATTGAGGGTCAAATGATTACGCTCAACAAAGGCTCTAGACACAAATGAGTGGGTAGTACCAGAATCAAAGAGAACGTGTGCCCAATGGTTCTTTACCTTAAACCTTCATATAAAATTGCATACGTAACTAACCGAACAACATCGAGACTACGACTACGAGCTAAAAAAGAAGAAACTAAAACTAGGTTAGAATCTAACCTGAAATCACTTTAATATACATTTGTGCTTCCTCTAAGGTCACCACATTCAGCTTGCCCTTCCCTTTGTCCAAATGTTGCGGCGGTGGCAAAGCCTGAAGTGGTACTGGCTACAGCGTGGGCTGAGTCTGCGAGCACTTTGACTTTAGATGTCCCTTCTATCTGCACTAAAAGCAGACCATATCTTTAAACCAGCAATGGGCAACATTGTGCCCCTTTAGCTTGCACAGAGAACATACCAGATATCCTTTGGGAGCGCCCTGAATATCATGCACTTGCTCCTTCTTCTGAGATCATATTCTCTTGAAACATTTTTCAAATAGGTGGCCCAACCGGCCACAGAAGCTACACACCTCCTTGCTTCTCTTCCTTGAAGCAGGACCAGATTCTTTAGAGTTCTTACCCTCTTCTGACTTCCTCTTATCTTTCCTCATTTGCTGGCCTCGATTCTTAGTGGTGTTGATTGCTTCAACTTTTAGGGCGACCTTTACTATAGCAACATAATTTTCTGATCCATAAGCACTGACCAGCTGCTGGATGTCATTCTTAAGACCACCTAGGAATTGCTTAACTCCTTTAGCTTCAAAAGATACAGGTCAGGGGCAAACTGGCTCAGCTTATTAAATTCAACCTCATACTCACTCACCATGAGCTGCCCCTGCTTCAGGTACAGAAAATTATTCATCAAGAGGTCCTATTCGACCGATGGCAAATACTTTCTCAGCAATTGCTCCTTGAAGGATTCCCACGAACATCTGTCCTTCAAGTTCTCCTTTTCTCTCAACCACCACCTCTTTGCCATACCCTTCAGTTGGTAGACAGCAACCATCACTCTCTAGTAAGCAAAAAATCCTAAGTAAGAGAACATATCCTCGATAGCTATAATCCAGTCGTCCAAAGCTATGAAGTCTGCCCTACCATCATAGGTAGGAGGTCCTAATCACTGGAAATACGAGATGAAGTTCATCTCTGGTGGAAACACAGCTGGGGGCACCAGAGGAGCAGGTGGAATATGAATAGTTTGACCCATAACAGGGTCTTGCACTCTAATCGGTTGCCCGGAAACAACAGACAACATGTCTTGGATCTGCGACTGCATCTCCAATATTTTCCTTGACAGGGTCTCAGTGCTCTATCGCAATCCTTCTATCACGACCTCATTATGAGCTCCTGACAACTCGCTCTCAGATTGGTGAGTCAACCTCATCGCAGGACGTCTCAATAATCTAATAACACAATTAACAACTAATCAAAACCTAGCTTACCGCTTGAACTACAAAACTTAGTTCATACCATACATGTACAAATACTTGCTTAAGTTGCTTACTTGCTCTGAGAATTTTATTAATGATGTCATGCCTAAACTTAAGATGATATACCGTCATCCTACTAACTCATGTGCCTAAACCATGAATGCATGAATTCTTATTCCTTTTTGACTAAAAACCATGTGTGTTCATATGTCATCATGTAAATCTTTAGCTTGGCACGTGTGCAATGCAATGCTATGTCATGTATGTTGTATTATACAATCTAATAAAGTCCTTAGTGCATGTTATGAGCAGCGTACACATGGAATATTATGTATCCCATACTACATAATATCACATGCAATGAAAAGAAAAAAAATCTAATGTGCATTCATGTGACAATTGTTGGGTCCATTGCCCACAATGTCCTAGATTTGAAGTAGTCAATCATATCAATGACATACACAAAGTTGTATTTGATGGGTGCTTAAGTTCATGCATGTAGGTTAGTCCTTGAAACATCTATAGGATAGGTATTCTAAGTAATGTAGAAGTGTGGAGATAATTCAGGAGAAGTGTCGAGACAACTTAGACATAAGTGTCGAGACAATTCAGGAGAGGTGTCGAGACAACACAGACAAAAGTGTCGAGACAATTCAGACTGTAGTGTCAAGACAATACAACTGTCTCGACACAATAAAGAACTGAGTGCAGACTTAAAGATGTTGACACTCAGCAGACTGTAGTGTCGAGACAACTCAACTGTCTCAACATAGTGAAAATTTGAAAAGTAGCTAAGTCCACAGGCATTGACTGAAGTCCATTCACTCAACGCCAGGTAAGAAAATGCGTTGAGTATATCTCAGTCAGTCAAAGCCACAAAAAATCTGTGTAAATATTTGACTAAGTCCACAGGCATTGAGTGAAGCTTACTCACTCAACGCCATGTGATAAAAAGCATTGACTGAACCTTTGTCAGTCAGAGACTGTGATTTCACAGAAATTTTGCTAAGTCCAAATGCGTTGAGTGGAGCTTACTCACTCAACGCCTGATAATAGAAGATTTTCTATTAAGTAGTTTGGCATTGAGTGATGAAGGCTCACTCAACGCCTAACAATAGAAAGATTGGCTAAGGCAAAAAGCGTTGAGTGATGAAGACACATTCAACGCACTCAATGCCAGAGAAGCAAAAATATTTTCTAAGGCAAAAAGCATTGAGTGGCCTCAATGCTCTCAACGCCGAATGGCAGAATAATTGGCTAAGGCCAAAAGCATTGAGTGAAGCTTGTTCACTCAACGCCTGAGATAGACAGAAATTTATCTAAGTGTTTTTGCGTTGAGTGATGCTTACTCACTCAACGCCTGTACTACTGATAATTGATTTTGGCTAAGTCAACAGATGCTGACGTCAGCAAACGTCAACATGGTTCAGATTACTTGCAGGAAAGCCACATAAGCTACAGAATACGACAACTAGCACCAGAGAGCTACTATACGTCTTCTTCCGTTAAAGCAAGTTATAGAAGTCAGCTGTAGGTGGTCTCCACTGCTTCCTGGAGCCGTTAATCGAGGGAAGATACAAGGAACCGATTCAGAAGGAAGAAGACAACTTTAGGGTTTTATTCAACAAGAGAAAAAGAGGCTTGACTTCATCTTCCTCGCCATTATTGCCGAGAAAAAGCTTGAAGTCTTCCAGCAAGAACCAAAAGTTCAGTGAGCTATTGCATCTTCATCTGCTATAGAAAAATCAGAAAGAGTTTAGATAAAGAAAGAAAGAAGAGCCGTCATTCTTTTACGAGCTCAGCTAGCTGATTGAAGAACACAAGACCTAGCTGTTCTTCTTCTTCATCAGCAAGATCAGAATTTACAATCTGAGTTTCTTCCAGCAGAGCAGAATCTCTTCTTACTACTGTGATGTAAGATAGAACTGAGATAACTCAGCCCTAGTTGTTGACACATAAATTTCTCTTTGTCAAATTAATTAAACCACTATTTTTTAGTAGAATCCTTTTGGATCTAAGCTGTAGGGCCATTGGCCAAAGGTAGGGCAAATTTGTCTGAGCTGCAGGAGAGTTTTACTCTCTGAGTGTAGCTTCTAGTTGGGATTTGAGGTAGGATTCTGTAGAGAATTTGAGAGTAGGGCTTTGTCCTAAATTGTAGAATTCATTTGTGAATCTGAGGTAGGGCTTAATAGCCTGAGGTAGGTGAGTAATTCTCACTGGCTTGTAGGGCACATGTGCCAGAGCTGTAGGATAATTTGGATCTTAGGTGGGGATTAATAGCCTGAAGTAGGAGAGTCATTCTCTCTGAGGTAGGATCCTTAGTGGATCTGAGGTAGGTTGTCCTCCCAGCGTGAGTTGTAGGGCCTTTGACCTAAGGTAGGTGATCAGCTGATCACTAAATTGTAGGGCACTTGTGCCTGAGTTGTATGTCTTGGAGGAGACTGAGAGATCCTGAGGGATCTGAGGTGTAAGATCCTTGAGCTGAGTTTTGGAGAAGTGCCTTGTCTAACTGAAAGTTAGAAAAGTGGGAGGAGAGTGGATGTACCTATAATCTAGGGAACTACTAAAAATTTCTGTGTGTGCTTTTCTGTGTTATTTTCTTTGTTTAGGTTCTTGAAAGCTAATCAACTGCCAACACACTAAGTATTAAAGGAAGAAATTAAAAGATAGTCACAAGATTTAAATAAACCTATTCACCCCACCCTCTAGGTTGCAAGCTACCTTGAAAACAAAGGCTTTCAAGTGGTATTTAAGGGAGGTTGCTCAAAAAGGATTTAACAATCTGAGTTATCTCCAAGGGTAGCTACAGATCTGAACTTATTGGTTCTGGAGAGAACCATAAGGAGCTTGGATCCATGAAACTCTCCATTTGCAAGAAAGAGTATTTTGGAATTTGGAAAGAGAGGGTAAGGTTGTTCATGGAAGCCTCTAACCCTAGAGTCTTTGTGAGTGTCAAAGAGGGACCCTTCATCCCTATGAAGGTCTCAGCTCTGGATGTAAATGTTCAAACTCCCAAGACTTATTCAGAAATGACCAAGGATGAGGTCATGTTAGCTGTATTGGACAAGAGAGCCCAGAACATCATAGTGAGTGCTATTGATGATTCTACCTTTCAAAACTTGGTCCACTGCCAGACCTCCAAAGAAATGTGGGACACCCTAGTGGTCTACATAGAGGGTACTAAAGATGTAAGAGATGATAGAAAGTCCATGCTCAACCAGGAGTATGAGGCTTTCAGGCCATCCCTGAAAGAGAACATTGCTACTTGCTATGAAAGAGTTTTTAGGATAATTAATGAACTTAGGACCTATGGGAGGGTCTTCAGTCATTATGAAATAAATGAAAAGTTACTTAGATCTCTCACTAGAGATTGGGATACTAAGATTTGTGCCATAAGAGAGGTGGCCAAGATTGCTGAAACTCCTCCCCAAACATAGTTTGGAAAGCTGCTCTCCTATGAGATGCAACTAGCAACCAGGAAAAGGAGGAGGACACCAGCAAATCCCAAGCCAAGGAGAAGTCCATGGTATTCAAGGCTGACAGCATCAGGAAGAGTAAGGAGAGGATTCCCTCTCCTCCAAGAAGACCAGCTAATTCATATTGCTCAGAGTCAAATGCATCAGATAGCAGCATGTCAGATGAGGACTTTGTTGTCTTCTCTAGAAACTTCCAGAAGCTGATGAAGAAGAAGCATTGGAAGAATAGAACTTCCACCTCTTTTCATCAAAGGAAGAATCATTCCAAGGATGATAGGTATGATTCTAAATCTAGTAAACATAATTCTTTTAAAGTTGATTACTACAGTTGTAGCAAACCAGAGCATGTGATAGCTGACTACCCTGTGAAGAGAAAGGAAGCTGCTGAGAAGAAACAACACTAACACAAGGGCAAGAAGGAGAAGTCCTTTATTGCCAAGAAATAGAAGAGCTGAATAGACTCATCTTCATCTGAGTCTTAAGAAGAATAAGCCTATATTGGGCTTGTTACTGCTGCTGATCAAGTAACTAAAGCAGCATATGAAGACTATCATGCTGCCAGGATAGGTATCAGGGCCCCTCCATCACATCCTGACAGTGATTCAAAGGTGGATGATGAAGATGAAGAAGATTCCTATAACTATTATGGGTTGATGGCAATGAATGATGAGGAAACCAACCAGGATTTGCCTGGTCATAGAAAGGTAAAATCTCTATTAATCTCTTCTTCTGAGTCTAGATATGAGACTAGTCCTTGTATAAAAACTTCTTCACCCATTGGTGGAGATGATTCTGAATCAGAAGGTGATGTCATTCAATTGATTGACAGGTATGGAGAACTTTTAGATGCCTTCAAGAAGTGCAAGACATTTTCTAAGAAGTAAGATGTGGAGATTGCCTCTCTACAGCTGGCTGCTTCCCAGTTGACTGAAACATCATCTTTGCTGGATCAGAAGGACAGTGAACTTAGTCAACTTAGGGTCTTAAATGACATCCAGATAGGCTCCATCAAATACAAGAATAGTCTCATCAGGGATCTTGAAGAGAGGCTAGGGAGGGAGAAAAGAATAGTGGCTAGATATTCTAAGCCATGTACTATGTTAGCCTTGACTGACTCCTCTCAGAAGGGTAAGAAGGTGTTGGGATTCCATGGAAACACAAGAGTTGCTCCTTCCAAAGGGAAGGGCAAAGCTCTAGCTCTAGCTCAGCCTCTTGATTCCAACCCTCCCATTTCTTTTAGGAACGTTCAGTTGCCTTCAAACAGGTATGACTAAGAAAGCATATTTGTTCACTAGATGAATGACAGATCCACTAGTGTGAACAAAGATGTTCACAGCCAGGATGGAAGGTACAATATGTGAGTGTCTTTAAGGCTGCTCATGAAGAAATTCAAATGGCCCATCATGGACCATTTGTATTTGGCTTCAACCCCCACTTTCAAGAATGTGGTTCCAACAAAGGTTCAGAACCATTCAGAAAAGAATCTGACTAATGGTCAGTCCTCCAGCAAGCTTGGTTTGGTTGTGTCTGATGCTATCAGAAGCATGCTTTCTGAAAAGAAACTTGCAGCTGCTGGCACTCAGAACAGGCAAAACAAGCCAGCTAGAAGTCATACCTTCAGTCAGATCCTTGGAGAAAGGGACCTGAAGAAGGCTACTGCTCCTCTTCCTACTGTTCTTCCTATAGTTAACAAAAATGCTAGGCCTGCACAGAAAATAAGATACAACATCCATGAATGTTAATGCCATGACAAAGTGGGCCACTTTGCTGTAGACTGCTTGCACAATCCAAGGGTATAAAGAGCAGCTATTAGTTCACCAGTCAGAAATGATTTTGATGGACAAGTTCCTTATAAGACTAACATACACCTAGGACCCAATAAAAATTTGGGTCCTAAGGTAAAGTAAATTGTGTGATGCAGGTTAGTTCAAGTGGCCATACCTCTATATGGTACATGGATAGTTGTAGTTCCAGGTATATGATTGGGACAAGGGGCAACTTGTAGGAGTATAATCCAGTAAAAGATGGACCCAAAGTCATCTTTGGAGGTTCAGATAGAGGGTAACTAGAGGCTATGGTAAGATTACCAATGATATAGTTACCATCACAAAAGTGGATTATATTAATGGGTTGCAACACAACCTCATAAGCATAAGCCAACTCTCTGACCTTGGCTATGTTATTATCTTCCACAAGGATGAGTGCCTTATTAAGAGGTCAAGTGACCAAGAGGTCATCTTTACAGGCACTAGGAGTAGAAATGTTTATTGCTTAAACTTTCTATGTCCAGATTTAGACACTCCAATTTGTCTAGTGGAAAATGAGAAAGTCTCATATTGTGTCTAAAAGCACAAGAGGCTAGCTCATTTGAATTACAAGACTATTGACAAGCTATTTAGTCAAGAGCTAGTTAGGAATGGTCCTATTGTGAAGTGCACCAAGGAGGGTATTTTCTCAGCATGCCAAAAGGGCAAGCAGACAAAAGCCTCCTTCAAGGACATTGGGACCAAATATTCTGTAAGGTACTTGTACCTCTTGTACATGGAATTGTTTGGTCCTATGTCAATTCATAATCTTGGTAGGAAAGTATACACCTTTATGGTGGTTGATGACTATTCCAGGTTTTCTTGGGTATTCTTTCTCAAGAAAAGAATGAAATCCTTGACATCTTCATCAAGTTTGTCAAGCAAATTCAGAATGAGTTTAACAGTTCAGTCGTCAAAATCAGAAGTGATCATGTAACTGAATTCCAGTCATAAAGCATGACAATGTTCTGTGAAGAGCAAGGGATTCATCAAGAATTCTCTTCTCCAAGAACTCCCCGGCAAAATGGGATTGTTGAGAGGAAAAATAAGACTCTCATAGAGTTTGGAAGAACTTTGTTGAGCGATACATCTCTCCCAGAATTTTTCTGGGTTGAGGCAATGAATACTACATGTAATGTCCTCAACAGGGCCTCTATCACCAAGAGCCACAAGAAGACTCCCTATGAGATCTTGAAAGGCAAAAAATAAACCTGGATTATCTAAGAATATTTGGTAGTAAGTGCTATGGCTTCATAATGGAAAATTCTATGTGACTAAGTTTGCTTCCAAGTCCTTTGATGGGATTTTTGTTGGGTACATCAATCATAGTAAAGCATATAGGATTTAAACCTTGAAAAGCCAAGTTTTAGAAGAATCTAAACATGTAGTCTTTGATGAGTCTACTATGATTAATAGTGAGCTGCCATGATCCTTTTCTAGTACTGTAGGTATAGAACTCATGATGGACCAACTAACCATCAAGGAAGCAGATCCAGTTATTCAAGATAAAGTGGACATTCCAGTAGAAGGACAACAAGACACAGATAAAGTGGATGAAGATCAGTAAGAAGCTGCCCTTGTAGCTGAAGCTGAATTAAGATTGCCTCCAACAATCAGGAATCTGAGGGATCATCTAAGAAATCAAATCATTGGTGATGCCAACAAAGGTGTAGTGACTAGGAACAGAAGTATGACCACACCACTCTACTCAAGCTTCCTGTCACTAGTTTAGCCAAAGAAATTTGAAGAAGCCAACATAGATCAGTTCTAGATTATTATTATGCAAGAAGAAATGAACCAGTTTAAGAGATATAAGGTCTAGAAGATGGTTCCCAGACCACAAGGGCATAATGTCATTGGAGTCAAGTGGATTTACAAAAATAAGCTGGATGAAAATAGCATTATAATCAAGAATAAGGCAAGGCTAGTAGCTAAGGGGTACATGCAAGAGGAAAATATTGATTTTGATCAAACCTTTGCCCCTGTTGCAAGATTAAAGGCCATCAGATTGTTCCTTGCATATGCTGCACACAAGGGATTCATTTTCTACCAGATGGATGTGAAGTCAGCCTTCCTAAATGGTGACTTAAAAGCGAAAGTCTATGTTGAGCAGCCTCCAGGTTTTGTTATTCCTAACTCACCTGATTCAGTTTATAGACTTAGGAAAGCTCTATATGGGCAAAATCAGGCCCCTATAGCTTGGTATGAGACTTTGTCTAGCTTCCTCATTGAAAACAAATTCTCAAGGGGGAAGATAGACAAGACCATTTTCCTTAGGGAATCTAAGGGTAAGATCATCCTAGTCCAGATATATGTAGATGACATTATATTTGGACCTCATAATGACAGCCTTTATAGAAAGTTTGCCAAACGAATGCAAGGGAAGTTTGAGATGAGCAGTATGGGTGAAATTAAGTTCTTCTTGGGTCTCCAAGTTAGACAGACTGATGATGGCTTGTCCATATCTCAGTCTAATTTCACCAGGGAGTTAATCAAGAAGTTTGGCATGAAGAATTCCTCCACCATGAAAACTCACATGTGGTCAAGTAAGCTTATAGGCAAAGATGAGGCAGGGAAACCTGTTGTTAAAATTTTGTATAGAGGGATAATTGGCTCCGTTCTATATCTAACTGCAAGTAGGCCAGACATCATGTATGATACATGTGTTTGTGCTTCGTATCAGGCTTGCCCTAAAGAATCTCACTACTCTGCTACAAAGAGGATTTTGAGGTATCTTAAGGGCACTCCAAATCTTGGCCTATGATACCCAAGGAATGGGGAGTTTGAACTAACTGGCTATTCAGATGCAGATTTTGTAGGCTGTAAAGAGGATAGGAAGAGCACTTCTAGCACCTGTCAATTTTGTGGAGGAAGACTGGTGTCTTGGAGCATCAAGAAGTAAACAAGTATTGAAATCTCAACTATAAAGCCAGAGTACATTTCAGTAGGTAGCTGTTGTACACAGTTGCTGTGGATCCAACATCAGCTCCAGGATTATAACCTCCAAATAAGTAGAAGTCCATTATTTTGTGATTCTACTAGAGCCATCTCAATTGCTAGGAATCCTGTCTCACACACCAGGACTAAGCATATTGAGATTAGATATCATTTCATTAGGGAGTATGTGGAATATGAAGATATGAACCTTGAGTTTGTCCCAACAGACAAGCAAGTTGTCTGACATCTTCACTAAGCCACTTGATGAAGCAAAGTTCAACACCTTCAAGTTGGAATTGGAAATATTGAACCTATCATAGCTTCAGTTACTCCCCATGGTATGCAAATTATATTTTTTCTTGTAGATGGATAAATACTTCAGAGAAATGAAGATCCTTCAAGATTATATCTGTGACTGCATCTCCAACACAGCTGGAGGCACCAGAGGAGCAGGGGGAATAGGAATAGCTTGACTCACAATAGGATCTTGCACTCTTATCGGTTGCCCGGAAACAACAGACATCAAGGCCCTGATCTGCGACTGCATCTCAAACATTTTCCTAGACAGGGCCTCATCCTACTAACTCATGTGCCTAAACCATTAATGCATGAATGATTATTGCTTTTTGACTTAAAACCATGTGTGTACATATGTCATCATGTAAATCTTTAGCTTGGCACGTGTGTAATGCAATGTTATGGCATGCATGTTGTGCTATGCATTCTAATAAAGGCCTTAGTGCATGTTATGTGCGGCGTACACATGAAATATTATGCATCCTATACTACATAATATCACATGCAAAAAAAAATCTAATGTGCATTCATGTGATGATTATTGCGTCCATTGCCTACAATGTCCTAGATTTGAAGAAGTCAATCATATCAATGACATACACAAAGTTGTATTTGATGTGTGCTTAAGTTTATGCATGCAGGTTAGTCCTTGAAATATTGATAGGATAGGTCCAGACAACTCAGTCATAAGTGTCGAGACAATTCAGGAGAAGTGTCGAGACAACTCAGGTAGAAGTGTCGAGACAATTCAGACAGTAGTGTCGAGACAATACAATTGTCTCGACACAATGAAGAACTTAGTGCAGACTTAAAGATATCGACACTCAGCAGACTGTAGTGTCAAGACAACTCAACTCTCTCGACATAGTGAAAATCTGGAAAACAGCTAAGTCCACAGGCGTTGAGTGAAGTACATTAACTCAACACCAGGTAAGAAAATGCGTTGAGTATAGCTCAGTCAGTGAAAGCCCCATAAAATCTATGTAAATATTTGACTAAGTCCAAAGGCATTGAGTGAAGCTTACTCACTCAACACCATGTGATAAAAAGTGTTAACTAAACCTTTGTCAGTTAGATACTATGATTTCACAGAAATTTGGCAAAGTCCAAATGCGTTGAGTGGAGCTTACTCACTTAACGCCTGATAACAGAAGAATTTCTTTTAAGTAGTTTGGCATTGAGTGATGAAGTCTCACTCAACGCCTAGCAACAGAAAGATTGGCAAAGGCAAAATGCGTTGAGTGATGAAAACACACTCAACGCCAGAGAAGCAGAAATATTTTCTATGGAAAAAAGCATTGAGTGGCCTCAACGCTCTCAAAGCCTAATGGCAGAATAATTGGCTAAGGACAAAAGCATTGAGTGAAGCTTGTTCACTCAATGCCTGAGATAGACAAAAATCTGTCTAAGTATTTTTCCGTTGAGTGATGCTTACTCACTCAACGCCTATACTACTGATGGTTGATTTTGGTTAAGTCCATAGATGCTGACGTCAGCAAAAGTCAACAAAGTCAACATGGTTCAAATTACTCGCAGGAAAGCTACGGAAAGCTACAAAATATGGCAACTAGCGTCGGAGAGCTACTGTACGTCTTCTTCCGCTAAAGCAAGTTGTAGAAGTCAATTGCAGGTGGTCCCCACTACTTCCTAATGTCGTTAGTCGGCAGAAGATAAAAGGGACAGATTCAGAAGGAAGAACACAACTTTAGGGTTTTATTCAATAAGAGAAAAAGCGGATGTACTTAACCTTCCTCGCCATTACTGCCGAAAAAAAGCTTGAAGTCTTCCAGCAAGAACCAAAAGTTCAGTGAGATGTTTCATCTTCATCTGCTACAGCAAAATCAGAAAGACTTCTGATAAAGAAAGAAAGAAGTGTCGTCATTCTTCTTGCAGGCTCAGCTAGTTGATTGAAGAACTAAAGACCTAGCTATTCTTCTTCTTCATCATCAAGATCAGAATTTACATTCTAAGTTTCTTCCAGCAGAGGTAGAATCTCTTCCTTTTGCTGTGAAGTAAGATAGAGCTGAGATAACTTAGCCCTATTTGTTGATACAGAGAAATTTCTCTGTGTTAAACTAATTAAATCACTATTTTCTTGTAGGATCCTTTTGGATCTGAGATTTAGGGCCATTGGACTAAGGTAGGGCAAATTTTCCAGAGCTGTAGGAGAGTATTACTCTCTTAGTGTAGGATCTAGTTTGGATCTAAGGTAGGATTCTGTAGAGAATCTGAGAGTAGGGCTTTGGCCTGAATTATAGGATTCATTTGTGAATCTTACGTAGGGCTTAATAGCCTAAGGTAGGTGAGTCATTCTCATTAAGTTGTAGGGCACTTGTGCCCGAGCTGAAGGATCCTTTGGATTTGAGGTAGAGCTTAACATCCTGAGGTAGGAGAGTCATTCTCTCTAAGGTAGGATCCTCAGTGGATTTGAGGAAGGGTTGTCCTCCAAGCCTGAGTTGTAGGGCCTTTGGCCTAAGGTATGTGATCTAATTATCACTGAGTTGTAGGGCACTTGTCCCTGAGTTGTAAGTCTTGGAGGAGATTGAGAGATCCCGAGGGATCTGAGGTGTAAGCTCCTTGAGATGAGTTTTGGAGAAGTGCCTTGTCTAACTGAAAGTTAGAAAGGTGGGAGGAGAGTGGATCTACCCATAATCTGGGGGACCACAATAAATTTCTGTGTGTGCTTTTCTGTATTATTTTCTTTGTGCAGGTTCTTGAAAGCTAATCAACTGCCAGCACAATAAGTACTAAAGGAAGAAATTAAAAGATAGTCATAAGATTTAAATAAACCTATTCAACCCCCTCTAGGTTGCAAGCTACCTTGAAAACAAAGACTTTCAATGATTGTTATACATTCCATACTACATAAAAGTCACATGTTGCCTCCTATAAGGATCCATATTCAAACACATATTATGCATCCCATACTATATAATATGCCCAGTATACTTCCTGTCATGCTTATGAGTGTAGTGTTCACGCTTCAGCCAAGACGTACTGATGACACATCGGTGTGTGTATGCAATTGAACAAGACAAATAAAACTAACTTGAGATGGTTGCTCGACCAATTGTCAAACAACCTATCCCTCTGATACCAACTGACACAACCTGCATTTTCTCGTAATTTAAATGTATATCAGAGTAAGAGAAAACAGGTATCGTGATGCCAAGCTGTGCAGGAGAAAACTACAAACGTTTAGGAAAACACCAATACCAACACAGTTTCTGAATATACCAAGTTATGATGTGAGAAAATCATGATTTAAGTTAGGTTTGGATGGCCGTATCCCTCGGATCAGTGGATCAACTAGTCTACAAGTGAAATTATAGTTATACACTGTGGAAAATAGTTTGTATATATTATTTGACATCCTACATGAGCAAAAACATCCATATAGGACAACTCATGGTATGTAACACTCTAGATTTAGTATAAGTATATAAATTAGTTTAAACATTCAAAAAGATATAGTGACCTTAGCTTTTAGAAAATGATATGCATGAGATAGAAGTAATATTTTTATAATTTAAAATATCTAACATACAACCTAGCATAAAACCTTCCTAGAGAGCAAGTAAAAACTAATGAATCATATAAAAATGACTTAGCAGCTAGCAAGTACTTAACATTAAACAAAATCCTATGGGCGTCAACATCCTGACATAAACCCACCAAAAAATAATGTTTTTTCTGAACTAAAGGAAACACAAACAACAACTACCTCACAACTGGTGAGGAAAAGACAGCTGCAGAATAACAGCCAAACCAAAACTCTTAGCCGCTCAACCGGCTACTGCTTCAAACCTGAGGCATTCACAATAAAAGAATACCTCAACAAGATTATACAAGTGGTGATCAAATATCAAAAGGTTAGCAAAAAACCATACAAGAATAAGGTTACCAACCCAAATATAAGGAAGCTTTCAGAACACAGCAAAATAGCTATAGACAGTGATAATAGATTAAACTTATAAAGTCTAAGAGTAAGGAAATTGCACTAAGTGTGAAACGAAGCCATGCTTCGGGAATACCTGCCAGAGTAAGCAGAGCAACATATATCTATATAATACGAGGAAAAAAGACTTAACAATTCTACTTATATGAATCATTAATACTGAAAGGAAGTGGTCCTGAGTCTGTGGCCACACTGTCCAACCTGAACTTACAGATCCAAAACATTTCAAGAAGGAATTGTGGTGGTGGAAACATTGTCCAACACAACCAGACAGTCCAATCTTCTCAACATGACACTAGGGTGGTGGCCTCAATATCCAACTTAACCCATCAATCCAAACATAATAACAAGGTACTGTGGTGATGGACACTTTATCCAACTTAACCCCACAGTCCAAAAAAATCTCCAGCAGTGTAATGATTCACAATTTGACACTTGGTTGGGGGGTCTTGTATCCACTACCAACCAAAGGCCACACTTATCATCAATAAACATTTATAACCTCAACTAAGCCATAGGAACTCTCCTTTGACATATAGGAAAAAAGTTCCCTAGTAAAATGATTCTAAACCATACCCAACGAATTCCACTTAATTCGGCAAGAAATTTCTAAGTCCAAGCTGATTCGTCATGTATACTCATCGAATACAATAGATACATGATGAATCAGCTTAAAATAGTAAGTCCAGGGAAAAAGTGTCAAGTACACTCGACGCCGCGTTGAGTGCATTCAACACACTCAATGCTAAGCAAGATAACTCAACGAATAAACCTTCACTCAATGCTGCATTGAGTCAACTAAACGCCACATTGAGTCCACTCAACGCCGCATTGAGTCCACTCAACGCCACGTTGAGTCCACTCAACGCCGCATTGAGTCCACTCAACGCCGCGTTGAGTCCACTTAGTGCTTTTGACTTAGCTTCGAAACTACTCAACGCAAAGGTTACACTCAATGTTGTCTCACTTAATGCCGCGTTGAGTGTATTCAGTGCACTCAACGCTTTTCACTTAGCGCCAAACATCACTCGACGCACTCAATGCCAACTAGCATTACAAGATGAATTCGTCGAGTTTACTCGACAAATATAACTTAGGCCCAAGGATCACTAAATGCTCGCAGCACATGCCTAATCCACTCAATTCCAAGCCGCATTCTCGACGAACTCAACGCCTATTACTCGATGATTTTAACTTAGTCGATTATATCACTCAACGCCAAGCTGGTATTCGTCGACTCAACGCCTAATACTCGACAAATTGGACTTAGTCTAAAACATCACTCAATGCAATGGTTTATTACTCGACAAATGCAGCAACACTCAATTCCAAGTATCATACTCGACAAACTCAATGCCTAATACTCGACAAATTCAGCAACACTCAACGCCAAACATTAACCGCCAAAATTTCAACGGATACTCGACAAATTTAACTATTCTCATACTGATACTCTCCGAAATTTACTTTGACAATTCTCAACTTATGACTAATGAACTCTATCTACACATATACAACGAATTTATACTTACAATAAAATAATTGTTATACAATGAAATTTTTTTTCCTTAAGTCCACTATTCTAAACTCGACCAATTACCCTAGTCCAACAGCAAAACCCGACGTATAACCTAATGAAATTAATACTTTAATCTGCAAGTTTTACTCGGCTCCACCGCATGATCGTCTAGGCAGATCCTGGCAGGAAAAACTATATGGTCTAGTAGATCGGCAAAGGACAAACTTGACGCTACACTACTCCTATATCCAGGGAGAAAAGAAAGGTACTAAATCATACAAAGGGAAGAAAGAAACTTGGCAAGGAGAAGAAGTCTTCACTTGCCTCGATCCAGCCGAAAACTGGCCACACAGCGCTCCTCCTCTAGGATTTGGCCGCAAGAATGCCTAAGCAACAAAACCTGATTCTTTTCAAGAGGAGAGAAGGTCAAAACCGCATAACTCAATCTCTAAAAGTTCAAGAAATGGGAAAAACTCATCGTAGAAATGTAGATCGTGGTGAGAGCAATCAGAATCTACCCTCCAACAACGATTTCGTGCACCAGAGCTCCTAAAATCGACGACCAAAGGCTCTCCAAAGATAGCCTCTATCTCTTTTTTGCAAAAAAAGTCGGCGGTTTCATAAAGAAGACGATGAATAGGGTTTACGTCTTATCGGAGGCTATTTATATGGAATAGATAATATAATATAATAATATATACTTATTATATTTAAAACGTCAAAATGACCAAAACTCACACTAACTCGGATTTCTACGAAAATCACACCGTAGCTAAATATCGACGGTACGAATCAAACGACGAAGTTGGAACTAAGATCCGACAAACCAAACTCGAGTAAAAATCTCCCGAATTCAAAACACCACCATTCCCAAAAAGGTTCCGCCGTATTCCAAAACGAACCCCGACTCGCAAGGGAATATCAAAAATCACAAGAAATTAGCCATGCTAACATTCTAAGTTAAAACCACGGGTACCAATGAGCAAAAAGCCATGCTCCAACAACGACACCCTTTAAACAAGCGTCACAGTAATGCCCTGATGTCAAAATACATTACTAAAGGAAATTAAATATACCTTGGAATATCAGGGGCGTTACAACAGACCCCGGTTCTCCTTAGGCGCGAACAAACAAAGGTTCTTCCCCACCACCACTTGGATGAGCCCTGTTTCTCTAGAGGTGCGAGCAAACAAAGGTTCCTCTCTACCTCCACCCGGAATGAACCCAGTCCTCCTAAGGCGCGAACGAACTAAGGTTCTTTGCCACCACCATTTGGATGATTCTCGGTTCTCCCAAAGCATGAATGAACAAAGGTTCTTCGCCCCCTCCACTCAAACAAACTCCGGTCCTACTAAAGCATGAACAAAGGTTCTCCTTCATCTCCGCTCAAGGCACAAGCAAAGAAGGGCTCATTGCCCCTAAATCCTAAGTATCTTATAGATCTCCCAAAAATGCGAGTAAACAAACATCCACCACCATTTGGATGGACCCTGATCCTCCTATGATATGAACTAATAAAGGTTCTCCTCCACCTCCACTTGGATGGTCTCCAATACTCCCAAAATACAAGCAGGAGAACATCTCCAACTACCAACCTGTTCAAAATGTTAGTTTTTAAGCTAAGCGCTTCTCTACCAAATATATATACCCACCAAAGCACAACTGAAACACGGGAGATCCAAAAAAGAGGGTATCCAATCGAACAAAAGCTGCCCTATGTACTATATCATCATATGATGGTGCAAAGGAGCAGCTGCACGATTATGTAAAGGCGAAGTAAACAAATAAAAAGGGGCACAATGGGCTCATCTCTCAACATCCATGTTAGCATCATCATATAGGGCATCCTCCACGCCCGGAACACCATGCTCAGGTAATCTCCGAGCAGCCCAAAACCCTTGGACAAAATCCAAATGGCACGCGACATTGCACTCAAGCAGATCAATCACAATTGTCATCATCCTAGAATGGACCTCCTCTATGATACGGGAGAACTCCATCTCCAAGTCATGAGACGTGATGTACTCAGCCACTGCGGATGCTCACATAACCTCAACATCCTCCAGCTCCACGGTCAATTGAGTTTTCTCTTTATTTAGTTGCACCACCTCCATCCTAACGGACTTAGGTCCTCCTAAAAGAGCAATCGAATAAAGGTTCTTCACCGCTATCGTACGGACGGATTATTGTCCTCCCTGGACAAAAGCAAGCAAAGTCTCTTCGCCAAATCTCGGGCATTCTTAAAGCACGCACGAACCATAGTCCGTCGCCGACTCCCAAAATAAATGGACCTTCGAGTCCATCCACATCGCCAAGGCAAGAGTGAAAGCGCACTCCCTCATCACACCTAAGCAGCATACTCTCGCCACTAATGCTCGATGATAATAACCATTAATAGTGCCCTATGGGCAGGGATCATAAGTGCACTAGATGCTTCCAGACCCCCACAATGCATATCACAACACCAAGACACTGCAATAAAGACAATAATAGGGAATGGTTCAGCAACCACTAAGATCCCTCACCTATTAACGAGGGAGGGGTCTTCATCACGCAAGGCTGGTGCCTTATAGGAGTCGCGAGCTCAACGTATCATTCGAAAACTCATGCGACCGAATAAAGGAAGTGACAAAGGTGACACACAAACCAGCCATGTCAAGCATTCGTACAGTATGGGTGAAATTAAGTGCTCCCCCATTGCCAACACCATCTCTCAAGGCAACACCTACTTAGGGAATGAAATGCCATCATCTAAGGGCCCACTCAACTATCCGGCATCACCCCACTTCAGTGCCCCAGGGCTCCCTGTATTATGCAAATGTGAAATCTTGCATCAATACTATTTCTGTATGGAGACCGGGCGGTCTGGCGGTCTGGCACTGACGGATTAGAGACCGGGTGGTCTGGCGGTTTGTCTCTAGCAGTATGGTAGCCGGACTATTGTTGTTTGGTGTTCGGGCGATCTGACATTTTTTCTTAGGCGTCTTGGATACCGGGCGGTTTGGTGGTCTCCTATGGCGGCTTGTTCTCTCCTTCTGGTGGTTGCCGGGCAGTTAGCCGATTTGTTTAACCGTGCGGCCTGTTCGGATTGTTTCTATTAAACCTGTAATTATTTAGTACCACATTGCTTATTTGTAATCTCTCCCATCTCCTCCATTCTATAAAAGGGAGGTCATACCTTTGTAATACTCGTCTTTTTGGATAATAAAAATTTCTATTATTCCAATTTTTGGTTTCTACTTGTCTGTTCACACATGGTTTCAGAGGACTTGATCTTTTCCACCAGATTCGGTGCCTTCTTCTGACCGTGCGGTTTGCCCTTCTTCGTATAGTCTGTTCGTGCGGCTTCTCTTCTCTTTGCCGCTGCCCTTTGTGTGTGCGACTTCTCTTTTTCTTTTATCCATGACCTTTTTTCGCGGTTGCTCTGCTTCTTTTCTCCTCGCGATCTCCCTTGATTCACGCGACCAGTTTTTGTTCGTGCAGTCTCTTCTCTGTTTGCATGACCTGCTTGCCTTTCTCGCGAACTCCTTCCAGTCCACGCGATCCTCTCTATCTCTTGTTCGCGCGTCCTTCTCTCTATCCGTGCAAATTCTTTCCCTCTGCTTTGCTCTGCTTCTTGGTCATGGCCTTCCTTGCCGCTGGTGTGTTGACACCGGACCGCTGCAGAATCTTTTCTTTGTCTGATGCGGCCTTTCTAGCCGCACGTACTGCTTGCTGTTTGTGCGACTTGTTGTTTCTTTTCGCGCGGCTTCTTGTCTATTCTTTGTCCGCTGTGGCCTTCCTAGATGCACTTCCTGCTCACTGTTCCGCGGCTTGTTTCTTCTTCTCACGTGGCTTCTTGTCTTCCCTCCATAGCTCTTTCCAGTACCTCAACCACTCTCGTGTCCAATCCTCCTCCTCCTCCTACTCCTTCCGGGAATCTTGGCACCGTCTCCAAACTCATCTGTCCCAACTACCCGGATTGGAGTGTCTCCTTCATCTTCCTTCTCCTCTAACACTACAAATGCCACCATCTCACTGATGACCCACCCCCTCTCAATTCCGCTGAGTTTGACGATTGGGATGCTAGCGACGCATTTATGCGCACTTGGCTAGCTAACAACCTTTCAGATGAATGTCTTCCCATCATCCGTCATAATGAGATGGTCAAGATGGCTTGGCTTCATCTTACTGCTCTGTACTCGAAGGGGGCTCAGACGTCCCGCATCTATACTTTATATACGGACTTCTTTGCCCATCCTTCCATTCTCCTGTTGCCGCTTATCAATAGGTTCAGTCTCTCGGGGCTAAGATTCTTTAGAATTTCCCCTTCCCTACAGTTTTGGCCTAGCAACACAAGCACTTCCAGGAACTTCTGGTTGTATGCTATCTTCTGCGACTTCTTGAGTCCTATGACATGATCCACCAGCAAATTCTGGGCGAGGAGGACTCTCCTACCTTGGATGCCACTGCTGCTAGCATTACCGCAGTTACCTCTCTACTTCAGTGTCTTCTTCTGTCCTTTCCTTCACCACCGAACAACTATGCTCACCAGACTCAACGAAGTGGCTCTGGTAGCCACAATCACCAGTCTGGAAATCATGGCCCTTCCCGCTTCCTCTGCTCTCACTGTAGCCGCACCGGGCATATCGTGGAACGCTGCTGGATGAAACATCTACATATTTGCCCCTCTGGTGACTCTTCCACCTCCTCCTCAAAGCCATCCGCTGTGGTGGTCATATCATCAGGTAGTGCCCATGTGGTTACTCAAGGTAAATGGTTGATAGACTCTGGTGCGACCAATCACATGACGGGCAATCCTTAGTGCTTTTCTCTCCTTAAAAAACATGATCGGTTGCCCCTGGTTCTCGTTGCTGACAGCTCTCCCTCCCAAGTCCATTGAATGGGAGTGGTTCATGTCACTATGTCTCTTCGCTTGGCAGACACTCTCTATGTGCCAAAGTTTTCGTGCAATTTATTATCAGTTACTTCTTTATGCAAGCAACTCTATGCTCCATCACATTCACTCCAACTTCTTGTTCTTTTCAGGATCCGAGCTCCTAACAGATGATTGCTACTGGGACTGAGAGCAGCGGCCTCTACTTCCTTGATAATATTTCTGCTCTGTCCGCCTTCTCCTCCTCCTCTACAGAACTTTTACAGTGGCACCTCTGCCTTGGTCATCCTCCTCCATGGCTTCTTCGTCATCTTCTGCCCCTCCTACCTCCGCACAGTTCTCCTCTCAACTGCGATGCCTATCAGCTTGGCAAGCATCACCGTTCCTCCTTTCCTCCGAAGCAAGGTCGTGGCTCTACCCGTCTGTTTGATCTCATTCACTACGATGTCTGGGGTCCTGCTCCTACCCTCACCGTTGGTCGGGGTAGTTCTTATTTTGTAACCTTTATTGATGAATTTTCTAGATGTACTTGGGTGTATCTCTTACGAGATCGCTCTGAATTATTCAATGTATGGAAATCTTTTTATCATTTAATTCAAAATCAATTTGGTATTTTAATTAAAGTCTTTCGCTCTGATAACACTAAAGATTATATTAGTCAAACTTTTTCATCTTTCTGTATGCAACATGGGATTGTCCATCAAACAAGTTTTGTCTATACCTCACAACAAAATGGAGTGGCGAAACACAAAAACCATCACCTCCTTGATGTCACTCGCACTCTGATGACACAGATGTAGGTCCCTCGCTCCTATTGGTGCTATGCGGTTCTCATTTCCTGCTATCTCATCAATCACATTCCCTCCATGGTTCTCCACGGTCAAACCCCATTCTCCATTCTCTATCCAGGCAAGGAACCTTTTTCTCTCCCTCTACGTATCTTTGGGTGCATAAACTTTGTGCACTCTCCCTCCGCCACCCGTGACAAACTCTCTCATCGCTCCACCAAATATGTCTTTCTGGGGTACTCTACCACCCAGAAAGGCTATTGTTGTTTTGACCCCGTTCTCTGCAAGCAGTTCGTCTCCGCCGACATTACCTTCTTCGAGAATGCTCCCTATTTGTTGGAACCCTTGTTTGATTTAGGCTAGTTCCACTCTTAGGTTGTTGACCCATATGTATAGCCAGGGTCAAGGTCTAGGTCTAAGTTAGTCTCTATAGGTCAGACTTCTTAAGACCAACTTTGGATTCTCTCAAAGATCTCAGACTCAGAATAAATCTGTGGATTTCATATCAGTTCGACTTTCATCGAACTCAGCTCGACGATCATTGATCTCCGATCGTCGATCTCAGAGATTAGTCTCTGAACTGAGCTCGATGATCTACGAGCTCAGGTCGACGTTTTCTCTTTTATTCACAGAAGTCTCAGATCGCAGATAGTTGATCTCAGCTCGACGATCTTCCAGCTCAGATTGACGATCATTCTCTGTGTGCGACTTCTTTTATTTTCAACAACTGTCTTGAAGATTTATTTCCTTCTTCATTGATTCTATTTTTGTCAAATAATCTCTTGTAGTTAATGCTGACATTCTCAAGGCATATAGTTGTTTCTTAACAACACTAACTATGGTATTTCACAGAGTTATTATTCTGACTTATTTGCAAAGACACCTGGGGAGAAAATTAATTGCCAGTATTTGTAGTTGTTTCTCTCCTTGTTTTCTGCAGTTATTTAAGGAATGTTTTTGAATCTTAAAAAGAGATATTCAGACTGGTTAATTGAAAGACAAGTAGATTCAGAAACAGTCTCTCAGAGAACACAAGAATTTTTCTGCAATAACCAGTCTGAATATCTCAAAGCAAATGAGAAGACCATGTGGATTTGATGATGCCAAAGCTCCCCCTAAGATATTGAGTAGATTCAGGAAGATGGAAGCTTTGTCCAAGTCATGGGATTCTAGAATCTGGCCTATCAAAGAAGGCAGAAGCATCAATGAGATCACAACTGAATCTCTATTGGTCAAGCTCAAGAGCTATGAGCAGCTCCTCAAGACAAGAGAAGAAGAAGAAGAACAGAAGATTTCTACCCCTCCAAGGAAGGATCAAAATATAGCATTCAAAGCCTCTGAAGAATCAAAAGAAACTTCCTCCAATGAAGAACTGATTAGTCTCTTTGCAAAGAGATTCTTCAAGATGGGAAGAAAATATTTCAAAAGAAAGTCTTCAAGAAATGAAGATAAACCAAGGTATAACAAAACTCCAACTAAGGAGATTATTTGCTTTGGCTGCAGGAAACCTGGACACATCCTACCAAAATGTCCATAGAATAAACACAAATAAAGAAGAAAGGAGAAGGACTCTAGGAAACACCACATCAACCCATCCTCCCACAAGCATAAGAGGAAAGAGAAAGGTTTTGTTGCTAAAACCTGGAGTGAAACTGAAGAATCCTCCTCCTCCAGCTCTAGTGAAGATGACAAAGAATCAAATGCCAAAGAAATATGTTTAATGGCTATCAATGCTTCAGGTCATGTATTAGAAGTAGAAGAATCTTAAGAATACTCAGACTGTGATCAGGTGAAGACCTATCCTACAACACAGGATAAGTGGTATTTGGATAGTGGGTGCTCAAAGCACATGACAGGGAATAGGGACAACCTAACTAATTTCAAGTTCAAGCTAGGTACAAAGGTGATCTTTGGAGATTCAAGCTTTGGTCAGACAGAAGGCTATGGAAATTTTACTATTGGAGCAGTCACATTCAGCAAAGTAGCTTATGTAAATGGTCTGAAACATAATCTGATATCCATAAGTTAGTTATGTGATTCAGGTTATTAGGTATGCTTCACTGAATCCAAATGCAATATCTCTTTAAATAGCAATATTGTTTTATCTAGTTTTAGACAAGGTAATATATATTTGGTTAACATTAATTCTGCTAGTTCAGAAATTTGTTTATTTATTCTAGTTAGCAATAACAAAACCCTTTGGCATAAAAAACTAGGCTATGTAAATCTTAGAAACATTGCTAGGTTATCTAAAGGCAACCTTGTTAGAGGATTGCCCTCTTACCCCTACAAGAAGAAAAGCCTTTGCAGGGCTTGTCAGTTAGGCAAGCAAACTAAAAATAGTTTTAAATCAGTAAATAAGAGTGATTCACCTAGGATCCTGTACTTGCTTCATTTGGACCTTTTTGGACCAATTGTTGTACAAAGCTTAGGAGGGAAATTCTATACTTTAGTAATTGTAGATGACTTCTCAAGATTCACTTGGGTTTTCTTCTTGAGACACAAGTCTGATAACTTTAAAGTTCTTACAGACTTTCTGAAATGCATAAGGATTGAGTATTCTACTCCAGATGTTTTGATCAAAAGTGATCATGGTACTAAGTTTGAATCTCTTCCCATGCAAGAATTTTGTGAGAGAGAAGGTATCAGGCACTGTTTCTCTGCTCCAGAACTCCTCAATAAAATGGGGTAGTAGAAAGGAAAAATAGAACACTCATTGAAGCTGCGGGCGCATTACTTGCAGATGCTCGCATGCCTCTATCCTATTGGGTAGAAGTTGTAAGCATAACAAATTATGTCCTGAACAGAAGCTTGATACATAAACTTATGGGCAAGACTCCCTATGAACTAATCAAAGGGAAGAAACCTAAAATAGATTACTTTAGAATATTTGGTTGCATCTGTTACATTCATAATAACAACAAAACTTATCTTAGAAAGTTTGAAGCCAAAGCTGCAATGGGAATGTTTCTAGGATATTCCTGAGTCAGCAAGGCATACATGGTTTTCAATAAATCATCTTTGAAAATTGAAAAATCTGTCCATATTAATTTTGATGAAGCTAATATGTTATACAAGGAGAAGGAAACTTCTACCAGTAACTCGTTGTAGGTACCCCAACTTTGTGAAAAATTTAATGATCTCTACCTTACTCAAAAGGTTACATCACATTCCTCCTCACAAGTTGATGAAGAAAGTGAAGAAGAAACTTTTGAAGTGGCTGAAATTCCTCCAACAGCTAACTCAATTCCACAAGAGGAATTATTTCACCAAGCTATTGCTGAACCAACTCCACCACCTGAACTTGTCACACTTAAAGATCACCCTACATCTCAAGTGATTGGAGACATAACAGCTGGTGTGCAGACAAGGAATCAATCCAACCAAGACTTGATGCATACCTGCTTCTAATCTTAAATTGAGCCCCAATCCATTAAAGATGTTGAGAAAGATCCACACTGGATTATTGCAATGCAAAAGGAGCTTTACTAATTTGAGAGATGCAGAGTTTGGGACTTAGTTCCAAGACCCAAAGACTACCCATTCATTGGAACTAAGTGGGTTTTCAGGAATAAGCTTGATGCCCATGGATCAATCATAAGGAACAAAGCAAGACTTGTAGCTCAAGGCTATAAGCAATAGGAAGGAATTGACTATGATCAGACCTTTGCTCCTGTTGCAAGGCTAGAAGCAATCAGGATATTTCTTGCTTATGCTGCATATAAGAATTTCAAGGTATATCAAATGGATGTCAAGAGTGCCTTTCTCAATGGAGAACTAAAGGAAGAGGTTTATGTTGAACAACCTCCAGACTCTAATGGCGATTTCAGCGGCCGTTCTTACTTCGATGAAGTTCGACACAGGATTCAACATTGACATGGATTACTTCAACCACTATAATCAAATCTTCTTGGATATACTGAATCTCTCCAAAGAACAGAATCTAAAGAAGATAATGTCAACAAGGATCAAGCTTACAGTAGCTGAAATTAAAGAATGGGTTTACTCTTTAACATCTCCAGATGAATTGAATATAGTTGGAACTATTTCTAGAACCCAGGTTATTCTAACTCCAACTATACTTTCTGAAAATTTTGAATTAGTAAATGGAGAAGATGCTCTAGAACTAGATACCTTTGAGTATAGTTCAATGCTAATAGGAATGGGTCATCCAGAAGGAACACCATCAAAACTGCTAAAGAAAAATCTGTTTGTAGAATTTAAATTCTTGGCAGATGTTGGTAAAGTTCTGATGAGCAAGCATACAACTCATGATTACATTAACAAGCAGCAGTTCTCTGTGATGTGTTCTCTAGTTAATAGGAAATCTATAAACTGGGCAGCTCTTTTTTTTGAGTTGATTAGAAGGAAAAAACTCTAAGAAAGAGGTTTGTATTGGGAGAATATTGGGAATATTTTTCCAGGCTAAAGCTCCTGAATTTCTTGTATCCCAGACCAAATTCATAAATGCCAGTAAGAGGTTGGACTCCTCTCTATTTGTAAAGTGGGAGAGGACAATTCCCAAGCCTTCCCGTGCCTCCAGGACTCTTGAGGATACAAGAGCTGATGCAGCTACTTCCCCAACCACAGAAGATGTTCCTCTCTATGTCTCAACCTCAGTCCCCTTAGCCCCTGCCTCCCAAATCCAATCCTCTCCAGTTCTTTCACCTCCACATCCTGCTTCACCTATCCAAATTTAAAACTCCCCAGATCATCCTGCATCTCCTCATGCAGATCATCATGAATCTCCTCAGCACATTGCTTCTCCCATCATTTTTCCATCATTATCCTCTCAGATTCCCTCTGAGCCCATCCAAAAGGATGTTCCATCATCATCTATTCCCTCTTATGTTCCTCCATCCTCCTCTTTTCCTGAGTACAGCCATACAGATTTCCCTTCTGCCTTCACAGTTTGTTCAAATTATGGACATCAAACTCCTTACACCTCCTCTGAGCCTGAACCCCTATACCTAAATTTCTCAGATATAGCTCAAGATCTTTTGAAATTCATTTATCCCTCCTTAGATCATCTTATATCACAAGTTATAGCTCCTCTCACTGCCTCCATCAACACTCTTACCCTTAGAGTTGCTACCCTATACTCTATCCCTTGTTCTGAGGGCCTGGCTACAGATGCCTCTGTAGCCAGGAAGGGGGAGATATCCAATGAAGAAGCTCCTATGCTCCCTCCAGCAGCAACAGTTTCAGCAGATATGTAGGAAGATGTCTCCTCAGATGATCAAATGGCTTTAGATATTGAAATTATTGATATTGATACTGATATAGAAGAAATAGTTCTTCCAGAAGTTTTGACTGTTGGTGTTTGTTGAATCAATCCCATAGTAGATATCTTTGGGTTGTTGAGTTCCTTCTTGTACACTTTTTATAAATTGTCTTCCAAGTTTTAAGCCATCTTCTATGGCTATTATGTGATGTACTCCCTCTATAAGTCCTGAAGTTGTCAGACAACTAAAGGCAAGTTTTGTAGTTCCTCTAGCAAAAAATTCTGATGATCAGATGTCAAGATCTCGTGGGCCATCCTATGTTTTGGATGATAGCCCCATTTCAAGTGATGATCTCATTGCTCAAGATATTGCTATGGAAACTGAAGTAGTTCCTGCTTAAGTTATCCTTCCTCCAGCTGATAAGAAAGTTCCAAAGGAAGTAATTAGAGAGATTGATGCACTGTATGATAATCCCCAAGGCTCATCTGATGATGATCAAAATTATAATTTAGATTCTGATGACAACAAAAAGAAAGTGTCTAAGAAAAGGAAAGCTCCACCTAAGGAAGTTCCAAAGCCAAATCCTTATATTGACACTCCATACTAAATACTACAGAAGATTACTCCTTATCAAGGAATGCCACAATGGATGTGGCTGTTAAAGAATGAGCAAAAGGCTAGGAAGAAGAGAAGAAGGTACTCTCCTCCTCCTCAAATGTTAAGGAGAGGTCCTCCTCCTCCTCCTCCTACTGCAGGAGCTTCAGGAAATGTAACTCAAAGTTCAAATATCTCTAAGTCTTCAGAGCCAGCTCCTTCTCATCATCAGAAGAAAGCTCCTCCTGGATCACAAAGGCATTCCTCTTCTCAATCTTCTAAGTCCAAAGGCAAGTTCAGTCAAGCTCCTCCTCCAGGATCTCTTAACTCCAGTCAACAACAACAAAATCTTATATCAACAAACTTTCAAGCTCAATCTACCCAATTAAGAAGCTTATCTAAGAAGCCATCACAGGATGCTGATCTAGAGAAACCTTCCTCTCCTCCTGCTGATCCAGAGCTTGATCATAACTTAAGGATGGCCAGACTTAATGAGCAAATTGGATTGTCTCAGATTAACAAAGCCAGAAAAGAAGGACAAGATCACTCACAGTTTACCTCTATGTCCACTTACAGAGAAAAAGAACTTGAAAGGCTGCAAGTAAGAAAGAAAGTACTCAATCCTGCTGAATATATGTTGCTTCATCCAGAAGCAGTTGTACCCAGAGCCACCTCTCCGAAAACCCTTGGTGAGCAAGACTTAAAGATGTCAAAGAAGGAAGCAAAAGACCCAACTAGGAAGATTACTTTTTCCAAAACTTCTTCTGCTCCTCCTCCTGCTAATTTTTAAGTTTTTCTCTAAACTGCTATTACTTTAGTGCTTTACTGTTTTACTGTTTTATCTGAACTGAATGTGCAGTACATTGCTATATTATATCTTTTTATAATTTAGATTTTATCAGATATATATGGCCTTGTATTTTTAGGTTCTTTTTTACTATGAGTGTCCTCACACAAATAGGAGGAGATTGTTGGAACCCTTGTTTGATTTGGGCTAGGTCCACTCTTAGGATGTTGACCCATATATATAGCCAGGGTCAAGGTCTAGGTCTATGTTAGTCTCTACAAGTCAGAATTCTCAAGAACATCTTTTGATTGACTCAGAAGAAATCTGTGGATTTCATATCAGTTTGACTTTTGTGAACTCAGCTCGACGATCATCGATCTCCAATCGATGATCTCAGAGATTAGTCTCTTAACTGAGCTCGATGATTTACGAGCTCAGGTCGACATTTTCTCTTTTGTTCACAGAAGTCTTAGATCGCAGATAGTTGATCTCAACTCGACGATCTTCCAGCTCAGATCGACGATCATTCTCTGTGTCCGACTTCTTTTATTTTCAGCAGCTGTCTTGAAGATTTATTTCCTAATTCATTTATTCTATTTATGTCAAATAATCTCTGGTAGTTAATGCTGACATTCTCAAGGCATATAGCCGTTTCTTCATAGCATTAACTATGGTATTTCACAGAGTTATTATTCTGACTTATTTGCTAAGCCAGTTAGGGAGAAAATTAATTGCCAGAATTTGTAGCTGTTTCTCTCCTCATTTTCTATAGTAATTTAAGGAATGTTTTTGAATCTCAAAAAGAGATATTCAGACTGGTTAATTGAGAGACAAGTAGTTTCAGAAACAGTCTCTCAGAGAACACAAGCATTTTTTCGGCAATAGCTCTCAGAATTTTCCATTCTGCTCTCAGAAAATAGAAGAAGAACAAATTTTCATCTTGAGTCTTCTTCTTAAGTTCTATCTTCAGGAATCTACAGAGACAAAAAATCAACATCATTCTACAGATTCGGAAGAGCAAGAACACCAGTCTATTGAAGACCTACACCCTGGACAAAGCTTCCATCTTCCTAAATCTACTAAATATCTCAGGGGGAGCTTTGGCATCATCAAATCCACATAGTATTCTCATTTGCTTTGAGAAAGAGAAGACTGCCATCTATTTTCTTTAACCTCTCTTGTACATGGTTATTACTCGCTTAAAAAGTGAACTCTTTGGTGATAGGGAACCTGATCAAAAACCTATTGGTTTTTAAGCACCTGATCAAAAGCCTTAAGGGTTTCTAGATCTACCTGAAGCAGATCTTGTAGAGATAGGGCACCTAATCAAAAACCTAAGTAGATTCCTACCAGGGTCGTAGAAGAGTGGATGTACCCAGATTTGGGGAACCACTATAATTTTCGTGTGTCGTCTGGTTGCTCATCTTTCTTTATTCCTACTATGCTGTGTTTGCTTTTGTTTTTAATTCTCTTATACTTATAAGTAACACCTATTTTAATTCCGCTATAAAAATTAATTAAAAAGTTTTATTACTCTATTCACCCCACTTCTAGAGTAGATTTGATCTATCCCCTCTCTTTCACTATTTCTCTGACAACTCCTCTCCTCTTCCTGAGGCTTCTGATTCTCTTATTGTTCCCTCAAACCCATCGAACCCTACCGAGGTTTTTCCACCTCCACCATATCCATCGTCTACTCCTCTCTCCTCTCCTCCGCTATGTCCCTCTTCTCCACCTCTGTCGCTCTCTACTCCTGGGCCAGCTCTCTCCACCACGGACAATCCGGATACTGAGTAACCCGTTGACCTGGATCTTCCCATTGCTCTTCGCAAAGGGGTTCGGGTATGTACCCAACACTCGCTTGCTGCTGTTATTTCATATTATCGTCTTACCCCTTCTCACAGGGCTTTTGCACTTGCTATCTCTTCCACTTCCACCCCCCCCCCCATTCCTACCAGGAGGCCCTTATTGTTCCTCATTGCAAGGCTGTCATGGTTGAGGAAATTGCTACTCTCACTGAATGGGGTACGTGGACCCTTATTCCTCCTCCTTCAGCATAGATGTTGTTGGCTGTCTCTGGGTCTTTGTGGTGAAGTTTAGTCCAGACAATAGTGTTGATCATTACAAGGCCTGCCTTATTGCCAAAGGCTTTACCCAGACTTATGGTCTTGACTATTTTGACACGTTCTCTCCAGTTGCTCGTCTCAGCACTATCAGGGTCCTTCTCTCTATGGTTGTCAACAGGGATGGGCTCATATCCCAACTGGTTGTTAAGAATACCTTTCTATATGGGTATCTTTAGGAGGATTTCTACATGGAGCAACCTCCAGGGTATGTTGCTCAGGGGGAGGCACATGTATGAAGGCTAAAGAAGGCTACCTATGGCCTAAAGAAAAGCCCTCGGGCTTGGATTGACAAGTATAGCGGGATTATGGTAGCCGTGGGCTTTACGAGAAGTTTTGCGGATCACTCTTTGTTCGTTCACAAAACCTCCCTGGGTATGGTAGTTCTTGTGATTTATGTAGATGATATTCTTCTCACTGGAGATGACCAGACTGGGATAACCTTTACAAAGAAGCATCTTCGTCAAAACCTAGTCACAAAGGATATGGGCTCTCCAATATACTTTCTGGAGATAAAGATCTCTCGGAAGCCAAATTCCTTTGTCCTCTCCTAACGCAAGTATGCTCTGGATTTGCTAAAATACTTTCTGGGTTTACTGGGCTAAACCTGCCCGATTCCCCATTGTGACTGGAGAAGATAAAACCTTGACGGATGACTCTCCTCCTCTTTCAAATGTTATGAGATACATACGTCTTGTTGGTAAACTCATATATCTCACGGTGACGAGACCCGACATCTCCTATGCTATAGGAAAGGTTAGCCAGTTGATGCAGGTTCCAAGGGAGTGCCATCTACAGTCTGCCCTGTGGATATTGGAGTATGTTAAATAAGCGCTTAAGCAAGGACTACTCATTCAAAAGAATAGTCATTTGAGGGTTGAACCGTACTCAGATTTGAGCTATGCTGATGACAAAGGAGACCGTAAGTCAACATCGGGATTTTACACCTTTGTGGGGGAAAACCTTGTGAGCTGGAAGAGCAAGAAACAGTTTGTAGTCTCCAAGTCCAGTGCATAAGCAGAATGTCGAAGTATGGAATCAACCACATGTAAGTTGAAGTGGTTACAGGCTCTCATGCTTGACTTAGGAGAGGTATACATCCATCCTCTACCTATGTTTTGTGATAACAAGGCCGCTATATACATCTCCAAAAATCTGGTCTTCTATGAGAGAACAAAACTCATTGAAGTCGACTACCATTTTACTCGGGAAGAGATTTTGAAGGAACAAATTTGTACTCCGTTTGTCACCTCTGATAAAGAGTTGGCTGATATTTTCACCAAGCCGGTGTTTGCCTCCTTTCTTCACATTTGTGACAAGTTGGGCATGATCGATATATATGCTCCAGCGTGAGGGGGAGTGTTACTGTATGGAGACCGGGCGGTCTGGAGGTCTGGCACTGGCGGATAAGAGACCGGGCGGTCTAACGGTTTGTCTTCAGCGGTTTGGTAGCCGGAAGGTTGTTGTTTGGTGTCCGGGTGATCTAATGGTTTGTCTCAGGCAACTTGGAGACCGGGCAGTCTCTAATGGCGGCTTGTTCTCTCCTTCTTGTGGTTGCCGGGCGGTTAGCTTATTCGTCTAACCACGCGGCCTGTTCAGCTTGTTTTTATTAAACCTGTAATTATTTAGTCCCACATTGCTTATTTATAATCTCTACCATCTCCTCCATTCTATAAAATGGAGGCCATACATTTGTAATACTCATCTTTTTGGATAATAAAAATTTCTTTTATTCCAATTTTCGGTTTCTACTTGTCTGTTCGCACAATTACAACATCCCGAGGCACGAACATAATTGATGGCCTCTGCCCTCAAAAGCTCCGTCACAGCTCCTGATAGGAATGGACGTCGAATCATTCTTTTCTACAACATGGATACAGATGTCATTTCCCTCCACACCTTCTAGTGGTAGCAAGCTTGCATGTCCTTCCGCAATGCCGAGATAAGGGGGCATAACATTGTTTGAGCATGGGGTCCATGCTTCTTCGTTTGCTAATAAAAAATCTCATTTGTATTTGATCATAGTGTGTTTATGTTGTGCAGATATAACATATCTAAAACAATAATAATTTGGGCTTGGATTAGGGATTGAGAAGAGAAGTTAGGGTGATATTGCCTGGCGATTTCCAGTATTGCCACCAGGCGATAGCTCACAGGACAGTTACCACATGATCGCCACAGCATACAGTTAAAATATGAAATTGCTCGGTGACATCGATATCGCCCAGGGGATAGCGTACGATTGGCCACGACCGGATCATCCCGCAGAATCCTCAGAATCATGGGATACGTGGCAGGTGGATTTGATATCGCAGGCAGGAAATAGCCAGTATTGCCGACGATAGCTCCAAAGTATAAATTTTGCTCATTTTTCTATAGTGATTACGACTTTCATAATCTGGAGTGTTACTTCCAAGGCAACTTGTCCAGAGAGCTCCAACATCCAGAATACTCCATCTTCCCAAGAAGGTTAAAGAGCGAAAAAGTGACGACTCGTACGCAACATCTCAAGCAACCTTTGTGAGGATTTGTCGTCATCTTCAACACTTCATTTAGAGGGAGTTTTTATTCTGAAAGTTATTCTTTGTAATTCATCATTTCACCATAGTAATCGTTAGAGGAAATCGCCATCTTGCGCATGGCGTCTAAGTCCATGCGTGGCTTAGGAGAAAATCGCTGCCTTGTGCGTGATGTCTAGGTTTGTGTGTGACTTAGGGAGTTTTTGCCACCTTGTGTGCAGTGACTAGATCATGGTGAGATCTAGGGGAGGAAAATATTAAGATCTAGGGAAAGATACGCTATAGCCGACCGGTTCTTCGTAGAAGGAATAGTGAAATCAAAAGGAGTTTATTTTTCACAGCCTCGATCTCTAGCTTTATAGAGAATCTTTCTATTTTGTTTTTAACGCTTATTAAATAAAATATAATCATTTGTATTCTTATGATTTTCTAAGTGTTCATCTTTGGTTAAGAAAAATATCTTTTTATTTCTGTAATTATTTCGCCAAATAGACTTGACAAAGAGCTAAATTTATGTTAACCCCTATTCACCCCCTCTCTAAGGGCGCCTAATTATCCAACACTTGGTATCATAGGATAGGTTACTCCAAATTGATTCACCACCGAGAGTCATGACACAACACCGTCACACTTTTTTAGAGGGTCAAGGCATTAGCAGACCACCACTTTTTTACGGTCACTGACTATAACTATTGGAAAACACAGATGCGTTATTTTCTAATAGCTTTAGACATCGATGTATTTAACATGGTAGAACTTAGTTACACTCCACTGATAATAATCGTTGGCAGCGTAACCATGGAAAAACTAAAAGACAAGTGGAATGAAAATGAAAAACTTAGATGTAAAAATAATGCTAAGGAAATGAATGCATTATTCTGTGCATAGATAGAATAAAATTTAATAGAGTTTGTGCATGTTAAAAAGCTTTTGAAATTCGGAATTTATTAGAAGTTACTCATTAAGGTACTTGGCAGGTAAAAGATTCAAAGCTATTCCAACTAGAGTTGGAATTTGAAAAGTTCAGAATGGAAGTGGATGAAGACATTGACACAATGTACACACGATTTACAAAGATCGTAAATAATTCAAAAGTCCTTGGAAAGACTTTTTCCAATGGCGATTTAGTAAGGAAAATTTTGAGATCACTTCCCCCGAAGTTCAATCCTAAGGTGACCTCCATTTGGAATCTCATGATCTTAAAACGTTATAAATTGAGAGCCTCATTGGGAATCTAAAAACTCATGAGGTGGAGATAAAAATTTAACATTAAGAATACAATTTGGAACCAAAGAAGAAGACTTTGGCATTAAAATCAAAGGAAGAAGTGGCAAGCGATACTGATGAAGATGATGAAGAGAATGAAGAAAGTTTGAATGAGGAATCCGGAGAGGAGAAACTCCTTCAAGATATTTTTCAACAAAAAGGATTTCTCTTACAAGAAAGGTAAAGGAAAAAAGAGAAGTTGAGGATGATGATGAGAGTCCACTACCGAAGTGCTATCATTGCAGAAGGAAATGACAGATAAGAAGTAAATGCCCAAAATATTTGAAAGAGCAGAAAGAAAAGAGGCAAGAGAAGATGAGTAGGAAGAAGGTCTTGAAGGCAGAAACTTGGGATGATACCTCATCTGAAGGTACGAGTGATTCAGATTCAGAAGAAAATGAGGAAGCCAATATGTGCTTGATGGGGAAGAGCGTTTCATCATCAGAAGAGGAATTTAGTGTCTAGAGCGACACTAAGGTAACTCCTCCTACTTATGATGAACTCTATACTAAATTTCTACGTACTTGCAAATTTTTTATAAAGAGTCTTTAAGATGTTGATCTTTTAGAATCTAAAAATAAAATTTTATTAAAAGAAAACAACAAATTGACTAATGAATTGAAAGTGCTTGGAATGGAGAAGATCTCTTGTCAAGAGTGCATTCACTTTTCGACGAGAGTGAAAGAATTAGAAAACACTCTCGCTAAGTCTAACTTGAAAATTGACACTCTTACCAAAGAGAAAAAGGACTTAGAGAGAGCGTTAAAAAATTCTCAATCACAAGTACAAAATGACAAGAAGGCATTCTCAAACCGGTGTGTCATGTTGGTAATAGAGAACACCGCTTTGAAAGCCAAAGTTAATAATCTAAATGTGGCAATTAAAAAGTTTGGAGTTGGCCAAAAATCCCTAGATATATTATTAGCAGACCAATGCCATGGATCTGCTAAGTTTGGACTTGGATACGTCACTTGAAGCTATCTTCCGACGATATCCACTATCGCCAGCGATAAAAAAATTCTCAAAAAGTGACTTTTAACAACAAAAATATTATTCGTTCTGTCAATACTACCTCCTCTTATAGTAAGAGTCCTCAAAAATTATTGAAGAGAGCCTCCTCTCTCTTTATTACTTGTGCCAAATGTTATAGGTTTGGTCACACTACGGACTCATAAAGGAATAAAGGCTCGTGTGATGTTAAACAAATCTAGTTACCTATGGCATCTACCTATTTTATGGGAGGCACCACTTGGGTAACCACATCTTTACTCTCATTTTCTTCTTAGGTTTATTAGGTGGCTAAGGATAGAGAAGACGTGTGGTACTTGGACTCAGGGTATTCCAAACACATTACGGGTAACAAATCAAAGTTCCTTAGCCTGGAGATGAATAAAGGTGGTTCAATGACATTCGGAGACAACAACAAAGGAAAAAATCAAGGGCATTGGTGTAGTGGGTAATAATTTCTTCTCTATATCAAATGTTTTTCATGTTGAAGGTTTGAAACATAATTTAATTTCTATAAATCAACTATGTGATAGGGGCTTAAATGTTTCATTTGAATCTTCTTCAACCTTTACAAAATCATAGATTCTAAAACTAATGAAATTGTTTTACTGCACCAAGAATTAATAATGTTTATACAATTACTTTTCATGATTTATATCATTCTAGTATTAAATGTTTTATTTCCAAAAATGATGAATTAGAATTGTTGCATAGGAGACTGGGACATTCTAGTACAAAACTTATTGTAAAACTTTCAAAGAATAAATTAACTAAGGGATTACCTTTGCTAGACGAAAAGCTTTATTCTTTATGTACACATTGCCAAAAAGGAAAATTTTATAAATCTTCTTTTAAAAGTAAGAATATTGTTTCTATTACTAGGCCTTTGCAACTACTTCACATGGATTTATTTGGTCCAATAACTACACAAAGTCTAGTAGGTAGAAAATATACTTATGCATTGATTGATGATTATTCTCGTTTTTGTTGGACATTATTTGTATCCTCTAAATCTGATGTGTATTCTGAATTTACAAAGTTATGTACTCATATTCAAAATGAACATGATTTAAAAATTAAATGCATACAATCAGATCATGGTGGAGAATTTGAAAATGAAAAGTTTATTTCCTATTGTACAAATTTAAGGATTAAGCATGAATTTTCCGCTCCTCGCACACCACATAAAAATGGTATAGTAGAGAGGAAAAATAAAACTCTTCAAGAACTTTCATGTACTATGTTATCTAAATTTAAATTATCTAGATCTTTTTGGGCTGAAGCGGTTAGTACAGCTTGTTATATTACAAATCGAGTCATGCTACGTCCTATTTTGAAACTTACGTCATATGAGTTATATTTTCAAAGAAAGCCTAATGTAACTTACTTTAAAGTTTTTGGATGTAAATGCTTTATTTTAAATACAAAAGATGCTTTAGTTAAATTTGATGAAAAATGTGATGAAGGAATATTCATTGGTTATTCTTCAACTAAAAAAGCATATAGAATTTTTAATAAAAGACCAAAAATGGTTGAAAAATCTATTCATGTAAAATTTGATGAATCTGTTCCTTGTATAGTGGATACTAAGTCTATAGGTGATAATGAAGAATCCCTTCCTCCTTTGGTCAAATATTATGATGATGAATTATTTGGAGATAAAGATGTTGATAAGGAAGAAAGAGAAGAAGAAATTGAAGAATATGTTACTCCAAGTGAACTTCGCTTTTCAAAAGATCATCCACAAGAATTGGTAATTGAGAACCATCAAGAGGGGTTAGTACATGTTCTTCTCTACATGATTTATTCTCAAACCTTTGTTGTATATCTGATATAGAACCAAAGATATGCAAACCGCTTTAAATGGTGATTCTTAGTTTTTAGCTATGAATGAAGAGCTTAGTCAATTTGATTGTAATAAGGTTTGGAAACATGTAGAAAGGCCTTCAAATCATCCGGTTGTAGGTGTGAAGTGGATTTTTTAAAAATAAAATGGATAGTGAATCTAGGGTCACTAGAAATAAAGCTAGGTTTGTAGCAAAAGAATATTCTCAAGTTGAGGGGATAGATTTTGATGAAACTTTTGCACCGTAGCACGTTTAGAAGTAGTTAAAATTTTTATTGCATTTGCAAGATTTAAAAGATTTAAATTGGTTCAAATGGATGTGAAAACTTCTTTTCACAATGGGTATATTGAGGAAGAGGTTTATATAGAACAATCTCAAGGCTTTGTTCATGAAAAATTTCTTGATCATGTATATAAATTAGAAAAGTCCCTTTATAGTTTCAAGCAAGCACGCCAAGCATGGTATGATAGATTAAATTAATATCTATTAAAGAATGATTACAAAATGGGTAGTGCTGATTATATACTCTTTATTAAGCATGTTCATGATGATTTAGTAGTATTATAAATTTATGTTGATGACATTATTTTTCGAGTCACTAACGAAGAGTTATGTGATGATGTAGTAAAAATTATGAAAGATGAATTTGAAATGGGCATGGTAGGATAACTTACTTATTTTCTTGGTTTTCAAATTACACAAAGACATGATGGTATCTTTATTTGTCAATCTAAATATATCCATGATGTTTTAAAAAGATTTGGATCTAAAAAAATTTAAAGCAAGCTAATAATCCTATGAGTGTTTCTTTGAAATTAAAAAAAGATGAAAGTGGAATATCTATTGACCAGATGTAATATAGAGGGATGATAGGAACACTGTTATATTTAACCGCATCTAGACCTGATATTATGTTTGCAGTTTATTTATGTACTATATTTCTGGCAAATCCTAAAGAATCACATTTAAAAGCAGTTAAATGTATATTTCGATATCTTATTGGTAATTTTAAAATAGGTTTGTGGTATACACATAACGATACTTTAATTTTATATGGTTATTCTGATTCAGATTAGGCGAGATGTTCTTTAGATCATAAGAGAATAAGTGACACTCGTCACTTTCTAGGCCCATCACTTATTTTGTGGTC
Organism: Platanthera zijinensis; assembly: GCA_039513925.1. Classification (NCBI taxonomy): domain Eukaryota; kingdom Viridiplantae; phylum Streptophyta; class Magnoliopsida; order Asparagales; family Orchidaceae; genus Platanthera; species Platanthera zijinensis. Next base: position 68,811,987 of record CM077095.1, on the reverse strand, counting down.
GAGTAGGAAATTGAATTGTGTTGCCATATCCACTACCGAGGTCGAATACATTGCACTTAGTAGTGGTTGTGCACAAGCTCTTTGGATGAAATAATCCTTAGAATACTTTAGCATAAATCAAGAAACCATAGAACTAAGGTGTGATAATAAAAGTGCAATTGATTTAACATACAACCCAATTCATCACTCTAGGTCTAAATATAAAGATATTCACCATCATTTCATTAGAGACCACATAAAAAAATTCATTAAAGGTTAATTTCATTAGCACAAATTCACAGCTAGCGGACATTTTCATAAAATCGCTTCCAAATTTCCGTTTTTCAATGCTTACACTAGAATTAGGAATTCTAGACATTTCAAGCAGATAAATTAACATAGGTCTTATTTAAAAAAATAATTAAAAATTAAGTACAAAATAATATTAAAACAACCACCATATTAAAACATCATTATACTGAACAAAAATCAGGAGTATCACATCATTATTCAACACAAAAAATAGGAAACAATATAAAATGCAATATCGCCTGGTGATATTGGGTATCGCTTAACGATATCTCCCTTAAGTCAAATTCTGCCCAAAATATCAGAAATCTCTGCTATCGCCAACAGTGGCCTCTTCCAGGTCTTCAATCGAGCTCTTTCCCTGCTCCTTGTTCGACAAGGTCAGCGCATGATTGTCGTGGAGGCTCCATGACCGAATTTTCCCACTCCACCGCCTCTGCCGGAGTTGGCTTTATCTTTAAGATCTTCGTCAGAAACTTGATGAATTTTTGCATACCTATATGATGCTTCTTCACCTCTCTCCCGTGCTCCTCAAATGACTCACGCAAGTCATCAAATCCTTCTCAAAGTGACCCACCTCTTGGTAGTAGTGGATTTCTAATGGATGATGAGGGTTCACTACTATGCGTTCATGATGAACGAATACTAGTAGATGTGGCACCTATCTGGAAAACCCCATGTGCATAATCATCAAAATAAAACTCCTGACCAATCCAATTTTACTTCTTATATAGGATTCGTTAGATGATAGCCCCCATCGATAGTGTATTTAGCTTTCTCTACATAGGATTCTTCAGTCTATACGTATAATGAATGATGGACAGAATCAAGTCCACCACAACAAATGGCTCTCTCTCAAAAATCATATAAGTCACATAACTTAATTGAGAAATTAATTTTCTCGCATCCCCAGATTTGAGCATAATAGTATTTCTCAAAATTTCTTGCACTAAATGTGCATCTGGAGTGAGTGTGGCCATCAACTAGATATGATTTTTCATGGAATTCCCATGTGAAACCATATTCAGAAGAGTCTAATCTTTATCCTTTCTATAGTTTTCAACTATATCCAGTACATAGTCCTGCTCTATTAGTCCAAACTCATCTCTCAAATCATTATGAGTTTTTTCCACAATTTGCACTTGCACTTTTGATCTCACTCCCCCATTAAACTCAGTGAAATTAGGATCTCTCAAATGGTTGTAAAATTCTCTAATTAACACTGATGAGAACATATCTAGAACTATAATTGACATTATACCTTCCATTACTATAGATCTTGGATGTGTGCAAGACGAACTTGATTGAATTCAACAACTTTTCCCACTCCGATGATTGTGTTCTCAATTCAAGGAAAAGTTTGATATGCGGAATGTGAATCACTCCATATGCTCCTCCTGGCTTTTAAACTTGAAGCCTTTCCTGAAAATTGTAACAAACATTGATTTTAGACACTGCCACGAGATCGTCGGTCGACAATGACTGTCATCGGGCAATATATAAAAACGTTCAAATCTAAAAAAACATGAACTTCAACAACTCAACATCGCTACTTTCCCATAATCACAATCACACATAAATCTACTCATCAAGATTTACCTTAAAACATTTTTTTTAAAAAAACTACTTTTCATCTTCTTCTTCCCTAAAATATTCAACCCTGTTAAGAAATCCACTCATCCAAACCTTAGATTTATGTTTTTACATACCATGTTTTTACTAGATCTATGTTTACATTGCATCAATCTTCTAGATCTATGCCCTTTTCACTCCAAAATAACATTTTTTCAAACTCATTCCTGATGACTAGTTCTAGTCATCCTTTTTGGGGGTAATTTAATAGTCAAAATTCCTGAGTTTTATATTATTTTTGTTATTTGTATGCTTGTTATGATTATTATAAGAACATATAGTTTTATTATATGTATTGTTGTTAGTTTGTGTTATTAGTGTTATATGTTATAATATAGTTCATATGTAATGTTATTTTATAATGTTTAATATTATGTGTTTAGTTTATATGTTTATGTTCAATATTTTAGTTTATATGTTTATATTATTGTCATGTTATTTTGTGTTTAGTTTTATTTTCTTATATAACTAATTATTGTATTAGTTATTAGTTTTATGTTAGTCTTAATTAAATAGGATATCATGATTATGAGCTAATGTTTATTTTATTTTGTAGGTGCAGCCCTTGTCCAAGCCCATGCTACCTGAGCCCCTTCAACAAGCTTGGGGCAGCACTATTGGCCGAGCCCGACCCTCTTCAAGTGCTACAAATGCAGCCCCTTTAATTTTAGAGCAGCCGACCACCTTCTACAAGCAGCCCTCTTCCACCAAGCAGCCCGGCCCCCTCCACTTAATGCTACCCGAGCCCCTACATGAAGCCCAAGCAGCCCTCAATTACTCATGGAGCAGCCCACAAAGATTGGAGCAGCCCTACCTCCCTACCCGAGCCTCTATGGAGCAGCCCAAGCCCTCCTATCCTCCCTACCCGAGCCCTACATCCCTCTCCAAGTCAAAGCAGCCCACAAACCTTGTGGCCGGCCCCCTCCAAGCCCAAAAAGCCCCCTATATCTCATGTATTATTTTTATTTTTTGCCACCTTTCAATCCATGCATGCATCATAATTTTCTCTCTCCCTCCTCATTGATTTCTCTACCATTTAATATTATATTCATGCATTCCTCCATGTGTGGCCGGCCCCCTACATTCACCCCCTTTTCCCTCTCTCTCTCATACTCATTTAATCCCATGCATCCCCCTTTATTTATTTTATTTCTTTTTTTATTTTCCATAAATATCATGCATGAATCCTCCACTCTCTCTCTCCCATCATTAAATACCATGCATGAACTTCTCCTCCCCCTATGGCCGGCCACCCCTTGAAATTCCTCTTCTAGATGCTTCCCTCCATGCCTATAAAAGGAACCCACATCCCATGCTTTGGAGGAGTTGATTTTTGGCTTGAAGCAAGAGAGTGCTTTGTGAGAGAGTTTCTATTATTGTAATTCTCATTTCTTAGTCTTTTCTTCTAGTTGTAATTTTTAATTGTTGTCTTAAAATTTCGTTCAAGTTTGTTTTGTTTTAGCATTGTACACCTTCCTTTTTAATAATAATGCAATTGTTCTTCTCTTTTCATTTTGTTATTTCTCTTTCAATTATGCATAACTAATTCCTTATAGCATTGGATCGTGAGGATCTATGAAGTGAGATGAGAGATTATTATCTTTCTTAGTTTTATTTTTGTCATTTCATGCTCGATCCTTCTTTGATTTATTTTTGCGTCGACTCCGTATTTCCGGTATACGGTAGTAGGCCTTGTTCTCATTTCATAGTAGCCGAGAGGCTCATGATTTGAAAGATCACTCAAAGAAGGAAGGAGTTGAACGCAATCCTAGAGATAGGACGACGTAAATCCTCCGGATTGGAGTCAAATCCAATAGTGCGGATCACCCCGATAATGCAACTTTAGGCTTCTTCGGTTTGTAAAGAGATTTCGATCGAAGAGTCTATAAGTTAGGAGACCTAATGCTCTAGCGAGATTTTGTCTTATTTTCGGATCCGCCACGGTCGAGTATGGTTTGCAAAAATTAAAACTATCTTTATTTTTTATCTCTCTCATCTAATTTCATGGTGAATCATTGATCGAATGCTAGCTTTTTATTATAAGTTTTTCGTCTCGTAATTTGTCTTCCTTTCCATTTAAAAAATTTATAAAAATCCAACTATTTTCCGGTAGGATAATACTTCAAGCGTGAGTAAGAGTACTTGACAGCCCCGTGTTTAAATACGACCTTGGTACTACAATTCGACAGGTACGCTTGCCTGTTCGGGTTTTGGCCCACCAAGTTTTTGGCGCCGTTGCCGGGGATTTTTCTTCGTCAATATTTTGAAAATGCTTGCGCTATTACTTCTACAAAAATCAAAAAAAAAATTTTATATTATATATATTTAAATATTTCTAATCAACCCACTTCACTTTATTTCTACCCCACCTAAAATCTCTCGAAAAGGGTAAGGGGCTTTAAGCGCCACCATTTTACCTAGTACCGGGCGAACCCTTCACCGGGTAGTCCTCGGGAAGTTCGAGAGCCAAGCCGTAAAAAAATCTATTCAAAAAAAAAAATTTCCTTTCTTTTCTTCTTTTTCTTTCTTTTCCAAGCTTTCATTTTCATCTTCCCTCGCTTTCTTTTGCTAGTGCATGACCCGAGCGAATCCGTCGCTACTTGTTGATTTGGACCCGGAAATCGAACGCTCCTTTCGGAGACAACTACGATTCGGGGCTTCCACTTCTCAAACAGCGGTTGAGGATTCCTTTGGGGATTGTAATTTTAATTCTGAAATGGGAGACCCTAACCCAGGAGTGGCTCAGCAAAGGACCATGTCCGATTATGCTCGACCCAATCTGGAGGGGACTGAAACAAGTATTGTTCGACCTGCAATTGCGAACAATAACTTCGAGCTTAAGCCTAGCATCATACAAATGGTGCAGCAATATGTACAGTTCGACGGATTACAAGATGAAGATCCGAACTTGCATATTGCCAATATTCTTGAAATCTGTGACACCTTCAAAATCAATGGTGTCTCAGACGATGCAATAAGGCTAAGACTCTTCCCTTTCTCCCTAAGGACTAAAGCCAAACAGTGGTTGAGTTCTCTTCCAAGAGGATCAATCACTACTTGGAACATTTTAACTGAAAAATTTCTTTCTCGTTATTTCCCCCCTGCTAAAACTGCTAAGCTGCGTAATGATATAACTTCATATTCTCAAATTGATTCTGAGACCCTCTATGACACTTGGGAGAGGTTCAAAGAACTTTTGAGAAGATGCCCACATCATGCTCTGCCTGTATGGTTGCAGGTCCAGACATTTTATAATGGGCTAAACCAAGAGACTAAGCAAATGATAGATGCCGCTTCCGCTGGTTCTTTAGACCGCAAAACTCCGGAAGCCGCTCTTGAGCTTATCGATGACATGGCGATGAACACTTATCAGTGGAATTCGTCCAGGTCTCGCCCATCTAAACCTGCAGGTATCTTCGAGGTGGATTCGGTGACGCAACTAGCAATGCAAGTGGAAATGCTCAACAAGAAGATTTCGGAGATGACTGCTCCCTCCGCTGCTAAGGTATATGAAAATGCTGCTACCGCCGAGCAGGTGGATTATCTGGGGAACATACCCAGGCCTGCTCAAAATATTTCTGCGAATAATTTTTCTGCTTTTCCGAATTTTTCTTCTCCTCCTGGTTTTTCTGCTTCTTCGAACTCTTATCATCCTGGATGGCGTAACCATCCCAATTTTTCTTGGAGTAATACTGCTAACGTAGCACGCCCACCGCACGATTTTACACCTCCACCACCACAACAACAAAATTTTCAAAAACCTTCCCCTTTGGAAGAGATCTTTGCTAAGTATATAAGCTCGAACGATGCTACTATTAGAAACATAACGGGATCAATTAAAAATTTAGAAAATCAGGTCGGCCAACTCGCCAAGGTTTTCTATGAGAGACCACCTGGAACTCTTCCCTCGAACACTGAGCCTAACCCAAGGGAGCACGCAAATGCGATCTCCCTTCGGAGCGGTAAAGTTGTTAACGAGCCCACCACAAGGGAAGAGCCAAGGGTGAGTGTCCCTCCTGTTTGCACCCCCATGGAGAATGATAACTTAGATTCTGAAAAAGAAAAATCTATTTTTGAAAAAGAAAAGGATAGCTCCATTATCTCTGATTCTGCAAAAGAAAAAAATAGTTTTCAAAATGATGCTCCAGTTATTATAAACGAATTTCCACCACCTCCTTATCCAGCTAGACTTAGGCAAGAAAAACTAGATAATCAATATCAACGTTTTCTTGAAATTTTTAAACAAATTCATATTAATTTACCATTTCATGAAGCGATTAGTCAAATGCCGAAGTACGCAAAATATCTTAAGGACTTATTAACGAATAAGACGAAATTGGAAAATCTTTCTCATGTCACATTGAATGAAGAATGCTCGGCGGTCGTTAAGAATTCTAATCTTCCTAAAAAGATAAACGATCCGGGTAGTTTTTCCATTCCTTGCGTCTTTGGTGATTTATTCGTTAAACATGCGCTGGCGGATCTAGGTGCGAGCATCAATTTGATGCCTTTTTCTTTATTCAAGAAACTAGGATTGGGCACTCTCAGCCCTACGCGAATGAGTATCCAATTAGCTGATCGTTCGATTAAGTATCCGTTAGGAGTCATTGAGGATGTGTTAGTGAAGGTCGACAAATTCATCTTCCCGGTGGATTTTGTCATTCTCGATATTGAAGAGGACATCGAGGTCCCTCTTATCCTTGGTCGTCCCTTCCTAGCCACCGCTCGCGCAATCATAAATGTGAGTGACGGAAAACTTTTTCTGCATGTAGGAGATGAGGAAGTAGCATTTGATATTAATAAATCGATGAAAAACTCTTTACAAAATGATGACTCTTGTTTTTTCATTGATGATTTAAAAGAAGACTCCTATTTTTCTCCAAACGATTTTTCTTCTCCTTTTTTTGGACCTTCATCAACTAATTTTGAAAATACGGTTATGTCCGTACAAACTATTTTTGAAAATGAAACTGACTTTAAACAAAAGAATCTTGAAAATTTTACTTTTGAAAAAGACAAAAATTTGAACAACTATTTTGATAAACCACCCGATCTTGAAACGAAAATATATCACGATAAGAACTGTCGCCATCATAAAAATTTTAAACCAGGCGATCATGTTCTTCTCTTAAATTCACGATTACGCATTTTCTTTGGAAAATCTAAATCTCGTTGGTCTGGACCGTTTGCGGTCAAGGATGTTTTCTCTGATGGAACTGTGTTACTTTCGCACCCGGAGAGGGGTGAATTCAAAGTGCATGAACGCAAGCTTAAGCTCTATTTCTCTAATGATTCTGTGACTCCTGCAAAGGAGAATCTTCTTTTTTGATTCTTAGTTTATTATTACTGATGGACATTTTTATTTTGTTATGGACATTTTTATTTTTCTTGTTTTTCATATTATTATTATGAAACTCTCTTATTTGAAATGTTGTAATAATAAAAAAAAACATTATCGGGCAATCTGCCCATGGACTCTATTTCTTTTTGCTTTTATTTTTGCTCTTCCTACCGGAGGCACATCAAGTCCATGATCGTGGTCGCCGCTCCACCGTTGCTGATATCAGATGGATCAAGTCATACCTGCTGACGATCAAGTACTCCAAAAAGCAAGCATGGGGGAGCGACATCCGCCTTCATCTCACAAACCCGGGGAAGTCCTGTTCCTTTTCCTTATTTATTTTCCTGCATTTTTCTTTTTCTCTTCTTCTCAGTCCCCTTCTTTTTCTTTATGTTTTCTTCATTGAGGGCAATGAAGAATTTAAGCATGGGGGGTCTAGTTTCTTTTTGCCTTTCTTTCTGTTTCTTATTTAAAAAAAAGAAAAAAAAATGTATGTTTTAAATTAGTATAATATTTTATGTCGTCTAAATCTAAAAATCCAAAAAAATTATAAAATATAAAACCCAAAAAAATTAGAAAAACAAAAAAGATCAAAAAAAAAAAAATTTTGTGCTTAAAATCGATTTGAAAAACAAAACCTAAAATTATTTTCTATCTTTATTTTCATGTTGCTTCTAGTGAAGTGTAGGCCCATGCGGTTTTTGTAGTTCTATATAGATTACTTTGAAAATGGTTTTCTAAACCTATCGTTTTAACATAGTTTAGTTCTACTAGTTTCTTTTTCTTAAATATAGGCATCCGGTTTTTAAGTTATAAGCTAGCAATACGTAGTTATGTCTTTTTATTCGGTTACTTACTTACGAATGGTTGCTAGGTATCATTAGTTCTTTTTCATTTGCGGGGTAGTCTTTCTTGGTGTCTAGAACTTGTACCAAGCTACTCTCGAAGCATTTGCGCCGTTTTTATGTTCTTTAGAAATGATTTAGGCCACCATTTGAATAGTTTGAGCTTTTCTTGCCCACCGAAAACATAACCCTTGCAAAACAATTTTGGGCCTTTTCCTTATTTTCATTGTTTTTAGCTCCACCTTTCATTTCATCTTGTTCACCAAAGCCAAATGCCCGTCCTAATTTTTGCACTATAACCTTGAGCTTAAAAATTATTTTTGTGGGAGGGGTATTATATTATTTTGGAAATGAAAAGGACAATTATAAAGCTTATTTTTGGAGTTTCCTTATCGATTGTTATTCAAAAAGTGAGAAAGAAAAAAATATCATTACAAAATCAAAAAGAAAAAAAATGAATGCAAAAAGATTATGGTTGGCCAAGTTTAGAAAAGAAAAATTTTCATGGCCTTGTTTTTATAGTTTCATATTGGAGAAATGACATACTTGTTATTTCTCAATTTTTATGTTTTGTTTATTTTTAAGCTCACCCTTGGTTTAGTGTTTAAGCCATTATGTTTATCTTTGTTTTCATTTCCTAATCATTCACCTAAACCAAGTCTTAACGCCTTAGAAGTCCTAATGATCTTAGAATGTAAATTCGCGTAGTGGAGAAAGTGTGAACGTACAAGCCTATGGCCACCATCATTGATGGATTTCTTTGGAGGTTATCTTGGAGTGTTTTAGGGTTAATGATTATCTAGCAACCTAGTAGTTTGTTAATGCGCCGTTTATTTAGAACTTCTACTTTTGTTTTCCTTATTTTCGTTTATTTTGGATGCCTTGTTTTAAGATTTAGAAATGTGTAGACTTTTATTATGTTTTAATGAGATTTTTAGGATTGCACTTTCAATGTTTCTATTGCGCACTTCTCACCCCACTAGTTGATAACATGAATATTAGGATAGTTTAATTTTTCATGTTTTGTTTTTCTTAAATATGAAACCTAAATTAGCTTTGTTTATTTTCTAGTTCCTTCCCTAGTTTTCATTTTTATTTGCTTGAGGGCAAGCAAATGTTCAAGCATGGGGGAATTTGATGACTAGTTCTAGTCATCCTTTTTGGGGGTAATTTAATAGTCAAAATTCCTGAGTTTTATATTATTTTTGTTATTTGTATGCTTGTTATGATTATTATAAGAACATATAGTTTTATTATATGTATTGTTGTTAGTTTGTGTTATTAGTGTTATATGTTATAATATAGTTCATATGTAATGTTATTTTATAATGTTTAATATTATGTGTTTAGTTTATATGTTTATGTTCAATATTTTAGTTTATATGTTTATATTATTGTCATGTTATTTGTGTTTAGTTTTATTTTCTTATATAACTAATTATTGTATTAGTTATTAGTTTTATGTTAGTCTTAATTAAATAGGATATCATGATTATGAGCTAATGTTTATTTTATTTTGTAGGTGCAGCCCTTGTCCAAGCCCATGCTACCCGAGCCCCTTCAACAAGCTTGGAGCAGCACTATTGGCCGATCCCGACCCTCTTCAAGTGCTACAAATGCAGCCCCTTTAATTTTAGAGCAGCCGGCCACCTTCTACAAGCAGCCCTCTTCCACCAAGCAGCCCGGCCCCCTCCACTTGATGCTACCCGAGCCCCTACATGAAGCCCAAGCAGCCCTCAATTACTCATGGAGCAGCCCACAAAGATTGGAGCAGCCCTACCTCCCTACCCGAGCCTCTATGGAGCAGCCCAAGCCCTCCTATCCTCCCTACCCGAGCCCTACATCCCTCTCCAAGTCAAAGCAGCCCACAAACCTTGTGGCCGGCCCCCTCCAAGCCCAAAAAGCCCCTATATCTCATGTATTATTTTTATTTTTTGCCACCTTTCAATCCATGCATGCATCATAATTTTCTCTCTCCCTCCTCATTGATTTCTCTACCATTTAATATTATATTCATGCATTCCTCCATGTGTGGCCGGCCCCCTACATTCACCCCCTTTTCCCTCTCTCTCTCATACTCATTTAATCCATGCATCCCCCTTTATTTATTTTATTTCTTTTTTATTTTCCATAAATATCATGCATGAATCCTCCACTCTCTCTCTCTCCCATCATTAAATACCATGCATGAACTTCTCCTCCCCCTATGGCCGGCCACCCCTTGAAATTCCTCTTCTAGATGCTTCCCTCCATGCCTATAAAAGGAACCCACATCCCATGCTTTGGAGGAGTTGATTTTTGGCTTGAAGCAAGAGAGTGCTTTGTGAGAGAGTTTCTATTATTGTAATTCTCATTTCTTAGTCTTTTCTTCTAGTTGTAATTTTTAATTGTTGTCTTAAAATTTCGTTCAAGTTTGTTTTGTTTTAGCATTGTACACCTTCCTTTTTAATAATAATGCAATTGTTCTTCTCTTTTCATTTTGTTATTTCTCTTTCAATTATGCATAACTAATTCCTTATAGCATTGGATCGTGAGGATCTATGAAGTGAGATGAGAGATTATTATCTTTCTTAGTTTTATTTTTGTCATTTCATGCTCGATCCTTCTTTGATTCATTTTGCGTCGACTCCGTATTTCCGGTATACGGTAGTAGGCCTTGTTCTCATTTCATAGTAGCCGAGAGGCTCATGATTTGAAAGATCACTCAAAGAAGGAAAGAGTTGAACGCAATCCTAGAGATAGGACGACGTAAATCCTCCGGATTGGAGTCAAATCCAATAGTGCGGATCACCCCGATAATGCAACTTTAGGCTTCTTCGGTTTGTAAAGAGATTTCGATCGAAGAGTCTATAAGTTAGGAGACCTAATGCTCTAGCGAGATTTTGTCTTATTTTCGGATCCGCCACGGTCGAGTATGGTTTGCAAAAATTAAAACTATCTTTATTTTTTATCTCTCTCATCTAATTTCATGGTGAATCATTGATCGAATGCTAGCTTTTTATTATAAGTTTTTCGTCTCGTAATTTGTCTTCCTTTCCATTTAAAAAATTTATAAAAATCCAACTATTTTCCGGTAGGATAATACTTCAAGCGTGAGTAAGAGTACTTGACAGCCCCGTGTTTAAATACGACCTTGGTACTACAATTCGACAGGTACGCTTGCCTGTTCGGGTTTTGGCCCACCAATTCCTAAATCTACAAAAATCACTCTTAAATCTAAGAATTTCTCACTTAAAAGTTCATGAAGTCCTAACAAATCATTGTCAATACATTTGAATCCACAAATCCTTAAGAAAAGAAACCAAAATTGCATAAAAATACATTTATTTGGGGATTTCGCCGGCGTCGGGTTGTGGTTTCTCTTGAGGGTTTCCGTAAAAATGATGGAACTAATGGTTTCCTTCCAGATCTAACGTTATTTATATTTTGGTGCTATCGCTTACCTGCGATATCCAATATCACCCAGCGATAGCCCCAAATTGTTAAAATACTTTCTCTGACAAGATCTCCATATTTGTATGACTGCTAATATTCTTTTCATCCAAATATTATTGATTTATCTCGTCTAGATATTGTACAATGTGTATTCAGATATATTGGGTTATCTCTAACATTGTTCACCTATTCAAGCTTTTAATATATTCTCTATATAAAACTCTCCTAATGTATTATAATTGTGCAAATTTTTTTGCATGCCTCTAAGTATGCGAATTTTTTTATTTATGATAATACTCTCTCACTCACAATTGTGAAACTTTTCATATGTGTTTACCTTCACAGCATATGTGAATTGTTGGTATTATAACACAATAACTAGAATTTCATAAATCTTACTTTATCCTTGATTTTTTGCACAATTCAACTTTGATTATCATATATTGGCACACAAGTGAATTCAGAGTCCTTTGTCATGAAAAATACAAAAAAATTATTATTATCCAAAAAAAACAAATAAAATAAATCAACATCTTGGTTGATTAATTCCAAATAATGAATGACAAGGAACATCCACCAAGCACTACTCACCCTCTTGATAAGTCTTCATAAGCATTGTGAGGTTGAGCACCTTGGAAAGAATTGTAAAGGTCTTGTGTAATATTTATATGGCAATTCATTAAGTCTATGTGCCATGAATTCTTGGGTACAAGTACAGCTCTTTATGTATATCTCTATGTTATGTTTGTACATTTTATTTGTCCATGCACATTTTAATTTTATACATATGTGTTTTTCATCTAACTCTCACATGTACACTATATTATCATCTATAACATTTCTTCTTATGAGAATTTGAGCAAAAATAATTCTAATTCTTATGTTCACTAGTGTATGTGTCTATGATATAACTGGATGAATTTGATAATGTTTGTATTCACTCACATTCATCGTTACTATACATTGTTTCACCCATCCTACACTTGATTTTCAATTTATGGTTTTTCCTATTTTGCTTCCGCAGACACTCTTAAATTTACTTTTTCTCAAATTTACATACCTGTGTCGTTCTCAATTTTTTTTGATAATACCGAAATGGGTAGAATTTTCTGAGAAACCATTCATTAAGTTTACTTTAAATTACTACCTTGTTAGTAAATAAAAATTAAACTTAGTGAATAGTTTCTCAGTAAATAAAAATTACATTTTCAAAAGCTTCTATTTAGGGGGACTACACATGTAGGGGGGAGAGTAACATCCAAGCCGGTTTTGTGCACACACAAATGCTTAGTCTTGCTCATCACATTTTCTAAAACTTTATAGGTCATTCATGATTTCTTTTGAAATGGATTTGTTATTATTAAAAGGGGGATATTGTTGGAGCATGCGTTCCACACTTCTTGGTTTGCAAATAACAAATCTAGTTTGTTGATAAAGCATTATTCATAGTTATTTTAATATAATTTTTATTTAATAAATAATCAATTTTTATTTAGTTTATATTAATATTTTTACTAATTGTTTTCTTTTCTAATTTCAGGTATAATTGGGCTTCAAATATAAATTTTAAGTTCATGCCCATGATTTGGAGGCATTTTGAAGAAAATTAACATTTTTGGCCGCCGATAGCTGAAATTCAAATGGTCATAACTTTCAAACTAGGAAGAGTTACAAGACGTGCAACCAGTCAACGGAATGAGGACGACGTCCTCTACAAATTTGGAGAGTTTCTCAAGTACACACCTTCAAGTCACAGGCATGATCAGGGCGTGAACACGGGTGTGTCTCTCTCAAAAAGTAATATTCTCCAGAAAGCTTCCCGGGAAAATTCTAGAACTTTTTCTAAGAACATGCCCAATGTCATGGTCATGACCAGGCCAACCAAAAACTGCCAAATTTATGCCAGATTGCACAGTTTCCAGCCGTTTGCTGACCCGTTCAGTACATGCCCCCCAGTCACGGCCGTGACTTGGGGGCGTGACCTGAAAATTAATAGATTTTGGAGGTTTTTCCCAGGATTTTTATGGCGGCAATTCCATACCTGACATGCCCTAGGTTATAGGTGTGACATGCAAAACAACAATTTTTGGCGATTTTCCTCCAACATTCTCGGGCTTTTAAGACAACAGTTCCACACCTTACACGCCCCCTAGTCACGGGCGTGACCTAGGGGCGTGACTTGCCAATAGCCTTTACTATAAATTCCAGACATTGCTAGGAGCCGGGGAGGAAGATTAGAGTTTATTTTTCAGCATTATTGCATTTATTTCTTGTACTTTCCATTTCTTAGTTTACCTCTAGCTTTGTTTATTTTTAATTCAAATACTTTTCTTTTGCAATCTTGTCTCTTTTTTATGTTATTTCTTCATCATGTTAAGTAGCTAATCTTCATTTAGCACTTGATCATGATTAACTTTGGAATAAAATAAATTTCTCTTTTTTTTCCAAGCTCTACTTTTCACTTCGATTTATATTTTAGTTATGTCGAATTCACATTTCATGAATTTGTTTTTGACCCTAGATCTGTATCCTAGATTTACCGAGAGCTTGTGGATACATGTAAATCACTCAATGGTAAAAGGGTTGCATGCACTTCTCGAGATAGGATGACATAAATCTTCCAGATTGGAGTCAAATCCAATAGTGGGTTTACCGTATAAAGCAATCTTAGGAGTTTCAACTGGCCGAGGGGTCTAAATCGATTAACCTATATTTAGTTTAGAACGTATTCTTGTGAGAGATGCTTTTGTATTTTGGGAACCTCCACAGTCGAAGTAGATAATGTAGAAGCTTGCATTTCATGAAAGTTTATTTTAATCAAAAGAGATTCTAGATCAAGTGTTATATTTTATTTAAATTTCCTTCTATCATTTAATTAACCTCATTTTATATTCCGATAAAATAATATTAATTTGCGTGAATAGAAGTAGTCAATATGTCCGGAAGAATACGACACTTAATATTTTAAATAAAATATCCTATACTATGAACGATGGGTCCTCTTGCCAATAGTTCGTAGAATTTGGAAATATTTTCAATCCTAAATTTTATGCATCAAGTTTTTGGTGTCGTTGCCCAGGAGTTATTATTGTTGATATTTTGAAACCACAATTTTTTAATTTTATCATTCTCTTTCTCTACCTCCATTTCTCTTTTTAAATTTTTTTTTGAATTTAATTCCATTAAGTAAAGATTGTTTTTAATTCTCTTTCTCAAAAAAATGCTCTCTAATTTCGACGATAAGGTTATCGAGCTTCAAACAAAAGTACTTATTTTAGAAGCCGCACAAAAGCGTCATATTTATTGTTAGTATTGTGGTGCTCCTCATCGAGGTTAAGAATGTTATCTTTATTATTATTCTCAAAATTTTTCTTGTGAAAATAATTTTGATAATAATTATTGCCACTTTAATGAAAATTTTCCTGAAATTATTTTTTCAAATTTTACTAACTTTTGAAATTTTCATAAAAATAATTTTTCGAGCTTTAAAAAGTTAGTAAAATTTGAAAAAAAATTCAGTTCCCACTTTAATAATAATAATTTTTTATTTGCTAGTATTTTATTTTATCATTGTTAGTTAGATATAATTTTAGATGATTTAGTTTTAAGAAATACCTTATGAATTAAATTTGGTTTGAATGATTTATTTACCTTTTTCTTCTCATTTCTATTCTAATTAGTTTCAATTTTGTTTTACCTAGTTTAATAATTTTAGATTTTAATTATATGCATTTTATGCTTTAAGATTCTTAGGAATTTTTAATTTACTATAGTTGCTCTCTAAGTTTTTTAATTTAATCTAAAAATTTGTCTGACCTTTCACTTATTTTATTTATTTTCTTGTTAGATCACGTGTAACAGGGATAAGAGTATAAAATTTATTATCCCCTGGTAAACATATTAAATTTTTCCTTTTTTGTTAAGTCATATGTCTTGTGAATCATGGATTTCGTGGTACACATATGCAACCCCTAAGAATAAAAGATGGAGTAAGAGTATAAAATTCATTGCTCCAAATTATTTTTGTCTTTTTTGTGTAGAGAAAAATATATTTGTTCATATGTCAAGGAAAATGGGATGATAAAATTCATTATTTTTCTGGTAAACATATGCAAATATCAGGAAGAAAAAATGTGTGGGGTGAGAGGATAAAATTCATAACCTCCAATCCAAGAACCTCTTCATTTTCCTTGTTCCCAAAACCCATTAACCAATTTAATTGCTTTAGAATTAGATTAAAATACTATGAGAGCATAAGTAGTAGCTTAAAGTTTTCCTTCAAGTCTCTTTTTGGTGAAAGGTGTTAATAATTTTAATCTAATTTTTTTTGCTTAACTACTCAATTTTGAATTCTAATTAATTTATTTGAGAAAATTTTTCTAAATATCTTTCTCTTTTCATTTTAATTTCATAATATAGGACTTAATTTTTGATTCCCTAAATTTTATTTTTAACTTTCTTTTGATGTAATAAATTTTTAGTTTAATTAAAAAAAACTATATTAATTTCTTATAAGTACTTCTCATAGTTTTGCTCTGGAATAACAAAAGCTAAAGTATGGGGGTATTTGATAAAACATTATTCATAATTATTTTACTACAATTTTATTTAATAAATATTCAATTTTTATTTAGTTTATATTAATATTTTTATTAATTGCTTTTTTTTCAAATTTCAGGTATAATTGGGCTGCATATATGAAATTTAAATCCATGCCCATGATTTGGAGGCATTTTAAAGAAAATTAACATTTTTGTCCGTGGATAGTTGAACTTCAAATGATTAGAACTTTTAAACCAGGAAAAGTTACGGGATATACAACCAGTCAATGGAAAGAGGACGACGTCCTATACAAATTTATAGAGTTTCAAAAGTACCTGCCCCTAGTCACGGGCATGACCAGGGCGTGAATATGGGTGTATCTCGAGCAAAAATGCAATTTTTTTCCAGAAAGCTTCACAGGACAATTCTGGAACATTTTCTAAGTACACGCCCCAAAGTCACGGGCATGACCAGGGCGTGACCTAGCCGAAAATTATCGAATTGATGCCAGATTGTGCTGTTTCCAGCCGTTAGCTGACCCAATCAGTACACACCCCCAAGTCACGGGCGTGACTCGGGGGATGACTTGAAAATTAACAGATTTTTGCAGTTTTCCCGGGATTTTTATGGCGGCAGTTCCGTACCAGACACACCCTAGGTCTTGGGCATGACCTAGGGGCGTGACCCGCAAAACAACAATTTTTTGCAATTTTCCCCCAATGCTCTCGGGCTTTCAAGACAACGGTTCGACACCTTACACGCCCCTAGTCATGGCCGTGACCTAGGAGCGTGACTCGCCAACAACATTTACTATAAATTCCAGACATTGTCAGGAGCTGGGGAGGAAGATTAGAGTTAGATTTTAGAGTTTACTTTTTAGCATTGTTGCATTTATTTCTAGTATTTTCCATTTCTTAGTTTACCATTAGCTTTGTTTATTTTTAATTTAAGCAATTTTCTTTTGCAATCATGTCTCTCTTTTTATGTAATTTCTTCATCATGTTAAGTATCTAATCTTCATTTAGCACTTGATCATGATAAACTTTGAAATAAAATAAATTGCTCTTTTTTTGCCAAGCTCTACTTTTCACTTCAATTTATCTTTGATTTTAATTGTGTCGAATTCAAATTTCATGAATTTGTTTTTGACCCTAGATCCGTATCCTAGATTTACTGAGTGGTTGTGGATACGTGTAGATCACTCGAAGGTAAAGGGAGTTGCATGCACTCCTCGAGAGAGGATGACATAAATCTTCCAGATTGGAGTCAAATCCAATAGTGGGGTTCTCCGCATAAAACAAACTTAGGAGTTTCGACTGGCCGAGAGGTCTTCATCGATCAACCTAAGTTTTGTAAATAGCATATTCTCGAGAGAGACACTTTTGTATTTTGGGAACCTCCATGGTCGAAGTAGATAATTTAGAAGCTTGCATTTCATGAAAGTTTTTTTAATCCAAAGGGATTCTAGATAATATGTTATATTTTATTTTATTTTCCTTCTATAGTTTAATTAACCTCCTTTTATATTTCGATAAAATAATATTAAATTGCATGAGTAGAAGTAGTCAACATGCCCTAAAGAATACGATACATGATATTTTGTTTAAAATATCCTATAATATGAACGATAGGTCCTCTTGCCTATAGTTCGTAGAATTTTGAAATATTTTCAATCCTAAATTTTACGCATCATTTGTATTTGATCATAGTTTGTTTATATGCAGATATAACAAGTTTAACACTACAATCATTTGGTCTTGGATTCGGGATTGAGAAGAGAAGTTAAGGTGATATCGCCAGGCGATATCCAGTATCTCCACCAGGTGATAGCTCACGGGATAATTACTACATGATCTCCACGACGTACAGTTAAAATACGATATTGCCCGACGATATCGATATCGCTCAGGCGATAGCGCACGATTGGCCATGATCGGATCAACTCGCAGAATCCTCAAAATCATGGGACCCATGGCAACCAGATATGATATCGTTGGCAGGCAATAGCCAGTATTGTCGGCGATAGCTCCAAAGTGTAAATTTGGCTCATTTTTATGTGGAGATTACGACTTTCATAATCTGGAGTGTTCCTTCCCATGCAACTTGTCTAGAGAGCTCCAACATCCAAAAAAATCCATCTTCCCAAGAAGGTTCAAAAGCAAAAAAGGGACGACTCGTACGCGACATCTCAAGCAACCTTTGCGAGGATTTGTCATCATCTTCAGCACTTTATTTAGAGGAAGTTTTTATTCTGAAAGTTATATTTTATAATTCTTCATTTCACCATTGTAAATGTTAGAGGAAATCGTCTCCTTGTGCCTGGTATCAAATTCCTTGTGTGGCTTAGGATAAAATCGCTGCCTTGTGTGTGGCGTCTAGGTCCTTGTGTGGCTTAAGGAGTTTTTGACGTCTTGTGTGCAGTGACTAGATCATGGTGAGATCTAGGGGAGGCTAGTAGCAAGATCTAGGGAGAGATACGTTATAGCTAGCTGGTTCTTGGTAGAAGGACCGGTGAAATCAAAAGGAGTTTATTTTTCATAGCCTGGATTTATAGCTTTATAGAGAATCTTTATATTTTGTTTTTAATGCTTAATAAATTAAATATATTCATTTGTATCCTTATGATTTTCTAAGTGTTCATCTTTGGTAAAGAAAAATGGTTTTATTTCTTTAATTATTTTAGCAAGCAGAATTGACTAAGAGCTAAATTTGTGTTAACTCTTATTCACCCCCCCCCCCCCCCCGCACCCCTAATGGCACCTCAAGATCCATAAGACATTTCTCCCCATCACAAGAATCTTCCACCAGCATGAACCCCCCGCGACAACCGCACAAGCTAGCACGCGTCGCCACACATGAGGATAGAGCACACAAAGCAACACTCTTCCACACCAACAAAGCATGCACAGCACAAAGTGAGAGAACATTTTCACAACACGCCACTGGCACTTCACAACAAGCAAGGGCAATGCGTGAGTACTCCACCACAAGAATCACCTTCCAGGAATCCTCACAGAACCTTCAGCCCATAAAGAAAACACGAACGGTTCCAAGGAGTCAATGCTAGTATTAAGGCCCGACCAAGGGAACATCCTACGCCACAAACAAAAATAGCTTGTGACACATGCATACTGAGGCAATTCTTAGTCTGTAACTCCCAAGGCATGAGATTGAGGCTAATAATTTTTAGGCTTGATGCTTCGCTAGTCACGACCCATGAAAGTTTCGGGACATTTGATGGGGTTCCCCCTAAATTTTTATAAGTTAAACCTGAAAGGATTTCGGCCAAGGACACGGAGGCAAGCAAACCCGGCAAAGTCAACAACACACAAAGCCGAAAATTCCAAAAACACTTAAGAGGGAGGCCGAACCCATGCACGCGCACAGCAAGGCCGCGCAGATATGCTCAGCTTGCACGCAGGCACGCGTGGCCAGTATCGCGGTGCGCATGGCCTGCCTGCTCATGGCCTTCCTGCGCGTGACCATGTGAGGCAGCAAAGCCGCGCACTGTGCTGCTGCTCCTAACGTGTGGCTGATCCTCGTGTGGTCGTGAACTTTGCAGGTGCGCCTAGTACGTGTGCGCGTAGTGTGCTTACGCGCGTGGTCACTAGCTGCGGCAGCCGCCGCTGCCGGCGGTCTGTATCACTTTCGGCGACCCTCACCGCCCCCGACCAACTCCTTCGCCGCCGACCACATTCGTCAACTACCGCCGCCTCCGAGCACCTTGCCCGTGCCACCCGAACTACCCGGGGGGAAGGGGGTACTCTCGTCATTTTTGCAAAATTAGTTATCCAGGTGATCAAAATGGAGCAACGCCTTTCGCAAGCACAAATCACTCACAGACATAATTACCACAGTGACCCTCCAGAAAACTATAAGTAAGCCCAAGACCTTCATTTCAAGTCAAGCAACTCTTGAGGCAAGAGAAAGCTCTGAGGTTTTCTGACATGATCGTGGACTTAAGCCGATTCTCTGCTCAGGAATTCTCTCCGCTCTTCTTCTTGTGCACAGGCTCAAGCACGCCCGAGTCACGTTAACCGCCTCCATGAGAGAGCTCTCATCAAGGCTCCATACCAACGAGAGTGCTCCCTCCATAAGCTTCGTGGACTTAGAGAATTTTCTGGCCTGAGCTCCCACCCAGGTTCGGTGAGCTCAGCAACATTCCAAGGCTGGAGCGCTTCATTCGAGGCTCCGAGAACTTAGTCATTTTTCCTAATTTTTCTGCACCTGTAACGGAGTAGCGGTCTGTTGCCCTCTGAGATCAAATCAAACTATGTAAAACTGCAAGAAGCTTGTGGATTTTGGCTCGGCACAGTTCCAGCCAAATGGTTTTTCATAATTTCCGAGTTTTTCACATAAAAAAGCCTCTTGTCATTTGATGCGGTTCATTTTGGTTGTTTGCGGGCCCGGTCTGATTCCGAGCTAAGATAGTCCGATTTTTCCAGACTGGGGAAAGACCGGACGACACGCAATAATTACCATTATATTTTTGTATAAATAAAAATCATATATTCACTCTCAACACATGCATATATTTTTAAATCCTATTTAAACGATATATATAATAAATAAATACAAATAAATTTTAAAATATATTTTTGTTAAGATAATTTAATGTAATTAAAAAATAAAATACATTGTAATATTTTATACAAATAAACAAATATATCTTTCACTACTATAAGGGAAAAGTTATCTTTGGTGCAACATTCAAAAATACTAATTATGCCCTCAATTTTATATTTTAATGACTTGACATGCATTATAGTTTATTTCAAAAAAATGTCCATTCAAATAATTACACTATCTCAAAATTAAAAATTATGATGAAAATTTATTAAAATCCAAAAATGTTTTATTAGAGCTCCTACACCTACAATGATAGGCTTTCATTAGGCATGTCAATGGTCAATTCGAGGAAGGTTGTCATTATGCATATCAATGATATTTTTGAGGAGTTTCCATTAAACCAATCAAGTTGATTTAAATATATATATAAATCATATTTATAAGAAATAAATCATATTTATTAATAATATAATACATAAAAGGTGCCACGATGTTGGGGCGGGTGGAGCCCACCACCGCAGGCCGGGTACTATTACACGGGGCCGTACGACCAGAGGTGGGGTACTATCGCATCGGGGGGCGGGCGAACCCTCCGTCGTCGGCCAGGTACTATGGCGCATGGCCATCAGGCCGGAGGCCCATGCCTGCCACTCCTAGTATATATATTGTGGACATGTTTATAAGTTAATAAAATTAAATATGGATACTATATTAATTATTATTTAATACAAATATTAGTATTAAATATAAAAATAATTTCGTTGATATTCATAAAGGCGTGTTGGTCATTAGTTTGTTCTATGCAATCTATCCTGAAGGTTGAGCATTTGAAAGCCATCATCACCTTTGGATTTTATAAATAATTTGTGGCCCGACTATTATTATTTGACCCGTCCGGTTACGAAACCATTTATAATTCCCGGTATGCCGGTCAACTTGCCCGGTTCTCCAATTTTCGGTCGGTTCATGGCTAAAGCAGTTTCCCTATCGGGACAAAATCGGTTCGATATCCGGTTGGCGGTCCGACCGGCCGAACAGTATTGTCGGTCTAATTGTTCCTAATGAAAGCTAAACAAACGGTAGAAAAAAAATTTGTGTTTTCTTAAAAATGCAATCGAGAAAACTTCCAAATAAAATAATAAATGGACTCTCAAGATAAGATTGATGGGAAATTTCACGAACAGTACTTCTTAAAGAAAAAATTTTAGGTGAGTTACTCTCACCTAGAATTAGGTGGGAGAATAAATAGTAAAATTTGGATCTCACTCCCCAACCCTTCCCAAAAATTGAGCGTTATTTTCAGGCCCAAAAGTTTTTCAAATTTCATGTCCTACAGAACAACAAAACCATATTCCCTCCCAGCAAATCCCGGCCTCATCCTTCTCCTTTAGCAAACCATTGCACCGTCTATCCTTCTTCGGCAAACCATTAGATCATCTGTCCTCCTCCGACAAACCATTACACTGCCTATTTGACTCCCCAGCAAATCACGACCTCATCCTTCTCCTCCGGCGAACCATTACACTGCCTGTCCTCCTCCGGCAAACCATTACACTGTCTATCCTCCTCCCAGGCAAATCCTGGCCTCATCCTTCTCCTCCGGCGAACCATTACAGAGATGTGAAGAGGGTTTCTTACACGTCGTACATTTGCGAGGAAATTGCCATGAAGGTATAAGAACTGCATTCCGAGAAAGTTGATCATCTATATAACATGATGCATAATAATTTTCATGAATGTAGCGTAGTTGATCTTAGAAAATCCTTCTGAGCATGATACATCAATATTTAAAATGGTATTGTTCTTATATACTACCGTATTTAACTGTTCTAAGAAATAAAATATGTAAACTTAGGACAGTATTACACTAGTTGATTGCTATGTTGCGAAAAAAATGTAATGATAATTACCAATATTTTTTGTTCAAATAAAGGGAAGTAGCGTTGAAACTTATTTCCATAGCGTTCACTATGATGATAAGGAAACAAACACATAATATGAGAAAATTGATCATGCTTCTCAGACAGTATGTTACAACAACAAAATTACCATAATTTCTTGGTTTTATCAAGCAAATGAACTCTGAGTGTATATCTGAGACTTTACTATAGTACCATAGATAAATACTGCATTATTTTTCTTATGCAGGGAAGCAATGATGCAAAAGCTTTTTGTGCAGTTCATTCTGATGAAGAAGCATTCCCAATGTATGCTAAGTATGCTAGAAATATGAGTTTTGGTAGCCGAAAACAACATATTTATTATTGGACATACATGGATTATAAAGGGTCGTGAATATTGTTGCGTGAAAGCTGGTTATAAGGTTTTAAAGGAGGGGGATGAGGTGCAAAGGAAGTTTCATAAACTTTATACTCGAACCAGATGTTTGGCGTGCCTACACTTTACAGCTAATCAAGAATGGAAGAACTAAAAAATTTCTATGTTTGTTGAAGAGCACAATCACCCACTGGCTCCATTGGTGGATGCACATTTGTTGAGAATGCATCGTCATATATCTGATCATCAATCAGTGCTTATTAAGAATATTATAAGAGCCAGTATTAGACCCGTTCATGCATATAACTAGCAGATGAAGTTGGCGGTGCTCAGAATATGGGATTCTCTAAAATAGAAGCGTCTAATTATACACATCGAGAGAAAAGAGCACTAATAGAGAATGAGGATGCAACATGATTGTTGGAAATATTCAAAGAAATACTGCATGAGAATAACATGTTCTCTTTTGATGTGCAAACAGATGAGCATAACCGGTAGCATACTTTCTTTTGGTTTGATGGTCATGGAAAACTTGATTACGATTATTTCAAAGATGTAATTATATTCGACACCACCTATAGGACGAACAAGTATAATTTGACATGTGCTCCTTTTGTTGTAGTAAATCACCACTGACAAAATGTTTTCATTGGAGGGGGCATTCATAGCGGAGGAGACAATTGAATCATTTTGCTGGGTTTTCCAATCCTTCTTAAAATATGTTGGGGGTAAGTAACCCATAATTAATTTCACTGATCAAGATCAAGTAATGGCTATAGCTATTGAGAGAGTCTTAACATCAACCAGACATCGATTGTGTCAATATCACATTTCGAAGAAAGAATCATCGAAGGTACAGACTTTCAATCAAGATAAGTTTTTTTTATCTTTATTCTATAGTTGCATGAACAAATGTGATAGTGAAATGAATTTTGAAACAAATTGGAGAGAGATGGTATTTCGTGGCAACTTGCATGATAATCGATGGCTTAATGATCTTTTCAAGATTAGGCGGAACGGTCCACTACATTTAATAAATAAATATTAGATCTTGGCATTTTATCCACCCAATAAAGTGAGTCTGCAAATAATCGTTTGCATGGATGCTCAAAAGCAATAAGTTCACTGGTTGAATGTTTTCTTGGAATGAAAAAATTAATTTCTAGTTAGCGCAGGAATGAACATGAAGAAGAGTTTAGATGTAAATAAGGGAGTATCACTCTTAAATTCAAAAGCTCTTCAATACTCAGACAAATGTCAAAGGTATATATAAGAAAATATATTCACATTTTGAGAATGCTTTTTTTTGAAGGAGCAGTTGGTTTGGTAGTTGCTGATGTGAGATGGTGGGAGGCAGAACAAATATCATACATCATTAAAAATTGTGATGGTACCTGTTGAAATCGAAAATTCGGTCTCTATGGAGTTCACCCTTGGGAAAGGGGTGATCGCGCACCTACTTCTCCGGACAAGCTAAATGATAAAGGAAAAGGAATGGAGACTGACCCAAGGGCTCGGTGAGGAGGTCTCATAGCACACTCGAAATATCTTAGAGCGCTTACCCTACCTTAGGCAAATACCGAGCTAAGGCTACCTCCGAAAGCGCAAGAAGTTCTTGGAGCAAAAAGGCATGCCTTCTGAGGTGCCCCTTTGGTCTATTTATAGAATTCTGAAATCGATATTCAAATAGCCAATCTCCGCTATTCCAAATAGCTATGTGCAGCCCAACTGGGTCTGCCAACAACGCAACTCCACTGTTCTAACTAGATATGGGCAGGCTAGCAAGGGAGAAATTGTAAAAAGGCATATATTGGGAGGCTAAGTGAGTTGTCCTTGATACCTCCACTCGCCTGGGGTGGCGAGTGCTTGATGGAGCTGGAACTCACCGCTTTCCCCAGACCTTAGCAGACACGGGCCCGACCGGTCCAGCTCGCCTATTGTCTGTCGAGCTCCCTAGGGGGAGTGCGAGACGGCGGATGCGGAGGAATTATTCGGTGCTCGAGTGTTGGAACCCTTGTTTGGATTTATGCTAGGTTCACTCTTAGGATGTCTTGACCCCCATGTATAGCCAGGGTATCTGTTTAAGTCTTAGTTAGGTCCCCTCTAGGTCATTTTTTGTGCAGAACAGCATTGAAGTGGACTCAGACTTAGATTCAGATAAATGTTTTGGACTATCTATATCAGTTCGACTATAGTCGAACTCATCTCGACGATCGTCGATCTCCCATCAACGATCTCAGAGTCTTCTACGTTGAACTGAGCTCGACGATCTACGATCTCAGGTCGACGATTTTGTTTTTCTGAGCAGTGATCTCAGTTCTACGATAGCCGTTCTCTGGTTGACGATCTCTTAACTTAGTTCGACGATCTTTGAACGGAGCTCTACGATTTTGTACTGCTTTCAGTTATCAGTTCTTCAGAACGGTCAGAGTTATTTATTTTTATTATGATAAAGTATTTTAAAGCAAATATATTCTGATAATTAATGCTGATACTCTCAAGGCTGATAGTCGTATTCATGAAGCATTAATTATGGTATTCACAGAATATTTTATCAAGACAGTTATGGAAATGTATTTATGATTGCCAGTAAATCTAGCCGTTTGGGCTCCTCAATTCTTGCAGAGAATTATGTTTTGTCTTGGGAATTCAAATTGATGTTGTTTTCTTCATTCTGACTAAATATATATCTTAGAAAGACAAAAAGAGAAAGACAGTAATCAATCAGTAGTCAGAGAAGAATATTGCTCTCAAGGGATCTTGCATGTTTTGCTGAAAAAGAGGAATAAGAACTTTTTCAAAAACGACTCTCTCCAGTCTTCTTCTTTCTTCAGTCTTCAAATATTTATAGAGAGCCAAAAATCAATAACAGTTCACAGATTCAAAAGGCTTTGCAACATATTTTGAAAACCTACACCCAGGGCCAAGTTTCCTCTTCCTGATACATACACCATCTCAGGGGGGGCTTAGACATTCAACTTTAATCCACGCAGTCTTCTCATTTGCCTGAGAAAGAGAAGATTTCCAAACATTCTTATTTCTTTTACCTCCATCTATACAGGGTTATCTCTCCCTTCAAAAGTGAACACTTGTGGTGATAGGGCACCTGATCAAAAACCTATTTGATTTTGAGCTCCTGATCAAAAGCTCAAAGGGTCTCTAGATCTACTTGCAGCAGATCTTGTGGTGATAGGGAACCTAATAAAAAACCTAAGTGGATTCCTACCTGGGTGGTAGAAGAGTGGATGTACCCAGATTTGGGGAACCACTATAAATTTTTTGGTGTCATCTGGTTGCTAGGTTATCTAGGGACAAATTTGTTATAAGATTGCCAACTAGCCCCTACAAGAAGGAAAGCCTTTATAAGGCTTGTTAAGAAGGCAAGCAAACTAAAAATAGCTTTAAATCAGTTAATAAGAGTTATTCACCTAGGATTTTGTATCTGCTTCATTTGGACCTTTTTGGACCAATTGCTGTACAAAGCCTGGGAGGGAAGTTTTATACTTTAGTTATTATAGATGACTTCTCTAGGTTCTCTTGGGTTTTCTTCTTGAGAAACAAGTCTTATAATTTCAAAGTTCTTACAGACTTTATAAAATGCATAAAGATTGAGTACTCTACTCAAGTTGCATTGATCAGAAGTGATCATGGCACTGAGTTTGAATCTCTTCCTATACAAGAATTCTGTGAGAAGGAAGGTATCATGCCCTGCTTCTCTACTCCCAGAACTCCTCAACAAAATGGGGTAGTTGAAAGGAAAAATAGAACACTCATTGAAGCTGCAGGCACATTGTTTGCTGATGCTCACATGCCTCTATCCTATTGGGCAGAAGCTGTAAGCAAGGCAAATTATGTCCTGAATAGAAGTTTGATACACAAACTTAAGGGAAATACTCCCTATGAATTACTCAAAGGGAAGAAACCTAAAATAGATTACTTTAGACTTTTTGGTTGCATCTATTTTATTCACAATAACAACAATTATTATCTTAGAAAGTTTGAAGCCAAAGCTACAATGGGAATCTTTCTAGGATATTCCCAAGTTAGCAAGGCATATTGAGTGTTAAATAAATCATCCTTGAAAATTGATGAATCTGTTCATGTTACTTTTGATGAAGCTAATATGTTTTATAAGGAGAAGGAAGCTTCTACCAGTAATTATTTGTAGGTACCTAATCTATGTGAGAAATTGGATGACTTAAATCTCACCCAAAAAGTGACATCACATCCCTCTTCACAGATTGATGAAGATAGTGAAGAAGAATCTTTGGAAATTGCTGAAGCTTCTCCAACAACAAATTTAATTCCACAAGAGGAATTAGTTCATGATGTTGCTGTTGTTGAACAAACTCCACCTCCTGACTATGTTACACTTAGAGATCATCCCATATCTTAAGTGAAAGGAGACATGTCAGTGGGTGTGCAGACAAGGCACCAACTCAATGAGGATGTGATGCATGCCTGCTTCTTATCTAAAAGTAAGCCCTAATCCATTAAAGATGCTGAGCAAGATCCACACTTGTTTATTGCAATGCAAGAGGAGCTAAATCAGTTTGAAAGATGCAAAGTTTGGAACTTTGTTCCCAGCCCCGAAGGATAGCTAGTTATTGGAACTAAATGGGTCTTCAGAAATAAATTGGATGCTCAAGGTATAGTTGTCAGAAACAAAGAAAGACTAGTGGCACAAGGCTACAGGCAAGAAGAAGGTATTGACTATGATCAGACCTTTGCACCTGTTGCAAGGCTTGAAGCTATCAGAATTTTTTTAGCTTATGCTGCTCACAAGAAATTCAAGGTATATCAAATGGATGTCAAAAGTGCCTTTCTCAATGGGTAACTTAAGGAAGAAGTATATGTGGAACAGCCACAAGGTTTTATCTCTTCAACTCTCCCCTCTTATGTTTTCAAATTGCATAAGGCTCTCTATGGTCTAAAGCAAGCACCAAGGGCTTGGTTTGAAACCCTAGCTAGCTTTCTTTTAGAGCATAAATTTTCTAGAGGCATTGTAGATAGGACTTTATTTGTTAGACATCATCATGATAGGATTCTGTTAGTTCAAGTATATGTTGATGATATTATATTTGGATCTACTAATTCTAAACTTTGCAAAAGGTTTTCTTACCTTATGCACTCCAAGTTTGAAATGAGTAGCATGGGTGAACTTTCTTACTTTCTTGGTCTTCAAGTAAAGCAAGCTCCTGATGGCATCTTCATGTCCCAGTCAAAATATACTAAGGAATTAGTAAAAAGGTTTGGGATGGCTGATGCCTCAGCAATGAAGACACCCATGGATTCTAATGCAGTAATTGATTCTGATGAAAAGGGTAAACCTGTTGATCAAAAAAATTTTAGGGCCATTGTTGGGTCCCTACTATATCTTACTGCAATCAGACCTGATATAATGTTTGCAACATGTCTTTGTGCTAGATTTTATGTCAACCCTAAAGAATCTCATTTAATTATCCTCAAGAGAATTTTAAGATATTTAAAGGGTTGTCCTAATCTAGGACTTTGGTATCCCATAGAGACAGAATTTGAATTAACTAGATATTCTGATGCTGACTATGCTAGATGTAGAGTTGACAAAAAAAGCACTTCAGGAACTTATTGATTTCTGGGTGATAGATTAGTATCCTTGTTTTGCAAGAAATAATCATTTATGTCTACATCAATTGCAAAAGCTGAATATATAGCAGCTAGGAGTTGCTATTCACAGATATTGTGGATTCAAAATCAGCTACTGGATTATGGGTATTCTCTCAAAAATTCCACCATATTTTGTGACAGTACCAGTACCATATCTATTGCACAAAATCCAGTCCTGCATTCTAGGATCAAGCATATAGAAATAAGGCATCATTTTCTTAGAGATTGTGTTGAAAAAAACAAGATTAACCTCAAGTTTATCTCCACTGATTTTCAAAGAAGAGATATTTTCACCAAGCCTCTGGATGTGCAAAAACATCTATTCTTTTTGAATGGCTTGGAATGATAAATGGAATGGATTAAAATTGATTTTGTCTTTGTGAAGATGTGGTCAACAATCGTCGAACAGAGATCGACGATCTTTGAACTCATCTTGAGCAAAATCGTCGACCTGAGATTGACGACAGCTCTGTGTGAAGACAAAAATCATCGATCGGAGATCGACGACTTTGCTTCAGTAAATCAATCGTCAACCTAAGCTCGACTATCGTTTTTTTTTTTCCCGAGATCAGAGACCAAATATATTATTTGTTTATAAATTAAATCTTTGACCTAAGATCGATGTTTCTTGTTTTATCGTCGGATAGAGATCCTCTCTTCGTATTCCAAAAAGAAACCCTATATAGGTTTCTCTTCGATCTCTGTCCTGCGCTTTAATTTTCTTTTTGCTCTTGATCTCTCTTTCTCTCTTAAGTCTACTGGTTTTCCATGGCGATTTCTACAGAAGTTCTCACAGCGATGAAGTTCGACACAAGATTCGACGTCGACTTCGACTCGATCAGTCATTGTGATCCCGTTTTTCAGGAAATGTTACAGTTGTGCGATGATCAAGGATTGAAGAAGTTCATGAATACAAGGATAAAACTATCTGTTGCTTAAATTAAAGAATGGGTTTACACTTCCTCTACAAATGACTCTTCAATGATCGGTTTCGTCTAAGGATAGCAGGTGACTCTAAACCCTGCAACTCTTACAGAGATTTTTGAGTTAAAGAATGGATCAGATGACCATGAATAGGATAGTTCAGAGTATAGCAGGATGCTATTGGAGATGGGTCATGTCGAGGGTATACCATCTGAGTTATTAAAGAAAAATGTATCCGTAGGTTTTAAGTTCCTTGCGGATATCGTGGGAAAGGTTCTGCTGGGCAAGCATTCGACCCATGACAACATCAATAGGCAACAGTTTTCCATCATGTCTGCTCTGGTAAATAAGAAGGCCATTGATCTTGCCAGCTTGTTCTTTGATTTGATTAAGAGAAAGAACAACAAGAAAGAAGTCTGCTTAGGAAGGATTCTGGGAATCTTCCTTCAAAAAACAGCTCCAGAGCTATTGGTTTCTACAACCATAGCTATAAATGCAAGCAAGAGGTTGGATTCCTCTCTGTTTGGGAAGTGGGAGAGGACGATTCAAAAGCCCTTTAGGGCTGGAACCTCCTCCCTTATATCTGAGGACACAAGGGCTGTCACAGCCACTTCTCAACCTAATGAAGAAGTTCCTTCTCTTCCTCCTCCTCCTACAATCATTCCCAGTGTTCCTTCTCTACCCACCAATGTTGTCCAAACCATCTGTTCTCCTATTCAACCATCATCTCCCATTCATCCTGCTGGCCCTCAAAACCTCCACACCTTGTGCCTTCCAAATTTTGACCTCCTCTCTCCTCTCTCATCTCCTTCTCACCAACATGATTCACCCATGAATACTGAAACCTCACCACATATTTTCCCTATTCATTCTTCCAGAAACTCCCCTATTCAGGATGAGATCTCGACTGATTTCACTCCTCCCTCAAAACATTCTGTCTCAACTCAGACTCCAACTGAGTTTCTTAAAATTTATCAAACCCTCATATCTCATCTTCTGGAACTCCTCACTCCTACTCTAAAATCCTTGATAGCAGAGTCTATTTCACCTCTTGCTCTCTCTATTTACTCTCTTTCTGCCTCTATTTCTGCTTCCACTGTCCCTTCTTCATCTAGGGGACTGGTTCCAGTTCTCACTGAAATCAGGCAGGGGGAGATGTCCAATGAAGATGCTGCTGGTTCAGTCTCAGCAGAACTTCAGGCTCAGTCTCCTCCAGTAGTGCATGAAGATGCTGTAGGTTCAGTCTCAGCAGAACATCAAGCTCAGTCTCCTCCAGCAGCGCAGGAAGAAGAAGTGTTTCAGAAATTTTGTGTAGATATAGTTCTTTATTCAGATTTGCTGATGTTAAATGAAGATACTGATGTGTCAATTCCTGGGATTTCTAGTGGTTACTATTTTATTAATCCCTCCATTAATTTACAAATTCTTTTACATTCATTCTCTCTATTTAGATCAGTTATGTTTTTAGTTGAGATCAATTCTTCCAGGGCCATGGTCTGTTATACAAGAGCCATGAGTCCTTCTATTGTGAAACAACTTCTGCAGATTCAATCAGCTCTAGTTTATACAGATAGACCATCAGTTACAATGTGTACAGATATGTCATCCCCCTTGGATGTTGAGCCTATGCTTATGTCAGAAGAAAAGAATGTGCTTGATGTTATCTTAATTGTTGATGAACTACTTGATCTAGTGGCCTCAAAATATCTGTCCTTAGCCCTAGAAACAAGCTTAGTTAATCTCTGTGAGTCTTATAGTACTCTTCCCTCTCTGGATAATTTTATTGCTATTGATATTCAAGAAGAAGACAAAGAAAAAGCTGCCAAAAAGATTGCTGACAAACAGGTGAAGGAAATTGATGAATTGTATGACAATCCTCAGGGTTCTTCTGATGATGATGATGATTCAGAGAATGGTAATTCTAAGAAAAAGAAAGTTTCAAGGAAAAGAAAAGCTGCTCCCCAGGCTGCTCCAAAGCCAGGAAATACAAATGATACCCCTTATTACATCTTGAAAGGGATTACTCTATACCCTGGCATGGAGAGCTGGATGTGGTTATCAAAAAATGAGTAGAAAGCTAGGAACAAGAAAAGGAGATATTCTCCTCCTCCTCAGAAATTCAGAAGAGGTCCTCCTCCTCCTCCTGCTGCCTGGTGCTTCAGGTGTTGTTTCTCAAGCATCTGGTGAATCTTACCAGCCTTCCTCTTTCTCTTGATCATATCAAAGACAAGATAGATCTTCCAGGACTCATTCCTAAGGAGACAGCCTGCAGCATAGAATTAAAGTTCCTCAGAACAAGTAAAATAAGTGATTTATCAGAACCCCTCCTTCTCTCCTCCTCAACAACAAGTTCATCCCAAGGATCAGATGATAGCTGCTTATCAGTCAAGAAGACCTATTGTAACTCATAAAAGAAAGTACAGTGAGGCTACTTCTCCAAGATCTCTCTATTCTCAAAGTGATAAACAGCACAGCTCAACAAAGTTTAAAGCTCAATCCACTCAGTTCAAAGTAGTTACAATTTTGCCTCCTCAAGAAGATCAGCCACCTGTTAATCAGGAAATTGATCCAAACTTTAGGATGACAAGGCTTCAGGAATTGATTGGTCTCTCTCAGATTAGAAAAGCTGTAGAAGAAGGAGAAGATCTTTCTAAATTCTTTACTATGTCTTCTTATAGAGAAAAAGAGCTAAATAAACTTCAAGTCAGCAAGAAAGTCTTTGATCCAGCTGAATATATGACAAATCATCCTGAAGAAATTGTTCCCAGGACCAGCACTCAGACATCTCTTGGTGGAAAATACTTGATGACATCTAAGAAGAATGTACCAGACCCAAGCAGGAAGATAATCTTCTCTAAACCCTCATCTGGTTCTCCATCTGATAGATTATAGTTTGTACTCTTTGTCTATTGCTTAACTGATTATGCACAATGCACTGCTATAACATATCTGCTGATGTTATTTCATCCCTTTAGATATTTATGGTCTTTGTATTTTATTTCTTTTCAGTTTTGTCTTTGAGTGACCTCACACAAATAGGGCGAGATTGTTGGAACCATTGCTTGGATTTGTAGTAGGTTCACTCTTAGGATGTCTTGACCCCCATGTATAGCCAGGGTCTCTGTCTTAGTCTTTGTTAGGTCCCCTCTAGGTCAAGTTTTGTGCAGACCAGCATTGCAGTGGACTCAGACTTAGATTCAGATAAATGTTATTGACTATCTATATCAGTTCGACTATAGTCGAACTCAGCTCGACGATCGTCGATCTCCAATCGACGATCTCAGAGTCTTATACTCTGAACCGATCTCGACGATCTACGAGCTCAGGTTGACGATTTCATTTTTCTCAGCCGTGATCTCAGTTCTACGATAGTCGTTCTCTGGTCAACGATCTCTTAACTCAGTTCGACGATCTCTGAATGGAGCTCTACGATTTTGTACTGCTTTCAGTTATCAGTTTTTCAGAACGGTCAGAGTTATTTATTTTGATTATGATAAAGTATTTTAAAGCAAATATATTCTGATAATTAATGCTGATACTCTCAAGGCTGATAGTTGTATTCATGAAGCATTAATTATGGTATTCACAGAATATTTTATCAAGACAGTTATGGAAATGCATTTATGATTGCCAGCAAATCTAGCCATTTGGGCTCCTCAATTCTTGCAAAGAATTATGTTTTGTCTTGGGAATTCAAATTGATGTCATTTTATTCATTCTGACTAAATATATATCTTAGAAAGACAAAAAGAGAAAGAGAGTAATCAATCAGTAGTAAGAGAAGAATATTGCTCTCAAGGGATCTTGCATGTTTTGCTGAAAAAGAGGAAGAAGAAGAACTTTTTCAAAAACGACTCTCTCCAGTCTTCTTCTTTCTTCAGTCTTCAAAGATTTATAGAGAGCCAAAAATCAATAACAGTTCACAGATTCAAACGGCTCTGTAACGTATTTTGAAGACCTACACCTAGGGCCAAGTTTCCTCTTCCTGAATATATACACCATCTCAGGGGGAGCTTGGACATTCAACTTTAATCCATACAGTATTCTCATTTTCCTGAGAAAGAGAAGATTTCCAAACATTCTTGTTTCTTTTACCTCCATCTGTACAGGGTTATCTCTCCCTTCAAAAGTGAACACTTGTGGTGATAGGGCACCTAATCAAAAAACCTATTGGATTTTGAGCTCCTGATCAAAAGCTCAAAGGGTCTCTAGATCTACCTGCAACAGATCTTGTGGTGATAGGGCACCTGATCAAAAACCTAAGTGGATTCCTTCCTGGGTTGTAGAAGAGTGGATGTACCCAGATTTGGGGAACCACTATAAATTTTCTTTTGTCGCCTGGTTACTTTGTGATTTCTTTGTGTATTGTGTTATGCTGTGGTAGTTTAGCCCATTTTATTTCACTAGTTATAATTATCAGTATTTTAATTATGTAATAAATCTAAATAATTTTTTAAGTACTCTATTAACCCACCCCCCCCCCTCTAGAGTAAAACCTATCTATCCCTCTCTTTCACCGAGGAAGACTCGACCTAGTTCTCCCCCAACCTTTCTTCTGTAGGCGAGCGCGAGCCAGGCCACTCTGAGATTGTTACTTTCAAAGCCCAGAGAAATTGAGTTCGACGAACTCCAGGCGGGCGCGAGGCTTAGGTCGACGAAAGTCAAGCTCAGCTCGACGAACTCCAGGCGGGCGCGAGCTGTGCGGAAGAGAAATTGAGTTCGACAAACTCCAGGCGGGTGCGAGCTGGGCGGAAGAGAAATTGATTTCGACAAACTCCAGGCGGGTGCGAGCTGGGCGGAAGAGAAATTGAGTTCGACGAACTCCAGGCGGGTGCGAGCTAGGCAGAAGAGAAATTGAGTTCGACGAACGCCAGACGGGTGCAGGCTGTGCGGACCATCTCACACAGCTTGTCCGCCTAACTTTGGCGAGAGCAAGTTGGTCATTTTGAGTCCGCCTGCTTGCTGTTCTGATGCGGGTGGGCTCCCCAGGTCTGCTCACCTGGGGTCATGGGCCCACTAGGTGAATAAGAGGTTATACATAATCCCCGCTCTTTTTGAGCTTGGCCAAGATCGGAAAGAATCATCCAACCCACGTGTTCGATGAGTTCTTTGCTTAGCTGGAGAGAATCTTTTTAGGGGCCCCACCCTCATGATATAAATATGTCATCGGTCCTTTGGAAAAATTCCCCCTCCTTCCACCCTTCTCCGCGAGCTATAGCTGAGCGATGCATATATCCGAGGAGATGAGAGCTCGCTTAGCGGCTGCGAGGGAGGGGACTCGGGAGCTGGCCCTTGGTGCCACCCCATGGCTGGCGCGCGGATCGCCTGGCCCCCTCTTTAGGCTGAAAAAAGGAAAAAGGGTCAGGCGGTCCCCATCGAATGATCCCCCTGCATCGAGTTTGGCGGCCGGTGCCGAGGTCGCCCCTAAGGTATGCGGACCCCTCTTTCTGACTCATGACTCTGCTTCTAATTTCTCTTTTCTGTAGGAATCGGTTCGCGATGATGGAGAGGATAGGGGAGAACCGGGGCATTTTCCCCTATTGATAACTGAACGGGTTGCTAGCCCCTCGGCCCAGGATCATGTCCCTCCTGCAATGTCTCCGTCACCAATGCCTCCCGGCCTTGGGAAAACCTTTGCTGCTCTTGGAGGCGAAACCTTCCAGGGCTGGTCGGGTACCTCCCGACTTGCTACCGATGTTGGCGACGTACCGACCCAAGGTGAGTTTTGCACTTTTGCTCGCTTACCTCTGCTCGCTCCTTCTGATTCCTCCCTGCAGGTTTTAACGCGATCTCCTCC
Source organism: Platanthera zijinensis (assembly GCA_039513925.1). Classification (NCBI taxonomy): domain Eukaryota; kingdom Viridiplantae; phylum Streptophyta; class Magnoliopsida; order Asparagales; family Orchidaceae; genus Platanthera; species Platanthera zijinensis. The sequence goes on along the minus strand of CM077095.1, from coordinate 68,776,691 downwards.
TCCGACATCGAGATGAGAGAGGGGTATTCCCCTCCCCCTAATACATATCATATTTCAGAGTACCTGGGTGACACACTGAATGCTGAGAAGATGAAGAAGTAGGTGACGTAGCTATTTCAAACACACACGTTACTACTACAAGAGGTTTTCAACAGGGTGGACAAGGAAAAGGCCGAGGTGGAGGAGCGGTTCACGGTTCTAGAGGGGATGAGGCGTCCAGCTGACGGGGATAGATTTACCTCTCCGGGGGTACACATCACGCGAGCTGAGGAGTGGCATAGGCATGCTTCAGAGCAGGTCAATCTGGCCCAGCGGGAGTTGTTGGCGGTCCGAGAGTACCATTACCCTCGCGTGCCGCCACGATCTGGCACGCAGAGGTGAGGTAGGTGGAAGTGGATCCAGTACTGAGCCGCCTACCCTCTCCCTATTATTGGTTGTCTTGCCCGGGTTGCATCTTTGGTCAGTTCGCGGAGTAGGGTTGCGAAACATCTTTATTCAGGACATTTAATATGTTTGTAATAATTTGAGACCTTTTTCGCCCACCAATGGGTGATTGTTCGCTGCGTTTTACTTTTACCGTGTTGATGCTTAGTTTCTTTAGGGAGTGGACAGGGCGCTCTTTCTCGCTTATTCCTTCTTCAAGCGGGCGTGACATTATTGAACCAGGTCGCCCAGCCCGCCTTTTTAGTTCATGAGGGAGCGAGCCGATCGCCCGTAGATCACGATCCTGAGTGAATCGCCCACTATTTCAGGCATGGTCGGGTTGCGACTCTCCCTTATCTCATGCAAATGCGGATGAGAGCAGCTCGCGGCCGTTTAGTCTTCGCGGCACATCGACGAGCTGATAGAATTTCGAGGCGGGTCTGGAGGTCGAAGCATCGGGGCGCATTTTGCTATCCGCACTTTTCCCGCCGATGGAACATTTTCCCGCCCTTTTCCATTCTATAATTAGGCCCTTCCAATCCCCTCTCACCTACTACATTTAAGACTTCCCCTCCTTTCTACTTCCTACGACTCCCGAGTCGCCATCTTCCTGCGAGAACTTCCTCGTCCCACTCAACGAGTTTCCCCCGGGATGGGTGGTGGCAGTGGCGATGCAGATGGGCAGAGCAAGTGCGCCTGGACTTTCTCCGAGTATGATTTTTTTCATGCAGCCATCACTGAACACGATTTCCTTGATGCCATAGAAAAATTCGTACCACGAGGCTTCGTGGCGAGGCGACCTGGAAAGGGGGAGAAGATCAATGAACTCTCAGGAGAGGAGCTCACCATCACCATGATGCATTTTGTGGCGGGTCTCCGGCTTCCTCTATGGCCGGAGGTCTGCCAAACACTGAAATACTTTGGGGTCATCTCCGGGAAGATGACCCCCAATTCCATCACAGTGGTGGTTGTGTTCACCTGCTTCCAGCGGGAAGAGCGGAAGGAGTTCAGCCTTGCGGTCTTCCGCAAGTTGTTCTCCTTACGGGCAAACAAGGATGGGACTGCCTACTTCTCTAGCAACCACATCAAGGTGCGAGAGACTGTCAACATGATCCATAACTGGCTAAAGAAGTTTGTTTTTGTCAAAGGGGACTTCGGCAATGTCCCCTTCTCGCCGATCCAGCTCAGCGAGGCAAGCTACCGCCCCCCAGCCTGTGGAGCTACGAAGCGGAGCTGTGCATGTTCTTTGTCGGGAAGAACTTTGAAGTCATATTTCTGCGTAGGAACTTGGACAATCTCGCACTCGTCCTGCCCGGGGAAGGTATGAGATTCACGTTTCCCTCTTTTTCTTTACCACCAGTCTTTTCCTTTATCTTTCTTTCCTGCAGACGAGCGAGACATCCCTGTGCACCCTCCTTATGAGTGTGTGTGAATCTCTTCCATCGAGCTCGCCCGTGCTGAGGTTGCGGCCGCTATGCATCGCGAGATCGTAGTCCCCTCCGTCACGAAGCGGCCTAGCCACGAACAGCCTCTGCCGCCGCTGCCGCCCCAGAATCCGAGAACCGCGGGTGGTGTGCACCCCATGAGTCAGGAGAAGGGTATGGCCCTGACGGATCAACTTGTTGGGGATCTAGCTCCCGCGACCATCCCGTCCAGCGGATCCCCTGGCGGGGCGGCCGACACTTCCGAGCCGTAGAAAGAGACGCAGCCTGCTGTGAAGCTGATGCCGAGGGGGCTCCACAACTTTGTCCTTGGAGAGAGGCCTCTCGACGAGCTCGGGAACCCCCTCTTCCAGTGGGATAGGGAGTCGAACCGGGCCATCATCTCCACCCTGCTGCCGAGCTGGCTGGAGCAAAACTCTATCAGCGGGGGGGCCTACAACTTCTTGTTCGGCCTTTACAAGCAGGAGGATGCTGCAGTTTATGATGAAGAGGCCACGCGTGTCCTCGTGCATGAAAGCGTGTGGTCCCAGCTCCGCGGCCTGGAGCTGGCCCACATGATGGGCAGACGGATAACCTAGCTGGAGAATAATGCACCGTTGCTCAAAAAGCTGGTCGACAAGAAGGAATAAGCTCGCCGACTCGCCCAGGAGGAGGCAGATTTCCAGAGAAAGCGGGCAGATACGGCCAATGCCTTCCTTGCCCAGTACCTGGGAGGAGTGGTGCGTCTCTCGACTCACACTTATTGCCTACATGTTGCCTTTTCCCCTTCTCAAGCTCATTCTATCCTGTCCCTTTTCGTAGGACGCGACAACGGCCAGCCGCTTAGGCATCCCGATCGCCTCCCTTGAAAAGGAAAGGGAGGCATTACAGGCGCATGTGCACAAATTGGAGGCCGCAGTATCTCCCCCGCCACCCTCCAGTAGTGGCTGCCAGCTCGCGCACTACATCGAGTACGAGCTAGAGGTCATGATGCAGAAGAATGCCGCCGGTGCAGCGAAGTACACCCTCCAGATGTTGCAGCGAGCTGACCTTATTAAGAGCGAGGGAGAGGGCCTTTCCGCAAGCGATGTGGTACCGACCTTATTCCTTTTGGTACCGAAGACGGGCGATGCGTCCTACCAACCCATCTAGTAGGACTCGTTGCTCGGAGGTTCGCCTCGCTGAATACCCGTGCCTCGCCTCGCTGACCTCATTATAGTCTTGCTGTAATATGAGCGTGGGTCGAGCCCTAGAACTTGTAATTTCTATGATCAATAGAGTGTACTTTTTGAATTTATTCTCTAATGTTACTTCTTTGTAATGCAAATCCGTCTTTTTTCTTTTCTATGTTCGCGACCTGTATTGATTCTCCTATTCGTTGTCCCCCTTCCCATAGCGTGTGAGCTAGGTCGCGAGTTTGTTATGGACTTAGCTTAGGTAATATAGGAGCGTCAGTTAGCCGAACCTCGAATGGCGATCCGCATTCCTTGTCCGGATTCTTCGCGCCATTTGCGAAATAGAGGAGGCGAGCTGACTCGTCTCACACCCGAGCCGCCTGACTCCACGTGAGCTGGGCTCCGTGAGGTCGCGATGCGCTCTGAGATCTCGCCTCCTTGGTTGCTTTTCGGGTGCTCGTCTATCCATAGGCTCTAGTCGGCACTTCTGTCTCGCCAACCTGCTGAGGTCATCCCGGCAACCCTGCGATTTTTGCTTCTGTAGTTCAAGTGTCTGGGTCCCAGCTTTAGACGCCACGTACATCAAGACATTCTTTCCTGCTGTAACATCCCATTACCAGCTAGGCCCCTAGGAGTGGTTTTGTCATGACTAGGGCATGACAAAACCCTAAGAAGCCCAAGAAGACCAAGTGAGCTTAGGCATGAAGGTGGAGATCACCATGGTCTGCAAATAGTAGAATTCTAAACACTAGTTTAGGATGGACATAAGGATTCACCATGACTCCATGACCCCATCACAATATCCCTAAACTATGGGAAGGTCCATTAGAGCCCTAATGGTCCATTGAAATCAACCCAAAGTGGTCAAATTGACCTAAGGCCACCATAAGCCTAAATTTGGCAAGGTGCCCTAACTAACGGCAATGTGCCCCTAATATTCCCAACCAACCCTACCTAAGTCTTCCTAGACCTTAAGTGAGGTCAATTGGTCACCAAGGACCCATTGGGGACAACCCAAGAGGCTAAGTTGACCCAAGTCAACTTTAGCCCCAAAGTAGTCAAAGTGCCCTTACTAAGGGTCAAGTGACCTACAAGGTGCAAAATCAACCATACCCAACCCTACCTAGACCTTAGTGGAAGCCAATGGGTAACCAAGGACCCATTGGGGTAAACCCAAATGGTCAATTTGACCAAGGTCAACTCAATCCTTGAAATAGGTCAAATTAGCCTAAATGGGCTAACCCAAGCTCAAGCCATTTTCCATTTAGGCTTACCACCTTCTAATTAATTAATAGTATGAATTAGTGGGCTGCCAATAGGCTAGGGAGATGAATAAATTCGGCCTTGATGACTAGGAGAGAGAAAACTCCATTTTACCCTTTAATTGAGGAGAGAGAAAGTGGTTTAAAGGGGCCATTCATGGCCAGGGGAGACCAAGGGCCTCACCATTTGATTCCAAGGGCTGAATATATTCTCCCTCATCAATTTTGAGGAGTTTAATAACCATAACCAGCCATAAAAGTGGCTGAAATTTATTTCTCCCATAAGGAAGAGAGAGAAAGAGGGGAGAGAAAGCCATTAATGGCCATGGGAGAGCAAGAGTTCCTCTCCAATTGATTCCAAAGCCTTGATTCATATTCCCCTCATTATTTAGAGGATACAAAGGGTTTTTATCAGCCTCTAGGTTGCTGAATACAAGGGATATGCCATGGACGAATTTCACCTTCATGGCCTTAAATGCTTTTCCCTTTCCCCTCCCCACTTGGTGATCTATAAAAGCCCCCTTAGAGAGAGATGAGAAGTTTAAACTCTTGACCAAATGGATAAGAGTTATTGTTCTTGCTGTAGGAGAAGTTCGGCAATGCCACAACCACGCCATGGCAACCCGACGTTCATCTCGCCTCCAAACCGTGAACAAGGTCCTCCTCTACTTCTTCTTTAATGGGTAGATCTTAGGATCTTAGAAAGGAAGTTCATGTTCAACGGAGCCGGACCTATCTCACGTTTTCATAGAAAAAAACCATGAAAAAAATATATTTTTGGGTCCTCTGAAAACCTCCACCTCTGGGGGCCAAACCACCTCCGACCGATAGCCATCGTAAAAACATTTTTATAATATAAAAATTATGTATATAGTATATAAGGGAAAGATACATTAAATGGACGCATTTTGATGCTTCAAAACGAGGCACTTAGAGGCTGATTTATGAAAAATGACCAGTCACAAAAGTTGTATCCCTTCAAGTCTAGATTAATTTAAAATTAATTTCAACTCGTTTGGGTAAGAGGTTTGACCGCAACACCCGTTTTAGTGGGAGCTGTACCTAGAGTTAGGCAGAAACTAAAATGAATGCCCACTCTTCATCCCTTGTTCAAGAGACCTGAAATTTTGGCAGGAGGTTACCGTTACCCATACCTAGAGGGTGTCCAAAAATGGGAATTTTTGGAGACACTTTGCCTAAGGTTATTGTTTTAATTTAATTAAGTTAGAGTAATTTATTTAAGTACTCAAATGACCTCCAAACCCTCCCAAATTTTGGTGAGTGGTCCCTGGATAGAAAACCTAGCTATGTACAAAATTCCAACTCATTTAGATGAGTTTTGGGTAGGAAATCACTTATCCTTAACTATGCATTAATGAAGCATTTTTGAGTAAAAAGTGCACTAAGAGGTTGGAACGGTCAAATCACCTCAACAGAGGCTGATAAATTGACCACTGACTTAGAAGGGTTATTATAACCCACTTGGATCAAAATGGTGTGGTTTAGGGTTGATTTACCCAAGGATCGAAACTCAAACCCTAAAGGGAAGGTTTTGAGGGTTGTGAAGGACATGGGGGCAAATGCCCTCGTATTGCCTTGAAATTTAGTAGAGTCAACGTTAGCATAATATAAATCATCTAGATGGAATCTCGGAGGATTTGGAGATAGGTAGATACCTAAAAACCCTAACCGTAGTTTAGGGGTAAAATCTCAAATAAGTAAAACCAGTAACTAAACATTATCTAAAAGCTATGAAAATCGGGTAGAATGATTTTTGGAATGGGTAGAACCTATAATAATTTTACTGGATTTTTATGATATTTATTTCTAGCACTTCATTTGTAAAGTTTGTTATAACCCTAATTGATGTTTTAATTATTTAGATCTTTCTGTTCATTGAACCCCCATGAAATATTGGAATTAAATGTTTTGGGTCAGAATGGTTTCTCCTGAATTTTTGTATAATTGTTAGCTGAGTAAATCTAGTACTTCATTCACAAATGTTAAAAAGGGATTTTATGGTTTAAAAATTAATTATGGATGATATTGCTATTGAAAAATTATGAGACTTAGGAATTGAGACTTTCAGGACATTATATGCTTGTAGACATTTATTCATGATTTTTAGAATCTTAGTTACGACACTTTCTTTACAAGACCACCTTGTGGAGATTTTTGATAATTAATTTATTCAGAGATTAATACTTGCTGAAAATCATGAAACTTAGCGAATGCTATTTTTAAAGTTGTATCTGCATAGTATAATTAATTTATAATTTTTGGATTGATATTCTCTGTACTTGATTCATAAATAACGAAAGATAGAAAATATTGCTAAAATAGTTTTAGTGCCCTTTTGATGATAGAAAAATTGTGATACTTTCGATTTACCATATTGAGATAGCAAAATATTTATAATAATTTTGTTGTACATCTTGCATGAGTACTTAGGGTAGTTCATGTTCAAACCGGTAGCCCTTGGAATTTTTGAGGAAATTAATTAAAAGCCAGATAAATTAGGAAAATTATAGTTTTCTGATTATAGGCTAATCATATCATGATATACCTCCAGTAAATAAGTTAGGGCATTTGGATGAGTATTGGATCATTTCCTAACTGGTTTGACATGTAGCATAGGATAGTTTGCAATTTGCAATTTGTGTTAACAGTCATAGGATATGATGGGGCACAGCGTTGGAGTTAGTTAATCTGCTGAATTGGATGGATGTGAAAGTATTCACCATATAAGGATGGGAAGGTTAGTGAGAAGTGGTGTTAGCTAGAGTTAAGAGATGCTTGGTTCGACGAAAGATCGTCTTTCCCGAAGGGAGGAAGGTTAAAAATCACACTAGGTTAGTATATCGTAACACGAGAAGGTAATGGGTAAAGGGAATCAACCAATAACAATAAGTGCCTTGCGAAAGGGAACGATGGGCTTCAACTACCATCATAGTTCCTAGTGCCCTTTGAGAGCCCTTCACGGGGTATACCGGGGGCTGTCATGTGTTAACGTAAACTGTAATAACAAGCTGAAAAGAGTAACTTAGTAATTTGGGTTGTACATTTCACAAACACAGATAGCACGGGAAGATAGTTTGGAGCTTTGTCTTAGATTAGCTAAGAGACGGACGTTTTGGTCCGGGGAGCTTCGGCTCGATTAGTTAAGAGACGAACGTTTTGGTCCGGGGAGATTCGGCTCGATTGTTTGAGATGGACGTTTTAGTCCGGGTAGCTTTGGCTCGATTTCTTTTTTATTGAATACGTTAAATTTGCATGTGCATAAAAGGAAAGAAAATTAAGGTGGTGGGTCTTCGGTATTGGAGGGTCGATGCACTGACGCCAATACGCTGACTAAGCAAGTGTGGTTAGCACTTCGCCAACAGAAGTCTGGTGCGCCAGCCAGCAAGAGTACGCAGGAGTCTGCTTCGTGCACCAAGCATTGAGGCGTATATTAGGTCTGACTGGTAGTGCTTATCTTGTTTAGAGGTGGGCGAGGCCCAACCCACCGCTTCCGTCTGCCACTACGGAGGTATCCTGGGAGGTTACGGCTCCAGAAAGGGGGAACGAAAGGTCTGTGTGCACAGAGTCGGGTGTGTGTGTTGCACTTGCATATTCCATCATACCGACTAGCATGTCATAGCATAATCGATTCATTTAACCCCTGACACCTAAGGTATAAGTGGAATGGGACGCTTATACATTAGGACTTGCAAAACGACCCCTTGGTTTATAAGCTTGTGTGGGCAAGTTTATAAATTAAGGTCAATTTTGATATATATATATATATACTCCTGTTTGATAACCGACACCCCAACGTATAAATTGGTATGAGACTTTTTATATGATGGGAGCCTTGCAGAAGACCCCTTGGCTTATGTGTTCTCACATAAGTGAAGGTTACTTTTCATATTTCGTCTTATTGCCATTATTTATTATAGAATTGCTAGATTAGTTCCGCTGTCACCTGATTCTTTTGATTTAATATCCACCTTCATGTCCCTCCCTTTTCTTCCTTACTGCTCGGTACTTTGGAGCCATAGGGGAAGGGGTAGGGGATGATAGTGCTTAGTCTTTATGACTAACGGTTTTTGAACCGCATCATTTTATGGAATCATGGAGCCCAGCATGGGGGAGCAGCCCCAGAGACCGGTGCGCTTGGAGATGGGGTAGTCTAGCTCCGGAGTTCATACAGCCGGGATCATGAGTCTTGACCTTGAGTAGATGTTTTGTTTTTGCTTCCGCATAAGTGATTTGTAGTGAGGACATAATGTATCGGGCATAAGATCGTATTTTAGTACTCTGATATATTTTTCTGTGGACTAGCTTTTGCTTTATTATGCAACCTTTCTATGATCGAATTGGCCGGCAGAATCGACGCTTTGTGGTGATGACCCTTCAAGGCGTGAAGGTGTCATCGCAAAGAGGCGATTTTGGGCCTAAGACCCCGGTGTTTAAAAAAGAAAAAAATGGGGTCTCACACCAGCTGGCCAATTGGGGGCCTAAGTTGATTCCCATGAGTGACATCCAGCCCTGCTAGCTAGGTGAGAGACTGATAGCAGGATCTGCTCGGGGTCTGGGTAGACTCCTCAGAGTGACATCTAGCCCTGCCAGCTAGGTGAGAGCCTGGTACCGGGATCTGCTCGGGGTCTGGGTAGACTCATCCGAGTGACATCCAGCCCTACCAGCTAGGTGAGTGCCTAGCAGCGGGATCTGCTTGGAGTCTTGGTAGACTCCTCCGAGTGACATCCAACCCTGCCAGCTAGGTGAGAGCCTAACAGTAGGATATGCTTGGGGTCTGGGTAGACTCCTCCGAGTGACATCCAGCCCTGCCAGCTAGGTGAGAGCCTGACAACAGGATCTGCTCGGGGTCTGGGTAGACTCCTCCGAGTGACATCCAGCCCTGCCAGCTAGGTGAGAGCCTGACAGCGGGATCTGCTTGGGGTCTGGGTAGACTCCACTGAGTGACATCCAGCCCTGCCAGCTAGGCGAGAGCCTAACAACGGGATCTGCTCGGTGTCTTGGTAGACCCCACCAAGTGACATCCATCCCTGCCAGCTAGGTGAGAGCCTGACATTGGGATTTGCTCGGGGTCTGGGTAGACTCCACCAAGTGACATCTAGCCCTTCCAGCTAGGTGAGAGCCTAACAGCGGGATCTTCTTGGGGTCTGGGTAGACTCCTCCGAGTTACATCCAACCATGTCCGCTAGGTGAGAGACTAACAGCGGGATCTGCTCAGGGTATGGGTAGACTCCACCGAGTGGCATCCAGCCTTTACCAGCTAGGTGAGAGCCTAGTAGTGGGATCTGCTTGGGGTATGGGTAGGCTCCACTGAGTGATATCCAGCCCTGCCAGCTAGGTGAGAGCCTGCTAGCTGGATCTGCTCGGGGTGTGGGTAGACTCCACCGAGTGACATCCAACCCTGCAAGCTAGGTGAGAGCCTGACAGTGGGATCTATTCGGGGTCTGGGTAGACTCTACCGAGTGATATCCAGCCCTGCCAGCTAGGTGAGAGCCTGACAGCGGGATCTGCTCGGCGTCTGGGTTGGCTCCATCGAGTGACATCCAGCCCTGCGAGCTAGGTGAGAGCCTAGCAGCGGGATCTGCTCGGGTTCTTGGAAATGAACACTTTTACTTGCAAAAATCATGGCAGGAGCACAGGCATATCGAGAAGCTTTTATTATAAAATTGAACACTAATTACCGGACTCAAGGTTAAAAATGTTCCATGTCGTCACCGCTCTAGGTGAGACTTAGGGTCTCGCCTTCCACATTCCGGAGGCGGTACCCTCCTAATTTCCAAGCTTCCTGTACAATGTATGGACCTTCCTAGTTGGGGTTGAGCTTTTCCACAACGGTCGATCTCCCCGCGACATCTACCTTTCCTAGGACCAAGTCCCATTCCACGAACTGTTTGACCCTGACGTGCTTGTCAAATTACTTGGCCATTCTTCTCTTCACTTCTTCTTGTCGGATTGCGGAGAGGTCACGTAGCTCCTCCACCATGTCCAGAGAGAGCCATAGTTCCTCTTCATTTTCAGCTCTCCATTCTTCCCTTCCTTCCTCCGCCTAAACCGCCTGATGCGTCCGGATCTCAAACTCTACTGGGAGTTGTTGGGTATTGTATCCACAATGTACCTGATTTAAAGATGCCCCTGAACAACCTAAGATGAATTAACAATGTATTTGACGATCTTCTATCAAGTTATGCTTGCAGCTATTCCATGCTAAGTACACACCAATGTTAGGGTGCAGTGGGTTAATATACACGGGTCTGCGCAATATAATCCCTCGTTGAGTAGATCAGTGTGTTGACTCACATGTGCTCTCATTGGTGTGTACTTATTTTCAAGTACAGGGTCAAGGCAGATCAAGAGAAGAAGCGGAGCAAAGATGGGTCAAAGACCAAGTCTTCATAGGAAGGAAGAGAAAAATCTTCTAAGTCAAAATCGACGGGAATCACTAATTCATTCCCTCCGACTTCGACGGGAGTGACTTGTGATTCTCGCCGATTCGTCGAGAATATGTCTGCATTCCCGCCGACTTCCTTCCTGCTGACAGTTATCCAACAGGAATTCCGCCAAGGCAGAATCGACGAGAATCGTTTGTGATTCCCGCCGATTCATCGGGTATCAGCTAGTCTCTCCCGCCGATTTCTTTCGGCTGACTGTTTTCCAGACAGGGATTCTGCTAAGGCAGAATTGACGGGAATCGTGAATGATTCCCGCCGACTTCGACGGGAATCACCAACGATTCCCGCCGATTTTACCTTAGGCATTTTTCCTCCGTTCGCTTGACCGAACCAAGAGGCCAAGCGCTGTTTCGGCCGGGGCTAGGGTTTCTCCTTTTGGGCCCCACAACGGTCATTAGGGTTTGCTCTAGTATTTATACTCGCGTATTTTGAACTTCTACAAACAAAAAATCTATTCTTAGAAATCAAAAGTAGGCCGAGCGTGACCTAGCGGATCGTGGAAAACCGCTGATCGCCTGTAGCTGCTCGCAAGGAAGTCGTCGCCGATAATCTCCGATCATCTCTGATCTTCCGATGACAGTACCGAGGCAAGACAAGCGTCTCACGCATCTCTCTTGAGATCTCTTGTCTCTCGATTTGTTGAATGAGGTTAGTTCTTCATTCCGAATCGATTGAGATGATTGATCCGACTTAGATCGTTCGTAGACCTTGCTTGCTTCGTCAAGAAGTTCGAATCTACAAAGTATCACCGCCGCAATCACTTGTTGCCGCCGATCTTGACAAGATCCTCTCAAAGAGAGAAATCCGATTGTGGATTCTTCGTAACTTTCAAGAAATCTTCAACGAACGAAGAAGGACATCGGGATCTCCAAAAGCGGTGTTTGTATTTTTTTTTACATTCTATTTTGGTATATTGTAAAGGAATTTTTATTCCTAGTTACAAGGGTTGGGTGCAACCCGTGGTGGTGGAGTTGTGACTCCTTTGTTGGAAGGGTTCCTTCCGTAGTGTGAGGATTGGATTTCAATCTGTTTGGAGAAGTGACCGAGTCGTCCCTTGGTGGGAGATAGGTCAAAGGTGGAAAGTGGACGTACCCAAATCGGGGAACCACTATAACTCTTTTTGTGTTTTCTGTACTGTGTTTGTTAATTTGTGCAGGTTAATTTAATTCCGCAAAAGAACGTACGACACCTATTCCCCCCCCCCCTTAGGTGGATTTAGTCGACACTAGATACTTTCAGGAGTACTGCCTCACATCCATGAGAGAGCTTGAAGGGGGTTTCTCCTGTGGTAGTGTTGGGGGTGGTTCTAAGGGCCCAAAGGACCGAGGGGAGTTGCTCCACCCAGCTACCCTTTTAGTTCTCAACTTTTTTCTTCAAGAGGTTCACTATGATTTTGTTTGCCGCCTCCACCTGCCCATTGCTCCTAGGGTGATGGACCGAGGCAAATCTGAGATCAATCCCGAGCTACCCACAGAAGTTGATGAACTCGGCACTGGCAAATTGAGGTCCATTATCCGTGACAATGGCTTGCGGCAACCTATGCCGACAGATGATCTCCCCCTAAACAAAATTCCTGATAACCTGGGAGGTCACCTTAGCCAACGCCTTCACTTCCAACCTCTTGGAAAAATAATCTATCATGATGAGCAAGAACCTCCTCTATCCGTTGGCCTGAGGGAAAGGCCCCACCAAGTCCATTCCTCAAATGGCGAAGGGCCAGGGAGCCGTAATTCTTCCGAGACACTGGGCCAATTACAACAAGAGGGGGCATATAATTGGCACTTATGACACTTTTTTGTAAACTCCGCCGCGTCGTGGCCCAAGGTGGGCTAGAAATACCCTTACCTTACAATCCTTCTCTCCACGGTCTGAATCTCGGAGTGGCTCCAATACTCCCCGTAGTGGGCCTCCTACATGATCATCTGGACCTCCCTCTCGACCACACAACGCGCCAACATCCTCGAGAGGGTCTTTCGGTACAGCTGCCCATCGCGCATGAGATAGTATGCTGACTTGTACTTGAATTTCTTCTTGTCTATCCCTTCTGGATACTCTCCCGTGGAAAGGAAGGTCGTAAATGAGTCCATCCACGAGGGGTGTTGATCCACCTCCATTAGCCCTCCATATTTGATGGAAAGATGGAACAGGTCGGAAATGGTGCCCCTAACCCAGGGACCATGCTTTGCTAGTTGATCCACCTATTCGCTCACCTCCCGGGGCACATGACGGATGGAGAAGGTTTGCAATGTGTCGATGACCCCCTTTACTTTTGCTAAGTATAATTGGAGGGTAGGCTCCCTTGCCTCGAACTCCCCATTGATTTGGGAAGCCACCACCATTGATTCAGTGAGGACCTCCACGTCAAATACCCCCAGCTCCCTGGATATGTGTATTGCTGCGATCACCGCCTCATACTCGGCCTGGTTGTTGGTGATGGGAAAGTGCACCACCACCGTTTACTCGATCCTTGTTCCCTGAGGGCTCTCCATGATCACCCCCACCCCCAAGGAATGCCTCCCTAAAGCACCATCTACCATCACCCTCCAGGGAACTAGTGAGTGAGTTCTGCCTCTGCCACTTCGACCACATAGTCAGCTAGAAAATCGGTCATTGCTTGGGCCTTGATCGAGAGATGTGGGACAAAGGAGATATTGAACTCACTTAACTCCACCTACCACTTAGCAAACCTGCCAGAATTCTCCATCGCCTCGAAGATGTTGCAAAGGAGGTGGTCAGTCACCACTCGGATTGAGTGTGCCTGGAAGTAAGGCCGGAGTCTCCAAGCTGAGATGACCAGAGCAAAGGCTAGCTTCTCCAAGATGGGATACCGAAGCTCTGCCTTCCTCAAGACCAGGCTTATATAGAATATGGGGAGTTGCTACTTCCCCTCCTCCCAAACCAGGATGGAGCTCAAGGCCTATACTCCGACCCCTAGATACAAAGATAGGTCCTCCCCCTCCTTTGGCCCTTGGAGCAGGGGGTTGTGAGTTAATTGCCTCTTCAAGGCCTGAAATGTTTCCTCGCACTCCCTAGTCCATTCGAACTTCTGGCCCCCCTCAAAGTTTTAAAGAAGTGGGAGCACTTCTCTCCAGCCCGGGAGATGAACCTGCTAAACCCTGCCAGCTTCCCTGTCAATAGTTGAACCTCCTTAGTGTTTCGAGGTGATCCCAACTCCATGTTTTCCCTCACCTTGTCAGGGTTGGGATCTACACCTACATGGGTAAGGAGATGGCCTAGGAATGTACCCCTATTTTCCCCGAAGACACACTTTAGGGGATCCAACTGCATCTTATACTTTCTTAAGGTGGTGAAGGTCTCCTCCAGGTCCTAGAGATTAGAGTCCATGTCTCAACTCTTGATCATGAGGTCATCTATATATACCTCCAAGTTCCTCCCTTTCTGCTCTCGGAAGACCCTATCCATCATTTTTTGGTATGTCGCCCCTACATTCTTTAGCCCAAAGGGCATCATTTTATAGCAGTAACACCCATCCCCTATGATGAAGGAGACATCCTTAATGTTAGGGGGTGCATCTTGATCTGCTGGTAACCTGAAAATGCATCTAGAAAACACATTACAGGAAAACCAATGGCTAGGTCAACCAGCGGGTCGATCCGAGGCAAAGGATAACTGTCCTTAGGACACGATTTATTAAGTAAAGAAAAATCAATACACATTCTCCACCGGTCATCTCCCTTTTTAACCATTACAACATTGGAGACCCAGCCAGGGTATTGTATCTCGGATATAAAGCCAGCCTTGAGGAGCTTGACAACTTCCTCCCTGATTGGCTCGGCTTGCTAGTCCACAACGGACCTCTTCTTCTGCTGGATAGGGCGAGCCTCTGGTTCCAAGTTAAGGCGGTGGCAGGCGACGTTCGCATCGATTCCTGGCATCTCTGCGGCACTCCAAGCAAAGATGTCTACGTTCTTTTGGATGCACTCCAGCATCCTCTCCTGATCTACTGGGGTAAGCCCCCTGCTGATGCATACCTTCTCCACCCTACCCCCGAGGGTGAGAACCTCCAACTCCACCACCTTTTCCACAACCTCCAGACGAGAATTCTCTCCCCATTCTCCAACATCCTCCCCTCCTGGGGCAGGAATCTCCTCCCTTGCCTCCTCCACGACCATTGCCTTGGCCGGCTGCTGGATTTCCTCTGCCACCTCTACCAAGGTACGGTCTTCCACCACCTCCATATCAACTCCTACCTCCTGCTCTGCCTCCTAAAACCTTCGCTCAATCTCCTCGGCTCCATGCTGCCATGAGATGGAGTTTACTGCCGCAACATAACACTCCCTTACATGCTTGGGGTCACCTCGAAGCGGACCTAGATCCCCTCGGTATTGAACTTTAGGCATTGGTTGAAGGATGACGGAACACAGCAGAAGTCACTGATGAGGGTTCGCCCGAAGATGGCGTTGTAGCTGCTAGGGGCATCCACAATGAAGAACCTGTAGGTACGGGTCTGCCCCCCAGAGTGATATGGAGGCCCACTCCTCCTTCAAACTCCTTCCTCTCCCCTGAGAACCCGAATAAGGGTCCTTATTAGTCAAGCACCCTTTTGCCCTCCACCTTCATCGCGTCAAACACCTTCTTTATGATGAAGTTGACTGAACTCCCATTATCGATGAGGATTTGGGAGACGGTGAAGTTCTCGACCGTTGTCTGGATGACCAGTGTGTTGCAGAAGGGGTTCTCATGGTCTGACATATCCTTACTCGAGAATGTGATCTTCTCTTCCAGGGTTTGGGTATGGGATGTGGAGCCAACACTCCTTCGTTACATGGTGTGGAGACTTGCCTTGCAGGAAGCCTCGACCCCCACCCCCCATAGATCACACAAATACCTCCCTGGGCCCCAACATCAGCCCAGTCCTCACACCTGTCCTCCTCTGCTCGAGGTAGGACTTCTTCGATCCACACACCCTGGCAGTCTTGCTGCTTCTTCTCCCTATTTCCTCTCATCTCGAGGAACTCTTGGCACATATCTGTGGTGTGCCCCTCCTCTTGGTGGAAGTCATAGTAGGGCAACTCCACCCTAACCTCTCTTCTCCTCCTCCGCACTGCTCTCCTCCTCTCCACCCATGGCTATAGCCATAGCATGATTCTGGTCGGGGAGAGGTGGTCTATGGCCCTGCCTCCTACCTGGAGGGTAAAATTGGCCCTGTCCCCTCTGGTGATGGTCTCCCCTATGGAAACCTCTCCGCAGCCCCTGGTCTTGCCACTCCGACCTCCCACCTAGTCTATTGTTTGGTACATGGTGCCCCCACCTGGGCTTCTACTACTATTCCCTCTACCGGGGTTCAGCTCTTCTTTCCTCCCAACCTTTGCCACCTCTTGGCCTCTCTTCCTCTGTGTCCCACCTAGCTAGCTTCCGGGCAAACTCCGGATTCGACACCTCCCTGCCGACATACCTTACTGCCCTCTCCATTAGCTCCTCATAAGAGAGTGGCGGTAGCCTCTTCAGCTCCATTTTGAAGAAACCCTGCTGCAGCCCCAGGGTGAAGGCAATCATTAGGGTGTGCCTTGACATCTCTTGGACAGGGGTCACCTCCTCCTAGAACCGGTCTACGTAGCTCCCCAATGTCTCATTCACTCCTTGCTTGATGTGGACTAGGGACTCCGACTCCTTCCTCCTCCTCTTGGAGGTGGTGAATCTCAACATGAACCCCTTGTTTAGGTACTCGAAGTAGTAGATGGAGTTGGCCGGCAGCTGGTGGAACCACTCTCTTGCCTTCTCCTTGAGAGTGATGGCAAAGATCCATCACTTGAACCCATCCGACATCTGTCATATTGAGACTACATCCTCGAACCACTAGACGTGCTGAACCGGGTCTCCCTTCCTGACATAGTAAGACATCTCCATCTCCCTGAACCCCTCTGGAACTGGGGCGGAAGAAACCAATTCACTAAAGGGGATTCCTCCCCCTACTGGGCGAGCTGGAGGGTCTCGTACCAATCTAACCGAACCTGCCACCGCTTGACGAACCTGGGAAGAGTACTTTCCTGGGGAGATCACAGACTCTCCCATCCTCTATAACTTCCTTCACAGCTTGCCTGGCGGGAGCGTCCTCGCTAAGGGCCGAAATTGCGAGTACTGGCACCGCTGGAATACTACATGGTACTATCAGATAGATAACTTACCTTGTTCACCAAATAGTTCAAGAAGATGTTGAGCAGGAGAAGACAATGGAAGAACAAGGGCTCTTCCAGCTTTAGCTCCAGGAAGCCTTATTCCAACCTGAAGAAATCCAAAAAAGAACAATCTGGGGAAAGTTAAGACTCTTCTCAGAACAAACACTTTAAGACTAATGTTGTTTGCTATTATTGCAATATGTCTGGACATGTCATTACTGACTGTCTAGTCAAGATGAAGGATATCAAGAAGTCATCTGACAAGAAGCATCACAAGGACAAGAAGGCTGAAAAGAGCTTCTTGGCCAAGAAGAAAATAAGTTTGTCAGATAGTGATTCTGAGTCTTTAGAATCAGAAGAAGCAGAGACCTATATTGTTCTCATTTATATTGAAGAAAAGGCTGATCTTTTTGGTTCTATAGTCAGCATCAGGACACCACTATCCTTTATTGACAGTGATTATGAAGATGATGAGGAATTCAGCCTCACGGCATTAATAGAACAAATTTGTGGAATACTACATGGTACTATTGAATGAATAAAAAATCAATATATAATAATAAAACTCTAAAAGATAAAGATCAAAATGTACCTAATAACTTATTTCTCTTTAAAAAATGACAGATGCAGGACAAATTTGTGGAAAATTAACATACGACAACAATCTATTTACAGAAATAGTTGGTGCAGTATTAGAGACAATATTTTTTACAAACACTGTTAGAGATGTGGGTATTTAAGATAAATACTCACAAATTTGATAGTACTACACAGTAGTATTGGATGAAAAAATATTACATTTAACCCTAGAAAACTCTAACAGATAAAGATTAAGAACTTGTTTAGTGGAACACTAATAGATAGAAATGTTCAACAATTTTTTAGGAAATGAAAAATTTTCATTCTTTTAATATTACTACAGTTACAAATGTAAATAGTATATAATTTAAATTCATTTAAAATCACAATTTTATTTAGGCAATAGCTGGATGCAAAAAAACTAAAATGAAACGACAAAATAGTCAAATTTTTTACATTTTGGAATACTACACGATACTATTGAATGAATAAATAATCAATATAAAATAATAAAACTCTAAAAGATAAAGATCAAAATGGACCTAATAGCTTATTTCTCTCTAATAAATGACATATGCAGAACAAATTTGTGGAAAATTAACATACATCAACAATCTATTTACAGATACAGTTGGTGTAGTATTAGAGACGATATTTTGTACAAACACTGTTAAATCTTGGGGTATTTAAGTTAAATACTCACAAATTAGACAGTACTACAAAGTAGTATTGGATGTACAAAAATTCATTTAACTCTACAAAACTCTAATAGATAAAGATCAACAACTTGTTTAGTGGAACACTAATAGATAGAAATGTTAAACAATTTTGTAGGAAATTAAAAGTGGTCATACTTTTAATATTATGACAGTTACAAAAGTCAAGAGTCTATAATTTAATTTCATTATAAATCACAATTTTATTTAGCCAATAGCTAGATGAAAAAAATATCACTTTCATGTATTCTAAAAAACACAAATTAATTACTTTTGAGTGATGCTGTGGACTCATTAATGACTAGAAGACAAATGATTGTTTTTTAACTTGTTAAAAATATCATATTTTTGTGGATATAAAATTTATTTGCAGTTTTTTTTGAAATATTGTAGTGCAGATAATAAATAGTTGTGAATAATCAAATTTGTAGTGCGTATGAAAATCCTTTTTTTTTGCAAACTAATATTTCTTTTTGGAAGAATGCGGATATGCTATGATTTTCATTTCCAACCCTATTCTATACTTATATAAAAAGAACTTACGACAGCTATAATACCACCACAGTGATGGAATCAGTTTATCATATAAGGGCTATGGACAAGCAGTAGGTTTTGTTTTTATAAATGTGTTGGAGAAATAAGTATTTTGTTATTTGAGTTTATTAGTACGTGAGTGGGTTTAGTCGCACACCATGAGTCAAGAGTTATGAGTTTATGTAATCTCCTATATATAACCCTCTTTGGGGATGAATAAATTATGCTATTATTTTATCTTCCAAAATTTCTAATATGGTACTAGAGTCTTAAGTTATCACATCTTCACCTCTCGCTCTTTCCCACGCTTCAGTCCGTCAATCCTACTCCTACTCGGAGATTTTGACTTTGCCTCCTTCTTGTGATCCCAATTCCGCTCCTGCTCGCTAGTCGATCCTGCTTCACCTGCATTTTTCGTCCCTCACAACATCCGCACCTCCTTCCTCTTTCTTTCGCATCCTCTCCCATCCTCTTTGGGTGCTGGTCTCATGGGTTCTTGATTCCTTCATTTTCGGCATTCCCTCTCATGTTCTCTTCCTTTTATTTGTACTAGATATGTAGGTTCTTCCCCTCTTTCTATGAGGGATACCCTTATCTTACAACATTCGTTGTTATCTCTTATGTGTGCCCTCAATTTCTATTTAGGATCTTCTATGGTCTCTACAGATATGTCTTCCGGCGGTGCAGCTTCTTGTCCTACTCCATCCCCCGATGGATCTAGCTGTGTAAATCCTGAACATGACACCCCCTCAAATCACTACTAATAAATTAGTGGTTCCAACTACCTTCCTTGGGCACGCTCTGAAAACTCATCAGTTGTTTGACAATGTTAGTGGCATGATGAAGGAACCTTCTTCTGATTATCCAAAGTAGCCTCAGTGCGAGTCTGAGAATTCACTTGTGATGTCCTAGTTCTTTAACAATATGTTGGAGCTCATCACTTGAAAATATTTATTATTAGATACTATTATGGATAGCTGGAAGCACACAGAGTCCAACTACTCATGTCGTGTAAATGCTGCTCAGATCTACCAACATCAATGTAAGATATCCTCCTATAATTGGGTGATCGACCCTCATCTGCATACTACTCAGAGCTTACCCAATTCAATCAGGAATATGATCATTTTGATTTTATGACCCTCACATCTCCAGAAGATGGGGTGCTGGGGAGAGCAAGGTAAGAACAAATTGCATCTTCAAATTTATTCACGGCTTATATCAGGATTTTGGCCCGATTAGCATTCAGATCCTGGGACACTATCCTCTTCCTTCTTTACCAGAAGTGTACAATCTTGTACAACAAAAATTTGACTGTCAACAGGCTATGCTTCCCGACTCCACCGAGGGATTTGCACTTATCACTCTTTCTCGATACAGGGTTCGTCTTGCTCTTGACACTAGAATAAAACCTACGAAGAAAGATCACCTTATGTGCGATTATTTCTAGAAGTCTCGTCATACCAGATATACTTGCTTCAATTTCCATAGTTTACATTCTCCCAGGGGAGGTCTTCCTACTCATGGTGGATGTGGCCCTGGTCGCTCCCATAATAGATAATTTATGTCTAGTTCTACACGCATGTCTGATGTTGAGGAGCACACCTCTGTTGATCACTCTCTGGATTCCAAAGCGACACCCCCCCGCTCTTTTGGCTAAAGAAATTCTAGATTTTTGCCGATTGATGAAAGGCTCTCATATAGAGTAGGTCATTTTATCCTCCTCTTCCTATGCCCACTAGGGACATATAGGTGCTTATTCTACCCACATCTCCTCACAATAGATCAATGATTATGGATTCACTAATCACATGATTGGGTCAACCAAAGGTTTTATGTCTTACACCCCGCTGTCCGACAAAGTCAAAGTGAGAATTGTTGATGGATCATTATCTCCCATTGTTGAGAAATGATTCATTCCATACTCCTCCCTTAGACTCTCCTTTATCCTTCATGTTCTTACTTTCACTAAAAATCTTCTTGTCTATTAATCATTTGACTAACTCTATTAACTACTCAATAACCATTTTTAACTACCTCTTGTATTTTTCTAGACCTGAATATGGTGAAGGTGATTGGCTCTAGTACACTGTGCAACGGGCTCTATGTGTTTGCCCCATCATCCTCCACTTCATCCAGCCTCACTCTGCCTCCAAAAGCTCTTCCTGTAGATTGACTCTCTGATTTGGATTCCTGGCATTGTCATCTTGGACATCCTCCAATCTCTACTCTAAAGCTTTCACTTTCGACTATTTATCCTACTTTGTTTAGTGTGTTTCATTATGATGTATATGAACTTGCTAAGCAGCATCGTAGTATCCTCCCTGTTATGTCTCCACATAACTCAGTTCTATTTGCACTTATCCATACTGATGTTTAAATCCCTAGTCCTACTACGCATATATTTGGTGGCTTTTAGTTTGTTTCTTTTATTGATTATTGCTCTTGTTGTACTCAGGTATATTGTATGAAACATCAAGCGACCTGTTTTCTCTTTTTCAATGTTTTCATAAGATTATCACTACTCAATTTGGTGTTACAATTAAGATTTTGTATAGTAAAAATAGTCGTGAGTATATTGATCCCCCACCTTGAGAAATATCTGAGTGATATTAGCATCATACATCAAACTTCTTGTGTTTACACTCCATCTCAGAATGAAATAGTTGAGCGCAAGAATAGACGCCTCCTAGAGGTTGCCAAAGATCTACTTCTTCATAAAAATCTCCCTAAATATTATTGGGGTGATGTAATTCTCACTGCTGCCGGCCTCATTAATCATCTTCCTACTTGTGTCCATGGATTTCATACTCCTCTATTACATCCCACTTCTCTCTCGCATCGTATATTTGGATGTGTGTGTTTTGTGCAAGTCCATCCCAAGACCAAACTTGACCCCGCACATAGAGGTGTATCTTTGTTGGCTACTCTTGTAACGAATCCACCCGTTAAACAATATATAATAGAAGGTCCGGTCGGGGCCCCACACTATATGCCACAAACAGACGGCGAGGTCACAGGTTAATACTACTACACCATCACATCCTAACTCAGAGCATGTGATGGCCGTAGAACAGAGACTGACTGTGGTTGGTTCAAAATGGTCTGATTCCTCGGGCCGGTTAGAAGATCGAGTTTTTTAACGAAAGGAGGCAAGCGCACCTATCGTAAGTATTACTCGGTATTCAGGAGAATATTGAGGTCGTATTGTTCTCGGGGGCACGTTGATTATATCTACTTTTCCAGGAAGACTTTTATCTTACTATCAGTAAGGTGAGATTTTTAGTTAATTAAGGCGGAAAGAAAAGAGAGCAGAATTTTACTTAGATTAATTTGATGACGGGTTAACGCTTGACATCGAATCGGATTAAGAATAAAATAATTCTTAACAATTATTGAACTTAGTTTTTAAATTAATAAAAGGCACTTGGCCATGGAGGTTCCATAAATATGAGTGTACTTATCTCTAGGAATATTGCTCACCTGGACGTTAAGGCTATTAGACCGAACATTAGTCCGACGAAGGATTCCCCTTAATGCCCATATTACGCTTAGAACCCCGCTATTGGGTGGGGAACCCAATCCGGCAGAACTACGCTTCTCCTCTTTCGAGGGGGCGTACGCATTTCTCTTACCCAACGGGGATCGGTCCATACGTGCAGCCTCTCGGCGTTGCGTATGGATAACGAAAATAGATCCCACACATCGATTATGTGGTCTTATGCATCGTTAACCTGGGGCAAACCTTAAGTCCTTAAATTAAAATAAAAATAAAGAACCTTAATTATTTTGAATCATTTTATATGTCCCAATGCTTTTCGATGCCGAAGGCTAATAGAGATTAGACACTCATCGGTATGGGGATGGCTTTATGGTTTTTAGTGAAACGTGAGTTTAAATTTAAGAACTAAACAGTTATAAGAGAAAACATAAAAAACAGGGCGTTTAGATAAATTGAAAGAAAGCTAATTGATGCAGGAACTCACGCACACTTCAAAACCATAAAGAAATTAAGTAAAGCAAGTTCTACTCGAATGAGTAGGCGGGAAATAAATGCAAGTACAAGTCCTACTCAAAACGGAGTAGGCGATAAATTAAAACAATGCGTCATTTAACTCTTAACGAGTAGGCGAAAGTAAATGCATAAATAAAAAGAAACTAAGTTACAAAAAATGAAAATTACAAATCCTACTCAAATGAGTAGGAGAAAAATTAAAAGACAAGTCCCACTCAAAAGAGTGGGCAGGAAATGAAAGCAGAACGTCATTTAACTATTAACGAGTAGGCGGAAATAGATGCGCACACGCACACACTCTACATAATTGAGAAAGCGATAAAATTGCGAGTCCCGGTTCAAATGAGTGGGCGGGAGAATGAAAGCAATAAAATTATCACCTACACGCACACACTCTACATAATTGAAGAAAGCAATAAAACAAAGCATGAAAGTTATTCTCATACACTCACACACACTAAGTAAAAGCAAGAAAAACAAAGTTACCTAAAAATTAAAACAACTTAATTTCTATTCTTAGAATATGCTAAAAACACATAAAAAGATGAAATAAAATTTAAAGAAGCAAAAGTTTTTTGAAAACAAAGTTAAAATCAAAGTTGTTGAAAAATTAAAATGTTTATATTTTCATTCTTAGGATTCCATAAAAGTGATGAAAAAGTGAAAATAAAAATTAAAGGAACAAAAAGTTTTACAATCCTAAAACAAAGCTAAGTAAAAAAAAATAAAAAAAAAAATCACTTCAAAACCTCTTTTACAATTTCATAGGAATGAAAATGTATGACTTTAAAAGATTTTCAATACAACTTTGATTTTGAAAAGAACACTTAAACAAAATTTTTCCATTACAACAATTCTTTTTTAGGCAAAAAGCTATAATTAAACCTAACATTATAACAAATTAAAAGCATGAAATAGAAAGTATAAGTTAAACTAATTTATGATTTTCATAAAGAGATAGACTAGGTAAAACAAGAGGATAAAATGGAGAATAAAGTGGGCACACATGTTCATTCCAAAGCCAATTAAGAAGAGAAAAGTTAACTTTTTTATTGAATGAAAATAACTATTACAAAGCTAATACAAAGCTAAGGCTAAAGCAATACCAAACATAAAAGGAAGGGGGGAGAAAGTTCTCCTTACATGACTATGGAGTCCACAAGGGCAGCCCACAAAACACACTAAAGATGTACAAAAAAGAACAAGATAGCATACAGAAACATGGTATTTATAGGGAATGTTTCGGGTTTGACATGCCTTATAACACGGGCATGTCGGGGGGCATGTCGTGCTGGCGAGTTTGACTTTGCGAGCACTGGCCAGCAGGCTTGCTTCTGGAAGCATCAGGAAGATACACGTGTCCGATACTGGCGTGTCGAGTTGCGTGACACGGGCGTGTTGGGACACGTTTCTGTTTGAGTTGAGTTGGTGACACGGGGCACCACACAGGCGTGTTTGTAGGCGTGTACTTCTTGGGTCGAAGAAGGCGTTGAGTGACTGATTGGCGGGAGCCGTTGAGTGAGGGATACGGGCATGTCAAGTCTTTGGACACGGGCGTGTCCTGCTTGGTTTGAAGGCGTTGAGATGTGAACAGTAAAAGCGTTGAGTGGCTTCTACCTCGATGGCGTTGAGTGGCTGACATGGGCATATCGGCCATATGACACGGGCGTGTCAGGTCAAATTTTGACTTTTTCCTGAAAAAAATCAGAAATAATAAAAAACTTAAGTTAAGATTATTTTTACAAAAAGAAGCATATTTATTAAACAAAACAAACAAAAAAACAAAAATAAAGTAAAATGACTTAATAAAAATAATATAAAAGTAGGTATATTTACAACTCATCAAATACCCCCATACTTAAGCTTTTATTATTTCAGAGCAAAAGTTTGAGGTGAACTTATAAGGAATAATAAAAAACTCTAAGTTCTGCTACCGCTTAAATTAATTATCATAGAGATCTAAATAAATATACGGGGTATAAGAGTTAAGTCCTAAAATTATGTAGATGATTTAAATAGGGCAAAATTTTTGGCCAAAAAACTTCTTGATGTAATCAAATAGAAAGCAATAATTGTATTGGTTAGATTAACAAAAACTAATTTGGAATTATATGAACTTTAGCTTATAGGAGTTTTACCAGAAATAATGCAATTTACGAATTATGCACTCAAAAAAAATTTTGAATTAACTCTAGAGTCATGAAATTGGCTAAGGGGAGTTGATGTTGGTTTATGAAGAGGCTTGTATTTTGAGGTGAGGTAATTTTTTCTCGAACCTCCATTTTTTCTGATTTGGATGTCATAGGAAAACGAAATCTTATTTTCCTTAACATGAATATTTTTTTTCTTCATAATAAAAATTAACCCAATGTATATGTGTATGAGTAATGAATTTTATCCTCTTGCTCCGTAACATATAATCTTTTTTAAATTATTGGGTTCCTATGTTTACGGAATGAAATCTTATTCCCATTGACATAGGATCTTTTTTTTTTGGGGAAAAAATTTATCATACCAAGTAGGTCATGATAAGTAAGGGGAGAAAAGAAAACTAGATTTTAATTAAAAAAATTTTGAGAGCAACCTTTATAAATTATACGTTCCAATTTTTCAGAAAGCTAAAAGTAAGCATAATTGAATTCTATAGTCGTTATTTTCTAACATAGTACACGTGCTCCTATCTATGAAAAATTAGAAGTAGTGCCTAAAATGAGTCCCCTATTTTTAACAAAGCATAATAAATTGTTTAAAACTAAACCCCAGCTATTTAAATTTTTCAATCTATAATTAACAAACGAATAGTGAACAAAGAATTGATCAAATTCGCATGTAAATAAACTCAAAACAAAATTTTTGGATAGCAAAAAAAACTTAAGAATGATATATTTGATTTATTTGTTTCATAAATTATATATTTTTTTTAAATTTTTGAAGTTA
Organism: Platanthera zijinensis; assembly: GCA_039513925.1. Taxonomy (NCBI): domain Eukaryota; kingdom Viridiplantae; phylum Streptophyta; class Magnoliopsida; order Asparagales; family Orchidaceae; genus Platanthera; species Platanthera zijinensis. Next base: position 68,751,025 of record CM077095.1, on the reverse strand, counting down.
TTATCTTTTTTTGTATTTTTGTATTTTTTTCTTTAATATATACATACTAAAGAAAGGAGAATGCGAAAATAAATTTTTTTAGATTTTCAAGTTTTGCGAATTTTTTTGTATTTTTTAGTTTTGTGAATTTTTTTTGTATTTTTTAAGAAAATTTTCATTCTATTTACAAAAATTTGGGAGAAAAAGAGAAGTTATTTACAAGGATGAGAGAGAATAAGGGAGAGGGGAAAAAGGAAGAATATTTACAAAAAATACTTACAAAAATTATTTACAAAAATTATTTACAAAAAATATTTACAAAAATATTTACAAAAATATTTACAAAAAAAATAAAACTAGGTTGCCGCGAGATGACTCGTTATGTGGATGGCTCGATGAGCCGGATCTCGCAGACCGAGTTCAAAATAAGTCAAAGTTTCAAAAATGAAACTTCAAAAAAAGATTATTTACAAGGATGAGAGAGAAAAAGGGAGAGGGGAAAGAGGAAGAATATTTAAAAAAATTCTTACAAAAAATATTTACAAAAAATATTTACAAAATATTTACAAAAATATTTACAAAAAAATTAAAACTAGATTGCCGCGAGATGACTCGTTATGTGGATGGCTCGATGAGCCAGATCTCGCGGACCGAGTTAAAAATAAGTCAAAGTTTCAAAAATGAAACTTCAAAAAAGATTTTTTTTCGATTTTTGTGTTATATATATATATTTATTTTATTTTAGAAGTTTTGTTTTTTTTAAAATTTTTGTTTATTTTTAATATATATTTTTTGAAATGCGGAAAATAAAGGTGTAGAAAAAGAAAGTACGAAAATATGAAAACACCCCGTACTTAGTTCCAACATTGTCCCCAATGTTGTATGCTAAGCATGATGAACAAGATAATGGCTATATGTACGAAAAAAAGAGAGTGGGCAGAAAACGTCCCTGATCCGCGCTCGGGAAAGCCCATTAGAAACCCTGTAGTTATTAGAAAAATAGAAAGGATAATAAATAAAGACGTAAAAAAAAGATAAGCGTGGGGTGCCTCCCAGGAGCGCTTTGTTTATAGTCGTGTAGCTTGACTATATTGGCGGGTTTATAAGTCGCGGAGGGATATGGTTTCGCTATACTCGATCACTGGGTCGCCCGCTATGTAAGTCTTTAACCTATGACTGTTTACTATAAATGAGCCTTTTTCCGAGTGGGAGACGAGTACGGTCACATATGGAAAAACTTCTTCACTTAAGAAGGGACCGGAGCAATGAGAATTGAGTTTGCCAGGAAAAAGTTTAAGACGAGAATTATAAAGAAGGACAAGATCGCCCGAAGAAAATAATTTTGGAGATTTGATTTTTCGATCGTGATATAACTTAGAACGCTCCTTATAGAACTTTTTGCTCTCGTAAGCGTTCGCACGTCATTCATCGAGCTCGTTTAGTTGCAGTTTTTTATTTTGAGCGACTAAGTTCGCGTCGAGGTTTAAAAGTTTTAAAGCACAAAGTGCGTGATGTTCTAGTTCTACGGGTAAATGGCATGCTTTGCCATAGACTAATCGAAACGGAGCACAACCGGTGGCGGTTTTGTATGCCGTATGATACGCCCATAACGCGTCGTCAAGTTTAACGGACCAATCTTTCCTATTTATTGAAATGGTTTTTTCTAATATGTGTTTAATCTATCGATTTACTACCTCAACTTGGCCACTTGTTTGCGGGTGGTAGGGGATGACAAGTTTGTGCGTGACTCCGTATTTAGCTAACGTCTTAGCCATTAGAGCATTATAAAAATGCGTTCCCCTATCACTAACAATAGCGCGAGGCGTGCCGAAGCGAGAAAATAATTTTTGTAGAAATATAACGATGACTCGCGCATCGTTAGTGGGGAGAGCTTGCGCTTCCGCCCACCTTGATACGTAGTCCACCGCCACTAAAATATACGTATTTTTATAAGAAGGAGGTAGGGGGCCTATAAAATCTATGCCCCATAAATCGAAGACTTCGCATTCTAAAAACATATTTTGGGGCATCTCGTCTCGACGTGAGATGCTACCCGACCGCTGACAGCTATCGCATGCACACACAAAATTGCGCGCGTCTTTGAAGAGAGTGGGCCAAAAGTAGCCCGCCTCTAGCTCCTTCCTAGCGGTCCGGTTAGCTTTATAGTACCCCCTGACTGGACCCTCGTGGCAGTGCCTTAGTATTTGCGTGCACTCCATGTAAGATCCCGTCTCCTCATCCCGAGGCTAACCCGAATCTTATGCCCAAAACCGCCGCCTTACGGTAACACTAACACACGGGTTAGTCGTCATCGCAAGACGCCGATTTTGCCGGCTAGTACGATCATAACCTGTCGGCCAATATGAGAATAAATGCATAATAACAGAGTAAACGCAGAAGAATTCCACAGCCACGGCACATATATATATCAAAAGAGAATGAAATATCAGTCCACAATGAGTACAACAAATATAAGTAAATAGGGCTTATGCCCAGTACATCATGATCAATATAAGTAGTCGGTTTGGGCTGAGTTAAGAGGGGGAAAGGCGATTTCACCAAGGAGTGGCGATTTCACCAAGTTAAGAGCTCGGGTTGGCTGGTTTGAGTCGGCTGGTGTTTGGGAGTGGGCCCTACTGCTCCAAATGGGTTAAATAACCCCTAATGGGTCGGGTTCCAGGGTAGAGCTGAGTTGGTGAGTGGAGAGGAGGGGGATTGGCTCACATAAATGGAATAGGCTAGATAGGGCTCGGGTTGGGCTTGGGCTTGACCCAAGGCTGCATGGTGGGTCCCCACACCTCCTAATACACCTATATGGTCAGCCAACCCATTATGAGTTGGTGGGATGAGCCCAAGTGGCCCAAACCAATTCTTTAACACTTTCTCTCTCCAATTCATCATCTTTTCTCTCTCCTAGGTAATTCCCAAAGTTACTATCGCATGCCCCTATTTTTCTCTTCCATAGGGGTATAGGATCACTTTAGACCCACCTAGTGATTTTGGGTTGGTTTGGGTGGACCCAACCCAAAGAATTGGGCTAGGGCACTGTTTTCACTAATTAGGTCAAAATGTTGTCTTGACTCAACATGGGTCAACTAGTTGACCCCATGGCCTACCTTAGGGTCCACTTAGATTGTATTTAGGGTTAGGGCATCGTGTTGGGGTCATGGTGTGGCTAGGGTTCCTGTTTAGGCTAGTTTGACTTTGGTCCCATGGTGGGCCCCACATGGCTACAACCCACTACCTAGGGTCAAACCTAGCTTATTACCCTAATGCCCACCCCATGCCTAACCCAATCTAAGTTAAGGGGTCTAGAAGTAACATTGGGATGTTACAAATCCTATAAACAAAAAGAATAATTTCGTCCCCGAAATTTAAGTTCGGGTCTACGGGTTCTATTTGTAGAAACTTAAAGGGACTTTTAAAAGATAACATAAAAGGTACCTGATGAAAATAGCTCCGGATGGCGCTCCAGCATCAGATCCCTAGGTTCCTAGGTGTGCTCCTCCTTTCCATGGTTGGACCACAACACCTTCACGAGCGGAACCTTCTTTTTCCTCAACACTCGGACGGCTGAATCGTCGATCCGGATCGGCTCCAATCTAACTGAACGGTTAGGCTCTGCCGGTCCAGCTGCAGTAGTGATATGCTGCTCAGGTCGAAGAAGAGCTCTTCGCAAGGAAGAGACATGGAAAACATCATGTAGGCTGCTCAGCTCCGGAGGTAGCTGCAACCGGTAAGCCAAGGGGCCCACACGCTCCAAAATCAAGTAGGGTCCCATGTACCGGGGGCTGAGCTTCTTGTGTCTCTGTATCCGAGAAACACCGTGTACTGGTCGAATTTTCAGAAAAACTCTGTCCCCAACCTGGAACTCCACCTTCCGGTGCCGTGCATCATTATATTTTGCCTGTCTGCTCTGAGCCTCCAAAAGCCGATCCCTGATCAAGCGAATTTGGGCCTCCGTATCTTCCACAAAATCTGACCCGAGGGCTCGAGTATACACATCCTGAACCCAAGACAACGGAGTCCGGCATTTCCTCCCATAAAGTGCCTCGTAAGGAGCCATCCCAATGCTGGCCTGGTGGCTGTTGTTGTAAGAGAATTCGATCAGTGGCAGTAGCCTCTCCCAGGGCTTCCCTGTATCCAGAATACATAACCTGAGCAGGTCCTCCATAGTCCGTATCGTCCGCTCTGTCTGACGGTCGGTCTGCGGGTGGAAGGCAGTGCTAAAAGAAAGCCTGGACCCCAAGTAAGCATGCACTGCCCTCCATTCCCTGGAGGTGAAGCGACTGTCTCTATCTGAAACAATAGACCTGGGTACTCCGTGATACCGGATGAACTGCTCTACAAACAACCTCACCAACACAGCAACTGTGGCATCTTTTCTGACTGGGATAAACCGTGCTACCTTGGTCAACCTGTCCACAATGACCCAGACGGAATCGTGCCCAGAATGGGAGCGAGGGAGTCCGTGTACAAAATCCATGGAAATATCCTCGAACTTCCATTCTGGGACTGGCAGTGGCTGTAATACACCGCCTGGGCTCTTGCACTCGGCCTTCACTCGCTGGCAAGTCTCGCAGTGTGTCACAAGATATATGATCTCCCTCTTCATTCCTGGCCAGTACATGGTCCGTCGTAAGTCAGCCCACATCTTGGTGATGCCAGGATGCACTGAATATCTGGAGTAGTGTGCCTCTCTGAGGATGTCATCCCGGATCCCACCTCCTGCTGGAATGTACACCCGATCACGAAATCGAAGAAGATCATCCTCCAGCGTGTAGTCCTCATACTTGCCTCCTTCCAAAGCGCCAAAAATAGGCTCTAGATCAGTATCCAATCTCTGATGTGTAAGAATGCGCTTCTGTATATCATCATCGCTGACCAAAGAGTCCAGGTACTCTCGATAGATCACTGGCTCGGCCTCCGAAACCATGGTAATGTGCATATCCTCCATTAGGCATAGCAGCTCCATAGACATCACCCGGGGCTCCGGTCCAGAAGTTCCGGCTCTCCTGCTCAAAGCATCTGCTACAGTATTCGCCTTCCCCGGGTGATAGTGCATCTTATAGTCGTAATCGCAGAGGAACTCAAGCCACCTCCTCTGTCGCAGGTTCAGAACCTTCTGCCTGTCGATGTACTTGAGATTCTTATGGTCGGAGTATATATCACAATGAATCCCATAGAGGTAATGTCTCCATGTCTTGAGGGCAAAGACTACGGCCCCGAGCTCGAGATCATGTACTGGATAGTTATGCTCATGCTTCTTCAGCTGTCGCGAAGCATAAGCGATAACATGTCCATGTTGCATCTGGACTGCACCCATCCCTTGATAGGAGGCATCTGTATATATCTGGAATCCTTCACTCCCAGAGGGAAGTGCAAGGATGGGGGATGAAGTGAGCCGGTCCTTCAGCTCCTGAAACGCTGTCTCACACTGCTCTGTCCAATCAAAGGCCGCATCCTTTTTCGTCAAGGACGTGAGGGGGAGGGCTATCCTCGAGAACCCCTCCACGAACTTGCGATAATAACCTGCTAGGCCCAAGAAGCTATGGATGTCTGACGCTGTCTTTGGCCGTGGCCAATCCCGCACTGCCTCTATCTTAGCCGGATCCACTGCTAATCCAGCTCCACTGATCGTGTGTCCTAGGAAAGCTACCTCCTGTAGCCAGAACTGACACTTAGAAAACTTCGCGTACATCTGGAATTCTCTCAGCTTCTGCAATACCTGTGCCAGGTGCTCTGCATGCTCCTCCTGATTTCGGGAGTAAATCAGGATGTCATCGATAAACACTATGACGAAGCGGTCCAAATATGGCTCGAATACACGGTTCATGAGCGTCATGAATGCCGAGGGGGCATTCGTGAGCCCAAAAGGCATCACCGTGAACTCGTATAGGCCGTAGCGTGAACTGAACGCCGTCTTCGGTATATCTTCTTCCCGAATGCGGAGCTGATAATATCCTGATCGCAGATCTAATTTTGAGAACCAGCAGGCTCCTTGTAGCTGATCAAATAATTCATTTATCCGAGGCAGTGGATAGGTATTCCGAACCGTCAACCGGTTCAGCTCTCTGTAATCTATACATAATCTCAGCGACCCGTCTTTCTTCTTCACAAATAGAACGGGTGCTCCCCATGGCGATGAACTTGGGCGTACAAACCCTGATTCTACCAGTTCCTGTAGCTGAGTCCTGAACTCAGCCAACTCTCTAGGAGCCATCCTGTAGGGTGCCCAGGACACTGGTCTCGCCCCTAGCACCAACTGAATCCTGAAGTCCAAGTCCCGTGATGGTGGTAGTCCAGGTAACTTCTCCGGAAAGACATCAGCATAATCTCGTGCCACTGGAATATCGGCTAGGGAACTCTCTACCACTGCCATCTCGAAGCAAATGAGGTATACCTCTTCCCCCTGTTCATAGGCCTTGACAGCCTGTACTGAAGATAAAGAAAGGCGGGGGATGGAACGGATACCTTCAATGGTGACGTAGGAGTCTCTGTGTCTGAGTGTGATCCTCTTCGAGGGGCAATCTATCTGCGCGTAGTTCCAATGAAGCCAGTTCATGCCTAGGATCAGATCAAAATCCGGTAGACTCAAAACTGTTGCCGGAGCTTCGAACGCTTTGCCTCCTATCTCGACATCCATATTGCAGCAGTCTGTGGTTCGAAGTTCCGTACCATCAGGGAGTCGCACTCTCTTTTCCAAACCGGAAAACTTCTCCACTCCTTCTAATCCTTCAATAAACGAGTCTGACACGAAGGAGTGTGACGCACCCGTGTCGAAGAGGGTATGAGCGGGCTTGCCGCTAATCATCACTATGCCTGGGTTCGTTTGAGTTCAAAGAATAATATTACTTTTAATGTCTAAGGTACTCTTAAAATTTAAAATTTATAAATCTTACAAAATTTTAAGTACCTGTAATCACCTCCTCTGGGTTCCTCTGCTCCGTGAGGTCCAGCGCGTACACCTGCTCCCGGTCTCGGCCTCGGCCGTGATGTCCTCGGCCTCGTCCTCGTCCTCGGCCCTGGTGAACTGGAGGGGCCACTAGAGGTGGAGGAGGAGGAGGGAGTGGGGGAACCCGAAGCAGACACTGCGTCCTGATGTGCCCAGGTTGGCCGCAACCATAGCATGTGATCTGCCTCTGACCTCGATCATCCTGTCTCATCGGCCCGGGAATCTGCATAGGTGGGGGAGCCAATGGTGGAGGAGGCCCCTGGTCCTACCTATAGTTGGGACGACGACGTCCCCCACCTCTCCTGTATCCAATAGTCTTGCCTCTCTGAGATGATCTGCTGCTTTCCCCAAATGACTGCCCATCCAGCGATCTCTTCCCTCTGCCTTGCACCATCAGCTGGTCAGCCTCCAGCTTCTTTGCCATCTCGATGATCTGCGCCATGGTACCGTGAGCAATGAACAGTAAGGGCTGCCTCAAAGAGTCACGGAGTCTGTGATAGAATCTCTTCGCATACTTCCGGTCGTCCCAGTCATGGAAGCCTGCAAACCTAGCCAGGTGGGAGAACTCTCTCTGGTATTCGATCACTGATCGGCTCCCCTGCTGGAGATTCAGAAACCTCGCCTCCAAAGTATCTCGGTCTGTGGAGGATACAAAGTGGTCCAAAAATACGTCACTGAATTCCTCCCAAGATATGTCCATCAGCTCCCTGTCGGCGAAAATAGAGTCTCGCACCGACTTCCACCACATCTTTGCATGAGCATCTAGTGCCGAGGTGGCAAGAGGAACTGCCTGTCTGACTGGGCAGCTAATTCCAGCCAGTAACTCCTGAATGGTGTCCAACCACTCCTCTGTCTTCACAGCATCTTCTGTCCCGCGATACAATGGCGGAGACAGACTTTTAAACGCACTCAGCCAGTTCGACCCTGGGTTGGGCAGCTGAGCTGGGGCTTGCTGCGCTCTGAAGGCATCCAGGATAGCCGTCAGGGTTTGCCCCATCTCTGTCTGCATGAACGGAATGGCAGCCGGAGGGGGAGGAACCGTATCCTGTGGAGGCTGCATAAAGGTAAGGTAATGTCAAAATTGGCCTAACTCATTATTTAATGGACTATTTTATGTGGCTTTTACACATGGGCACACCATTGCTTCCGCTGCATAGTTTGTCCGCAAACTAATGCTCGAGCGGGGTGTTCCAGTGTTGTGGACTTTATTCTCATATAATCGTGTGTTCAAGTGATACCAGTTTGTAAGATCCCGTCTCCTCATCCTGATGCTAACCCGGATCTTATGCCCAGAACCGCCGTCTTACGGTAACACTAACACACGGGTTAGTCGTCACCGCAAGACGCCGATTCTGCCGGCTAGTACAATCATAACCTGTCGGCCAATATGAGAATAAATGCATAATAATAGAGTAAACATAGAAGAAGTCCACAGCCACAGCACATATATATATCAAAAGAGAATGAAATATCAGTCCGCAATGAGTACAACAAATATAAGTAAATAGGGCTTATGCCCAGTACATCATGATCACTCTCACTCTCACATACAGCAGCGGAAAAACTAAAACTCTCTCACATCACACCTGTAGGCGTGCTCCGGTAGTAGTAGTAGTAGGTGTCGGTATCTGCTCCTCAAGTCCTGCCTCCTCGACGTGCTGGTCCACCTCCTCGAGCTCCTAAAATAGTAAGGTCACCGACCATTAGTCAAAAAGACTAAGTCGTATCCTCAACACCTCCTCCTGCAACTCCTAGGCACCGTGCGGGAGGACGAAGTGGAGGACAAACAAGGGGTGACAAAGGCGGAGCAGGTGACAGGAAACTAAGCAGAATAAGTAATCAAGTAAATAATGAAAAGTAACCTTCACTTATGCGGGTATGCATAAGCAAGGGGTCTTCTACAGGGCTCCCATTGTATAAAATGTCCCATACCATTTTAAACAATGAGGTGTCAGGTGTCACAAGCAAATATATATATAAAAGGAAAGTAACCTCAACCTATAAACTTGCCCACTCAAGCTTATAGGCTAAGGGATCATATAGCAGGTCCTAATGTATAAGCGTCTCATACCACTTATACATTAGGTGTCATAGGTTGTTATGAAGGTTAATGATATGCATCTATATGGTGGGAATGTTATGAACATGCAATGCAACACACACACACGACTCCGTGATCACAGACCTTTAGTTCCCACTTTTCGAGAGCTAGCATCACTCTCAGGTACTACCGTTGTGGCTACGGCAGCAGCGGAGCGGGCGTCTCCGCCTTCTAGGCGGGTATACACACTACCAGGCCTAGACCTCTCTTGTACGCCTCTGTACACCGCCAGTGAACTCTAGAGTCTCTGCGTACCACTTTGCTGACGACCCGTCAGTCTTGTTGGGCCGGGTGCGCGTTATTAGGAAAAGTCCTCCAGACTCCAGTATAAACATCCTACTGGTCCTTCTAACCCTCGCACCCGCCTGGTCCACCGTACTGCCGTCGGTGTGACGACTGGCCAGTACCGCATGGCCTGCCACTAGTATATGCACATGCAAGTATAGTATATTGAGCCTCCAGCTCGATGGACTATCCAGTCCCCAAATCTCTCCAACCCGTCACGGGTGAGTATGTGCTACAAAACCTCCAACCCTGCCTGGGTGAGTGTATATAAATCAATCCCTTTCTCCAACTCTGCACGGGTGAGCAAGTAGTCAAAAGACTCCAAGTCCCTCCAACCCGGCACGAGTGAGCACATGTCCAGTTCACTTAACCTATTAGACTACTCTTGTCTACAGATTACCATACTTAGAGTCTTAAGGTTAATCCAAGGACTGCCCAAGGTATTCCCGGTGAAGGGCTCTCTGGGGCACTAGGAGCTACGATGGGCTGAATCCCAAAGCTCTCTTTCTCAAGGATATTTACTTTAGTTGATGTCTACCCAGAATCCCTTTTCCTCTCTCCTGTTACATAGAGTGACCTAGTGACTTAAGGTATGGATTAAGGAGTGACGGTCTTCCGTCAACTCTTCCTAGGCAAGTCTAATGTTGCACTATTACTCTCGTCTCTAGAATGCATCTGCCACCCAGGGTTATACTTCCGATCTTAGACTCTAACTCAGTTGTTGATTCATCCCCTGGCGGCCTATAGTACAGCCTACTTTTACTATGCGCAGCCCATGACCTAACACCACCCTGAAATCGAACTTCTAAATCCTTGGTCCAACTATCCCCAAATATTTATCCAAAGGTGGTATGGACTAATGAAATGAATGTGTTGATTTTCATAATTTTCCTAGGTCATTAAGGCCTTTAATTAAATCCTTTAAATTATCCCCTAGGTCATTTTACACAAGAAGTAGTATCAATTAAAATCTACTGACCTAAGGGAATTTTCCTGAGTTGCATATGAGTAAAATATTACTGTCTACAAGATTTCATAATTTTCCTTTTTATATTTCTATTTATCCCATAATTAATACAAATTCTACCTATTTATCATTTTCCAAATGAAGCACAAGAAATATATACACAAAAATTCCAGGAAAATTACTGAGCATTTATATCACTACTTTATGACTAATGACAGAGTTTCATTAACTTCTACAGTGTAATGGTCTATCAAAATCCATTCTTAATTATTTACCAAAATGCCATTATGTTAATTAATAATTAACAGTGTATCCAAAAATTCTGATATAATTCTACAAGACTAATGTAACAATTATGCAACTCTAGAATTATTTCCACAATTTTCCAACATGTAATTATACCCATTCATGAACAATTACAAAAAGGGTAAAATAGTCATTTCAATGAATTTTGCTCTAATAGTTGTCAAACAGAGATATAGAATTTTCTTAAGTCAAATAAAAGCTTCATTTTTGACTTGACTGATTTTGGGGATCTTACCTTGATCAAAACCTATTCCTACAATTTATTTCCCAAAAAGGCCTTTATTTTGGAATTACCAAATAATAGGATTTTTGATCCCAAAAATCCTATAATAAATTCTAGGGGTGAACTTTACTCTAATTAATCCCTGGAATAAATTCCACAATTTTTGGATGCCTCAACTAGGCTAAATACACCATATTTCATTTCTTGCTAATAGCACCCCAAGGCTATAAGTAGCCAACACATGCAAGTGGGTTAACCCAACATGCAGTGACCCAAATGTGTTTAAATTTCTACCACTGGTCTATATGGTCCCTAAGGGCCAGCCATCAAAATTTGGGGCCATTTGGAGTTAGCTAACTCCAAGAATCACCTAGTTAAGCCCTAGGGGTATTTTGGTAATTTCCCCATGTTTTATTTTCCAATCAAGCCCATTTTTGGGCAAGGCCTAAACATGCCCTAATTATACCCCTGACCAAAATCTCAGGTCAAGGGGACTTCTGGTTTGGCTTGGGCAGCCATTTAAAATTCTGCAAAATTGCTATTTGCAGCCCAAGCCAAATCTTATTTCTCAAACATGCAAGTGAGATTCCTCATCATGCAGTGCATCAATTTAGCCCAAATTTTAACCATGGGTCAAATATACCCATAAGAGGGTGCCACCAAAATTTGGGGCCTATTGGAGTTGGAGAACTCCAAAAATCACATTAATTTACTTTTGGGTATTTTTGTAAAAACTATAGCAAAATGTTCCCCAAAAATTCTGATTTTTGGGGAGGGCTTAGATAAAGCTAAATTAGTAACCTAGCCGAAATTTAAGCCCATTTGGACCAAGGGTTTGGGCTAGGGAATTATTTCAATTTATGTCCTACCTTAGGAGTAGTCCTAGTAAAATGGACCTACAGGGCAGAATACTAAACCAAATTTAATGAGTAATATGTCAAATCAAATCTAACACATAGATCTACATTATTTATGTTGGGACAAAGTTCATCAGATGGCTGTAAGGGCCTTATTAACATCATGCAAGGTGACTGCTAAAAACTCACAAAATTTACTCACTATTTATACCTTTATTAATAACAGAATTAATAATATTAATTAAAAAGAATCAAATACAGCCTGCACGATTTTTAAAGATGATCGGACGGCCGCTGCTTTCTTCCCCATGCATGCATGCATGGGCAACCGACGCAGGGCATTTTTGCGGGGCGGTTCCCGGCCATCGCCGGCGGCGGAACCTCCGGCCAAGTCCTTCTCTGGCCTCACGGTGGTCGGGGCTTGGGCTGGCCGGCGGCTGGGCGGCGGAGAGCGGCGGACGGCGGCGGTGCAACCGAGCCGAAAGGACTCTAGGCCGCCATTTTTAAATAAAATTTCAAGCTTTTTGATTCCTAGTGTCGAGCTCGTTTGAGCTCGACCTCTAACCTAGTGGATCTAGGATACTAGTACAGTTGGAGGAGAAGGGATACGGACCATCGGCGGCGGTTGTGGTTGAGGGTGGCGGCGGTTTCCCATGGCATGAAGATTCCACCGAGCTCCTCCTCGGTTAGCCATGGCTGCAGCTGGTTCTCTCTTTCTCTCTCTCTCTCTGGGGTAGGGTTGAAGTGGAAATGAGGGAGTGTAGTCGGTTTGGGCTGAGTTAAGAGGGGGAAAGGCGATTTCACCAAGGAGTGGCGATTTCACCAAGGTAAGGGCTCGGGTTGGCTGGGTTGAGTCGGCTGGTGTTTGGGAGTGGGCCCTACTGCTCCAAATGGGTTAAATAACCCCTAATGGGTCGGGTTCTAGGGTAGAGCTGAGTTGGTGAGTGGAGAGGAGGGGGGATTGGCTCACATAAATGGAATAGGCTAGATAGGGCTCGGGTTGGGCTTGGGCTTGACCCAAGGCTGCATGGTGGGTCCCCACACCTCCTAATACACCTATATGGTCAGCCAACCCATTATGAGTTGGTGGGATGAGCCCAAGTGGCCCAAACCAATTCTTTAACACTTTCTCTCTCCTATTCCTCATCTTTTCTCTCTCCTAGGTAATTCCCAAAGTTACTATAGCATGCCCCTATTTTTCTCTTCCATAGGGGGTATAGGGTCACTTTAGACCCACCTAGTGATTTTGGGTTGGTTTGGGTGGACCCAACCCAAAGAATTGGGCTAGGGCACTGTTTTCACTAATTAGGTCAAAATGTTGTCTTGACTCAACATGGGTCAACTAGTTGACCCCATGGCCTACCTTAGGGTCCACTAAGATTGTATTTAGGGTTAGGGCATCGTGGTGGGGTCATGGTGTGGCTAGGGTTCCTGTTTAGGCTAGTTTGACCTAATTTGACTTTGGTCCCATGGTGGGCCCCACATGGCTACAACCCACTACCTAGGGTCAAACCTAGCTTATTACCCTAATGCCCACCCCATGCCTAACCCAATCTAAGTTAAGGGGTCTAGAAGTAACATTGGGATGTTACACTCCACACCCGCAACGCATCTTCGAACTGCTTGGTCCGCGCAGATACGAAAAAGAAATGGGTCTTCCCAAAAGAAATTTTTCAAGTCGGAAAAGAATTTCTTCTTTTGATGACTTGAAAATTTTTTTGGAAGTACCCGCATGACTAAGTAGTTCGCAAAATCTGCGAACCAAGGCAAAGATGGCGAAGACGAACGAATGGCAAGAAGGCGTTCCTCGGGGAATCTGTCATTTATTTCAGATTCGACGAGCGCTTCCGCAGTAGGATTTTCTAAACGGGAGAGGTGGTCTGCCGCAAGATTTTATGCGCCCTTCTTATCTCAGATCTCCAAGTCAAACTCTTGAAGGAGGAGGATCCATCGAAGAAGGTGGGGCTTCGTATCGGTTTTAGCTAGTAAATACTTAAGGGCGGAGTGATCGGTAAAAACGATAACTTTAGAAAGCGTTAAATACGAGCGAAACTTATCGAAAGCGAAAACAATGGCTAAGGGTTCCTTTTTCGTCATTGTGTAATTCACTTGTGCGGAAGTGAGCGTCTTGCTAGTGTAATAAATAGGATGAAAATATTTTTCTATGTGCTGGCCAAGAACGACGCCTAAGGCAATATCAATCGCGTCGCACATGATTTCGAACGGAAGGGACAAATTAGGGGCCACTAGAATTGGAGAATTGATAAGTTTTTGTTTTATAAAATTAAAGGCAGACTCACAATCGCTATTAAAGACAAAATGTGATTCTTTTTCCAAGAGGCGAGTTAGCGGCTTTATTATTTTTGAAAAATCTTCAATGAAGCGCCTATAAAAGCCCGCGTGGCCTAAGAAACTCCTAATAGATTTAACGTTAGTCAGCTGAGGAAGTTTTTCTATGATTTCTACTTTGGCCTTATCGACCTCTATCCCCTTAATCGAAACTTATGGCCGAGGACCAACCCTCCTCGAACCATAAAGTTACACTTTTCCCAATTTAAAACAAGATGCGTGTCCTCGCATCGCTGGAGGACACGATCGAGATTATGAAGACAATCTGGGAATGAGCATCCGAATACAGAAAAGTCATCCATAAATACTTCCATAATATCTTCTACTAGCTCGCCAAAGATTGCTCGCATACATCTTTTGAATGTAGCTGGCGCATTGCGGAGGCCAAATGGCATTTTTCGGTAGGCGAAGGTGCCAAACGGGCAAGTAAATGTTGTTTTCTCTTGGTCTTCGGGGGAAATGGGGATTTGGAAAAACCCCGATAAACCATCGAGAAAATAATAATATGGATGACCAGAAAGACGATCGAGAATCTTGTCAAGGAACGGTAGTGGGAAATGGTCCTTGCGGGTGGCATCATTAAGTTTGCGATAATTGATGCACACACGCTAACCCATAACAGTACGAGTTGGGACGAGCTCGTTGTGCTCATTCTCCACTACAGTCAGACCGTCATTCTTGGCCACGACATGAATGGGACTAACCCATGCACCATCAGAAACGAGATAAATAATCCCCGCATCTAATAATTTAATTATCTCAGTTCTCCTAAAAAGATTGATTGGACAGTCTTTGATTTGCTTTCGCGACGTCTTTCATGTTTGGGTTAAGATGTCGCTGAGGCCGAATGGTTTTGCGACAATTATCGCTTAAGAAAATTTATGAGTGCAGAATGAAGGGTTAATCCCCTTAAGGTCAGAAATTTGCCACGCAATTCCGTGGCGATGTTTAAGCAAAACCTCCAATAAATCGGAGGTCTCCGAATTGTTGGAGTTACCATGGTGATCTAGAAGTGGTCAAACATATAATCTCACTACCAACGCGATATGAGCCTGTAGGGTCGCACATGAGAGCATGTGGAGAAGTTGGAGGATTGACTGTGTTGGTAAAGGTTACCAATCACCATACAGAATGGTGTCCGACAAATGTTGCCAAGGGAGAATCGTCGAGAATCGTCGAGAATTGTCGAGTATCGATCGTCGAGAATCGTCGAGTATCGATCGTCAAGAATCATCGAGTCTCGATCGTCAAGAATCATCGAGTATCGATCGTCGAGAATCGTCGAGTCTCGATCGTCGAGAATCGTCGAGTATCGATCGTCGAGTATCGTCGATCGTCGAGATTCATCGAGAATCGAACTGTTGGATTCTCAACGAATGCTGATTCCCGACGATTATTCCAGGAACCCTAATTTTCTGTGGTCTGCGGATAGCGATTTTTCCTAGGTCTGTTTATGCTTCGGGTATAAATAAGGACTTAGGGTTTTGGGTCAAGATCCACTCACGGCCCGACGGAAGTGTTCCGCCGACGGAAGTGTTCCGCTTCTGCCATTTCGCTCGCTCCGCCGGCCTCCTCTCCGACGACAGTCGCCGGTGCTTGTCTTCCTGGAGTGGACCTAGAAGTCCGTGGAAGTGCAAGGTGTAGTCGATCTCCCTTCCCATTTTTTGTGCGAAGAAGATCGGCGTTCTTCCGCTCGTGTGGATTTCTGCAAGGACGTAGATGCTATTCTACGTGGAACTCGCCACCGACAAGAACTCATACATTGGAGCATCTTCGTTGAGTTGTGACTCAACGCCGCCAAGGTAATTTTACCTAGTTTTTCTTAACTTCTTGATTCAACATTCATTGCCCGATCACAAATCTCTTTTGGGTTGTTCTTGATTTTACTATTTTCGCTACGTGCACTCTGATGTGCCACCCCTTGTAGAGAAACCCAACAGTGGTATCAGAGCGAGGTTCCGGCCATGATTATTATATTGGAAGTTAGGTTATTCCAGTACGTGTAGACCTAGGGATTTAGAAGTGTTCTAAATGTCTAGATTTTATCCTAGAACATCAATTGTTGATGATTTATTCCAGTAACGTGCTGCCCTTTAGACCCCGTTAGGGGCTCTGCCCCTAAGACCCCGCCAGGGGTGCGGCCCCTTGGAACCCCGCCAGGAACGTCTGGGATTTCGTGATAATTTCTAATTGTTAGAAATTGTTATCTCCTTAGCAGTAACCGTCCCTCGAGTGGTTAATGAACCCATGTATTATTTTGTATTTTGAATCCAAAAAGGAGAGACGAGCTTGTCTACTGCTTTAAGACAAGTTTCCTTTGCCTTTGACCAATACATGTAAATCTAAATATTTGGAAGAGTCCGGATGTTCAGATTTAGCCATTTCTTCCACCAAATGTTGATAGTACCATGTTGTGCACATACGGGATGCATGTGGATTTTAGAAAAATGTTTTTCTGTGAATGTGCACATCGATCAAATGTTGATCATGGTTAATTGTTAACCTATTATCAAAAATCCCTTCATCAAATATTAAGTGTTCGGATGCCTTCCGATGGATGACACTCTTCCTTCCTCGATCGATGAAGTGTGGGCTTGCCAAAGCAAGGTGCATTAATCTATCTTGGTAAGGGTGCGAGCGGATAATTGTGATATCCCACTGTCGACATCGGGTCTAACTTAACTAGGTGACCTCAAAGGTTGAGTGTCTAGAGGCATAGTGTTGGCATGCACCATATGATGGATGCGAATAAGGAGTTATTCGCCAACCATACAAGAATTGCATGAGGATGCAATTGGCAAGCGTTGCCTACCTAAATAACCACATCGTGAGAGAAAAGCCAAAGCTGACTCATTATGTTGGTGAAATACGGATCTTGTCCACTAAGAGAGTAGCTCGCATGAACTCTCTGAATTGATAGTGAGGGCCATCATTTCGAATAAAATAGTTGGAGGTTTAATTGAAGTCCAAATTAAAAATAAATTGTATTTTGAAATTTTGGTGCTGATATTATTCTGCATGAATTCTTGTAGAATTCCATGGCAAGTGGTTCACACTCCACTCTGTCCCTGAGAGCCATCCTTGAGAAGGATAAGCTCAGTGGGACCAACTACATGGACTAGTACAGGAACCTGAGAATTGTTCTCAGGCAAGAGCGAAAGCTCTATGTCTTGGAAGAAGAAGCCCCCGAGGTGCCGACCGGGAACTCTTCCCGTGTTGATAAGGATACTAATAAGAAGTATACTGATGACGCCTTAGACGTCGAATGCCTTATGCTTGCCACCATGAACTCTGAGCTTCAGAAGCAACATGAGAACATGGGGTGCAAGGAGATTGACATGCATCTCAAGAAATTGTTTCAAGGGCAGGCTCGTCAAGAGAGGTTCGATGTCACAAAAGTGTTATTTCAGTGGAAGATGGCAGTTCGAGACTCAGTAGGGACTCACGTACTCAAGATGATTGGGTATATAGAGAACCTTGAAAGGCTGGGTTTTCCTCCAGGTCAAGAGTTGGCCACAGATCTGATCCTGCAATCGTTGCCGGACAGTTATGAGAAGTTTGTCTTGAACTACAACATGAATGAAATAGACAAGACACTGCCCGAGCTCCTAGGCATGTTAAGAACTGCTGAGATCAACATGAAGAAGGTAAAGCCTGCCAGCCCCATACTGATGGTGCATAAGGGAAAGGGCAAGGCCAAGGGCTCTAAGAAGACGAAGGTGGGACCTAAGTCACATCTTGAGCCCAAGTCTTCTGCACTGAAGAAAAAGAAGAGCACGGTGATGGAAGGGAAATGCCATCACTGTGGCATGGCTGGTCATTGGAGGAGTAACTGTCCTTCTTACATTGAGGGTCTGCAAAAAATGAAGGGAGGTATGACTTCCGCTTCAAATATTTACATTATAGAGATAAAACTTTCAGCTCCTTCATCTTGGGTATTGGATATCGGATGTGGTTCTCACATTTGTACTAATGTGCAGGAACTGGAAAGGAGAAGATTGCTGAGTAAAGGGGAGGTGGAGCTGCGCGTCGGCAATGGAGCAAGAGTTGCTGCTGTAGCCGTAGGGGTTTAGCGTCTTTCTTTGCCCAGTGGGCTTGTAATAGAACTAGATAATTGTTATTTCGTTTCGGCCATAACTAGAAACATTATATCCATTTCATGCTTGGACATGATTGGATTTTCTTTTATAATCAAGAACAACTGTTGTTCTATATTTTAGAATGATATTTGTTATGCTGTAGCCCAATTGTTTAATGGTCTTTATGTTTTGAACTTGGACCATCTAATCTATAATGTAGAAAATAATAAAAGACTAAGAACAAATGAATCAAACCCTACATTTCTCTGGCATTGTCGTTTGGGCCATATAAACGAGAAGCGCATATCCAAGCTCCATAAAGATGGACTTTTAGACTCATTTGATTATGAATCATTTGAGCGATGCGAATCTTGTTTGTTAGGCAAGATGACTAAATCCCCTTTCACTGGTTATACTGAGAGGGCTGAGGATCTCTTGGATGTTGTACATAGTGATGTATGCAGACCCATGAGCTCCATGGCTAGAGGTGGGTATTTCTACTTCGTTATATTTACTGATGATTTGAGTAGATACGGATATGTGTATCTTATGAAGGGTAAATCTGAGACCTTTGAAAAGTTCAAAGAGTTCAAGAATAAAGTAGAAAACAAGTTGGCTAAATGGGTTAAAGGATCTGATCGAGGTGGCGGATACCTGAGTAATGAGTTCCGTGATCATCTGAAAGAGTGTGGTATTGTATCACAGCTCACTCCGCCTAGAACACCACAACATAATGGTGTGTCTGACAGGAGAAATAATACTCTGTTAGACATGGTAGGTTCGATGATGAGTCATGCAGACTTGCCTATTTCCTTTTGGGGTTTTGCTTTAGAGACTATTGCAATGATACTGAATCGCGCTCCAACGAAAATGGTTCTGAAGACACCATATGAGATATGGACTGGGAAGCGTCCTAGTATGTCGTTCATTAAAATTTGGGGCTGTGAGGCATACGTGCGACGTCAAATGCCTGACAAGCTGGAACCCAAATCGGATAAATGTTATCTGGTGGGATATCCTAAGGAAACGAAAGGGTATTACTTTTACCTACCATCCGAGGGCAAAGTGTTTGTCGCAAGGACTGGCGTCTTCTTGGAGAGAGAATTCTTATCAAGAAAGACTGAAAAGGTAGAACTTTAAGAAGTTCAAGAACCACAAGTAGTGATGAACCGGAATTGGATTCATAGATAGGACTACAAGATGTTGTCGCTAGAGAACTTGCTCAAGAAACACAAGTCCTATGTAGATCTGGTAGACCAAGATTTGATCCTGAGAGATATGGATTTCTTGTATCTCAAATAGGTAATGTGTTGCTTATGGATCATGATGATGAACCAGCAACCTACCAAGAGGCAATGAATGGACCGGACTCCGACAAATGGCTTGAGGCTATGAAATCTGAAATGGACTCCATGTACGCAAACTAAGTTTTGAACTTGGTGGAACCACCTGAAGGGGTACGACCCATAGGGTGCAAATGGGTCTTCAAGAAGAAGACCAACATGGATGGGAATGTACAAACATTCAAAGGGCGACTGGTGGCTAAGGGTTTTAAGCAAATTCATAGTATTGACTATGATGAGACCTTTTCCCCTGTTGTCATGGTAAAGTCCATAAGGATATTGCTTGCTATTACTGCGTATTATTACTACGAGATCTGGCAGATGGATGTCAAAACGGCTTTTTTTAATGGAATCCTCCTTGAGGAAGTGTACATGACACAACCCGAGGGTTTTGTATCCCAAAATGAAGCCACTAAAATATGCAAGCTGAATAGGTCCATCTATGGACTGAAGCAGGCCTCTCGGAGTTGGAATCTTCATTTTGATGAGAAAATCAAAGAGTTTGGTTTCATCAAGAATGAAGATGAGCCTTGTGTTTACAAGCGAATCAGTGGGAGCATTGTTGTCTTCCTGATATTGTATGTAGATGACATACTGTTGATTGGGAATGACATTCCTACCTTGAAAGGGCTTAAGAACAACCTAAGGAACTGCTTTTCTATGAAGGACGTGGGTGAAGCGACTTATATACTCGGTATTAAGATCGATAGAGATAGATCGAAGAAGTTGCTGGGTTTGACCCAGAGTACATACATCGAGAAGGTGTTGAAGCGGTTCAACATGCTTGAGTCAAATAAAGGATTTTTACCCATGTCTCATGGTGTGAATCTCTCTAAGGACCAGTGTCCAAAATCTTATGAAGATAAGGACCGCATGAAGTTGATTCCATATGCTTCGGCAATTGGATCAATCATGTATGCAATGTTATGTACTAGAACCGATGTCTCATTTGCTTTGAGCATGAGTAGAAGGTATCAGTCAGACCCCGGTGAGTGTAACTGGATTGCAGTCAAGAATATCCTGAAGTACTTGAGAAGGACAAATGATGTGTTCTTGGTGTATGGTGGAGAGGAAGAGCTCGTTGTAAGTGGTTACACGGATGCTAGCTTCCAAACTAATAGGGACGAATCAAAGTCTCAGTCAGGGTTTGTGTTTTTCCTTAATGGAGGAGTTGTGAGCTAGAAGAGTTCCAAGCAAGAGACAGTTGCTGATTCTATAACAGAAGCCGAGTATATCACTGCCGCTAATGCAGCGAAGGAGGCTACATTGATTAGGAAATTAATCAGCGAGCATGATGTAGTTCCTAGCAATGTTGGTCCCGTAGTTCTCTACTGTGATGAAGATGGTGCAATTGCACAATCTAAGGAACCTAGATCCCACCAGCGCTCCAAGCACATACTTTGGCGGTTCTATCTTATTCGTGAGATTGTCGAACGAGGAGATGTGAACATCTGTAGGGTGCCGACTGAGGAGAATATTACGGATCAACTGACAAAGCCTCTCGCGCAGAGAAAGCATGATGGTCATACTAGATCAATGGGTATACGATACCTAAATGATCAACTCTAGTGAGAGTCTTATGGGTTGCGTGTAGGGGTGCACAAAAAAACCGGACCGGTCGGGACCGGACCGGTCGGACCGGACCGGTCGGGACCGGTCAGAGACCGGTCCCGGATAGGACCGGTCCGGTCCCGGACCGGTCCACAGGTCCCGGACGGTCCCCGTTTTAGGGACCAAAACCGGTCCCGGACCGGGACCGGTAAAAGACCGGTCTAAGACCGGTCTTTTACCGGTCCCGGTCCGGGACCGGTTCCGGGACCGGTCGGGACCGGTTATGAGAGCCTAACGGCTCTCATTTAATGAGAGCCAATGGCTCTCATTTAATGAGAGCCAACGACTCTCATTAAATGAGAGCCGTTAGGCTCTCATAACAAGAGCCAAACGGCTCTTTCTAAAGAGCCGTTTGGCTCTTTTTTTTTTAATTTATTTTATATTTTTATATAATATATTATATATTAATATATATTATTAATAATATTATAAAATAATATTTAATAATATATTTTTATATTTTTAAACTTTTTGTTTTTTTTTAAAATCTATAAAACCCCCCTCCCTCTCTCTTTCACTCTCTTTCACTCTCTCTCACTCTCTCTTACTCTCTCTCTCACCTCTCTCACTCATTCAAATGGCTTCCTCCTCCTCCATGCCGGCGTCCTCCTCAGCGTCCGTCGGACATGAGATTGTCGAGCACCGACATAAAGCGGCGGTATGGGATAACTTCGAGAAGGTGCGGATCGGCGGCGAAATTAAGGCGAAGTGCAAACTTTGCGGCAAGCTTATGGCGGCTAACAGCAGCAACACAACTCTCGCCCGACACAACAAATCGTGTCTATCCAAACAAGCTCCGTCGGAGACCAACCAAGCTCAGATTTCAACGACCGGGCAGATTTGGACGTATGACCAAGCTCGGCAACAGGAGCGACAAATGAAGAATGTCATCAAAAGCAGTCTCCCGTTCAACCACTACGACAATGACGAAATGACGTCGTACATACACAAAGCACTCCAACCAAAATATCAATAGGTAAGTCGTACTACAACTCGGCGTGATGCTTTACACGCTTACATGCAATCCAAAATTTTTTTACAAAATTATTTTGAAACATTCGAGGGACGAGTTAGTTTAACGAGCGATGTTTGGACTAGCGGTATAGTAGACAGGCTTTCTTATATTTGCATAACTTGTCATTGGGTCGATCCCGATAGTTGGGAATTAAATAAACGTATTATTTGTTTTGAAGGTTTTGAATATCCGCACACCGGTAAAGCAATTTACCAGGTGATTATTAAGTGTATTCGAGATTTCAAAATAAAAGATAAAATTTTAAGTATTTCATTTGATAATGCCTCTAATAATAATATGGCTATTAAATATTTAATTAATGATCTAGAACCTATGTTAGATGGTATTTTTTTCATACACGTTGCGTTTGTCACGTGTTGAATTTAATTGTGCAAGATAGTTTAAATTTTATGAACGATTACGTTATTAAAATACGTACTATGTTACGTGTTATTTATAGTTCAAAACGAAGAAAACAAGATTTCAAAAAATTTGTTATTGCACAAGGTAAAAAATTTTTGGGTCCATCTTATGATATGCCCGTACGCTGGAATTCCACGTACAAAATGTTAAAACGGGCTTTGTCACAAAAATCACTATTAACCGAATTTTATAATAGCGTAGAAGAAGCACACGATTTAAATGCGTCAGATTGGGCTATAATCGAAGATTACGTTAATTTATTAGAAAGTTTTTATAGGGCGACAACTGTTTTATCAGGAGTTTACTATCCTACAAGCTCGCTCGTCATTGAAAATTTTTTATTAATTACAGAAACATTTAAAACTTACAAAATTAACCCAATGTGGCGTCCGTTAATTTTTTTAATGGAGGCAAAATTTTTAAAATATTATACGCATATGCCACCTATGTTTTCTTGTGCGGCGGCGTTAAACCCTTTAATGGGTGTAGACGGCGTGGAAAATTTTATAGAAGAAATTAATAAAAATTTAGATTTAAACGAATCTTCTAATGATTACCACAACGTTAGTGTAACAAAATTTAATTCTGATTTTACTAATCTATACAATTATTACGATCAAATATATGGATTGCGAACTCGCGAGGAATCCGCCGCCCCGCGAACAAAAGATGTTTTAAAAAATAAATTTTTAGAATTAGCTTCGAAGAAAAAACAACGAACTTCGAGCACTTTAAACGAATTAGGTTTATATAGCAAAACACAATTTCAAGAATTTATGACCGCGCACGAAATAGAAAATTTTGACATTTTAAATTGGTGGAAAAATAAATCTAACAATTATCCTATTTTGGCCTTAATGGCCCGCGATTTACTAACCATCCAAGCTAGTACAGTAGCTTCGGAGTCTGCATTTTCTTTGAGTGGCAGGATTCTGAACGAGCGAAGGAGCCGTTTGACCGAAGAATCTTTGGAGATTTGCATTTGCTACAAGGATCATTTGGACGCATTGAGGAGGAGACAACACGTCTCGTCAATTGAAGATAGCGAGTCTGAAGTTGAAGACGAGCTTACTAACTTAAATCTGGGGAGCGTCGCAGAATGATTTCAAATTGTATTTAGTTTTTTGATTTCAAATTTAAATTGCAAATGTTTGTATTTGGATTTTTAATTATAAATTGTATTTTGTATTTCATTTGTAATTATATTTTAATTTTGTAATTTTATTCCATATTTAATAAAAAAATTTATTTATTTTGCAAATTGCAATTTTAAAATTTTGTATTTGTGATTTTGACATTTTGTGATTTGTGTACATGTACAAGTTTTTTTGTTTTTTTAATTAATATTAAAACATATAAATTAAATTAAATTTTTTTTTTTAAAATAAATTTTATTTAAAAACCGGTCCCGGTCTGGGACCGGTTAGGACCGGTTAGGACCGGTTTTTCCGGTCCCAGCCGGTCCCGGTTTTCAGAGGGAAAACCGGTCCCGGACCGGGACCGGTTTGGGCAGGACTGGTCCGGGACCGGTGCCCCAAAAGACCGGTCCTGCCCAGGACCGGTCCCGGACCGGGACCGGGTCTTTTCGTGCACGACTGGTTGCGTGTAAACATATATTCTGTTGGCTATTTGTTATTTATTTATATGATAAATTGTGTACCAGAATTTTTCTTTTACAATTAATGGCAAGTTCTTTTATTATGATTTCTCTATGCGATAGTTAAATGTTAACATAATAAATACCCTCAGAATGTTCGCTTCCATAGGACATCAAGTACGTGACTTGAATGTGAGAGCCTATGATTTATTTGAAGCTTCATTCTTGAAAGGTCCCTGGTCGTTGTATCATCATAGAAACTAAGGGTGATGATGATAAATTAAGACTAGCATGTGCGTTGACTAATGACCAGTTCTCACAGGTCATGATATTGTCATATCAAGTCATCACGTGGGTACTTGTTAATGAACAAGTTGTACTGGACAGACCCAATCTGAGACTACTTTGTGGATTGTTATCTAAACGTGTCACAAGTAGGTCTCAATTGACAATGGTGTTGTGGTCCTTTGACGTGAAGTCATAACATTCATCAAGTGAGGAAAAGCATGCTTTGATGCCATCTAAAGTCTTCCTTGAGAAAGGTTGATGATAAGGGTAGTTGTTGGGCACGTTACGAATCATTTGGGTGTTTATGTGTGAGCAGATATAGGATTTGTCCTCCTATATGACAGGAGTTGCATCCATGGGGCCCCTTGATGGAACTGGACAGATAAATGCATGGCCATGCTTGGTTGATTCAATATGTGATATTGGACTCACCATTCTATGGAAGTCCATTCTAGATCAAGATACTTGGATTGAGCTATTATGAGGGTGACACGGTCCATGCCTCTAGTTCTTTTCGGATGTAAGGGACAAAGGGACAAAGACAACGCTGGAACATTGTTCATAAGGGTTTATGAGTTATGAACTCTTATTGCTTGGGTAGCAATAATGCATTGCTAGATGCCGCTCATTGTTTGTGAGGTTTTTGGTTTGATACTTTCAAGATCAAGTGGGAGACTGTTGGAGTTACCATGGTGATCTAGAAGTTGCCAAATATGTAATCTCACTGCCAACGCGATATGAGCCTGCAGGGTCGCACATAAGTGCATGTGGAGAAGTTGGAGGATTGACTATGTTGGTAAAGGTTACCAATCACCATACAGAATGGGGTCTGACAAATATTGCCAAGGGTGAATCGTCGAGAATCGTCGAGAATCCTCGAGTATCGATCGTCGAGAATTGTCGAGTATCGATCGTCGATAATCATCGAGTCTCGATCGCCAAGAATCGTCGAGTATCGATCGTCGAGAATCGTCGAGTCTCAATCGTCGATAATCGTCGAGTATTGATCGTAGAGTATCATCGATCGTCGAGATTCGTCGAGAATCGAACTGTTCGATTCTCGACGAATGCTGATTGCCGACGATTATTCCATGAACCCTAATTTTCTGTGGTCTGCGGATAGCGATTTTTCCTAGGTCTATTTATGCTTCTGGTATAAATAAGGACTTAGGGTTTTAGGTCAAGATCCACTCACGGCCCGACGGAAGTGTTCCGCCGACGGAAGTGTTCCACTTTCGCTCGCTCCGCCGGCCTCCTCTCCGACGACAGTCGCCGGTGCTTGTCTTTCTGGAGCGGACCTAGCAGTCCATGGAAGTGCAAGGTGCAATCGATCTCCCTTCCCGTTTTTCGTGCGACGAAGATCGGCATTCTTACGCTCGTGTGGATTTCTGCAGAGACGTAGAGGCTATTCTACGTGGAACTCGCCGCCTACAAGAACTCATACATTGGAGCATCTTCGTTGAGTTGTGACTCAACTCCGCCAAGGTAATTTTACCTAGTTTTTCTTAACTTCTTGATTCCACATTCATGGCCCGATCCCAAATCTCTTTTCTTGATTTTACTATTTCTGCTACGTGCACTATGTGCCACCCCTTATAGAGAAACCCAACACGAATCGCTTAAATGCAAAGAAATTATCACCGGGAGTGTATCATTTTTCCCCGGCAACGACACCAAAAACTTGATGGCCGCAGAACAGAGACTGACTATGGTTGGTTCGAAATGGTCTGATTTCGCGGGCCGGTTAGAAGATCGAGTTTTCTAACGAAAGGTGGCAAGTGCACCTATCACAAGTAGTACTCGGAATTCGGGAGAATACCGAGGTCGTATTGTTCTAGGGGGCTCGTTGATTATATCTACTCTTCTAGGAAGACTATTATCTTACTATCAATAAGGTGAGATTTTTAGTTAATTATGGCGGAAAGAAAAGAGAGCATAATTTTACTTAGATTAATTCGATGACGGGTTAACGCTCGACATCGAATCGGATTAAGACTAAAATAATTCTTAACAATTATTGAACTTAGTTTTTAAATTATTAAAAGGCACTTGGCCGTGAAGGTTCCATAAATATGAGCGCACTTATCTCTAGGAATATTGCTCACCTGGACGCTAAGGCTATTCGACCGAACGTTAGTCCGACGAAGGATTCCCCTTAACGCCCGCATTACGCTAAGAAACCCACTATTGGGTGGGGAACCCAATCCGGCAGAACTACGCTTCTCCTCTATCGAGGGGGGCGTACGCAGTTCTCTTTACCCAAGGGTTATCAGTCCATACGTGCAGCCTCTCGGCATTGCGTATAGATAACGGAAATAGTGCTCACACATCGATTATGTGGTCCTATGCATCGTTAACCCGGGGCGAACCTCAAGTCCTTAAATTAAAATTAAAATAAAGAACCTTAATTATTTTGAATCATTTTATATGTCCCAATGCTCTTCGATGTTGAAGGCTAATAGAGATTAGCCACTCATCGGTATGGGGACGGCTTTATGGTTTTTAGTGAAACGTGAGTTTGAATTTAAGAACTAAACAGTTATAAGAGAAGACATAAAAAACAGGGCGTTTAGATAAATTGAAAGAAAGCTAAATTGATGCAGGCACTCGCGCACACTTCAAAACCATAAAGAAATTAAGTAAAGCAAGTCCTACTCGAATGAGTAGGCGAGAAATAAATGCAAGTACAAGTCCTACTCAAAACTGAGTAGGCAGTAAATTAAAGCAATGCGCCAGTTAACTCTTAATGAGTAGGAGGAAATAAATGAATAAATAAAAAGAAACTAAGTTACAAAAAATGAAAATTAAAAATCCAACTCAAATGAGTAGGAGGAAAATTAAAAGACAAGTCCCACTCAAATGAGTGGGCGGGAAATGAAAGCAAAACGCCATTTAACTCTTAACGAGTAGGTGGAAATAGACGCGCACACGCACACACTCTACATAATTGAGAAAGCGATCAAATTGCGAGTCCCGGCTCAAATGAGTGGGCGGGAGAATGAAAGCAATAAAATTATCACTTACACGCACGCACTCTACATAATTGAAGAAAGCAATAATACAAAGTATGAAAGTTATTCTCATACACTCACACACACTAAGTAAAAAACAATAAAAACAAAGTTACCTAAAAATTAAAACAACTTAATTTCTATTCTTAGAATATGCTAAAAACACATAAAAAGATGAAATAAAATTTAATGAAGAAAAAGTTTTTTGAAAATAAAGTTAAAATCAAAATTGTTGAAAAATTAAAATGTTTATATTTTCATTCTTAGGATTCCATAAAAGTGATGAAAAAGTGAAAATAAAAATTAAAGGAACAAAAAGTTTTACAATCCTAAAACAAAGCTAAGTAAAAAAAAATACAAAAAATCACTTCAAAACCTCTTTTACAATTTCATAGGAATGAAAATGTAAGACTTTAAAAGATTTTCAATACAACTTTTATTTTGAAAAGAACACTTAAACAAAATTTTGCCATTACAACAATTCATTTTTAGGCAAAAAGCTATAATTAAACTTAATATTATAACAAATTAAAAGCATGAAAAAGAACGTACAATTTAAACTAATTTATGATTTTCATAAAGAGATAGACTAGGTAAAACAAGAGGATAAAATGGAGAATAAGGTGGGCACACATGTTCATTCCAAAGCCAATTAAGAAGAGAAAAGTTAACATTTTTATTGAATGAAAATAACTATTACAAAGCTAATACAAAGCTAATGCTAAAGCAATACCAAACATAAAAGGAAGGGGGGGAGAAAGTTCTCCTTACATGGCTATGGAGTCCACAAGGGCAGCCCACAAAACACACTAAAGATGGTCCTAAAAAAAGAATAAGAGAGCATACAGAAACTGGGTATTTATAGGGAAAATTTCGGGTTTGACACACCCTACGACACAGGCGTGTCGGTGGGGGGGGGGGGGGCGTGTCGAGGTGGCATGTTTGACTTTGCGAGCACTGGCCAGCAGGGTTGCTTTTAGAAGCATCAGGAAGAGACACGTGTACGACACGGGCGTGTCGGGTTGTGTGACACGGGCGTGTTGGGACACATTGCTGTTTGAGTTGAGCTGGTGACACGGGGTACCACACGGGCTTGTTGGTAGGCGTGTCCTTCTAAGGTCGAAGATGGCGTTGAGTGACTGATTGGTAGGAGGCGTTGAGTGAGGGACACGGGCGTGTCGTGTCTTCGGACACGGGAGTGTCCTGCTTGGTTTGAAGGCGTTGAGACGTGAACAGTAAAAGCATTGAGTGGCTGACACGGGAGTGTCGGCCATATGACACGGGCATGTCGGCCATATGACACGGGCATGTCAGGTCAAATTTTGACTTTTTCCTGAAAAAATTCAGAAATAAAAAAAAAAACTTAAGTTAGGATTTTTTTTTACAAAAAGAAGCATATTTATTAAACAAAACAAACAAAAAAACAAAAATAAAGTAAAATGACTTAATAAAAATACTATAAAAGTAGGTATATTTACAACTCATCAGCATGTTAGCGGAAGATTTTAACAATAACGATGAACTCATACCAGGAATGTCCACTATAAATATATAAACCACATTTATATATCAACTCATGAAAGAGTGTACACCAAATACACACAATCTGGTCTTAAGGCCTTACAGTTCCTCTTTTCAATGCGTAGATTACATACAACGGAGCACAGGTCGGTCACACATGAACAAAATACAAGAGAAAGAAGCCTTTAAGGGCTAGCAGCAGCAACAGCATCCACAGGGACTACAACCCTTTCACTTCCCACTCGGCTCACCTGCACCTGCAAAGGGGCAACCCACCCAGAATTTGGTAAACAAGACAATAGTCAGCATTCAGCTAACCAATTTATAACAATCCTACCCCTTTCCCAGGGAAGTGGCATTCCTTCCCTGCAGGCATAGAAATGCATAGAAAGATATCATATATATTGTGCTCTCACGCACAAGCAATCCATCACAACCATCAACTACACGGCCTGATGATTCGTGCACTCAGGGCACATTTTTGGTGCACCGGTAAACAAGGGTCAACACCACCGTTTACACGGTACTGAGCATTTAGTCTTACTGGCGCGTAGGCCTAAGACACTCATTATGCCACCTATAAAAGCTCAATGCCTTGACGCTCTCTTGTATAGTCGACATAACACAGGTACAAATCAGCCACCCCCCCCCCCCCCCCCGTTGCTTAAGTTTTCTTTCCATCATCGAGTACGGAATAATCGCTGCTATAATAAAAGGCACAGGTCAGTTTCACCTTTCCTGTTCGGCACAAAGCCTTATTAAGAACATTCAGCTCACAATAGCCATAACGCCCACCAAGGACTGGCTGCACAATGGCCACGCTGTCCGCCAAGGACTGGCCTCACAATAGCCACACTGCCCATAAAGGACTGGCCGCAACACAAGCAATACAAGGGTATTTCCTGGAACTCCTCATTCAAGTACTTCCTGCTACTCCCTTTCACAGCCACAACCCTTCGACTCCATAAACAACACGTTTTTACGCGGAGTCTTCTCTAGTGCGCAATATACAACATCACCAATCGAGACAGCCCTGTCCAGATGGCATCACACAGCATGCCTATCCTGTACAACACATTTCCAGGTCTAAATGCAGACTCACTTGGGGATAACAACTATCAACCCACAGGGATCACTTACTCTACCACCTTTTTGTGGAGGATCCCATGCTCATGCATAAAGGAGGACTTTACATGTCCAAGAAAGAAGATCATTACCCTTGACAATCTCTTGGGAGCCATAGAAATCTTAGCCGGTGAAAAGGACCGCAACGATCTTGCCTCCACAGATCTGGCCTCAGATCTCTAAACAGAACTCTAACGCTCCCACGGTGGCCGGATCTTCTCCTCTTCCTCCTCCTAGCTCTCCACTTTCACTAAGCTCTTGAGAGAGATAATGGCTAAGTGAAGAATGATATCTTCACTCAATCCAAGAGATAAACCCAACTGTGAATACCTGGGGCCAATTGAACAAGGATTAGGGAAACGAACGACCACAAATTGGCTGAAAAGTCAAATTTTGCGGCTGACATTGCCTGTGACATGCCCGCGTCACAGGTTGTATACTATAAGCAGCATATGAATCGACTCATCCAGAAAAGGACACGGGCCTATGACATGCATGTGTCACAGGCCGTGTGTCATGACACGGCTTCACACATGCCCGTGTCTATCCCAAGTTCGACATGCCTCATAACCTTGGCCACAACCCGAGAGGGACACGCCATCTGACACGCCCGTGTGGGTGGGCGTGTGCTTCACTCAAATATTATCGAGCTCATGGAGTTTAGTGTCGAGAGCATGGCGTTGAGTGCACACCGAGAAGGACACGGCTTGGGACACGCCCGTGTCCAGGGCCGTGTACCTCACTCAATGCCTTCTCGAGACCAAACCACACTCAACGCCTTCTAGAGAAGCCCGAGCAGGACACGCCCTGGTACACGCCCATGTCCCAGACCGTATCTAAGCCTGAATTCCAAACTTTGAAAATTTGGGATTTTGGGGTGTTACAACCCTCCCCTCCTTAACAAAAAATTCGTCCCGAAATTTAGGCACAACAAGGAAACCCAGCAATCAATAAAGATATACGATATATAACAAAATGTACGATCAACAAAACACACACGATTATACAGTTTAAACAAACAACTCGGGAAAATTAGCTCGTATGGTCTACTCCTGCTCCCATGTTAGCTCTTAACGACCACAATTGTACCACCAGACTTTGACCATCCCAATTGTCTTTTTCCGCAACTGTTTCTCTGCTCTGTCTTTGATCTGAATGGGCATAACCTTCATCGTAAGCCCATACTCGACTGGAACACTATCATCCTCCACCACTTGAGCTGGATCCTTGATGGCTTTTCGAAGCACTGAGATGTAAAACACATCATGCAAGCCACTCAGCTCTGCCGAAAGAGCTAGTCGATAGGCAGCTTCCCAAATTCGCTCCACCACTTCAAGCGAACCAAGATATCTAGGACTTACCTTTTTAAACCGCTGAATCCTGGACACGCCTTTGAATGGTTTGATCTTCAAATATACCCAATCGCCCACCGCGAACTCCACGTTCCGGTGCTTGGCGTTGTAGTCCTTTGTTTGTCGATCCTGGGCTATCAGTAGCCTCTCATGAATAAAGCGTATCATCGAAGTAGCTTCTTCGACATCCTTGCGTTGATATACCTTTGATTCGCCTGCTTCCGCCCAAGCTAGCGATTTACGGTATTTCCGACCGTACAAAACATAATATGGAGCCATACTGATGCTTGCTTGGTAACTATTATTATAGGCAAACTCAACCATATAGAGATGATCTTCCCTTCTCCTACCAAAGTCTAGGGCACATATTCGGAGCATATATTCCATCGTCCCGTTGGTCCGCTCAGTTTGGCCTTCCGTTTGGGGATGAAAGGCCATACTGAATGCTAATTTTGTGCCCAACAACTGATGGATTGGCCTCCAATCATTCGACGTAAATCGCCCATCACGATCACTTACGATGCTCCGGGGAACACCGTGTAACCGGACAATCTGCTCCACATAGATCTTTGACAAGGTTTCCACTGAATCGTCCCTCTTATTCCGTAGGAAGTGAGCCACTTTTGTAAACTGGTCTACAATCACCCAGATTGAATCATTCCTGCGTTGAGATCTCGGCAACCCGTGCACGAAATCCATTGAGATATCGTCAAACTTCCACTCCAGAATCGGTAATGACTTCAGGAAACCGCCAGGCTTCTGGCATTCTTTTTTCACCAAAGCACAATTTTGACATTTAGCCACATAACGAGCTATGTCTCTCTTTAAGCCTAGCCACAAGAACAACTTCTTCATATCCTTATACATTTTTGTGCTCCCAGGGTGAATTGAGTAATTTGCAAAGTGAGCTTCGTACATCAACTCTTCTCTAAATTTACCCTCACTTGGGACGCACTATCAGCCATCTTTGCATAACAAGCCATCATCCCATGAGAATTGTCCATCTGACCCATCTTTTTCATAGGGTTGGAGACTCTCATCAGCTCCATTGCTCGCCGAACCCTGTCCGCAAGGTCATACTATACCTCCGTCCAGTTCAAGCATGCATCAGCTATGGAATTCTTGTCAACACAAGAATTATCTAATGCTTCCATCTCATGGATCAGACGCTCATCATGCATCTGCAACCAACTTTCCCGCATCAGAGTCCTCCGACTCAAGGAATCAGCGACCACATTTCCCTTCCCGGGAGTATAGTGAATATCAAAGGTGTAGTCCCCAAGGAACTCCATCCACCTTTGTTGTTGCATATTCAGCTCTTTCTGGTCCAACAGATAATTTAGGCTCTTATGATTTGTATAAATATCCACTTTTACGCCATATAGATAGTGCCGCCATAATTTAAGCGCAAAGATCACTGCCGCCCACTCCATGTCATGGACGAGATAATTCCGCTCATGCACTTTTAACTGGCGTGAGCCATAAGCTTCACTTTACCAAACTAGAGAAGAACACAGCCTAAGCCGCTCCCTTAAGCATCACTATAGATCTCATAGCCGTCTGTACCATATGGCGATGTCAACACAGGCACCGTAGTCAAACAACTCTTCAGCTCTTCAAATGATTGTGCACACTCCGACATCCAAATGAACTTCTGATCCTTTCTCGTCAATGTGGTAAGAGGCAAATCGATCCAGGAGAGGTTTTCTACAAACCGCCTGTAGTACCCTTCCAAACCAAGGAAACTTCTAACTTCATCCATTGAGGACAACACCAGCCACTCCTGTATGGCGCTTATCTTTGGCGGATCCACTGTTATGCCCTCTCCACTTACCACGTGGCCAAGAAAAGCCACTGACGATATCCAGAACTCACACTTTGAGAACTTGGCATAAAGCTTGTTCCTCCGCAAGGTGTGCAACACCATCCACAAATGATTCGCATGATCAACTTTCGACTGAGAGTACACCAATATATCATCAATGAATACGATCACAAAGAGATCCAAGTACTCTCAGAATGTTCGGTGCATTAGATCCATGAATACCGAAGGTGCATTACATAGCCCAAATGGCATTACCGTGAGCTCATAATGACCGTAGCGTGTTCCAAACGCTATCTTGGGAATGTCACCTTCCCGAATCCACAATTGGTAATATCCCAATTTCAAATCCAACTTTGAATAAACGGTTGACCCCACTAGTTGATCGAACAAGTCGTCTATCCGTTGAGCTCATAATCTGTAATAACTTCCGTTCAGCTGCTCGAGGGTCAACAGCCGCAACAGGTTCTCGCCTTTCAACAACTCGTTCTAGCACCACAGCCGGTCGTGCTTGCCCAATAGGCTAAGCTTGAAACATTGCAATGAAAGCCTCAGCAACTAAGTGGACAGTTTCCACAGAAGGAGGAGGTCTAGGCACCTCAGCTGGTGATGTACTCTCATCAGAATGCTGGGGCTCAGACTGCCAAGCACCACTACGAGTCACCTATAGGTGGACAGGACACACATTAGCGACCTCACACATGAGATAACAACAATATAGGAACACGCAGGTTACTCAAACAAGTGTATTTGCATTACTTAGTGGACATTCAAGAGTTCATTAGTGTTAAAGCAGTTCACACAGACACGTGCTTGCCACACCACAAAAGAATTCGATCACGAATTTGAAAGAGGAAGACCGAGACAAGCTAATACCAAAATGTAACGACTCCACCCATTAAACAACATATAATAGAAGGTCCGGCCGAGGCCCCACACTATATACCACAAACAGACGGCAAGGTCATAGGTTAATACCACTACACCATCGCATCCTAACTCAGAGCATGCTAGCGGAAGATTTTAACAATTATGATGAACTCATACCAGGAATGTACACTATAAATATATAAACCACATTTCTATATCAACTCATGAAAGTGTGTACAACAAATACACACAAGCTGGCCTTAAGGACTTATAGTTCCTCTTTTCAAAGTGTGGATTACATACATCGGCGCACAGGCCGCCACACATGAACAAAATACAAGAGAAAGCAGCCTTTAAGGGCTAGCAGCAGCAGCATCCGCAGGGACTACAACCCTTTCACTTCCCACTTGGCTCACCAGCACCTACACAGGGACAGCCTACCCAGAAGGTGGTAAACAAGGCAACGGCCAGCATTTAGCTGACCAATTTATAAAAATCCTACCCCTTTCTCGGGGCAGTGGCATTCCATCCCTGTAGGCATAACAATGCATAGACAGATATCATATATATTGTGCTCTCACGCACAAGCAATCCATCATAACTGTCAGCTACACAGCCCAACAATTCGTGCACTCAGGGCACATTTTTGGTGCACCGGCGAACAAGGATCAACACAACCATTTACACGGTATTGAGCATTTAGTCTTACTGGCAAGCAGGCCTAAGAATCTCATTATTCCACTGACAAAAGCTCAATGCCTTGAAGCTCTCTTGTACAGTCGACATAATGTAGGTACAGATCAACAACCCCCCATTGCTCAAGTCGCCTTGCCATCACTGAGTACGGCGTACTCGAGGCTATAATAAAAGGCGCGGGTCGATTTCACCTTTCCTGTTCGGCACGAATCCTTATTAAGAGCATTCAGCTAACAATAGCCATAACGTCCACCAAGGACTGGCTTCACAATGGCCACTCTATCTGCCAAGGACTAGCCTCACAATGACCATACTGCCCACAAAGGACTGGCCGCAGCACAAGCAATACAAGGGTATTTCCTGGAACTCCTCATTCAAGTACTTCCTGCTATTCCCTTTTACATGCATAACCCTTCGAATCCACAAACCACATGTTTATACGCGGAGTCTTCTCCGGTGCGCAATATGCAACATCACCAATCCAGACCAACTTGTCCAGATGGGCTTCACACAACATGCCTATCCCGTACTACACATTTTCGGGTCTAATTGCAGACTCACTTGGGGATAACAACTATCAACCCACGAGGATCACTTACTCTTCCACCTTTTGGTGGAGGATCCCATGCTCATGCATAAAGGAGGACTTCATATGTCCAAGAAGGAAGATCGTTACCCTTGATGATCTCTTTGGAGCCATAGAAATCTAAGTCGGTGGAAAGGACCATAGCGATCTTGCCTCCACAAATCTTGCCTCAGATCTCTAAACAGAACTCTAATGCTCCCGCGGTGGCCGGATCTTCTCCTCTTCCTCCTCCTAGCTCTCCTCTTTCACTAAGCTCTTGAGAGAGATAATGGCTAAGTGGAGAATGATATCTTCACTCAATCCCGGAGATAAACCCAGCTGGGAATACCTGGGGCCATTGGATTAAGGATGAGTGAAATGAACGACCACAAATTGGCTGAAAAGTCTAATTTTGCAGCTGACATGGCCTGTGACACGCCTGTGTCACAGGCCATGTACTGTAAGCGGTACACGAACTGACTCATCTAGAAAAGGTTACGGCCCTGTGACATGACCGTGTCACAGGCCGTGTGTCCTGACATGGCTTCAGACATGCCCGTGTATAGCCCATGTTCGATAGACCGCATAACCTTGGCCACAACCCGAGAGGGACACACCCTCTGGCACGCCCATGTGGCTGGGCATGTGCTTCACTCAACGATTATCGAGCTCATGGCATTGAGTGTCGATAGTATGCCATTGAGTGCACACCGAGAAGGACACGGCTTGGGACACACCTGTATCCCAGGCCGTGTGCCTCACTCAATGCCTTCTCGAGACCAAACCACACTCAACACCTTATCGAGAAGCTCGAGCAGGACATGCCCTGGGACACGCCCGTGTCCCAGGCTGTGTCTAATCCTGAATTCCAAACTTTGGAAATTCGGGATTTTGGGGTGCTACAAATCTTCTACCCAAAAAAGCTATAAGTGCTTTCATCCCATCACCAAGCAGGCATTTGTTACTATGGATTTCACTTTCTGAGAATCTAAAGCTTATTATGGGACTTATCTTTAGGGGGAAACAATTACTAGGGAAGTGTGTTCCCCTCCTTCTATTCCTTTACCGATTTCTTCTTCATTTCCCCCACCTACATTCTCCCCTTTTATCCTCGGTGATCTTGTGCTCCCTCTATCCCTAAGGACTCGGTGATGCTTCCTCATGTTCCTAGCGATATAGTGATCCCTCCTATCCATGGGGACCTGGTGTTGTCGCCTCCATTATAGGTTTACACGCGATGTAGGAGGGGCACGAACACACATGCCTTGCCCATACTACCTGGGTCACCACTTGATCCATATTTAGGTATTGTCTGAGGTAATTATGCTTCTGTCTAACATCCTCTTTTTCACTTTATGACATATGACTCTTTCTTTCCCTCATATAGAATATTTGTCAACTCCTTGTCTTCCAAATCAATTGCTCTTTCTTGGTAGGAAGCTCTAGAGAACAATGATTTGAAGTCATCCATGTTGGAGGAAATGTCAAAAGCCCTTGATAAGAATCATACTTGGGATCTCATCCATCTGCTTAAAGGGAAAACTATTGTGGGATGTAAGTGGGTCTTCTCCGTGAAGGAAAACTCCCAAGGCATTATTGAAAGATATAAAGCCTGGTTGGTTTCTAAAGGATATACCCCAATACAAGGTATTGACTATCAATAAACATTTTCTCTGGTTGCTAAAATGAATTAATTAGGATTTTGCTTTTGTGTCGTGTGTAAAGGATGAGGCCTCAGTTAGTTGGATGTGAAGAACACATTTCTTCATAGTGATCTTCTGGAAGAAGTCTACATGTCTTAGTCTCCTAGTGTTCTTCCAAAAGGGATAGCAGGAAAAGTCTATAGGTTGAAAAAACTATTTATGGTTTGAAGCAGTCTTTACGTGCTTGGTTTGGGAGATTTCATCGGGCAATGATGTCATTTGAATACAAACAAGGCAATGTCGATCACACCTTGTTTCTGAAACATAAGGAAGGCAAGTTGGCTTCTCTTATCATCTAAGAATATGTAATAGTGATAACTTGTGATGACATAGGGGAGATTGAACACTTAAAGTCTAGGTTGGCTAAGGAATTTGAAGTGAAGGACCTTAGACCTCTCAAGTATTTTCTTGGCATGGAGGTGGCAACATCAAGACATAAGATCTTTATATCACAGAGGAAGTACATTCTAGATTTGCTTGAGACAACTAGAATGGTTGGATGCAGACCAACTGATACCCCAAATGAACCCAATCACAAGCTTGGTAGAGATGGCACAGAAGTTGCTGATGACATACCAGATTTCCAAGAACTGGTGAGGAAACTTATCTATCTCTCCCGTACTCATCCAACCATCTCTTATGTTATGGGTGTTCTTATCCAGTATATGCACACACACCAAGAACACAAGACCTTGAAGCTGCATAAAGAGTCCTGAGATATCTCAAATCCTCTACCGATAAGGGTATACTGTTTTCACCCAATCTGGCATCAATGGTATAATTTTATGCAGATGCAGACGTGACAGGTTCAGTTGATGACCGAAGATCTACACTAGGAAATTACTATCTTGTTAGCGATAATTTGGTGACTTGGAGAAGCAAGAAACAACATGTTGTAGTCAGATCCAGTTCTAAGGCCAAGTTCCGAGCAATGACACATGGGACATGTGAAGGGTTGTGGATTAAATCGATTATGAGGGTCCTGTTTGTGGAGCACAAGGGTCCAATAAGAATCTTTTGTGGTAATAAAGCTGTTATTGGCATTGCCCACAATACAATGCAAAATGATCGTACTAAACACGTGGAGATTGACATGCACTTCATTAAAGAAAACATAGTTAGGGGAATTATGAGTACTCTCTTTTTTCCATCAAACTAGTAGCTCGTAGATGTGCTAACTATAGGTCCGAGCCAGTGCTCCTTTGACAAAATATTAGGCAAGTTAGGCATGATAGACATTAGACGTCCAACTTGAGGGGGAGTGTTGGAGAAATTAGTCTTTTATTATTTGAGTTTATTAGTATGTGAGTGGTTTTAGTCCCAAAATATGAGTCAAGAGTTATGAGTCAATGTAATCTCCTATATATAATCCCCCTATTTGGATGCATAAATTATGCTAATATTTTCTCTTCCAATATTTCCAACAAAATGTTTATAACATATATATATATATATATATATATATATATATATATATATATAATATACGAGTGACAGGCACGGGCCTCTTGCCCGATGGCTACGTGCCACAGTACTCGCCCGACGATGGCGGGCTTCGCCTGCCCCCCACGGCGAGTGCTCGACACGGGGCTCCGCCCCTACGACCAAACGTGACAGTACCCACCTATTGACGGCGGGCTTCGCCCGCCCCCGACGGCCGTGCTCGCAACATATACATATGAGTACTCAAAATGACCGTAAAAAAACAATCACGATTGTAATTTTTATTTTGTAAAAAAACATGCGTTTTGACTTATAATTAATCTCTCTTCCTCTCTCCTCTCTTTTTCTTTCTCTCACTCCCTCCTTTCTCTCTCCAATATAATAGTCTTCCCCCACCGCCAAGTATTAATTTCCCTCTCATCCATCCCCTTCCTCTCTCTCTCTCTCTCTTATCCCACCCCGCTGTTATATTTTGTTTAAAATGTGTGGTTCATTAAGTCCCACACCGTAAAATGTTGAAAGGATTTGGAATATAAATACTATCCCGGTTATATATTTGTAATTAGAAAGTGCAAGTGTGCCATGCAGAGTTGGTTTTTGTATATCGGGCTATGCTAAGCTTGTGGGCTTTCACCGGGTGGTGTTGTTAAGTCTTTTTTGAAGTTATTTACATAACTTTAGGCCCCCTTTAGTAGGTTTAGGAGCCCTATGAAAAAAATGGAGAGAAGAGGTGTGTTTGATCATTCAGTTGCTGAAATAGTGGAACATATCAGACGGCCGAAATTATTTCTGTGAATTTCAAACTCATGAGTTTGACACTTCTATTATAGTGGTTTAGATATATAATAATATATATATTATATTTATGTGTGTCTATATACATTTATATGTACATATACAAACATATACAATATGGATATCTATACTATATTAAAAGAAAAAAGTCCCCTTTAGCGAAACATTCATATGTCCCAAATTACCCCCACTTTATCTGAATAAGGCTTTTAGATTAATTTAAAATTGAAGGTTATTGTAACACTCCAATTTTCCCTTTGTTGAAAAACAACAGTATGGCTTTTGAAGCTATCGCTTGCGATAGCGATATCGCTGGCGATAGCGATGCAGTCAGCATCGATACAATCGATGCAGTCGTCACCAATGCAGTCGACACAGATGCAGTCGATGCAGTTGATACTAATGCAGTCGATGCAATGTATATAGTTGACACCATTGTAGTTGATGCAGTTAATGCATTCGATTGATCGATGTATCGATTTCTTCTACTGGCGATAGCGATATTGTCTGGCGATGGTATGCCACGTGGTAGGTGACCACATGTCAGTTGGTCGTGAGGCAGTCGATAAGAGGCATTGATGTTGTCAAGCGGCCACCATTAGAGGTATCACCCGACGATAACATTTATTTAATATTTCTACGTGAAATCAGGGCTGTAAATTGTTTTTTGCTTAGGCATTATGTGGTTGAAGTTAGGCCCGGGAATGTTAAGGTGTCTGAAGGAGAAAACTCCTCTAATATTTCTTTTACTTTCGCTCTCTCCAAATAAATAAGAAAGAAGAAGGGAAATGGAAGAGGAAGAGGAAGAAGGCGGGTCCAACCATAAGAGAAGCTTTAGAGGAGCTTCCAAGCTTGAAATTGTGAGTTGATTTAAGATTCGTAGAAAGGAAATCGAGTCAATCCTTTCCATCCGACTCGAGCTGAGATTCATGGCACCAAAATGATCGATGAAAGCAACAATCTTTCTCCTGATTACTAAGACTTTCGGGTCCTTTTGATATGCATAGTGGCATGAAGGTTCCTCTAATAATTGGTGGAGGTGAAACTTTTAGCGGGTTGATATGGTTTATCCCTTGTAGAAATTGCATATAGAATTTGAAAGTTATTACTTCAAGGTTAGCTAGTCACCTAGAGGGGGGGGGTGAATAGGTCTTTTAAACTTTCTTAGATCTTTATGCTGTTTATAAAATTTCGTGATCTAAAGCTTGTCCTAATTACTTGCAATACAAGAAAGAAACAAGCAACACAGCAAGCACAAAAATATTTATAGTGGTTCCCCAATTGGGTACATCCACTTTCCCTCCCACCTATCCAACTGATTTGATAGACTAGGCACAAACTCCACCAATATGCTCCTCAGAGCTTACACCTTAGGCCCTCAGCCTTATACACAGATTCTTTTCAGAATCCAAACTCAGAACCACAAGGGTTCCTACCTCAGAGACCTACAGTGCTCCTACAGCTCAGTGGTCCACTGACCACGTACCTTTGCCTTATTTCTAAGGCCTACAACATAGTCTTCTCAGCCCTACAACTTCAGGCACATAACCCTACTCTCAAAGTGTTGCAGCACTCCTACAACGAAGTACCTATCTAGATACCTACCTCAGTGCCCTTCCAGGAACCTACAACTCAGCCTCCTCCAAGGCCTATAACTTAGTGACACACTTGTCACCTACTACTCAGTGACTCACCAGTCACATACCTCAGGCACTAGGCCCTACACTAAGGTTAGGAGGACAGCCCTACCTCAGATCCACACTTGGATCCTACCTCGGAGATCAACACTCTCCTACCTTAGGCACTTAAGCCTCACAACTCAGATCCATACTTGGATCCAACCTCAGTACCCCAACAAGGCACCTATCTTAGTGATAATTTAATCACCTACCACTCAGGCACAAGGTGCCCTACACTCAGATTCAAATAAACTAAATCCTACAGGAAAGAAATCAAGAAAATTGAAATACTGACTCAGAGAAAAATCTCTGAGTCAACTTGCTGGACTGAGAAGATATCAGTCCAACCCACTTGATGTAGAAGGAATTAGACTTCTTCTACAACTACCAATTTCTCTACTGTACTGAAGACAGAAACTGCTGTTGAAGGCTTACAACCCTTCATACAGCTATCTTCTCTTGCTGATAGATTGAATTAACCAACTTGTTCTTCAAGGAACACTCTTGCTGAACTAGAAGAAGCTTCAGCAATCTTTGCCTTCTGGCTTTCACTAATGGACTTTGCTTTCAAGCTTGTTAGAGAAGATGAAGTCCAGCTGCCTCTATTGTGTTTTCTATTTTCGTTCTTCGAGTTCGTTCTGTTAACCCTAATCTTCTTTTCTTCTCTTCCTTATATACCAGTTGATTTGAATCAATGACACAATTTGAATGTGGGCCCAGTCACGGATGGTGAGCGCCACCTCCCTCAAAAGAAGACAAAAGTACTTTCCAGTGCTGCTACAGCTTTCCCGTAATGGCATGAAGTACCCTGACTACGCTCGACGAATGTTGATCTTAGTTCGACGAGGAATCAGTTCGACGAAATCCAAATTGAGCTCGAAAAACTCAGAGTCTTCAACCTTTAACTTGAGATCGACAAAATGTGAGCTGGGTTAGAACAATTCTAGGATCAATTCGATGAATCCTAAACTGGGCTCGACAAACTCTGAATCTTCAACCTTTAACTTAAGCTCGATGAAATCTGGGCTCAGCTCGATGGTGATCACTTTTCGTGCTAGAGAAAAGAGAGCCGAACTAGCAATCCAACTAGGCAAGTATACCTATCAAACTGTAGCTAGGGGACACAAGTGTCGTATTGAAATTCGGGAACTGTTGAGTAAACCTACTCACATGAAAACGATTATCATATCGAAGGATAGTTTTAGGGTTAAGATAAAACTAATTGCGAATAAGGGAAGAAATATTACGCTAAGGAAATAACTACTTGCAGTTAAATAAAGAGCTATTGTATGCGATAACAACGAAGGGTTGAAACTATGAAATTGAAAAGTACTCAATTAGAATCACCTCGGCAAAAGCTTATTAAAGATACGATAAAAACCTAAGCTTAATAGGGTAAAGGTCCTTGACTGTGGAGGTTACTAAAGATTGAAAACGCTTCTCTAGAATTTCGTGCCCAACTGAGTTTAGGAAGGTCTGACCGAACTAACGTCCAAATCAGAGGCCTAAAGCTCGCTTTACGCGGTGAACCCAACTATTGGATTTCATTCCAATCCTGGAGATTTGGACATCTGCCTCTCTTGAGAGGTGCGTGGAACTCTCTTTACTCTTGAGTGTTCACTTAAAACTACGAGCCTCTCGGCTAGCTAAGAGTGAAAACAAAGATGGAAATTATATATCGATGATATAACTCCAAACATGAATAATCAAGAGTAAATCGATTGCCTAAACCCTAAAAAGGAAAGTAAATTTAAAGCATTATAATTTAATCAACTCGAATCTCAGATCATCAAGATCGAGTACAAGGATGATTAGTTAGTCATGGAGAAGTGGAGGAGGAGGGAGTAGTAGAAGCACATTAAGAACACAAAGTAAAAAAGGACACTTTATATTAATGCTAAAAGAGAGTATAATTGGAAATAGAAGATTACAAGTGCAATGAAATTGAAAACCTAAACTAGCATTAACATTAAGCTACTAAAGCAATTACAAATGCTATTACAAAAGGAGTAAACTAGCTATGATTAGGAAAAGAACTAAAATGAGAAAGAGAGAGAGAGGAAGATCATGAAAAACTATAAGAAATAAAAGGGCAGCACCTCCCATCTCAACCCAAAACTTCTTCTGGACACAAGGGGAGGCCTGAATTTATATAAATTCTCACGGGTTGGTCACGCCCTCTGTCACGCCTAGGGAGGGCGTGTCAGGGGGGGCGTACCATGCACGGAGTTGACCTCGAGATCTAGATTCTGGCGGGAATGATGATTGCTTCTGTACGTCAGTGGACACGCCCTGGGTCACGCCCGTATAGGAGGGGCGTGTAAGGCACATAAAGTCTCAATCATTGGTCGGAAATCCGTCAGTCGTCGAAAAAGGTGGAACACGCCCCAGGGCCACACCCGTGTAGAAGGGGCGTGTCAGTACTGGTTACGTGCAACAACGAAAAATCATTAAATACGGCAGCAAGCTTCGGGATTAGGGTGACACGCCCTGTGACATGCCGAGGGAGGGCATGTCAGGGGGCGTGTCAGCAGTTTTTCTCGGTATTTTGGCTCTGGCGTCATCCTTCCTCTAGATCAGGCTACACGCCCTGTGATACGCCCAGGGAGGGCATGTCAGGGGGGCGTGTCAGGGAATTTTTGGTCGAAAACTCTGGAAACCTACAAAAAGAGAAGAAAACATTAGTTGCAATAATATATACATAAGGAGGTCAATATATAAGCTT
This sequence comes from Platanthera zijinensis, assembly GCA_039513925.1. NCBI lineage: Eukaryota > Viridiplantae > Streptophyta > Magnoliopsida > Asparagales > Orchidaceae > Platanthera > Platanthera zijinensis. Next base: position 68,707,340 of record CM077095.1, on the reverse strand, counting down.
ACAATACATGATTTGTGTATAAAAAAACACAGAAAATACTCTAATAGTTTCGACTACAAAACGTATTATCAAATTCCCCCAAGCTTAAGCTTTTCTTGTCCCCAAGAAAAGATATAAAAACTAGCAAACATAATAAGTGACTAATCAAAAAGTTTTATTTATGTTTACACAAGTACTATGTGAAATTCTAAGTAGGGAGAGGGTGAAACGTAAACCTAAAATAATTACTTAAACATGGTTTAAAGTTTATATGTTTTACTAACGAAAATAAATCATCCAAAATTTTAACAAATTGCTTTAAATAGATTTAAGCAAAGAAACTATATAAAAAACACATTGAGTTATTAATATATCCAAGCAACACATTATGACTATATCATTTAAATAACAAAAATCTAAATTTAAGTCCAAAACTGATACTGATTTACTTTTCTTCTTTACTTAGCTAATAAATAAAATTCAAAAACATGAATCAAAAGAGCTTATTAGGACCGAAACGTTTGGTTTAGGATTATGATGAGGAGTGGAATTCAAAGATAAACAAGGAGGCTTAAAAATCACACTAAACCAAAACAACGAGTTTCAAAAATTTTATTATAAATAAAATATTTTTCTTTCTTTTCTTTTTCATTTTTTTTCTTTTTCAAAATAAAGGCCATAATTAATTTTTCTTTTCATTTTAAAATTGGCCAAACAAAAGTAAACACTTCTTTTGAGCATAATTTTTTCAAAACTTCTTCAACTATATCACAAAATAACCCTATCATAATCATGAAATTTTTTAAATGAAACTCAAAAAATTTAGTGTGATTAGATAGGTTTGAAAATTTACCTTTGGTGAAGATGAAAAGATAAGTGGAGCTATCAATTGAAATTTGAAAAAGGCTCAAAAGCGGCTAACTAGGGGTAAAATTATTTAGGTTGGCAAGAGGGCTCAAACAAAAACAAAAATTGGCCTAAATCATTTTCATGTTTTTAAATTTATGTAAAGCATAGGTTTGAAAATTTTTAAAAAGCAAGTCCCAGATAATAAAAGAATATTAATGAAATTATCTTGAAAATAGAAATAATAGGCGACTTGGATCGTTCACATCTACTACGCTAATCAAAAGTCGACATTACAAAAATTATCCAAAAATGAAAAGGAAAATAGTGGATGAATTTTTTTTTGAAAGTAAAGAAGATAAAGAACAAAAACAATAATAAAAATGCGAGTTTTAGAAAAACGTTTCACGTTAACGTGCTACTGTGAATTAGAAACACAGCATCACCAACATTTTACTTGTGAAACATAATTAAAAAAAACGATTAGAAATATTATAATTAGCTGAGTTGTTTATATGGGATTTTGAGAACAAAAAACAAAAACATGGGGTACTATTGAAATACCAAAATTAGCTTAATATTTTTTTTTATTTTGAAATATTCTCTTTTTGGATTTTTAAAGATATTATCTTTTATTGAGATTTTTCTTTAAGAAGAAAAAGGAGAAAGCACAAGCAAATTTTTTTTTTTTTTGATTTTTACAGGGAAACAAAAATAAAGAAAAGAGAAAGAGGAAAACCTCCCGCAAGCTTAAGATAGATATTGTCCTCAATGGAGAAAAGAGGGGAAAAAGAGAGAAATTTAAAATGAAATGTAAGTACATAATTGAAAAACTGGTACTTCCCCGTATTTATGCGCTGCGAATGTTTATTGATGCCGCTCCCATGTGCTTGCGCTTTGGATATTCTTGAAATGTCTTCTTTGGACTTTGTGATGGATTTAGCAGCGTTGGTGCAGGCGATCACAGAAGCCTCAGCTTGTCGGAGCCGGCCGAGGCAAAAAGTTAAAAATAAAGAAAATAGAAAAGATAACTTGTGTTGCCTCCCAAGAGTGCCCTTTGTTTAAAATGTTGTTTGAGCTCAACGTATCAAAAAAATATTGTCCAAAAGATTATTGTCCAAAAATAATATTTAAAGTTTTTAACAAAAATAAAAAGTCTTAAGTTATCCAAAATTCAGATCATGCAGAATAACATTAATACAGTTCGGACGAACATCACCATAGAAATATAGTTTAAGATGCTGACCATTTACTTTTAAATTGCCCTTATCAGGGTGCGAAATTAAAATAGTACCATATGAAAAACTTGTTTAACAGAAAACAGCCCAGACCAACGAGACTTTAACTTTCCTGGAAATAAACATAAATGAGAATTATAAAGAAGAACTTGGTTGCCCGTCTTGAAGGTTTTTGGGTGCCTTAAGTGCTTGTTGTGAAAACATTTCGCCCGCTCTTTATAAATTTTGTTATTCTCGTAAGCGTAAGAGCGCCACTCATCGAGCTCGTTAATTTGAAATTTTCTAAGGTCGCCGACAGAGTGGGGGATCGAAATTTAAAAAAAGAAAGGCCCAAAAAGCACGATGTTTTAATTATACGGGTAAATGGAATGATTTTTCATAAACCAACCGATACGACATACATCCAATGGCAGTTTTGTATATTGTTCGGTAGGCCCATAGAGCATCGTCTAATTTGGTTGACCAGTCTTTCCTAGAAGTTGAAACAGTCTTTTCTACTATTCTTTTAATCTCACTGTTCACTACTTCGACTTGTCTGTTAGTTTGGGGGTGGTATGCAATTGAAAGCTTATGTGTAATGCCGTATTTAATAAGAATTTTTAAAAACTGCGCGTTACAAAAGTGTGAACCCCTCTCGCTAACGATTGCTCGCGGCATACCAAATCGAAAAAATATGTGGGTCCTCCCAAAAATAGTTCTTCAACTCAGAAAAGAATTTTTTCTTTTGCTGAGAGGAAAACTCTTTTGGGAGCACACGAGCCACTTAATAGTTGGCTATGTGTGCAAACTAAGGAGAAGGAGAAGTGTTAATTGAAAGTAGCTTCTCATCAGGAAAATAATCATTAAAAGATGTTTCATCTAAATTTTCTATATACGGATTATCTAATCGTGATAGATGGTCGGCGACAAAATTCTTGGCTCCTCGCTTATCACAAATTTCTAAGTCAAACTCCTGGAGGAGTAAGACCAGCAAATCACGCGCGACTTGGCATCCTTCTTAACAAGAAGATATTTGAGGGCCGAGTGGTCCGTAAAAACAATAATTTTGGAAAGAGTAATGTTTGAACAGAATTTATCAAAAGCGAACACTACAACTAGGAGCTCCTTCTCGGTTGTGGTATAATTCTCTTATGATGATGTAAGTGTTTTACTTGCATAATAAGTGGGGTGGAAGTTTTTAGAAATTCATCAGCCTAGTATGGCTCCCACCACGAAACTACTCGCATCGCACATAATTTCAAAGGGAAGGTCCCACACCAGAGCTATCATAATGGGGGCATTAATTAATTTATCTTTTATTTATTCAAAGGCAAATAGACAAAGGTCATCAAAATAAATGGGGCGTCTTTTTCTAGGAGCTGAGTAAGAGGTTTGGTGATTTTGGAGAAGTCTTTTATGAAGCAGCGGTAGAAACCAGTGTGTCCTAGGAAACTTCTTATAGCTTTCACGTTCGTAGGTGGCGGCAGCTTCTCGATAGGCTATGTCTACTTCAATTCCTTTTGCAGAAATTTTATGACCCAAAACTAACCTTCCCTCACCATAAAATGGTATTTTTCCCAATTTAGGGAAAGGTTAGTTTCTTCGCATCTTTCTAAGATTTTTTTGAGGTTTTCTAAGCAACTATCAAAGGCATCGCCGAACACAGAGAAATCATCCATGAACACCTTCATAATGCTTTCTACGTACTTGTCGAAGATTGCGAGCATACATCGCTGGAATGTAGCTGGCGCATTGCACAATTCAAACAGCATTCTTCGGTAGGCGAAGGTGCCGAAGGGACAAGTAAACGTAGTTTTCTCCTGGTCCTCGGGAGATATGGAGATTTTAAAATACTCAGAGAGACCATCAATAAAACTGTAAAAGCTATGGCCAGATAATCGCTCTAAGATTTGATCGATAAACAGCAAGGGTAAGTAATCCTTGCGGCTGGCATCGTTTAACTTACGATTGTTGATACACATTCGCCACCCTATCACCGTCTGTGTCGGGATTAAATCATTATTTTTGTTTACAACTACAACTATCCCTCCCTTTTTTGGCACTACTTGAACAGGGCTAACCCACTTACTATCAGATATTGGATAGATAATTCCTACGTCTAAGAGTTTCATAACCATTCACTTTACGACTTCTTTCATGTTTTGATTTATACATCGCTGAGGTTGGATTGAATTACGTAAATTATCTTCCATTAAGATTTTATGAGTGCAGAATGATGGGCTTATGCCCTTGATATCAGAAATCTGCCATGCAATAGCTCGACAATGCTTACGTAAAACTAGCAGGAGTTTATCATTTTGTACTTCAGTCAGGTGGGCCGAAACTATTACGGGTAGGTTGGAGTCCTTTTCTAAGAAGGCATACCTAAGATGTTCGGATAGTTACTTTAATTATAGGGTAGGGGTTCTTCATAAGATGTTTTGGAAATTCTTTATTTTTCAAATACTATGCCATCGTAGACTTTTTTAAACAGAAAATTAAAAGGGGTGGGGCTTGTAGCCATGGTGGCTTCTTGCAGAGCTTCCATTAAAAGGGTATAGGGAGGACAAAAATAAGAAAATTTATTTTCACTATCAGAAAGGCAGTAGGAAGATTCATCACTCAAGGTGTCTAAGAAAGAACAGGAGTCGTCATTCTCTAGGGTGTTCTTCATCGAAGGGGTGATAGAGAAAGTCACTTCATCATCGCCTACTCAAAGGAAGAGCTTGCCATTACATACATCAATGATATCTCGGGAGGTTGCAAGGAAGGGTCGGCCAAGGATCAGGGGAACCTCGACGTCTTCTTTGATGTCCAATATGACGAAATCCACCAGGAAGATGAATTTATCGACTTTGGCTAAGACATCCTCCACTATTCCTAACGGGTACTTAACTGATCTATTGGCGAGCTGGATACTCATATGCATGGGGTTGAGGCTACCAATTCCTAACTTCTTAAATAATGAGAAGGGCATTAGGTTGATACTCGCACCTAAGTGGGCTAATGCGTGTTTGACAAAAAGATCACCAAAGACACATAGTATAGAAAAACTACCCGAATCACTGATCTTCTTTGGTAAACCATTTATCAAGACCGTAGAGCACTCGACATTTAGCGTGACATGCGACAAGATCTTTAACTTCATTTTGTTAGTCATGAGGTCCTTAAGGTACTTAGCGTACTTCGACATCTAGGAAATTGATTCATGGAAGGGTAGGTTTATGTGGATTTGCTTAAACATTTCTAGGAAGCGGGAGTATTAATCATCCTGACGTTATTTGCTAAGTTCGGAAGGGTATGGTGGAGTTGGATTATTTTTAAAGATGGGTGGTGGAGCGAGATCTTTTTCTAAAACAGAGAGCGGAGTGATAACTTCTTTTTCAGCAAGTGGTGGCATTTTCAAAATGGGAGCGGAGCTTGCCTCGGGCTCTTCACTAACCATACCAGAAACTTGCCTCCCACTCCGAAGAATTATAGATTTCGCTTGCTCTCTCGGGTTGGGCTCGGTATTGGAAGGAAGAGACCCTGTGGGTCGCTCAAAAATAATTTTTGCGAGGTGTCCTACTTGATTTTCTAGATTTTTAACGCTTCCGGTTAAGGTTCTTATAGTAGCGTCATTTGTGGTTATATATTTAGAAAGTAACTCCTATAAGCTTGGAGCATTTAGATAGTTTTTAAGAGGTGGAGGTGGTGCAGAAAAATCATTTTGTGGTGGCGGGTGCATTGCGTTCGAAGGATTACTCCACGAAAAATTCGGGTGGTTCCCTAAAGCGGGATTATAACTATTCGGAAAAGTAAAACCAAGTGCATGAAAATTCGCAGCAAAAAAAATATTAAAAGCATTTCTAGGCATATTATTAACATAATCTAATTGTTCGGGAGCAGGAGTTGAAGATTCCCATACCCGAGGGGCGGAGGCAGCAGTCATCTCTGTAATTTTTTTACTTAAAATTTCAACTTGCAGAGCTAGCTGGGAGATGTTGTCTACTTCAAAGATACTTACAGGTTTGTTTGGGCGGGACCTAGGCACATTCCACTGATATGTGTTCATGGACATGTCCTCGAAAAGCTCAAGAACTTCTTCAGGGGTTTTGTGGTTTAAAGTACCACCGGAAGCTGCGTCTATCATTTGCTTTGTATTTTGATTTAGCCCGTTATAAAATGTATGCACTTGTAACCATACAGGCAGCGCGTGATGGGAGCATCATCTTAATAGTTCTTTAAATCTTTCCCAAGTTTCATATAAGGTTTTAGAGTCTATTTGTCTAAAGGCAGAAATATCGTTCCTAAGTTTTGCGGTTTTAGCTGGCAGAAAATACTTCGTCAGAAATTTTTCAGTTCGTTGATCCCAAGTGTTGATTCTCCCTCTTGGACAAGTCATCAACCATTATTTAGCTTTGGTTCTTAGGGGAAAGGAAATAATCTTAGCCTAATAACATCATTTGTGACACCATTTATCTTGAAGGTGTCACAAATCTCAAGAAAGCTTGTTATATGCGCGTTCGGATCTTCATCTTGAAGTCCGTCATATTGCACATACTGCTGCACCATTTGAAGTATGCTAGGCTTTAGTTCAAAATTATTATTAGCTATAGCAGGGCGCACGATGCTTGATTTTGTTTTCTCTAGATTCGGTCGTGCATAATAGGACATAGGCCTATGCACGACTTCCTCCACGTAGGGTTCTTCCATTCTTAAAGTAGAAAATGACTAGGAATCCTCAACCTGGTATTTGGAGACTAGGGCCTTGAAATCGCGATGTCCTCCGAAGAGTACGCTCAATTTTGTGGTCCAAGTCCAAAATATCAGACGGATTCCCGCGGGTCATGCACTAAAAAAAGAGAAGATGAAGAAAGAGAAATAAATAAACTAGAAAAAGAGAAGTTAAAAATTTTTTAGGTTGGCAAGAGGGCTCAAACGAAAACAAAAAATGACCTAAATCATTTTCATGCTTTTAAATTTATCTAAAGCATAGTTTTGAAAAATTTCACAAAGCAAGTCCTAGATAATAAAAGAAGATTAATGAAATTATCTTGAAAATAGAAATAATAGGCGACTTGGATTGTTCACATCTACAACGCTAATCAAGAGTCTACATTACAAAAATTATCCAAAAATGAAAAGGAAAATAGTGGATGAAATTTTGTTTTTTGAAAGTAAAGAAGATACAGAACGAAAAGCATAATAAAAGTAATAAGTTTTTGTTTTCAAATTATCAACAAAAGTTGCTCCCCAGCAACGGCGCCAAAAACTTGGTGATCGCTTTTCATGCTAGATAAAAGACATCCGAACTAGCAATCCAACTAAGCAAGTATACCTATCGAACTGTAGCTAGGGAACACAAGTGTCGTATTGAAATCCGAGAACTGTTGAGTAAACCTACTCATACGAAAACTATTGTCTTATCGAAGGATGGTTTTAGGGTTAAGAGAAAACTAATTGCGAATAAGGGAAGAAATATTGCGCTAAAGAGATAACTACTTGCAGTTAAATAAAGAGCTATTGAATGCGATAACAACGAAGGGTTGAATCTATGAAATAGAAAAGTACTCAATCGAGAATCACCTCGACAAAAGCTGATTAAAGACGCGATAAAAAATCTAAGCTTAATAGGGTAGAGTTCCTTGATCGTGGAGGTTACTAAAGCTTGAAAACGCTTCTCTAGAAGTCGTGCCCAACTGAGTTTGGGAAGGTCTGACCGAACTAACGTCCAAATCGGAGGCCTAAAGCTCGCTTTACGCGGTGAACCCCACTATTGGATTTCACTCCAATCCGGGAGATTTGGACGTCTGCCTGTCTCAAGGGGTGCGTGGAACTCTCTTTACTCTTGAGTGTTCACTTCAAACTACGAGCCTCTCGGCTAGATAAGAGTGAAAATAAAGATGGAAATTATATATAGATGATATAACTCCAAACATGAATAATCATGAGAAAATCGAAGGCCGAAACCCTAAAAAGGAAAGTAAATTTAAAGCATCATAACTTAATCAACTCGAACCTCGGATCATCAAGATCGAGTACAAGGATGATCAGTTAGTCATGGAGAAGTGGAGGAGGAGGGATGAGTAGAAGAACATTAAGAACACAAAGTAAAAAAGGACACTTTATATTAATGCTAAAAGAGAGTACAATTGGAAATAGAAGATTACAAGTATAATGAATTTGAAAACCTAAACTAGCATTAACATTAAGCTACTAAAGCAATTATAAAAGCTATTACAAAATGAGTGAACTAGCTAAGATTAAGAAATGAACTAAAATGAGAAAGAGAGAGAGGAAGAGCATGAAAAACTACAAGAAATAAAAGGGCAGCACCTCCCCTCTTAACCCAAAACTTCTTCTGGACACAAGGGGGAGGCCTGAATTTATAGAAATTCTCACGAGTTGGTCACGCCCTTTGTCACACCCAGGGAGGGCGTGTCCTGGGGGCGTTCCATGCACGGAGTTGACCTCGAGCTCTGGATTCTGGCGGGAATGATGATTGCTTTTGTACATCGATGTACATGCCTTGGGTCATGCCCTTGTACGAGGGGCGTGTAAGGCACGTTAAGTCTCAATCATTGGTCGGAAATCTATCATTCGTCGAAAAAGGTGGAACATGCCCCAGGGCCACGCCCGTATAGGAGGGGCGTGTCAGTACTGTTGACATGCAGCAATGGAAAATCTTTAAATGCGGCAGTAGGCTTCGGGATGAGGGTGACACGCCCTGTGATACGCCCAGGGAGGGCGTATTAGTGTTTTTTCTCAGTATTTTGGCTCTAGCGTCATCCTTCCTTTGGATCAGGCTACACGCATTGTGACGGAGGGCGTGTTAGGGGGGCATATCAGGGCATTTTTGGCCGAAAACTATGGAAACCTGCAAAAAGAGACGAAAACATTAATGACAATAATATATACATAAGGATGTCAATATATAAGCTTACAAGACATGATATGTGTATAAAAAACACAGAAAATTCTCTAATAGTTTAGAGTACAAAACGTATTATCACTTCACGAACTTAGAATTTGGTTTTACGATCACTATATTGAGCTTCTTCTTTAGAAGCGTTGAGTGAGCCTGCCTCACTCAATGCTTATGGACTTAGAGAAATTCTACCTTCTTAGTCTCAGCAGTTTCTTCTCAACTGTCTCAGCTGTTTGTTCTTCACAGTTGAGACTATCTTCTGTCTCAATAGTTATTTCTTCACAGTTGAGATTGTCTTCTGTCTCAGCGGTTTAGCTGAGACCAACACTTCTTTCAATAATATGTGTTGATCTTCTCAGCTGTCTCAGCGATTATCTTGAGACATTCTTCTCAATAGTCTCAGCTGTCTCAGCGGTTATGCCTTAGTCAAATTATTTGACTTCCAGCTTCCTCTTCTTGTTCACATGTCCAATCAAGGATAACATGCATGCAAAAACTCAAGCACACATCAAATACATTATGTGTGTATGTCATTGACCAGTTTAACTTCTTTCAAATCTGGAACATTGGGGTCAATGGACCATACAATCTCCCCCTATTTGAAGAAGTCAAAACCTTGCTTGATCAATAACACAGGTCATTGACGTACATAGTATTTTTAACATAAAAACTTACACTTGTGTAACATCATTAAGAGTTTGAAAATATGTTACCACACACAATTCTCCATGTCAGGAATTTTACTTACTCCCACTGGCATGCTTCTCTCCTAGATAAGCCATCCTTACTATTCTTGTGCTTAAGCAACTTCTACACTACCTAGCTTTGAGCTTCCTGCATCTTGGCTTGGTCAGGTCTTGATCAAGTCTATTCTTTCTTCCCCCTAAATCCTCTCCCCCTTTTTGACTTTTGCAATAGGGTGTTTTTTTGTGTGGAGTTTTTCTCCCCCTTTCTATCTGGGGATGCTCCCCCTACTCTTACTTAATTCCATTTCAGCTATAGGGCTTGCTCCCCCTTAACTATTCCATACTAGCTTCATTGTCTTGGGGATGGAATTGACTTACTGAAAATAGACAGTACAACATATGGTAGAGGAGAGAATTGAATCTACACAAGATTCAACATACCTAATTAAAATTTGAAGGTGTTTAACTTGACATCATCTAGTGGCTTAGTGAAGATATCAGCCACTTGCTTGTCTGTAGAGACAAAATCAAGGCTGATGTCTTGCCTTTTCACATGTTCTCTAATGAAATGATTCTTAATTTCTATATGCTTAGTCCTGTTATGGGAGAAAAGATTCCTAGCTATATAAATTGCACTAGTAGAATCACAAAAGATTGGAGTTCTACTTATCTGAATATTGTAGTCTTGAAGTTGATGCTGGATCTACAGCAACTGAGCACAGATGCTCCCAGATGAAATGTACTCTAACTTAGCAGTAGAGATTGTAACACTTGTTTTCTTCTTGCTGATCAAAGAGACAAGCCTTCCACCTAGAAATTGACAGGAGCTAGATGTGCTCTTCCTGTCCTCCTTGCAGCCTGCAAAATCAGCATTTGAATAGCCTGTTAGTTCAAACTCCCCATTCCTAGGGTACCATAGGCCAAGATCTGGAGTGCCCTTAAGATATCTCATGATTCTTTTCATAGCAGTGTAGTGAGACTCTTTAGGGCGGGCCTGATACCTAGCATAAGACACATGTTGCATACATAATGTCAGGCCTACATGCAGTGAGGTAGAGAAGGGAGCCAACTATACCTCTATACAAAGTTGGATCAAAAGGTTTCCCTGGATCATCTTTGCCTATAGGCATACTTGAGCTCGTGGGAGTTCTTATGGTGGAAGCATTCTCCATACCATACTTCTTGATTAGCTCCCTGGTGAAGTTTGACTGGGATATGGATAGACCATCATCAGTCTGTCTTACTTGGAGTCCCAAGAAGAACTTCAGTTCACCCATACTACTTATCTCAAAATTCCCCTGCATAATTTTTGCAAACTTCTTGCAGAGGTTGTCATCAGTAAAGTCATATATTATGTCATCAACATAAATCTAGACTAGGATGATCTTGCCCTTAGATTCCCTTAGGAATAGGGTCTTGTCTATCTTCTCCCTTGAGAATTTGTTCTTAATGAGGAAGGTAGACAATGTCTCATACCATGCTCTAGGGGCTTGCTTGAGCCCGTATAGAGCTTTCCTAAGTATATACACAACAGTAGGAGAGTTAGAATCTACAAATCCTGGAGGATGCTCTACATAGACCTCTTCTTTCAAGTCCTCATTCAGGAAAGCTGACTTCACATCCATCTGGAAGACTTTGAATCCCTGGAAGGCTGCAAATGCAAGGAATAGTCTAATGGCTTCCAACCTTGCAACTAGGGCAAAAGTCTGATCATAATCAATCCCCTCTTCCTGTCTGTACCCCTTGGCCACAAGCCTAGCCTTATTCTTTATGATAATGCCATTTTCATCAAGTTTATTTCTGAAAATCCACTTGACTCCAAAGACATTATGTTCATCTGGTCTGGGAACCCGCTTCCAGACCTTGCATCTTTTGAACTGATTTAGTTCTTCTTGCATTGCACAATCCAGAATTCGTCTTGATTTGCCTCTTCAAATTTCTTGGGTTCTTCTTGTGACAGGAAGCTGGAGTAAAGAGATGTGTTGAAACTCTTGCTTTTTGTCTGCACACTTTGGATAGCCTCACCTATTATCTAAATTGGAGGATGATCTCTCAAATATCTGACTACTGGGGGCAGCCGGACTGTTTTTTGTTGAGCACCATTGAAAAATGTTTAAGTTGTCTATCTAAATCACCTAGAGGGGGGTGAATAGGTGAGTTGTGCGTCTATTTGCGGAATAAAAAATTTAGTGATCTATGCACAAAAAATAACCAAGCAATCACAGACGACACCAAGAATTATAATGGTTCCCCAACCTTGGGTACGTGCATTTTCCACTCACCAATCTAGCAATGCACTAGACTCAGGTACTCCACTAATCTCGGATTTAAAACAATCCTACAACTCGTAAAAACGTTCGTAAAACTCGATCCAAAAAAAAGGATCTACACTCGGAAGATGAAAACTTCCTACAACAACTCGTTGAACAAAGCTCCTACACTCGGAGAATAATCTCCTAAAAGATTAGAATGAATTTAAGAAATACAAACAGTAACTTTTCTCAGATCTGGAAAATGTCTGCCTTGGTCTTCCTTCTTGAACTTTGCGGCTTTATCAAAAAATATTGAAGAAGACACGGCCGAATCCTAGATCTAAAATTCTTGGACTTACAAGATCAAAGAGAGGATGTATAGATTGAAAATGATCTTGATCTGCAAGTCAACTATTCTGAATCTTCTTGATCGAAATCCCTTGGCTATGTGCACAATGAGCGGCCACGGCTTCCGATTAGGAAATAGAATTAGCGATTCAAAATTCCTAGAATGCTTCTTTTCACGCGCTTAGGGTTGGTCGAAATGACAAGACTTTTTATATGATCTCCCTAACGGTCATAATTATCATAAATGATGGCCACGTGGACCAATCACATCAAGACATTTGAAAAAGTATGACTGTCGGGACTTAGCAAATTTATCTGAGAAATAACTGGATTACTCGAGTGAAGAAAGAACTATTAGAGTACTGCTGTGGGATCTCGGGAAGACAACATCAAGCTTCTCGAAAAGAAGCACTTCAGGAAAAAAAATAAGGATAGAATCAATCATTACTCGAGAGGAATGAGAATTACTTGAGTACTTAAAATGATACTCGAGAAGTGGAAGTGAACTTCTCGAGAAAAAGACAGAGAGAATTCTGGGAAGAAAATTATGGTTACTCGAGTAATAGAATTAACTTCTCGAGAAGTAGTTGTACTTTTCGAGTACAATGACTTCATTACTCGAGAACTAGAATTATAATTCGAGTGCTTGACTTCTAATACACGAGACAAAGTCTTGTACTACTCGAGTAATGAATATAAGTACTCGTGTACTTTACTTAGAAATTTTTTGGACTAGACTTTTCTGATAACTCGAGAACAAGAAGTGATTTACTCAAGTTCCACTTGGCTTCTCAAGAACGAATAAGAACTCTTCTCAAGAACAACTTCAGTTACTCGAGTGCTACACTTAGCTTACTCGAGAAATGTCTATACTTCTACTCGAGTACTTAAGTTATTACACGAGTGAAACACTTAGAAAAATTCGGCACTTTGAGAATTTTATTTCTTTAAGGAATCAGCAACAAGTCTTTCTCCAACAAGTATAGTGCTTGAAAATGAAGTGTATCCCAATAGAGAGGCTACACATGAGTCAACACCATAGATCACATAATGAGGGATTACATTGAATGGTCCTGTGTTTGTTGACCCATTGTAGACTGACATTGGTCTACACTTGACAATTAAGTCCTGCAAACACATAACTCAAACAACACATCAAATACAACTTAATTCATCTTAGTTCAAGGGTGACTTCATACAAATCTAGGTTATTGTGGATACAATACCCAACAATCTCCTCCTATTTATAGAAGTCAAAACCCTATACACTAAGGTGAATTATATAAATATAAACAAATATAAAGACTAGATATAAAGGAGAAAAATAGAGTAACATGCTAAAAATTTAAGACAAAGAATAAATCATCAAAATTTAGGATTTATATAAATAGAATTGATCCAAAAATTCAGTTCTACACAATTTCAAATCCTCAATCTTAGAACTTGTTCATTCTTTGGCTTGATGTTGATGTTGCTATTGCTGTCTATCTTTATTCTCTTGTTGCCTTCTCTGATAGCTGAATGACTTTGGGTAGTATTTAGGAGGTTTTGGAGGTGCAACGAGATTATTCCTTCCATACTCTCGATCATAGATTCTTCTTTTGGTCATAGACATCTCATACATGTCACACTCATGGGAGCTGTAATGGTCATGTTTATTCTCATTAAAGTCCAAAACTAACTTGAGAGTATCAAGGATTAGTGACGTTGAAGTAGGACTCCAGATCTCTGCAAATTCCTGAGCCTTTCTCTTCTCTTCCTCTGGGTTTGGAAAGGACCTGTTGGCAGAAGCTCCATCACCATATTTTCTTCTTTTGGGGATCTGTACTTCAGGTTGATCTTGAGGTATATCTGTTTCCCAAACTTGTGCATAAGTTTTTGAGGAGGAACTTCTGAGCCTTCAGGCCTTGGAGAGAATATAGGTTGAGGAGCAGGCATTTGAGCTGGCTAATGTTGAGCAAGAGGATTGAGATGATGAGGAATAATATTTTGATCTGCATGGAAATCAGGGAAAATCTGGTTATGCATCCAAACTGAAGTATCATAAGTATGAAATTTCACACCATCTATCTGATTCTGTACATCAGCATGAATTTCATTCATCTTAGCAGTTCAAAGAGTTTTCGCATTAGCATCTGATTTTTCTAAGTACTCTTTGACTAAAACCTCCACCTTTCTGACTTCTACATAGAGGGTAGCTATAACATCATCTTTTAATTTTCCTACCTCTTCACATATCTTGAGGTTGTGCTCTTGAGCCATGTTTTCTTACTGCATCTGATTGTTAGCCAGAGTAACTGATTGGTCCATAACCTAGCCAACACTAGTGATGGTGTGTTCTAGTACTTTTACACCTATCTTGAACAAGTGTTTTAGCCCATCTGTATTGTTCTGGATTTTACCAAATCCTCGTCTCATTTCTTTCTCTAAGGCAGTAACTTTTTCTGTGACAGCTTTCAGAGAATCATCAAAATACTTTCTCTGGTCCATGACATATATTCTATCTTACCCAGTATATCATTAGTAGAAGGTGTTGGAGTTACAACTTGAGGAACTGGAGGAGGAGGAGGAGCAGTCCAAGGAGCAATCTCCTCAATTATCACTGAACTCTGAGCTCTAGAAGTGTGAACCAGAATATCTCCTTCCTCACCAAGAATGGTGAGAAGAGTAAAGTCATAGCTCTTGAGAGGAGCTTCATATGGTTTAGGGGATAGTTCTATCTCATTAGAAATCAGAATAGTCTCTTCTTGCTCTATGTTAGCAGCAGGAGAATGGTAAACAGGGGATTCTTGTTATGAATGAATAGGATAAGGTGATGATGCAAGAGTTTGTTATTTTTGGAGGGGAGGAAGAGGCTGATAATAACTTAGTTCTTCTATTATCTTATTGATGTCTTATGCAGTAGAGAGAATGGTTTCTTGTACTTGAGCATCTGATAGAGTTTCTTTAGGAGTGGTTGGAGGGAGAGAAGCAGCAACAGGAGGGGTATGTATTCTTTCCTCTTGAATAGAAGGAGCAGGCTCCCCCTCAGCAGCTGCACTAAATGTGCTAGCAGTATGAGGCAGAGAGGGAGATGGGGTCCTGTCCTTAGAAGCTGGATGATCATGAGCCTGGGTAGCCTGGGTTGGATTCAGCAAGTTGAGTTCCTATCTCTGAATAGAAGAAATGTATACCTTCTTCATGTGATGGAGAGTTGTCCCTTTTGAGAAATTAAACACTTCTGGATTTATCTCATATAGCATAAGAGAAATGATCATGTCATAGTTGGGAGACTTGATGCTTTCCCTTATATTATCAAAAATCATTAGGACAAACTTAAACTTCTTTCTGGAAACAATGGTTGTCATCAAGTAAAAAAAGATCTGTAGAGATGAAACTTATGGAAGTTTTTTTGCATAGCAGAACTTTGCCTAGAATGTCTACTAGAAGCTTTCCCTCAGCATTGAGGTCTGGACGACGAATGTTGTTAATAACCACAGAAATTCCACAAAAGTTGTAAGCCCTATCATAATCTTCAGAAGTTATGTCATCTTCTTCATCAATTAATGGTAGCCAAAGAAGGGTAGACATAATAGACTTGGTGAGTTTGATTTTAATTCCCTTGACTTTAGACATAAGAACCTTGCCATTTCTCTTCACTTTGATATTTCGAAAGAACTCTTCAACTTAAGGAAAAAGGATTTTGATGGGTTGCTGGAGAACGAAGGTCAATCCGGCTGTGTCCAGGAGGAGAAGAAGATTTCGAAAATCGTCGGAGACTTCTGAAATTCCAGCGACAACAAGTTCACTGCCAATCCCAACCTTGGAAGACGGTGCCATTTGTCCAAAGAACTTAGAGAAATAGACTGTGAAAGTGGCAACGGCAGCGTGCTCTGCGACAGCGGCCGAAGTCGAAACGACTTTCTTTCTTTGTCGAGAGAGAGGGATTTGAAATCGTGTAGAAAAGAAATCCCGGTTTTCAATTTATATAACCCTAATTATAGATGATTAAGGAAGTAAATAATCGTAATATACCTTAGAATATGGCGGTATAAACTTCAGGTTGCGAATATGAAAAATTGAACTTAATTCGAGAAATTGTCTTCCTGTTTCTCGAGTGGACCGGCATTACTCGAGTGAAAGAATAATGGTACTCGAGTGATATCTTTATACTTCTTGAGAGGAAACTCATTACTTGATTGGCATTACTCGAGTGACTTGCTGAGTTATCGAGTAGTCTAAAGAAGTACTCGAGTAGTCATTTTCTTACTCGAGAAAGTAAGTCTGAACTTGAGAAATTTTGACTTTTTAACGAGTTCCTTGGTCTCTGAGCTATGTTGTGAGTCCTCCTTCTCTATTCTTCTTTGTTGAGCATACCAAGTTCTGTTTTGAACAACACGAACTTGGTCACGTCCAGCGGCTTCGTGAATATATCTGCAATCTGTCTATCAGTAGGGACATATTGTAAATCTTTGTCCCCATGCTCCACATGCTCCCGGATTAAGTGGTATCACAGCTCTATGTGCTTTGTCCGGCTGTAAGAGACTGGGTTGTTGGCTATTGAAATCGCATTAGAGGAGTCGCAAAATAAAGGAATGTATTTGACTTGCATATTGTAATCTTCCAGTTGGTTATTTAACCAAAGCAATTGTGCTCAACAACAGTCGGCAGAAATGTATTCTGACTCGGCCGTTGAAATTGCGACATAATTTTTCTTTTTGCTGCTCTAAGAAATGAGTCTTCTTCCATGGAATTGGCATGTCCCGGAAGTGCTCTTTCTATCATCTTTACTACCTGCAAAATCTGCATCTGAGAAACCAATTAGTTTGCTGTCATTACTTCTTGGGCAACATAAGCCAAGATTCGGTGTACCTTTAAGGTATCTCAAAATCCACTTTGTAGCAGCATACTGAGATTACTTACAGTTCACTTGGAATCTAGCACATACACATGTTGAGAACATTATGTCTAGTCTACTGGCAGTATGGTAGAGCAAGGATCCAATTATACTTCTGTACTTGGTTTCTTCAAAAGGTTTCCCTTTTTTATCCTTGTCCAGAGACACAGCTGAACCCATTGGAGTCCTCATAGAGGTTGCGTTCTCCATTCCGAATTTCTTAATTAGCTCCTTGTGAACTTTGTCTGCGAGATGAAAATTCCATATTCAGATTGTTTCACCTGAAGCCCTAAGAAATACTTCAACTCTGCCATACTGCTCATTTCAAACTTCCCTTGCATAAGTTTTGAAAACTTCTTGTAGAGGTTGTCGTCAGTAGAGCCAAAAATAATATCGTCGACATAGATTTGCACTAGCAAAATATTGCCTTTTATTTCCCAAATAAATAATTTCTTATCTATCTTTCCCCTTGTGAACTTGTTCTCAAGAAGAAAGCTAGACAGTATCTCATACCAAGCTCGAGGAGCTAGTTTCAAACCATATAATGCTTTAAATAAAAGATAGACGTAATCAGGAGAGTTAGAATCAATGAAACCCGGAGGTTGTTCCGCATACACCTCTTCCTTTATGTCACCATTAAGGAAGGCAGACTTAACGTCCATCAGATAGACAGTGAAGCCCTTAAGTGCAGCATAGGCTTGGAATAACCTGATTGCCTCCAGCCTTGGCACTGGAGCATACGTCTAGTTGAAGTTGATTCCTTCTTCTTGTCTGTATCCTTGGGCGACGAGCCTGGCCTTGTTCTTTATGATTGTTCCATCCTCGTCCATCTTGTTCCTATAGACCCACTTTGTCCCGATAACATTCTTACCTTTGGGTCTTGGAACTAGTTTCCAAACTTGACAATGCTTGAACTGATTCAACTCGTCTTCTATAGCCATAATCTATGATGCATCTGAGTTCGCTTCCTCAAACTTCTTTGGTTCAACCTGTGAGTGAAAACTCAAATATAAATTCTCATTAGTAGCACCTCTATGAGTTTTGACACCAACCTTGGGATCTCCTATGATTTGCTCCATTGGTTGATCCTTCAGATGTCTGAGCACGTGAGTCCTTGCATCTGGAGTGTCTTACCCAACAGGAGTGACTTCATCAACTTGGATTATTTCTTCATCTTGATCATCAACCTCTCCAATCGGGGTTGGAGTGGTGATCTTGATGAACTTTTCAGCTTTTTCTTCAGTCGGCTCACCCAAGTTAAGTTCTTTCATCTTTGAACATGCATCTTCAATGAACACACTAGAAGAGCCGCCTTGTAGCAAGCTTGTCTCATCAAATACAACATGAATAGATTATTCTACAACCAGGGTTTTTTTATTAAATTCTCTATATGCCTTACTATGGCTAATATACCCTACGAAAATACCTTCAAAGCTCTTTCCACTAAATTTAGTAGTGTGATACCTTCCATTGTTAAGGACGAAGCACTTACAACCAAATATTCTAAAATACGAATCAGTCGGCTTTCTACCCTTTAACAGTTCGTAAGGTGTCTTATTATGGTTCTTTTTTATGAGTGCTCAATTTTGCACGCAGCATGCAGTTTTGACGGCTTCAGCCCAAAAGTATTCCAGTAGTGAGGCGTCACTCAACATGGCCCTGTATGCCTCTATAAGTGTTCTATTCCTTTGCTACTCCGTTTTGTTGAGGAATATGAGGAGAGGAAAACTCATGAAAGATACATAGGCATTCACAAAATTCTGTCATGGCTCTAGACTTGAACTCAATTCCATTGTCACTTTTGATTTTGACTACGGAATAGTTGTATTCATTCCTGATTTGCCTGACAAAATTTGTAAAGATGTCAAAAGTATCTGACTTGTGTTTTAGAAAGAACACTCACGCAAAGCACGAGTAATCATCAACAAGAACTAATGTATAATCCTAACCTCCCAAACTTCTAACTTGCAGTGGACCGAAAAAGTCCATATAAAGTAGGTTTAAACACTGATTAGAGTCTTGGCCAATAATACTTTTAAAGGTAGCCCTTGTTTGCTTGCCTTTTACACATGCGTGACAAGGTATGTCTTTAACGCACTTGACATTTGGGGCATCACGTATTAAATTAAGAGAAAATAGTTTATTAATAGTTTTGAAATTAATATGTGAAAGTGAGGGGATAAGTTGTAAACTACTCTAGAGGGGGGGTGAATAGAGTATTCAAATTTTATGAATAACTAGTCAGCTCACTTGGAGTTGATTTGCGGAATAAAATAATCTGATACTTGAACCCTAAAAGCCTAACACAGTGAAGTGCACAAGTGAGAGAGTTAACTGAAATTTCAGATTAACTATAAACCTATCACAGCAACTAGCAATCCTAGGTAGTTCTATCACAGCCACAGAATAAGCAATTTAAACAAAACAGCCAGAGACACAGGATATATAGTGGTTCCCTCTTAATAGGTACTCCACTCTTCTACCACCCTGGTAGGAATCCACTACAGGTTTTTGCTAAGGTGCCCTGCCACCAATGATCTGATTCAGGTAGATCAAACAGACCCTTTGAGCTTTTGATAAGGATGCTCAACCACAGGTTGTTGATAAGGTGCCCTGTCACCAACGTTCACTTTTGAAGAGATGTGAACAAACTCTTTTTACAAAGGGGTTGAGAGGGTTAGATTGTCTTCTCTGTTGTTAATACAGATTAGAGAAGACTTGTGGATTCTCTAAAGAATCAAAGTCTCCCCCTGGCTCAGTGAAAGTCCAGGGAAAGCCTTTGCTTCAGGATGAAGGAGTTTCAGATAAACTGAAACTAAATCCTCAGAGATCTGTAGACTGATTTTTATCAGGTCTTCAGATTCTGGAGCACGTGAAGTAGATCTGGAGCTCTTTCTGAAGTCTTGAAAAACTCTAAGCAGATGCTCAGGAGACTTGAGAATGAAATAGATTGCTTTGGACTTTTGCTTCAGGAAAACTTTTCTTCTTCTGATTGTGAGATTGTGAAGAGTTGCTCTGGAGAAGCTTGAAAGAATGCAGCACACAAAAATCTCTCTGTTACTGTAACTTCTTGTTATTCTGAGAAAAAAATCTCTCTTAAATATGTCCTCTCGTTTATCTTTTGGAACGGCTCTATTGATTTGAATTCTCGAGCCCTGCAACAGATTATCTCAAAATAGAATATAGCAATAGGAATAGAATGACCTATTAGCTCTCTGTCAGTCCCAATAAGGAAATAAATGAATAGGAAAATATCTCAGCATAAAGGTTTATCGTTCTTGGAAATAGCATACACCGCCAACGGCTACAATACAGCCTGGCAATATATTTTGTATAATAAGACAAAAATGCTTTATCAAAATACGAAATCCCGTAATTTATGCTTGACATATTTGGTAAGTAATTCATTTGAATTTAAGCCATAAATTAGCAAAAACATTCTTCAGAAAATCTTTCTAACCACACGCTAAAACACTTGGAAATAAACCAAGGAATAAAATAAATACAAACTGTTAACGGCAGACAGAAATCGTCGAACAGGGGTTCGATGATCGTCGACTTAGCTAACAGATCGTCGACTGAAAACAGAAATCTGTCGAAACAGAAATCGTCGACCAGAAATCGTCGACCAGATCAAGATATCGTCGACTAAGGCAGAGATCTGTCGAGACAGATATCGTCGACCATCTCATGATGTCGACGATTAAGGCAAAGATCTGTCGAGACAGAAATCATGAAACAAGACCACGATCGTTGAACTGCTGATAGCAGATCGTCGACCATCCTTCAGAGCATAATAAGCTTGCTCTGAGATCGTCGACCATCGGTCGACGATAATTGTCTTGACTTCAACGATTCTATAGCCCTGCTATCGTCGACCACTGATCGACGACCGCGAGGCCTCGTTCGACGATGGTCGAACGGAAAAAGAACCTTAACTAAAAATTCATTCTACAACTTCTAATCTAAACTCTAGGTCAGATATAAACTGCCCTAGGGAGACTAAACAAAGTCTAAACATGATCATATATAGTTATATGGATCAAGAGGGGCTGGAAAGGGATTACATAAGCCAAATCACATCTAGGGTACCAACAATCTCCCCCTATTTGGGTTATGTTATCCAATTCGATCTAAAAAGTAATGCACACAATAACAAAAGCAGATATTAACCAAAAATTTAAATCACAGGCAACCCACAGGAAAACATAAAACCATAAATCAGCAGAACTAAAGTATCAAGCAGATTTATCAGAGGTTTTAGCATCAGATGATTTCTTAGGGATTACAGCTGGTTTGAAGATAATTTCTCTGTTTGGATTTGCTGCTTGTCTTTTGGATAGCATTAGATCGTGTTCACCAATGATTTTCTTTTCAGCATAGCTTGGTAGAACTGCAGCAGGGTGCAATTTCATGTATTCTTCAGTATTGAAAATTTCAGAGTTTACTTGAATTTTGCTGAGTTCCTTTTCTCTGAATTCGGACATAGTTGTATATGCTGTAGGGTCTAGTCCTTGAGCTTTGGCTCTCTCCATCATGCTTAGTGCAATAGATTCCTTAAATCTTGCCATAGAGGCAATTCTTTCAGATTCAGTCATATTTGATGGAGAGGGTGGTCTGTCAGAATCAGCTTGAGCTGCAATCTCCATGTTCCTTTGAAGAGCTGTGGCTATTTTGCTTGAGTTAGTAGGAATTTGTGCAGCCTTTTTAGGATTTGTTTCAGCATAAAGAGATCTTGGAGGAGCAAGTTCAATGAACTTCTTGTGGGATTTCTCTGAATATACCACTCTTTTTCCTTTTGTTTCAATTGTCTCAACAGCAGCAGGTTTCCTTGATGAGGAGGATGGACCTCTCCTGGGAGGAGAAGGTTTCCATTCTGGAACTTTCTTTTTAGGAGAAGGAGGAGGAGAGAAGGTAGGTTGCTGAAAAGTCATCTCCTTTATTTGTTCCATGAGAACATTTTCATTTCTTTTTCTTCCTTGTCCTGATACATCTTGGCCTCCCTGGCTTTGGTTACTCCTTCTCTGGTAGGACTGATGAATGTTAGAGCTGGCTGATCTTGCAGATGGGGCAGAAGAGAGACTTCCAGAGGCTCCAGCACCAGGAGGTGGAGGAGGACCTCTGGGGGGGAATTTCTGAATAGGGGTGTCATATCTTTTTGATCTCTTTTTCTCTCTTGTCTGATTCTTTGAGAGCCTCATCCAAGGTCAAAATTCTTTGCTCTTGGGATCAATTCCCTTCAGAATGAAATATGGAACATCCTTGTCTGGATTGGCAGTAGAAGGAGTAGATGCTTTCCTTTTCTTGGACACAGCCTTTTTCTTTTTCTGGGAGCTATCAGAATCCTCAGAGTCATCATCATCAGAGGAGTGAGATGAGGTTCTGCCAGCATAATCATCAAAGTCTAGATTTGGGATATCCTTGGCAGTTATAGCATGTTCAGCCTTCTGCTTCTCTCTATCTTCTCTTTCTCTTGCTTCCTCAATGGCATCTTGCTCAAGGAGGGCATCAAGATCAACATTTGGAGTGCTCTTCCAGATATCTGATTTAGGATACAAGTCAGGAACTATCCTGGGGACCAGTTCTGCAGTAGAAGGAATGGATAGAGGATAGGTAAGGATAGGAGGAGAAAAGATGACAATATCTGCAGGGGCAGATGCTTTTTCTAGAGAGATGGCTAGGGAATCCAAATGATAATTAGCCAACCCTTCAATGTACTCAGAAGCAATATTCTCAGCCACAAAGGCTATAAATTGTTCTAGGTTTAGAGTACCTGAGCTTGATTCCTTTTCAGTCATCTTGGAGGCTTTTTCTGGTAAATCTAGCACGGCCTCAGCTTCTTCAGCAGCAGCAGCAGCAGCAGTGTTGATTGTGCCTGCATACAAAGAAAGATAGGTTAACAACCAAGTGGGAATAAAATATTCCCCCCAAGGTGAGCAACAACAGGTAATTGATAGAGTTACCTGAAGATCTACACAGGATACCACTTTGCATCTAGGAAGGAGGTTATAATTCCTTCTAGATGTTTAGCGACATCAGGGATAGACACCTCTGCAAGACACACGAGGAGTGCTATACAGGAAAAGAAGAGAGAGTCCTTGAACAAGGGGTCATCAAGGTACTCAGGTCTATAATAGACCATTTTCTCTTGAAAAGAAGGAACAAGAGGAGTAGATGTGAGTGAGGACTCACAGTCTAGGTTAAGATAGGATTCCAAATCTTCAATGGAATTTGCAGCAACATCTTGCAATACTGATGCAGGATCATCAGCAGCTGAGATGAGATAGGAAGGAATAAGAAATTAACTCCAAGTTGGAGTGAATTAATTAGAATCTTAAATAACATTATACCATCAGATTGAGCAGCAACATTCTCAAATTGTTGAACCACTACTTCTGTATCAGTAGTGTTCAATGGAGATTTTTCACCAATGTCCATGGGGACTACTTCATTATCTTTCTCAGGGATTTCTTCATCAGAAGCTTGATTCACTAGGGAGTGAATGTCCTTGTTAGATAAAGATATCAATTTAAAATCCTGATTATAACCTTTAGAGGAAGTGATTTACCTTCTGGATGCTTTGGAAGCTCTTGAGATTCTTCTATAATTGCTGAAAGGGGAAGAGAAGAGTTGTCCTGAAGGGCCAAGGCATCACCTGAGACCACTTCAACAGACATCTCCCCCTACATGACTTCAGTGGGAACTGGAGTCATGCATCTTACTGAAGAGGGCTCAGCAGAGGGTGGAAATGATTTGATGGCTTCAGTAAGGGCTTTGATGGATGCAATGAGAGGGGCATTGGCAGCCTCAATCATTTTTTGGATGGATGGAGTGATGAGCTCTACAACATGTGCAAGCAATTCAGGAGTTATCTGAAATGCTGATGATGTAGAGGTGGATGGAATGGAAGCAGTATGATCTACCACATGATCAAAGGAATCATGTGGAGATGGGTGAACATCAACATGAGTGTGGGATTCATGTTGAGAGAGGTGCGTGAGGATGGTAGCAGTCACCATATCAACACTGGCTGAAGCTGCCAGATGTTGTGGTGTTGGTGACTGGGGTGGAGATGCAGGTGGAATGAGAGATGCATGTTGTGGTGGCACTGCAGGGTGTGTGGAAGGTAATGCAGGAGATGAGGATGCAGGGGTAAAGAGGGAGGATGAAGGGATTGCTGAGCCTTCCCCAGCAAGCTGGAGAGTGGCTGAATCAGCCCTTGTGTCTGATGGAGGGTTAGTATCAACCCTGGCTGTCTTCTTGATAACTCTCTGAGATTTCTTGAAGAGAGAGGGGTCCAACCTCTTGCTGGCGTTGACTGCGGAGGGTGCAGAAACAAGCAGCAGGGGTGCTTTCACATATAGAAACACACCCAACACCCTGGCAAGATTTACTTCTTTCTGATTGTTCTTTCTCCTTATTAGTTCAAACAGAACTTTTCCCCAGGCAATCTGTGCCTTATTCACCAAAGCTGACATCAGGGCAAATTGTTGCCTGTTGATGTTGTCGTGAGCAGAATGTTTTCCCAAAACGACCTTGCCCACCAGGTCGGCCAGAAACTTGTACTCTGGAGACAGGTTTATCTTTAGCAGCTTAGCTGGAATACCCTCAGCATGGCCCATCACAGTTAGCATGCGGCCATATTCTTCTGCAGTTTGCTCATAGTCCTCAGTTCCGGTTTGCAGTCCAAACAACTCAGTCAAAACTTCAGGAGTCAGAATGACCTCCTCTCCATTTATCTTTCCAGTCATCGCTTCGTCGCTGGAGGACGAGGTATATACCCATTCTCGAATCTCTGGTATATTAATCTTTGGTGAGAATGACATAAATTTCTTTAGGCCTTGATCTTCACATAGCTGTAGAATGGCTTGGATGGGTTGATCACATCGGCTGAAAGAATCGAAGTCGACACAGAAGCCAGTGTCGAACTTCATCCCAAAGAGAACTGCAGAAGGAATCGCCATAGGATTTGAGAGAAAATGGCGAATCGAGAAGCAAAGCAGGGGAGAAGAGAATCGCGCGGGATTAGAGTTCGAGAGCGAATTCTAAGCCAGAAGATGGAGTCTTGTCATACCTTGGTTTGTCCTCATGCTTGGAGAACTTCTTTCTGAGGTCTCTTCTTCCCATTTTGAAGAATCTCTTGGCAATGAGTGCCAGTAACTCCTCATTTGATTGACTTCCTTCAGAAGTCTCAGCCGCCTTAAGAGCTAGAGAGTGCTCTTTCTTTGTAGGTGTAGGAGTTTTTACTTCAATTGCAGCAGCTCTGCTCTTTAGAGTTTGCTCATATGACTTGAGCTTTCCCAACAGAGCTTCTGTGGAGAGTTCCACAGTGTTTCTTCCATCCTTGATGGGCCATATCCTTGAGTCCCAAGAGATGGGAAGGCACATCAGGATCTTGTCATTTACTTCTGACAAAGTTATCTCCTTGTCCAAAGACATCAGTTCACTTATTATTGAACTGAGTCTTGTGTACATTGTGTCAATGTCTTCAGCATCATCCTTCTTGAAATTTTCATACTGAGAGGTGAGATTGGATCTCCTGTCCTTCCTCTCATCAGCTGAGCCAGCAACTATGTGGTTGAGGGAATCCCACATAGCTTTGGCTGAGGTACATTCAGCAAGCTTCTAGAATATCTCATCAGACATTGTCTGAGCTAGGATATTCATTGCTTTAGCATCAGCTGCTTTTGCCTTCTTGTAAGTTTCATTATAGTCAGGTGGTGGCACAGCACTGAGATCAGCAGAAGTGGAAGCAGCAGCAGGCCTAGCAGGTGGTCCTGTCAAAATAGAAGAAAAGATATCTTCATCAATAGAATTCATGTATAGTCTTATCCTGGCCTTCCTTATGCCAAACTTGGACAAGTTGCATACAGGAGGTCTGGTGCTTGAATAATCCTTAGACTGGGCCATGTGTGAAAGTGTTTGTGAATGGTATCAGGAAACAACTTATCACAGGATCTTTTAACTCAGGTGTTAGCCTGTATGAACAGCTAACCTCCCTCTGATACCAATTGAAAGTGAGGGGATAAGTTGTAAACTACTCTAGAGGGGGGGTGAATAGAGTATTCAAATTTTATGAATAACTAGTCAGCTCCCTTGGAGTTGATTTGCGGAATAAAATAATCTGATACTTGAACCCTAAAAGCCTAACACAGTGAAGTGCACAAGTGAGAGAGTTAACTGAAATTTCAGATTAACTATAAACCTATCACAGCAACTAGCAATCATAGGTAGTTCTATCACAGCCACAGAATAAGCAATTTAAACAAAATAGCCAGAGACACATGATATATAGTGGTTCCCTCTTAATAGGTACTCCACTCTTCTACCACCCTGGTAGGAATCCACTACAGGTTTTTGCTAAGGTGCCCTGCCACCAATGATCTGATTCAGGTAGATCAAACAGACCCTTTGAGCTTTTGATAAGGATGCTCAACCACAGGTTGTTGATAAGGTGCCCTGTCACCAACGTTCACTTTTGAAGAGATGTGAACAAACTCTTTTTACAAAGGGGTTGAGAGGGTTAGATTGTCTTCTCTGTTGTTAATACAGATTAGAGAAGACTTGTGGATTCTCTAAAGAATCAAAGTCTCCCCCTGGCTCAGTGAAAGTCCAGGGAAAGCCTTTGCTTCAGGATGAAGGAGTTTCAGATAAACTGAAACTAAATCCTCAGAGATCTGTAGACTGATTTTTATCAGGTCTTCAGATTCTGGAGCACGTGAAGCAGATCTGGAGCTCTTTCTGAAGTCTTGAAAAACTCTAAGCAGATGCTCAGGAGACTTGAGAATGAAATAGATTGCTTTGGACTTTTGCTTCAAGAAAACTTTTCTTCTTCTGATTGTGAGATTGTGAAGAGTTGCTCTGGAGAAGCTTGAAAGAATGCAGCACACAAAAATCTCTCTGTTACTGTAACTTCTTGTTATTCTGAGAAAAAAATCTCTCTTAAATATGTCTTCTCGTTTATCTTTTGGAACGGCTCTATTGATTTGAATTCTCGAGCCCTGCAACAGATTATCTCAAAATAGAATATAGCAATAGGAATAGAATGACCTATTAGCTCTCTGTCAGTCCCAATAAGGAAATAAATGAATAGGAAAATATCTCAGCATAAAGGTTTATCGTTCTTGGAAATAGCATACACCGCCAACGGCTAGAATACAGCCTGGCAATATATTTTGTATAATAAGACAAAAATGCTTTATCAAAATACGAAATCCCGTAATTTATGCTTGACATATTTGGTAAGTAATTAATTTGAATTTAAGCCATAAATTAGCAAAAACATTCTTCAGAAAATCTTTCTAACCACACGCTAAAACACTTGGAAATAAACCAAGGAATAAAATAAATACAAACTGTTAACGGCAGACAGAAATCGTCGAACAGGGGTTCGATGATCGTCGACCTAGCTAACAGATCGTTGACTGAAAACAGAAATCTGTCGAAACAGAAATCGTCGACCAGAAATCGTCGACCAGCTCAAGATATCGTCGACTAAGGCAGAGATCTGTCGAGACAGATATCGTCGACCATCTCATGATGTCGACGATTAAGGCAAAGATCTGTCGAGACAGAAATCGTGAAACAAGACCACGATCGTCGAACTGCTGATAGCAGATCGTCGACCATCCTTCAGAGCATAATAAGCTTGCTCTGAGATCGTCGACCATCGGTCGACGATAATTGTCTTGACTTCAACGATTCTATAGCCCTGCTATCGTCGACCACTGATCGATGATCGCGAGGCCTCGTTCGACGATGGTCGAACGGAAAAAGAACCTTAACTAAAAATTCATTCTACAACTTCTAATCTAAACTCTAGGTCAGATATAAACTGCCCTAGGGAGACTAAACAAAGTCTAAACATGATCATATATAGTTATATGGATCAAGAGGGGCTGGAAAGGGATTACATAAGCCAAATCACATCTAGGGTACCAACAATATGTGATAATCTCTTGTGTCATTGGTCACCAAGAGATCAACTATCTTTTGCCAAAAGACATACTAGTGTAGAAGAGTCTATGTAAATAAAATTCAAACAAAAGATATTTCTACTACGAGTGCCTGATAGAATTGTTTCCAAATTATCTACCGATTTTATCAAGCACTTGTCTGCATGAAATTCTACAATGTATCCTTTATCGCAGAGTTGGCTTATGCTTATGAGATTGTGGTCCAATCCTTCAACATAAGCCACATCCAAAAAGGATACACTACCATTTGAAATCATACCGTAGCCTTTAGTGATTCCTCTGTCAGAACCTCAGAAGATGACCTTTGGCCCGTTCATGACTGGTGAGTAATTCTAGAGAAGGCTTCTTGTCCCGATCATATACCGAGAGCATCCACTATCCAAATACTAGATATGAGTTTTGGTGGTCTTTGGACATACCTGCAATCACAAGTCAGTTTGCCTTAGAAACCCAAACTTGTTTGGGTCCTTGGTCTCTAGTTAGCATGCTCCCCCTACATTTATTAACATTATGAGCGGTCTTTCTCAAATTGTTAATCTGAGGAGTTACATAATTTCTGGAGTTAAACCAGCAATCAATGACAAAGTGACCAATTATGCCACAGCACCAACAGTCAAACCTATTGTATCTTTGACTAAATTTCTCCTGCTTGACCTCTTGGGAGTGTGGACTAGCAGGGGCAGCAGTCTTGTAGGTAGAAGCTTCATGGTGATGGCATTCACATGGCTTCTTCTCCTTAAGAGGATTATCCACAACAGGCTTTACTTTTGGTGCCTTCTTAATGATATGACCATGATTATAAGGACCATAACTCAGAAGAGTAATCTCTTTATAAGGTGCCTTGAAGACACTCTCGCCAAAGTTCCGAGGATGAGTCCATCCATGGTACTGAAACTTGGGCTCTACATGAGTAGGCCTAGCAAAGTTACCATAGGATGAGTCAAGATCAAACTCGATCGTTGGAAGGATAACCTTTTTGAACAAAGTTTGTTCTAGAGGAGCTTTCCCCTTCTCTTTGGCAAGAGTTTTCTTGGTCGCCTTATTCTTTCTTTGAGCCTTATTTCTCCTAAAGGATTTACTAGGAGCACATACATGGCCTAAACCAGCACCTTTGGCCTGAGCTGAGAATTCAGCAACCAGAGGAAGGAAAGTCTTGGGTTTGGAGAAACTTTCAACAAGTTTCTCTTTCGCTTCAAGTTTTCTTCCAACTCTTTGATTATCTTCTCCTTCAGATCTAGGTGCTCGAGAGCCTTATTATACTCTTCAATAGTAGTATTTAAGTCTTCTCTGAGTGAGTCCATCTTGACGACTTCCTCTCTCAAAGTGCTCTCTTCAGCCTTAAGAGATTTAATCTCTTTGGCCTGAGTTTTCACGACTTTTCGACATTTGTCATAAGCCTTGATTAACTCCTTATATTGGGCCATGAATTCAGACTCATCGTCAGAAGAGCTGTCCTCATTAGCATGATCAGAAACATCTAATTTAGAAAAAGGAGTGTGAGAGTTTACCTTCCCACTGAACTGGGGTTCTTCTTCTTCGTCAGTTTGTGCCATTAGACCAAAGTTGGCTTCCTCTTATTCACTTTACTCAAACGAGTCAGAGTCGTTGAGAGTCTTTCCCTTTTTGGCTAGTAGGCTTCTTTCAGTTTTCTTATTGTGGTACGAAGATTTCTTCTCCTCTCTTTTTCCACCCTCCTTCTTGTGGGGGCAGTCTGCAATAACGTGACCTGTCTTATTGCAGTAATAACAAATGATGTCAGCAGAAATATTTTTGTTCTGTTTAGTAGTATACCTGTCTTAGCTACTTGAGCCTTTCTTGTGTCAATCACCATCATGTCGTGATCTTCTGTAAGAGGAATCTTTGCCTCTCCATTGTTTCTTCTTGTTCAAGAATTTCTTGAACTGTCTTCAAAGAAGAGAAAACTCTCCTTCAGATAACTCTGAGCCTGAGGTACTTGGATCTGAAGTTTCTTCTTCACTATCTTCCTGTGCAGGAGCAGGTGATGCAACTTTGGCTTTCCTTGAGCTGTCTGCCTTCAGTGCGACAGACTTCTCCTTGGATGATAATCAACTCTTCTCTTCTTCAGCTTT
This sequence comes from Platanthera zijinensis, assembly GCA_039513925.1. Taxonomy (NCBI): domain Eukaryota; kingdom Viridiplantae; phylum Streptophyta; class Magnoliopsida; order Asparagales; family Orchidaceae; genus Platanthera; species Platanthera zijinensis. The sequence continues at coordinate 68,677,160 of CM077095.1, read as the reverse complement.
TCTTGAATTGATTTGAAGTTCATATGACATTAGCTTTCTGAAGAGATTCTGTGGGTTAGTCTCTGCCAGCTTGCCAAACTCCCAGATGGCACAGACTTTGTTGTCCCACTCCTTAGTCAGGGACCGTAGGAATTTATCGTTCAACTCTCCATTAGTGAAGACCAGGCCATATACTCTTAGGCCATTAATAATTTTGAAGAAACTTTCAAATGTATCTGCAATAGTATCCTTGGGTCCTTGTCGGAAGGCTTCAAATTTTTGATTTAGAAGGGATCTTCTGTCATCCCTAACTTATTTTGTGCCTTCCATCAAGGTGATAAGAGACTGTCACATTTCCTTAGTGGATTAGCAGTGAATCAGGTTCTGCAGCATAGAGTCATCGAGTGCACTTGCGATGATATTTTTGGCCTTCTTGTCTAAAGAGACAAGTGCAATCTCATCTTTGTCAAGATCCATCAACTTCTTAGGAACTTTCTTGGTAGCATCTGTAGTGGAGATGGTCATGGGAACATAAGTACCTTCTTCCACAATCATGAAGATCCTTGGATCCACAGCTTCCATGAAAAACTTAATCCTTTCTTTCCACATGGGAAAGTTGGTCTTTGTACACAAAGGAAGCTTAGCAAAATCCTTGGCCTTGTCCATGCTTGGATAACTCAATAGATAACTTGGGGCAGATCTGATCAAGGTGTTAAACTTTTAATAATCAACATCCCTCTGATACCAATTGAAAAATGTTTAAGTTGTCTACCTAAATAACCTAGAGGGGGGTGAATAGGTGAGTTGTGCATCTATTTACGGAATAAAAAATTTAGCAATCTATGCATAGAAAATAACCAAGCAATCACAGACGACACCAAGAATTACAGTGGTTCCCCAACCTTTGGTACGTCCACTTTCCACTCACCAATCTAGCAACGCACTAGACTTGGCTTCTCCACTAATCTCGGATTTAAAACAATCCTATAACTCGAAATAATGTTCCTACAACTCGATCCATAAAAACAGATGTACACTCGGAAGATGAAAACTTCCTACAATAACTCGGAGAACAAAACTCCTACACTCGGAGAATAATCTCCTATAAGATTAGAATGAATTTAAGAAATACAAACAGTAACTTTTCTCAGATCTAGAAAATTTCTGCCTAGGTCTTCCTTCTTGAACTTCGCGGCTTTACCAGAAAATGTTGAAGAAGACATGGCTGAATCAATATCTAAAATTCCTGGACTTACAAGATCAAAAAGAGGATGTATAGATTGAAAATGATCTTGTTCTGCAAGTCGACTGGTCTGAATCTTCTTGATCAAAAGCCCTTGGCGATGTACACGATGAACGGCGACAACTTCTGATTAGGAAAGAGAATTGGTGATTCAAAATTCTTAGAATGCTTCTTTTCACGTGCTTAGGGTTGGTCAGAATGACAAGACCTTTTATAAGATCTCCCTAATGGTCATAATTATCTTTAATGATGGCCACGTGGACCAATCACATCAAGACATTTGAAAAATTACGACTGTCTGGACTTAGCGAATTTTTCTGAGAAAATAACTGGATTACTCGAGTGAAGAAAGAACTACTAGAGTACTGCTATGGGTTCTCGATAAGACAACATGAAGCTACTCGAGAAGAAGCACTTTAGGAAAAAAATAAGGATGGAAATTATCATTACTCGAGAGGAATGAGAATTACTCGAGTACTTCAAATGCTACTCGAGAAGTGGAAGTGAACTTCTCGAGAAAAATACTTAGAGAGAAATCTTGGAAGAAAATTCTGGTTACTCGAGTAAGAGAATTGACTTCTCAAGAAGTAGTTGGACTTCTCGAGTACAATGACTTCACTACTCGAGAACTAGAAATATAACTCGAATTCTTGACTTCTGTTACTCGAGAAAAGTCTTGTACTACTCGAGTAATTAATATAACTACTCGAGTAATTTACTTAGAAAATTTTTGGACTAGACTTTTCTGATAACTCGAGAACAAGAAGTGATTTACTCGAGTTCTACTTGGCTTCTCGAGAACGAACAAGAACTCTTCTCGATAACAACTTCAGTTACTCGAGTGCTACACTTAGCTTACTCGAGAACTGTCTAAACTTCTACTCGAGTACTTAAGTTATTACTCGAGTGAAACACTTAGAAAAATTCTGCACTTTGAGAATTTTCTTACTTTAAGGAATCAACAACAAGTCTTTCTCCAACAAGTATAGTGCTTGAAAATGAAGTGTATCCCAATAGAGAGGCTACACATGAGTCAGCACCATGGATCACACAATGAGGGATTACATTATATGGTCCTGTGTTTGGGGACCCATTGTAAACTGACATTGGTCTACACTTGGCAATTAAGTCCTCCAAACACATAACTCAAACAACAAATCAAATACAACTTAATTCATCTTAATTCAAGGGTAACTTCATAAAAATCTTGGTTATTGCGTATACAATACCCAACAACCATTTTCTTTAGCTGGTTGATCTTCATCTCCAGCTATACTATCCTATGCTTCCTCTGGACAGCATCCCTCTTTATATTCTCCTTGCACAGCAGGGTCTTTATTTTTGATGGAGAGCTTTTCCATCATAATTTTTGTACCTGTAGAATTAGGCAAAGTGCTTGACAGCTCACTGTCAATCATTCTTGACTCATCAAACACTAAATGGACAAATTCTTCTACAACTTAATTTATCAAGTTATAGACTCTAAATGCCCTACTAGTATTGTTGTACCCAACAAAGATACCCTCATGGGATTTGGTAGCAAACTTAGTCACTTTTGTCTTCTTGTGGCCTTTGGTGATAGAATCCCTATTGAGAACATGACATGCAGTGTTAACTACCTCAGCCCAAAAATATTTAGGGAGAGAAGTATCACTCAACAATTTTCTCCCAGCTTTAATGAGTGTCCTTTTTTTCCTCTCTGCTAACCCATTTTGCTAGGTTGTTCTTGGCAAGGAGAATTCTTAATGAATCCATTGCTCTTCAGAGAAAGTAGTCATGGCAGCAGACTGAAATTTAGTTCCATGGTCACATCTTATTTTGACCACAGAGCTTGCAAGTTCATTATGAATCTGCCTGACAAAATTCATAAAGACTTCAAGGGTTTCATCCTTTCTTCTAAGGAAGAAAACCCAAACAAACCTGGAATAGTCATCAACCACCATAAGGGTGTAGACCTTCCTACCTATACTTTTAACAGGCATAGGACCAAACAAGTCCATATGCAGGAGATACAAGTATCTCACTGAGTCCTTGGTCCCAATATTCTTGAAGGAGGTCTTAGTCTTCTTACCCTTTTGTCAAGCAGATAGATACCCTCCTTGGGGCATTTTATTTTGAGACCATTCCTAACTAGCTCATCACTAAGGAGCTTACCAATGGTCTTATAATTCAAATGAACCAGTCTCTTGTGCCATTGGACACAATATGAGACTTTTTCATTTGCAACTAGGCATATAGGGGAACTACTATCTAAGCAAGAAAAATGTAAGTAATTAACATTCCCACTCTTAGTGCATGTTAAGATGACACTCTGGTCACTTAACCTCTTGATGTGACACTTATTCTTGTGGAAGGAAATGTCATAACAAAGGTCACATAATTGGCTTATGCTTATGAGGTTGTGTTGCAACCCTTCTACATAAGCTACCTTTGTGATGGTGATTAAGCCATTTGAGATCTTACCATAACCTCTTGTTGTCCCCTTATCAGAGCCTCCAATGATGACCTTAGGTCAATTCTTTACTGAAGTAAACTCTTTTAACATTTCCTTCGTTCCAATCATGTGCCTGGAACATCCACTGTCAAAGTACCATTTAGGAGAACTGGTACTTGAACTAACCTGAAAAGCACAATCTATCTCACCTTAGGACCCTAATTTCTATTGGGTCCTAGGTTCACATTTGTCTGAAAATAAGCTTGCCTTCCTATAGAATTCCTGATAGGTTGGCTACCTCTGGACACTGAAGGATTGTGCCAGCAATCTACAGTATAGTGACCCACTTTGCGACAGTACCAGCACTCATGGACATTATATCTCCTTTTCTATTTAGGCCAGCATTTGCCTGGACTGATCCTTGAATAGTGGGTAGATATGCTGTTGTATGTCTCTGATTCCTTCCAGCAGCTATTTGACTGAAGGTAAGTCTTTCAGCTGACTGTTTTGGTCTTTTCTGAGAGCCACCAACTACATGTCTCTTTTCAGCTAACATGCATCTGATTGCATCAGAAATTGTCATTCCAGCCTTGCTAGAAGACTCACCTTGAGTCATTACTTTTGCTAGATGACTGATTTTCTACAGCAGCAATATCCTTGAGTTTTGGGGCTGAGGCACCACAAACAATTGGTCTAAGATGGGCTATTTGAATTTCCTCATGGGCAGCCTTAAAGCCCTCCCATGGCTATATCTTCCACCTTGGCTATGGCCACATTGGTCCATACCAGTGGATCTACCATTCTCCCAGTGACCATCACAACTTTCATGGTCATACCTATTAGAAGACAACAAAACTTTCTGAAAAGAAATTGGAGTCAATGAGGCTAGAGGCACAAATGGTGCATTCCCCTTTCCTTTTGGATTGGGAGGTCTAGCATATCTCTTAAAACCTAACCCTTTCTTACCCTTTTGGGTAAAGAGGGTGTCAATTAAGGGAAGCACAGTGTTTAGCATAGAAAACTTGGCCACCAGCAGTTTCTCCCTTAGTAGATCATCTTTAAGTTTCTGGATAAGTTTCTCATTTGAGAATCTCCCCACAGACTGCATATCAATGATCCCCTTGAGCTTGGGTGATGGAGAAGCCATATCATTGAGATCCTTTTCTTGGCCCTCACACTTGCTCCTAAGACAGAGAAGCTCTTTTGCATGTCTCTTGGCAAGGAGCTTGCACTTTTTGAATGCTTCAAGAAGTTCTCCATACTTGTCAATTATAGAATTGACATCATCCTCAGACACTTAATCCCCTTCATCTCTTGATGATTGAGCTTCAGACTGAGCTATCCTCATGACCTGAAATAAAAGGCAGAGATTTAGAATTTACCTGAGCCTATCCAGGATGATCCTGGAAGCTCTCCTTATCTATCATTGCCATTAATCCATGGCATTCAACATCTTCTTCTTCATCTTCATCCACCTCTGAGTCACTTTCTGAATGTGACAGAGGGGCCGTGATTCCTATCCTTGCAGTAGGATATTCTTCAGGTTCTTCTTCAGCAACATCCATTAGCCCAATGTAGACTTCTTCTTCATTATCTGACCCAGAAAAGGAGTCAGACCAGGTCTTTTCTTTCTTGGCCACAAGAGACTTCTATTTCTTCTTACCCTTGTGGTGCTTGTTCTCTCCTTCCTCTTTCCTCTTCAATGGGCAGTCAGCAACTATGTGCCCAGGGTTGCTGCAGCAGAAACAAATGACTTGAGAAAAAAGTTTGTTTGCTAGAGTTAGGAGCATACTTGTCCTACTTAGAGGATCTCCTTTTGTGCTGTGAGGAAGAGGAAGGCCTGCTGTTCTTCCTATGCTCCTTCATGAATTTCTGAAACTTCCTGGAGAATGAAGCAAAGTCCTCATCAGACATATTGCTGTCTGAGGAGATGGTCTTTGAGCTCTCAGAATCTGACTCAGTAATTCTCCTGGGTGGAGAGTTCTTCTTCTGCTCCTTATTGAGGAATCAGCTTTGAAGGCCATAGACTTCTCCTTGGCCTGTGACATACTTTTCTTTTCTTCTTCCTTTCTTGCAAAAAGATGCATCTCATATGACAGCAACTTTTCAAACAGGGTTGGAAGAGGTGTGTCAGCTAACTTGGCCATTTCTCAAATGACACAAATCTTTGTGCCCCAATCCTTTATGAGGGACCTGAGAAATTTGTCATTCAGCTCATAGGTGATGAAGACCCTTCCATATGTTCTCATTTCATTTACTATTCTAAAGAATCTCTCAAAGCACTCAGCAATGCCATCAGACTTTCCTTGTTTGAAGACCTCATACTCCTGGTTGAGCATGGATTTTCTATCATCCCTCACCTCCTTTGAACTCTCCATGAACACAACTAGGGTGTCTGAAATCTCCTTTGAGGTCTTGCAGTGCACCAGATTTTGGAATGTTGAATCATTTATTGCATTGGCAATAATGTTTTAAGCTCTCTTGTCCATGGAGGAAAGTAGGAGCTCATCTTTTTTCATTTCATCATAAGATTTAGGTGTCTAGATGTTGGCATACAGAATTGAGGTCTTCATGGGGATGAAAGGTCCATCTTTGACTGTGATATAGATCCTAGGGTCAACAGCTTCCATGAATAGTCTGACCCATTCCTTCCATATGTCAAAGCCCTCCTTTCTGTAGATTAGTAATTTCATGACCCCCAGTTTCTTTGTAGTTTACACCAGACCTCCTTCTTATATCTTATAGCTGACCCTGGAGGTGTACTCAGATTATTAAATCCTTTTTGAGTAACCTCCCTCTGATATAACTTGAAAGTTATTACTTCAAGGTTAGCTAGTCACCTATAGGAGGGGGGGGGGTGAATAGGTATTTTAAACATTCTTAGATCTTTATGTTGTTTATAAAATTTTGTGATCTAGAGCTTGTCCTAATTACCTGCAATATAAGAAATAAACAAGCAACATAGCAAGTACACAAATATTTGTAGTGGTTCCCCAATTGGGTACATCCACTTTCCCTCTCACCGATCAAACTGATTTGTTGGACTAGGCACAAACTCCACCAATATACTCCTAAGAGCTTACACCTCAGGCCCTTAGCCTTTTACACAGATTCTTTTCAGAATCCAAAATCAGAACCACAAGGGTTCCTACCTCAAAGCCCTGCAGTTCTTTTACAGCTCAGTGGTCCACTGACCACCTACCTCAACCTTATTTTTAAGGCCTACAGCTCAGGCTTCTCAGCCCTACAACTTTAGGCTCACAACCCTACTCTCAGAATGCTGCAGTACTCCTACAACTCAGTACCTATCCATGTACCTACCTTAGTACCCTTCCAGGCACCTACAGCTCAACCTCCTCCAAGGCCTACAACTTAGTGACACACTTGTCACCTATAGCTCAGTGACACACCAGTCACCTAACTCAGGCACTAGGCCCTACACTCAGGCTGGGAGGACAACCCTACCTCAAATCCACACTTGGATCCTACCTCAGAGAGCAGCACTCTCCTACCTCAGACACTTAAGCCCTACAGCTCAGATCCATACTTGGATCCTACCTCAGTACCCTAGTAGGGCACGTACCTCAGTCACAAATTAGTCACCTACCACTCAGGCATAAAGTGCCCTACACTCAGATTCAGATAAACTGAATCCTACATAAAATTAATCAAGAAAATAGAAATATTAACTCAGAGAAAAATCTCTGATTCAACTTGCTGGACAGAGCAAATACCAGTCCAGCCAACTTGTTGTAGAAGGAATTCGTCTTCTTCTACAACTACCAATTTCTCTGTTGTACTGAAGGCAACAATTGTTTTTGAAGGCATACAATCCTTCACACAACTATCTTCTCTTGTAGATAGATTTAATCAGCCAACTTGTTCTTCAAGGAACACTCTTGCTGAACTAGAAGAAGCTTCAGCTATCTTTGCCTTCGGGCATTTACTGCTGGACTTTGCTTTCAAGCTTGTCGGAGAGGATGAAGTCCAACTGCCTCTATTGCGTTTTCTATTTTTCGTTCTTCATGTTCATTCTATTAACCATAATATTCTTTCCTTTTCTTACTTTTATACCAGTTGATTTGAATCAACGACACAATTTGAATGTGGGCCCAGTCAGGGATGGTGAGCGCCACCTCCCTCAGCAGAAGACAAACAGTACTTTCTGGCGCTGCTGCAGCTTTCCCGCAATGGCATGAAGTACCCTGACTATGCTCTACGAATGTTGATCTGGGTTCGACGAATGTTGAAATCAGTTCAACGAGATCAAAATTGAGCACGATGAACTCAGAGTCTTCAACCTTTATCTTGAGCTCAACAAATTGTGAGCTGGGTTCAATGAATTTTGGGATCAGTTCGACGAATACTGATCTGGTCTCGACGAACTCTAAATCTTCAACCTTTAACTTGAGCTCGACGAAATATGGGCTCAGCTCGACGAACTCAGAATTTGGTTCGATGATTACTGAATTGAGCTTCTTCTTTAGAAGCATTGAGTGAGCATGCCTCACTCAAAGCTTATGGACTTAGAGAAATTCTGTCGGCTTAATCTCAGTGGTTTCTTCTCAACTGTCTCAGCGGTTTCTTCTTCACAGCTGAGACTATCTTCTGTCTCAGCGGTTATTTCTTCACAGCCGAGACTATCTTCTGTCTCAGCCGCTTAGTTGAGACCAACACTTCTCTCAACGATATGTGTTGAGCTTCTCAGCTGTCTCAGCAGTTAAGCTAAGACATTCTTCTAAACTATCTCAGCTGTCTCAGCAGTTATGCCTTAGTCAAATTATCTGACTTCCAGCTTACTCTTCCTGTTCACCTGTCCAATCAAGGACAACCATCATGCAAGAACTCAAGCACACATCAAATACATTATGTGTGTATGTCATTGACCAGTTTGACTTCTTTCAAATCTGATATATTGGGGTCAATAGACCCAACGGAGTTTGGATCATTGTACGGAAATAGGTATATTGTTTGAAGCCCATCTGTGACAAGTTGGTCTGGATTGGTGATGTTTTGATTTGCATGTTGGAGAAGACTTCATTGAAAAAAGAGTAGATTTTAGAGTTTTGGGGCAATGCAAGTTGCTATAGAAAGTACTGGAGGTGCTCTCTAGGAAATACTCGAGATTGTAATAGAGAATGATATTCTGTTACGATCGCCCATGATAGTGATATCGTTGGCGATAACTTTGCTGGTAGAAACCAATAAGCAGTTTTTGTGCTGGGTGTGAACCCAAGACATAGACAAATTACTGGTTCTGTCGATATCGTGCAATGATATTGATATCACAAGCGATAGCTCCCAGAGAGCTTTTGTGGTGGGGAAGCCTGTATCCTGGGGACTACATGGGTAGCATGATAAGTTATTGAGCTTATTGTGCCCAACTATAGTGGTCGTAAGTGCCGACCGTAGAACATAACATTGGTTATGAAATGAACAGGAAAGGGGAGGCTTACCCGTGTTGTTGTCTTGTAGACATGACGATTTGAGCAACAGGATGTGGCTAAACTATACCTGTTCTATTTCGTCTGACTACATTACCTAAAGTACCTGGATTTTATTGTTGGCTTGGGGAGAGTCCTTGACTTTCTCTCGGACTGGTGAATGCTCAAAATTGTTCCATCTTGTTCTGGAACAAAGGATGCTGGTAAGACTCGGGTAGTACACTGAAAGAGTGCCTTGAGAGCACTAAACGTGCGGTTGTGAGTGTCGGAGTTTGTAGTGGTTATGTATATATGGAATGATGCTTGAATTGCATATTCTTGTGGATATATTTGTTGTTATACTGCTTGCTTGCAGCGAAGGAGAACTGCCACCTCGAGAAAGGGGTGGAGTCGTTATACCACTGTAGCCAACTTTTGTTGACCATTTTTTGTTTTCTACATCTTTGTGGATTGTACCTATGCAGGTGCTGGGGAGCCGAGCGGGAAATAGTAGGCTGAAGCCCTTTTTGCATGTGTTGCCGAACTGAGTGTTGTGTTTTACTATTTTTCATGTGTTGTCGAACTGATTGTCGATGTATAGAAAACACTTTATTGTGTAATCATATAAATAGTTTGTAAGTCCTTAAGGCCAAACGTTTGTGTATTTACTCATTCAAAGTTATATCTATATTGTAGACATTCCGTATTGTGGGTTATGGTTAATTCATTGCTTCCACTAGAATGTAACTCTATGATAGGCTACGTAGATTTTTGGTATTTCAATTTCATACCACTTTCGTCTATTTATAAAATATGGTCTGGAGCCCCGACCATAATTTTTATTATATTTCGTGATGGGCAGGGTGTTATAATTTAGTATCATCTTCTGGTATTGATCCTTTCTCGTTCGAATTCGTGGTCAAATTCTTTTAAAGGGTGGTGATCACGTTTGTGCGTTACCATTAGAATGTGAAATAACACATGAATGTTCATTTAGGAATAAAAATACATATGTTTGAGGAACGTGTGTGATCCTATGGTTGCTATTTGCAACGTGCTTTGTCACTTAATTGTGTGTTTCAATATTATTGGTGATTAGGAGTAGTGCGTGATAGTCTCAACCCCAACACTCTACAAAGAGTAGTGCATTAGTTGATGTGCCTACCCTCCTTCTCCTGAGACAGTTCGTTTAGTTGCTGAAGTCATCTTTGTGATGATCAATGCATAACCAGGAAGGTTGGTACAGCCTCCTACTCCTATAGTGGCCCCAGATCCGGTTGGCATAGTTGAGCCCGTGGGGGTGAGATAAGTGGCTGAAGAGCTATTATTGTTGGGTTTATTGATCACAATGTTCTAGATTTGAAGAAGGCCACAAGTCAATGGTATACACATGGATGTATCTAATATATATTCAAGTTCATTATATGCCGGTTGAATACTATTACATTGATTAGACAAGCAGTTAGAGTCACAATGACAGTTGGACTAAAGATAGGTTGCTGAACAAGTAGAAAATTTGCCAAAGTCCAAAAGCGTTGAGTAGGCTTACTTCACTCGACTCAAGAAAAGGAAAAGCATTGACAAAACACTATACAATCAATTCCTCAAAGTTGTTGACTAGAAATCTGTCTAAGGACAATATCGTTGAGTGAAGTAGTTCACTCAACGCCTACTCAACTGGATTTCAAGTCAAGTGTAGAAGCATTGAGAGAAGACAAGTCATTCGATGCCTCATCAAGAAGACAGTCAAAGTCCAAAAGCGTTGAGTGTTGAAGATGCACTCAATGCCTTCATGCGGAGAAATTTCAACCAAGTCCAGATGTAACACCCAAAGTTTCTTAAGGCAGAAAATGGTTTCTGTGAGATATCGCCCAGCGGTAGTGTTAATGCTGGCGGTAGAGAAGCTGTTTAAATGAGAATACCTCTTTGAGAGGTACCACGTAGAGGTAGCGATACCACATGTCGGTAGAATCAGGCGTCGAGAGCGCCGTATTGATACGACACATCGTCTACCACGCAGAGGTAGGTTATTATCGCGTGGCAATAGTAGAGCTGATTTATTTGGAAAGTCTCTCAGTGAGATACCGCCCAGCAGTAGGGCTAGCGCTGGAGGTAGCTGTGCTTTTGTCATTTATGCGCCGGTTACGAGACGAACCAGCTATCACCTGACGATAGTTAGTTATCACGAAGCGATAGCAGGGCAGTTATGACGTGGTCATGTGTCATCTTGTGATTGGAGGTTTTAAATGGTGGCTTGCAGGACAAGCTAACGCTTGAGCTACCGTGCGGCGGTAACTTGCTACCGCATGGGGGTAACACTCATAAACTTAAATCTAGAGCAAATCGTGTTCGTACTCCGGTCTTTGATTGAGATCCGACAGTGGGGTGTCATCCCAGATGGTATAAGGACAGGACATGACATTTCATATTCATTTGATCCCAAGGCATTTTATTTCTAAAGTCTAGAGAGAAGGGAGAGTGAAGGAAAATGAAGAAGAAGGAGTTCTCGCCATTGTTGGAGCTTCGGAGATCAGATTCGCAAGCCCAGTTTGGATCTATGGGGGCAGGATCGTTGTGGTTATTTTCATCCGCTAGATCTTTGTCGATGGCACTGAAATGAACATCAAGGGTAACGATCCTCTTCCTTGGACATGTGAAGTCATTTATTTTGGCATGTGAGGGTAAACACTCCATGAACACGTGGAAGAGTTCTCCCGATGGGTAGATCGGTTGTATCCCCGTTGTCTTTACATTTAGAAATTAGAATCGAAGTACGGTATAGGTATGTTGTGTGAAGACCATCCGGATAGGTTGGTATGGATTAATGATGATTGTTTTTGTATGTCGGAGAAGACTCTGTGGTAAGCGTGTAAATTTCGGAGTCACGTGGTGTGCAGGTGACTGCAGAGAGAATACTGGAGAAGGACTCCAGGAAAACACCCGTTTGAAGGGGAAGAATCGATAGTCTGTCCCCTGCCATACGGTGGTAACGCTACCACCGACGGTAGCTCCCTGTGAGCAATAATGTTTTATGAGGCCTGTCTCATAGATACCTTGTGGATAATGTTTTGTGAGGCCTATCTCTTGAAGACTTGGGGGGCCAATGTATTGAGCTGAGAGCCTATGAGGCCTAGCTTAGGTGACCGTGAGTGCTAGCCTAGGATCATAACGGGGTTATAAATCATACAGATGGGAAAGGGGATGTTGACCCGCATTGTGGCTTGCGAGCCGGACGATTTGAGCACAGGAAATAGCTGAGCTGCACCCATCCCTATGACGATTGACTTGGAGTGAGTCAAAGTGTATATCCTGTGGGTCACCATGACTTTGTCATAGCATTGGGGCATTGTCTTTAGCTTCAGCCCTAAAAGACTAAAAGCTCAAACATTGCTGACCGTCATAAAGAGTAGAGGTGTGACCCTTTGAGGTCCTGTATACCAAGAATGTGTCTTGAGAGCATAGGGCAATGGATGATTGTGCCAACATCTGTGGTGAAAGGTGCTTAAATTGTACGTTCTGAATGCCTCTATATATTGATGTTAATTTCCTGCAGGGAAGGAGCACCGCCACCCCGAGTGAGGGGTGTGGTCGTTATAATTTGGTCAGATAATGCTGACTGTTTCCTTGTTTGCCACCCTTTAAGTGGAATGTCTTCATGCAGGTGTGGCTGATCCGAGCAGGAAATAGCGGGATAAAGCCCATGGTTGCTAAGCCAGCCCTTGAAGGCCAAAGCGAAATTTCCCTTCTTTATTGATCGTTTCATGTATGGCTGGCCTGCGTGCCAAAGTACGTAAGACATTAATATTGGAGAAAACTTTATAAGGCCTCAAGGACATAACTTTTTGTGTAAACATCTTGTCATTCCTGTTTGGTTTAGTGGACATTCGTATGGTTGTGTTCTTATTACAATCTTAAAATACTTCCGCTAGAATGCACTAAGAGTTAGGATGCGTGTTTGAATTATGGTTTCAATACATAACTCCACTAACTGTCTGTGGAATATGGCATGGGGCCATGACCGGACATTTTGTTATATTCCATTTGACGGATTGTCATAACCCGCATTTTCTCCAAGTTAAGAATTATCAGAGTAAGAGAAAACACGCGTCATGATGCCACGTCAAGCAGGGGATAACTACTGACGCTCAGGCAAAACCACCTACCAACTTAATGAAAGAAAAACATGTGATTAATGATTAGAAAATCAGATATATTTTAGAGGCCGTATCCCTCGGCTCAGTGGATCACCTAGTCCACACAAGAAAACTATATTTATACGCTGCGGAAAAATACTTTATCAGGTTTGACATCCTAAAGAGCGCATAAGAGTCCCAAGAGAACCACTTATGCTATGCAAGACCCTACATTTAATTTATATAGTATATAAGAAAACGGTCTTTATACGTTACTTGAAAAATAGTGATTAAGTTTTATAAAAACATGTCGATCATGAGTTTTATTTATAATAATAGTTATAGTTTAAAAATAACTAGCAACCTAGCATAAATCCTTCTCAGAGCAAGTAGACTATCTCCAGAAAATGGTAGCAGCATAAGTATATATATCCAGTACAAAGGTAAAAACTACCAGAGGGCGCCAACAACCTGACACGAACCCACTGGCACATATGTATGTCTGTAAGAAAAGTACAAAAAAAAACTACCTCACCAACACGGTAAACAGAACTCCAAAGTCCAAGAGACCACCAACACCACCACTGCAAGCTAGCCACTCAACTGGCTACGGCTCAGAACCTGGGGTATTCCAAAAGAAAACAGAATACCTCAGCAAGCTAAACAAAGTAAAAACTGCATGAAAGAGTCAACTCAAGGGACAAAGTAACAAAGAAACCTGCATTAGGAAGAATCATAACTGTCCAAACAGAACAACGAGAAAAGCATAACGAGCAAAGAAAACAGCAACAACCCAACTCAGGAACAACATCCTGCCGGGCCTACTAGGCTACCAAGAGCCCAAAGTGCTGCAAGCTACCAAGGAAGAAACTTGTAACACCCTAAACTGTGGAAAGTGGTAGTAGTAAAAACAAACAACGAGGAACCGGATCGGAGGCAAACTCAGTCCCCCATCAACCATGTCCAAGTCAACAAGCTCGAGGGTCTACACATGAAAGCATAAGGGACCTTCCACCCACACATGCCCAGCCCGTACCTGGAGCAAGAAAAACAAGAGTGGCCTTGGCTAAATCACACAACTCCACCCCCATAAAGAGCTATAAACCACCACTACTAACCACGACCCACGATTCGGCCCTTAAGAAAGTAAAGAAAATGGCTGACAAGGAAAAACCAGAAATATAACAAGAAAACCACTCGGGAACGAAAAATAAGGTAAAGGAAGAGTGTTGAAATGAATCAACATGACAATCATCTCCAGGGAACGACTAACGACGGAAAGGGGGGTCACGGGCGTGACAAAACCGCTAAGTCTATACGGAGCTCTACGATAGTCGACCGGAGATCGACGATAGTCGAACGGCTGCCAGACTATACGGAGATCGACTATCTTCACGACGATAGTCGATCGACCTAAGACAAACTGGAGCTCGACGATCTTCATCAAGAGATCGATGATAGCCGAACGACCTAAGACAAACTGAGGCAGGGAATTTCCAGTACTCGAGTAGTTGCCTACTACTCGTGTATTCAAATTCCAGCACTCGAGTAGTTACCTACTACTCGAGTACCCCAACCCTCTACTCGAGTATCCAAAATCCAGCACTCGAGTAGTTACCTACTACTCGAGTAAAACAAACCACTTACTCGAGTATCTCGAGTCCACTACTCGAGTAACCCAAATCCCCTACTCAAGTAAACCAAACCACTTACTCGAGTATCTCGAGTCCACTACTCGAGTAACCCAAATCCCCTACTCGAGTAAACCAAACCACTTACTCGAGTACTCTAAAGCCTACACTCGCGTAATTACATCCTACTCGAGTACACCAAACCAATACCCGAGTATTCTAATTCACTACTCGAGTATCTCGACACCCATCACTCGGGTAATTACCTACTACTCGAGTGATACACAGAACAAATTCGGGAATCACCCCCCCCCCCCTCCTAACACTCCCTCTCGGCTACACCCAAACCAGAGCAAAATCTGAGCAAAAAATAAACGACATCACGCCGGCAAATTGGGTTCCAACAGCACAAGGTAGAGGGGGGTTCAATAGGAAGAACTAAGTCCTATAGTTAGCAAGAAAAAGAGAACAACTAGGCCTCTAACCTAGGGCTAACAAGGATCTCAAATTCAGCAAGAAAACTCAAAAAGGAACTTGGCAAGGGAAAGAATACCACTTGCCTCAAATTCCAGCGAAGCTTGGACGGCTTTCCCTCCTCTTCACGCACAAATCCGGCAACGAAGCACAAGGCCAAAAATCTGGACATTGCCGGCGGAAAAACAAGTCAAAACCCGAAATTCAAAACCACAAGCAAGGCCATGAAACTTGGAAATATTACCGTAGGAATGAAGGTCTTGACGAGAGCAATCTGAATCCACTCTCGGAATCGAATTCCGTCCACAAACGCTCTGGGAATCAGCGGTGGAAGGCAAGGACTCGGCGGTTCCTCCGTTTTCTCTCGTACAGGGGCGGCGGTTTCTTATGGGGAAGATGATACGGGGCTTTTCTACTTCTAACCTAAATATATATATAGATAAATATATATATTAATATATAATAATATAATTTATTACATAAAGCACCAAAACAACGCGAAAACCGAATCACCTCGGAATTTAAAGAAATTCACACCGTAGCTAAATACCAATGCTACGAACACAACGGCGAAGTCGAAATTAACTTTCGATGAACAGAACTCGAGTTATACCCATATAAAGCCAAACACAAACATCCCCCCGAGAGGCCACACTGGGTCACCCAAAACGACTCGGCTTGCTAGGAAGATCTTGCCAACAGGCTACAAAATATGGCACTCAGTTCTAAGCAGCTAAACCACACTACACAAATGGCACAAGCCACGGAAACGCATCATCGTAACGCCAACGAGAATAAAAATAATCGCAGGAAAAATCGGGGGCGTTACAGTCACTCCCCCTAAAAGAAAGTTTTGTCCCGAAACTTTACGCACAACACTCCAACTAAAGAAGGAGAAAAAAAAGAAAAAATAACCAATAGGATTTACAAGAAGGGAAACATACTGATCAAATCAGCGAAACAGGTGAGGGTAAGCCCTCCTCATGGCCGACTCTAGCTCCCAAGTCGCGCTCTCCAAATCCTGATTTTTCCAAAGAACTTTTACCATCGGTATGGACTTCTTTCGCAGCACTCGCTCCTGAGTATCCAAAATACGAACCGACACCTCAACAAAAGAGAGGTTGGGCTCCAACTGGGGCACAACGTCCAAGACCTGCCCACTGCTGCACACACACTTTTGCAATTGGCTAACATGAAAAACATTATGAACACCTGGGAAGTTTGCTGGCAAATCCAATCTATAAGCTGACACGCCAATCCGTTCCAAGATCTTAAACGGGCCCACATACCTTGGGTCCAATTTCCGATTCTTACCAAACCTCTTTACACCCACCATCGGGGAAACCTTAAGAAATACAAGGTCCCCTACAGAAACTCCAAAGCAGACCTACGCCGATTGGCGTTCTTTTCGTACCTCTCCTGAGCTAAACGAAGCTTCTCCCGAATAAGCTTCACAACGACTTCCATTTCCTCAAGCGCATCGGGACCCAACAAAGGCCTCTCACTAGCCTCAGCCCAAAACAACGGAGTCCTACAGCTCCTCCCATACAAGGCCTCGAACGGAGCCATCTGCAAACTTTCCTGATAACTGTTGTTGTAGGCAAATTCCATAAGTCGCAGCCGCTCATCCCACGCTCCACCGTGGTCTAAAATATAGCATCGGATCATATCCTCAACAATCTGATTCACCCGCTCCATCTGCCCATTAGTCTGTGGGTGGTACGCAGTAGAATACCTCAGATCCATACCAAAACCCTCTTGCAGACTCTGCCAAAAACGAGAAGTAAACCGGGAGTCTCGATCAGAAATGATGCTAACCAGCACACCGTGGAGTCGGATGACTTCATTCAAGTACAACTCCGCTATCTTCTTCATCGGGTAATCAATCTTATAAGGCACGAAGTGAGCACACTTCGTCAATCTATCCACTATAACCCAAACAGAATCAAAACCCCTCGAGGATTTCGGTAAGCCCGTAATAAAGTCCATAGATATACTCTCCCACTTCCAAGTTGGGATCTCTAGCGGAGTCAACTTACCACCAGGTCTTCCATGATCGGCCTTCACACGCTTGCAAGTGTGACACTCAGCAACAAATCGGGCTATATCTCCTTTCATGCCATACCACCAGGCAATTTGCCTTAAGTCACAGTACATCTCCGTAGATCCTGGATGCTAGGAAACGCTGGAACCATGAGCCTCACTGCAAATCATCCTCCTAATATCCCCAACAGCGGGAACGCAAAACCTGCCGCGGTACTTCAAAGTACCCGCATCATCGATAGCAAAATCGGGCAACTCTCCCTTCTCAGTCCTGGTGAAAAGGTGCATAAGATCAGGATCGTCCTTCTGGTGCAGTCTAGTCAAAGAAATCCAGGATGGCTCTGCCACTGACAAACTACTCTGCAAACTATAGTATCCCACTGAAATATCCATAAGGAGGAACTCCTCAACTAACCGATCGACGGAGAGGTTAAAGATCTTTCCCGTCTTTCGGCTCAGGGCGTCGGCCACCACATTGGCCTTGCCCAGATGATACTGGATCTCTACATCATAATCAGCCACATACTCTAGCCACCGCCGCTGGCGCAGATTCAACTCCTTCTGCATGAACACGTACTTTAGGCTCTTATGGTCAGTGAAGATCTTGCATTGAGCCCCATAAAGTAGGTGCCTCCACAACTTCAATGCATAAATAACCGCTGCAAACTCAAGGTCATGCGTAGGATAATTCTTCTCATGAATCTTCAGTTGCCTTGACCCATAGGAAATTACCTTTCCATCTTGCATTAATACGCAACCCAGACCTACAAACGAAGCATCCACATAAACATCATAATCCACACCCTCAGTAGTCAGGGTCAGAACGGGAGCAGTGCACAATCTCTTCTTTAGCTCCAGAAAAGCCTCCTCGCACTTTTCGCTCCAAACAAATGCCACATTCTTCTGAGTCAACTTGGTCAAAGGTGCGGCTAGGGAAGAGAAACCCTCCACAAATCTCCTATAATAGCCAGCCAACCCTAAGAAACTCCTGATCTCCTTAGGCGAACTCGGTCTACTCCAATCCATCACTGCTGCAATCTTTTCTGGATCGACCGAGATCCCATCCTTGTTCACCACGTGGCCTAGAAAAGAAACCTGAGACAACCATAATTCGCACTTGCTCAACTTGGCGAATAACTTGTGGTTCCTCAACTCTGATAGGACCAAACACAAATGCTGCTCATGCTCCTCAGCACTGTGAGAATAAACTAACACGTCATCAATGAAGACCACAACGAACTTGTCGAGGAAATCCTTGAACACTCGGTTCATCATATCCATAAAGGCTGATGGTGCGTTGTTCAGACCAAACGACATCACCAGAAACTCAAAGTGTCCATGCCTCGACCTAAACGCAGTCTGTGGAATATCCGCCTTATGGATCCTAAGCTGATGATAACCAAAACGAAGATCGATCTTGGAGAACACCGTGCTACCACGCAACTGGTCAAACAAATCATCGATCCTCGGCAGAGGGTACCTGTTCTTGATAGTGACCTTGTTCAAGTATCTAAAGTCGATGCAAAGCCGCATCGACCCATCTTTCTTCTTTACAAACAAAACAGGAGCACCCCAAGGCGACGAACTCTGCCTAATAAACCCCTTAGCTAACAGCTCATCCAACTGAACTCGCAACTCCTCTAACTCACGAGGGGTCATCCGGTACGGCGCCTTAGCAATAGGACGCGTACCCGGCTCTAAATCAATCACAAACTCAACATCCCGATCAGGAGGAAGACCAGGAAGATCATCAGGAAAAACATCGGCGAAACCACGAACAATAGGAATCTCTTCCAAGCATGGCACGCTAACAGCGGCTCCAACCGCCGAGACTAAACAAACACAACAATCAGAAAGAAACAATCTCTGAGCACATACTGCAGAGATGATAGGAAAATCCTGACACAAAACAGCATACATGATGCCGGGCTGACCGTCATCCCTGATGAAGTCCAAGCGCTTCCCTTTGCACTGAATGACTGCATCATACCGAGAGAGCCAGCCCATGCCCAAAATGACATCGAAGTCCTCCAGATCAATCATCTTCAGGTCCGCCTTCGCTAGAAAGTCCCCCAACAAAACCGGGCAATCCAAAATGCCCAAATCTGACAACACAGATTCACCAGAGGGAAACTTGACACGGAAGGAATCCCGAACACGATCTAAGGTCAACCGATGTCGCTCCACAAAGGCTCTAGCCACGAACGAGTGGGTAGCACCGGAGTCAAACAGAACACGCGCCCAGCGGTTCTTCACCTTAAATATCCCTATAGGAGCACACAAAACTAAGGAACTACCACCATAATACCGCAAACACTATAGCAAATAAAACTACCAGGCTAGAAAAACAACAAACAACTAACCTGAAATCACCTGAGTCGAGGCTTGAGCCTCCTCGGAAGAGATCACGCTCAGCTTCCCCTTTCCCTTGTCCATACGCTGAGGTGGAGGTAAAGCCTGTAATGGAACTGCAGGAAGAGCTGACTGAACCTGAGGACACCTCGACTTGATGTGACCCTTCTGCCCACACTGATAGCAGACCCTATCCTTGGACCAACACTGGGCCGCATCATGCCCGGATCGCTTGCAAATAGAACAGGAGACATCTCTCCTAGGAGCTCCCTGAATCGCATGCACCTGCTCCTTCCTCTGAGCTGCTGACCTCTTGAAACACTTCTCGACAGGGTGGCCTGACCGGCCACAGAAACTGCACACCACTCTGCTCCTCTTTCCCGGAACAGCACCGGGTACTGGGGGCTTCTTCTCCTCCACGGACTTCCTCTTGTCCTTCCTCATCTGCTGGCCTCTGCTCTTTGCCGCCTCAATAGCCTCCACCTTCAGAGCAGCCTCTACAACTCCAGCATAAGTCACTGACCCATAAGCACTGGTCAACTGCTGCACTTCGCTCCTCAAACCACCGAGAAATCTCTTAACTCGATCAGCCTCAACGCTGACCAATGCAGGGGCAAAACGGCTCAACTTACTAAATTCTATCTCATACTCACCCACCGTGAGTTGCCTTTGCTTCAGATAGAGAAAGTCATTCATGAGGCGGTCACGCTCGACCAAAGGCAAGAACTTCCTCAACAACATCTCCTTAAACATTTCCCAAGAGCATCCAGCTACTAAGCTCTCCTTCTCTCTCATCCACCAACTCTTAGCCAATCCTTTAAGCTGATAGGTGGCTAGCATCACCCTCTGGTCACTTGCAATCCCTGAGTACGAGAACATCTCCTCCATGGAGATCAGCCAATCATTTATAACCATGAAATCTGCCTTCCCGTCATAAGTGGGAGGTCTCAGCCTCTGAAACTGCGAGATGAAGGACATCTCCGCTGGCACCACCACTGGAGGTCTCAAGGGTGGAGGAGGAGGAACGGCTAACCCTCCAGCAGGAATTTGCACAACCTGAGCCTGTCCTGCCATAGTTGCCACCAAGGACTGAATCTGAGCTCGCACTTCCTCCAACTGCCTGCCTATGGAATCGTTACTCTGACGCAGACTCTCGATCACCGCATCGTTCTGAGCTCCAGATGACTCACCCTCAAACAGGGGAGTCGATCGAGTCGCAGGACGTCTAGCCATCCTAAAATCCTAACAACACAAATTAGATCCTAATACAACGACTAGAACCAAATACTAGTACAGACAATACATATATAGATATAGACTTAAAGCTGCTAAACTTGATCTGAGAGTTTATCTTTTTAACAAAATTTAGATGTTATGCCCTAACCTAGGATGGTTAACCACCACCTTACTAACTCTTGTGCCTATATCGGGAATGCATGACTTTATATTATTTTTGAAACTTATGTGTGTACGTATGTCATCCTACAAATCTTTAGCTTGGCACGTTGTGCTTATGCAATGATGTGCTATGCATGATTGTGCTATGCATTCAAAAAAAGGCCCTAATGCATGTTATGAGCGGCGTATGCATGAAAATGTTATGCATCCCATACTACATTACATTTCCATGCAACGAAAAGAAATCGTGCTAGTCGCAGTCATGTGGTGAGGTTATGCATCCCATACTACATAACCCTCACATGTTGCCCCTATGGTGGATCCATATACGAACACATATTATGCATCCCATACTACGTAATATGCCCCGTATACTTCATGTTATGCCATGAGTGTAGTGTTCGTGCTTTTGCCAAGACGTGCTGATGACATATCGGTGTGTGAATGACATGATGCTGAACTACAAAAAAAACAAACAAAGGAAGGTTGCTCAACTAACTTGTCAAGCAACCTCCCTCTGATACCAACTGTCACAACCCGCATTTTCTCCAAGTTAAGAATTATCAGAGTAAGAGAAAACACGCGTCATGATGCCACGTCAAGCAGGGGATAACTGCTGACGCTCGGGCAAAACCACCTACCAACTTAATGAAAGAAAAACATGTGATTAATGATTAGAAAATCAGATATATTTTAGAGGCCGTATCCCTCGGCTCAGTGGATCACCTAGTCCACACAAGAAAACTATATTTATACGCTGCGGAAAAATACTTTATCAGGTTTGACATCCTAAAGAGCGCATAAGAGTCCCAAGAGAACCACTTATGTTATGCAAGACCCTACATTTAATTTATATAGTATATAAGAAAACGGTCTTTATACGTTACTTGAAAAATAGTGATTAAGTTTTATAAAAACATGCCGATCATGAGTTTTATTTATAATAATAGTTATAGTTTAAAAATAACTAGCAACCTAGCATAAATCCTTCTCAGAGCAAGTAGTCTATCTCCAGAAAACGGTAGCAGCATAAGTATATATATCCAATACAAAGGTAAAAACTACCAGAGGGCGCCAACAACCTGACACGAACCCACTGGCACATATGTATGTCTGTAAGAAAGTACAAAAAAAACTACCTCACCAACACGGCAAACGGAACTCCAAAGTCCAAGAGACCATCAACACCACCACTGCAAGCTAGCCACTCAACAGGCTACGGCTCAGAACCTGGGGTATTCCAAAAGAAAACAGAATACCTCAGCAAACTAAACAAAGTAAAAACTGCATGAAAGAGTCAACTCAAGGGACAAAGTAACAAAGAAACCTGCAGTAGGAAGAATCACAACTGTCCAAACAGAACAACGAGAAAAGCAGAACGAGCAAAGAAAATAGCAACAACCCAACTCAGGAACAACATCCTGTCGGGCCTACTAGGCTACCAAGAGCCCAAAGTGCTGCAAGATACCAAGGAAGAAACTTCTAACACCCTAAACTGTGGAAAGTGGTAGTAGTAAAAATAAACAACGAGGAACCGGATCGGAGGCAAACTCAGTCCCCCATCCACCATGTCCAAGTCAACAAGCTCGAGGGTCTACACGTGAAAGCACAAGGGACCTTCCACCCACACATGCCCAGCCCGTACCTGGAGCAAGAAAAACATGAGTGGCCTTGGCTAAATCACATAACTCCACCCCCATAAAGAGCTATAAACCACCACTACTAACCACAGCCCACGATTCGGCCCTTAAGAAAGTAAAGAAAACGGCTGACAAGGAAAAACCAGAAATATAACAAGAAAACCACTCGGGAACGAAAAACAAGGTAAAGGAAGAGTGTTGAAATGAATCAACACGACAATCGTCTCCAGGGAACAACTAACGACGGAAAGGGGGGTCATGGGCATGACAAAACCCCTAAGTCTATACGGAGCTCGACGATAGTCGACCGGAGGTCAACGATAGTCGAAATGCTGCCAGACTATACGGAGATCGACTATATCCACGACGATAGTCGATCGACCTAAGACAAACTGGAGCTCGACGATCTTCATCAGGAGATCGACGATAGCCAAACGACCTAAGACAAACTGAGGCAGGGAATTTCCAGTACTCGAGTAGTTGCCCACTACTCGTGTATTCAAATTCCAGCACTCGAGTAGTTACCTACTACTCGAGTACCCCAACCCTCTACTCGAGTAGTTGCCTACTACTCGAGTATCCAAAATCCAGCACTCGAGTAGTTACCTACTACTCGAGTAAACCAAACCACTTACTCGAGTATCTCGAGTCCACTACTCAAGTAACCCAAATCCCCTACTCGAGTAAACCAAACCACTTACTCGTGTATCTCGAGTCCACTACTCGAGTAACCCAAATCTCCTACTCGAGTAAACCAAACCACTTACTCGAGTACTCCAAAGCCTACAATCGAGTAATTACATCCTACTCGAGTACACCAAACCAATACCCGAGTATTCTAATTCACTACTCGAGTATCTCGACACCCATCACTCGGGTAATTACCTACTACTCGAGTGATACACAAAACAAATTCGGGAATCACCCCCCCCCCTCCTAACACTCCCTCTCGGCTACACCCAAACCAGAGCAAAATCTGAGCAAAAAATAAACGGCATCACGCCGGCAAATTTGGTTCCAACAACACAAGGTAGAGGGGGTTCAATAGGAAGAACTAAGTCCTACAGTTAGCAAGAAAAAGAGAACAACTAGGCCTCTAACCTAGGGCTAACAGGGATCTCAAATTCAGCAAGAAAACTCAAAAAGGAACTTGGCAAGGGCAAGAATTCCACTTGCCTCAAATTTCAGCGAAGCTTGGACGGCTTTCCCTCCTCTTCACGCACGAATCCGGCAACGAAGCACAAGGCCAAAAATCTGGACATTGCCGGCGGAAAAACAAGTCAAAACCCGAAATTCAAAACCACAAGCAAAGCCACGAAACTTGGAAATCTTACCGTAGGAATGAAGGTCTTGACGAGAGCAATCTGAATCCACTCTCGGAATCGAATTCCGTCCACAAACGCTCCGGGAATCGGCGGTGGAAGGCAAGGACTCGGCAGTTCCTCCGTTTTCTCTCGTACAGGGGCGGCGGTTTCTTATGGGGAAGATGATACAAGGCTTTTCTACTTCTAACCTAAATATATATATAGATAAATATATATATTAATATATAATAATATAATTTATTACATAAAGCACCAAAACAACGCGAAAAACGAATCACCTCGGAATTTAACGAAATTCGCACCGTAGCTAAATACCCATGCTACAAACACAACGGCGAAGTCGAAATTAACTTTCGACAAACAGAACTCAAGTTATACCCATATAAAGCCAAATACAAACATCCCCCCGAGAGGCCACACCGGGTCACCCAAAACGACTCGGCTTGCTAGGGAGATCTTGCCAACAGGCTACAAAATAGGGCACTCAGTTCTAAGGAGCTAAACCACACTCCACAAATGGCACAAGCCACGGAAATGCGTCATCGTAACGCCAACGAGAATAAAAATAATCGTAGGAAAAATCGGGGGCGTTACACGGATGGGGGTGTTACAATTTGGTATCAGACTATTGTGTCGGTATTTCTTATTTGAATTCATGGGCGAATTCTTTTTAGGGGTGGTGAGCACATATATGTGCGTTACCGTTATAACATGAAAGAACCCATGAATGTCCACTTAGGAATGAAAATACACATGTTTGAGGAACCTGTGTGTTCCTATGATTGCTTTTTAGCAGTATGTTTGGTCTCCTAATTGAGTGTTTTATGATTATAGGTGACTAGGAGTGGTGCAGAGCAATCGCAACATCGGCACTCTGCGGAGAGTAGTGCGCCTACTAACATTCCTATGACCCATCCTTCTGGTGAAACCATAAGATTGGTAGCTAAAGCGGTGTTCTCCATGATCAATGCCCAACATGAAAGGCATGTGCAGCCCGCTATACCTGGGGTGGCTTCAATTTCAGTTGGCACTTTGGAGCAAACTGCAATAAGATGAGCCTCGGATCAGCAGTTGAATAGGTGTTTGGTGTAGGTAGCGCACTCAGTTGATGAGTATTTACATGCGTTTGTTATGATAAGGCACTACCATAGGGTTTGAGTTGGAAGATGAGCAGACTATAGTCAATAGATTTTATTATGGTCTGTATGATGATCTACGACTTCTATTTATAGGACTTAAGTTATTTGGGTTCCGAGCATTGGTGGAGTCGGCTAGATCTTTGGAAATAGAGTTGACAAAGGTCCAACGAGGGACAGATCTCAATGTACCGAACTCATCAAAGACTTGGTATTGAAGATAGATTAAAAACTCCAGATCTATTGGTCCACCCCCCCCCCCCCCCCCCCCCCCCCCCCCCTCGCCCTTCTATTATGTCTAAAGAAACCATTAGTCAAAATTCGCGTAATTGCTACGTCTATGGCAAGAAAGGACATGTTGCCCGAGAATGTTGTTGTAATATCCCAAGGGTAAAGAAGGCAAGGCCCGGATCAACCTTTGGGCGAAACCTAGTTATATGTTATATTTGGGGCAAGCCGTGACATATAGCCCGCGATTGTTGGAGTGGCAAGATAGAGGAAAAGGCAGGAGGTCATAAGCAAAATAATGAGGTGACATCTATGGTTTAGTTTATAGCTTTTAAATTAGTTTATAAACATGTGAACTGATTCATTGTCGGTGTATGATTTGTTTAGAATAGACTATGTTCTACTCTTGATTGAGAGACCATTGTTCGTTAAAGGGGCTTCTCGCTTCTCAATATTTAAGGTTTTCGCGGTGTTAGTCATAGTGCATTCCGTTATGACGAAGGATAAGTTGGTTATTTAAATACATACCTAACAGATGAGTGTTACGGTGCAGAATGGAAGTCATGATGTTGTTTAAAGACCACCCGTAGTGCAGTCTTAGTCATGGATTGACTCTCGGAGTAGCATGCATATATTTAATACAACTCAAAGGAATTCACACTGAGGCAAGACACTGATGGCGAGACTAAGCTCGCAGGTATGTAAGGATGGAGAAAGATATTGATGTCTGTTCTCCAAATTATCTCAACGGTTCAGAAGGGTGCGGAATTATTTTCACCCTGCAAGAGACTATAGAGTCGAAACTCGGTTTAAGTGACGTTCCAATTATATCGGAGTTTGCAGATGTGTTTCCTAACGATCTCCCTGGGAATCCACCCCAGCGATAAATTGACTTCGTCATTGCACTAGAGCTAGGTGCAAAACCTGTGTCGCGCCCACTATATCGTTTGTCACCAAAGGAGATGGAAGAACTGAGAGTTTAATTTCAAGAACTGTTAGAGCAAGGTTATGTGTGTCCAAGTTCGTCACCTTGGAGCGCACTAGTCCTCTTTGTGAAAAAGAAGGACGAAAGTATACGTTTGTGCATCGATTTTCCGGAGTTGAACAAGTTAACAAAAAAGAATATGTACTTGATTCTGAGGATCAATGATCTGTTTGACCAGCTTGTTTGATTGATTGTGTACTCAAAGCTAGATCTAAAATCTAGGTTTTATCAGTTGAGAATCAGGGAAAGTGACATTCCCAAGACGACATTCAGTACTCGATATGGGCATTATGAGTTCACTGTCATGCTGTTTGGGCAGACGAATGCGCCGTTCGTATTTATGGACTTGATGAATTGGACGTTCAGAGAGTACTTGGACTAGTTTGTGATAGTCTTTATTGACGATATCCTGGTGTACTCTCAGTCTGTGGAAGATCATGCGGATCATTTACGCATAATGTTGGAGACCCTGAGGTGCAATTAGTTGTACGCCAAGCTCTCTAAGTGTGAGTTTTGGCTGTCTTCGGAGGCATTCCTTGGTCATATTGTTAGTGGAGAGGGAATCGCAGTAGATTCGTCCAAGATTGTTGCAATACGGGAGTGGCCTGTGTTGTCTTATGTGGCAGAATTCCGGAGTTTTCTAGGGCATGCCAGCTACTACAAGCGCTTCGTGGAGAAATTCTCACGGATAGCCTTACCCCTCACTACCCTGACAGGCAAAAATCTGAAGTTTGTTTGATCGCAAGTGTGAGCGCAAGATTTTGAAGAGTTGAAAAGTTGTCTGACTACGACGCCTGTTCTGTGCTCGCAATATGGTACGACGGGCTATGAAGTCTACAACGACACCTTGGGGAGGGTCTTAGGCTTCATTTTTATTCAACATGGGAAGGTGATAGCATATGGCTCGCTCCAACTGAAAGTGCACGAGAGGAACTATCCGGTCCACAATTTGTAGTTAGCGGTCCTGATATTTGCTCTAAAGCTATGGAGACATTACTTGTATGGCGTGAAGGTTGATATTTATATAGACCATAAGAGCCTGAAGTATCTATTTGATCAGAAGGACTTGAATATGCACCAGTGAAGATGGATGGAGTTCCTTGGGGACTACACCCTTCAAGATTCAGTATGTTCCTGGCAAAGGAAATGTTGTATCGGATGCACTAAGCCACAGGACTCCTGCACAGGCTAACTGGATAAAGAAGCATGAAGAGCGTCTTATTCAAGATTTTGAGGCCTTGTAGATTTCTTGAGTTGATAGGAGGTCCAGCGCTGAAGCATGTTTGAACTGGACGGAGGTGCACTATGACCTCCCTGATCGGATTCAGCAAGCGCTTGAGTTGGATGCCAACATGAAGAGCTACTTGGCAATGTCTTTGGATGGGTTAAATGCCCAGTTTACTCTCAGTGTGTAGCACCCCCATCCATGACATAATATATAATAGAAGGTTCAGCCGGGGCCAGACGCCATATACTACAGGCAGACCAAGGAGTTACTAAATTGAAACCATAATCCAATATTTCGCATCCTAACACAGAGTGCATTCTAGCCGAAATAATTTAAAGGTTGTAAATAGAACCCAGCAACAATATGAATTTCCACTACAATAACTAGGAATGTAAATCAAATACACAAATAAGGTCTTGGCCTTAAGGCCTTACAATGTTCAACTTTAATTTAAAATGTGTTACATACTTCGGCATGCAGGCCAGCCACACATAAATGATAAAATAACACAAGAATTCTCTTTGGTCTTTGAGAGCCACCACGACATTACTGGGCTCCAACCCGCTACTTCCCTCTTGGCTCAGCAGCACCTACATGAAATATTCCACTGCACGGTGGCAAACAAAAGCAACGGTCAGCATTAGCTGACCAAATTATAAGGACCACACCCCTCACCCGGGGTGGTGGTGCCAGGCTTTAGTATAACCACAACATGGCAATAAGAATGTGCAACTTAAGCACCATTTTTCACAGACGTTTGCACAAACGCCCAATGCCCCGTACTCTCAGGAACACTCTTGGTGCACAAGATCTCAACGGTCGCACCACCGTTCTTTGACGGTCATCAACGTTTAAGCTTTTAGTCTCACAAGGGCCAAGGCCAGAGACAACGCCGTAGTGCTATGACAAGTCATGTGATGTACACGTGACCACTCCAAGTCGACCGGAATAAGGGAGGGTATAGTTCAGCCATATCCCGTGCTCAAATCGTCTAGCTCGCAGGCCTGACGCGGGTCAGCATCCCCTTTCCCTTTTCCGCATGATCCATAACCCTATAAGGATCCTAGGATATCTCTCATGGATACCAAAGTTGAGCAATTTAAGCTCATGCTCAATCAAATTATAGCCCTCAGATCTCTCAGAGACAGGCTTCACAAACAATACATAGCCTATTGGAAGCTATCACCAGCGATATAACTACCGCTACGCGGTAGGGGACAGACTATCGGTTCTTCCCCTTTTTCGGTTGTTTTCCTGAAGACTACCCCCAGTACTCTCAACGCAGTCATCTGCACACCCCGCGACTCCGAAAATATGCAATTACCACAGATTCTTCTCCGGCATACAAACATATACACATCACCAATCCAGACCTATAACACCTATACCCGTCACGTGTAATATAATAGAGGGTCCGGCCGGGGTCCCACACCATATTCCATAAACAGGCGGAGACATTACTAAATAATATCAAAGACCATCGTACCCTAACACAGAGCATTCTAGCGGAAGCTTCATGGTTGAAAACTTGAACTCAATAAGAGTAGAAATGTCCACTACTACCAATTAGGAATGTATACAACCAAACACACAAGGAACATAGCTTTATGGCTTTATAAGTTTCTCTTAACAAAAGTGTGGTTTACAAACATCGGCGCACAGGCTGGCCACACATGAACAAGTGTAAACAAAACAAGCCTTCGAGGGCAGCATCGCGGCCTAGGAATCCGCCCGCTATTTCCTACTAGGGCCCTCACCACCTGCAAATAATCAATCCACCAAACGGTGGCAAACATGGAAACGGTGAGCATTTAGCTGACCAATTATAATGACCCTTCCCCTACCACGGGGCAGCGGAATTCCTTCCCTGCAAAGCATTTATTCACACATCATATATTTAATAATCCACCAAGGATGTGCACAACCGAACAAATAAATACATATCACAAACATCGCCACGACGACCTGATGTTCCGTGCACTCAGGGCACATTATTGGTGTACCGGAAAACCAGGGTCCCACCACTATTCAGAGGTCCCAGACACGACGGTCCATTATGAGCATTCCTAGTCTTTATGGAGCGCAGTCCAAAGACTCTCGTTATGTGATCCTACAGGTCCTTAAGCACCCATGGTTAGACAACCATAACGCGGGTACATATCCACCTTTCCTGTTGCTCAAATTCGTCAGACTCAAGAATGGACTGACACGGGTACGGATTCATTTTTTCAGTTCGCCACACGGGCATTCCACAGTTGCAGCCCAATGACCCAACTTCACACAGAATGGCACTCACGGTCACGCGAGTTTAACACCAAGTACCAACTCTCACATTTTCCTGGACTTCCTCCAGTACTTCCTGCTGCACCAAGCTACAGGTATCGACCACAGATTTCATACAAACAACCAATTTATCTGGAGTCTTCTCCGATTTGCAAACAAAGCATCACCAATCCAGACCAACTTGTCTGGTTGGGCTTCACACAGCATGCCTTACCGTACTACATACTTCCGGTTCTAATGCAATAAAACAAGGGATGAACCACCGATCCTAAGGGAATCACTTCCCCATCCACCCTTTGGTGGAGGATTCCAATACAAATACAGGAAAGAAGGACTTCACTTGTCCAAGAAGGAAATCGTTACACTTGGAAGACGTTTTGGAACCATGGAGAAAACTACACGGTTGGAAAGCACCGCAATGCTCTAGCCTTCGCAGCTCTGAACTCGGCTCGCGATTTGGACCACCGCAGTACCACCGACGGCCGGATTTCTCCTCTTCTTCCTTCCCTTGCTATCCTCTCTCTCTTACTCTTAGAAAGAGAATGGTATAAATAAAATGAGAATTAACTCATCCACTCCCGCACTTATCCATTTAGGTAATACCCAGGGATGTTAGATCTTCATCAAAGGAAACGAACGACTCAGATTTGCTCTGAAAAGCTTCTTCTCTGGGCTGACACGGCTTGTGACACGCCCATATTATAGGCCGTGTACCTTAAGCGGCACACCACCGACTCAAACCAGACCAGGACATGGGCTTAGACACGCCCGTATCAATCTTCTAACACGCCCGTGTCACTAAGTACATGCCCGTGTTGAGGGGCATGTCCTTCATTTGATCTAGGACCAACAGATCCCGAAAAGGACACAGGTCCCTAACACGGCCGTATCAACTTTGACATGCCCGTGTCGACCAGTACATGCCCGTTCTCCAGGCTGTGTACTTCAGTCGGCACCGCCCAGCACAACCTGAGAATGACACAGGTATTTGACACGCCCGTGTCACCAACCGACACGCTCATGTCAGCACTGTTAATACCCATGTTTTCCAGCCGTGTTCAACACTTTCCACAGCCAGGCTAACACAGAGCAGTACATGGCCCTGGACACGCCCGTGTCCCAGGCCGTGTGACCTTAATTTGGTTTTGGGGCATTACAACTCTCCCCCTTAAGAGAATTTCGTCCCGAAATTTATAAGCACGTATTTCGCAGCAAATAAATATTACAAAATATTCTTTATTCAAATCATAAGGTTATAACAGCCTCACACAAGCAGCTCGGGAAATTCAATCCGCATGGTTTGTTCCTGCTCCCATAACAGCTACTTACGACCACAGTTGTCCCACCGGACCTTGACCATACTGATAGCTTTGTTTCGTAGCGGTTTAACCACCGTATTCTCGATCAAAATAGGCCTAACTTTCGTCATTAGCCCACTATCGACTGATACTTGATCTGTAACAACCACCTATGATGGTTCTTTCACCGTTTTCCGCAACACCGAGACATGAAACACATCATATAAACCACTCGGCTCTAGCGAAAGTGCTAACCGAAAGGCAGCTTCACCAACATGCTCTACCACTTCAAACGGTCCCAGATACCTCGGGCTCAGCTTTTTCAGACGCCGTATCCTAGACACACCTTTAAAGGGTTTGATCTTCAAGTACACCCAATCGCCCACCGAAAACTCCACGTTTCGGTGCTTGGTATTGTAATACTTAGCCTGCCTGTCTTGAGCCACCAACAGCCTTTCTCATATCAACCGTATGATTGAATTGACATCATCCATCTCCTTTCGTTTGTACATCTTTGTTTCTCCAGTCTCCGCCCAAGCCAAAGGTGTGCGGCATTTCCTACCGTATAAAGCCTCAAAGGGCACCATATTGATACTAGTTTGGTAGCTATTGTTGTAGGCGAACTCAATCATAAAGAGATGATCTTCCAAACTCTTCTCGAAATCCAACACACACATTCAGAGCATATCCTCCAACGTCCTGTTGGTCCTTTCGGTCTGACCATCCGTCTGAGGATGAAAGCCGTGCTAAAATGTAATTTCGTACCCAACAGTTGGTGGACTAATCTCAAATCTCCCGATTTGAAATGCCCATCTCGATCACTAACGATGCTACGTGGCACATTGTGCAATCGTACAATAGTATCCACATACATCTTTGCCAACTTTTTAACTGAATAGTCCTTCCGGTTTGGGATGAAGTGCGACACCTTAGTTAACCGGTCCACAATCTCCAAAACCACATCATTTCCACACTATGATCTCGGCAACCCATGCACGAAATCGATTGAAATATCATCAAATTTTCACACAGGGATAGGCAACGATTTAAGAAAACCTCCTGGTTTTTGGCATTCAGCCTTTAATAAGGCACAAGTTTGACATTTAGCAACATAGTGCGCTTTGTCCTACTTCATTCCACGCCACCAGAAAATTTTCTTCAGATCCTTATACATCTCCGTGCTCCCGGGGTGAATCGAATACTTTGTGAAGTGAGCTTCATACATCAATTCTTCACGAAGTTTACCCCTATTTGGGACACACAAATGACCGTCCTTCCGAAAAAGTCTGTCATCAAAGGTGAAAGTTCACCTAGTGCCAACTACCTTCACCTATGGGGGGGGGGGGGAATAGGTGTCTAGCAGCATTTTTGCGGAATTAGAATTGTACCTGCACAAATAAACCAAACAACACAGCACAGAAAGACACAGGCAAATTATAGTGGTTCCCCGATTTGGGTACGTCCACTCTCCCCCTTCGACCTATCTCCCAACCAGGGACGACTAAGTCACTTCACCAACAGGATTGAAATCCAATCCTCACACTAACGGAAGGAACCCTTCCAAACAAAGGAGTCACCACTCCTACACCACAGGTTGCACCCAACCCTTACAACTAGGAACCAACGTTCCTTTACAACAAAAATTGAAAATGGAGTGTATTAGAAATAAAAACTTCTTATGGAGAATAAGGTGTCCCTCTTCGTTCGACGACGTGTTCTTGAAGTCGACGAAGAGTCCACGACCCTAGATCTCACTTGGAGAGAATCTCCTCGAAACCGGCGGCGGCAAGAAGGGCGGCGGCTTGGCTCTCGGGATTGGCGGCAACAACGAAGTGCTGCGGCTATTCTTTGGAGATTCAGCCTTCGTAGCAAAGCTAGCAAGGTCTTCCAACGATCACACTAGGATCGATCGTCTCGATCGATTCGGAAGGGGAAGGTTTTCCCGATCTACGAATCAAGAGACAAAGGATCTCTGGTTAGACGCGTGAGACGCTGTGCTTGGCTGAGCTTCTGTCGCCGGGAGATCAGGAAGAAACCACGATCAGCGGCGGCGACCAACTAACACGAGCGGCGATGGCGACGGAGCGAGATTCGCGATCTAGGTCACGACGGCGGCTCGGCTTTCCTTCTTCTCAGTTCGTTGTTTTTACTATTCAAAATACCGATGTATTTATACAATAGGATGATCCAAAATGACCGTTGTGGGCCCCACCAAAAAGAAACCCTAAGTCCGGCTCCAAACAGTGCGAGTTAACTTGGACTGGTCCAGAGAATAGCAGAAATTTGCCTAAGTCAAATTCGGCGAGAATCGTAGGTGATTCTCGACGAATCGGCGAGAATCACCAATGATTCTCGCCGAATTCCACTTAGCAGAATTCTGGCTACATAGAAATAGCAAGCCGAAGAGAATCGTCGAGAATCACAATTGATTCTCGCCGAATCGTCGAGAATACAGAGTCATTCTCGACGAATCGGCGAGAATCACTTCGTGATTCTCGATGATTCTGCCTTAGTAGAATTCAGGGCGGCGTTGAGACGGCCGGTTGCATTCGGCGAGAACCAGCGAGTGATTCTCGATGATTCGGCGAGAATCACTATTGATTCCCGTCGAATCGGCGAGAATCACTTAGTGATTCTCGACGATTTCTACTTAGACGATTTTCATCTTTTCTTCCCGTGAGCAGGTCTTTGGCCCATCCTTTCTCCTTGTCTGCTCTCGATCTTTCTAAACCTTGTGCTTGAAAGTAAGTACACTCCAATAGAGAGAGTACACGTAAGCCAACACACTGATTTGCTCATCGAGGGATTACGTTGCACAGACCCGTGTATATTGACCTACTGCACCCTGACATTGGTGTGTACTTAGCGAGGAATAACTGCAAGCACAACTTGAAGACAAGTGATCAAATACATTGTCAATTCACCTTAGCTGGTCTAGGGGCTTCTTCAAATCAGGTACATTGTGGATACAATACTCAACAATCTCCCCCTATTTGAAGAAGCCTAAACCCTACAAGCTAAGGTGAATATAACGGATGGAAGAAAAACATAAACTGAATAATCAGTTGAGAATGAATTTCCATACCATTATCTTTAGAGCATTTGGAGCATACTTTGCGAGAGCACCTTAGCCCTTAGCTCCTTAGCTGAGAGGGCAATCTCCCCCTTTTTGTCTTCTACAAATCTGGGACTTTAGCACTTGCCACAATGCTCCCCCTCAGTTCTTGCATTTGGGCTTACACTTGAGTTTCTTGTGGATGCTCCCCCTTGATCCAAGAGCTGGGAGCCTCTGTATTCTTCATTCCTCAAGGTTTAGCATACCCAGTTCAGTTTTGAAGAGACCGAACTTGGCTTCATCTAGGGGCTCTTTAAAAAATATTTGCAATCTGCTTATTCGTGAGGACATAGCAGAGAGAGATGTCCTTGTTTTCCACATGCTCCCGAATGAAGTGGTAGCGCACTTCCATGTGCTTCGTCCTGCTGTGCGAGACGGGATTGTTCGCAATAGCTATAGCACCTTAGGAGTCGCAGTACATTGGTACTTCTTTGAACTGAAGGTCATAGTCTGCTGGCTGATTTCTGATCCATAGAAGTTGTGCGCAACACAATTCTGCTTCTTACTATTCCATGATATAAGCCTTCTTCCGAGGAATTGACATGTCCCGGAAGTGCTTTTCCGATCATCCCTTCTTCGTGATGAAGCTCTAGCAGTCTGGCCTTTGGAGCTCTGACATCTTCTCGGGCTTCTCCTTCTTCCAGAAGATTTTATCCATCCTGCTCGTCAACTTCTCCAGCCGACGTCGAGGTGGAAACCTTGACGTACTTGGGAGTTGCACCTTTAGCAGTCTCATCTGAACTTAGCTGTTCAAGCCTTGCACCGTAGTTAGCGTTATCTCTTTTCCCTTAATCTTATTCCATTGCAAGCCTAGAACATCTCTTATCTAGGTCCCATCATGTACATGGGTACCTAGACTATCCTGCAAAAAAGAATTACCTTTCCTTAGGAACCCAATATATATTGGGTCCTAGGTTCTTGTTAGCATAAAATCTCCAATGCCTTCACACAGGAATCCTGTCAGGAAGGCTAACTCTGCCCAAAGGAGGTGGATATTCCCCTGCCCTTGACACAGAGGGGTTGTGCCAACAATCTATGGCAAAGTGACCCACCTTGCCACAGCACCAACACTCGTTAATGTTGTATCGCCTTTTCAGACCTGACCTACTGACTGAGGTAGTCATGATCTCAGGTCTAAACGAGATAGAGCCGGTTCTGCTCATAACTTTTCCTTTTCCACCTTGACACATGGGAGGGAGGAAAGAATGCATGTGGTATGAGTCATGAGGCCTGGGAGGTGGTGCCTTCCTTTTAGTCAGCACGCTCCCAAAGGCCCCACAGGAGCTTACCACATTTTTCCAGACCCCCCTTTCCTGTGTCCTAGGGTGGACAGTACTGTCGTGAGAGCTGGTTCCGGCAGATTCATGACGAGTTGGGGCAAAGGCCGAGAATACAAATGGTTCAGGATGAGCCTTAGGTATTCTCTCATGGGTGGCCATGATAGCCCTTGCACTGTGGGTGTTTCCACATGAGGGCTGGTCATCCTTGCAGTGACCACGGTTGTTCTTGTGGTCATACCTGAAGGCATGATGAGTGCCCTTACTACTTGGGGTGGGAGGTCTGAACACAGTCTCCCCATTTCTCCATGAATTAAGAATTCGTGAGATCCACCCATTCTCACTTTTTCTCTTGATAGCATCTACCTTGGAAAAGTTGGACACTATCCTCTTCTCATTCACTAGACGACTCTCTAGATCTGAGATTTTTGAGTCCTTTACTTTGATGGATGCTAATTGGAGATCCATCAAGGTCTTCAGTCGAGCAATCTCCTTAGCTTGCTCCTCAACAAGTAAGTTTCTTTTCTGAAGGGCACTCTGAAGGGATTCAAGATTTTCAATCTTCTGATTGAAGCTATCCATATCCCTTGCATCACTAGAGGGACAATCCTCTGAACTATTCCTGTCTTCAGGAACTGCAAAAGGAGAGGGGCATGATGAAGAAGTTACCTGCTCCTGGCTTTGCTGTTCAGGGTTATCGTCAAGATCGGCCGAGACTGTTGAGTCAGCTTCATCAGAACTGCTTTCCTCAACTTCTTCAGTCTCTGACAAGGATATAGGAGCCCAGATACTGACAGATTGATCATGCCCTTCATCTTCAGAAATGAGGACCCCCACATAGGCTTCATCCTCTTGCTGACCACTGATCCCTTCTTTCTCTGATCCCTCCATGAGGTCTGAGATGGTTTACCATATGGACATGGCCGTCCTACACTTGTCCAATTTAGAGCGAGATGGTCCAGACCAGACATCAGTGATGATCTGACGAATCACCTTATCCAGGTTGAACAGTGAGAGCTCTGTCTCCGACATTTCTTTGGGACACTTGGGGATTTGGAGATCTTTCCCCGAGCTGGAAGCCTTCATGGGAATGAAGGGACCCTCTTCCAGAATGAGTGATGCTCGAGGGTCGATGGCCTCCAGATGAAATAGTACTCTCATCTTCCATACAGGATAGTACTCCATTGTACATGAGGGGAGTCTTAGAGGAGTGACATCATAATCTAACTCCATGCTTGAGTCTGATCTTCTTGTTGACACTAGATGCAGGAACTTACTCGAGGTGTTAACCCCTTTGATGAGTAACCTCCCTCTGATACCACTAGAAAGTTCACCTAGTGCCAACTACCTTCACCTATGGGGGGGGGGAATAGGTGTCTAGCAGCGTTTTTGCGGAATTAGAATTGTACCTGCACAAATAAACCAAACAACACGGCATAGAAAGACACAGGCAAATTATAGTGGTTCCCCAATTTGGGTACATCCACTCTCCCCCTTCGACCTATCTCCCAACCAGGGATGACTCGATCACTTCACCAACAGGATTGAAATCCAATCCTCACACTAACGGAAGGAACCCTTCCAAACGAAGGAGTCACCACTCCTACACCACGGGTTACACCCAACCCTTACAACTAGGAACCAACGTTCCATTACAACAAAAATTGAAAATGGAGTGTATTAGAAATACAAACTACTTATGGAGAATAAGGTGTCCCTCTTCGTTCGACGACGTGTTCTTGAAGTCGACGAAGAGTCCACGACCCTAGATCTCACTTGGAGAGAATCTCCCCGAAACCGGTGGCGGCAAGAAGGGCGGCGGCTTGGATCTCGGGATTGGCGGCAATAACGAAGTGCTGCGGCTGTTCTTTGGAGATTAAACCTTCGTAGCAAAGCTAGCAAGGTCTTCCAACGGTCACACTAGGATCGATCATCTCGATCGATTCGGAAGGGGAAGGTTTTCCCGATCTACAAATCAAGAGACAAAGGATCTCTGGTTAAACGCGTAAGACGTTGTGCTTGGCTGAGCTTCTGTCGTCGGGAGATCAGGAAGAAACCACGATCAGCGGCGGTGACCAACTAACACGAGCGGCGATGGCGACGGAGCGAGATTCGCAATCTAGGTCACGTCGGCGGCTCGGCTTTCCTTCTTCTCAGTTCGTTGTTTTTACTATTCAAAATACCGATGTATTTATATAATAGGATGATCCAATATGACCGTTGTGGTCCCAACCAAAAAGAAACCCTAAGTCCGGCTCCAAACAGCGCGAGTTAACTTGGACCGGTCCAGAGAATAGCAGAAATTTGCCTAAGTCAAATTCGGCGAGAATCGTAGGTGATTCTCGACGAATCGGCGAGAATCACCAACGATTCTCGCCGAATTCCACTTAGCAGAATTCTAGCTACATAGAAATAGCAAGACAGAGAGAATCGTCGAGAATCACAATTGATTCTCGCCGAATCGTCGAGAATGCAGAGTCATTCTCGACGAATCGGCGAGAATCACTTCGTGATTCTCGACGATTCTGCCTTAGTAGAATTCAGGGCGGCGTTGAGACGGCCGGCTGCATTCGGCGAGAACCAGCGAGTGATTCTCGACGATTCGGCGAGAATCACTATTGATTCCCGTCGAATCGGCGAGAATCACTTAGTGATTCTCGACGATTTCTACTTAGACGATTTTCGTCTTTTCTTCCCGTGAGCAGGTCTTTGGCCCATTCTTTCTCCTTGTCTGCTCTCGATCTTTCTAAACCCTGTGCTTGAAAGTAAGTACACTCCAAAAGAGAGAGTACACGTAAGCCAACACACTGATCTGCTCAACGAGGGATTACGTTGCACAGACCCGTGTATATTAACCTACTGCACCCTGACATTTGTGTGTACTTAGCGAGGAATAACTGCAAGCACAACTTGAAGACAAGTGATCAAATACATTGTCAATTCACCTTAGCTGGTCAAGAGGCTTCTTCAAATCAGGTACATTGTGGATACAATACCCAACAAAAGGAAAACTAAGAATCAACACTTTCCACTACATAGCGTTGTAGACTTTCATCAAGTGATGTTGCTTGTCGAACTCTATCCTCTAGGTCACACTGTGTAAGACCCCGTTTTTAACAACTCATAAAAACCGGGGTCTTATGCCAAGAACCGCCGCTTTGCGGTGACACCTTCGCGCCCGGGAAGATCGTCACTACAAATTGCCGATTCTACCGGCCTTATTGATCACAAAAGTAGCAATACAAGTATAGAAACATGTAAGTCCACAGCAAATCACATATATAAAATATCCACGAAGGGAGTGTCCACAGAATAAATAAAAGAGTACAGAAATGAAGGGATAAAGCCCGGTACATGAATATCCTCACTATAGATCTCTCATGCGGAAGCAAAATGAAACATCACTAGAAGTCGGTACTAACGATCCTAGCTGGCTGTACTCCTGAGCTAGACTGCCCTGTCTCCAATTGCACCGGTCTCATGGGCTTCTCCTCCCTGCTGGGCTCCGCGATCCCCTAATATGATGTGGTTCGAAAACCGTTAGTCTATAAGACTAAGACCTATCATCCCCCACCCCTTCCCCCATGCCCCTAGGCACTGAGCGGGGAGGAAGAAAGGGAAGGACGTGAAAGTGAAGAGTAAAACAAGCAGGTGACAGGGGACCTAGCTAGCAATTTATAATCATGTGGTAATAAGTAAAGTAAGAAAAGAAATTAACCTTCAATTATGCGAGTATACATAAGCCAAGGGATCATCTACAAGGCTCCCATCGTATAAAATGTCTCATACCATTTTATACGTTGGAGGGTCAGTTGTCACAAGCAGCATATATATAAATAGAAATAACCTTAATTTATAAACTTGCCCACACAAGCTTATAGACCAAGGTGTCGTTTAGCAAGTCCTAACGTATAAGCGTCCCATACCACTTATACATTAGGTGTCACAGGTTATTATGAATGATTATGATATGCATCTATATGGTGGGTATGTTATGATCAAGCAGTGCAACTCACACACCCAACTTTGTGTACACAAACCTTTAGTTCCCCCTTTCGGAGCCCTTACATCCCAGGATACCTCCGTAAGGGCAGACAGAAGCGGTGGGTTGGTCCTCGCCCACCTCAAAAACAGTACAGCACTACCGGTCTGACCTATCGTACGCCTCAACGCTTGGTGCACAAAGCAGACTGCGCGTACTCTTTGCCGACAAGACCGCCGGGCTTAGCTTTGGCGAAGTGTAAAACCACACTTGCCGAGTCATCGTACTGGCATCGGTGCTACGACAACCCAGTACCTAAGACCCACCACCTTAAATATTCCTTATTATGCACATGCAATATTTTTAATAGAAATCAACAAGTCATGCTCCCGGACTAACTGTCCGAATCCACCTCAAACCGAGACTCAGCTCCCCGGACTAAATGTCCGACTCAATTTATAAACCTCATCCCTTTGAACACCGCAGGATGGCGCCCCTTTTAACACCTCGGGATGACTTATCCATTTCCAACCTCCTATCCAACTAGTGTGTGTAGCGTGAAGACCTATTTTATACATTACTCTTTCACTTTATCTTAAGGTTTACGTTAGCCCAGGACTGCCCAAGGTATGCCCATTGAAGGGATCTCGAAGGCACTAGGAACCGAGATGGGATGACAAGCCCAAAGTTTCCTTTCTCAAGGATATTTAGTTTAGTTGATGTCTACCCATGATTTGCCCAACTCTTATTGTTACTTTAGAGTTATCCTAACGACTTAACATGTTATTAGAAGTGCGGCGGTCTTCCGCTGTACCACTTCACTATGGCTATATCAGCTTGCACTCCACTCTCGTCACTAACACTACCCTCCAGGGTTATACTTCCGATCGTAATCTTCAACTCAATAGTCGTTCTATCCCCGGTAGGCCTTATGCATGACCTATTTTACTAAGCGCAACCCATGACCTAAAACCACCCTGAAGTCGAACTTCCAATTCCTTTGGTCACCAACCCCTAATTATTTATCCAAGGGTGGTATGGACTAAGGTAGTGAACATGTTGATTTTCATAACTTTCCTAGGTCATTAAAACTTCTAATTAAATCATTTAAATTCATCCCCTAGGTCACTTTACACATGAAGTAGTACAATTTGTAATCCACTAACCTAAGGAATTTTTACTGGATTGTATATTGATAAAATATTACTAACTACAGAATTTCATAATTTTCCTTAAATTATTTACATTTATTCCCTAATTAATACAAGAATCCCGTAGTTGCCATTTTCCAAATGAAGAATATGAAATGCACGAGTCAAAATTACAATAAAATTACAGGGCATACATACCAACAATTTAAGACTAATGGCATAGTTTAAATATCCTTTACAGAGTAATGGCCTATCAAATTGCATTCTTAAGTATTTACCAAAATGCCATTATGCTAATTTAAATATTATCAGTGCATCCAAAATTTTTGAGATAATTACCCAATGATAATCATGCAAATATACAATACTAAAAATAATTTCATAATTTTATAACAAGTATTTCCATCAAATAATGAATGGTTGCATTATGGGTAAAATGGTAATTTCCATGCATTTACTAAAAAGGTTCTCAAACAAGAATGTAAATTTTTCCTAAGTCATGTATAACCTCCATTTATAATTTGACAGAGTTTGGTGGTCCTTACTTAGTCAAAACCTATTTTTTCCAATTATTTCTTAAAAAAGGTGTATATTCTTTAAAATTCCAAATAATGGGATTTCTGGTCCCAAAAGTTCCATAATTACTTTGAGGAGTGAAATTTACCCTGATGAACCTTTGGAATTAATTTCATGATTTTTGGATGTCTCAATTAGGCTAAATGTACAAAATTTCATTTATGGCTATTTGCACCCCAAGGCTATACATAGCCACCACATGCAAGTGGATTAACCAACATGCAATGGTCCAAATGTTCTGAAAATTTAACCATGCCCTAAAAATGTCCTCATGGACATGCCACCAAAAATTGGGGCCTTTTGGAGTTGAACTATTCCATGAATCACCTAAACAAGACTATGGGTATTTTAGTAATTTCCCACCATTTTTGATTCCAATTTAATCCCATTTTTGGGCAGGGCCAAAATATGCCCTAAACCAGTTTTTTCCCAAAATATTAGGTCATTTGGGCCTCTGGATAGACTTGGGCATCCCTTCCAATTTTCTGCATTTTTGCTATTTGCAGCCCAAGACAATTCCTTTTTCAGATCTTGCAAGTGAGATATCTCAACATGCAGAAGGCTAAATTGACTAATTTTTATACCATAAATCTAATATACCCCTAAGGGGAGGCCACCAAAATATGGGGCCAATTGGAGTTGGTATGCCCCAAAAATCAACATTATTTTATTTATCAAAATTTTACTAACACTATAGGATTATTTTACCCCATAATTACCATTTTTGGGGAATATCTTGATATGCCTAAATAAGCCACAAGCCCAAAATTTCAGCCCATTTGGACTTAGGGTTTGGGCAGGGCACTCATTTTAATTTCTGACCTACCCTAGGACCAGTCCTAGGAAAATGGCTCTATAGGGCAGTCTACGCAACCAAATAAAATGTGTAATATATCAAATTTAAGGTAACTCAAAGACCTATAATATTTATGTTAAACACTTTTAATGATCAGGTCCAGAGGGTCCCTAAATTTTACATGCAAAAGGTCTGTTATCTAAGGAAGAAAATGGCACTATTCATGAAATTAAATAAATCCGGGATTAATAACTTATGCATGGCACGGATCTTAAAGCAATCGGATGGCTATTGTATTTCTTCTCCAAATGGCCTGGAATCGAGCCGACGCATGGTGGTGTTTCACGGGGCGGTTCCCGGCGGCTAGGGGCAGCGCAACCCCCGACAATCTTCTCCTCACACCTCACGGTGGTGGTGGCA
This sequence comes from Platanthera zijinensis, assembly GCA_039513925.1. Lineage (NCBI taxonomy): Eukaryota > Viridiplantae > Streptophyta > Magnoliopsida > Asparagales > Orchidaceae > Platanthera > Platanthera zijinensis. The sequence continues at coordinate 68,634,610 of CM077095.1, read as the reverse complement.
AGCCTTTGCCGGCGGCTAGGGTGGCGGGAGGTGGTGGCGCCACCCAACCCGAAAGCTCCAGGAACTCTATTAATGGAGAAAAATGAACTTGGGTTCGAGCTCATTCGAGCCCGAACCCTACCCTAAACTGTCCTAAGATCTAAAGCATGAAGAGAGAGGTGAGGGAGGACCTTCCCGGCTGCCATGCTACTTGAGGAACGGCGGGGAGCCATTTCCGGCGGTGGTTGTGTTGTTTCCCTGGTTTCACAGCTCCCAGCTCTGGTTTAGGCTCCTCTCTCTCGGGAAAACAAATGAAATGGGGCTGAGAGGGGGGAGATGAGTAGAGGATATATGGGGGGGGGGCGATGATATAAGGGGGGAGGCGATATCATCAAGGGGAGATTGGGTTGCATTGTTATTGTCACCAAGCATGCATGGGTGGGCCCCACTGGTTCAAGCCCCTCCTAATTGGGTTAAGTGGGTCGGCCAAACTATGTGTGGGCTGAGGGAATGAGTGGGGAGGAGGGTATGAAGCCACATGGCTAGGTAGGGTTGGTTTTGGACTTGGGCTTGCCTCCAAGCATGCAATGTGGGCCCCACTTTCTCTCACTCCTCCTAAATGGGTTAAAGGGGTCGGCCAGCCCATTTGTGGGCGTGTGGCATGAACACAAGTGGGCCCAAACTCAATATCACCCCCAAAATATCCTTTCTCTCTCCAATCCTATTCAAATTCTCTCTCCTATGTTAATTCTCAAAATATCCATGCATGAAACCCATTTTCTCCTCCCTATGGGGTATGAGTTGAATTTGACCCATTGGGTAGAATTGGGTTAGTTTGGGTGGGCCCAACTCAAGGAATAGGGCTTAGGGTCATTTCTGGCTAATTAGGTCAAAGTGTTGACTGGGGTCAACATGGGACCTATGGTTGACCCTATGACCTACCCTAGGGTCCACTTAGGTTGGAGTTACTTGGCCCTCCAATTCTAGGGTTTCTGGGTTTTACTATTTGCATACCAAGCGACACTCAACTGAAACCCTAGGTTCACTTGGTCCTTCTTGGTTCTCTAAGGGTTTGTCCTGACCTAGTCAGGACAAAGCCATCCCTAGGGGTCCAGTTGGGAAATGGGATGTTACAAATCCCAATAAACAAAATAAAAATTTTGTCCCCGAAATTAAAGTTAAGCCTACGGGGTTTTTCTACCGGCAAAACAAAAGTGTAACATCCCATAAGTGAGTTGACATGCCTACTTGCTTAATATAACAAGGGCAAGCCCCAATAAATAAAATACATTAGCCTCTATCCTTTTAGATGATTCTATGAGTAAAAACAATTAGGAAAAACGCCTAAACCACTTGAGGAGTTGCGAGGTATACCTGATTAAATAGCTCCGGATATCTTTCCTGCATCAGGTCTTGTGGCTCCCAAGTATACTCTTCTCGTCCGTGGTTCCTCCACAAGACCTTGACTAGCGGGATCTTCTTGCGGCGCAAGACTCGTATCCCCTGGTTGTCGATCCGTATCGGATCCAAATGTACAGATCGATCCGAAGCTACCGACCCATCAGTGGCCGTAATCTGCAACTTCGGGTGTAGTAGAGCCCTCCTGAGTGAAGACACGTGAAAAACATCGTGCAAGCCGGCCAGCTCCGGTGGCAGCTCCAGCCGGTAAGCTAGGGGACCGATCCACTCCAGGATCCTGAACGGCCCCATGTACCTCAGGCTAAGCTTCTTCCACCGACCACGTACTCGCGAAATCCCATGCATCGGCCAGATCTTCAAGAACACCCAATCCTCTACCTGAAACTCCACTAGACGATGTTGAGCATCATAATATTTCGCCTGCCTGCTTTGTGCCTCCAGCATTCTATCCCGTATCAGCCGTACCTGTGACTCAGTATCCTCAATAAAGTCCGTGCCCACAATTTTCGGATCTTCGTCTTGTATCCAAGACAACGGAGTCCTACACTTCCGCCCATACAATGCCTCATACGGAGCCATCCGTATACTTGACTGATGACTGTTATTGTACGAAAACTCCACTAGGGGCAACATCCTCTCCCAGGGCTCTCCACAGTCAACAATACACAGTCTCAGCAGGTCCTCCAGTGTCCGGTTGGTGCGCTCTATCTGCCAATTTGTCTGGGGGTGGAAGGCCGTACTGAAAGCCAGTCGAGTACCCAAGTATTTCTGTACGGACCTCCACTCCCTGGACATGATTCGTCCATCTTGATATGATACGATCGTCTTGGGCATCCCATGATATCGCACAAACTGCTCTATGAACCTCCGTGCCAGTACTCCGACAGTATCCTCCTTCCTGATCGGGATGAACCTAACCACCTTCGTCAGTCGGTCAACGATTACCCAGAAAGAATCGTTTCCCGCCCGTGATCGAGGGAGGCCATCGATGAAGTCCATCGCGATATCCTCAAATTTCCACTCCAGCACCGGGAGTGGCTGCAATAAACCAGCGGGATGTCTGCACTCTGCCTTCACTAACTGGCACGCCTCGCAGTGGGTCACGAAGTAGGTGATGTCCTTCTTCATGCCTGGCCAGTATAGGGTCTTCTTCAAATTCGCCGTCATTTTAGTGATCCCGGGATGTATAGAATATTTGCTATGATGAGCCTCGGTCATGATGTCCTCCCGAATTTGGCCTCCATCTGGTATGTAAGTCCGACCTCTGAAACATATTAGATCATCTCATATCGTGTAGTCCCCAGCTGAGCCTGCCTCCAAGGCCCGAAAAATCAGCTCTAGCTTGGCATCCCGCCTCTGCGAATCTCTGACTCTGTCATGTATATCATAGGTGGTGCTTGTAGCGGCCAGGTACTCTTCGTACAGCTCAGGGTCATCAGATGATAACAGAGTGATATGCATCTCTTCAAAACTCCGTAGTAGCTCCATGGACATAAGCTGGGGCCCTGCTCCAGAAGTGGCAGCTCTCCGGCTAAGTGCATCAGCCACCATGTTTGCCTTACCCGGATGGTAGTGCATCTTATACTGATAGTCTGCTAGAAACTCCACCCATTTGCGTTGCCGGATATTCGGTTCCTTCTGTGTATCCACATATTTCTGATTTTTATGATCTGAAAATATGTCGCAGTAGACACCATAGAGGTAGTGCCACAAGACCTTCAATGCAAATATAACTGCTCCCATCTCCAAATCGTGAATGGGTAGTTCTGCTCATGTTTCTTTAGCTGACGGGAGGGATAAGTGATCGCATGTCCTTTTTGCATGAAACTGCTCCCATGCCCTGGTAGGAGGCATCCGTATAAACCTGAAATCCTTCTCTGCCCGAGGGGAGGGCAAGTATCGGGGCCGAAGTGAGTCGACATTTCAGCTCTTGGAATGCCGTCTCACACTGTGGTGTCCAGACAAACAGTGTCTCCTTCCTTGTCAAAGAGGTAAGTTGGAGGGCAAGTCTAGAAAAACCCTCTACGAACTTCCGGTAGTAGCCGGCAAGTCCTAGGAAGCTCCGTACGTCCATAGTTGTCTTCAACTGTGGCCAATCTCGGACTGCCTGAATCTTGGTCGGATCTACTGCCAACCCTGCTCCACTAATAACGTGTCCGAGGAAGGCAACCTCCTTCAACCAGAACTGGCATTTGCTGAATTTGGCATATAATTGATGTTCCCGTAGCTTCTCCAAGGTCAGTGTCAGATACCTCTTGCGCTCCTCCTCGGTCCTCGAGTAAATGAGGATGTCATCGATGAAAACGATGACAAACACATCTAGATATGTCTCGAAGACCAAGTTCATGAGAGTCATGAATGCTGACGATGCGTTCGTGAGCCCGAAGGGAATCACGATAAACTCGTATAGTCCATACCTGCTACTAAAGGCAGTCTTCTGTATATCCTCCTCTCGGATCCGCAACTGATAATAGCCCGATCTCAAGTCCAACTTCGAGAAGAAGTGGGCTCCTTCAAGCTGGTCGAACAACTCGTCTATCCTTGGCAGAGGATAGGTATTCCTGAGTGTTAGCTGGTTCAACGCCTGGTAATCGATACACACCCTGAGTGTTCCGTCTTTCTTCTTGACGAACAAAACGGGGGCTCCCCATGGAGAAGAGCTCAGCCGGACAAACCCGGCTTCCACCAACTCCTGCAGCTGACTCCGAAACTCTATCATCTCCCTTGGGGCCATGCGGTAGGGAGCTCTGGATATCGGCTTGGCTCCTGGTATAAGCAATATCTGGAATTCCTTCTCTCTGTGCGGGGGTAACCCTGGTAGTTTCTCCGGGAAGACGTCCGCAAAATCTCGCACCACGGGAATGTCGGATACAGATCCCTTGACCTCCGCCATCTCGAAGAGAATCCGATAAATTTCGTCGCCCTGCATGTGGGCCTTAACAGCCTGAATAGACGATATAGATATATGGGAGGTGTAAGACCCCCTTTTTTTTCTACCACCGGGGTCTTAGGCCCAGAATCGCCGCTTTGCGGTGACACCTTCACGTCCTGAAGGGTCATCACCACAAGGCACCGATTCTGCCGGCCAATTCGATCACAGAAAGGTAGCACAATAATAGAAGTAAGAGCAATGCAGTCCACAATAATAAATCACATATATAGAATAAAATCTCCACGAAGGGAGTGTCCACAGAAAACATCAGAGTACTATAAATGCGGGCTTATGCCCGATACATCATGTCCTCACTACAATATCACTCATGCGGAAGCGAAAATAGAAACTACTCATAATCGAGACTCACGGTCCCGGCTGTATGAACTCCGGAGCTAGACTGCCCCATCTCCAAGCACACCGATCTCTGGGGCTGCTCCTCCATGCTGGGCTCCACGATCCCCTAAATGATACGGTTCGAAAACCGTTAGTCATAAAGACTAAGCCCTATCATCCCCTACCCCTTCCCTCATGGCTCCTAGGTACCGAGCGGAGAGGAAGAAAGGGAAGGACATGAAGGTAGAGATTAATCAAGAATCAGATGGCAGCGGAACTAATCTAGCAATTCTATAATAGTATGACAAAAACAGAAAGTAAGAAAAGTAACCTTAACTTATGTGCGAAAATGCATAAGCCAAGGGATCTTCTGCAAGGCTCCCATCGTATAGAGTGTCCCATACCACCTATACGTTGGGGTGTCGATTATCAAACAATAGCATATGTTTATATATTGAAATTAACCATTGATTTATAAACTTGCCCACACAAGCTTATAGACCAAGGGGTCGTTTTGCAGGTCCTAAAGTATAAGCGTCCCATACCACTTATACTTTAGGTGTCAGGGTTAAAGGAATCGATTATGCTATGACATGCAGGTGGGTATGATGAAACATGCAAGTGCAACTCACACACCCGACTCTGTGCACACAGACCTTTAGTTCCCCCTTTCGGAGCTGTTACCTCCCAGGATACCTCCGTAGTGGCGGACGGAAGCGGTGGGTTGGGCCTCGCCCACTTCAAAACCAGTAAAAGCACCACTGGTCTGACCTATCGTACGCCTCAATGCTTGGTGCACTAAGCGGACGCCTGCGTACTCTTGCCGGCTGGCGCACCGGACTTCTGTTGGCGAAGTGCTAATCACCCCGCCGAGTCAACGATATCGGTGTCGGTGCAATCGAACTCCCCGATATCGAAAAACCTACCACCTTAACTTTTCCTATCTTATGCACATGCAAGTTTATTCGTAAACACACAAAACCGAGCCGAAGCTCCCAGGACCAAAACGTCCGTCTCCAAACCAACCGAGCCGAAGCTCCCCGGACCATCCTGTCCGTCTCTTAACCAACCGAGCTGAAGCTCCCCGGACCATCCCGTCCGTCTCTTAACCAACCGAGCCGAAGCTCTCATCAATCTTCCTGTGTCAACAGTGTTTGTGAAAAGTGCAGCCCTAGTTACTAAGTTACTCTTGTCGGTTTGTTATTACAGTTTACATTAGCCCAGGACTGCCCCCGGTATTCCCCGTGAAGGGCTCTCAAGGGGCACTAGGAACCAAGACGGTGGAATTACGGCCCGAAGTTCCCTTTCGCAAGGCACGTATTGTTATTGGTTTATCTCCCTTAACCCGATTCCCTTCTCATATTACGATAGACTATCCTAGGGTGATTTTTAACCTTCCTCTCTTCGGGGAAGGCGATCTTTCGCCGAAACCCGAGCACCTCTTAACTCTAGCTATCACCACTCCTCACTACTCTTTATACCTTCCTATTGTGATTTCCTCCACTATTGCCCACCCAGACAATATGATTAACTCCAATGCCTTCCTCAAATCATGTCCTATTGCATTTCACAAATTGCTATATGCAGACCGACCTAGACTACATGTCGAACCGGTTATGCAATGATCCAATACTCATCCAAATGCCCTAAATTATTTACTAGAGACTTACCATGATAGAAATGACCTAAATCCAGAAAATGGAAATTTTCATAATTTATTTGGCATTAAATTAAATTCCTCGAAAATCCCAAGGGCTACCGGTTTGAACATGAACTGCCCTAAGTTCTCATGCAAGATGTCCAGCAACTTTATGAAAAATAGTAGGTTATCTCAGTAGGTTAAATCCAAAGTATCATAATTTTTCTATCATCAAAAGGGCATTCAAACTATTTTAGAAATAATCTCTATCTTTTGTTATTTATGAATCAAGTACAGAAAATATTCTTCCAAAAATTACAAATAATTTATGACATGCATGCAAAGGCCTTGAATTAGCACTGGCCCAGTTTCATAATTTTTCAGTGATAAAATCATCCCTAAATAATTTTTCAAACATAGAACCCCTTTTTAACTTTTATGAAGGAAGTACTGGATGTACTCAACTAAAAATTATATAAAAATTCAGGAGTAATCATTCTATTCTAAAATCTATATTTCCAAAATTTCATGAGATTTCAATGAACAGAAATTCCTAAATAATTAAATCATCATCTAAGGCCATAGCAAGCTTTACAAATGAAGTGCTAGCAATATTCAACATAAAATTCCAGAAAAATTGCTATAAGTTCTACCTGATCCAAAACTCACTCTACCCGAATTTCACAGTTTTTAAGTAAGGTTCAGTGACTGATTTTACCTATTTGATATTTTACCCTAAAACTAAGGTTAGGGTTTTAAGGTATCTACTTGTCTCCAAATTCCCCAAGATTACATCCGGACCATTCTTATCAACTTTTGTCAACTCTACAGAGTTTCAAGGCAAAACAAGAGCAATTTCCCCCATGTCCTTCACAACCCTCAAAACCCTTTATTTAGGGTTTGAGCTTGGATCCTAGGGTAAATCAACCCTAAACCTCACCATTTTTCTCCAAGCAGGTTATAACACCCTTCTAAGTCAGAGATCAGAAAATCAGCCGCTGTTGAGGTGATTTGACCTTTCCAAACTTTTAGTGCACTTTTTACTAAAAGGTGTCTCAGTAATGCCTAGTTAAGGGTAGAAGATTTCCTACCCAAAACTCCTCCAAATCAGTTGGAATTTTGTACAGACCTAGGTTTTATAGCCAGGGACCACTCACCAAAATTTGGGAGGGTTTGGAGGTCATTTGACCACTTAAATAATTTCCTCTAAGTTTATTAAATTGAAACAAAAACTTTAGGCAAACTATCTCCAAAAATTCCCATTTTTGGTCTGCCTTTAGGTATTATTAAGGCTAATCCCCTGCCCAAATTTCAGGTCATTTGGACAAGGGACGAAGAGTGGGCATCCGTTTTAATTTCTGCCCAACTCTAGGTACAGCCCCCACTAAAACGGGTGCTGCGGCCGAACCGCTTACCCAAACGAGTTGAAACAAATTTTAGATTAATCTAGACTCGAATGGCTACGACTTTCGTGTCTGGTCACTTTTCCTAAAATGGCCTCTAAGTGCCTCGTTTTGCAGCATTAAAATGTGCCCATCCAAGTATAATTTCCTTACAAAATTATTTACATAATTTATATATTAAAAACAGTTTTTACTGTTCATCTTCTACAGAACCCGAAAACCAGACACAGAAAATCATATTTCCTGTAGCTCTTTCGCGCTCCATCACCGGTCGTCCGGTCACTTCCCTGGCCAGCCACCACCACCACCGCCTCCGTTGAGGCGATGGCTATCGGTCGGCGGTGGTTGTGCCGCCGGAGGTGGCGGTTTCCGGCGAACTCAAGAATACACTTTTCATGGTTTTCCATGAAAACGAGAGATGGGTCCGGCTCCGTTGAGCGCGAACTTCCTTTCTAAGAATCCTAAGATCTACCCATGAAAGAGAAGAAGCAGAGGAGGACCTTATTCGCGGTTTGGAGGCGAGAAGAACGACGGGGTGCCATGGCGCGGTGGTGGCGTTGTTGAACTTCTCCTACAGCAAGAATAAGGATCTGATCGTTTGATTGAGCGTGTAACCTTCTCCTCTTGCTCCAAATGGGCTTTTATAAGTCAGCATGTGGGGAGGTGAAAGGGTAAAGCCTTAATGGTCATGAAGGCTCCTCCTAATAACATTTCGGTTACAGTGAAGGGATAAGAAACGGTGGAAGATGAACAGGTGTGTCCAGTTGGCGGTTTCCTATCGGACAACATCTTCCTCCTTTATTATATAATTACAGAAGGAAAAACGGCCTGTAATTACTCCTGGTGTAACTTCCCACACCAGCATTTATTACCACGCGTGTTAGAATAATTTCGGGCCTGAACCGTCGTTTCGGCCAATGTCACGGGCGTGACAAGCCCGGATAGCCAATTCTGGGTTCGACGATCGTCGAACTGAGATCGACGATCATCGAAGGGTGGTCACGGGCGTGATACCTGGGTCACGGGCGTGACAGGCCCGGGTGGTTAATTCTGGGTCGACAATCGTCGAACTGAGATCGACGGTCGTCGAAGGGTGGTCACGCCCTAGGTCACGGGCGTGACACCTAGGTTACGGGCGTGACAGGCCCGAGTTTCAATTTCGACGATCTCCTTACGGAGATCGACGATCGTCGAAGGAGTCACGCCCTAGGTCACGGGCGTGACACCTTGGTCACGGGCGTGACATGCCCGGGCTGTAAGTTCGACGATCGTCTCACGGAGATCGACGATCGTCGAAGGAGTCACGCCCTAGGTCACGGGCGCGACACCATGGTCACGGGCATGACATGCCCGGGAAGCAAGTTCGACGATCGTCTCGCGGAGATCGACGATCGTCGAAGTAGTCACGCCCAAAGTCACGGGCGTGACGGGTTGGTCACGGGCGTGACCAACCCGTGACCCGAAACCTCGATCGATTTATTTCAATTTTGGGCTTCACAGGGTTCTGTCACGACCAACCGACTCCTAGGGGTCTAGCCGGAAATGGGATGTTACAAATCCCAATAAACAAAACAAAAATTTCGTCCCCGAAATTGAGGTTGAGCCTACGGGGATTTCTATCGGAATAAATTAAACTTGTAACATCCCATACGATCTTTCTATCGGGTTTAGGTGACTATTCGTTTGATAAACGAAGACAATCTCCCCAATAAACAAAAGATTAGCCCCTACCTTTCTGATTGAGTGCGCATGCCTAGGTCCTGAATTTTCCTTTTCTAGTCTTAACTGTCCAAAACAAGAAGGCAATCTATAGTATACCGAGAGGTGGTGAGATGTACCTGACTGAACAACTCCGGGTATCTTTGCCTCATCAGATCCTGCGGTTCCCAGGTGTGCTCCTCCTGACCGTGGTTTCTCCACAGAACCTTGACTAAGGGGATCTTTTTGCGGCGCAAGATCCGTACTCCTTTGTCGTCGATCCGAACCGGCTCCAAGTGAACAGATCGGTCTGAAGCTACCGGCCCTTCGGTGGTCAAAATCCGCTGCTCTGGGCGTAGTAGAGCCCTTCTCAGCGAAGAAATGTGGAAGACGTCGTGTAGAGCTGCCAGCTCTGGCGGCAACTCTAGCATGTAGGCTAGGGGTCCGATCCACTCCAGGATCCGGTAAGGTCCCATATACCTAGGGCTGAGCTTCTTCCTCCGACCGCGCACCCGTGAGACTCCGTGCATGGGCCGGATCTTCAAGAACACTCGATATCCTACCCGAAACTCCACCTGACGATGTCGGGCATCATAGTAATTAGCCTGTCTGCTCTGCGCCTCCAACATCCTATCTCTGATCAGTCTCACCTGAGCCTCGGTGTCTTCAACAAAATCCGATCCCAACACCTTCGGATCCTCGTCTTGAACCCAAGAAAGCGGGGTCCTACATTTTCTTCCATACAAGGATTCATAAGGCGCCATCCTGATGCTGGACTGGTAGCTATTGTTATAGGAGAACTCGACCAACGGTAACATCTTCTCCCACGGCTCCCCTCGGTCCAGTATACACAGTCGTAGTAAATCCTCTAAGGTCCGGTTGGTGCGCTCTGTCTTCCTGTCCGTCTGAGGGTGGAAGGCCGTGCTAAAAGTCAACCGGGTGCCCAAATATGCCTGCACTGACCGCCATACCCTGGATGTAAACCGTCCATCGCGGTCCGACACTATCGTCCGGGGCACGCCATGATATCGGATATACTGCTCCACGAACTTCCGTACCAGCACTCCCACCGAGTCATCCTTCCTGATCGGTATAAAGCGGGCCACCTTCGTCAACCGATCAACAATCACCCAGATCGAGTCGTTCCCCGTCCGAGACTGGGGAAGACCATGTATAAAATCCATAGCTATATCGTCGAACTTCCACTCCGGCACTGGGAGTGGCTGCAGCAATCCTGCGGGGTTCCTGCACTCCGCCTTCACCAACTGACACGCCTCGCAATGGGTCTGAAGTACGTAATGTCCTTCTTCATGCCCGGCCAAAACATCGTCTTCTTCAGATAAGCGGTCATCTTTGTGATCCCCAGGTGCACAGAGTACCGGCTGCAATGCGCCTCCATCATAATATCCTCTCGGATCTGGCCACCTGCGGGTATATATACTCTGCCTTTGAAATGTAGCAATCCATCTCTCAGGGAATAATCTCCTGTCGAACCTTCCTCCAAAGCTCGGAACATCGGCTCTGCCCACGCATCTGTCCTCTGTCCGTCCCGAATGCGATCCCGAATATCATCTATGGCCACTATCAATGCCAGATACTCCCTATATAGAACTGGATCATCCTCGGACACTAGGGATATCTGCATATCTCTGAATGACCGGACTAGCTCCATGGACATAACCTGGGGCCCAGCTTCGGAAGTGGCAGCTCGCCGGCTCAACACGTCGGCCACCATGTTTGCCTTCCCTGGATGGTAGTGCATCTCATACTGATAATCTGCTAAGAACTCCACCCAGCGCCTCTGCCTGATATTCAGCTCCTTCTGCGTGTCCACGTATTTCAGGTTCTTGTGGTCGGAGTAGATGTCGCAGTGGACTCCGTAAAGATAATGGCGTCAGACCTTCAGAGCAAAAACGACCGCTCCCATCTCAAGGTTGTGCACTTGGTAGTTCTTCTCATGGGTCTTCAGCTGGCGGGAGGCATATGTTATGACGTGTCCGTTCTGCATCAGCACTGCTACCATCCCCTGGTATGATGCGTCGGTATACACCTGGAATCCTTCCTTTCCAGATGGAAGGGCCAGAATAGGGGCTGAGATGAGTCGGTCCTTCAGTTCCTGGAAAGCTGCCTGGCACTGCGGGGTCCAAACGAAAGGTGCCTCCTTCTTCGTCGATGATGTGAGGGGGAGGGCAATCTGAGAAAACCCCTCCACGAACTTCCGGTAGTAACCGGCAAGTCCCAAGAAACTTCGTAAATCGGTGGCTGTCTTCAACTGCGGCCAATCTCGAACTGCCCGAATCTTTGCCGGATCCACTGCCAACCCGGCTCCGCTGATAATATGGCCCAGGAAGGCCACCTCCTTCAACCAAAACTGACACTTGCTGAATTTTGCATAAAGGCGATGCTCCCGCAACCTTTCCAAAGTCAGTGCTAGATGCCGAGTGTGCTCCTCCTCCGTCCTAGAGTAGATCAGGATGTCGTCTATGAATACTATGACGAACACATTCAAGTAGGCCTCGAAGACCCGGTTCATGAGGCTCATGAACGCCCACGGGGCATTTGTGAGCCCGAAGGGCATCACGGTGAACTCATACAGGCCATATCTGCTACTGAAGGCCGTCTTCGGGATATCCTCCTCCTGGATCCGTAGCTGGTAGTATCCTGACCTCAAGTCCAGCTTCGAGAAATAATGGGCCCCCTCCAGCTGGTCGAACAATTCGTCTATCCGAGGGAGCGGATAGGTATTCCGGACGGTCAGACTGTTTAGTGCTCGATAATCGATGCACAGGCGGAGTGTCCCATCCTTCTTCTTCACGAATAGGACCGGTGCTCCCCATGGCGAGGAACTCGGTCTAACAAAACCTGCCTCAACCAATTCCTGCAACTGAGTCCGAAACTCTGCCAACTCCTTTGGGGCCATCCGATAAGGGGCCCTAGATGCCGGCTTGGCCCCCGGCACAAGCTGTATCTGAAAGTCCTGGCAGTTTCTCTGGAAAGATGTCAGCGAAATCTCGCACCACCGGGATGTCTGTTACCGACTCCTTAACTTCCGCCATCTCAAATAGAATCTGATAGACCTCCTCTACCTGCAGATGGGCCTTAACGGCCTGTACCGAAGATAAGAGTATACGAGAGACAGGTCTTATACCTTCGATGGTAATGAAAGAGTCCCCGTGTCTCACGGTGATCCTCTTCGCCTGGCAGTCAATCTGGGCATGGTTCCAGTGCAGCCATACCATGCCCAGGATCAGGTCGTAGTCTGTCAGCTTCAAAATCGTCGCTGGAGCCTCGAATGCCTTTCCACCAATTTCTGCCTCCATATTGCAGTGATCCGTGGTAAGGAGCTCAGATCCATCCGGTAGTCGCACCCTCATCCTCGAGCCTGTGAACCGCTCTACGCCTTCCAGTCCTTCTACGAACGTCTCTGACACAAAGGAGTGAGTAGCTCCAGTATTGAACAGCGTTCGGGCTGGCTTGCCGCTGATGAAGACTATACCTGGGGTGATTAGATATCTTAGGGTTCTATAGTGAGTTTTACTTTCCTTGCTAATCTATCTAGTGCGATTCAAAGTTTGACCATTGAAAGGGAAATTCTATGAAAATAAAGAAGCATTGCGGCGTACCTGCGATGACCTGCTCCGGATTCCGAGGCTACGCAAGGTCCAAAGCATATACCTGCTCTCTTCCTTGTCTACGATCTCCCTCCTGGTATCCACGACCACGGCCGCGTCCTCGGCCTCCGTAATGCTGAGCTGGTGGGCCGCCCTGTGGTGCTGGAGGTGGTGCCCCCCTCATGGGGCAGTTCCTCTGAATGTGCCCAATCTGATGACAAAGGAAGCACTCCGGTAGGGGATACGCCATTCCCCCGGGTCTCGACATCTCCTGCATCCGAAGAGGTGGAGGGGCCAATATCACCTGTTCCCTCGGCTCCTGCCTCACGTCCTGACGAGGCTGGTCCTCTGTCCTCCTCCCCTCTGGTACAACACCTCGTCGCTGGTCATTTCTACCTCTCCGTCCCTGATCCTCTGCTGGCCGTTTCCAGCCCCGGGTGGCGTGCCAATCTGCCTCAATCCTTTTTGCCAACTCCAAAATCCGGGAGATGGGCCCGTCAGATACAAACAACAGAGCCTCCCTCAAGTCCTCCCGCAGACCCTTATCGAACCTCCTGATATTCCCTGCTTCGTCCAGCTGGTAGGAATCTGCGTATCGGGCCAGATGGTCGAACTCTCGATGGTACTCCACAACGGTCCGGGTGCCGTGCTTCAGCTGTAAGAACCGCTCCTCCAAATCATCCCTGGCCGACTGCGGAACGAAATGCTCCAGCAGTGCGGCCGTGAACTCCTCCCAGGTAACCTCCGCAACCTCCCTATCGGCAAATGTCTTGTCCAACAGCATCTTCCACCACCTCTTTGCATGGGACTCCAGGCAAGAGACAACCAGAGCCACCCTCTCCTCCCAAGGACACCGTATCCCGGTCAGCATCTCGTACATGATATCGAGCCACTCTTCCGTCCGAACTGTCGACTCTGTCCCCAAGTAGGATGGGGGAGACAGTCCTCGGAAGATGCTTAGCCAGTTGGCCCCCGGATTTGGTTGTGGGGCCGGAACCTGCTGGGCCCTGAAGGCCTCCAGGATGGCAGTCAGAGTCTGTCCCATGTCTGACTGAAGGAAAGGAGTGGGGACCGGTGGAGGTGGTGCAACACCCTGAGCCTGCTGAACTCCGCCTTGTGGCGTAGGCTGTGCTGGAGGCTGCGTAACAAAAACACATGCTGAGAAAATGTTCAAATATTACATAAAGGTGGACAATTAATATGTGATCCCCATATGGGCACACCACTGCTTCTGCTGCTTAGTTTGTCCCCAAACTAAACTCGAGCGGGGGTGACCCAGGGTTAGTGGACTGCTACCTTTTCAGATCGATGTTTCCCTCTGATACCACTTGTAAGACCCCCCTTTTTTTTCTACCACCGGGGTCTTAGGCCCAGAATCGCCGCTTTGCGGTGACACCTTCACGTCCTGAAGGGTCATCACCACAAGGCACCGATTCTGCCGGCCAATTCGATCACAGAAAGGTAGCACAATAATAGAAGTAAGAGCAATGCAGTCCACAATAATAAATCACATATATAGAATAAAATCTCCACGAAGGGAGTGTCCACAGAAAACATCAGAGTACTATAAATGCGGGCTTATGCCCGATACATCATGTCCTCACTACAATATCACTCATACGGAAGCGAAAATAGAAACTACTCAGAATCGAGACTCACGGTCCCGGCTGTATGAACTCCGGGGCTAGACTGCCCCATCTCCAAGCGCACCGATCTCTGGGGCTGCTCCTCCATGCTGGGCTCCACGATCCCCTAAATGATGCGGTTCGAAAACCGTTAGTCATAAAGACTAAGCCCTATCATCCCCTACCCCTTCCCCCATGGATCCTAGGTACCGAGCGGAGAGGAAGAAAGGGAAGGACATGAAGGTAAAGATTAATCAAGAAACAGATGGCAGCGGAACTAATCTAGCAATTCTATAATAGTATGACAAAAATAGAAAGTAAGAAAAGTAACCTTAACTTATGTGCGAAAATGCATAAGCCAAGGGATCTTCTGCAAGGCTCCCATCGTATAGAGTGTCTCATACCACCTATACGTTGGGGTGTCGGTTATCAAACAACAGCATATGTTTATATATTGAAATTAACCATTGATTTATAAAATTGCCCACACAAGCTTATAGACCAAGGGGTCGTTTTGCAGGTCCTAAAGTATAAGCGTCCCATACCACATATACTTTAGGTGTCAGGGTTAAAGGAATCGATTATGCTATGACATGCAGGTGGGTATGATGAAACATGCAAGTGCAACTCACACACCCCACTCTGTGCACACAGACCTTTAGTTCCCCCTTTCGGAGCCGTTACCTCCAAGGATACCTCCGTAGTGGCGGACGGAAGCGGTGGGTTGGGCCTCGCCTACCTCAAAACCAGAAAAAGCACCACTGGTCTGACCTATCATACGCCTTAACGCTTGGTGCACTAAGCGGACGCCTGCGTACTCTTGCCGGCTGGCGCACCGGACTTCTGTTGGCGAAGTGCTAATCACCCCGCCGAGTCAACGATATCGGTGTCGGTGCAATCGAACTCCCCAATATCGAAAAACCCACCACCTTAACTTTTCCTATCTTATGCACATGCAAGTTTATTCGTAAACACACAAAACCGAGCTGAAGCTCCCCGGACCAAAACGTCCGTCTCCAAACCAACCGAGCCGAAGCTCCCCGGACCATCCCGTCCGTCTCTTAACCAACCGAGCTGAAGCTCCCCGGACCATCCCGTCCGTCTCTTAACTAACCGAGCCGAAGCTCTCATCAATCTTCCTGTTCCAACAGTGTTTGTGAAAAGTGCAGCCCTAGTTACTAAGTTACTCTTGTCGGTTTGTTATTGCAGTTTACGTTAGCCCAGGACTGCCCCTGGTATTCCCCGTGAAGGGCTCTCAAGGGGCACTAGGAACCAAGACGGCGGCATTACGGCCCGAAGTTCCCTTTCGCAAGGCACTTATTGTTATTGGTTTATCTCCCTTAACCCGATTCCCTTCTCTTTTTGCGATAGACTATCCTAAGGTGATTTTTAACCTTCCTCTCTTCGGGGAAGGCGATCTTTCGCCGAAACCCGAGCACCTCTTAACTCTAGCTATCACCACTCCTCACTACTCTATATACCTTCCTATTGTGATTTCCTCCACTATTGCCCACCCAGACAATATGATTAACTCCAATGCCTTCCTCAGATCATGTCCTATTGCATTTCACAAATTGCTATATGCAGACCGACCTTGACTACATGTCGAACCGGTTATGCAATGATCCAATACTCATCCAAATGCCCTAAATTATTTACTGGAGACTTACCATGATATAAATGACCTAAATCCAGAAAATGGAAATTTTCATAATTTATTTGGCATTAAATTAAATTCCTCGAAAATCCCAAGGGCTACCGGTTTGAACATGAACTACCCTAAGTTCTCATGCAAGATGTCCAACAACTTTATGACAAATAGTAGGTTATCTCAGTAGGTTAAATCCAAAGTATCATAATTTTTCTATCATCAAAAGGGCATTAAAACTATTTTAGAAATAATCTCTATCTTTTGTTATTTATGAATCAAGTACAGAAAATATTCTTCCAAAAATTACAAATAATTTATGACATGCAGGTAAAGGCCTAGAATTAGCACTGGCCCAGTTTCATAATTTTTCAGTGATAAAATCATCCCTAAATAATTTTTCAAACATAGAACCCCTTTTTAACTTTTATGAAAGAAGTACTAGATGTACTCAACTAAAAACTATATAAAAATTCAGGGGTAATCATTCTGTTCTAAAATCTATATTTCCAAAATTTCATGAGATTTCAATGAACAGAAATTCCTAAATAATTAAATCATCATCTAAGGCCATAGCAAGCTTTACAAATGAAGTGCTAGCAATATTCAACATAAAATTCCAGAAAAATTGCTATAAGTTCTACCTGATCCAAAACTCACTCTACCCGAATTTCACAGTTTTTAAGTAAGGTTCAGTGACTGATTTTTCCTATTTGATATTTTACCCTAAAACTAAGGTTAGGGTTTTAAGGTATCTACTTGTCTCCAAATTCCCCAAGATTACATCCGGACCATTCTTATCAAGCTTTTGTCAACTCTACAGAGTTTCAAGGCAAAACAAGAGCAATTGCCCTCATGTCCTTCACAACCCTCAAAACCCTTTATTTAGGGTTTGAGCTTGGATCCTAGGGTAAATCAACCCTAAACCTCACCATTTTTCTCCAAGCAGGTTATAACACCCTTCTAAGTTAGAGATCAGAAAATCAGCCGCTGTTGAGGTGATTTGACCTTTCCAAACTCTTAGTGCACTTTTTACTAAAAGGTGTCTCACTAATGCCTAGTTAAGGGTAGAAGATTTCCTACCCAAAACTCCTCCAAATCAGTTGGAATTTTGTACAGACCTAGGTTTTATAGCCAGGGACCACTCACCAAAATTTGGGAGGGTTTGGAGGTCATTTGACCACTTAAATAAATTCCTCTAAGTTTATTAAATTGAAACAAAAACTTTAGGCAAAGTATTTCCAAAAATTCCCATTTTTGGTCTGCCTTTAGGTATTGTTAAGGCTAATCCCCTGCCCAAATTTCAGGTCATTTGGACAAGGGACGAAGAGTGGACATCCGTTTTAATTTCTGCCCAACTCTAGGTACAGCCCCCACTAAAACGGGTGCTGCGGCCGAACCGCTTACCCAAACGAGTTGAAACCAATTTTATATTAATCTAGACCCGAAGGGCTACGACTTTCTTGTCTGGTCACTTTTCCTAAAATGGCCTCTAAGTGCCTCGTTTTGCAGCATAAAAATGTGCCCATCCAAGTATAATTTCCTTACAAAATTATTTACATAATTTATATATTAAAAACAGTTTTTACTGTTCATCTTCTACAGAACCCGAAAACCAGACACAGAAAATCATATTTCCTGTAGCTCTTTCGCGCTCCGTCACCGGTCGTCCGGTCACTTCCCTGGCCAGCAACCACCACCACCGCCTCCGTTGAGGCGATGGCTATCGGTCGGCGGTGGTTTGGCCGCCGGAGGTGGCGGTTTCCGGCGAACTCAAGAATACACTTTTCATGATTTTCCATAAAAACGAGAGATGGGTCTGGCTCCGTTGAGCGCGAACTTCCTTTCTAAGAATCCTAAGATCTACCCATGAAAGAGAAGAAGCAGAGGAGGACCTTATTCGCGGTTTGGAGGCGAGAAGAACGACGGGGTGTCATGGCGCGGTGGTGGCGTTGCTGAACTTCTCCTACAGCAAGAACAAGGATCGGATCGTTTGATTGAGCGTGTAACCTTCTACTCTTGCTCCAAGTGGGCTTTTATAAGTCAGCATGTGGGGAGGTGAAAGGGTAAAGACTTAATGGTCATGAAAGCTCCTCCTAATAACATTTCGGTTACAGTGAAGGGATAAGAAACGGTGGAAGATGAACATGTGTGTCCAGTTGGAGGTTTCCTATCGGACCACATCTTCCTCCTTTATTATATAATTACAGAAGGAAAAACTGCCTGTAATTACTCTGGTGTAACTTCCCACACCAGCATTTATTACCACGCGTGTTAGAATAATTTCGGGCGTGAACCGTCGTTTCGGACAATGTCACGGGCGTGACACATAGGTCATGGGCATGACAAGCCCGGATAGCCAATTCTGGGTTCGACGATCGTCGAACTGAGATCGACGATCGTCGAAGTGTGGTCACGGGCGTGACACCTGGGTCACGGGCGTGACAGGTCCGGGTGGTTAATTCTGGGTCGACGATCGTCGAACTGAGATCGACGGTCGTCGAAGGGTGGTCACGCCCTAGGTCACGGGCGTGACACCTAGGTTACGGGCGTGACAGGCCCGAGTTTCAATTTCGACGATCTCCTTACGGAGATCGACGATCGTTGAAGGAGTCACGCCCTAGGTCACGGGCGTGACACCTTGGTCACGGGCGTGACATGCCCGGGCTGCAAGTTCGAGTCTCACGGAGATCGACGATCGTCGAAGGAGTCACGCCCTAGGTCACGGGCGTGACACCTTGGTCACGGGCGTGACATGCCCGGGCAGCAAGTTCGACGATCGTCTCGCGGAGATCGACGATCGTCGAAGTAGTCACGCCCAAAGTCACGGGCGTGACGGGTCAGTCACGGGCGTGACCAACCCGTGACCCGAAACCTCGATCGATTTATTTCAATTTTTGGGCTTCACAGGGTTCTGTCACGACCAACCGACTCCTAGGGGTCTAGCCGGAAATGGGATGTTACAGGAGGTAGGTCTAATACCTTGAAAGATAACTTCTCTGTCTGTATGCCACAACTAGACTAGCCTCCTTGCACAATCGATCTTGGCGTAATGGTACTCCAGCCACTTCATGCCCAAGATGAGATCAAACCTCGGCATTTCCAATACCGTTGTAGGGGTTTCAAAAATCTTACCTCCAATACATAATCCAAGGTCACACTTCGCCGATGATGTTATCTCAGAGCCGTATGGGAGGTGTACTCTCCGAGGTATTCCTGTGAAGTGAAGTTCGGCTCCTATCTTCTTATCAAAGTTTGCCGAAACAAATGAGTGCGTAGCGCCGGTGTCAAACAGGGTGTAGGCTGGCTTGCCGTTGGATGTGACTATGCCTGGGGGTAATCAAATGTCTTAGAAGTCTAACTATAGTTTTAATTTCTAGTTTGAAGTTTCTAAAGCAAAAGTCGAATTATTTATGAAAGCACATAAAATATTTTGGCGTACCTGTAATTACTTGTTCTGGGTTCCTGGGTTGAGCCAAGTCCAGTGCATAAATCTGCTGTCCTTCCGGCCTGCGGTCTCTTCCCTGATATCCGCATCCTTGGCCACGTACTCGACCTCTATAATGCTGAGCCAATGGGGCAATCTGCGGTGCTGGTGGAGGCATCCCTCTCATGGGACAGTTTCTCTTGATGTGCCCCACCTGATGACAGTGGTAACATTCCGGCGGAGTGTAAGCCCCACCTCCTAGTATCTGCACATCTCGCATCAGAATAGGCTGAGGGGCCAGTGTCACCTGCTCCCTCGGCTCCTGCCTCACCTCCTGTCGAGGCTGATCTTCCACCTTTAGTACCTCTAGCGCACGACCTCGCCACTGATCGTTCCGGGCTCCCCGGCTCTGATCCTCCGTTGGCCGCTTCCGGCCTCTAGTGGTGTGCCAATCTGCCTCTAACCTTTTTGCCATCTCCAGAATACGAGAGATAGGCCCGTCCGAAATGAAAAGAAGGGCATCCCTCATGTCTTCCCGTAAACCTTTGTAGAACCTCTTGATGTACGCAGTCCCATCTAGCTAGTAAGAGTCTGCAAAACGGGCAAGGTGGTTGAACTCTCGATGGTACTCCACCACCGTCCTAGTACCTTGCTTCAACTACCAGAAGCGGTCCTCCAGCTCGTCTCGGGCCGACTGTGGAACAAAGTTCTCAAACAGCATGGGCCTGAACTCCTCCTACGTCACCTCGGCAGCCTCCCTACCTGCAAAGGTAGTCTCCAGAACTGTCTTCCACCACCGCTTGGCATGGGACTCCAAGTAGGAAATAACCAGTGGCACCCGTTCCTCCCAAGGGCTTCGTATCCCTGTCAGCATCTCCTCCATGATGTCTAGCCACTCCTCTGTCCAAACTACCACCTCTGTCCCCAAGTAGGACGGGGGAGAGAGTCCTCGAAAGATGCTGAGCCAGTTGGCTCCGGGATAGGCTGCGGAGCCGGGGCCTGTTGGTTCCCGAAGGCTTCCAAGATAGCCGTCATAGTTTGTCCCATGTCAGACTGTAGGAAATGAGTGGGAACCGGTGGCGGTGGTGCAACTTCTGGAATCTGCGGGACTCCACCCGGTGGTGTAGGCAGTGCTGAAGGCTGCGCCGCAAAATTTATCGTCAGAAATTTTTCAACCTTAACTAAAAAGGACAATTATATATGTGATCCCCATATGGGAACACCACATCTTCCGCTGCTTAGTTTGTCCGCAAAGTAAACTCGTGCGGGGGTGGCCCAGGGTTTTAGTGGACAGCTACTTTATAGATTGAGGTTAGCCTCTGATACCAGTTTGTAAGACCCCCTTTTTAATAACTCGTAAAAACCGGGGTCTTATGCCCAGAATCGCCGCTTTGCGGTGACACCTTCGCGCCCGGGAAGATCGTCACAACAAAACACCGATTTTGCCGGCCTTATTGATCACAAAAGTAGCAGTACAAGTATAGAAGCATGTAAGTCCACAACAAATCACATATATAAAATCTCCACGAAGGGAGTGTCCACAGAATAAATAAAAGAGTACAGAAATGAAGGGCTAAAGCCCGGTACATGAATATACTCACTACAGATCTCTCATGCGGAAGCAAAATGAAACATCACTAGAAGTCGGTACTAACGAACCCAGCTGGCTGTACTCCTGAGCTAGACTGCCCTGTTTCCAATCACACCGGTCTCCTGGGCTGCTCCTCCCTGCTGGGCTCCGCGATCCCCTAATATGATGTGGTTAGAAAACCGTTAGTCTATAAGACTAAGCCCTATCATCCCCCACCCCTTCCCCCATGCCCCTAGGAACTGAGCGGGGAGGAAGAAAGGTAAGGACGTGAAAGTGAAGAGTAAAACAAGCAGGTGATAGGGGACCTAGCTAGCAATTTATAATCATGTGGTAATAAGTAAAGTAAGAAAAGAAATTAACCTTCACTTATGCGAGTATACATAAGCCAAGGGATCTTCTACAAGGCTCCCATCGTATAAATATCCCATACCATTTTATACATTGGGTTGTCATTTGTCACAAGCAGCATATATATAAATAGAAATAACCTTAATTTATAAACGTGCCCATACAAGCTTATAGACCAAGGTATCGTTTAGCAAGTCCTAACGTATAAGCGTCCCATACCACTTATACATTAGGTGTCACAGGTTATTATGAATGATTATGATATGAATCTATATGGTGGGTATGTTATGATCAAGTAGTGCAACTCACACACCCGATGATAGTTTTACTTTCAAGATTACCTAGAGACCTAGAGGGGTGGGTGAATAGGTTCTTATTTTCTTTTCAAACTTAAGGCAAAATGATTAAGTAATTAAAGACTATTTTCTATGAGTTCTGCAGCTACTTTAGCAATCACAATCACACAATCTAGAACTACACATCACAGATTGCAACAAGTATTTATAGTGGTTCCCCAAGATCTGGGTACATCCACTTTCCCCCTTCGCCTATCTAGCAATGTGCTAGATTCAGCCAAACTCCCTTCTTTAACTCAGATCCTCAGATCCTACAGCTCAGAATCCAAAATGGATTCCTACAACTCAGAGTGATACCACACTCCTACAGCTCAAGAAATTCAGCCCTACCCCAGTCTTTATTCAAGACCTACAACTCAGAGATTATCTCTCCTACACTCAACCTTTATAAATTAGCCTTACAACTCAGATATATTAAAAGATCCTATAAGATTTGAGTAAAATATATTTTTTATCTTGCTCCTGGAGAGAGAGGTGGAACAAGACAGTGTTCTTGATAAGCTTCTTGATAAATCAGATGGATAAAATCAACTGGAACTTAGCTTTCTTCAAAGCTTCTTGAATTTAAACTTTGTTGAGTTGATCTTCTTTGACATAAACTGATCAGCAGCTTTCTTCTTATATTTCAGAATTTGAATCTAAATCTTCTTGACAGATAAGTTTAGAATCTGTTTCTTTTGAAATCTGAGACAGTTTTCTTCTTGCCTTCTTTTGACTGGATCTCTCTCTATCCAAGTTCCTTGAAGATACTTCAGAATTCTTGATTGAATTCTACTTAGACAGATTCTGATAGTTCAATCAGAATATCTTCTTAGATCTGCAAAGATCTTCTTCTTATTGTTACTTGTTATTCAGTGTTCAGTTTTCAGTTCTTTTTGTCCTTCAGACACTATCCGTCTATTTATAGCCTTCATTCCTGGTAACCGGCTGGTCCGATTCCTAACAAACTTCTGTCTGTGTCAATCACGTCAGTTAACCTGTAGAGACCCACAGCTGTCAACTCTTCAAACTGCCAAAGAGTCTTTGTTTCTGCCAGAAAGTGTCGAGACAAACTGTCAATATGTGTCGAGACAATTGTTAAAATGTGTCGACACAATTTGATTGAGTGTCGACACAATCCTTTGTGATGTCGACACATATGTCTTGATGTCGACACAGCTTCTTGACACAACTTTTTGAGAATGTGTCGACACAGATAGTTGTATGTCGACACAATTACTTCAGCCACAGACTTATTCTTGATTCTGCCAGGTGTCGACTCAGTCTCTAAGTGTCGACTTAGCTGATGCTGACTTCTGCCTCTGTGTGTCGACACAGCCTCCTGGTGTCGACAAAGTTGATGTCGACTACAATATTGTGTGTGTCGACACTGCCTCCCGGTGTCGACACAGTTGATGTCGAATATAATCTTGTGTGTGTCGACACTGCCTCCCGGTGTCGACACAGTTGATGTCGACTCATTTTCTCTGTGTCGACACAGCCTTCTTGAAGTGTCGACACAATCTTCCTGAAGTGTCGACACATCTTCTTCTGGTGTCGACACATGGACTTAGAAATTTTTCCATACTTTTAACCTGCACATATTCAACTTAAACAACATCAAATACACCTTGATGTATATCATTATGCTAAGTTAGGCTTCTTCAAATCAGGTACACATTTTCCAATGTACCCAACAATCTCCCCCTATTTGGAGAAGTCATAACCCATATTAGCTAATGATATACACCACTTATGATAATGATAAACAAAATGATGATGATGTATATAAGCTTAATATTACAAAAAATATTAACAATCAAAACATTTGCACAGATTCATCACAGAGATAAAAAGATATACACAAAAATTAACTAAAGAGCAAGATTTTGTGTATTAAGTCAAAATGATTGTTTACAAAATGTTTAACACTGAAAGTTTCACATCACACATTTTTAAACTAAAACTAAGACATCTTAGACTAAGACTGATCAGGCTCCTTTATAACAATCCCTCTTCCTGGTTGTACTTGTGCCTGCATAGAAGGTTCAGTTTCTTCCATGGGCTTTTTGCCTTTAAGATCAGCCTTCTCCCGAGCCTCAGTCTTCAGTCTTTATCTCTCAAAATAGTGATACGGCTTGGGAAAGTATTTGCTAGGCTCCACAGCATCAGGAGGTAGCTTTCCCATCTTAGCTTTCCTTCTATACTGAACAATAGCCTCCTGTCTGGCTTCATACTTCTGCCATTCTTGTTCATTGTACCACTTGCCCCTTTCTTGGACTTGATCTTTTACAGCTTTCCAGGCAGTTAGAATGATGTTTCTAGAGGTAGAGCTCCACTGTTCAAAATCAGGTTTTAGTTCAGCTTGCTCCCTAAATCTCTTCTTTGACAGTTGAGCCTCTTGCTGAGCCTTGATTGCCGCTTCAGGCATGTCTACTTTTCCAAGTATAATATTTGAAACCTCCTCTGGAGGACTATACATAGTTTGCACCTGCTGATGAATCATATCAAAATCTACAGGGGGGTATATGACTTGAGCAACCTCTGGTTGGTTGCCGTCAAGTAGACCTTGTGGCTGTACTCCTGACTCTGCCATATTATCATCATCACAAAGGGGTGGATATCCCAATGTGGCTCTGACACTGTTAGTGACCCACTTGGCATGTTCTGAGCCAGCATAAATAAGTACCCTCTCCCCCTTTAGGACTTCTCTTGCTACATGATCTCTGAGATCTTCCTTCTGAAACCTGATCTGACCATCTAGATAATTAATGCCATCTTTGAAGACGGGTTTCAACTTGTTAAGTTTTACAGTAATTTACTTCTGGGAGGTGGTTATGGTTGTCTGTACTGAGTCTAAAGCAGTTTTGAACTTAGTGTCATATGCTAGCATTTCAGCTGCACTAGCTTCAGTCAATTTAGTCATGGTTGTTTGAAATTGACCAAGAATATCTGTGTTGGCAGTTGTCAGATTGTCATTTAGCTGTTTCTGATTTTCAAGAATGTATCCTTGTTTAATAGATTGAGCATCTATTTCTTTTTTCATTTCGCCTTGTTGTTGGGCCAGATATACAACAACATGTGCCCATTTTGTAAAACAATCAGTCATTTCTCTTTTATGTTGATTGACTTCAAATCTTATAGACTTTATATCTTGAGCCAGATCAAACTGAAGATTTTTATGACTTTCATCAACATATTTCTCTAGAGCTTGTCTTTGTTCATCCATTTTCATTTGAAAAGTTACCAAGAACTTGGCATAATCAAAATCTGAAGAGGTGGGTGGTGTTGTTTGAAGTGCTTTCTTATAGCTATGGCTTCTTCTCTTGAAGACCATAAGCTTCCTTTTCTTTGTCTCTTGAATTTCTTCATTCCCAGAATCAGAGGAACTCTCAATCTGAACTCTTTCTTGTTGTGAGGTAGGGATTTCAGTTTCAGTAGCATGTGGTTCCTGTTCACCTTCACTTGGTACCCTCTCCTCACTAGCTTGCTCCCCCTCAACCCTTTGGGTGTCATCTTTATCTGCTGTGTCTACAGCCTCTTTGAAGAGATCATCCATTGTATATTCCTTTGGTGTTTGAGGAGGTGATGGAACATTGATTCTTTCTATAAGATCATCTAGTCTAGCAGTATCTAACTCCTCTGATAAGTCAATCCTTTCTACTTCTTCTGAATGTGCAGTACTAGGCTCCCCCTGAACCTGTGCAGGTATCTGTTCTTTCTGTACTTGAATTGTTTCAGTACTAAGCTCAGTGTGATGATGAGCTGGAGACTTCTCAGCTGTCTCCTGCCTGTCTTCTTCAGGCATATCCTTGTATAGAACTCTATCCCACCTGGAGAACAACCTTATATCCATTCTCCTCATATGATTGATCTTGGAGCCTTGTAGTTGTTACATTACTTCTGGAATGGTTCCAGCTAAGTAAAGACTCAGTATTCTAGCCATGTTAGGCTTCTTGATAGCCTCCTTGATTTTGTCAAACACAACTGCTGACCAGTTGGTGGGAATGTGAAATACAATCCTAGTCATTAGGTTGAACATTAAGACAGAGATCCTATCATATCCACCAGTCTTGCACATCACCACTTTCCCAATAACTTCAGAAAGGAATTTACCCTGATTATTCATGGCTTTTCGATTGAAGGCAGCGCCAATCTTCATGGTGGGATCCAGTCCACACCACTGAAGTGTTTGTCTTGTTTGTGAGGCTGAAACCTCCTCTTCATCGTTTATCCTTAGAAGATGAAGGATTCTGGTTAATCGCTTCTGAGTCACCTTGACTCTTGTTTCCTGAATAGTTGATTTGATTTTCATACCAATAGAATCCACAGATGCGGTGGTGTAGAATTCAAGAACTTCCTTCTTCCAGACCTTGGTGGGTTCTGACACAAGGAATTCAAGTCCACTGTCTATGAGAAGAGACACCACCATCTTAATCTCTGGAGCTGCATCGTCGAACGCATGCCTAACCAGTTCATATCCCTCGTTGATGGAATCTTCAATCTTTGGCACCATTGAATCGTTGAGAAAGCTTGAGAAAAGAGAGAAGAAGGATTGTCGATACACAAGGTTTTTGTCTCGAAACCCTGGTGAGTGTGTCGACAAAATACGGCTGTGACCTATTTATACCCTTCTATGCCAAGAAGATCAAAAGGCGGGCAAAAATAGTCAAATTGTGTCGACACAGACAATATGTGTCGACACAAATTCTGAAAAAGTCGACAACAATACTCTAGTTGTGTCGACATGACGCTCTAGACTATGTCGACATAAAAATCTCTGATGTGTCGACACATCTACTCTGTGTCGACACCATTTTTCTGAGTTTGTCGACACAAATCCTCTGTGTCGACACTTAACTCCTGAATGAGTCAACACAGTCTAACTTAGCCAAATTTTGCTAAACTATAGTTAGCATGCCTAATTCAATTTTAAATCTATTGAATTTTGTTTCATCCAGAGGCTTAGTAAATACATCTGCAATTTGATAATCTGTCTTAACAAATTCTAGTGAGATGTCTTCTCTTTCTACATGTTCTCTAAGAAAATGGTATTTTATTTCTATATGCTTAGTCCTACTATGTGAAATAGGATTATTTGCAATAGAAATAGCACTTTTTGAATCACATAATAAAGGTGTTCTACTTACCTGGATACCATAATCTTTTAGTTGATGTTGAATCCACAATAGTTGTGCACAACAACTTCCAGCTGCAACATACTCAGACTCAGCTATGGATATTGCCACACTAGTCTACTTCTTACTACTCCATGATATCAACCTTCCTCCCAAAAATTGACATGTACCTGTAGTACTTTTTCTATCTTCTCTACAGCCTGCAAAATCTGCATCTGAATAACCTATTAGTTGAAAATCTCTATTCCTAGGGTACCAAAGGCCTAGATTTGGTGTGCCCTTTAAATATCTCAAAATTCTTTTAACAGCAGTGTAATGAGATTCTTTAGGGCATGCCTGGTACCTAGCACAGACACATGTAGCATACATAATATCTGGTCTACTAGCTGTGAGGTATAATAGAGAACCAACTATTCCTCTATACAAAGACTCATCTACAGGCTTACCTGTATCATCTTTACATATAGGAATATTTGTTCCCATAGGAGTTTTCATGGTAGAGGAAGATTCCATACCATATTACTTTATCAACTCTTTGGTGAACTTAGACTGGGATATGGACAAGCTATCATCAGTCTGTCTTACTTGGAGTCCCAAGAAGAACTAAAGTTCCCCCATACTACTCATTTCAAACTTCCCTTGCATAAGTTTGGCAAACTTCTTGCAAAGGTTGTTCTCTGTAGACCCAAAAATTATGTCATCCACATAGATTTGGACTAAGATTATCTTGCCTTTAGACTCCCTAAGGAATAGAGTCTTGTCTATTTTGCCTCTTGAGAATTTGTTCTCAATAAGGAAAGTAGACAGGGTGTCATACCAAGCCCTTGGGGCTTGCTTTAACCCATATAAAGCTTTCCTAAGTCTAAAAACATAATTAGGTTTAAGAGAGTCTACAAAACCTGATGGTTGTTCCACATAGACTTCTTCTTTTAGATCTCCATTCAGAAATGCTGATTTCACATCCATTTGATATACCTTGAATCCTTGGTATGCAGCATAGGCAAGAAACATCATGATTGCCTCCAGTCTTGCTACTGGGGCAAATGTCTGATCAAAATCTATTCCCTCTTCCTGCCTATATCCTTTAGCAACCAGTCTTGCTTTGTTCTTTACAATTACACCACTCTCATCCAACTTGTTCCTAAATATCCACTTTGTTCCAATGATGTTGTGGTCTTTTGGTTTAGGAACAAGCTCCCAGACTTTGCATCTTCTGAATTGATTAAGCTCCTCTTGCATAGCATTAATCCAATGTTGGTCTTGGATGGCTTCTTCAAAATTCTTAGGCTCCATTTGAGATAGGAAACTTGAGTGCAGGACTGTGCTCAGATTTCTGCTTCTAGTCTGCACTCCTTGACTTGGATCTCCTATTATTTGATTTGTTGGATGGTCTTTAAGATGTCTGATAGCAGGAGGTAGATTTCCTTCTAGTTGATTATTTCCAGTCCCTTCATTATGCTACACTTCCTGGGAGTCATCGGCTTCTATAGAATCATGTACTCCCCCTGGACTGTAGTCAACATTTTCCATCTATTCATTTGCTGTTGTACCTTCTGCAATGGAAAGCTTGTCCATCCTTTTGCTTATACTTGTTGGACTGTATGAACTATAAGGCAAATCACAGTTGATTAATCTTGATCCATCAAACACAACATGTACAGATTCTTCTACAACTTGAGTAGTCAAGTTGAAGACTCTATATGCCTTACTATTTATGCTGTACCCAACAAATATCCCATCTTGGGATTTGGCAGCAAACTTAGTTAGATATGACTTGCCATTGTTAAGTATATAGCACTTGCAACCAAAGATCCTAAAGTAGGATAGATTTGGTTTTCTACCTTTCATAATTTTATAGGGAGTCTTTTTGTGGCACTTGGTGATAGAAGCCCTATTGATCACATGACATGCAGTGTTTACTGCCTCAGCCCAAAAATATTCTGGAAGAGAGGTGTCACTCAATAGAGTTCTACCTGCTTCAATCAATGTCCTATTCTTTCTTTTAGCAATACCATTTTGCTGAGGTGTTCTAGGTGAGGAGAACTCTTGGAAAATCCCAAAGACTTCACATAATTTTGTCATACTTTCAAATTGAAATTCAGTGTCATGACCACTTCTGATTTTGACCACTGTACTGTTTAGTTCATTCTAAATTTGTTTCACAAAACTAAGTAAGACACTTGGGGTTTCTGATTTTTGTCTCAGAAAGAACACCCATGTATATCTAGAACAGTCATCTACAACCACAAAAGTGTAGACCTTCCTACCTAGACTATGAACTGGCATAGGACCAAAAAGATCCATATGTAAGAGGTATAAGCACCTCACAGAATCCTTGTTTTCAAGACTATGAAAGGAGGATTTTGTCTACTTGCCCTTTTGATAAGCTGAACATATCCCTTCCTTTATACACTTAACTTGAGGACCATTCCTCACTAACTCTTTGCTGAAGAGTTGGCCAATTGTCTTGTAGTTAAGATGAGCCAACCTCTTGTGCCACTTCACACAATGAGATGCATTATCATCAGCTACAAGACAGATGGGAGAAGCCTTGTTCTCACATATAAAATTAAGACAATAAACATTTCTCTTTCTATACCCAGTCAATATGATCTTTTGATCACTTGACCTTTTGATATGACATCCATCCTTAACAAATGAAATGTCATATCCAAGATCACTCAGCTGACTTATGCTAATCAGATTATGTTTCAAACCTTTTGCATAAGCCACTTGGGTAATGGTAATTTGGTTTGAAGAAATGTTACCAAACCCTTTGATGATTCCTCTTTCAGATCCACCAAAGATTACTTTAGGTCCATCTTTGACAGATGTGTACTCCTTCAACAGCCCCTTTGTTCCAGTCATGTGCCTGGAACATCCACTGTCCAAGTACCATATAGGGGCATGGCAACTTGGACTTTCCTGCAATACAAAATTACTTTCCCTTAGAACCCAAGTAAGTCTTGGGTCCTTGGTTCAGGTTAGCACCATTCATATTAAGACTACCAGCAGCTCTTCTAACTGGTAGACTATTGTTCTTCCTTACAGTTGTGTTATGCCAGCAGTCTAAGGCAAAATGGCCTCTCTTGCCACAACACAAACATTCAAACTTGTTGTATCTAGGTCTTGATACACCCTTGACAGAAGAATTTCTGTCCAGTGCTGGTGCTGCTGCAGCTTCACCCACAGATTTCTTATAACCATGAGGTTTATGAACATGGGTAGACCTATTGCCATTTACACCCTTGTTTATCTGAACATTAGTCTTAATATAACCATGAATATTCTCAAGATCATATTTGTTAGAAGGCACTTGCACCTTTCTAAACATAACTGGGACTGAAAGGTTTAGAGGCTGGACAGGAGCTTTGCCTTTTCTTTTGAATTGGGCAGCCCTGGGGTTACCTTTGAAGCCTAATCCTACCTTACCCTTTTGAGCCACAAACTCATATATTAAAGGTAAGACAGATTTTGGCTTAGGGTAACTAGCCACTAACTCTTTCTCTATTCTTAGTATGGCCTCCAGACTCTTAATTTGATCATTGTTATATTTGATTGTGCCCATCTGAATATAGGTTATATTTTTCAGTTTGCCAATCTCATTTAACTTTTGATCCATTACTTATTCAAACTCAGTTGCAGCCACCTTAAGATCAGCAATTTCCTGAGCCTGAGTTTTGACTAGGTTCTTGCTTTTCTTATGAGCCTACAACAAGTCCCTATATTCATCCATCAACTGATGAATATCACCTTCAGATTCAGATCCATTCACATCACTTGATGTAGATGAATCTGACTCTGAACCAGTACTAAAATCAGAAGAACTGGAAACCTTTTGTACCTTACTAGGACCAGGCTGATCCTGGCATTGGTTATCTTCTAACTCAGCCATCAGACCCATGCATTCCTTGTCTTCTTGATCATGAATGGAATCCATCAGTTGCAGAAATTCCTCTTCTTCATTGGCTGCATACAATCCTATGTATGCATCTGCTTCAGATTCTGACTCTGATGAGGACTGATCTGAAAGACTCTTATCCTTCTTTGCAACAAAAGATTTCTCCTTCTTGCCCTTGTGTTGAGTCCTTTTTCTGTCTACTGACTCCTTTCTCTTTTCTGGACATTCATCTACCATATGTCCAGTCTTATTGCAGTAATAACAAACAATCTTAGAAGTTATGGCTTTGCTGGGCTTAGTTCTGTTTCTCTCATTTCTTGAGGATTTTCTCTTCTGATAGTACTCATCTACTGGCTGTGAAGTGGAGGGCCTGGACTTCCACTACTTCTTTTTCAAGAACTTTTGAAATTTTCTTGTAAAGGCAGCAAAGTCAGTATCTGATTCACTGCTCCCTGATTTCTGACTATCTGAATTTTCTGTTATTTCTTTTGTAGCTTCCTTGAGAGGAGATGAAGACATCCTCCCTCTCTTTCTAGTGGCTTCAACTTTGAAAGCCACAGATCTATGCTCACCTTTTGTACTTCTTTCTTCCTCCTTCCTAGCCATCAATTGTATTTCATATGAAAGCAATTTTCCAAACAAGGTTGGAGGAGAAATATCTGCTAACTTGGCCACTTCTCTAATGACACATATTTTGGTATCCCAATCCTTTGTTAAAGATCTGAGAAACTTGTCATTCAGCTCATATGTACTGAAGACTCTTCCATAGGACATTAGTTCATTCACAATCCTATAGAATTTCTTATAACACTCAGTTATGCTATCAGACTTTCCTTGTCTGAAGCTCTCATATTCTTGGTTGAGCATTGATTTTCTGTCTTGTCTTACTTCTTCAGATCATTCCATATAGACGATCAAGGTGTCCCACATCTCTTTGGAGGTCTTGCAATGTATCAGATTTTGGAAGGTGGAATCATCTATTGCACTTACTATGATGTTTTGAGCTCTCTTGTCCATAGTGGCTAAGATGATTTCATCCTTTGTCATTTCTGAAAAATCCTTAGGAGTTTCCTGATTTTCATCTAATACAAAAATCTTCATTGGAATGTATGGACCTTCTTTCACTGTGATATAAATTCTTGGGTCTGAGGCCTCCATAAACAGCCTAACCCTTTCCTTTCAGATTCCAAAGATTTCTTTTTTGCAGATGGGAAGCTTCATAGATCCCAACTCCTTGTGATTCTCACCTGAACCCATTTTCTTGATTCTTGATTCTGCCTTTAGATCTAACTTATACTGTTAAGTCTTTCTTTGAGCAACCTCCCTCTGATACCACTTGATAGTTTTACTTTCAAGATTACCTAGACACCTAGAGGGGGGGGGGGGGTGAATAGGTTATTATTTTCTTTTCAAACTTAAGGCAGAATGATTAAGTAATTAAAGACTATTTTCTATGAGTTCTGCAGCTACTTTAGCAATCACAATCACACAATCTAGAACTACACTTCACAGATTGCAACAAGTATTTATAGTGGTTCCCCAAGATCTGGGTACATCCACTTTCCCCCTTCGCCTATCTAGCAGTGTGCTAGATTCAGCCAAACTCCCTTCTTTAACTCAGATCCTCAGATCCTACAGCTCAGAATCCAAAATGGATTCCTACAACTCAGAGTGATACCACACTCCTATAGCTCAGGCAATTCAACCCTACCTCAGTCTTTATTCAAGACCTACAACTCAGAGATTATCTCTCCTACACTCAACCTTTATAAATTAGGCTTACAACTCAGATATATTAAAAGATCCTACAAGATTTGAGTAAAATATATTTTTATCTTACTCCTGGAGAGAGAGGTGGAACAAGACAGTGTTCTTGATCAGCTTCTTGATAAATCAGATGGATAAAATAAACTGGAACTTAGCTTTCTTCAAAGCTTCTTGAATCTGAACTTTGTTGAGTTGATCTTCTTTAACATAAACTGATCAGCAGCTTTCTTCTTAGATTTCAGAATTTGAATCTGAATCTTCTTGACAGATAAGTTCAGAATCTGTTTCTTCTGAAATCTGAGACAGTTTTCTTCTTGCCTTCTTTTGACTGGATCTCTCTCTATCCAAGTCCCTTGAAGATACTTCAGAATTCTTGACTGAATTCTACTTAGACAGATTCTGATAGTTCAATCAGAATATCTTCTTAGATCTGCAAAGATCTTCTTCTTATTATTACTTGTTATTCAGTGTTCAGTTTTCAGTTCTTTTTGTCCTTCAGACACTATCCGTCTATTTATAGCCTTCATTCCTGGTAACCGGCTGGTCCGG
Source organism: Platanthera zijinensis (assembly GCA_039513925.1). Lineage (NCBI taxonomy): Eukaryota > Viridiplantae > Streptophyta > Magnoliopsida > Asparagales > Orchidaceae > Platanthera > Platanthera zijinensis. The sequence continues at coordinate 68,601,264 of CM077095.1, read as the reverse complement.
TTCTTAACAAACTTCTGTCTGTGTCAATCACGTCAGTTAACCTGTAGAGACCCACAACTGTCAACTCTTCAAACTGCCAAAGAGTCTTTGTTTCTGCCAGAAAGTGTCGAGACAAACTGTCAATATGTGTCGAGACAATTGTTAAAATGTGTCGACACAATTTGATTGAGTGTCGACACAATCCTTTGTGATGTCGACACATATGTCTTGATGTTGACACAGCTTCTTGACACAACTTTTTGAGAATGTGTCGACATAGATAGTTGTATGTCGACACAATTACTTCAGCCACAGACTTATTCTTGATTCTGCCAGGTGTCGACTCAGTCTCTAAGTGTCGACTTAGCTGATGTTGACTTCTGCCTCTGTGTGTCGACACAGCTTCCTGGTGTCGACACAGTTGATGTCGACTATAATCTTGTGTGTGTCGACACTGCCTCCCGGTGTTGACACAGTTGATGTCGACTATAATCTTGTGTGTGTCGACACTGCCTCCCGGTGTCGACACAGTTGATGTCGACTCATTTTCTTTGTATCGACACAACCTTCTTGAAGTGTCGACACAATCTTCCTGAAGTGTCGACACATCTTCTTCTGGTGTCGACACATGGACTTAGAAATTTTTCCATACTTTTAACCTGCACATATTCAACTTAAACAACATCAAATACACCTTGATGTATATCATTATGCTAAGTTAGGCTTCTTCAAATCAGGTACACATTTTCCAATGTACCCAACACCCGACTTTGTGTATACAAACCTTTCGTTCCCCCTTTCGGAGCCGTTACCTCCCAGGATACCTCCGTAGTGGCAGACGGAAGCGGTCGGTTGGGCCTCGCCCACCTCAAAACTAGTACAGCACTACCGGTCTGACCTATCGTACGCCTCAACGCTTGGTGCACAAAGCGAACTGCGCGTACTCTTTGCCGACAAGACTGCCGAGCTTAGATTTGGCGAAGTGTAAAACCACACTTACCGAGTCATCGTACTGGCATCGGTGCTACGACAACCCAGTACCGAAGAACCACTACCTTAAATATTCCTTATTATGCACATGTAATATTTTTAAAAGAAATCAACAAGTCATGCTCCCGTACTAACTGTCCGAATCCACCTCAAACCGAGACCCAGCTCCCAAGACTAACTGTCCGGATCAAATTCAAAACCTCATCCCTTTGAACACCGCAGGTTGGCGCCCCTTTGAACACCTCGGGACGACTTATCCATTTCCAACCTCCTATCCAACTAGTGTGTGCAGCGTGAAGACCTATTTTATACATTACTCTTTCAGTTTATCTTAAGGTTTACGTTAGCCCAGGACTTCCACAGGTATGCCCATTGAAGGGATCTCGAAGGCACAAGGAATCGAGATGGGATGACAAGCCCAAAGTTTCCTTTCTCAAGGATATTTACTTTAGTTGATGTCTACCCATGATTTGCCCAACTCTCATTATTACTTTAGAGTTATCCTAATGACTTAACATATTATTAAAAGTGCGGCGGTCTTCCGCTGTACCACATCACTATGGCTATATCAGCTTGCACTCCACTCTCTTCACTAACACTACCCTCCAGGGTTATACTTCCGGTCGTAATCTTCAACTCAATAGTCGTTCTATCCCCCGGTGGGCCTTATGCCATGACCTATTTTACTAAGCGCAACCCATGACCTAAAACCACCCCGAAGTCGAACTTCCAATTCCTTGGGTCACCAACCCCTAATTATTTATCCTAGGGTGGTATGGACTAAGGTAGTGAACATGTTGATTTTCATAACTTTCCTAGGTCATTAAGACCTCTAATTAAATCATTTAAATTCATCCCCTAGGTCACTTTACACATGAAGTAGTACAATTTGTAATCCACTAACCTAACGATTTTTACTGGATTGTATATTGATAAAATATTACTAACTATAGAATTTCATAATTTTCCTTAAATTATTTACATTTATTCTTTAATTAATACAAGAATCCCGTAGTTGCCATTTTCCAAATGAAGAATATGAAATGCACGATTCAAAATTCCAATAAAATTACAGGGTATACATATTAACAATTTAAGACAAATGACAGAGTTTCAATATCCTTTACAGAGCAATGGCCTATCAAATTGCATTCTTAATTATTTACCAAAATGCTATTATGCTAATTTAAAAATTATCGGTGCATCCAAAATTTTTGAGATAATTACCCAATGATAATCATGCAAATATACAATGCTATAAATAATTTTATAATTTTCTGATAAGTATTTCCTTCAAATCATGAATGGTTGCATTATGGGTAAAATGGTAATTTCCATGCATTTACTAAAAAGGTTCTCAAATAAGAATGTAAATTTTTCCTAAGTCAAGTATAACCTCCATTTATAATTTGACAGAGTTTGGTGGTCCTTACTTAGTCAAAACCTATTTTTTTGAATTATTTCTTCAAAAAGTTGTATATTCTTTAAAATTCCAAATAATGGGATTTCTTGTCCCAAAAGTTCCATAATTACTCTGAGGGGTGAAATTTACCCTGATGAACCTCTGGAATTAATTTCATTATTTTTGGATGTCTCAATTAGGCTAAATGTACAAAATTTCATTTATGACTATTTGCACCCCAAGGCTATACATAGCCAACACATGTAAGTGAATTAACCAACATGCAATGGTCCAAATGTGCTGAAAATTTAAACATGCCCTAATAATGTCCCCATGGACATGCCACCAAAAATTAGGGCCTTTTGGAGTTGAACTACTCCAAGAATCACCTAAACAAGCCTAGGGGTATTTTAGTAATTTTCCAAAATTTTTTGATTCCAATTTAATCCGATTTTTGGGCAAAATCTCAGGTAATTTGGGACTCTGGATGCACTTGGGTATCCCTTCCAATTTTCTGCATTTTTGTTATTTGCAGCCCAAGACAATTCCTTTTTCAGATGTTGCAAGTGATATATCTCAACATGCAGAGGGCTAAATTGACTAATTTTTCTACTATAGGTCTAATATACCCTAAGGGCAGGCCATAAAAATTTGGGGCCAATTGGAATTGGTATGCCCCAAAAATCAACATTATTTGATTTATCAAAATTTGACTAAAACTATAGGATTATTTTCCCCCATAATTCCCATTTTTGGGGAGGATCTAGATATTCCTAAATAAGCCACAAGCCCATAATTTCAGCCCATTTGGACTTAGGGTTTGGGCAGGGCACTCATTTTAATTTCTGACCTACCCTAGGACCAGTCCTAGGAAAATGGCTATATAGGGCAGCCTACTCAACCAAATTAAATGTGTAATATATCAAATTAAAGGTAACTCAATGACCTATAATTTTTGTGTTACACACTGTTTATGAAAAGGGCCATAGGTGCCCTAAATTTTACATGCAAAAGGTCTGTTATCTAAGGCAGAAAATGGCACTATTCATGAAATTAAATAAATCCGGGATTAATAACTTATGCATGGCACAGATCTTAAAGAAATCGGATGGCTATTGTATTTCTTCTCCAAATGGCCTGGAATTGAGCCGGCACATGGTGGTGTTTCACGGGGCGGTTCCCGGCGGATAGGAGCGGCGCAACCCCCGACAATCTTCTTCTCACACCTCACGGTGGTGGTGGCGAGCCTTTGCCGGCGGCAAGAGGCGGCAGGAGGCGGCGGCGCCACCCAACCCGAAAGCTACAGGAACTCCATTAATGGAGAAAAATGAAGCTGGGTTCGGGCTCATTCGAGCCCGAACCCTACCCTAAACTGTCCTAAGATCTAAAGCATGAAGAGAGATGTGAGGGAGGACCTTCCCGGCGGCCATGCTACATGAGGAGCGGCGGGGAGCCATTTCCGGTGGTGGTGGCGGCGTTTCCCTGGTTTCACAGCTCCCAGCTCTGGTTCAGGCACCTCTCTCTTGGGAAAACTAATGAAATGGGGCTGAGAGAGGGGAGATGAGTAGAGGATATATGGGGGGCGATGATATCAAGGGGGAGGCGATATGATCAAGGGGAGGTCGGGTTGCATTGTTCTTGTCACCAAGCATGCATGGGTGGGCCCCACTGGTTCAAGCTCCTCCTAATTGGGTTATGTGGGTCGGCCAACCCATGTGTGGGCTGAGGGAATGAGTGGGGTGGAGGGTATGAAGCCACATGGCTAGGTAGGGTTGGTTTTTGGCTTGGGCTTGCCTCCAAGCATGCAATGTGGGCCCCACTTGCTCCCACTCCTCCTAAATGCGTTAAAGGGGTCGGCCAGCCCATGTTTGGGCTGGTGGCATGAACACAAGTGGGCCCAAACTCAATATCACCCCAAAATATCCTTTCTCTGTCCTATCATATTCAAATTCTCTCTCCTAGGTTAATTCTAAAAATATCCATGCATGAAACCCATTTTTATCCTCCCTATGGGGTATGAGTTTACTTTGACCCATTGGGTGGCATTGGGTTAGTTTGGGTGGGCCCAACTCAAGGAATAGGGCTTAGGGTCATTTCTGGCTAATTAGGTCAAAGTGTTGACTGGGGTCAACATGGTCCTATGGTTGACCCTATGACCTACCCTAGGGTCCACTTAGGTTGGACTTACTGGGCCCTCCAATTCTAGGGTTTATGGGTTTTACTATTTACAGACCAAGCGACACTAAATTGAAACCATAGGTTCACTTGGTCCTTCTTGGTTCTCTAAGGGTTTGTCCTGACCTAGTCAGGACAAAGCCATCCCTAGGGTCCCGTTGGGAAATGGGATGTTTCATACTGTACCTCCGTCCAGTTTAAGCACACATTTACAACGTAATTCTTTTCAACACAAGAAATATCTAATGCTTCCAGTTCTCGAATTAGGCTTTCATCATGCCATAACAACTAATTTGCCCTTGCCGGAGCCCTATGACTCAAGGCATCCGCGACTACATTCCCTTTACCGGGAGTATAATGAATCTGGAAGGTATAGTCACCAAGAAACTCCATCCACCTTCTCTGTCGCATATTGAGCTCCTTCTGGTCCAACAGGTATTTCAAGCTCTTATGGTCCGTGAATAAATCCACTTTCGCGCCATATAGGTAATGACGCCACAAATCATGGACGGGGTAATTCCGTTCGTGCACCTTCAATTGGCGTGAGCTATATTCTATCACCTTTCCGAACTGTAGAAGAACGCAGCCTAGGTTGCTCCCTGACGCATCACTATAAACCTCAAAGCCGTCCTGACCACATGTCGATGCCAAGATTTGCGCCGTGGTTAAACGACTCTTTAGCTCTTCAAAAGCTCGTGCGCACTCGGACTTCTAAACCAACTTTTGATCCTTCCTCGTTAGTGTGGTGAGAGGCAAGGCTATCCTTGAGAAGTTCTCTACGAAGCGCCTGTAGTAGCCCGCAAGCCCAAGGAAACTCCTGACTTCTATTACTGTAGTGAGAACAGGCAACTCCCGTATAACAAATATCTTTGAAGGATCCACCACAATTCCCTCTCCACTAACCACATGGACAAGAAAAGCCACTGACAACAACCAAAACTTACTCTTAGGGACATGGCGTAGAGCTTGTTCTTCCTCAGGGTATGAAACACCATCCGCAAATGATTCGCATGATCTTCTTCGGATTGGGAATATACGAGGATATCGTCAATAAAGATGATCACAAAGAGGTCCAAGTATTCTGTAAACGTCCGATGCATTAAGTCTATAAATACCGATGGCGCATTTGACAGCCCAAACGACATTACCATGAACTCATAGTGACCATAGCGTGTTCCAAATGATGTTTTGGGTATGTCACTTTCACGAACTCCCAACTGATAATAACTGACTTAAAATCCAACTTGGAGTACATAGTCGAGCCAACTAACTGGTCAAACAAGTCATCAATCCGTGGAATCAGATACTTGTTCTTTTCCGTCAGTTTGTTCAGTTCTCGATAGTCAATACATAGACGCATGCTACTGTCCTTCTTTTTCACAAAGAGAACTGGCGTGCACCAAGGTGACTGACTTGGGCGTATATAGCGTTGCTCTAGCAATTCTTGCTACTAAACTTTCAGTTCCGCCATTTCCTTTGGCGCTACCCGATGAGGCGAGTGGGCTACAGGTATCGCACCTGGCGCCAACTTGATAGCGAAGTAGATTTCACTTTGGGGAGGTAACCCTGGAAGGTCTTTTGGAAACACACCAGCATATTCCGATACAATCGGCACCTCACTCACACTGGCCTTCGGCTCCACTGCCTCTACGAGTGTGAAGAATAACTCTGCACCCTTCCGAACTTCCTTAATGACTTGGAGGGTAGATATAAATATCCTACTCGTCCCTCACATGCCATTAAACTTAGTCACTTGTTCGGTATTCTGCCCCAGTGTAACTTCTTTTGAAATGCAATCTATACAGGCATACTGATCTGAAAGCACGTCCATACCAAAGATTATTTCGAACTCTGATATCTGTAATACTGATGTTTCCACCTTGAAATCCCGACTTCTTATCTATAGCTCAACACAACAAGATTTATCCGCGCACATCAAACATCTGTTAGGTAGTAACACCTTCATAGTGTCTGTCGTGGTCCGTATAGGCACCCCGATTCACGAAACGAAATCTTCAGACATAAACGAATGTGAAGCACCCGTATCGAACAGGGCTCATGCTGGATAGTCCCGTATAAGGACAAAACCTATAACACCAAGCTTAAAGCAAGCACATCACAAAGCATAAAGTAAAACTATAAACTACTCACACCTGTGACGACATCGGCCTGCTTGATGGCCTCCTATTGTCCAAGATTATAAACTCTGGGATGCTCCTGCAAATGCAGAAGACTTAACCACAGCCTTCCCTTTTTCCGCATAGGATGCACCCGGCTTCTTCTCGCCCTTTGGCAGACCAACTCGGCAGTCACGCGCATAGTGTCCCAGCTTTCCACACGTATAACAAGCGCGAGAACCATAACCAGAAGATGCCTCCATCACACCCGCTGAAGGAGCTTGTTCAGCAGATTTGGACTTCTTACCTTATCTATTTCGGTACCCATACTTCTCCGGACGCGGTGGCTTGAACTCTGGCTTTGTAACAGCCAAGTTCCATTTTCCCTGCCCTCTTTTCATGTCCTTCTCCAAAGACCGAGCTGTGCAGACCAAAGCTTGAAACCCCTGGTTTACAGAACTCGAGAGCAGATACCGTAGCTCATCCCGTAGTCCCCCATAGAACTGACTGGTCTTACGCTCCTCTTCGGCAAAGATAGTACCCACATACCATCCCAAATGCGTAAACTCATGAAGGTAGTCATCCACACTATGTTCTCCTTGAGTCAACTGTTGGAACTCCAACTCCATAGTAATTCTCTGCTGCATCAGCAGATGTTTTGCTAAGAACAACTGAGAGAACTCTTCAATCGAGACCCCCGTCAACTGTATGCTTGCCAAGTGATGCAGTTCCACCTCATCCCACCACAACCGAGCCTCTCCATCAAGTAGGAAAGTGGTTATAGTTACTTTCTGTTCCTCCTCAAATCTGAGAGCTGTCCATATTCTCTTAACTCTTGCGTACCAATCCTCCGCTTGGGCTAGGGGGCCCGCCCCAACAAAAGTAGGAGGATTGAAGCTCATGAACCGCTTCAATTGTTGATCTGCTGTCCGCGGATCAACTACAACTTCCACCGGTTCTTGCCTCACCCCAGCTTGCATTGGCACCATTGCAGGCCGCGCCTGCCCAGCCTGCTGAGCATTCATAACAACAAGTACTGTCTCCGTAATTAACCGTATAGTTTCGGCAGATGGAGGAGGTGTGGGCACCTCGGCTGGTGCCACACTTTCAACAGAATGTTGAGGTTCCGGCTGACCCACAACACTTCTAGTCACCTATATGTGTAGAAACACAATTTAGCGACTAATCAAACGATAAACATACAAAAAGGAACACACAGGTTCAACAAACAAGTGTATTTTCATTCCTTAGTGGACATTCTTGAGTTCATTTTATGAGTTATAACGGCAGCACTAACACGTGCTCGCCACCCCTCAAAAGAATTGACCATGAATTCGGAAGAGATAGACAAACATGCTAATACCAAATTGTAACACCTCTACCCATCACATGTAATATAATAGAGGGTCCGGTCGGGGCCCCACACCATATTCCACAAACAGGCGGAGACGTTACTAAATAATATCAAATACCACCGTACCCTAACACAGAGCATTATAGTGGAAGCTTCATGGTTGAAAACTTGAACTCAATAAGAACAGAATGTCCACTACTACAAATTAGGAATGTATACAACCAAACACACAATGAACATAGCCTTATGGCTTTGCAAGTTTCTCTTAACAAAAGTGTGGTTTACAAATATCAGCGCGCAGGCCGACCACAAATGAATAAGAGTAAACAAAACAAGCCTTCGAGGGAAGCAGCGCGACCTGGGCTTCAGTCCACTATTTCCTGCTTGGGCCACCACCACCTGCAAAAAATCAATCCACCAAACAGTGGCAAACAGGGCAACGATCATCATTTAGCTGACCAATTATAACGACCCTGCCCCTGGCACGGGGCAGCGGAATTCCTTCCATGCAAAGAATTTATTCACACAACATATATGTATAACAATCCACCAAGGATGTGCACAACCGTATAAATCAATACATATCACAAACAATGGCATGATGACCCGACGTTCCGTGCACCCAGGGCACATTATTGGTGTACCGGAAAACAAGGGTCCCACCACCGTTTAGAGGTCCTAGAAATGACGATCCATTATAAGCATTCCTAGTCTTTATGGTGTGCAGGCCAAAGACTCTCGCTATGTGATCCTAATAGGGCCTTAAGCACCCACGGTTAGACAACCATAACGCGGGTACAGATCCACCTTTTCTGTTTCTTAAATTCGTCAGACTCAAGACTGGACTTACGCGGGTACGGCTTCACTTTTTCCGTTCGCCACACGGGCATTCCATAGTAGCAGCCAAACGACCCAACTTCACACAGAATGGCACTCACGGCCACACGAGTTGAACACTAAGTACCAACTCTAACATTTTCTTGGACTTCCTCTAGTACTTCCTGCTGTACCATGCTACAAGTATCCACCAAGGATTTCATACAAACAACCAATTTATCCAGAGTCTTCTCCGATTTGCAAACAAAGCATCACCAATCCAGACCAACTTGTCCAGATGGGCTTCACACAGCATGCCTAACCATACTACATACTTTCGGTTCTAATGCAATAAAACAAGGGATGAACCACCGATTCCAAGGGAATCATGTCACCATCCACCGTTTGGTGGAGGATTCCTATGCAAATACAGGAAAGAAGGACTTCACTTGTCCAAGAAGGAAATCGTTACACTTGGAAGTCGTTTTGGCGCCATAGAGAAAACTAAACGGTTAGAAAGCACCGCAATTCTCTAGTCTTCACAGCTCTGAACTCGGCTCGCGATTTGGACGACCGTAGCACCACCGGCAGCCAAATTTCTCCTCTTCTTCCTTCCCTTGCTCTTGGTGGTCAACTATTCGTTAAGAAAATAAAAACAGCCGAACTAGCAATCCAATGAGGCAAGTATACCTATCAAACTGTAGCTAGGAGACACAAGTGTCATATTTAAATACGGGAACTATTGAGTACTTACTCACACGAAGACTATTATTTTATTGACGGAAAATCTAGGGTTTAGAGAAACTAATTGCAATTAAGGAAAGGAAATAAAGCTAAAGATAAATACTTGCACTAAAAATGAAGAGAGCATAAAAAAACGATTACGATAAAGGGTTGGAACGATGAGATTGAAATGCACTTGATCAAGAATCACCTCGGCTAAAGTCGATTAAAAACATGATAAATAAACCCAAACTTAATAGGGTAAAGGTCTTTTATCGTGGAGGTACCTAAAGCTTGAACACCCTTCTCTCGAAGTCGTGCCCAACTGATTTTAGGAAGGTCCGACCGACTCTCGTCTAAATCGAAGGCCTAAAGCTTGCTTTACGTGGTGAACCCCACTATATGATTTTACTCCAATCCGGGAGATTTGGATGTCTGTCTCTCTCGAGGGGTGCGTACAACTCCCATTACTCTTTAGTGCTCACTTCAAAATATCTGCCCCTCGGCTATCCAAGAATGAAAGCAAAGGTGGAGAATATATATCGATGATATATCTCCAACCCAAAATAAATCAAGAGTAATTCAAGGCCAAAAACCCTAAAAGAAAAGGTAAATTCAAAGCATCATAACTTAATCACTCGAACCTTGGATCATCAAGATCGAGTACAAGGAGGATTAGTTAATCATAATGGAGTGGAGGAGGGGGAATGAGTAGTAAAGCATTAAGAACACAAGGTAATAAAGGAGATTAAACAACACTTTTGTATTAATGATAAAGAAAGCTTACAACTTGAAATGAAGGAGCTACACTTGCATGGAAATGAAAAGACTAAGCTAGCATTACATTAAACTACTAAATGAAGTACCAAAGATATTACAAAAGCTTAAACTAAACTAGGGTTAAGAAAAACTAAAAGGAGAAAGAGAGAGAGGGAGAAAAAATATAAGAAAAGCTTCACTAAGCAAAGGGGTAGCACCTCCCTACACAATCAAAAAAACTATATGGAATGCTTGGAGAAGGGCTCAATTTATAGAAAAACTTAAGGGGGGTGACACGGCCAACGACACAGCCATGTTGGTGGCCGTGTCCTCTATAGTTTGTCCTCGGGCAGTGGTTCTGGTGGGAGTGATCATGGCATTATTGAAAAAGTGGGCTTGCCCATGCTGAGATGACCAGAGACACGGCCGTGTTGGTGGCCTTTGATGCGGAATGCATTTATGGAGGGTAGCAGGCTTCGATGTGATGGCGACACACCCAGTGACACGGCCGTGTGGGTGGTCGTGTCCTTCCTTAGATGGTCTTCGGCTTCTGGTGACACGCCATGTTGAAATGGCAAGGTTGACACGGCCAGCAACACAGCGGCGACACGACCGTGTTGGTGGCCGTGTCCTTCTCGGGATTATCTCTTGATTTTTTCTCTGGTGGTCGGCTTCCTGGGAACAAGTGACATGCCCAATGACACGACCGTGTTGGAGGCCGTGTCAGGTCTAATTTTTACCTATTTTGTGAAAACCTGTAAAAATAGAAATAAACATAAGTGGCATAAATAAACATAAAAGGAGATCAATTTATTGGCTATTAAGACATGATTTGTGCATAGAAGACCTAAAAAACACTCTAATAGCTTAGACTACAAAATGTACTATCAAATTCCCCCAAGCTTAAGCTTTGCTTGTCCCCAAGCAAAAATATAAAAACTAGATAACCATAATATAGGACTAATAAACATGATTCTAATTATGCTAACATAAGTACTATGCGAAATTCTAAGTTGGGGAAAGGTGAAACATAAATCTAAAACAATTATTTAGGTATGGTTTACATTTTATAAACTTTACTAATAAAAATAAATCATCCAAAATTTTAACAAAATTCTTTAAATAGATTTAAACAAAGCAACGAAAATGAAAAATGCATTGAGTTGTTACTAGATCCAAGCAACGCATTATAATTATAACAATTCAATAACAAAAATCTTAGTTTAAATCCAAAACTAATACTGATTTACTTTTCTTCTTTTCTTAGTTATTAAATAAAATTCAAAAGCATGAATCAAAAGGACTTTATTAGGATAGATACGTTTGGTTTAGGATTATTATTTGGAGTGGAATTCAAAGATAAATAAGAAGGCTTAAAATCACAATAAACCTAAACAAAGAGTTTCAAAAATATATATATAAAAAATTCTTTCTTTTTTTCTTTTCCATTTTTTTCTTTTTTTTCTTTTTCAAAACAAAGGCCATAAACAATTTTTTTCATTTCATTTTGAATTGGCCAAACAAAAACAAACATTTCTTTTTAGCATACTTTTTTTTTCGAAAAGTTATCCAAAAAATATCACAACATAACCTATCATAATCAAGAAAATATTTTATGAAACTCAAAAAGGCTAGTGTGATTAGATAGGTTGGAAATTTTGGCTTTGGTGAAAATGATATGAAAAGAAGAGCTATCAAATGAAATTGAAAAAAAGGCTCAAAAGTGTCTAACTAGTGGTGAAAGTTTTTAGGTTGGCAGAAAAGCTCAAATGAAAAACAAAAATGGCCTAAATCATTTCCAAGCTTTTAAATTTATTTAAAACATAGATTTGAAAATTTTCAAAAAGCAAGTCCTAAATAATAAAAAAAGATTGATGAAATTATCTTGAAAATAGAACTAATATGTGACTTGGATCGTTCACATCTATTACGCTATTCAAAAGTTGACCTTACAAAAATTATCTAAAAACGAAAAGGAAATAGTGGATGATGAATTTTTGAGAAAGTAAAGAAAATAAAGAAGGAAAACCATAATGAAAATGCGAGTTTTAGAAAAATGTTTTACGTTAACATGCTACCGCAACTTAGAAACACAGCATGACCAATATTTTACTTATGAAACATAATTAAAAAGGGTGATTCAAAATATTATAATTAACTAAGTTGTTTATAAGAAATTTTGAGTAAAACAAAACAAAAATAAGGGATGCTATTGAAATACCAAAATGTCTAAACTATTAAAGTAATGACAACAAGCAATATATTTTTTTAATTTTGAAATATTTTCTTTTTTTATTATTTTTAAGATATTCATTTTTTTTTATTTTTGAAAAATATTCAGAAAAAGCAAAGTATTCACACAAAGAAAAAAGAAGGAGGAAGTCCTCCCCCAAGCTTAAAATAGACATTGTCCTCAATGGCAAAAGAAGGGGATTGAGAAAGAGAGAAAATGAAATTATAGAATTGAAAAATAGGTACTTCCCTTGATTTATTTGCTACGAAAAGCTGAGTGATATCACTCCCCCATGCTAGCGATTTGGATCTTCATGAAATGTTTTCTTTGGACTTCGTGATGGATTCAGCAATGTTGGAGTAGGTGATCGCAGAAGCTTCAGCTTGTCGGAGCCGTTCGTGGAAAAAATTGTAAAATAAAGAAAATAGAAAAAGATAACTTGGGTTGCCTCCCAAGAGTGCCCTTTATTTAAAGCGTCATTTGAGCTCGACTCATCAAAAAAAAATATTGTCCAAAAATATTATCCCAAAAATATTGTTCAAATTTCTAACAAAGTTTTAAACTATTCAAAAGTCAAATCATGGAGGATAGAGTTAACACAGTTAGGACTAACATCACGATAGAAATACAGTTTAAGACACTAACAGACCATTCACTTTAAAATTACCCTTATCAGGGTGTGAAATAAAAACAGTTCCATATGGAAAAACTTCTAAAACAGTAAAGGGCCCATACCAACGCGTTTTTAACTTGCCAGGAAATAAACGTAAAAGACAATTATAAAGAAGAACCTGGTCGCTCGGCTTTAATGTTTTTGGATGCCTTAAGTGTTTATCGTGCAAACGCTTCGTCCGCTCTTTGTAAAGTTTGTTATTTTTGTACGCGTAAGAGCGCCACTTATCGAGTTTGTTGAGTTGAAATTTTCTAAGGTCGTCGATTGAGTTGGGATCGAAGTTTAAAATTCTTAAGGCCCAAAAAGTGCGGTGTTCTAGTTCTACGGGTAAATGACACGATTTTCCATAGACCAACCGATACGGCGTACATCCGAGGGCAGTTTTGTATGCTGTTCGGTAGGCCCGTAGAGCATCGTCTAATTTGGCTGACCAGCCTTTCCTAGAAGTTGAAACAGTCTTTTCTAATATTCTTTTTATTTCTCTATTCACTACTTCGACTTGTCCGTTAGTTTGGGGTGGTAGGCAGTTGAAAGCTTATGTGTAACGCCATATTTAATAAGAATTTTAGAAAATTGTGCGTTATAGAAATGGGAACACCTGTCACTAACGATGGCTCGCAGCGTACCAAATCGAGAAAATAATTTTTAAAAAAATACAACTACGACTCGGGCGTCATTCGTAGGAAGATCTTGGGCTTCTGCCCATCGTGAAACATAATCAACCGCAACTAAAATATACTTATTTCTGAAGCTAAAAGGAAGGGGGCCAACATAATCGATCAAGGTCGAAAATTTCACACTCAAGGAAATAGTTTTGCGGCATTTCATTTTTATTAGAAATGTTGCCCGACCGTTGGCAACTATCACACCTACTCACAAAGGCTTGCGTGTCTTTAAATAGGCTAGGCCAGTAAAAACCCATGCAAAGTACCTTGTGAGCGATGCGAGCAGCTTGATAGTGCCCACCAGTCGGACCTTCATGTAAGTGTTTTAAAATATCAACTCCTTCTTCATAAGAAACACATCTCCTTATCACTTGGTCTGCATAAACTCTGAAAAGATGCGGGTCCTCCCAAAAGTTATTCTTCAACTCAAAAAAGAATTTCTTCTTTTGTTGAGAGGAGAACTCTTTTGGGAGCACGCGAGCCACTAAATAATTGGCAATATATGGAAACCAAGGAGAAGGAGAAGTGATAATTGAAAGCAGATTCTCATCAGGAAAATAATCATTAAAAGGTTTTACATCTAGATTTTCAATATAAGGGTTATCTAGGCATGAGAGGTGATCGGCGGCCAAATTCTCGGCTCCTCGCTTATCACGGATCTCTAAGTCAAACTCCTGGAGGAGTAAGACCCAGCGAATCAAGCGCGGCTTGGAATCCATTTTGGCATGAAGATATTTGAGGGTCAAGTGGTCCGCAAAAATGATAATTTTTGAAAGTGTAATATAAGGGAGGAATTTATCAAAAGCGAATACTACAGCTAGGAACTCCTTCTCGGTGGTGGTGTAGTTTTCCTGTGCAGATGTGAATGTCTAACTTGCCTAATAGATAGGGTGGAAGATTTAGATATGTGTTGACTTAATACGGCTCTCACCACAAAGCTACTCGCATCGCACATTAACTTTTCTTTTATTAATTCGAAGACAGAAAGATAAGAGTCATCAAAAATGAATGGCGCATCTTTTTCTAAGAGATGGGTAAGGGGTTTGGTTATCTTGGAGAAATCCTTTATGAAATGACGGTAAAAGCCAGCATGCCCTAGGAAACTTCTTATAGCTTTGATGTTCGTAGGCGCCGGCAGCTTCTCGATAACTTCTATCTTAGCAACGTCTACTTTAATACCTCTCGCAGAAATTTTATGACCCAAAACTAACCCTTCCCTCACCATAAAATGACATTTTTCCCAATTTAGGGCAAGGATAGTCTCTTCACATCGTTCTAAGACTTTTTTGAGGTTTTCTAAACAACTTTCAAATGCGTCACCGAACACAGAGAAATCATCCATGAATACGTCCATAATTCTTTATACGTACCTGTCAAAGATAGCGAGCATACATTGCTAGAATATAGCTGGTGCATTGCATAATCCAAACGGCATCCTTCGGTAAGCAAAGGTGCCGAAGGGACAAGTAAATGTAGTTTTCTCTTGGTCCTCGGGAGAGATGAGGATTTAAAAATACCCCGAGAGACAATCGAGAAAGCAATAAAATCTATGGCCGGATAATCATTCTAAAATCTAATCGATGAACGAAAAGGGAAAGTGATCCTTGCGGGTGGCATCATTTAATTTACGATAATCGATACACATGCGCCACCCCATCACCGTCCGTATTGGGATTAAATCATTATTTTCATTTACAACTTCAGTTATTCCTCCCTTCTTTGGCACTACCTAAACAGGGCTAACCCACTTACTATCTGATATAGGATAGATAATTCCTGCATCTAAGAGTTTCATAACCTCACCCTTAACTACTTGTTTCATGTTTGGGTTTATACGGTGCTGAGATTGTATTGAATTATGTGAATTATCTTCCATTAAGATTTTTTTCAGTGCAAAAAGATGGGCTTATTCCCTTGAAATCGGAAATTTGCCAGGCAATAGCTCGGCGATGCTTACGTAGAACCAAAAGAAGTTTATCATTTTGTGCATCCGTGAGGTAGGCCGAAACTATTTCTAGTAGTTTGGAATTTTTTTCTATGAAGGCATACTTGAGATGTTCAGGAAGTTCATTAAGTTCTAGGGTAGGGGGTTCTTCATAAGAGGTTTTAGAAATTCTTTCTTTTTCAAATACTATATCTTCGTAGATCTTTTTAGATTGAAAATTAAAAGGGGTGGAGCTAGTGGCCAAGGAGGCTTCTTGTAGCGATTCAGTTGGAAAAGTAGAGGAGGAAAAAAATCAGATTTTTTTTTCAAATTCAGATAGACGATAAGAGGATTCTTCACTTTTTTCACTTAGGTGTAGCGATTTAGTTGGAAGAGAAGAGGAGGAACAAAAAGCAAAAAAAATTTTTTTCAAATTTGGAGAGGCAATAGGAGGATTCATCACTTAAGGCATCTATCAAAAAACAGGAGTCATCATTTGCTAGGGCGTTCTTCATCAAAGGTGTGATAGAGAATGTCACTTCGTCGTCGCCTACTCGAAGGAAGAGTTTACCATTGCTTACGTCAATGATGGCTCGGGAGGTGTCAAGGAAGGGTCGGCAAAGGATCAGGGGAACCTCGACGTCTTCTTCGATGTCCAAAATGACAAAGTCCATCGTGAAGATGAACTTTTCGACTTTTACTAAGACATCCTCCACTATTCCTAACGGGCACTTGACGGATCTATCAGCGAGCTAGATACTCATGTGTGTGGGGTTGAGGATACCAATTCCTAACTTCTTGAACAATGAGAGGGGCATTAAGTTAATACTCACACCTAATTCGGCCAATGCATTCTTGACAAAAAGATCACCAAAGACACACGGAAAAAAAAAACTACCCAGGTCACTGATTTTCTTTGGTAAACCGTTTGTCAAAATAGTAGAGCACTCGACATTTAACGTGACATGATAAAGGTTTTCTAACTTCTTCTTGTTATGCAGTTGGTCCTTAAGGTACTTAGCGTACTTCGGCATCTGGGAGATCGCTTCATGGAAGTGGAGATTAATGTGGATTTTCTTGAACATTTCTAGGAAGCGGGAGTATTGATATTCCTGACGTTGCTTATTAAGTTCGGAAGGGTATGGAGGGGTTGGATTATTTTTAAAGATGGCTGGTGGAGTGAGATCTTTATCTAATATAGGGAGAGGGGTAATAACTTTTTCTTCAGCAAGAGGTGGAATTTTTAAAATGGGGGCAGAGCTTTGATTTTTTAAAGCAGGGGCGGAGCTTGCCTCGGGCTCTTCACTAACCATATCGAAAACTTGTTTCCCACTCTGAAGAGTTATAGCTTTCGCTTGCTCTCTTGGGTTGGGCTTGGTATTGGAAGGAAGAGACCCTATGGGTCACTCAGAAATTATTTTTGCGAGCTGTCCTACTTGATTTTCTAGACTTTTAACGCTTCTGGTTAAGGTTCTTATAGTAGCATCATTTGTGGTTATATATTTTGAAAGTAACTCCTCCAAGCTTGGAGGTTTTTGATAATTTTGAAGAGGTGGTGGTGGTGCAGAAAAATCATTTTGTGGTTGTGGGCGCATTGCGTTCGATGGATTACTCCATGAAAAATTCGGGTGATTTCTAAAAGCAAAATTATAACTATTCGGAAAATTAAAACCGGGTGCAGGAAAATTCGCAGCAGAAAAATAATGAAAAGCATTTCTAGGCATATTGTTAACAAAATCTAATTGTTCGGGGGCAGGAGTTACATATTCCCAAACTTGAGGGGCGTAGGCAGCAGTCGTCTCCGTTATCTTTTTGCTCAGAAGTTCCACTTGCAGAGCTAGCTGGGAGATGTTGTCCACTTCAAAGATACCTGCAGGTTTGTTTGGGCGGGACTTAGGTACATTCCACTGATAAGTGTTCATGACCATGTCCACGAAAAGATCAAGAGCTGTTTCGGGGTCTTATGGTTTAAAGTAACGCCAGAAGCTACGTCTATCATTTGCTTTGAATTTTGATTTAGCCCATTATAAAACGTCTGCACTTGTAACCATACAGGCAGCGCGTGATGTGGGCATCATCTTAACAATTTTTTAAATCTTTCCTAAGTTTCATATAAGGTTTTGGAGTCTATTTGTCCAAAAGAAGAAATGTCGTTCCTAAGTTTTGTAGTTTTAGCTGGCAGAAAATACTTTGCCAGAAATTTTTTAGTTAGTTGATCCCAAGTTGTGATGCTATTTTTAGGTAGAGTGTTCAGCCACTGCTTAGCCTTAGTTCTTAGAGAGAAAGGAAATAATCTTAGCCTAATAGCATCATTTGTGACACCATTTATCTGAAGATGTCACAAATCTCAAGAAAGCTTGGAATATGTGCGTTCGGATCTTCATCTTGAAGTCCGTCAAATTGCACATACTGTTGCACCATTTGAATTATGCTAGGCTTTAATTCGAAGTTATTATTTGCTATAGCAGGGCGAACTATGCTAGATTCTATACCCTCGAGATTTTGTCATGCATAATAGGACATATGCCTTTGCACGGCCTCCTCCACATGCGGTTCTTCCATTCTTAAAGTAGAAAATGACTCGGAGTCCTCAACCGGTACTTGGATAGTAGGACCTTGAAATCGCGATCTTCTCCGAAGAGAACGCTTAATTTCATGGTCTAAGTCCAAAATAATAGACGGACTCCCGCGTATCATACACTAGAAGAAGAGAAGAAAAGAAAGAGAAATAAATAAACTAGAAAAAAGCTAGATTTTTTTTTGAAATAGATTTTTTATGTTTTAACTCCCGAACTTCCCAAGGGCTACCCAATGAAGGGTTCGCAAGGTACTAGACAAGATAATGACACTTAAATCCCTTTGCCCTTTTCGACAGAATTAGGTGGCGTAGAAAAATTGTGAAGTGGGTTTCAATTAAGATCCATAATAAATAATAATTTTTTTGGATTTTAAAATATTTTTAGGAGGATGAGAAAGAAAAATGATAAAAGTAATAGGTTCGTGTTTTCGATATATCAACAAAAGTTTCTCCCCGGCAATGGCGCAAAAAACTTGGTGGTCAACTATTTTTTAAGAAAATAAAAGCAGCCGAACTAGCAATCCAATGAGGCAAGTATACCAATCGAATGGTAGCTAGGGGACACAAGTATCGTATTTAAATCCGGGAACTATTGAGTACACTTACTCACACGAAGTCTATTATTTTATCGACGGAAAATCTAGGGTTTAGAGAAACTAATTGCAATTAAGGAAAGGAAATAAAGCTAAAGAGAACAACTAGCACTAAAAAGAAAGAGAGCATAAAAGAAACGATTACGATAAAGGGTTGGAACGATGAGATGGAAATGCACTCGATCAAAAAATCACCTCGGTTAAAGTCGATGAAAAACACGATAAATAAACCTAAACATAATAGGGTAAAGGTCCTTGACCGTGGAGGTTCCTAAAGCTTTAACACGGTTCTCTCGAAGTCATGCCCAACTGATTTTAGGAAGGTCCGACCGACTCTCATCTAAATCGAAGGCCTAAAGCTCGCTTTACGCGGTGAACCCCACTATTGGATTTTACTCCAATCCTGGAGATTTGGATGTCTGCCTCTCTCGAGGGGTACTTACAACTCCCTTTACTCTTGAGTTCTCACTTCAAACTATCGGCCTCTCGAATAGTCAAGAATGAAAGCAAAAGTGGAGAATATATATCGATGATATATCTCCAACCCAAAATAAATCAAGAGTAATTCAAGTCCAAAAACCCTAAAAGAAAAGATAAATTCAAAGCATCATAACTTAATCACTCGAACCTCGGATCATAAACATCGAGTACAAGGAGGATTAGTTAATCATAATGGAGTGGAGGAGGGGGAATGAGTAGTAAAGCATTAAGAACACAAGGTAATAAAGGAGAGAAAACATTACTTTTTTATTAATTATAAAGAAAGCTTACAACTTGAAATGAAGGAGCTACACTTGCATGGAAATGAAAAGACTGAGCTAGCATTACATTGAACTACTAAATGAAGTACAAAAGCTATTACAAAAGCTTAAACTAAACTAGGGTTAAGAAAAACTAAAAGGAGAAAGAGAGAGAGGGGGAAAAACAAGAAAAGCTTCACTAAGCAAAGGGGAAGCTCCTCCCTACACAATCCAAAAACTATATAGAATGTTTGGAGAAGGGCTCAATTTATAGAAAAACTAAAGGGGGGTGACACGGCCAACGACATGGCCGTGTTGGTGGTCGTGTCCTCAAAGGGTTGACCTCGGGAAGTGGTTCTGGAGGGAGTGATCATGGCGTCATTGAAAAAGTGGGCTCGCCCATGCTGACACGGCCAGAGACACGACCGTGTTGGTGGCCTTTGACGCAGAATGCATTTATGGCAGGCAGCTGGCTTCAATGTGATGGCGACAAGCCCAGCGACACGGCAGTGTGGGTGGCTGTGTCCTTCTTGAGATGGTCTTCGGCTTCTGGTGACAGACCATGTTGATACGGCTAGAAACACGGCGGCGACACGGCTGTGTGGTGGCCGTGTCCTTCTTGAGATTATCTCTGGATTTTTTTCTTTGGTGGCTGGCTTCCTGGGAAAAAGTGACACGCCCAATGACAGTGTCGTGTTGGAGGCCGTATTAGGTCTAATTTTTACCTATTTTGTGAAAACCTGCAAAAACAGAAATAAACATAAGTGGCATAAATAAACATAAAAGGATATCAATATATAGGCTTATAAGACATGATTTGTGCATAGAAGACCTAAAAAACACTGTAATAACTTAGACTACAAAACGTATTATCAGCTCTCCTCTCTCTCTTACTTTTAGAAAGAGAATGGTTTGAATAAAATGAGAATTAAATCATCCACTCCCACACTTATCCCTTGAGGAAATACCCAGGGCTGTTAGATCTTCATATAAGGACATGAACGGCTCATAATTGCTCTAAAAATG
Organism: Platanthera zijinensis; assembly: GCA_039513925.1. Classification (NCBI taxonomy): domain Eukaryota; kingdom Viridiplantae; phylum Streptophyta; class Magnoliopsida; order Asparagales; family Orchidaceae; genus Platanthera; species Platanthera zijinensis. The sequence continues at coordinate 68,580,517 of CM077095.1, read as the reverse complement.
ACTTTCTTGGGCCGAACACGGCTTGTGACACGCCCGTATCAGAAGCCGTGTACCTTAAGAGACACACAACCGACTCAAACCAGAGCAGGACTCGGGCTTAGACACGCCCGTGTCAAGCTCCTGACATGCTCGTGTCACTCTGTACACGCCCATGTTGAGGGGTGTGTCCCTCAATTGACAAAGGACCAACAGACCCCGAAAAGGACACGGGTCCCCAACACGGCCGTGTCAACTTTGACACGCCCGTGCTCCAGGCCGTGTACTTCAGTCGGCACCGCCCGGCACAACCTGAGAACGAAATGGGTATTTGACATGCCCGTATCACCAACCGACACGCCCGTGTCAGCACTGTTCATACCCGTGTTTTCCAGCCGTGTTCCACACTTGCCATAGCCAGGCTAACATAGAGCAGTACCCGGCCCCGGACATGCCCGTGTCGCAGGCCGTGTGACCTTAATTTGGTTTTGGGGCATTACAAGACAAACCCGTTCGGATGGGCTTCACACAGCATGCCTACTCTATACTTTGATTCTAGATCTAAATGCAAACTAACAGGGATACACGGATCTACCCGTCGAGAGAACCACATCCACGTGATTGTGGAGTGTCTACCCTCCAATGCCAAAAGAAAGGACTTCACATGTCCAAGGAAGAGGATTGTTACCCTTAATGTACACTTTGGTGCCATGGGAGAGATCTAGACGGTTGAAAACGACCTCTCCAACCTTGCCTCCATAAATGCGAACACGTCTTGCGAATCCGAGACCCGAAACACGAATGACGACAAGAACCCTCCTTCCTGATATTGTTACTCCTCCTAGAGAAAACTAGGCCAAGATCTCCAACTCCAAAATAATGTAGAGGAAACGTGTTGGAACACCCTATTACTAATTTGGGTAAGGATCATTATGTTTGTCTTAGAAAACCAGTTTGACCTAGTTGTATAGTTTTAAAGGTCAACATTAGAATGTGTCTAGGGCTTAGAATTTAGGTTTGAGTTGCCCCTAGGACCATTCAAGGAATCAGACTTCAAGCTGAGGCAAAGTCAATTATCGTCGAGCTTAGGTCGACGGAACGTCGAACTCCGTTCGACGCTCTCTGAGCTCAACTTCGCTAAAGTCGTTGAGCTTCGGTCGACGTTCTTCGAGCTCAGGTCGACGATCTCTCCTCAGCCTATTATCCAGGCCGCTGAGCTCAGTTCGATGATCTTCGAGCTCAGTTCGACGTTTTCTGTCTGTTGATCTTATCCCATCTCTGAGCTCAGATCGACGATCGTAGAGCTCAGATCGACGATCTTCTGAGAGATTGACATTTTTACGGATTCAAATTCTATCAGTCTTTGGAATGTTTTTCAGCATTCATTTCAAGACATCTGCCAGCCGTTTTTCTTTATTCTGGAGCAAGTTTCAAGGAATTCTTTTTGGAATGTTATATGGGACTTTCCTCTAGAAGACAAGACCTTTATAGAAGACATTTATGACTGCCAACGGCTATCTTTGACAAGGAATTTTTCAGAGAATAAGATCCTCCTTTTTGTCTTCAGTCAAGAAGATAGAACATATAGCACAACAACAACAAAATTAACAGTGATAGACAACAAGTGATCATTTTTCTGAAGAATTAGTAGAACAATCCTTTTGGCTTACTGAAAAGTGATCATAGCTTCAACATCAAGAACTCCAGACACCAAATATTTCAGCATCTGCTGGAATCATCTTCTGCTGGAGATCTGAAGCTTCTGAAGACCTATCACCCTGAGGCAAAGCTCTCACTCCTGAACCATTCTACATCTCAGGAGGAGCTTTGACATCATCAACAATCCACTAGTCTTCTCTCATTTGATTTGAGAACAGAGAAGACAACTTCACCTCTTTACTTTTTCTTTTCCTGCTGTAAAAGGGTTATCAAAACTCCCTTCAAAAGTTCTGAGTTTGGTTCTGAGAGCCTTGTCAAAACTCAGTGGTGGCAAGACACCTGATCAAAAAATCTAGTTTGGTTTTTGAGCACCTTATCAAAAGCTCATTGTTGTCAGGACACCTGATCAACTCATCCTGAGTGGATTCCTACCAAGGGTGGTAGAAGAGTGGATGTACCCAGGTTTTTGGGGAACCACTATAGTTCCATGTGTCTTCTGGTTGCTTGAGTATTCTCTTTATTGTGTGTTGTGATTATTCTTTTTGCTATCTTAGTTTTGATTTATCTAGTAAGACACCTTACACCTATACATAAATTAATTCTTAATTGTTTTATTTGTTTAAATTGTAAAGCTATTTTAAAAATACTCTATTCACCCCCCCCCCCCCCTCTAGAGTTTAGATAGATCTTTATCTTACTTTCAATTGGTATCAGAGGGAGGTTGGTTGTTCATACAGGCTAACACCTAAACCAAAAGATCCTTGATAAGATCAATCTTTTAAGAGGGTTATTTTCATTATATTTAATTTTATAAAGACATGGCACAGAACAAAGATTATGCAAGCACCAGACCTCCAGTGTGCAACCTTTCCAAGTTTGCACTCTGGAAGGCAAGGATTAAACTTTATATAAATTCTATTGATGAGGATATATTTAATTCTGTTTTGACAGTGTGCCCAACACCTCCAGAGACCACAAGTACAAGTACTGTTCCACCTCCCTCAGGAACAGATGCATAGATAAAGAAATGGAAAACTGCAGATGCAAAGGCCATGAACATCTTAGCTCAGACAATGTCTGATGAGATATTTCAGAAGGTAGCTGACTACAACTCAGCCAAAGGAATTTGGGACAAGCTCTCTGAAATTGTCTCAGGATCTGCTGATGAAAGGAAAGACAGGAGATCCCATCTAATAAGCCAATATGAGAACTTCAAAAAGGGAGAAGTTGAATCAGTGGCTGACATGTACAATAGACTAAGTCTGATTGTCAATGAGTTAAAGACTCTGGATAAAGAGATCTCATTGACTGAGCTGAATAACAAAATCTTAATGTGCTTCCCCAGTTCTTGGGATTCAAGAATCTAGCCAATCAAAGATGCCAGAAGTCTAAATGAGATTACCACTGAAGCTCTCCTGGGCAAGCTCAAATCCTATAAGCTGCTCATTAAAAATAGAGAAGAAGAACAAAAGGCTACTTCTCCAGTCACAAGGAAAGAAAAGACCATAGCCTTCAAAGCTACAAAAGAGGAGCCTGAAGATAAAGCTACAGGAAATGATGAGCTCCTAAGTCTACTGGCCAAAAGATTCTACAAGATGGCCAGAAAAGACTTCAGAAAGAGATCATACAAGGGTCATGATAAACCAAGGTATGATAAATCAAATAACAATAAAGAAATTATATGTTTTGGTTGCAGGAAACCAGGCCATATTGTGCCTGATTGTCCAGAAAATAAGAACAAGGACAAGAAAGATAGAAGAGAAAGAAGAAAGGAAAAAGACTTCAGAAAGAACAGCTCAGACAAACCCTCCTTCAGCAAGAACAAACATACAAGGAAGGGATTTGTTGCTGAGACATGGAGTGAAACTGAAGAGGACTCTGAAGCCTCATCCAGCTCCAGTGATGATGAGGATGATGCTGATGAAAAGGAATTCTGCATGATGGCTATCAATGCCTCTCAAACAGACACAGAAGCAGAAGAGTCAAAATCAGATTCAGAAGCTCAACTAGAAGAAGATCAGGTAATCAATTCATTTGATTTCAGTTCTGAGGATTTTAAACATGAGTTTAAAGTACTATGCCTAGATCTGTTGGAGTCTGAGAAGGAAATCACTTCCCTCAGAAAACAACAATCTGAGTATAGCACTATAAAATCAGAGAACCTCAAACTCTCTGAAGAGTTAGAATGCTATAAAGTGAAGATAGCTTCACTAAAAAGTGAACTATCCAAGGCCAAGCAATTTAAAGAATCCCTTAATGGGAGAAGTATCAAATTAATGGACATCACACGCACAGTGAACTCAAGATTAAATAGTACACTGGGCTTGGGTGCCTCATCTAGCCAACCCATAGTATTAACAACCCCAATCAAATTTATTTCTGATAAAGGAAAGGGTGTTGTAGAGGTAGCTAGGAAAAATTCAGATCTACCTAATAAAAAGAAAGCTCAACAGAAAACATCGAGCAGAGGTCGACGATCGTCGAACAGAGGTCGACGATCTCAGACTGAAACGTCGAACTCAGCTCAACATTTCCTGAACTCTGAACTCCCTCATAGTCGATCTTCGAACGGAGCTCGATGATTTTACCCAAGATCGTCGAACCCAGCTCGACGATCGTCAAACGAAGTTTAGAGCTTTGAACCTTCTTTAGAGGCAAATCTCAATTCAATCCTAGAAGTGCTTCATCCCAATGCTTTAATCCCTATACTGAATGGATAGTACCTCCTAGGAGATACCATCCTGAAGGTTGTAAGGATCAACCTAGGATGTCTTTTATTTCTGAATTTAAGGGTTATCAACCTAGGCCCAAGGTTAACTGGGTCAAAAACATATTAGCTGATTTTGTGCAGGTGAAGACCTATCCAACATCAAACCAGTTATGGTATCTGGATAGTGGGTGCTCAAAGCACATGACAGGGTATAAGGACAACTTCACATCCTTTAAAGCCAAGCTTGGACCCAAAGTAATTTTTGGTGATTCAAACTTTGGAACTACAAAAGGATATGGTGCAGTCCAAATTGGGACAGTCACCTTCAAGAAGGTAGCCTATGTTGAAGGACTCAAGCACAACCTGATAAGCATTAGTCAGTTGTGTGATGAAGGATATCAAGTGACTTTCAACAAAGAAATATGCAAGGTCAAGTCAGAAGACAACACAACTGTGTTGACAGGTAACAGGAAAGGTAATATTTACTTAGTAGACTTTCATTCATCTAAGGTAGATATTTGCCTGTTTAATTCCATATCTAGACCTAACATTCTATGGCATAAGAGACTAGGACATGTTAACCTTAGAACCATTGCTAGGCTATCCAAGGACAACCTTGTCAGAGGACTGCCTTCTGGCCCCTACAAGAAGGAAGGACTCTGCAAGGCTTGTCAATTAGGCAAGCAAACTAAAAGTAGTTTTAAATCAATTAATAAGAGTTATTCACCTAGGATTTTGTATCTGTTATACATGGATCTTTTTGGACCCATTACAGTACAAAGCTTAGGAGGGAAGTCCTATACTTTAGTAGTTGTAGATGACTTCTCAAGATTCACATGGGTATTCTTTCTGAGGAAGAAGTCTGATAACTTTAAATGTTTGACAGATTTTCTCAAATGCATTCAGATTGAGTTCAACACTCACATTGCCCTGATCAGAAGTGATCATGGGACAGAGTTTGATTCTCTTCTCATACAAGAGTTCTGTCAAAGTGAAGGGATCAGGCATACTTTCTCAGCTCCTAGAACTCCTCAACAAAATGGGGTAGCTGAAAGGAAAAATAGAACACTCATTGAATCTGCAACTACATTATTGGCAGATGCTCACCTACCTCTATCCTTTTGGGCAGAGGCAGTGAACACCTCCAACTATGTGTTGAATAGAAGCCTGATACATAAACTAAAGGGCAAGACTCCCTATGAATTGCTCAAAGGGAAGAAACCTAAAATAGGCTATTTTAAAGTTTTTGGTTGCACTTGTTTTATCCATAATAATGACAAGAAATATCTAGCAAAATTCCAAGCTAAAGCTGATGAAGGAGTGTTTCTGGGATACTCCATGATCAGTAAAGCTTATAGGGTGTATAATAAATCTACTCAAAAAATAGAAGAATCTATCCATATTACTTTTGATGAAGCTAACATGTCTTTCAAGGAGAAGAATGCTTCTACTATAGAACATTTGCAGGTGCACTCTCTAGCTGAAGACATGAACAGATTACAAGTTATACAAAAAGATGACAGTAGTGAAGATGAAGAAGCTGCTCACCATCAGGAAGAAAATCTTCTTGAAGAACCAGTTGTTGTTCCACAAGAGGACATAACAACTCAGGTTGGTGAACCATCAACACCCCCTGCTGATCTAGTAATAACAAGAGATCATCCAATTTCTCAAGTAATTGGAGACATCTCAGCTGGTGTGCAAACTAGAAATCAGGTCAACCAGAACCTGATGCACACTTGCTTCCTCTCTCAAATTGAACCTCAAACCATTCAAGATGCAGAACAAGATCCACACTGGATTATTGCAATGCAAGAGGAGTTGCATCAATTTGAAAGAAATAAAGTTTGGGAACTAGTGCCTAAGCCAAAAGATCATCCCATTGTTGGAACCAAATGGGTGTTCAAAAATAAGCTGGATGATGGAATAAAGCAAGGCTAGTTGCTCAAGGGTACTCTCAGGAAGAAGGGATAGACTATGACCAGACCTTTGCACCTGTTGCAAGATTAGAAGCCATAAGAATCTTTCTAGCTTATGCTGCTCACAAGGGATTCAAAGTCTATCAAATGGATGTCAAGAGTGCTTTTCTCAATGGGGAGATCAAAGAAGAAGTCTATGTCAGACAACCTCTAGGTTTTATCTCTCTAACCCATCCTGATTATGTTTTTAAACTACACAAAGCATTATATGGTCTCAAGCAAGCTCCTAGAGCATGGTATGAGACCCTAGCATGTTTTCTGCTGAAAAATGATTTTGTTAGGGGGAGAGTAGACCAAACTCTTTTTATTAGAACCCATAAGTCCCATACCCTACTAGTACAAATCTATGTAGATGATATCATATTTGGTTCTACTGATTCAAACTTGTGCAAAAAGTTTTCCAAGCTTATGCACTCTAAATTTGAAATGAGTAGCATGGGTGAGCTATCCTTCTTCTTAGGATTGCAAGTCAAACAACATGTTGAAGGCATATTTATTTCTTAAACCAAGTATGCAAAAGAGCTGGTTAAGAAATTTGGTATGTCTGATGCATCATGTGTGAAAACACCCATGCCTACCAATGCTGTACTGGATGCTGATGAACATGGGAAACCAGTTGATCAGACAACATATAGAGCAATGATTGGCTCTCTATTGTACCTTACAGCCAGTAGGCCTGACATAATGTTTGCTACATGTATATGTGCTAGATTTCAAGTTAGCCCTAGAGAGTCACACTTAACCTTAGTTAAGAGGATTCTTAGGTATGTTAAATGCTGTCCAAATCTAGGACTCTGGTATCCAAAAGACTCAGCATTTGACTTAACTTGATTCTCAGATGCTGATTATGCTGGATGCAGAATAGATAGGAAAAGCACTAGTGGAACTTGTCAGTTCCTTGGTGATAGACTTGTCTCTTGGTATTGTAAGAAACAAACATCTGTGTCAACCTCAACTGCTGAAGCTGAATATATGGCTGCAGGCAGTTGTTGTTCACAAATATTGTGGATACAAAACCAACTCCTAGACTATGGTTACAACTTAGAGAAGTCAAAAATATTTTGTGACAACACCAGTGTTATTTCCATTGCACAAAATCCAGTCCTCCATAGTAGGACAAAACACATAGAGATTAGGCATCATTTTCTAAGGGATAATATAGAGAAGAACAAAATTGAACTTCAATATATCCCTACTGATTTGCAAAGGGGAGATATTTTCACCAAGCCTCTGGATGAAAAAAAACACAATTTCTTCCTAAATCAGTTAGGCATGTTAGATGGAGGAAGCCTAAACTAAATTACAAGATTTTGAAAAGCTAAAAACAAACCAAGATTAGGCTAAAAAATCATCTCCTTTTGTGTCTGTAGGATAGTTTCTGTCTCTGAACTGAGCTCGACGTTTTTCCCAGAAATCGTCGAACGGAGTTCGACGTTTTCACTGAACGTCGACCTAAGTTCAGAGCTTGCCAGATAGTTGTATACTATCTCTTTCAGGTCTTTGATCGTCGACCTGAGCTCGACGCTCTCTAGATCGTCGAACATAGATCTACGATGTTGAAGACCTTTCAGCTTCCCTCAGGAGTCCTGATCGTAGATCTGAGGTCGACGATCCTTCCTTTTTCGCGTCGAACCCTAATATAAAATCATTATTCGGTCGCCGCTCGTCGTTTACGCCTTCATACTCTCTGCAACCTTTTTTTCCCTCCAAAACTTCTACACTTGGTCGTGTTTGTTCAATCTTTGCAGGTACAGATGGCTCTAACTGTTGCTGCCCTTTCAAAAATGAAATTTGACACAGGATTCGACATCGACATGAACTCTTTCGAAGGAAGCGACCAGAGATTCAAGGACATTTTAAATCTGCTTCGAGAACAACAGTTAGTTCAGATAATGTCCATCAGGATGAAGATCGCCGCAGACGAGATAAAGGAATGGTGTTTTTCTGCCTCAACTGAGAATGAGAATTCTGTAGTCGGCTCTATCAAAGGGACTCAGGTACCATTGTCCCCCGCCCTACTAACAGAAGTGTTCAACCTCAGCACTGGAAATGACTCTATTGAATTATCTGAAGAAGAGTCTGATGCAATGCTAGATAGAATGGGTCACTCTGCTGAGAACCCTAAAAAATTGCTGAAAAAGAATTTGTCGATTGAATATCAATTTCTGGCTGATGTTGTGGGAAAGGTGCTTCTGGCAAAGCACTCAGCCCATGACACCATTTCCAGACATCAGTTCTGTCTAATGGGAGCTGTGGTTGACAAGAAACATCTGGACTGGGGGTCCATCTTCTTCAATTTGATCAAAAAGAAGCTGAGCAAAAGCTGTGTAAGCTTTGGGAGGATCTTGGTGGTTTACATGCACTCCAGGTGCCCCGAGCTGCTGACCTCAAGTAGGATGCACATCAATGCATCCAAGAGACTTACCTGTGCCCTCTTCAGCAGGTGGGACAGGCAGATTATTAACCCCAACAGGGCTACTGCATCAACTCCTGCTTTAGGCACAAGGACTGCCTTAGTCACTCCTCCTCAGGTCTCCGCCCCTGCAGAAGTTTTGCCTGCTTCTTCTCCTCCTCCAGCTGTCTCTACCCCAGCCATCTCATCCTCACCACCAATCACCACCATAGCCATCTCATTACCCATTACAATCTCATCACCAATCTCACCTTCTCCAGCATCTACCTCAGAGCAATTCCATCCCTTATACTACTATCCTCCTGCCACCACCTCATCATATTCTCCCTTAGATGACTCCTTCATGGATGATTCTCCTTCAACTCCTCCTAAGCTTCCCTCTACTTCCTCATTCCAACAAATTCTTCAAGACATCCTCTCTCAACCATCTTTTTCCCCTACCATCTCATCCTTCCCCAACCAAATTACATCAATCTCAACACTTCCTACCCCTAGACCATCCATTCCTTCACCTCCTACCTCCTCATTCTCCATTCCATCAGCTCCAGTCAACATCATTACAGCAAATTTCTCTCCTACCTCTACTCAAGCCCCTCTTGAGCATGTAGATCTCTCAGGCCTGGCAGACAGGTTATATGAGCTGCTAGCTCCCAAGCTAACCTCATTAATAGAGACCACCCTGGCTCCACTCCTGACACATGTTCAGGAGCTATCTACCAAGCTCTCCTCCTTCATCTCCTCTAAGGCAATTACTTCTTCTGGGTGCCTTGATCCAGCTGCCACTGAATCCAAGCAGGGGGAGATGCCTTATGAAGCAATTCCTGCTCCAACATTTGCAGTGGATCTCCAGAAATTGCTTTCAGTTTTTGATCTTGCTTTCTTCAGTTCTCTGCCAGTTGAACAAGTTGAAGATTTGACTAAGGACATTGTGCCTATCTCTGTTTGTGATCCCAACCTAATTGCCTCATATGTAAATTCTTTCAAGGCTATGGATGTGGCTGCTTCCATCTCTGCTGCTACTGCTGTTTCTACAAGTGTACCAGAAGATGTTTACATGGTTTCTGTTATTGAGGTTACTGCTGCTCAAGAACTTGCTACTTATCTGGAAGAACCTGCTACTGTTTCTGCTCCAACTCCTGATGCTGCTTCTGCTCAAATTTCTGATGTTGCTGCTCCTACCCTGACTCCAGATCAGTTGAAATTACAAGAGAAATATATTAAGAGCATTGATGATTTATATGATAGACCCCAAAGTTCAAAGAGTGATCAGTTTCAAACTGAATCTGATGATTCCTCTAATACTATTGTAAAGAAAAGGAAAGCCAGAAGCAAGGCTATGATGAAAGTACCCACAGCTCAAGCTAAAGACTCAAATGACATTCCATATTATATTTTGCATGATTGCCCAATCTATGAGCCATGGATGCAATTCTCTAAAAATCAATTGAAAGCTATGAAGAGAAGAAGAAAATTGGCTAGATATGAAAAAGGATCCTCTAAATTTCCTCCTCCTCCTCCAGATTCAGGATCTGGTGGAGGCTCAGCTCTTCCATCCTCTGCTTCAAAGCAAAGCTCTTCCGAACCTTCTCAGGAACATAAACCAAGAGAACAATTTCAAAGAGGATATCAATCTAAGAGATATCAGTCTAGAGGAAGGCAAAAAGATTACAGAGCATATTCTAGACAACAAAGGGAAGGACAAGGTCATATTGAATCTACTTCAGGACCTTTCCCTTATAGGCTAAAAGATACAGTTGTCTCCAGGACTCCTCATACTGATTCTGAGTCTATCAATAGGTATGAACCTCCAGTTCCATTTGAGGATCCTGAGAACAACCCTTTGTCATGGACTGCCAGAATGAAAGAGCTTGCTGCTCTAGATCAAATAAAAAAGGCCAGAGAGCAAGGCAAAGACATTTCCAACATTACAATCCTATCAGATCAAAGAAAGAAAGAACTAGAGAGATATGCTTCAAGGAAATTCTTTAATCCAGAAGATTATATGAAGCTGCATCCTGAGGCTATAGTTCCAAGGCCTAGATCTCAAACTTCCTTAGGTGCAGAAGATGACAGAAGATCAAAGAAAGAAGCCCTCAATCCTAACAGGGAAATTTTGTTAAAAAGGGGAATTGAGAAGAAGTGACTTGTGTAAGCTGAACAATCATCCACCTCTGAATATTTGCTGATATTTTATTTGTGATCTGCAATGCTGCTATGACTTTTTCTTGATTTGATTGGTTTAGCTCTTGTTTTGTCTGTATGCTTATTTATTTCTTATTTTTGTCTGTAAATAGTAATCCTAACCCAAATAGGGGGAGATTGTTGGAACACCCTATTACTAATTTGGGTAAGGATCACTATGTTTGTCTTAGGAAACAGTTTGACCTAGTTGTATAGTTTTAAAGGTCAACATTAGAATGTGTCTAGGGCTTAGAATTTAGGTTTGAGCTGCCCCCAGGACCATTCAAGGAATCAGACTTCAAGCTGAGGCAAAGTCAATTATCGTCGAGCTTAGGTCGACGGAATGTCGAACTCCGTTTGACGCTCTCTGAGCTCAACTTCGCTAAAGTTGTCGAGCTTCGGTCGACGTTCTTCGAGCTCAGGTCGACGATCTCTCCTCAGCCTATTCTCCAGGTCGCTGAGCTCAGTTCAATGATCTTCGAGCTCAGTTCGACGTTTTCTGTCTGTTGATCTTATCCCATCTCTGAGCTCAGATCGACGATCGTAGAGCTCAGATCGATGATCTTCTGAGAGATTGACGTTTTTACGGATTCAAATTCTATCAGTCTTTGGAATGTTTTTCAGCATTCATTTCAAGACATCTGCCAGCCGTTTTTCTTTATTCTGGAGCAAGTTTCAAGGAATTCTTTTTGGAATGTTATATGGGACTTTCCTCTAGAAGACAAGACTTTTATAGAAGACATTTATGACTGCCAATGGCTATCTTTGACAAGGAATTTTTCAGAGAATAAGATCCTCCTTTTTGTCTTCAGTCAAGAAGATAGAACATATAGCACAACAACAAAAAAATTAACAGTGACAGACAACAAGTGATCATTTTTCTGAAGAATTAGTAGAACAATCCTTTTGGCTTACTGAAAAGTGATCATAGCTTCAACATCAAGAACTCCAGACACCAAATATTTCAGCATCTGCTGGAATCATCTTCTGCTGGAGATCTGAAGCTTCTGAAGACCTATCACCCTGAGGCAAAGCTCTCAATCCCGAACCATTCTACATCTTAGGGGGAGCTTTGACATCATCAACAATCCACTAGTCTTCTCTCATTTGATTTGAGAATAGAGAAGACAACTTCACCTCTTTACTTTTTCTTTTCCTGCTGTAAAAGGGTTATCAAAACTCCTTTCAAAAGTTCTGAGTTTGGTTCTGAGAGCCTTGTCAAAACTCAGTGGTGGCAAGACACCTGATCAAAAAATCTAGTTTGGTTTTTGAGCACCTTATCAAAAGCTCATTGGTGTCAGGACACCTGATCAACTCATCCTGAGTGGATTCCTACCAAGGGTGGTAGAAGAGTGGATGTACCCAGGTTTTTGGGGAACCACTATAGTTCCTTGTGTCTTCTGGTTGCTTGAGTATTCTCTTTATTGTGTGCTGTGATTCTTCTTTTTGCTGTCTTAGTTTTGATTTATCTAGTAAGACACCTTACACCTATATATAAATTAATTCTTAATTGTTTTATTTGTTTAAATTGTAAAGCTATTTTAAAAATACTCTATTACCCCCCCCCCCCCCTCTAGAGTTTAGATAGATCTTTATCTCACTTTCAAAATGGCCGAACCATGCAAATAAATAAAGCTACCGCCGTGCGATAACTTGCTACCACCGCGTGGTACCACCTCGTTTCACGTATAACCGCCCAGTACCTCCAATCAAAGGCTGACACGTAGCCACGCCATTACAGTTTCACTATCGCTGCGTGACAGGATGCTAACATCGCGCGATAGCCGACGTTGGTTATGACATGACAACTGCCGCTATCGCCGCGCGCTAACTGCTACCGTAGTGCGGTAGAATCACGAGAGCCTCATCAATTAAATTGACCCAGCTATTGCCAGTGGTAACCCTATCGCCGGGAGATAGCTTCCCAAGAGCTCTGCCAGTTTAATTCCCCAACTACCACCAAGTGGTAATAACTTTCAGTAGCGCGGTACGTCCAGCATTGAGTTGACTCAATGTTCTCAACGCTGTCAACGCTAGCCCTGGAGCTATTATCGTGTGGTAACTAGCTAACGGCAGGCGATAACCTCAAGATAACCATTTCCTTCCTTAATAAATTTGGGGCGTTACAAATCTCCTCAACTTAAAGAATTCCGTCCCGAAATTAAGTCATGCAGGAAACTAAGGATTTAAATTAACTTTAAACTGTGTACCTAAATTCAATAACTAGTGGAACTCGGCCTTCAAGTTTTGTTCCCGCTCCCAAGATAGCTTCTCGTGGCCACAATTATCCCAGCATACCTTGACCATTCTGACTTCCATATTATGAAGTCTCTTTACATCTACATCCTCAATGCGAATAAGTTTGACCTTCGTTGTCAACCCTTCATCAACCGGTACTCGATCTGCAGTGATCACTAGCATAGGCTCTTGCACCGCCTTCCACAACACCAATATGTGGAATATGTCATGTAGACCACTAAGTTCCATTTAAATCTTCTGCTGGTAAGCCACTTCACCAACGCGATCCAAAGTCTAAAATGGCCCAAGGTATCTTTGAATTCGCTTTTTCAGTCGACAAATCCTTGTGACACCCTTAAAAGGCTTACTTTTTAAATATACTCAATTGCTTACGACAAACTCAACATTCCTGTGCTTGGCATTATAATACTTAGCCTGCCTATCCTGAGCAACTAGCTATCGCTCACGGATTGTTCGCACTACCGAAGTTGCATCATCGACTTCCTTCTGCTTATATAGATTTGACTCGCCCGTCTCCAACCAATACAACTGGGTACGAAACTTCCTACCGTATAGGGACTCGAAGGGCGCCATTTGAATGCTCTCCTGGTGGTTATTATTATAAGCAAACTCAATCATATACATGTTATCTTCCCACCTCTTACCGAAATCCAGGGCACACATGCGAAGCATGTCCTCCATCATCCTATTGACCCTCTCAGTCTGACCATCCTTCTGCAGATGGAGGGCAATACTAAACTTCAGCTTGGTCCCCAACTGTTGATGCACCAACCTCCAGTCATTGGATGTGAAGCGCCCATCTCAGTCACTCACGATGCTATGGGGCAAACTGTGCGGTCGTATAATGTTTTCTACATATAACTTTCCAGTTTTTCAACTGAATCATCCTTCTTATTTGGTATGAAGTGCGAGACTTTCGTCAAATGATCTATGACCACCCAGATACATCGTTTCCCTTTTACGATCTCGGCAAACCATGCACGAAATCCATGGATATATCGTCGAACTTCCACTCTAGTATAGGCAAGGACTTCAAGAATCCTCCAGACTTCTGGCATTTAGCCTCCAATAAAGCACAAGTTTGACACCTAGCCACATAAAGAGCTACATCCTTTTTCAGTCCGGGCCACCAGAACAACTTTTTCATGTCTTTTTACATGTTTGTGCTTCCTGATGAGTCCGAATTTTATAGGGTTTTTCTGACTCATCTTGTCTAGTTTTCACGCTCTTACACTTCACTTTTAGTATGTTATCATTGATATTTCATTTATTCAGCTTATCACGTGAAGTGCACATTTTGGCTCATTGTGGTGTGCAATTACGCACTAATTTGTAGGGGGTAAGTACATGGTGCTCCCCATGTTTCTTTCTGTTTTGTTTTGTTTGCATTTTGGTTATGGAAGCTTGTGCTCAAGCCTGGTTTTATTTTTGTGCTGTTAGTCGGGATGTCCCGAAGTCCATTTTCAGTTCTGTGTAAAATGCACGGTCGTGCGCATTTCTTCGCACACAAATCCAGTGCAATCATGTGTTTCACACAGCTTTCCTAGGGCATCTATTTCTACCTGTGCGATTTGTTCCCACACGATTTCGGCCAAACTGTGTGAGAAGGAATCGCACAGCCAGCACCTTTGTCCAAGCTTTCCAGTGATCTGTGGTTAATCGTGCGTTTCCTTCACACACGGGCAACAGCGCCCATGCGCGAGTTAAACGCACGGTTCCACTATTTTCTCCTACATTCCTGCGCTCTGTGTTTACCCGTGCGATTTCCTTCACGTACGAGCAGAATCGCCCGTGCGCGAGTAAAATGCACGAGTCAACACTTCTTCTTCCTCAAGCATTATCTGCATGCGAATATCGCACGATTCACGCACTGTCGTGCGCAAGATCGTGCGTGACAAATTTTCTGATCTTTTTCTATTTAAGCGCAGATTTTAAGCCATTATAGGACAGCTTCATTCAAGCCATTCTCTCAACATTTTTAGGGCGAAATCTGTCATTCCACCAAGGGGAGAAGATCCGGGCAAGCATTCAACACCAAATCAAAGCCAGAGCTTCCTCTCGGCCTCCTCCTTCATCCTAGAGCTTCAAAAGGGGATTTCATCTAGCTTTCTCCACCAAGCTAAGGAAGTTGTGCCATCCTCCACCGGCTCATAACACGAAGAAGACGAGTCCATTGGGATTTAGTGACAGCCTCCTCTACCCCGGACGTAGTTAAGGACCGAGCTAGGATGCGGATTGACATCCTGACAAACCCTACCATGACTCCTCGGCAAGACTTCGGATACAGTAAATTTTGCACACTTTTCTTCTCTTATTATTGATAGTTTAGTTGAACTCTTTGTATTAGATGAAGTAATCTTACATTTGTTATACATTCGTATGTAATCATGTCTATGTGATTGTATGGGTTTGTTATTTGCTTGAGGTGCGCTGTTTGTCCATCCGCCATCCATCTGTTCTTGCCGCACTAGCGATTATTAGTGGCGCATATAGCAAAGAGGTGCTTACGACCCTCATATTCCTCGGTTCGTTTGGTTCTTACGCTTGCCTACTCGCCCATCCGCCTAGTGATTAGGTGCCTAGCGGCCAGTGTAGTCTTCCATCCCGCCTGGCGAAGCATCGCATAGCGGCGTTGCATAGGAGTAGTTGTTAGTTTTTTGCTTTATTTTATCGCAACAATCAAAACCCCAATAGTTAACCTCGACATAAGGACTTCAATCTCAAGTCCTCCTCGATATTAACTCCCCCTTTACCGTGTTCCCTCGAGATTGATACTTGGGGAAATTTGCCCATTTTATATTACTTGTGCGACCGGTACACTTGCCGTTCAACGCATCAAGTTTTTGGCGCCGTTGCCGGGGAACACAGTCATGTGAGTTTTTGGAGAGGGAGATAGGAGATAAAAGCCCTTTTCCATTTGTTTATTTCATGTCACTTCTTTGCTTTTGTTTTTAGATTTTGTTGCTTATTTTTCTTTATTCCTTTTTTTAGTTTTAATTTTTCTGCAGCAGGCATTCCTTTTCTTTTATCTGCTAGCGTATAGTTAATTTTTGCTTAAAAAATTCTGTTGGTGATTATTTATGGTTACACCATGTATTCTTATATGAATATCCATTGCCGATGGTGTGGGGATTATAGGCATGGTAGTGATGAGTGCCCCACTAAAGATTGGGAGCATAATTCTCGTGGTTCTGTGTGTGGAGCACCCTCCTCTTATGGTACTTCATGCACTATACCCAAGTCTTATGGTCACATATCTTTGACGCCTTCACCTTTTTCTTATTCCTCTCCGGTCCAACCTGGACCGAGGAGTAATAGAAAACGGGGTTTGTGTTGTCGTAGCACCGAGCATGTGTTGAAAGATTGCGTAGAATTTCAGCGCCAATTGGAGGAGGATGATGAACCGGGTATCTGATTCACTCTATCGCCCTCTCAAATGGATGCCCCTTCTAATTATGATGATGTATTCGCGGTAACACCTTGTCTATGTGAGACTGCTGCGGATATACCCATCCTACTTTCTGCTGATCGGTGTGACGACATTGTGGCGCCGTCTCTCCCTATGAATTCTTCCCCACTTGTTGATTCACCCCCGGAGGAACCCGCACATATTTTCTCTGATGTTATTATTCCTCCGCCTTCTTTGCAAGAATTATCTATCCCTATTTTTAGTGAGTCGGTTGATGATGTTAGGCCGGATTGTGATTCTGAGCCTGAGGATGTGCCCATGTGTGACGAGGATATTATTTTCATTAATGGAAAGTATTACGTCTTGGAACATGTGGATGCACCGCGGTGTGTTGATGAGGAGATCCTCTTTGTTGAGGAAGTTTCCACTTCCTTGATGGATGAGGAGGTCCAAACCACAATCGAGGACCTCGAGCTCTCGGATTCCCCTCGCCACGACTCATATGACCCCGACGATGATCTATGTTTGGAACCTGCTGGGAGTGAGACGGGGACCACTCCCCCTATTTCTGATTATTTTAGTTTTTCTTCTCCTTTATTTCTTGATCCCCTTTCTATATCTGAGCTCGTGTGGGTTAAGTCTTCGCAGGTGCTTCAAGAGGAATTAGAGCTTTCAGCTCGAGTCATCGATGATAGCATCCTATTTTGCAAGGAGGTTGATTCTCCTCTGTTGAGGAAGCTCCATTGATTGCTTTCTCCTCCTACCGTCTACCTGTAGTAGACGATACCTTGCTGGGTAAGGATTTATTTTATGGTGAGATGAGCAAGGACTAGTGCTCCTCCTCTTCTTACTTCCTCTTTCCTCTTCCTGCGAGGAGCAGGTATGATTATTTAGGCAGAGGGGTAACTGCTCTCTCTCTGTATCGCTACCCGTTAACAAAACGGATGATGGAACAGTTATCTGTGCATTTTTCTTTTCATAGGCCTATTAGCTAGAAATGTATAGAATTTAATAAGTCATGCTGGGAGGATAATAACCCCAGGAGTTATCTTATATTTGTTGTTGGTATTGCATCCACAATAACCCAGATTTGCATGAAGTCACCCTTGAACTAAGATGAATTAAGTTGTATTTGATCTTCTATTTTAGTTATGTGTTTGCAGGACTCTATTGCTAAGTATAGACCAATGTCAGTCTATAGTGGGTCATAAACACATGACCATACAATATAATCCCTCATTGTGTGATCCAAGGTGTTGACTCATGTGTAGCCTCTCTATTGGGATACACTTCATATTCAAGCACTTGGATCAATGGATGAAGTATTGGTGATGATTGGATTCAAGAAGGAAAACTTTCTTGAAGTCAGAAATTCTCTAAGTCCATTACTCGAGTAATCTGTTAGTTCTCAAGTAATATAAGTTAAAGTTCTCGAATAATTAGTCACTCAACGCCAGGAGGAATTCGTCAAATATCGTCGAGTTAACTCAATGCACTCAACGCTTTAATATTCGATGAATTAGACTTGGAAAAATCTAGAGTAGTGTCGAATGGACTCGAAGGATTCGGCATGTATCACTTAGTATATTCGACGAATTCGGCGTGTATCGTTAGATACATTCAACGAATTCGACGAGTATGCACAATGATACTTGGCGAATTTTACTTGATAGATTTTTCACTTGCCCAAAAAATTTACCCTAAGTCTATATGTCGAATTTGACGGGTATTGGTAAGTATACTCGATGAATTCCGTGTGTATCAACGACGATACTCGACGAATTCGACGTGTATGCTTAACCATACTCGCGGAATTTTACTTAGGTACAATTCTACGTTTCTGTCTCTTGGTCTTTGGCCTTCCTAGATCCTTCTCCTGTACTTGGGATAGAAGTACACCCCAATGGAGAGATTACATGTGAGTCAACTGAAAATATTTAGCGTCTACCTAAATCACCTAGAGGGGGGTGAATAGGTGATGTTTGCGTCTTTTGGCGGAATAAAAATATTTAAAAGACAAGCACACAAACACAAAGATTTTTATAGTGGTTCCCCGCATTGGGTACGTCTACTGTCCTGCCTCGCCTATCTACCACAAAGGGTACGATTTGGCTACTTCACCAAACTCAGATTTCGTCAAATCTTACACCTCAGAGTCACAACTCCTACACCTCGGAGACGAAGCTCCTACCACTCGGAGAACAAACTCTCCTACAACTCGATTCACAAACCGGATCTACACACTCGCTCCACAACTGAATCTACTCTCTCGATCCACAAACGGATCTACAACCTCGGAGAAAAATCTCCTATAATATTCAAAAATAAATTACAATACAACACGCGATTCCAATTTTGATCCGACGTTCTTTGAAGGTTGGATGTTGAATCTTGGAGAACTCAGAAAAACTTGAAATCTTTGGATCTTGAAATTTGAATCTTGAATCTTCAACAACCGAGTACTGGAGTAAATCAGATCTTAAATGAGGATGCGATCCAGTCAAAGAAGTCAATGTCAAATAAGAATACTCATTGTCGCGGCACATCAGAAGTAAATCACGAAAACCAGAGCGTGCGACCGATGATTGCTATTTCTGGAAAGAGTGAAAATTGATTCGAGAAATTAGGTTTTCAAGATCCGTTCTCATTTTGAAATTACTTTAGGTATTTATAGAGGGATTCGAAATGAAACGACTATAAAAGATTTCAAAAAATGAAACCTAAAAAGCACTGTACATGGCCGACCGAACCCGTGACAGGAGGAAGAAATTTTTGAAAAAATGACCTAAGTCAAATTCGTCGAGTATCTTCGAGTATCATAATGATACTCATCGAATACATATTGATATTCGATGAAAAATACTTGGACAAAACATCACAGGTCGGCTGGTCACTCAACGCTATATCGAGGAGTCATACTCAATGAATTCGTCGAGTATCACATGGCATACTCGATGAATTCATCGAGTATAGGTGAACTGACTCGATGCACTCAACATCGTTGCACTCAACTCTTTCTGTTCACTCAATACCATGAGCTCCATTCGTCGAACATCGTCGAGTTAACTCAACGCACTCAATGCTTTGATATTCAACGAATTAGACTTGGAAAAATTTAGATAAGTAGTGTCGACTGGACTCGATGAATTCCGCGTGTATCACTTAGCATATTTGACGAATTTGGAAAATATCATTAGATAGATTCGACGAATTCTGCGAGTATGCATAATGATACTCGGCGAATTTTATTTAATAGATTTTTCAAAAATCCAATGAATATACCCTAAGTATATAAGATTAATTCGACGTGTATTAGTAAGTATACTCGATGAATTCGGCGTTTATCAATGATGATACTCGATGAATTCGACGTATATGCTTAACCATACTCGCTGAATTTTAATTAGGTAAAATTCCAGTTTTTCTTGAGTCTGACCCTTGACCATCCTTGAGCCTTCACTTGTACTTGGGATAGAAGTACACCCCAATAGAGGGAATAAACGTGAGTCAACACATTGGCCTACACAATGAGGGATTACATTGTGCAGTCTTGTGTTTATCGACTCACTGTAACCTGACATTGGTGTATACTTGGCATTGTAAACCTGTAAGTACATAACTAAAAAGCAATATCAAATTCAACCTCAATTCATCTTAGCTTGATGGGACCCTTCTTTAAATCAGGGTTATTGTGGATACAATACCCAACAATCCCCCCTATTTGAAGAAGCCAAAATCCTAAAAGCTAAGGTGAATTGCTCATAAAAAGAAATAACGTTAAGACATGATAAGAAAAATAAGTTTACACGCATTATAGATCAATATATAAACCATCACACACACACACACATATATATATATATATATATATATATATATATATCAAATAAAATGTTTTTAGAATTGGGAGGGCATCCCACAACACATTAATCAGCAAAGAAAAAAAAGACATCATCCCTTCTTATTATTTCTCTTCTATAGCTGTCTGTCAAAATATTCAATGGTGTTTGGATAGTACTTTGGTGGAGGAGGCATAGGATCAACATTCTTGTATTTCCGGAAATGAATCCTCCTCCTGGTGCATGCCTCTTTATATTTGTTCCATTATTCTGGACTATAAGTATTCTCATGCTTATCCGCTCAGAGCTCATAGAGGTCAAAGGTGTCCAAGATAATTCCGGTTGAAGTTGGGCTCCAAACTTCGTCCATCTCACGGTTAGGTCCTTCTCTGACTTGAGCTGGCCTGGCCGGTTCTGGTCTGACTTCTGAAGTACCTTCTCCAAATTTACTTTTCTTAATAACTTGAGCCTCAAAGAACGCAGCAAGAGCAACATCAGTAGCATCTTGAACCTTTGGAGTCACAGTAGCAGCTGCAACAACATGAGACAAGTTCTGTGAGTCTGTCCCATATTAAGTGTAGTCCGGAGCCGAATAAATATCATCATGACCATGCTCAGCCAAAGGAACATCAACATGAACAGGCTCAACAGGAATTGGAGGAGGGCATAGCTGTCCATGTAGCCACACGGTATTATCATAACCGAAATCATTTGCTTGTTTGAATTGGTCGAGCATAGTCTGTTCAACACCGACAACCTTAGTTATAATAGCTTCATCCCCCTTTTTGGCTTATGCAGCAATGACATTGGCATAAGAGAAGAGACATAGTGTGACATAGATTTGTCATGGGACTCGATGAGAGAGAGAGAGCATTTATGTCAACATTTTTCTGTACACTTTCGCTTTGCTTAATTCCTCTCATCATAAGAGTTACTCCAGTTGAAGCTTCGTTATACTTTGCATCAAACTTTTCCTCAAGCTTATCAAACATCATTTGAACTACAGTAAGACCATCAAGCATAAGCTTCTCAGAATGCTTAAATTGTTTGACCACTTTCTGCAATGAGGCATCAAATTTAGCCTGTTGCCTAGCTAGCATTTCTTCAAAAACTTTCAGCAACTTATTACTTGAAATAAAAATTCCTGGCAGCACTGGAAAAGAATCAGATGGGGAAAAATGAGCTGGCTCCGCAGCACCTAGGATAGGAGAATGTATAACATCATCTCCTTCCTCCTCAGAAATGGTGACTACCTCTTCCAGAGAAACTGGAGGGGCACCTGGCATCTTGCCAATTCGCTTCTCCAGGTTACGCATCATCCTGTCAAATTGAGTGGAAATAGAAATCCTAGATGGAGTTGCCTCCCCCTAGGACACTACAGTAAATACAGTCCTAGGGAGAGGAGCAACCAGAGTGACTATGGGCGTAGGCACTGAAACCACAATGGCTGAATTCTATCAGCAGACTTATTAGCAAATACCATATCCTAATCAGCATTCTCAATCTGGTAATCTTTAACTGACAAATCATTATCAGTAGCAATATCATCAACCATATTAGCATCAAAATCCTCATCATGATATGAAGGAGCTGGATCCTCTTCCTCAGCATGCACTTCTGAATCCTGACCTGTCTCAACCTCAGCAGTAGCAGCAACACCAATTACAGCAACCTCTATTAGGATATCCCCGGAACTTGGGTCTGGAAGCACAAAAATAGTATCTGAAAGAGCAATTGACTCCCCCTTAATTCCTGCATTAAATCTAGCAGGAATCTCACTGGGGTGAGGAGAAGTGGTCATGTCATTAGGAACAAGATCTTCCTCCTCTACTGGGGGTACTGGGGCTCCCCCTTGCTGGATGATCCGCCTATCCCACCTCAAGAAATTATAGAATCTATCTTCTTTAGGTGATGGATAGGAACTCCTTTAGTCATATCAAACCTATCACCATCGAGCTGATTTAGGTATAGGGTGATAATCCTCCCAAAGTTGGGAGTGCGTAGGCTATCCTTGATCTTGGTAATCATCAAAGCCCCCCAATCCAACCTCTTCCTACAGATAATGGCAACGAGCACTTTGAACAAGTCTGTAGAAAGGTAGTCATGCGAGCCGGTCTTGTAGAGCAGCACCTTGCAAATTATGTCGGAGAGGAGCTTGCCTTCCTCATTCCTCCCTTTGCGCTTGATGGCCTTAGTGCCTCGGGGCTATCCACAAAATAACATGGCCTAGAAAAATTGTCTTCGTCTAGGTAATTGGCCTCTTCATAGACTGGAAGCCGCAAATAACTAGACAGAAGAGAAGCTTTCACTTTGATCTTGTACTTCTGTATTTTGCTCTTTATCACTGAATCTTCACGTCTTAGTTTTACATTCTTGAAAAATTCAAGAAATTCCTTGTCCATCACCTTGCAGGGGTGTTCGAGGATGAAGGAGAGTCCAGCTGTCGCTAGCATGAGAATGACATTCCAGAATTCGTCAGAGGCATGAGCAAACCCGGTGCGAACCTACTCGCCTCCCCCTAGTAAGCCACTGGTGCTTATAGGATCCATTGAGCAAAGTACTGACGAGACTGATTATCGGAATGGTTTTGTAGGCAGGCGGTGGTGAAATACGGTAGACAGCAACCACATACAGTATGTGGCGGCAAGAGTGAAGCTAGGGCACTGGAGCAATCTTTCCATGGTCGGTGTGAACTAGGGCATGGGAGGAGGACAGCGATCGACATTTATCAGTGATACGACAAATAGGGATCCGAAGGGTCGACTACTGTCTGCATGATTCAGCTTGCACGGAGAATCGACGGATATTGAAAATTGTGGCCCTCCCATTTTTATTTATATAAGATTATATATATTTATATGATTTATAAATTGCATCTAGACTGCGCGTACCTCCAATTTTTTCGTCGAGTCTTCGGATCCAATATAGACAATTTGAAATATTGCCTTAAGTAGACTTCTCCAAATTTTTGCTGTTGGAGGAGTCTGATTCTGCAAAACTTGTATGAGAATGCGACGAAACGATCAATATTTACCGAATTGGACTTAAAAAAATTGCTTTGAAGAACTGGACCCTGAGATCAATTTTGCTTGCTAGACCTTCTTCACGAGTCCTTATTCAGTATACCAAGCTCTGTTTTGAAAACCGAGAACTTGGTCTCGTCCAGTGGCTTCGTAAAGATATCAGCAACCTGCTTGTCTATCGGGACATAGCTGAGGGCTATGTCATTATTCTCCACATGCTCCCAGATGTAGTGGTAGTGCACCTCGATGTTCTTGGTCCGGCTTTGGGAAACTGGATTGTTTGCGATTACGATAGCATGGGAGGAGTTGCAAAACATAGAAATTTCTCTGAACTTCAAGTTATAATCTTCCAGTTGATTCCTTATCCATAGAAGTTGTGCACAATAGCTACCCACAGAG
Source organism: Platanthera zijinensis (assembly GCA_039513925.1). Classification (NCBI taxonomy): domain Eukaryota; kingdom Viridiplantae; phylum Streptophyta; class Magnoliopsida; order Asparagales; family Orchidaceae; genus Platanthera; species Platanthera zijinensis. Next base: position 68,556,670 of record CM077095.1, on the reverse strand, counting down.
ATATACTCTGACTTAATAGTAGATGTTGCCACATAATTCTGCTTCTTACTACTCCAAGAAATAATCCGTCTTCCGAGGAATTGGCACGTCTCGGAATGGCTTTTACTGTCATCCCTGCTTCCTACAAAATCAACATCTGAAAAGCCAATTAGTTCAACATCATTACTTCTTGGGTACCACAAGCCAAGATTCGATGTACTCTTAAGGTATCTTAAAATCCTCTTTACAACGACGTAATAAGATTCCTTAGTGTTCACCTAATATCTAGCACAGACATATGTTGATAACATTATATCTGGTCTACTACCAGTCAGGTAGAGCAAGGATCCAATTATGCTTCTGTTCTTGGTTTCATCAAAACGTTTACCTTTCTCATCCTTATTCAGAGACACAGTTGAACCCATTGGAGTCCTCATAGAGGTTGCGCTCTCCATTTCGAATTTCTTAAGAAGCTCCTTGGTGAACTTCGTCTAAGAGATGAAAATTCCATCATCAGATTGCTTTACCTGAAGTCCTAAGAAATACTTCAGCTCTCCCATACTGCTCATTTCAAACTTCTCTTGCATGAGTTTGGAAACCTTTTGCAAAGGTTGTCTTCTGTAGAGCAAAATATGATGTAATTGACATAGATTTACACTAGCAAAATATTGCCTTTAATTTCCCTAAGAAATAATGTCTTGTCTATCTTTCCCCTTGTGAACTTGTTCTCAAGAAGAAAGCTATACATTGTCTCGTACCAAGCTCGAAGAGCTTGCTTTAAACAATGCAAAGCTTTATTTAAAAGAAAACATGATCGGGGAATTTAGAGTTTGCAAAACCTAGAGGTTGCGCTACGTATACTTCCTATTTCATATCCCCATTCAGGAATGCTGACTTTACGTCCATTTGGTAAACAGTGAAGCCTTTGAGGGCAACATACGATAGAAACAACCTGATTGCTTTGAGCCTGGCAACTAGAGCAAAGGTCTGGTCGAAGTCGATCCCCTCTTCTTGTCGGTATTCTTGAGCTATAAGACAAGCATTATTCTTGATGATTAATCTTTTCTCATCCAGCTTGTTTCTTAATATCCGCTTTGTGCCTGTCACATTTTATCCTTTGGGACTGGGTAACCGCTCCCAGACTTTGCATCATTCAAACTGGTTGAGCTCCTCTTGAATTACCATTATCCAAGAGGCATCTTTGTTCGCTTCCTCGAATTTCTTCGGTTCAACCTTGGACAAAAAACTTAGATGCAAAACTTCATTAGTTGCACCTCTTCTGGTTCTCACACCGTCACTTGGCTCTCCAATGATTAGATCAGTTGGTTGATCTCTTAGATGTAGGAACCCTAGATTCCTTTCCCTCTCTCCAGCAGGCTATGCAGCATCTTGTGCAGCCTCTATGGGTTAAGGAACTTCTTCCTCTAGAGGTTCTTCATCCACCAATCCCGGATCGATGATCTTTACTAAGCTTGGACCATCTTCCTTGATAACTTCATCAAAGCTTAGCTCCTTGAACCTGGTACCTACATCTACACCAATAACACTAGACGAGCTATTATGGAGCAGGCTTGTCTCATCAAATACAACACTTATAGACTCTTCTACCACTAGGGTTTTCTTATTAAAAATCCTATATGCATTACTATGGCTTCTATATCCTACAAAAATACCATCAAAATATTTTTTACTAAACTTTGTGAGGTAATACTTCCCATTATTAAGTATGAAGCATTTGCTTCCAAAGATTCTAAAGTAGGACATAGTCGGTTTTCTTCCTTTCAATAGCTCATAGGGGGTCTTACGATAGCTTTTGTTGATGAGTGCTTTGTTATGCACGTGATAAGCCATATTTACTACTTTAGCCCAGAAGTATTCTAGAAGTGAAGCGTCGTTCAATATTGTTGTACATGCTTCAATGAGGGTTCTATTCCTTCAATCTGCTACTCCATTTTGTTGTGGAGTGTGCGGGGAGGAAAACTCATGAAATATACCTTGACTTTCACAGAACTCTATCATGACACTAGACTCAAATTCTGTTCCGTGGTCACTTCTGATTTCGACCACTGAGCAGTTCAGTTCGTTCTGAATTTGCCGGACAAAATTAGTGAAAGACCTGAAGGTGTCTTACTTGTGTTTCAGAAAGAACACACAAGTAAAACGTGAGTAGTCATACACGATTACTAACGTACAGACCCTACCTCTTAAGCTGTGAATAGGAATTGGACCGAATAAGTCCATGTGAAGCAAGTATAATCTTCAAGAAGAATATTTCTCAGCAATACCCTTTAAGGCAGCCCATGTCTGCTTTCCAATTTGACAAGAGTGACATGGACTCTCTTTAAGGCACTTAATGTTGGGGGCATCACACACTAAATTGTGAGAAAATAGAATATTTACGGTTTTAAAATTAATATGTGCTAATCTTTTGTGTCATTTGTCACAGAGAGACGCACTACTTTTTGCCAAAAAGCACACTGGGGTAGAAGTGTCTAAGCAAAGGAAATTTTAATAAAAAATATTTATGCTCTGAGTGCTAGCTAAGACCGTCTCCAAATTTGAAGACGATTTTATCAGACACTTGTCCTTGCAGAACTCAATGATGTATCCTGTCACATAGTTGACTTATGCTTAAAAGACTATGGTGTAATCCTTCAACATAAGCAACGTCTATAAAAGAAACTATGTCATTGGAAATCATACAATAACCTTTTATTATTCCCCGGTCTAAACCTCCAAAGATGACTTTTGGTCCGTCTTTGACTTGGGTATAATCAAGCAAAAGGCTTCTTGTCCCGGTCATGTGTCGAGAGCATCAACTGTCCAAATACCAGATCAGAGTTCTATTGTCCGTTTGACATTCCTGTAAAAATAAATCAGTTTACCTTAGGAACCCAAATGTATTTGGGTCCTTGGCTCCTTTTCAGCATACCCCCCTAGGAACATTAGCCTTGTGAGTGGTCAGTCTCGCAAAGCTAACTCTAGGAGTTACAAGATTGGCAGAGTTATACAAACAATCTGCACAAAAATGACCAATTTTGCCGCAGCACCAACAGTCGAATCTGTTGTACCTTCATTTGTACTCCTGTTTTACCCTTTCAATGAGGGGTCTAGCAGGGGTAGCGTTCTTAGAGGTGGAGGCCTCCTTATTGCAACATATATAGGAGCTTCCCATCTCCTTAGCCTTAAGCACAGCAGATGTGGCTTTTAGTGCCTTCTTATTATTATGGCCATGCACATATGGACCATAACTCTTCATCTGAATTTCCTCTAACGTTACTTTGAACATGCTGGCACCAAAGTCATGGGGACGGGTCCATCCATGGTACCTATTTTTGGGCTCTACATGAGTAGGCCTAGCATGATGACCATGGGACGACTCAAGGTCAAACTTGTTCGTCGGAAAGATTACTTTCCTGAACGAAGGTTAATCCATGGGTGCCTTGCCCTTTTATTTAGCTCTAGCCTTCTTGGAAGCCTTACCTTTTCCACAGACACCGCCAAGACCACTACACTTCTTCTGAGCGGAGAACTCATCAAAGATAGACATAACAGTCTTCGGTTGGGTGTAGCTCTCAACGAGTTTTCTCTCCACCGCGAGCTTCTCTTGCAGCTCATCAAGATATCTTTCTTTCATAATTAATATCTTAGTGGAGCCCTTGAGTTCCTCTTTTAGGGAGTGGACTTCATCTCTGAGAGGAAGCAATTTTGTAATTTCTTCTTTTAGCTCAGTTTCCACTGCCTTGAGGGAGGAAATCTCCTTAACTTGCTTTCGGACTACCTTACCGCATTTGTCAAAATCCTTTAAGAGGTGCTTATGTTGAGCCATCAATTCTAATTCATTCTCATCTGAAGAGCAGTCTTCATGATCATTGGTGGAGGTTTCACATTCTGAGAAAATGGTGTGTGAGTTTACCTTCCCGTGGTACTCTAAGTCGCCCACTTCTTTATCAGATTGAGCCATAAGCCCAAAGTAAGCTTCTTCGTTTTCATAACTTGACTCGCTCGAGTAACTGTCGCTGAGAGTCTTCGACTTCTTGGCGACGAAGCTCTTTTCTTCTTTCTTCTTTCCTATGAAGGATCTCTTCTCGTCCTTCCTGGAGCTATACTTCTTCTTATATGGACACTCCACGATCATGTGACCTGATTTATTACAACAGTAGCAAACAACATCAGAGGAAGAAAATTTACTAGGTTTCAATTTATACATGTCCTCCTTGTTGTAGCTTTTCTTCATACGATCACCGTCACAATGTGATCTTCTGTAATCTAAAGAGGAAGACTTATTCTTCATTTGTGAAAGAAATGGATAGATCTTAATTTATTCTAAATTAGAGTCAAGAAATAAAAAGTCACATCACAAATAAAAAGAAAGAAAGCAAGCAATCCAGACGACACAAGAAAATTTATCGTGGTTCCCCAACTTGGGTACATCCACTCTTCTACCACCCTTGGTAGGAATCCACTATAGGTTTTGATCAAGTGACTACCACCAATGAGCTTTTGATCAGGTGCTCAAAAACCAACCCAAGTCTTTTGGTTAGGAGACTTGCAACTAGAATCACTTTTGAAGGGAGTAGAGAACCCTTTTTATAGAGGTGGGGATGAGAGATTGATGGAAGTCTTCTTTTCTCAAGTCAAAATGAGAAGACTATGTGGATTATATGATGTTGTTAAAGCTCCCCCTGAGATCTTGAATGGTTCAGGAGTGGAATCTTTGCTAAGGGTGAGTAGGCCTTCAACTTTGATGTTGCTCTACAGCAGGCTTCTAGACTGATATGTATTTCTTGTCTCTTGAAAGCCTTGGAGCAGATGAAGAATATGAAGTTTAACTGTATATTTTTTTTTCAATCTCTGCTTCCTTTTGTTTTGTCACTTTATGACATATATTGTATTTGTAATAATCTTCTGTATATCATATATATATCCCTTCGAATAATTCAAACATTTGAATTCTTGTCTTGAAATGGCTGAAGCTTACTACCGAGATTGGTAATTTCTTTGGGAATCAATTAGCATTTAATCTCTAATTTAATTCATAATTAATGCAGCCTCCAAACGGCTATATTCTTAAGAATATAGAGCATTAATTCTGATAGCTAAAAATGCATGCAATTAAGCCTTAATAAATTCTGTCAGCTGTAAATAAAACTGTCTGAAAAACTGCACAAGAAATCGCCAAACTTTATTTTAAAGCTTCTTCATTCTACATTCTGCGTTTAGAGAATTCTACATTGTGCGTTCTTCGTTCAGAGAATCTGCGTTCAGAGAATTCTTCGTTCAGAGAATTCTATATTTAGAGAATTCTGCATTCTTCGTTCAGATAATCTACGTTCAGATAATACTTCGTTCAGAGAATTCTGCGTTCAGATAATTCTGCATTCTTCGTTCTGAGAATCTGCGTTCAGAGAATACTTCGTTCAGAGAATTCTGCATTCTTCGTTCAGAGAATCTGCGTTCAGAGAATTCTTCATTCAAAGAATTCTTCCTTCACTTCTTCTGAAATACTTTTGAGGCATACCTGGAGAATCCTATGACCCATGACTATACATTTTGGGTCAATCTAATAAACCCTAAAAGTGATCCTTACCTAAATCCAAACTAAGGTTCCAATAATCTATCCCTATTTGGGTGAGGACACTATTCACATAAAATAAAACACAAAGCAAAAATAATCTGCCTGAATAAAAAGTTTTTCAGCAGATATACAAGGGTACTTTGAGAAATAAAATACATGAAACAAAAAGCTACTGGAGAATCCTAATAAGCAATCTTCTTTACAAATAAAATGGACAATCACCCCCTATACAGCTATTATTGTATCCTCTGTATTCTTGAAAAGAGAGGTTTGTAGTTCTGGACCCAGATTACCTTGGGTCCTATTTTTCTTTCACAATAATAATTTTAAATAAAAGAATAAAAATTTCTGTTTTGAAATTCTGAGTTCGACGAAAAATATTTTCGTCGACCTGAGTTCGACGTTCGTCGTTCTCGGTTTGACAAAGTGTATTTATTTCGTCGATCAAGATTTTCTGACCAGAAATCTCTATTCAGAGATCGTCGACCGGAGTTCGACGAAGAGTGTAGTTTTCGTCGAGCTTCGTTCGACGAACTATGTTGAACATAAATTTTCTGAAATTTTTTAATTTGTTTTGGTAAAAATTCAGTTATGTTGTCAAAATCAAGGGAAGAGATAACCTGGTCCTCTTCTTTTTCACATTCTGATTCTTCATCAGAGACCGATTCTTCATCATGCCTGCTGCATGAAGCATTTATTTCCATTAGGCAAAACTCTCTTGCTCTTGACTCTTCTTCATCTTTAATTACACAGGATGAAGCTTCGGAGTCACTCCAAGATTCAGCATTTAATGTTTTTTCTTTTGCTGATTAAGCAGCAATTACTCTGAGGGAGTCCCAGATGTCTTTTGCTGAAGTACATTTAGCAAATCCTTCAAAAATGTCATCAAACATTGATTGAGCAAGGATGTCCATTGCTCTTGCATTAGCAATCTTTAGCAATTTTTGGGCTTCTGTCCATTGAGGTGATGGAACAACATTCATGCTTGTTGTTTCCAATGGTTGATAAGGACCTGTCAAAATTGAATTGAAAATGGCTTCATCAATAGAGTTAATAAAAAGCCTAATCCTTTCCTTCTATAATGCAAGCTTATCCATATTACACTTAGGAGGTCCAGTGCTTGAACATTCTTCATTTTGTGCCACAAAAAACTCTTAAGAAATTTAAGATCTATCAGATCGTTTTGGTTCAGGTGTTAGCCTGTACAACCAAAGAACGACCCTCTGATACCAATTGAAAGAAATGGATAGATCTTAATTTATTCTAAATTAGAGTTAAGAAATAAAAAGTCACAGCACAAATAAAAAGAAAGCAAGTAATCAAGACGACACAAGTAAATTTATAATGGTTCCCCAACCTGGGTAGATCCACTCTTCTACCACCCTTGGTAGGAATCCACTACAGGTTTTGATCAGGTGACTGCCACTAATAAGCTTTTGATCAGGTGCTCAAAAACCAACCCAAGTCTTTTGGTTAGGAGACTTGCAACCAAAATCACTTTTGAAGGGAGCAGAGAACCCTTTTTATAGAGGTGGGGATGAGAGATTGATGGAAGTCTTGTTTTCTCAAGTCAAAACGAGAAGACTATGTGGATTATATGATGTTGTCAAAGCTCCCCCTGAGATCTTGAATGGTTCAAGAGTGAAAGCTTTGCTAAGGGTGAGTAGGCCTTCAGCTTTGATTTTGCTCTGCAGCAGGCTTCTTGACTGATATGTATTTCTTGTCTCTTGAAAGCCTTGGAGCAGATGAAGAAGATGAAGTTGATCTGTATATTTTTCTTTCAATCTCTGCTTCCTTTTTTTTGTCACTTTATGACATATATTGTATTTGTTATAATCTTCTGTATATTATATATATATATATCCCTTGGAATAATTCAAACATTTGAATTCTTGTCTTGAAATGGCTGAAGCCTATTCCCGAGAATGGTAATTTCTTTGGAAATCAATTGTCATTTAATCTCTGATTTAATTCATAATTAATGCAGCCTCCAAACGAATATTTTCTTAAGAATATATAGAATTAATTCTGATAGCTATAAATGCATGCAATAAAGCCTTAATAAATTCTGCCAGCTGTAAATAAAACTGTTTGAAAAACTGCACAGGAAATCGCCAAACTTTACTTTAAAGCTTCTTCATTCTGCATTCTGCGTTCTTCGTTCAGAGAATCTGCGTTCAGAGAATTCTTCGTTCAGAGAATTCTGCATTCAGAGAATTCTGCATTCTTCGTTCAGAGAATCTACATTCAGAGAATACTTCGTTCAGAGAATTCTGTGTTCAAAGAATTTTGCATTCTTCGTTCAGTGAATCTGCGTTTAGAGAATACTTCGTTCAGAGAATTCTGTATTCAGAGAATTCTGCATTCTTCGTTCAGAGAATCTGCGTTCAGAGAATTCTTTGTTCAAAGAATTCTGCATTCACTTCTTCTGAAATACTTTTGAGGCATACCTGGAGAATCCTATGACCTATGACTATACATTTTGGGTCAATCTAATAACCCCAATAGTGATCCTTACCCAAATCCAAACAAGGGTTCCAACAATTTTTCACCTCTTGCTCATCATCTTCTTAAACTGCTTGGAGATTAAGGATAACTCTCCGTCTGATAGCTCAGATCCTGATGTGCTAGGCTCAGAGTCTTCAGGAGTGTCAGGACTCGTGTCCTTATGGGTGACACAGCTTTGGACTTCCTTGAACCTTCAACCTTTAGGGCTATAGACTTCTCTTTGCTTGAAGATCGGTTGACTTGAGCCTCCTTCTTTCTGGTGTTCATTTGGAGTTGATAGGAGAGTAGCTTTCCGAACAGGTTCTGTGGATCTATATCTGGCAGCTTCCCAAATTCTCTAATGGAAACCACCTTGGTGTCCCATTACTGAGTCAGGGATCTTAGAAACTTATCATTGAGTTTGCCGTGAGTGAACGCGCGACCATAGTTCCTGAGGCCGTTGACTATCATGAAAAAGTTCTCAAAACTGTCAGCTATGGAGTCATTGGTACCTTGTTTAAATTCTTCATACTCCTGATTCAATAGCGATCTGCGATCGTCTATCACTTCTTCAGTACCTTCCATAAGAACAACCAGGCAGTCTCACATCTCCTTGGCAGATTTGCAGTGGAATAAGTTATGGTGCATTGAATCATCCACTACACTAGCTAATATATTCTTCTCCTTCTTGTTCAGGGAGACTAAGGCAATCTCATCATTAGTGAGATCCATCATATTTTTGGGAATCTGAATTGATGGATTTATAGTTGAAGCTTGTGTAGGGATGTGTGGTCCTTCTTCCACGATCTGAAAAATTCTCGGATCTAAAGCTTCCATGTAGAACCATACTCTCTCTTTCCACATGGGAAAGTTCTCTTTGGTTCACACTGGTAGCTTCATGGAAGACATATCTTTGCTTCGATCCATGGTGAATGTGTGGAATCTCTTAACGCTAGATCAGGGATCTTTATCAAGGTGTTAGCCTTACCGATCAAAACGCCCCTCTGATACCAATTGAAAGTATCTAGCGTCTACCTAAATCACCTAGAGGGGGTGAATAGGCGATGTTTGTGTCTTTTTGCAGAATAAAAATATTTAAAAAACAAGCACACAAACACAGAGATTCAGCTACTTCACCAAACTCAAATTTCCCCAAATTTTACACCTCGAAGTTGCAACTCCTACACCTCGAAGACGAAGCTTCTACCACTCGGAGAACAAACTCTCCTACAACTCGATCCACAAACCGAATCTACACACTCGATCCACAACTGGATCTACTCTCACGATCCACAAACGAATCTATAACCTCGGAAAAAAAATATCCTACAATATTCAAATAGAAATTACAATACAACACACGATTCCAATTTTGATCTGACGTTCTTTGAAGGTTGGAAGTTGAATCTTGGAGAACTTGAAAAAACTTGAAATCTTTGGATTTTGAAATTTGGATCTTGAATCTTCAACAAACGAGAACTGGAGTAAATTAGATCTTGAACGAGGAAGCGATCCAATCAAAGAAGTCATTGTCAAAGAAGATTGTTCGTTGTCACGGCCGATCAGAAGTAAATTGCGAAAACCAGAGCGTGCGGCCGACGATTGCTATTTCTGGAAAGAGTGAAAATTGATTCGAGAAATTAGGTTTTCAAGATCGTTCTCATTTTGAAATTACTCAAGGTATTTATAGAGGGATTTGAAATGAAACGTTTATAAAATATTTCTAAAAATGAAACCTAAAAAGCACTGTACATGGCCGACTGAACCCGTGACAGGAGGAAGGAATTTTCGAAAAATGACCTAAGTCAAATTCGTCGAGTATCATAGAGTATCATAATGATACTCGTTGAATACATATTTTTATACGAAAATAAAGACTTGGACAAAACATCATAGGTCGGCTGGTCACTCAATGCTATAGCGGGGAGTCATACTCGATGAATTCGTCGAGTATCACATGGCATACTCGACGAATTCGTCAAGTATAGGTGAATTGACTTGATGCACTCAACGTCGTTGCACTCAACGCTTTCTATTCACTCAACGCCATGAGCTCCATTCGTCGAAGATCGTCGAGTTAACTCAACGCACTCAATGCTTTGATATTTGACGAATTAGATTTAGAAAAATCTAGAGAAGTAGTGTCGACTGGACTTGACGAATTCAGCGTGTATCACTTAGCATATTCGACAAATTCAACGAGCATCGTTAGATACATTCTACGAATTCAGCGAGTATGAACAATGAAACTCGGCAAATTTTACTTCACAGATTTTTTTTCAAATCTAATGAATTTACCCTAAGTATATACGACGTATTCGACGTGTATTAGTAAGTATACTCGATGAATTCGACATGTATCAATGATGATACTTGACAAATTCGACGTATATGCTTAACCATACTCGCCGAATTTTACTTAGGTAAAATTCCAGTTTTTCTTGAGTCTGACCCTTGAACATCCTTGAGCCTTCACTTGTACTTGGGATAGAAGTACACCCCAATAGAGAGATTACACGTGATTCATCACATTGGCCTACACAATGTGGGATTACATTGTGCAGTCCTGTGTTTACTGACTCACTATAACCTGACATTGGTGTGTACTTGGCATTGTAAACCTGCAAATACATAACTAAAGAGCAATATCAAATACAACCTCAATTCATCTTAGCTTGACGGGACCCTTCTTCAAATCAAGGTTATTGTGGATACAATACCCAACATCAACAAATTGGCCTACACAATGAGGGATTACATTGTGCAGTCCTGTGTTTACCGACTCACTGTAACCTGACATTGGTTTGTACTTGGCATTGTAAACCTGCAGGTACATAACTAAAGAGAAATATCAAATACAACCTCAATTCATCTTAGCTTGACTGGACCCTTCTTCAAATCAGGGTTATTGTGGATACAATACCCAACAATCTCCCCCTATTTGAAGAAGTCAAAATCCTACAAGCTAAGGTGAACTGCTCATAAAAAAAAGAAATAAAGTTAACACATGACATGATAAATAAGTTGACACACATTCTAGATCAATATATAATCCATCACATATATATATATATATCAAATAAAATATTTTTAGAATAGGGAGGGCATCCTACAACACACATTAATCAGCAAAGAAAATAAGACATCGTCCCTTCCTGTTCTTTCTCTTCTACAACTGTCTATCAAAATATTCTATGGTCTTCGGATAGTACTTTGGTGGAGGAGGAGGCATAGGATCAACATTCTTATACTTACGGAAATGAATCCTCCTCCTGGTGCATGCCTCTTTATATTTGTTAAATTCTTCTAGACTGTAGTGATCCTGATTCTTCTCTGCTCCGAGCTCGTAGAGGGCAAAGGTGTCCAAGATAATTCCCGTTGAAGTTGGGCTCCAAACTTCATCCATCTCACGGTTAGGTCCTTCTATGACCTTAGCAAGCCTTGTCAGTTCTGGTCTGACTTTGGAAGTACCTTCTCCAAATTTCCTTTTCTTGATAACCTGAGCCTCGGAGAACGCAGCAATAGCAGCATTAGTAGCAGCTTGAACATCAGGGGTCATATTTGTAATGTTCTGATTCGCGCTAGGCCCCTTGTGCGTGTTTTTGGTGTCGGGAGAGCTGGTGTAGGCTCAAGGGGGTGCATGCAATCAGGTGCGCACTCGCGGAGAACAAGGAAATAAGTTGAAAACTGTGTTGAGTATGACACAGGTAGGGACACGGGTGTGTCCCTACCCATGTTTAGTGGCGCTGAGTGTCCATGGGGTTGAGTTGTAATAAAAGGGCGTTGAGTGATTTGTCCCGAATAGGACACGGGTAGGGACACAGGTGTGTCCCTACTCGTGTGACATGTCTTGGCTGCGTAGCATTGAGTGATCGGTCCCGAGAAGGACATAGGTAGAGACACAGTCGTGTCTCTACCCGTGTACGAATGATACGGGTAGCGACACGGGCGTGTCCCTACCCATGTGCTTCAAGCCCAGGTCGACGGGAAGTGTCCCGACTAGGACACGGGTATTGACACATCCACAACCACAGCTGTGTCACCTGGACACGGGTACCGTCACGAGCGTGTCAGTACCCATGTAGGGGCACGAAACAGCAGTCGAGCTGCTTCACCAGAGAAGGACACGGGTAAGGACACGGCCGTGCCCTACCCGTATCACTTCTGTATAAAAAGGAAAAGTAAAACCATGGTCATTTTCACTCTTCATTCCATCCCTTTTTCCTGAGAGAACTTTTTGGAGGAGGAGATCTTGCTGGAGCAAACCTTGGAGGAGGAGAAACGCCACCGTCATCAAGGAAAAAGCGATGTCGCCGAGGAGGATGACAAGATCCATGGCCGGAAATGGTGGTACCGCTGAAAATGAGGTGAGCTTCCTCCCCTGTCACTTCGTGATAGATAATTAGATATTCTTAGGCGAGACATCGAATCAAATGAGTCTTCATGTGTGAGGAGAAGGTTTCTTAGGAAGGCCTATCTAGAACTTTTGTTTTAATGACTAGTCATCTTCAACCTCCCCTTCTTCAAAGTTATGATCGGGGTGGTTTCTTGAAGAGGAATGACCTTGAGAGGTAGAATAAGGGCGGAGGAACTTCTGGTTGCAATTTGTAGTGATCGGCTTGAGGAGGAAGATGAACCAATGTCGTTCATTCCGCTTCAAGATGCGTGCAGAATCTTTGTTCTGCACGCAGCGACCTTCTTGGCTGTTTTCAGGAAAGAAATGGTCTTATATGGGCTTTCGACTAAACAAGAAAGTTAAAGCCATTAAAATTAACTTTCCAATGTGTTATTACACGCCTTCGGATAAAGCCTGTAGCCACGGGAATGTCTGATCGAAGTAAGGGTTGTAAGCTAGGCGCACAGAACTTATATTCTGTACGCTGCAGGCTTTGGAGCCAATTTCATGTGGGTTAAAGTATGATCTGAGTTGCAGGCTGAACATGAATGTTGTAGCCAATGGAAAGACCTTTCCATCGAGGGGTTACACGCACTCACCGGATTCCTGTAGCCACGGGAATCTTTGGATCAAGTTGCTGTCCAGATTTGTTCTGCACCTTAATTTCTTGGTAGTGTATAACATGGATTTAGATTCGGTGGAATTAATGTTGCAATCTAATTTGAGGTTCGGGTGAACTCTTTTATGATAACCACCGTAGTTCTATGAAGTTTTAAGTTTATTAATTTGAATTCGTATAACGAGTTGTGAAGCAAGCTTGAATCGAACGAAATGGCTTTATATAAATTGGTAGAATATAATTTACGCGCATTTTGTTATATGATGTTTAAACCATTCGATATGACATATAGATGAATAAACTATGGCCATATATATGTTGAATTGATAGAATGAAATTTGGTAGTCCAATTCTTAGAGAGTCGTCTCCCTACGGGTAGCATTGTGGAAGTTTGTAAGTGCGGCGTTGGCCGTCACTAGTCGGGATGGTGTTTAGATGAGTAAAGTTGGATAGTTGGGCTTGTCCCACGGTGTTCATGTCCCGGGTCTCCTTCCATTCCAAGTGGATGGTTGGGCTTGGTCCTCGTGCTTTCTCCTAGGCTCCTTCCATGACACGGTGTTGTGGAATTGCATGCGGTGTAAGTCGACACGCAGTGTCGTAATCCTGGGTTAAGGATAGTGTGGCAGGTCTACGAGCTTGCCAATCGTCACACTGATGGGAGTTGACAGATAGACTTTAGGCGGTTGGGCTTGTACCTCGGTGTTCTTGTCCCGGGGCGCCATCCGTACCAAGTGAACGGTTGGGCTTGACCCTCGTGCTTATTTTCGAGGGTCCTTCCGTATCACGCATAGGCCAGTTCGGGGCTAGGATCTTGGTGCACATCTACCCAAGAGAACCTGCTGAGCCGTAGTACGCATGGTCTCCGTTGTTGTGTTCTTAGCGTTGAGGCGTACGGAGGACTAAGTGAAGTAGTTTTGATACCCACTTAGTAGTAGAAGTGCCCATTCTACTGTCACCGTTTGGCCATGACAGTTGGCGCCTGAGAGGTTAGCTACCTGTTCGAAATGCGGGAACTACTAGTCTGTGTCGACATAGCAACTGCATGTGCGTGATCATGGGTGAGTCATTGCATCACATACATAACATTGCACCTCATTACATACACAAGACCCTCATCGTATAAGTTTGTATTGGCTCTCCTATACGATGAGTTACTTACTGCTGAACGATCCTCAACTTATATGCTTGTATGGGCAACCATATAAGTTGAGTTACTTTCTGTTATAACTCTATATTCATATGTTGTGATAGATGGTAGAAATGTTAGAATATCTTAATACATATTATACCACTTGCTTGTTTATACTCCTGCTTATATATATATATTGTACCCTGTCTATTTCTCCGCCCGATGTCGAAGAGTCGCCAGGAGAGCGGATGTGAAGCCACTTAGTCTTTATGACTAACGGTTGCTACGTCTTCCTTTTTAGGAGGAAATCCCGCAGATGGAAAAAAAAGGTCATGGAGCCAGTCTGCCAGGCCAGGAAGACAGGGCATGAAGGGACGGTGTCGTCGCTACTATCTGTTGCAGATGTGAGTATATGAGAGTTTTGTTGTAGCCCTTCGGGGCAATTTTATAGTTGTACTCTGATCATATAGAAGCATGTTTTAGCTTCTCTATTACTGCACTTCTGTACTTATAGCTTGTGTGGATTTTATTTCTTATAATATTTTTGTTGGGTTGGCATATATATTGATATTGATTGTAGCCGGCAGAATAGGAGTCTTATGGTACAGGCTTGCCCGAGTGTTAGTGCTACCCCAAGGAGGCTATTTTGGGCATAAGACCCCTCTCGTACCGTGTCTTGTGTTCCGAGAGGGGTTCTTAGAAATGGTATCAGTTTGCAACGATCCTCACCTAAAGAAGTCATTCAATAATGGGCCACTCCCGTTCGAATAGTCAGTTTGGGGAAAAACTGACTTAGCGGAAGCAGTGGTGTGCCCATATGTAATTCACACTAAGTTTGTCCAACTCTGACCTTAAGATTAGCCAACCTAACCGTAAGTTTGCATTATTCATATAGATTCCAGTGCGTGTTGAGCCGTTGGGGGTCATTCCTGCCCCTTTCATACCCACTCAGTTCCAACAGTCCGAGTTGGGGCAGACGCTCACCGCCATCTTGGATGCTTTTAGGGCACAATAGCCTCCGGTGCTACAACAAGCCCCGGGCTCTAATTGGCTGAGCGCCTTCCGGGCTCTCTCCCCTCCCACTTACCTTGGGACGGAGTCAGCCATGTGCACGGAGGAATGGCTTGACACAGTACAGGAGTTATTGGCTGGTATCCGTTGTCCAGCCAACATGGTTGTCACTGGCGGTGTCTACCTTGGAGCTATATGCTAAGAGGTGGTGGAAGTCAGTCATGGGCTCCACCTTCCAAGGCCCAGTCTATACAGAGATAAGTTCGAGTGAATTCTAGGATGTTTTCTTGGAGCACTTCATTCCTTCATCCGCTCGAGATGAACTTTAGGAGAGGTTCCTTCTACTGAAACAAGGATCGAAGACGGTTACGGAATACCAGCGAGAGTTCCAACATCTCGCAAGGTTCACGGACTCATACAAGTTAGATGATATAGGTTATGTCAAGCATTTCTATAAAGGGCTGCGAGATCCCCTAAGGCAGGCCCTTCTATTTATAGCGGATGCTAGCTTTGCAGAGATCATCGATATGGAAAAAAGATTAGAGGCAGACCACTTGGGTAGTGGTAAGAGACCTGCAGAAGGCGTTATAGAAGCTTGCCCGAGCAATAGAAGGAGATAGGACTTTAGAGGAGGAAGAGGATATCAAAGAGGTGGAGGGCGTGTCCACCGAAACTATTGGGTGGAGCATCAGGTTCCGCAACTGCCCGCGTTGCCCGCACCGCCACAGCCTCAGTAAATTCAGCAACTCGAGAGGTGTCCTGGGCTGGTGTGTTTTGAATGCAACCAACCGGGTCACATTCGATGCTTTTGCCCGCAATTGTTTAGAACGCCCCTCCCGCTCTCCCTCCGGCGGCCCCTCGAGGGCGGGGTTACATGCGTGGTCGAGGACGAGGACCGCGAGGAGATAACCCCGGCGCTGCCCGGGATCAAGTGTACATGCTAGACATGGAGCAAGAACGGAATCCCCAGAATGTTATTGCAGGTACGTGCAGTAAGCTTTCATGTTTTCTGTGTTAAACTTAAGTTGTTACGACATACTAGCTATCTAGCAATAAGTTTTGATTATTGGAACTTAGGCACCGTGATAATTGGCGGATAGACGGCCTATGCGCTGTTCGATACTGGTGCCTCACACTCCTTTGTGTCCCAGGATTTCATTAAGGACATGGGGGGTGTGCAATATTTTACTGGAATAGCCCGACTAGTGCGCCTTCCGGACAGCTCGGATATGGTTGCAACCGCTAAGTGCGAGCTTGAGGTACTTATTGAGGGAAGGAATTTCGTTACGCCTGCCTCTGTCTTGAAAATGCCAGAATTTGACATCATTCTTGGCATGACATGGTTGGATTGGCACTTTGCAAGGATCGACTGTGCGGAGAAGCGAATCTATTTGAGACATGGAGACTCCTACGTCATCTTCCAAGGTATTAACTTCGCACCCCGTCTGACGTTATCATCCGTTCAGGTTGTAAAAGCGCACATGAAGGGGGATGAAGTTTTTATGATCTGGTTCGAGTTGAAAGAAGTAGCATTGGACGTAAAAGACGTACGGGTGGTGCGGGACTTCCCCGAGGTATTTCCTGAGAAACTGCCAGGATTACTCCCGCACAAAGAGGTTGACTTCCAAATTAATCTCGTACCGGGTGATAAGCCTATATCCAAGGCCCCTTACCGAATGGCCCCGAAAGAAATCGCGGAGTTTAGAGTTCAACTACAAGAACTGGTGGAGTCAGGGTTCGTTCGCCCCAGTTCATCACCCTGGGGAGCCCCTGTATTGTTCGTGAAGAAGAAGGATGGAACCCTGTGTCTGTGCATAGATTATCGGGAACTCAATCGGTTGACGGTGCGGAACACTTACACGCTACCTCAGATCGACGAGTTGTTTGATCAACTAGTGGGAGCGCAAATGTTTTCTAAGCTAGACTTGCGCTCGGTGTATTACCAGTTGAGAATACAAGAAGGGGACATCCAGAAAATAGCCTTTTGTTCAAGATATGGGTTGTATGAGTTCACCGTAGTGTCGTTTGGGCTCACAAATGCCCCTTCGGCTTTCATGAGCCTGATGAACAAGCTATTTGAGCCCTATTTTGACATCTTCGTCATTGTTTTCATCAACAATATCCTAGTCTACTCAAGGAAGGAGGAGGAACATGGCGAGCACCTGACCTTGGTGTTAAAGAAATTGAAGGAGTACGCCATGTACTCCAAATTTAGCAAATGCGAATTCTGGCTTAAGGAGGTTGCCTTCTTGGGTCATGTGATCAGTGGGGCTGGGCTAGCTGTGGATCCGACCAAATTGTGTGTTTCCTCCCCTCCCTCTTCATTTACTCCAAATGCATCTCCTCTTTTTCCCTCTCTCATGCTCTTTAAAGCTCATTCACCCCCCTTATATTTTCTATTTTCTATTTTTCCTTTCCATAAAATACATACATTGAATCCCTCTCTCTCTCTCCCCTTCATTAATTGCCATGCATGCACCCTTTTTCCAATACATGGCCGGCCCCCCTTGTCTCCCCTTAATCAAGAAGCTTCTCCATCTCCTATAAAAGGAACCCCTCCCCTCCTTGTTAGAGACACACTTTTTTGTAAGCAATTTTATGTTAAAAAGTTTAGTGAAGTTTTGGAGTTGAGTTGTAGAGAGCAAGAGAGCTAGTGAGTTGTTATTTTCTTTTCATTATTATTGTAGTCTTTTCATTATTTTAATCTTTTTTTTTTATCTTAATATAATATTGTCCTTTTTAAATATTGTGTTCTCTTTTATTTTTGCAAGTAATGAAAATGAATTTCTTTCATCTTACTTTGATTTCATTTTCTATTATGAGTAGCTAATTTTCCTTAGTATTCGATCATGAGAATCCATGAAGTGATATGAGGGTATCTTTTATTTCATAGTTTTATTTTTGTCATTTCATTCTCGATCCTTCTTTGATGCTTTTTTGGGTCGACTCTGTATTTCCGTTATTCGGTAGTAGGCGTTTGATCTCATTTCATAGAAGTCGAGAGACTCGTTGATTTGAAAGATCACTCAAAGAAGGAAGGAGTTGAACGCAACCCTGGAGATAGGATGACATAAATCTTCCGGATTGTAGTCAAATCCAATAGTGCGGGTCACCTCGATAATGCGGCTTTAGGCCTTTTTGGCTTGAAAGAGATTTCGGTCAAAACGTCTATAAGTCAGGGGATTTAATGCTCTAGCGAGATTATTTCCTAATTTCGGATCCGTCGCGGTCGAGTTTGATTAGCAAGTTTAAAACTATACATTTTATCTCTCTCATCTCGATTCATGGTGAATCTTCGATCGAATGCTAACTTTTTTTCATAAGTTTTTGTCTTAATTATCCTTAGTTTTAATTTAAAAATTCTCAAAACCCAACAATATTTCGGTAGGATAATAGTTCAAGCATGAGTAGTAGTACTTGACAGCCCCGAGTTTAAATATGACCTTGGTACTACAATTCGATAGGTACACTTGCCTCTTCGGCTTGATAGTCATTCATTCCACCAAGTTTTTGGCGCCGTTGCCGGGGACCTTCTTCGTCAATATTTTGAAAACGCTTTCGCTATTACTTCTGCAAAAATCCAAAAAAAAAATTATCTTTCTCGTATTCAAGTTTTATTTCCTTTCTTTTCTTCCCTCCATTCTCTTTTGTTTTTTAGTGCATGACCCGCACGAATCCGTCGCTACTTGTTGATGTGGACCCAAAAATTGAACGATCCTTTCGAAGACAACTACGATTCGGGGCTTCCACTTCTCAAACAGCGGTTGAGGATTCCTACGGTGATTGTAATTTTAATTCTGAAATGGGATATCCCAACCCAGGAATGGCTCAACAAAGGACCATGTCTGATTGTGCTCGACCCAACCTGGAGGGGACTAAAACAAGTATTGTTCGACCTGCGATTGCGAACAATAATTTTGAGCTTAAGCCTAGCATCATACAAATGGTGCAGCAATATGTACAGTTCGATGGATTACAAGATGAAGATCTGAACTTACATATTGCCAATTTTCTTGAAATCTGTGACACCTTCGAAATTAATGGTGTCTCAGACGACGCTATTAGGCTAAAACTCTTTCCCTTCTCCTTAAGGACCAAAGACAAACAGTGGTTGAGTTCTCTTCCAAGAGGATCAATCACTACTTGGAACATATTAACTGAAAAATTTTTGGCAAGATATTCCCCCCCCCCCCGCCAAAACTGCTAAATTAAGAAATGATATTACTTCTTATTCTTAAATTGCTTTTGAGACCCTCTATGACACTTGGGAGAGGTTCAAAGAACTTTTGAGAAGATGCCCTCATCATGCTCTACCTGTATGGTTACAGTTCCAGACATTTTACAATGGGCTAAATTAAGAAACTAAGCAAATGATAGATGCCTCTTCCGCTGGTTCTTTGGACTGCAAAACTCCGAAAGCCGCCCTTGAGCTTATCAAGGACATTGCAATGAACACTTATCAGTAGAATTCATCTAGTACTCGCCCATCTAAACCTGCAGGTATCTATGAAGTGGATTCGGTGTCGCGACTGGCGCTGTAGGTGGAGATGCTGAACAAGAAGATTTCGTAGATGACTACTACCTCCGCCGCTAAGGTATTTGAAAATGTGAATGCTAGTGCTGCTGCCGAGCAGGTGGATTATCTGGGGAACATACCCAGTCCTGCTCAAAATAATTCTGCCAATAATTTTTCTGCTTTTTCTAATTTTTTTGCACCTATTGGTTTTAATTCTTCTTCGAACTCTTATAATCCTTGATGGCGTAACCATCCTAATTTTTCTTGGAGTAACCCTGCTAATGTTGCGTGCCCACCGCACGATTTCACTCCACCACCACCCCCACAACATCAAAACCAAAATTTTCAAACCCCCCCCCCTTTGGAGGAGATCCTTTCTATATATATAAGCTCGAACGAAGCTAATATTAGAAGTCTAACTGGCTCCGTGAAAAGTTTAGAAAACTTGGTCGGGCAACTTGCCAAGGCTTTTTCTGAGAGACCACCTGGAACTCTTCCCCCGAACACTGAACCAAACCAAAGGGAGCATGCAAATACGATTTCCCTTCGGAGCGGTAAGGTTATTAACGAGCCCACCACAAGGGAAGAGCCAAAGGTGATTGCCTCTCCTACTACTGAACGAATTAGTGGCGAAGAAATAACTAATAAAATTTTTGGAAAAGAAAACTCTATTTTTGAAAATGAACAAAAAACTTCCATTTTGGAAAAAGAAAAAGATGGTTTTAAAAATAATGATCTTGAGATTTTAAAAGAATTTCCGCCACCTCCCTACCCCGCTAAGCTTAGGAAGAATAAGCTAGATGATCAATATCAACGCTTTCTTGAAATGTTTAAACAAATTCATATTAATTTGCCATTTTATGAAGAGATTAGCTAAATGCCTAAGTACGCCAAATATCTTAAAGATTTATTAACGAACAAGAAGAAATTGGAAAATATTTCTCACGTGACGTTAAATGAAGAATGCTCGGCGGTCGTTAAAAACTCTAATCTTCCTAAAAAGATAAACGATCCGGGTAGTTTTTCCATTCCTTGCGTTTTTGGCGATCTTTTTGTAAAATATGCGCTAGCAGATCTTGGAGCAGGCATCAATTTGATGCCTTTTTCTTTATTCACGAAGCTAGGTTTGGGCACTCTCAGCCCTACGCGTATGAGTATTCAGTTGGCTGATCGATCGATTAAGTATCCGTTAGGTATCATATAGGATGTGCTAGTGAAGGTCGACAAATTCATCTTCCTAGTGGATTTTGTCATTCTTGATATTTAAGAGGATATCGAGGTCCCTCTTATCCTTGGTCGTCCCTTCCTAGCCACCGCTCGCGCAATCATAAATGTGAGTGACAGAAAACTATTTCTGCGTGTGGGAGATGAGGAAGTTACATTTGATATTAACAAATCTATAAAAAACTCTTGGCAAAATGATTATTCTTGCTTTTTCATTGATGAATTAAAAGAAGACTCCTATATTTCTCCAAAGGATTTTTCTTCTTCTTTTTCTGAACTTTCATCAAATGTTTTTGAAAACACTGTTATGTCCGTAAAAATAAAATTCGAAAATGACTCTGATTTTAGACAAAAGAATCTTGAGAATCTTATTTTTGAAAATGATAAAAATTTGAAAAATTATTTTGATAAACCACCCGATCCTGAAACGAAAATCAAGCATGATAAGAGCTTGCGCCATCCTAAAACGTTTAAACCTGGCGATCAGGTTCTTCTTCTTAATTCATGCTTACGTCTTTTCTTTGGAAAACATAAATCTCGATGGTCTAGACTGTTTACGGTCAAACAGGTTTTTCCTTATGGCACTGTGCTACTCTCGCACCCGGATTAGGGTGATTTTAAAGTAAATGGCCATCGCTTAAAGTTATATTTTTCAAATGATTATGTATCTTCTGCTGCGGAACAACTTTTATTTATCCCGTAATGTTTCCTTTCTTGGAAATTTTCTTTTATGATGGACATTTTTTTTATTCTAAGACTTTTATTATAATTATTCGAACATTATATTGTTGCAATAAAGAACAATCTTAGGCACCTGCCTATGGACTCTATTTTTCTTCTTTTATTTTGCTCTTCCTTCCGGTGGCAAACCAAGAAAGTTCGTGATCGCCGCTCCAATGTTACTGATTTCAAGATGGATAAAGTGATGTAAAAAGAAGGCATGGGGGAGCGACATCCGTCTTCACCTCATAAACCCGAGGGAGTCCTCTTCTTTTTATTTAATTTACTTTCTGCATTTTTCTTCTCTCCTTCTCAGTCCCCTTCACTTTCTCGTTTTTTTTTTGTTTTGTTGCTTTCATTGAGGACAATGAAAAATCCAAGCATGGGGGAGGGTTTAGTTGTTTTTCTTTCTATCTTTCTTTCAAAAAATTAGTATAGTTTTATTAAACCTTTTTAGGAGTATTATTTTATCAAAAATCCAAAAACATTAGAAAATTCTAAACCCACAAAAAATTATAAAATCAAAAGCCAAAAAAAAAAATGCTAAAATATATTTGAAAAACAAAATCGAAAATTATTTCTATCTTTATTTTTATGTTTCTTCTAGTGATGTGTAGGCCCGTGCGGTTTTATAGTTCTAGATAGATTTTTTGAAACGGTTTTCTAAATTTATCATTTTAACAAAGCTTAGTTCTACTAATTTCTTGTTCTTAAATATAGGCATCTATCTTTTACGTTGTAAGTGAGCAATTTGTAGTTATGTCTTTTTATTCGGTTAGTTACTTACGAATGGTTGCTAGGTAAAATTATCTCTTTTTCATTTGTGGGGTAATACTTTCTTGGTGTCTAGAACTTGTCTCTAGCGACTCTCGAAACATTTGCGCCGCTTTTACGTACTTTAGAAATGATTTAGGCCACCCTTTGACCCGTTTGAGCCTTCTTGCCCACCAAAAAATTTACCATTGCAAAATAATTTTTGGGCTTTTTTCCATGTTTCTTTGTTTATAGCTCCACCTTTCATTTCATTATTTCACCAAAGCCAAAATGCCTTTCCTATTTTTCACACTAAAACTTTGAGCTTAAGAATCATTTTTGTGAGGGGGTATTATCTTTAAAATGAAAAGGAAATTTTAAAGCCTGTTTTTGGAGCTCTCTTTTATGGAAAAAATGTTATTATCAAAATGTTATTAAAAAAAGAGAAAAAAAATGAATGAAAAAAGGAGTTTATGTTTGGCCAAATTTATAAAAGAAAAATATATGGCCTTGTTTGTGTCTTTGTTTTAATTGGAGAAATGACATACTTGCCATTTCTCATTTTTTTATTATGTTTATGTTTATTTTGAGCTCACCCTTGGTTTAGTGTGTTTTATCCATCATGTTTATCTTTGATTTTCAACTCCTAATCATTACCTAAGCCAAGTCTTAACTCCTATTAGAAGTCCTATTGATCTTTTGAATTTAAATTTGCATAGTGGAGAGAGTGTGAACAGACAAGCCTATGGCCACCATCATTGATGGATTTCTTTGGAGGTTATCTTGAAGTTATTTAGGGTTAATCGTTATTCTAGCAACCTAGTAGTTCGTCAATGCGACGTTTATTTAGAAATTCTATTTTTGTTTATTTTATTTTCATTAATTTTGGATGCCTTATTTTAGGAATTTTAAAATTTGTAATCCTTCTTTATGTTCTAATGATAATTTTAGGTGTCACTTTCATGTTTTCTATTTTGCACTTCTCACCCCACTAGTTGATAACATAGGAATTAGGATAGTTTAATTTTTCATGTTTTGTTTTTCATATTGATGCAACCTAAAAATGTTTTGTTTTCTTTTTATTATTCCCAAGTTCTTAAATGATATTTGCTTGAGGGCAAGCAAATACTCTAGCATGGGGGAATTTGATGACTACTTTTAGTCATTGGTTTTTGGGTAGTTTAGTATTCAGAATTCCTAGCTTATTTATTTGTTTTAAGTATTTTTATGCATGCTTTGCGTTATTTCTTGTTAATGTCTTTCATATTTTGTTTTTATTATTTCTAGTTTTATTATATGTGTTTTGTATTTTTGTTCTTGTTTAATAAGTTATATTATGTTATGTTTTATTTTGTTTAGTTTTATTTTTAATAACTAATTAATAGTATGTATGTTATGTTTGTAATGTTTAGCTTTATTTGACTAATGTTTTGTTTTGGTTTGTTATATTTTGTAGGTTCATGCTATCAAGTGCAGCCCACTTCTTCACTATAGAGCAGCCCGAGCCTACATGGATCAAGTTGGAGCAGCCCAACCACTTATGGTGTAGCCCACATCATGATGCAGCCCGCCTACATGCAGCCTGAGCCCTCCCCCTCTTTGGAGCAGCCCTACTCGAGCCTACAACAAAGTCCAAGCCCTACCCGAGCCCCTGTTGAAGCAGCCCGAGCCCTCCCCCTCTTTGGAGCAGCCTACTCAAGTCCAAGAGCAGCCCACCATCCATCCCGAGCCCACTAACAATGCAACCCACTCACCTATGCATGGCCGGCCACCCTCCACATTCATTCCCCCTCTCTCTCTCCTCATTATTTCCATATGGATTCACCTCCCCATGCATGGTCGACCACCTTCCTCCCCTACCTCTTCATTTACTCAAAATGCATCTCCTCTTTTTCCCTCTCTCATGCTCTTTAAAGCTCATTCACCCCCCTTATATTTTATATTTTCTATTTTTCCTTTCCATAAAATACATACATTGAATCCCTCTCTCTCCCCCCTTCATTAATTGCCATGCATGCACCCTTTTTCCAATACATGGCCGGCCCCCCTTCTCTCCCCTTAATCTAGAAGCTTCTCCATCTCCTATAAAAGGAACCCCTCCCCTCCTTGTTAAAGACACACTTTTTTGTAAGCAATTTTATGTTAAAAAGTTTAGTGAAGTTTTGGAGTTGAGTTGTAGAGAGCAAGAGAGCTAGTGAGTTGTTATTTTCTTTTAATTATTGTTGTAGTCTTTTAATTATTTTAATCTTTTTTTTATCTTAATATAATATTGTCCTTCTTAAATATTGTGTTCTCTTTTATTTTTGCAAGTAATGAAAATGAATTTCTTTCATCTTACTTTGATTTCAATTTCTATTATGAGTAGCAAATTTCCCTTAGTATTCGATCATGAGGATCCATGAAGTGATATGAGGGTATCTTTTATTTCATAGTTTTATTTTTGTCATTTCATTCTCGATCCTTCTTTGATGCTTTTTTGGGTCGACTCTGTATTTTCGGTTACAGTAATAGGCATTTGATCTCATTTCATAGAAGTCGAGAGACTCGTTGATTTGAAAGATCACTCAAAGAAGGAAGGAGTTGAACGCAACCCTGGAGATAGGATGACATAAATCTTCCAGATTGGAGTCAAATCCAATAGTGCGAGTCACCTCGATAATGCGGCTTTAGGCCTTTTTGACTTGAAAGAGATTTCGGTCAAAACGTCTATAAGTCAGGGGATTTAATGCTCAAGCGAGATTATTTCCTAATTTCGGATTCGTCACGGTCAAGTTTGATTTGCAAGTTTAAAACTATACTTTTTATCTCTCATCTCGTTTCATGGTGAATCTTCGATCGAATGCTAACCTTTTTTCATAAGTTTTCGTCTTAATTATCCTTAGTTTTTATTTAAAAATTTTCAAAACCCAACAATCTTTCGGTAGGATAACAGTTCAAACGTGAGTAGCAGTACTTGACAGCCCCGAGTTTAAATATGACCTTGGTACAATAATTCGATAGTACACTTACCTCTTCGGTTTGATAGTCATTCATTCCACCAGCTCTGCCCGTATATGAATGACACAGGTAGCGATACGGGCGTGTCCCTACCCGTGTGCTTCAAGCCCAGGTCGACGAGAAGTGTCCCGACAAGGACACGGGTATTGACACAGCCACAACCACGGCTGTGTAACCTGTACACGGGTACCGACACGAGCGTGTCAGTACCCATGTAGGGACACGAAACGGCAGTCGAGCCGCTTCGCCAGAGAAGGACACGAATAAGGACACGGTCGTGTCCCTACCGGTGTCAATTCTGTATAAAAAGGAAAAGTAAAACCCAAGCCATTTTCACTCTTCATTCCAGCCCTTTTCCTGAGAGAACTTCCTGTAGGAGATCTTGCTGGAGCAAATCTTGGAGGAGGAGAAACGCCACCGTCGTCAAGGAAAAGCGATGCCGCCTAGGAGGATGACAAGATCCATGGCCGGAAATGGTGGTACCACTGGAAATGAGGTTAGCTTCCTCCCCTCTCCCTTGGGGCTAGATACTTAGATATTCTTTGGCGAGACATCGACTCAAATGAGTCTTCATGTGTGAGGAGAAGATTTCTTAGGAAGGCCTATCTAGAACTTTTGTTCTAATGACTAGTCATCTTCAACCTCCCCTTCTTCAAAGTGATGATGGGGTGGTTTCGTGAAGAGTAATGGCCTTGATAGGGAGAATAAGGGTGGAGGAACTTCTGGTTGTGATTTGGGGTGATCGTCTTGAGGAGGAAGATGAACCGATGTCGTTCATTCCGCTTCAAGATGCGTGTAGAATCTGTGTTCTGCACGGAGTGACTTCTTGGCTGTTTTCAGGCAAGAAATGGTCCGATCTGGGCTTTTGCCTATACACGAAAATTGAAGCCCTTGAAATTTCCTTTCCAAAGAGTAGTTACACGCCTTCGGGTAAAGCTTGTAGCCACGAGAATGTCTGATCAAAGTAAGGGCTGTAAGCTAGGCGCACAGAAATTATATTCTGTACGTTGCAGGCTTTGGAGCCAATTTCATGTGGGTTATAGTCTGATCTGGGTTGTAGGTTGAACATGAAAGTTGTAGCCAATGGAAAGACCTTTCCATCGATGGGTTACACGTACTCACCAGATTTTTGTAGCCACGGGAATCTTCGGATGTAGTTGCTGTCCAGATTTGTTCTGCACCTAAATTTATGGGTAGTGTATAACATGGATTTAGATTCAGTGGAATTTATGTTGCAATCTAATTCGAGGTTCAGGTGAAATCTTTTATGATAACCATCGTAGTGTTATGAAGGTTTAAGTTTGTTAATTTGAATTCGTATAACGAGTTGTGAAACAAGCTTAAATCGAACGAAATGACCTGATATAAATTGGTAGATTATGATTTACGCGCATTTTGTTATATGATGTTGAAACCATTCGGTATGAAATATAGATGAATAAACTATGGCCATATGTATGTTGAATTGATAGAATGAAATTTGGTAGTCCAATGCTTAGAGAGTCGTCTCCCTACATGTAGCATTATGGAAGTTAGTAAGTGCGGTTGGCCGTCACTAGTCGGGATGGTGTTGAGATGAGTAAAGTTGGACGGTTGGGCTTGTCCCTCGGTGTTCATGTACCGGGGCTCCTTCCATGCCAAGTGGATGGTTGGGCTTGGTCCTCGTGCTTTCTCCGAGGCTCCTTCCATACCACAGTGTTTTTTAATTGCATGCAGTGTGAGTCGACACGCGGTGTCGTAATCCTGGGTTAAGGATAGTGTGGCAGGTCTACGGGCTCGCCAATCATCACACCGATGGGAGTTGATAGATAGACTTTGGGCAGTTGGGCTTGTACCTTGGTGTTCTTCTCCCGGGGCGCCATCTGCACCAAGTGAATGGTTGGGCTTGACCCTCGTGCTTATTTCCGAGTATCCTTCTGTGTCACGCATAGGCCAGTTTGGGGCTAGGATCTTAGTGCACATCTACCTAAGAGAACTCGCTTTGCCGTAGTACGCATGGGCTCTGCTATTGTGTTCTTAGAGTTGAGGCGTACGGAGGCCTAAGTGAAGTAGTGCGGATACCCACTTAGTAGTAGAAGTGCCCGTTCTACTGTCACCATCTGGCTACGACAATTGGCGCCTGAGAGGTTAGCTACCTGCTCGAAAAGTGGGAACTACTAGTCTGTGTTGACATAGCAACTGCATGTGCGTGATCATGGGTGAGTCATTGCATCGCATACATAACATTGCACCTCATTACATACACAAGACCCTAATCGTATAAGTTTGTATGGGCACTCCAATACGATGAGTTACTTACTGCTGAACAATCCTCAACTTATATGCTTGTATGGGCATCCATATAAGTTGAGTTACTTTCTGTTATAACTCTATATTCATATGTTGTGATAGATGGTAGAAATGTTAG
Organism: Platanthera zijinensis; assembly: GCA_039513925.1. Lineage (NCBI taxonomy): Eukaryota > Viridiplantae > Streptophyta > Magnoliopsida > Asparagales > Orchidaceae > Platanthera > Platanthera zijinensis. The sequence goes on along the minus strand of CM077095.1, from coordinate 68,528,854 downwards.
AATATCTTACTACATATTATACCACTTTCTTGTTTATTCTCCTGCTCATATACATATATTGTACCCTGTCTATTATTCCGTCCGGTGCTGAAGAGTCGCCGAGGGAGAAAATGTGAAGCCACTTAGTCTTTATGACTAACGGTTGCTACGTCTTCCTTTTTAGGAGGAAATCCCGCAGATGGAACAGCAGGTCATGGAGCCGGTCTGCCAGGCTAGGATGACAGGGACTGAAGGGACGGTGTTGCCGCTACCGTCTATTGCAAATGTGAGTATATGAGAGTTTTGTTGTAGCCCTTCGGGGCAATTTTATAATTGTACTCTAATCATATAGAAGCATGTTTTAGCTTCTCTATTACTGCACTTCTGGACTTATAGCTTGTGTGGATTTGATTTCTTATATTATTTTGGTTGGGTTGGCATATATATATATTGATATTGGTTGTAGCCGGCAGAATAGGCGTCTTGTGGTACAGGCTAGCCCGAGTATTAGTGCTACCCCAAGGAGGCTGTTCTTGGCATAAGACCCCTCTCCTGCCATGTCTTATGTTCTGAGAGGGGGGTATTACAACAGTAGAAGCAGCAGGAACATTATAGAAGTCATGTGAGTCTGTCCAATATTGAGTGTAGTCCGGAGCTGGATAAATATCATCATTACAATGCCCAGCCAGAGGAACGTCAACATGAACAGGCTCAGCAGGAACTGGAGGAGGGAATAGCTATCCATATAGCCACACGGTGTTATCATAGCTATAATCATTTGCTTGTTTAAATTGGTCGAGCATAGTCTTTTCAACACTGGAAACCTTAACTGTAATAGCTTCCTCCCCATTTTTGGCTTCTGCAGCAATTGCATTGGCATACGTTTTCAAAGAAGAATCATAGTGTGCCATTGACCTGTTTTGGGCCTCGATGAGAGAGAGAGAGCATTTGTGTGAACATTTTCAGTTCTCCTTCATTTTGCTCAAGTTCTCTCATCATAAGAGTTACTACAGTTGCAGCTTCGTTATACATTGCATCAAACCTTTCCTCTAGCTTATCAAATTTCACTTGAACTGCAGCAAGACCATCAAGCATAAGTTTCTTAGATTTCTTAACTCGTTTGACTACTTTCTGCAACGAGGCATTAAATTTAGCTTGTTGCCTTGCCAACATTTCTTCAAAAACTTTCAACAGCTAATCACTTGAACTAGAAATTCCTGGTAGCACTAATGTAGAGGAAGATGGAGAAATATGAGCTGTCTTTGCAGCACCTAGGATAGGAGAATATATAACATCATCTCCTTCCTCCTCATAAATGGTGACCACCTCCTCTGGAGAAACTGGAGGGGCACCTGACATCTTGATAATCTGCTTTCTTAGGTTGCGCATCATCTTGTCAACCTGAGTGGAGATAGAAATCCTGGACGGAGTTTCCTCCCCCTTAGATACTGCAGTAGAGACAGTCCTAGTGAGAGGAGAAAACAGAGTGACTACAGGCATAGGCACTGAAACCACAATGGCACCACAACAAACATCAGCAGTAGTAGAATTACTATCAGCAGGCTTATCAGCAAACACTCCATCCTCATCAACAGTCTCAATCTAATAATCTTCAATTGTCAGATCATTTTCAGCCACATCATCGTAAACCGTATCAGCATCAACATCCTCATTATGATCAGAAGGAGCTGGATCCTCTTCCTCATCATACACTTCAAAATCCTCAATTGTCTGAACCTCAGCAGTGGCATCAACACTAATAGAAACAACCACTGCTAGGATATCCCCTGATACTGAGTCTGGAAGCACTATGATTGTAGATGAAGGAGCAACTGTCTCCCCCTAAATTCCTGCACTCAATCAAGCAGGAATCTCACTGGGGTGAGGAGAAGGGGTCCTTTCATCAGGAAAATGATCTTCCTCCTCCAAAGGGGGTACTGGGGCTCCCCCTCGATGGATGATCCGCCTATCCCACCTCCAAAAAATTGTAGAATCTATCATCTTTAGGTGATGGATAGGAACTCCTTTAGTCATATCAAACCTTTCACCATCGAGCTAATTCAGGTATAGGGTGATAATCCTCCCAAAGTTGGGAGTGCGTAGGTTGTCTTTTATCTTGGCAAACAACAGAGCTCCCTAGTCCAGCTTCTTCCTGCAGACTATTGAAACTAGTATCTTAAACATATCTGAGGACAGATGGTCGTGTGAGCCCGTCTTGCAAATGAGCACTTTGTCAATTATGTTTGAGAGGAGTTTACCCTCCTCACTCATTCCTTTGTGCTTTATGGCCTTGGTGCCTCAGGGTAAACCACAGAAGGATAAAGGCTTGGCAAAATCGGCCTCCCCTAGGTAGTCGGCCTGATCACAGATAGGTAGCCGCAAATACCTAGACAGCTGGAAGGCATTCATCTTCAATTTGACCTTCTGAACCTTGCTCTTTATCACAGAGTCCTCATGACGTAATTTGGCATTATTGAAGAACTCAGAGACTTCCTTATCAAGAACCTTGTAGGGGTGTTCGAGGACAAAGGAGATTCCCACTGTCTCCAGCATCAGAATGATGTTCCTGAAATCATCGGAGGCATGAGCAAATCTAGTGCGGACCAATTCACCTCCACCTAGCAAGCCACTAGTGCTTCTAGGAGCCATTGAAAAATATGGAGAACTGGAATTTCTGCACCTCTGGATATCACTCTTAAAGGGTCTGAGGAAGCTTCTAGTGTTGACGCTAGCACTGTACTGAAGATACTCTAGAAGGCTGCAAGAACTGAAGACTGCACTGTACTGAAGAGACTGCGATTTTTAGAAAGATTTTGTCTGCAGGAGATGGTGACACACAACAGCCGGCGGCAACACACTGTAGTCGGTGGCAAGAGTGAAACTAGGGCAGTGCGACAATATTTCGACGGTCGGTGCGAGCTAAGGCATGGGAGGATGGTGGAGATCGATGTTTATCGGCGATTCGGCGGATAGGGAGCCGAAAGGTCAGCTTCTGCCTGCGTGTTTCAGCTTGCACGGTGAATCAACAGATATCGTGAAGGGGGGCCCTCCCATTTTTATTTATAGAAGATTATATATATGTATATGATTTTGAAATTGCATTTAGGCTGCGCGTAGCTCAAATTTGGTTGTCGAGTCTTCGGATCCAATATAGACAGTTTGAAATATTGCCTTAAATAGACTTCTCCGAATATTGTTGTTGGAGGAGTCCAATTCAGCGAAACTTGTATGAGTATGCGATGAACCGACCGATATTTACCGAATTAGAATTAAAAAAATTGCTTTGAAGAACTGGATCCCAAGATAAATTTTACTTGCTAGACCTTCTTCACGAGTCCTTGTCAGCATACCGAGCACCATTTTGTAAAATGAGAACTTGGTCTCGTCCAGCGGCTTCGTAAAGATATCGGTAACCTGCTTGTCCGTCGTGACATAGCTGAGGGCTATGTCTGTGTTCTCCACATTCTCCCAGATGAAGTGCTAGCGCACCTCGATGTGCTTGGTCCGGCTGTGAGAGACAGGATTGTTTGCGATTGCGATAGCACTAGAGGAGTCACAAAACATCGGAATTTCTATGAACTTCAAATTATAATCTTCTAGTTGATTCGTTATCCATAGAAGCTGTGTGTAATATCTACCCGCAGAGATATACTCTGACTCGGCAGTAGATGTTGCCAGATAATTCTGCTTCTTACTACTCCAAGAAATAAGCCATCTTCCGAGGAATCGGCACGTCCCAGAAGTTCTTTTCTTATCGTCCCTACTTCCTGCAAAATCAGCATCTGAAAAGCCAATTAGTTTGACGTCATTACTTCTTTGGTACCATTGTTGGGTTTATCTATGAGGATGGCACAACGCTTGTGCACGCAGCGGAAGGAATAAAACATCAAGACAACCCAAAAGAGATGGGATCGGGCCATGAAAATTGAATCAAGAAGTTAACAAATAACTAGGCAAAAATTACCTTAGCGGCATTGAGTCACAACTAAACGGAGATGCTCCAAGCTTCGTGTCCTCATCGGTGGCGAGTTCTATGTGGAATAACATCCACATCTCTGCAGAAATCCACACGAGCGGGAGAACCCCGAGCTTCGTCGCACGAAGGGACAGGAAGAAGATCAACGGCACCTTTGCACTTACCACGGACTGCTAGGTCCGCGCCAGGGAAAGCAAGACCGGCGACGGTCGCCGGAGATAAGGTCGTCGGCGGAGCGAACAGGCGGCGGCGAAACGTTTCCGTCCGGCGGGATTCGGGATTCGGCGGATCGGGAGATCGGCGGAACTCTTCCATAGGCTTTGATCCGGCTACAGGAAAATCCCGATTATTTGATGGATCGATATTCCCAAAACCCTAAGTCCCCTATTTATACCAAAGGCATAAATAGTCCAAATAATATTGCTATACGCAGACCACCCAAGTTAGGGTTTCTGGACTGTTCGGCGAGAATCACCTCCAGGTTCGGCGAGAATCAGTCGGCGAGAATCACCTCCAGATTCGGCGAGAATCAATCGGCAAGAATCGGCGAGAATCGGTCGTAGAATCGGCGAGAATCGAACAGTTCGATTCTCTACGATTATGCCTTCGTCGGCGAGTCATACTCGACGACTCTCGACGATTTTGCCTAAGTCGCTGAGTCATACTCGACGACTCTCGTCGACTCTTGACGAATTGGCCTTAGTCGCCGAGTCATACTCGACGACTCTCGTCAATCCATTCTCGACGTGTCATTCTCGACGAATCTCCTTGGCAACATTTGCCTTACCCCATTCTGTATGGTGATTGGTAACCTTTACCAACACAGTCAGTCTTCCAATTTCTCCACATGCTCTTATGTGCAACCCTATAGGCTCATATCACGTTGGCAGTGAGATTACATGTTTGACCACTTCAAGATCACCATGGTAACTCCAACAGTCTCCCACTTAATCTTGAGAGTATCAAACCAAAAACCTCACAAACAATGAGCGGCATCTAGCAATGCATCATTGCTCCCCAAGAAATAAGAGTTCATAACTCATAAGCCTTTATGAACAATGTCCCAGCGTTGTCTTTGTCCCTTACATCCGGAAAGAACTAGAGGCATGGACCGTATTACCCTCATAATAGCTCAATCCAAGTTTCTTGATCTAGAACGGACTTCCAGAAAATGGTGAGTCCAATATCACATATTGACTCAACCAAGCATGGCCATGCATTTCTCAGTCTAGTTCCATCAAGGGGCCCATGGATGAAACTCTTATCATATAGGAGGACAAATCCCATATCTGCTCACACACAAACACCCAAATGATTCGTAACGTGCCCAACAACCACCCTTATCATCAACCTTTCTCAAGGAATACTTTAGATGGCATCAAAGCACGCTCTTCCTCACTTGATGAATGTTGTGACTTCAGGTCAAAGGACCACAACACCATTGTCAATTGAGACCTACTCGTGATACATTTAGATAACAATCCACAGAGTATTCCCAGGTTGGGTCTGTCCAATACAAATTGTTCATTAACAAGTACCCACGTGATGACTTGATATCACAATATCATGACCTGTGAGAACTGGTCATCAGTCAACGCACGTGCTAGTCTTAATGTATCATCATCACCCTTAGCTTCTATGATGATACAATGACCAGGGACCTTTTAAGAATGAAGCTTCAAATAAATGATAGGCTCTCACATTCACGTCTCATACTTGATGTCCTATGGAAGCAAACATTCTAAGGGTATTTATTATGTTAACATTTAACTATCGCATAGAGAAACCATAATAAAAGAACTAGCCATTAATAGTAAAAGGAAAAACATTGGTACACAATTCATCATATGAATAAACAATAAACAGCCAACAGAATATATGTTTACAGGCAACCCACAAGGCTCTCACTAGAGTTGATCATTTAGGTATCGTATACCCATTGATCTAGTATGACCATCATGCTTTCTCTGCGCGAGAGGCTTTGTTAGTGGATCTGCAATATTCTCCTCAGTCGGCACTCTATAAATGTTCACATCTCCTCGTTCGACAATATCACGAATAAGATGGAACCGCCAAAGTATGTGCTTGGAGCGCTGATGAGATCTAGGTTCCTTAGATTGTGCAATTGCACCATTATTATCACAGTAGAGAACTACGGGACCAACAATGCTAGGAACTATATCAAGCTCGCCAATGAATTTCCTAATCCATACAGCCTCCTTCGTTGCGTTAGCTGCAGCGATATACTCGGCCTCTGTTGTAGAATCAGCAACTATCTCTTGCTTAGAACTCTTCCGGCTCACAGCTCCTCCATTAAGGCAAAACACAAAACCTGACTGAGACTTTGAGTCGTCCCTATCAGTTTGGAAGCTAGCTTCCGTGTAACCATTTACAACGAGCTCTTCCTCTCCACCATACACCAAGAACACATCCTTTGTCCTTCTCAAGTACTTCAGGATATTCTTGACTGCAATTCAGTGACACTCACCGGGGTCTGACTGATACCTGCTAGTCATGCTCAAAGTAAAGGAGACATCGGGTCGAGTACATAACATTGCATACATGATTGATCCAATTGCTGAAGCATATGGAATCAACTTCATGCGGTCCTTATCTTCACAAGATTTTGGACACTGGTCCTTAGAGAGATTCACACCATGAGACATGGGTAAAAATCCTTTCTTGGACTCAAGCATGTTGAACCGCTTCAACACCTTCTCAATGTATGTACTCTGGGTCAAACCCAGCAACTTCTTCGATCTATCTCTATAGATCTTAATATCGAGTATGTAAGTCGCTTCACCCAAGTCCTTCATAGAAAAGCAGTTCCCTAGGTTGTTCTTAACAACTTTCAGGGTAGGAATGTTATTCTCAATCAATAGTATGTCATCTACATACAATATCAGGAAGACTACAATGCTCCCAATGATTCGCTTGTAAACACAAGGCTCATCTTCATTCTTGATGAAACCAAACTCTTTGATTTTCTCATCAAAATGAAGATTCCAACTTTGAGAGGCCTTCTTCAGTCCATAGATGGACCTATTAAGCTTGCATACTTTAGTGGCTTCATTTGGGGATACAAAACCCTCGGGTTGTGTCATGTACACTTCCTCAAGGAGGTTTCCATTAAGGAAAGCCGTTTTGACATCCATCTGCAAGATCTCATAGTCATAATACGCAGCAATAGCAAGCAATATCCTTATGGACTTTACCATGGCAACAGGGGAAAAGGTCTCATCATAATCAATACCACAAATTTGCTTGAAACCCTTAGCCACCAGTCGCCCTTTGAATATCTGTACATTCCCATCCATGTCGGTCTTCTTCTTAAAGACCCACTTGCACCCTATGGGTCGTACCCCTTCAGGTGGTTCCACCAAGTTCCAAACTTGGTTTGTATACATGGAGTCCATTTCGGATTTCATAGCCTCAAGCCATTTGTCGGAGTCCGGTCCATTCATAGCCTCTTGGTAGGTTGCTGGTTCATCATCATTATCCATAAGCAACACATTACCTATTTGAGACATGAGAAATCCATATCTCTCAGGATCAAACCTCGGTCTACCAGATCTACGTAGGACTTGTGTTTCTTAAGCAGGTTCTCTAGCTACAACATCTTGTAGTCCTGTCTCAGAATCCAATTCCGGTTCATTCACTATTTGTGGTTCTTGAACTTCTTCAAGTTCTACCTTTTCAGTCTTTCTTGATAAGAACTCTTTCTCCAAGAAGATACCAGTCCTTGCGACAAACACTTTGCCCTCGGACGGTAGGTAAAAGTAATACCCTTTCGTTTCCTTAGGATATCCCACCAGATAACATTTATCCGATTTGGGTTCCAGCTTGTCAGGCATTTGACGTCGCACGTATGCCTCACAACCCAAAATTTTAATGAACGACATAATAGGGCGCTTCCCAGTCCATATCTCATATGGTGTCTTCAGAACCGTTTTCGTTGGAGCGCGATTCAGTGTCATGGCAGCAGTCTCTAAAGCAAAACCCCAAAAGGAAACAACCAAGTCTGCATGACTCATCATCGAACGTACCATGTCTAACAAAGTACGATTTCTCCTCTCAGACACACCATTATGTTGTGGTGTTCTAGGTGGAGTGAGCTGTGATACAATACCACACTCTTTCAGATGATCACGGAACTCATGACTCAGTTATTCGCCACCTCAATCAGATCGGAGTGCTTTAACCCTTTTACCCAACTAGTTTTCTACTTCATTCTTGAACTCTTTGAACTTTTCAAAGGTCTCGGATTTGCACTTCATAAGATACACATATCTGTATCTACTGAAATCATCAGTAAATGTAACGAAGTAGAAATACCCACCTCTAGCCATGGAGCTCATGGGTCCGCATACATCACTATATACAATACCCAAGAGATCCTCAGCCCTCTCAGTATAACCAGTGAAAGGGGCTTTAGTCATCTTGCCTAACAAACAAGATTCGCATCGCTCAAATGATTCATAATCAAATGAGTCCAAAAGTCCATCTTTATGGAGCTTGGATATGCGCTTCTCGTTTATATGGCCCAAACGACAATGCTAGAGATATGTAGAGTTTGAGTCATTTATTCTTAGTCTTTTATTATTTTCTACATTATAGATCTGATTGTCCAAGTTCAAAACATAAAGACCATTAAATAATTGGGCTACAACATAACAAACATCATTCTTAAATATAGAACAACAGTTGTTCTTAATTATAAAAGAAAATCCAATCATGTCAAAGCATGAAATGGATATAATGTTTCTAGTTATGGCCGGAACAAAATAACAGTTATCTAGTTCTATTACAAGCCCACTGGGCAAAGAAAGACAGAAACCCCTACGGCTACAGCAGCAACTCTTGCTCCATTACCGACACGCAGGTCCACCTCCCCTTTACTCAGCAATCTTCTCCTTCCCAGTTCCTGCACATTTGTACAAATGTGAGAACCACATCCGGTATCCAATACCCAAGATGAAGGAGCAGAAAGGTTTATTTCTATAACGTAAATATTCGAAGCGGAAGTCATACCTCCCTTCATTTTCTGCAGACCCTCAATGTAAGAAGGACAGTTCCTCCACCAATGACCAGCCTTGTCACAGTGGTGGCATTTCCCTTCCTTTACTGTGCTCTTCTTTTTCATCAATGCAGAAGACTTGGACTCGAGATGTGACTTAGGTCCCACCTTCGTCTTCTTAGAGCCCTTGGCCTTGCACTTGCCCTTATGCACCATCAGTATGGGGCTGTCAGGCTTGGACTTCTTCATATTGATTTCGGCAGTTCTCAACATGCCTAGGAGCTCGGGCAGTATCTTGTCTATTTCATTCATGTTGTAGTTCAAGACAAACTGCTCATAACTGTCCTGCAACGATTGCAAGATAAGATCTGTGGCCAACTCTTGACCTAGAGGAAAACCCAGCCTTTCAAGGTTCTCTATATACCCAATCATCTTGAGTACGTGAGTCCCTACTGAGTCTCGAACTCCCATCTTGCACTGAAACAATGCTTTTGTGACGTCAAACCTCTCTTGACGAGCTTGCCCTTGAAACATTTTCTTGAGATGCTCGTCAATCTCCTTGCACCCCATGTTCTCATGTTGCCTTTGAAGCTCAGAGTTCATGGTGGCAAGCATAAGGCATTCGACGTCTAAGGCATCATAAGTGTACTTCTTATAAGTATCTTTATCAGCACGAGAAGAATTTCCGGTCGGCACCTCGGGGGCTTCTTCTTCCAAGACATAGAGCTTTCACTCTTGCCTGAGAACAATTCTCAGGTTCTTGTACCAGTCCATATAGTTAGTCCCACTGAGCTTATCCTTCTCAAGGATGTCTCTCAGAGACAGAGTGGAGTGTGAACCACTTACCATGGAATTCTACAAGAATTCATGCAGAATAATATCAGTACCAAAATTTCAAATACAATTTATTTTAATTTGGACTTCAATTAAAACTTCCACTATTTTATTTGAAATAATAGCCTCACTATCAATTCGGAGAGTTCATGCGAGCTACTCTCTTAGTGGACAAGATCCGTATTTCACCAACACAATGAGTCAGCTTTGGCTTTCCTCTCACAATGTGGTTATTTAGGTAGACAACGCTTGCCAATTGCATCCTCATGCAATTCTTGTATGGTTGGTGAATAACTCCTTATTCGCATCCATCATATAGTGCATGCCAACCCTATGCCTCTAGGCACTCAACCTTTGAGGTCACCTAGTTAAGCTTGTCCCGATGTCGACAGTGGGATATCACAATTATCCGCTCGCACCCTTACCAAGATAGATTAATGCACCTTGCTTTGGAAAGCCCACACTTCATCGATCGAGGAAAGAAGAGTGTCATCCATCGGAAGGCATCCGAACACTTAATATTTGATGAAGGGATTTTTGATTATAGGTTAATAATTAACCATGATCAACATTTGATCATTGTGCACATCCACAGAAAAACATATTTCTAAAAGCCACATGCATCCCTTATGTGCACAACCTAGCACTATCAACATTTGATAGAGTGAAGGGCTAAATCTGAACATCCGGACATTTCCAAATCTTCAGATTTACATGCATCTGACAAAAGCAAAGACAACTCAACTTAAAGCAGTAGACAAGCTCGTCTCTCATTGTTGGATTAAAAATCCAAAACAATACACTTGTTCATTAACCACTCGAGGGACGGTTACTGCTAAGGAGACAACAATTTCTAACAATTAGAAATTACCACGAAATTCCAGACGTTCCTGGCGGGATTCCAAGGGGCAGAGCCCGTAACCTGTGGGTTATGGGCCCACCGATCTCCCTTGAAAAACCATCAACAATTGATGTACCAGGAATAAATCTAGACATTTAGAACACTTCTAAATCCCTAGGTTTTCACATACTAGAATAACCAAACATCCAATACAACAGTCATGGTCGAAACCTCCCTCTGATACCACTGTTGATTTTCTCTATGAGGATGGCACAACGCTTGTGCACGCAACGGAAGGAATAAAACATCAAGACAACCCAAAAGAGATGGGATCGAGCCATGAAAATTGAATCAAGAAGTTAACAAATAACTAGGCAAAAATTACCTTAGCTGCGTTGAGTCACAACTCAACCGAGATGCTCCAAGCTTTGTGTCCTCGTCGGTGGCGAGTTCTACGTGGAATAAAGTCCACGTCTCTGTAGAAATCCACACGAGCGGGAGAACCCCGAGCTTCGTCGCACGAAGGGACGGGAAGAAGATCAACCGCACCTTTGCACTTCCCACGGACTGCTAGGTCCGCGCTAAGGAAAGCAAGACCGGCGACGGTCGCCGGAGATGAGGTCGTCGGCGGAGCGAACAGGCGGCGGCAGAACGTTTCCGTTCGGCGGGGTTCGGGATTTGGCGGATCGGGAGATTGGCGGAACTCTTCCGTCGGCTTTGATCTGGCTACAGGAAAATCCCGATTATTTGATGGATCGATATTCCCAATACCCTAAGTCCCCTATTTATACCAAAGGCATAAATAGTCCAAATAATATCGCTATCCGCAGACCACCCAAGTTAGGGTTTCTGGACCATTCGGCGAGAATCACCTCCAGGTTCGGCGAGAATCAGTCGGCGAGAATCACCTCCAGATTCGGCGAAAATCAGTCGGCGAGAATCGGCGAGAATCGGTCGCAGAATCGGCGAGAATCGAACAGTTCGATTCTCGACGATTATGTCTTAGTCGGCGAGTCATACTCGACGACTCTCGACGATTTTGCCTTAGTCGTCGATTCATACTCGATGACTCTCGTCGATTCTCGACGAATTGGCCTTAGTCGCCGAGTCATACTCGACGACACTCGTCAAACCATTCTCGACGTGTCATTCTCGACGAATCTCCTTAGCAACATTTGTCTGACCCCATTCTGTATGGTGATTGGTAACCTTTACCAACACAGTCAATCTTCCAATTTCTCCACATGCTCTTATGTGCGATCCTACAGGCTCATATCGCATTGGCAGTGAGATTACATGTTTGACCACTTCTAGATCACCATGGTAACTCCAATAACCATAAGCCAAGATTAGGTGTACCCTTAAGGTATCTTAAAATCTGCTTTGAAGCGATGTAATGAGATTCCTTAGTGTTCACCAGATATCTAGAACAGACACATGTTAAGAACATTATATCTGGTCTACTATCAGTCAGGTAGAGAAAGGATCTAATTATGCTTCTATACTTGGTTTCATCAAAAGGTTTCCCTTTCTCATCCTTGTCCAGAGACAAAGTTGAACCCATTGGAGTCCTCATAGAGGTTGCGCTCTCCCTTCCGAATCACTTAAGAAGCTCCTTGGTGAACTTGGTTTGAGAGATGAAAATCCCATCTTCAAATTGCTTCACCTGAAGTCCTAAGAAATACTTCAGCTCACAAATACTGCTCATTTCAAACTTCCCTTGCATAAGTTTAGAAAACTTTTTGAAAAGGCTGTCTTTCATAGATCCAAATATGATGTCATCGACATAGATTTGCATTAGCAAAATCTTGCCTTTAACTTCCCTAAGAAATAGTGTCATGTCTATTTTTCCCCTTGTGAACTTGTTCTCAAGAAGAAAGTTAGACAACGTCTCATACCAAGCTCGGGGAGCTTGCTTTAAACCATATAAAGCTTTATTTAAAAAGAAAACATGATCATGGAATTTAGTGTTTGCAAAACCTGGGGGTTGCGCTATGTATACTTCCTCTTTTAGATCCCTGTTAAGGAATGCTGACTTCACGCCCATTTGATAGAAAGTGAAGCCTTTGAGGGCTGTAAACGCAAGAAACAACCTGATCGCTTCGAGCCTTGCCATTGGAGCAAAGGTCTGGTCGAAGTTGATCCCCTTTTCTTGTTGGAATCCTTGAGCTACAGGCCGGGCTTTATTCTTCAAGATTAATCCATTCTTGCCCATGTTGTTTCTGAATATCCACTTGGTTCCTATCACGTTCTGTCCTTTTGGGCCCGGGTACCAGCCACCAGACTTTGCATCATTCAAACTGGTTGAGCTCCTCTTGCATTGCCATTATCCGAGAGGCATCTTTGTTCGCTTCCTCGAACTTCTTCGGTTCAACCCGAGAGAGAAAACTTAGATGCAAAACTTCGTTAGTTGTACCTCTTCTGGTTCTCATACCGTCTCCTGATTCTCCAATGATTAGATTAATTGGGTGATCTATTAGGTGTCGAAACCCTAGATTCCTTGCCCTCTCTCCAGCAGGCTCTACAGTACTTGTGCATGCTCTATGGGTTAAGGCACATATTCCTATAGTGGTTCTTCATCCACCAAGCCTAGATCACTGATCTTTACTGAGCTTTGATCGTCTTCCTTGACAACTTCATCCAAGCTTAGCTCCTTGAAAATGGTACCTGCATCTGCACCAATAACACTAAATGAGCTGATATGGAGCAGGCTTGTCTCATCAAATACAACATTTATAGACTCTTCTACCACCAGGGTTTTCTTAATAAAAATCCTATATGCCTTACTATGGCTACTATATCCTACAAAAATACCTTCAAAACATTTTTCACTAAACTTTGTGCGGTAATACTTCCCATTATTAAGTACGAAGAATTTGCTTCCAAAGATTCTAAAGTAGGACACAGTCGGTTTTGTGCCCTTAAATAACTCATAGGGAATCTTACGATAGCTTTTGCTGATGAGTGCTCTAGTTTTCACGTGACAAGACGTGTTGACTACTTCAGCCCAAAAGTATTCCTTCTCTCAACAACTCCATTTTGCTGTTGAGTGCGCGGGAAGGAAAACTCATGAAAGATACCTTGACTTTCACAGTATTCTTTCATGGCACCAGAATCAAACTCTGTTCCGTGGTCACATCTAATTTTGACCACTGAGTAGTTCAATTCGTTCTGGATTTGCCGGATAAAATTGTTGAAAGACGCGGAGGTGTCTGACTTATGTTTCAAAAAGAACACCCAAGTGAAACGCGAGTAGTCATCGACAATTACTAACGTATAGACCTTACATCCTAAGTTGTGAATGGGCATTAGACCGAATAAGTCCTTATGAAGAAAGTATTAGCTTTGAGAAGAATCTTTCTTAGAAATACCCTTGAAGGTAGCCCGTGTCTGCTTTCCCATTTGACAGGAGTGACATGGAATCTCTTTAAGGCACTTAATGCTGGGGGCATCACACACTAAGTTGTGAGAAAAGATCATATTTATGGTTTTAAAATTAATATGTGCTAATCTCTTGTGCCATTGGTCACAGAGAGATGCAATACTTTTTGCCATAAAGCACACTGGGGTAGAAGTGTCTAAGCAAAGGAAATTTAAATAGAAAAATTTCTGCTCTGAGTGCCAGTTAAGACCATCTCCAAATTTGCAGACAATTTTATCAGACACTTGTCCTTGCAGAACTCAACGATGTAGCCTTTGTCACATATTTGACTTATGCTTATAAGATTATGGTGGAATCCTTCAACATAAGCAACGTTTGTAAAAGAGACTACGCCATTGGAAATCATACCATAAACTTTTGTTGTTACCCAGTCTCAACCTCCAAAGATGAGTTTTGGTCCATCTTTGTCAGGGGTATAATCACGCAAAATGCTTCCTGTCAAGGTCATGTGCCGAGAGAATCCATTGTTCAAATACCAGATCGGAGTTCTATTGGCCTTTGGACATTCCTGCAAAAATAAATCATTTTACCTTTGGAACCCAAACGTATTTGGGTCCTTGGTTCTTGGTTAGCAAACTCCCCCAAGGAACATTAGCCTTGTGAGTGGCCGGTCTCGCATAGCTAACTCTAGGAGTTACAAGATTGGCAGGGTTATACCAACAGTCTGCGCCAAAAAGACAAATTTTGACGCAGCACCAACAGTCGAATCTTTTGTACCTTCGTTTGTACTCTTGCTTTACCCTTTGAACGTGGGGTCTAGTAGGGGTAGCATTATTAGAGGTGGAGGCCTCCTGGTTGCAGCATACATAGGGGCTTCCCATCTCCTTAGACTTAAGCACAACAGATATGGCTTTTGGTGTCGTCTTATTATTATTTCCATGCACATATGGACCATAACTTTTCATCTGGATTTCCTAAATCGGTGCCTTTAACACGCTGGCACCAAAGTCACGGGGATGGTTCCATCCTTGGTATCTGTTCCTGGGCTCTATATGAGTAGGCCTAGCATGATGACTATTGGATGACTTAAGGTCAAACTTGTTTGTCAGAAAGATTACTTTCCTGAACGAAGGTTGATCCATGCGTGCCTTCACCTTTTCTTTGGCGCTAGCCTTTTTGGCAGCCTTACATTTTCCACCGACGTGTCAAAGACCACTACCATTCTTCTTAGCGGAGAACTCATCAATGATAGGAAGAACAGTATTCGGTTGGGAGTAGCTCTCAACGAGTTTTCTCTCCACCGCGAGCTTTTCTAGCAGCTCATCAAGATATTTTTCTTTCAGAATTAATATCTTAGCGGAGCCCTTGAGTTTCTCTTTCAGGGAGTTGACTTCATCTCTGAGAGGAAGCAATTTTTCAATTTCTTCCTTCAGCTCAGTTTCAACTGCCTTGAGGGAGGCAATCTCCTTAACTTGCTTTCAGACTACCTTATAACATTTGTCGAAAGACTTTAAGAGGTGCTCGTGCTGAGCCATCAATTCTAATTCTTTCTCATCCGAAGAATAATCTTTATGACCATTGGTGGAGGTTTCAGATTCTGAAAGAATCGTGTGTGATTTTACCTTCCCGTGGTACTCTGAGTTGCCCACTTCTTTGTCAGATTGAGCCATAAGCCCAAAGTAATCTTCTTCATTTTCAGAACTTGGCTCGCACGAGTCACTATCACTTAGAGGCTTCGACTTCTTGGCAATAAATCTCTTTTCATCTTTCTTCTTCCCTTTGAAGGATCTCTTCTCGTCCTTCTATGAGCTGTCTTTCTTATTATATGGACACTACGCGATCAGGTGACCTGATTTATTACAACAGTAGCAAACAATGTCAGAGGAAGAAAATTTATTAGGTTTCGATTTATACCTTTCCTCCTTGTTGTATCTTTTCTTCATACGATCACCGTCACCATGTGATCTTCTGTACTCTGAAGAGGAAGACTTATTCTTGATTTGTCTCCTCTTGCTCAGTATCTTCTTAAACTGCTTGGAGATTAAGGAGAACACTCCGTCTAATAGCTCAGAGCCTGATGTGTCGGGCATACAGTCTTCAGGAGTGTTAGGAGATCGTGTCCTTACGGGTGACACAGCTTTGGACTTCCTTGAACCTTCAGCCTTTAGGGCTGTAGAATTCTCTTTGCTTAAAGATCGATTGGCTTGCTCCTCCTTCTTTCTGGTGTTCATTTGGAGTTCATAGGAGAGAAGCTTTCCGAACAGGTTTTATGGATCTATCTCTGGCAGCTTCCCAAATTTTCTAATGGAAACCACCTTGGTGTCCCATTACTTAGTCAGGGATCATAAAAACTTATCGTTGAGTTTGTCGTGAGTGAACGCGCGACCATAGTTCCTGAGGCCGTTGACAATTTTGAAAAAGTTTTTGAAGCTGTCAGCAATGGAGTCATTGGCACCATATTTGAAGGCTTTGTACTCCTTATTCAACAACGATCTCTGATCGTCTCTCACTTCTTCAGTCCCTTCCATAAGTACAACCAGGCAGCCCCACATCTCCTTGGCAGATTTTTAGTGGAATAAGTTATGGAGCATTGAGTCGTCCACTGCACTAGCTATTATATTCTTCGCCTTATTGTCCAGGGAGACTAGTGTAATCTTATCCTTACTGAGATCCATCATCTTTTTGGCAATCTGAATTGCTGGATTTATAGTTGAAGCTTGAGTAGGGATGTGTGGTCCTTCTTTCCACATGAGAAAGTTCTCTTTGGTGCACACTGGTAACTTCATGGAAGACATATCTTAGCTTCGATCCATAGTGACTGTGTGGAATCTCTTAACGCTAGATCAGGGATCTTGATCAAGGTGTTATCCTTATCGACCAAAACTCCCCTCTGATACCAATTGAAAGTATCTAGCGTCTACCTAAATCACATAGAGGGGGGGTGAATAGATGATGTTTGCGTCTTTTTTTGGAATAAAAATAATTGTAAAAAAATAAGCACACAAACGCAGAGATTTTATAGTGGTTCCCCGAGTTTGGTACATCCACTGTCCCACCTCGCCTATCTCCAACGAAGGGCAAATTCGACTACTTCACCAAACTCAGATCTCGTTAAATTTTATACCTCGGAGTCCCAACTCCTACACCTCAGAGACGAAGCTCCTACCACACGGAGAATAAACTATCCTACAACTCGATCCACAAGCTGTATCAACTCACTCGATCCACAACCGAATCTACTCTCTCAATACACAAACGGATCTACAAAACTCGGAGAAAAGTTTCCTACAATATTCAAAAGAAAATTACTACAACAACACACGATTCCAATCTTGATCTGACGTTCTTTGAAGGTTGGAAGTTAAATCTTAGAGAACTCGGAAAACTTGAAATCTTTTGATCTTGAAATTTGGTTCTTGAATCTTCAACCGATTTGGACTGGAGTAGAAATATTCTTGAAGGAAGAATCGTTCCAGTCAATGATGTCGCAGAAGAAGAATATTCCTCGATGTCGCGGCCGATCCAGAGAGTTTCGTGAAAACAGGAGAGTGCGGTCGACGATTGCTATTTCCGGAAAATATGAAAATTGATTCGAGAAATTAGATTTTCAAGATCCGTTATCATTTCGAAATTACTCTAGGTATTTATAGAGGGATTCAAAATGAAATTGCTATAAATATTTCCAAAACAGAAAGCTAAAAAGCACTATACATGGCCGACCGAACCCGTGACAGGAGGAAGAAATTTTCGGAAAAATGACCTAAGTCAAATTCATCGAGTATCGTCGAGTATCATAATGATACTCTTCGAATACATCTTGATATACGACGAAAAAGACATAAACAAAACATCACATGTTGGCTGGTCACTCAACGCTATAAGGAGGACTCATACTCGACGAATTCGTCGACTATCACCTGGCATACTCGATGAATTCGTCGAGTATCGGTCAATAGACTCGACCCTCTCAACGCCATTACACTTAATGATTTTGCTCACTCAACTCCAGGCGGCATCTGCCAAATATAACGAGTTAACTAAACGCACTCAACACTTTGATATTTGATGAATTAGACTTGGAAAAATCTAGAGAAGTAGTGTCGACTGGACTCGACGGATTCGGCGTGTATCACTTAGCATATTCGACGAATTCGGCGAGTATCGTTAGATACATTCAACGAATTCGACGAGTATGCACAACGATACTCGGCGAATTTTACTTGATAGATTTTTCACTTGTCCAAAATCATTACCCTAAGTATATATGACGAATTTGACGGGTATTGGTCAGTATAATCGGCAAATTTGGCGTGTATCAACGATGATACTCGATGAATTTGACGTGTATGCTTAACCATACTCGCCAAGTTTTACTTTGGTAAAATTCTATATTTATGGCTCATGGTCTTCGGCCTTCCTAGATCCTTCTCCTATAGTTGGGATAGAAGTACACCACAATAGAGAGATTACACGTGAGTCAAAACATTGGCCTACACAATGAGGGATTACATTGTGCAGTCCTGTGTTTACTGACTCACTGTAACCTGACATAGGTGTGTACTTGGCATTGTAAACCTACAAGTACATAACTAAACCGCAATATCAAATACAACCTCTATTCATCTTAGCTTGACTGAACCCTTCTTCAAATCAGGGTTATTGTGGATACAATACCCAACACTGTAATTTAGGCGTTGAGAGCATTGAGTGACCACACCTCACTCAACGCCTTATGCCTTAGTCATTTTCCCCCTTCTTCAGCATCTTAAGCATTGAGAGCATTGAGTGAGCATGCCTCACTCAATGCCTTTTGCTTTTAGCCAGATTTTCTGAATCATGGCATTGAGAGCGTTGAGTGACCATGCCTCACTCAATGCTTTCTGCCTTAACAAAAATTTTCTCCACCATGGCGTTGAGAGAGTGAGCTCCACTCAATGCATTTGGACTTAGCCAAATTTCTGTGTTTGAAAATATAGGTCCTAGCTAAATGAGATACAAACAATGCTTTAACACATGGCGTTGAGTGAGCTTGCCTCACTCAAAGCCTATGGACTTAGTCAAATTTTAGCACAGATTTTATGTGGCTTTGACAGACTAAGCTTGCCTCATAGACTTT
Source organism: Platanthera zijinensis (assembly GCA_039513925.1). Classification (NCBI taxonomy): domain Eukaryota; kingdom Viridiplantae; phylum Streptophyta; class Magnoliopsida; order Asparagales; family Orchidaceae; genus Platanthera; species Platanthera zijinensis. The sequence continues at coordinate 68,509,709 of CM077095.1, read as the reverse complement.
TGTGGTATGGCATTGAGTGAGTAGACTTCACTCAACGCCTATGGACTTAGCCACTTTCTCAGCTTGCCACTTTTATGGCTTTGACTATATAGGCTCCACTCAGCGCTATAAGTCATCTAGCATTGAGTGAGTAACCTTCACTCAATGCCTGTGGACTTAGGCAGATTTCTATCTATCCATATCTTTGGTAAGAGTTTACCTGACTTAGCCACATAGGCTACCTGTCACATCATTATTACTAGGACATCCTGCAATCACTAAACATGAGCACAAGTTAGATCACCACATGTGTATACATTGTTTGCTATGCCTTCTTCAAATCCAGGACATTGAGATCAATTGACAAAATAATCTCCCCCTATTTGAAGAAGTCAAAACCTAAGCTACTGTATACACTAACATACTTATGCAACATATACAGAAAATTTTAACACAACATAAATACAAAATAATAAACATACTCATAACAAATGATATTTCATTTAACATATAAGGAATTATAATGTTTGTAAATGAACCAAAATATCACATTCCTTAGCCCTATAAGTAGAACCTGAAACTTTTCAAGTTTCAGATTCTCTTATCACAATTCCACTGCCCTTGGATTTCTTAGTAGGTTTGTCTTCTGCTTCAGCTGTCTTCTTTCCCTTCTTATCTGCTTCATCAGCTGTCTTTGCCTTAGTTGCTCTTTCCCTCTCAGCTTTAGCTTTATCTTTCTGTCTCAAAAAGTAGTTGTAGGGCTTTGGAAAGTACATGGAGGGCTCAACTTCACCAGGAGATAAAAGGTTTGCATTTTTTTCTCCAGTACAGCCTCCTTAAGGTCTCCCTCTTGTCCATCTTGTCCCATTCCACAGTGCTGTATAATTTGTATCTATCTGTCTTCTTGGACTTTACTTTATCCATGAGAATTAGAATGATAGACAGGGATTCTAGGCTCCAAACTTCAAAATCAGGTCTCTTCTCCATTTCCTCTCTATATCTTTTTTCCTCTGCCTGATCTTTCTTCAGTTTCCACAGTTGTATCTCTTTCTTTGGTGTGTAATGCCTCGTCTATAGTGGGGCTGAGAGAGGGAATCTCAGCACAATCACTATCACCATCTTCTTTGTACTGGACATACTCTTGATTATCTTATTCCTGATCAGCAGTAGACATTCTGTGTAGGGCATCTTGAACATGAGCAGGCATCATTGGGATGTTATCATACTGAATTTGCTCCATTCCCAATTAGCCTATCAACACATTAGTTTCCCAGACCATGTTCTCAGTAGTAGTTCTTATAACCTCACTCTCCCCCTTTTTGACTTCTTCAACTATTTTACTGGTCTGCGAGGTGCAGGCCTTGCTTCTTTTTGTTTCTAGATAATTAACTCCTGTAGTAACCTGATTCTTTACTTACAACATATGATCATCAAGAAGCTGTGTACATGCATCTACCTTGGTAAAGATTTTTTTTCTTCTATTTATCCCTCAGAACATTATCAGCATTATGAATGGCCTGCATGTTCTGATTCTAAATATTTTGATTTTATATGATGGTGACAACATTTTGGCTTGCTACATCCAGCTTGTCCATGGTGTAATTCACAGCTAGAGCAACCCTTTTGAAGAACTTGACAGTTTCAGCTTTCAGTAAGTTAACTTCAAACCTTATAGATTTGATCTCAGTTGCTAGATAATTTCTTATTTCCTTTAATGCACCATCCACAAATGTTTCTAGGGTTCTCCTTTATTCATCTAGAAGTCCCTTCAATTGAGCTAGGAATATTGGTGGCATCTGATCTATTCTGGCGGATGTGCCTTCATCTTGATTTTCCTGTATTGACATATTTCTTGTTCCTTGTGCAGAGTTACTCTTGGACAGGTCATCTCAATATGTACTGAGGAGTGTGTTTTCTCATGACTAGATTCCTCTTTCTAAGATTCAGAGGATACTAAATCATGCACTTCATGTGTAGGGAGTTTAGATGGAATGTCCCCCTCAGCCTCTATCATGCCTTCATTTGCATGCAGGTCAGCAATAATAACATCTGTATCACTTATAGTAGTCTGAACTACTTCTGGAGGGACCTGTAGCTTCTCCCCCACAAATAATGCATCTTGCATTATCTCTTCTATCAGTTGCTACCCCTCAACTAGTGCATACTTTTTCTCAACAAATGTTGCATCCATAACTTGAGCCAGGAGTAGCTCACCTTCAGAAATTGATATCTCTATTTCATAATTCAAATTGATTTCCCCCTCATTCTGAGGCCTGGGAACATCAGTATCATTTGATATAGGCAATTGCCCATCTGTATCATCTGGTCTGGAAGCATCTTCCTCCATCCTTGTAGAGATCTTGTCAACAGCTTCCTTTGCCACTGCTTCAGCCATCTCAGCAGCAGGCACATCATCCTTAGTGACAGTATCTGACTCAGGTCTATTTACAAGACTTTGTGTGGTAAGTTTTGAAGAAAATGATACCTGAGTGTCCATGTCCTTTCTGGACTTTTCTTCAGAAGATGTCAGTTCTGGATCATGAGGTTCTTCATCATCAGAAAAACTTCCAGTGGAACTGGAATCAGGAAGAGAAGCCTTCTTCCCTTTCTTTTCTGCTGTTGATGGTCTATAGGGTTGAAGGACTCTGTCCCACCTTTCCAGCATCTTGAGGTCCATTCTTCTTATATGATGTATTCTTTCTCCCAACTTCAAGTTCAGAATTTCTGGTACCGTTTGTCGCAGAAACAGGGACAGAATTCTCCCCAAATTTTGTGCAGTCACACATTCAGTAATCCTTTTTGATTCTTCCCCTGTCAGTTCTTCTGATCAGTATGTCCCTACACATCAGGTCGAACATCTTCTTCGAGATTTTGTCGTGGGAGCCTGATTTACATAACAGAGCCTTTCCGATGACATCTGCCAAGAACTTACCTTTCATGTTCAATTCTTTCCTTAGGATTGATCCAATGGAGTTCTTGGACAACCCACACCATTTCATGGCAGTCTTTACATCATCCTTCGACAGTTCATCTTCGGCATCAGTTGTAGAGAACTTCGTCAGCTTTAGGGCTTTGGTCAGCCTTCTTGGTGTTATCTTGACTCTTGTTCCACTTAGAGTCATCTTAATTTTCTCAGCTATAGAATCTTCCTTGATATTGGAGAATAATTCTAGAACCTTCCGTTTCCATAGTAAATAGGGTTCTGACGGGATGAATTCTAGGTCAGATGTTCGGAGGAGGTGAAGAACATACTGTACCTCTTCAGGAGCATCTTTAGATCCATTTCTCACCAATTCTTAACCCTCGAATAGGAAATCTTGACTTTTGGGCGTCATTTTGCTGGAGAAATTGTGAGGATTAGCGAGAACGGCTTTCCGTCGGTTCGGAGAATACGGGCGGGTGTGGGCAAGGAATAATGCTTTTTCTTTATGCACAAGCTTTTCTATTTATAATTATTTTCAAAGAGAAGGAAGAAAGGAACTTACCTGTTTGAGATCAAAGATGTGATCAATGGTTGGGGTTAACTTCCGCTACTTAGCCGCAGACCGACTAATCGATAGATTTTGTTGAGTAAGCTTATTCTCCTCAACCCTTGTCTTCTTGGTCTTAATTGATTGACCATTTCTTTAGCAATTGAATCGCCTTTGACTTCTTTAGTAAAACTATATTTTCCTAATCAACAGGGATTAAGATGACCTGTAATGCACATTATACTGTGTCGTAGTGGAGTGCAATTAGACATAAACTCAACATGCTTATATCAAGTTTGAGGATGTTGAGTATAGTTGCATCTTGTGGTATAGTGAACATGAGAGCCACTAAACTATTTAATTAGACAAGTATTTAGATAATTATCTTACTTCTTCTCAGACTTTAAGTTCAACTATCTTATCTCTAAAATGCATAGCTCTTGCAATTAAGAGAACATTTAGTAGAGTCATAAACAAGATGAATTCTACTTATCTCTATCAAATGGACTAGGAGCTGATGCTGGATTCATAGCCTCTAAGCACACCATCTCCTTGCTCCTAAACTTTATCCATTGATATTCATCTGGCTTTCTTTTGCAAGCACCCCCCTCAACAATTGCACATATGTTAGGCATCTTGTGCATGCTGGTCAATTCATCCAATCCTTGTACCAATCATAGGTCAGGTACACCTTTGTCCAAGGAACATAAATGGGTATGGCCACTTAAACTGTCTTCAAAATAGAATTTACCTTGCCTTAGGAACCCAAGCTAACTTGGGTCCTAGGTTCCAGTTAGCATAAGAAAGCATATGTCTACCTACAGGAGTCCTATCAGGAAGACACTGCCTTGCCTTTGGCACACTGGGGCTGTGCCAACAATTTATGACAAAGTGGCCCACTTTGCCACAACACCAACATTCATGGATGTTGTATCTCCTTTTCTGAACACACCTTGAAGTGTGCAAGCTACTTCTGGCTGCCTATTTTGTGAGGAGAACTAGGGCCTTCCTCTTATTTCTTTCATCAAGACCCTGACCAAAAGTGTGTCTACTAGTAGAGGAACTTGGCTTGCTCTGAACATCATTAACAACAGCCTTCTTTGTAGATGGCATGTTCTTCATTGATTCAAGGACAGCCAAGGTAGCCTCACTGACTGGCTTACCTTTGGTTTGAGTTCTCGTTGGAAGAACATTAGAATATGTTATAGCCACATCCTTGAATGAGGGGGCTTGGGAACCAAATATAAAAGGTCCAGGTTGGGCCTTTTGAACTTCTACATGGGGATCCTTCTATGCACTCAATCCCATGACCTCTCTTCTTCCATTATAAGGTACATTGGTAATCATACAAGAAAGATTCCTACACCTCCAGTTACCACACTTATAGCCTTGGTCATGCCTGTAGGATAGGAGAATTACCTTGTGAGAGGTTGACTAAGGCCTGACAGGATCTTGGCCTCTCCTCTGAGATTGGATAACTTTAGAAATCCACTCAGATTTAGATATTCTCTTGATAGCATCTACCTTAGAGAAATTGGCCACAACCCTCTTCTCCCTTTCAAGTTTCTCTTCAAGATCCTTGATGATAGATTCCATATACATGATGGAATAAACATGGATATCTACCATGATATTAAGATGAGCTACTTCCCTCTCTTTTAGATATAGCAAAGATGAAGTCTCATCTTGCTGGGAAGCAGCCAGCTGTTGATGTGGTCTACGACAAGTGTACCGGTTGCACGAGTAATATAAAATGGACGAATTTTGCCAACTATCGATCTCTCAAGGAACACAGTAAGGTGGAGTTAATTTTGAGGAGGACTTGAGATTGAAGTTCTTAGGTCGGTTCTTACAAAGGGGGGTTTTGATTGTTTGCGGAAAAAGAAAGTAAAACACTAATAAACTACTCCTATGCAATGCCGCTATGCAATGCTTCGCTAGGCGGATGGAAAACTACACGGGCCGCTATGCACCAAATCACTAGGCGGATGGACGAGTAGGCTTGCGGATGTGGTGGTGAGAATGGCAGAAAAGAAAGTAAAATACTAATAAACTACTCCTATGCAATGCCTCTATGCGATGCTTTGTCAGGCGGATGGAAAACTACACGGGCCGCTATGCATCGAATCGCAAGGCAGATGGATGAGTAGGCTTGCAGATGAGGTGGTGAGAATGGCGAAATGAGGTTCGTGAGCACCTCTTCGCTACGCATGCCACTAGCAATTGCTAGTGCGACCCTATGTGGTGGAGGATGGATAATGGCGCACCTCAAGCAAATAACATGAAAATAAAATCACATAGACATGATTGTACACAAACTTATATCATATTAAACACACTTCATCAAATACAAAGAGATCAAACTACACTATCAACAACAAGAGAAGAAGAATGTGTAAAATCGACCGGATCCGAAGTCTTGCTGAGGATTCACAGAAGGAATCACCGGGTCGTCAATCCGCATCCTTTCTCAGTACTCAACTACATCCGGGGTAGAGGAGGCTGTCACTAATTCCCAATGGACCCGTCTTCTTCGTATCACGATCCGGTTGAGGATGACGCAAACTCCTCTAAGCTTGATGGTGAAAGCTAGGTCAAACCCTTCTTGAAGCTCAAGAATGAAGGAGGAGGCCGAGAGGAAGCTCCGGCTTGAATTTGGCATTGAAAGCTTGCTCGGAGTCCCTCCCTACAGTGGAGGAAGAAGGAAAACGGTAGAACCCTCCTCGGAGACGAAAATGGTGGAGAAAAAGTCCAGCATTAGAATTAGGGTGGAACCTGTGAATTTATAGATTGCAGAAATTATAATGCACACGATTAGTGGCGCATGACTAGTGATCGTGCGCACTATGTCCAGTGATCGTGCGTATTGGCTTGGCAGAACTTGGTAAAAATTGGAATCAATGCACACGATCAGTGGCGCACGACCAGTTGTCGTGCACACTATGTCCTATGATAGTGCATTTTCCCTAAACATAACTTGGAAAAAATAGAGAATAACGGGCACAATCAGTGGCACACGACCAGTGGTCGTGCGCAAAAGATCCAATGATCGTGTGCAGTGTTCCTGTACCGTTTGGGGTTTGATGAACTGACAACGCACGACCAGCGATCGTGCACTAAGGAGTCTACTGACCGTGCGCGTGTAAAAATGCACGATCAGTGGCCCTTAGGCAAAAAACATTCCCAAACAATCCCGGAACACTCACACGACCATTGTACCAACCGAAAAAACAAACCACTAATATGTGCAGACATTCCAGGAAATCACAATAAGAAGTAAAATCCTAAAATAACAAAAATACACAACCATGGGCCTAAGAGTGCACTTCCTATGGAAATAAAGTTAAGAAGAAATATATACGATAACGAACTAAAAGTGAAGTGATAGCAAAAGAAAACTAGCCTAGATGAGTCCGAAAATCCGTATATAAATAGGACTCATCAACTGCAGGGAGGCAATTTCCTCTGTTTGTTTCTTAAAAAGCATCTTGCTTTTCTTGAAAGCTTTCAGAAGTGCAGCATGATTTTCTATCAATTGATTGATATCATCTTCTGACAAAGGACTCTTATCATCACTTGATGAGGATGCACGAGAGTCTGAGCAGGATTCATATCAAGACTCTGAGGATGAGCTTGATGGGGAATATACCTCATTTTGTCCAGGCTGATCCTTGTAGGATTATTCTTCTACTGTAGCTATCAGCTCATAGCCTCTGCATTCTCCTTCCTCAGCTTCATCCACCTTTGAGTCACTATCTGAATGTGTTAGAGGGGCCCTGATCTTTGCTCTAGTATCTAGATGTAATTTGTTTTTTCTGCAGACTTGGAGCTCAATTGATCTCCACACCTTATGGTGCACCTTTTAACACATAAGTTAAAACCTTTATTGTTATCCTTTGAGGTCTACTCAGACTGTTAGGTACTTTTTGAGTAACCTCCCTCTGATACCACTTGAAAGTCTTTATTTCAAGGATAGCTAAATCACCAAGATGGGGGGAGTGAATAGGTTTCTTAGTCCTTAGTGACTTATCTTTGGTTTTCTTATCTTTTGGTGCTTTATTAGTTTGTTGGATTTCGCTTTCAAGAGATGTAACCTGCAACACAACAAACACACATAGCACACACTAGATTTATAGTTCTTCCCCTAACAAGTGTACATCTACTTTCCCTCCCACCTATCAAACAATCTTGTTGGATTAGCACTTCTCTAATACTCTACTCCAAAGAGCTTACACCTCAGATCCCTTAGGATCTCTCAATCTCCTCCAAGACCTACAACTCATCCACAAGGGTCGTACAAATAAGTGATCAATAGATCACCTACCTCAGTCCAAAGGCCATACACTCAGGCTGGGAGGACAACCCTACCTCAGATCCACTAGGAATCCTACCTCAGAGAAAACTTGCTCCTACCACTCAGATCCAAGAGGATCCTAAAAGATGTAAGTGAGTTGGTGAGTCTTAATTGGACATAAGAGAGATTTCTTTGTGCCAATCTACCTTGACTGAGATAGAATCAACCCAACACTGACTCCAGGAGTATATTTCCTGAGTCTACCTTTACTTGAACTGAGATATACTCAGTCGTAACTTCTTCATCACAACACTAGGGATTTTACCTTCTGGAACTGTGAAGTGACTGCAGCAAAACTTGCAGCTACCTGAGCTGTAAGATGTACAACTCAACTACTACACAGTAACAAGGATACAGAGGCTTGTGCCGGAATAAAAAAAAGTAGGGTAACTGTTCTGCTTCTCCTTTCTTTCATGGGCTGAAGATGTTTAGCCCTCACTTCTTCTCCACAGCCTCCATTAGATGTTCTACAGTGTTGTATAACTGGATCTGTGAAGAACTTGCTGGAGCAGATGGAATATGGCACCAACTAACTATTTTTTCCTCTTCAGAGATCTGCTCTGATCTTACTGTAGTCGATGATGAAGAAAAAATAGCTAACTTGTTTTGCCCTTAGTCTTGCTGACTTGAGCATCCTATGCTTTAGTCACATCAATAATGGCGATCGTGAAGAAGCACACAAACATTCCCTTTTTAGGTAAAAGGCTTCTCCTTTAATTGAATGAAACTTAACGACTCCTTTAGTAGTGGGCCCCACACTATTAATGGCCACCTACTATCTTGTTTCAACAGTAACCATTGTACAGTAGCTCTGCGGCGCCTTTTGTCATATACTGTAGCTTTACCGCTAACAATTTGAATAAGGTTGACATGTTGACTTGCTGATGTCACCATCTATGGACTTAGCCTAAAATCAAGCATCAGTAACATAGGCATTGAGTGAGCAAGCCTCACTCAGTGGCAAAACACTTAGACAGAATTCTGTCTATCTAGGCGTTGACAGCGTTGAGTGAGCCCGCCTAACTCAATGCCAAAACACTTAGCCAATCTTTATGTCATCAGGCATTGACAATGTTGAGTGAACAAGCCTCACTCAACGCTTTTTGCCTTATTCCTGTTATTTAGGCATTGAGAGCGTTGAGTGACCACACCTCACTCAACGCCTTATTCCTTAGTCATTTTCCTGCTTCTTCAGCATCTTAAGCATTGAGAGTGTTGATTGAGCATGCCTCACTCAACGCCTTTTTCTTTTAGCCAGATTTTCTGAATCATAGAATTGAGAGCGTTGAGTGACCATGCCTCACTCAACATTTTCTGTCTTAGCCAGATTTTTATCCACCTTGGCGTTGAGAGAGTGAGCTCCACTAAACGCAATTGGACTTAGCCAAATTTCTACGTCTTAAAACACAGGTCCTGAGTAAATGAGATACAGTCAATGATTTAGCACATGGCATTGAGTGAGCTTGCCTCACTCAATGCATATGGACTCAGTAAAATTTCAGCAAAGATTTTCTGTTGCTTTGACTAACTGAGCTTGTCTCACATCCTTTTGTTGTATGGCATTGAGTGAGTATACTTCACTCTACGCCTGTGGATTTAGCAACTTTCTCAACTTGCCACTTCTTTGGCTTTGACTATATAGGCTCCACTCAGTGCAATAAGTCATCTGGCATTGAGTAAGTTACCTTCACTCAACGCTTGTGGACTTAGGCAGGTTTCTGTCTATCTACATCTTTGGTAAGAGTTTACCTGACTTAGCAACTTAGGCTACCTGTCCCAACATTATTACTTGGACATCCTGCAATCACTAAACATGAGCACAAGTTAGATCACTACATGTTTATACATTGTTTGCTAAGCCTTCTTCAAATCTAGGACATTGGGATTAATGGAACCAACATTAACGGGGAAGAGGCTTTCTTGCTCTTCTCATCTTTCTTAGTTCTCGCCTCCGCTACAATGTTTCTCTTTAAGGAAGCTTTATATCTCCTCAATGATGCCCGTGTTAAGTACGAAGCCTCGATTGGCACATTCGCCCCTGGCTTACGCGCAAAGTCTTCGGATCGACCCCGAAGATGAAGAAAGCCAAAGTAGTCAGACGCGACCTGACTGGAGATGAGTCAGTCTCACAGGATCCTCCCCACTGGGATTCCTCCGGTATTGTTACTCACATTATACTCCTCGCTTTAGTAAAAAGAAATGATAATGCTCTGCTAGCAGATTCCGCCGAAGGAAAAAAGGAGTTGGGGAAGCGAGTGCTGAACCACACTCGCTCGGGACCGGGAATGGCAAGAAGGCCCCCGAGATCACCTATTTTCTCCGACCAGATGTTCCCTTGCGAGAGAAGTGTAAGATTTCTTCTGTCTTATAGCCTTTCTCCATCTGGCTCACCTGCCTTTTCTTTGTAGCTCCCCCTTTTGGAACTATAGGATTAAGAGCTCCAACGCCGAGATCCCCTGCTTACCAAACGCTTGTGGATCCCACCTTAAACCTTCGTCCTACAGTGGATACTCTACCTAACCTTTCTTTGCAGGTCCACACTTCTACTGCTGAACCAACAACCTTTCACCCCGGGCTTGGGAAAGGGAACATAACATTCAACACTCCCTTCGAAGGGCGGCTAGTCACTTCTCGCCAGCCTTTCGACAAGGATGCGAGTACTGGACCAGGTAATGAACCTTACTTTCTTTCCACAAAAGGCGCAAAAACCAGACACACCTAATACTATTTAACGTAGTCTTCTATGAGATCTCATCCATCGATGTTGATATTGATGAGGAGGAGATCTCGCCTCTCCCTTCTCTGTGTTCGATTGCTGATTACTTAGGTGAACTAAAGGATGTCTGTTGGGTACACTAGAAGTATGTACCAGATTTAGAGAAGATTCATCCTAGTCAATGAAATACATCAATATGTATTTGATGTATGTTTAAGTTTCCTTGTGCAGGGTTAAGGAATGGAAGAAAAATATTATAAGTATAAGTGTCGACACTTGTGAAGAATTATGTCGACACACGGGACTTGTGTCGATACCAGCAGCAAAGCATTGTGTCGACACCTAAGAATTGTGTTGAAACCAGAACCAGAAGTTGTGTCGACACCAAAAGATAGAAATTGTGTCGACACCCAGGAACTGTGTCGACACCCAGAAGCTATGTTGACACCAAAGACAGGAATTGTGTCGACACTTAAAGCAGGACTTATGTCGACACCAAAAGCAGGAATTGTGTCGACACTTAAAGCAGGACTTATGTCGACACCTGAGGTAAGGATTGTGTCGACACCTAAAGCAGAGGTTGTGTCGACAACTAGCAGTTATGTTGAGACCAAGAGCAGTTGTGTTGACACACTAGACTTGTGTCGACACATATCAATAGAAGATGTGTCGAGAAGCAGAAGAATGACTGTGTCGACACTTAGAGTATTGTGTCGACATCATCAATACTTGTGTTGACACTTTGTCTACTTGTGTCGACACATGTGAAGCAAATTGCTCAGTGGATCATGCTGAGTTGCAGAATCTCTAAGGAATCAACTGTCATGACTGGTGGGTCGACAACTGTCATTACCAACAGGTCTGACACCTTTGTCAGAACTAACAGAAGGTTGTTACAAACCGGATCAGCCGATAACCATGAGGAATCTCTATATAAAGGGTTGATCCTTAACAACCAATAACAACAACTCAGTGAAGGCTAGAAAAGCCATCAACTAAGAGAGAGAAGATTCACAATAAGTAAAGGGGAAACCCTTTAAGAAGGCTGATCTAGAACAGTCAGCAGAGAAGATTCAGATCTCATTTTGAATTCAAGGAAGGAGCTGACAGTGTATCAACTTCTACATTAAGAACAGTCCAACCTTATTTTGTTCTATCAAGAAGCTTTGAAACAGCTAAGTCTGGTTGGGATTGAATATCAAGAACTGATCAAGAAGAACATCAATAGAGGGATCTATCTGGTGATATCTTTTGTATATCTTTTATTACACAATTACTTGTAGGATCTGTTGTAGATCTGAGCTGTAAGCCTATATTTATAAAGGCTGAGGTAGGGCTATGAGCCTGAGTGGTAGGACTTGCAAAAGTCTGAGTTGTAAGCCTAGATATAAGGGTTGAGGTAGGGCTGAGGCCTGAGGTAGGATTCTGGGAAGGATCTGAGATAGGACTTGCAAAAGTCTGAGGTGTAGGAACCATTTGTGTTCTGAGTTATAAGATCTTTGGATCTGAGAAAGAGGAAAGAAGTTAGGCTGAATCCAGTACTCTACTTGATAGGTGAAGGGGAAAAGTGGACGTACCCATATCTTGGGGAACCACTATAAATCTTGTGTTCTCTGTGCTGTGAATGTTCTGTGCTGTGTTTTTATTTTGTTTGTGCCAAGTAAGATCTGTTTAATTGCCTAAAATATTAAAGTAATAATTTGAACCTATTCACCCCCTCTAGGTGTTTAGGCTCTTGAATTAAGTCTTTCAAGTGGTATCAGATGGAGGTTACTCAAGGATTGACTTAACCGTCTTAGTAATTCTCCTAGGCAATTTTCAGAATTTAAGAATGGGTTCAAGTGAAAACCAAAAAGAGTTTGTATCAATGAAACTACCTATCTGCAAGAAGGAATGTTTTGGCCTATGGAAGGAGAGGGTCAGATTGTTTATGGAAGCTTCTGATCCAAGAATTTTCATCACAGTACAGGAAGGTCCCTTCATTCCAATGAAGGTATCAGCACTGGATGCAAATATAAAGACTCCTAAGAGTTATACAGAAATGACAAAGGATGAAATCATCCTGGCAACTCTAGACAAAAGGGCACAGAATATAATTGTAAGTGCCATAGATAATGCCACCTTTCAGATTCTGGTGCATTACAAAACCTCCAAAGAATGTAGGACACTCTTATTGTCTACATGGAGGGAACATAAGAAGTAAGAGAAGACAGAAAGTCTATGTTGAATAAGGTGTATGAAAGCATTAGGCAAGCAAAGAATGACAGCATAGTTGAATGCTATAAGAAATTCTTCAGGATTGTAAATGAGCTGATGACTTATGGAAGAGTCTTCAGCACTTATGAACTGAATGACAAATTTCTGAGATCTCTGACAAAGAATTGGGACACAAAGATTTGTGCCATCAGAGAAGTTGCCAAGCTGGCAGACACACCTCCTCCCACACTATTTGGGAAGCTGCTTTCATATGAAATGCAGCTTACAGCAAGGAAGGAGGAAGAGAAGAGCAGCAGATCTGAATACAAGGAAAAGTCAGTTGCCTTCAAAGCTGAAGGCACAAGAAAGGGCAGGAGAAAATCTCCTTCTCCTCCAAGAAGGAGTGCTGAGGTAGAAGAAGGTATTCCTGACAACACTTCATCAGACAGCCACGGCTCAGATGAGGACTTTGTAGCCTTCATAAGGCAGTTCCAAAGATTCATGAAGAAGAAGAAGTAGAGAACCAGTCCTTCTTCATCCTTTTCAAAGGATGAGTACTATAGGAAAAAAGAAAACTCCTAAGGAAGACAAATATACTTCTAAACCTAGTAAACAATCTAATTCTAAGATTGTGTGTTATTGTTGAAACAGGCAAGGACATGTCATAGCAGACTTTCCCGACAAGAGGGTTGAATCTAAAGACAAGAAGAAGCAACAAATGAAGGGAAAAAAGGAAAAAATCCTTTGTTTCTCAAAAGCAGAAAAGCTGGATATATTCTTCATTATCTGAATCAGGAGAAGAAGAAGAGGCTGAAACATATGTTGGGTTATTCTCAACTGAAGAGGATTCTAAGGAGATAGAATTTCAACAAATGCTGGACTCCATAAATGGAGTGGAATAATACTACTGCAGGGGGCTGATGGCCCTAACAGAAAATGATCAGTGCCTGGATCAAGATGGTCCTAGTAAGGTATATAACTCTCCTACAACATCTGATTATTTTACTAGATCAGAATCAGAAGCATCAGCATCAATAGATGGGGATGGTTCTTAGTCTGAAGGGGATGTACACCAACTCATTGATGAGTATGGTGGACTGTTGCAAGCTCTAAAGAGAAGAAAACTTCTTGTCAAAGAGCAGACAAAGGAGATTGAGTCTCTTAAGCTGGCTACAGCAGATTCAACAAAGCTATTGGATCTAAAATTGAATGAGGTTGCCAAACTGAAAAACATTACTGTTATTCAGATGGGCACAATCTCTTTCAAGGAAAATCATATCAAGAAACTGGAGGCAAAACTTCAGCATGAAAGAGTGCTAGTGCTAAATTATCCAAACCAAATTTTTTCTAACCTTTAATTGACAATTTCATCTTACAAAAAGGGAAGACTGGTCTAGGTTTTAAGGGAAGAACTAGGGCCACCAATTAACAAAGAAAAGGTAAGGCCCCAGTTCAGCCTCTAGCTGCAAAATCCCCTATCTTTTTAGGAAGGTGATGAATCCTACAAACAGGTATGATCATGAAACTTCTCATGGTCACTGTGAGTATGGAGTTCAACTTGGAAAGTGTGAAAATGCCAAGAGGCCACTCTATATGCAAGCCCATCAGACTCAAAAGGAATTCTTGGAGGTTGCTGCTCCAGCACCTACACTCAAAAAGACTGTTGGCAACATGACTGTGAAGTCTGTACCTAAGAAAAGGTATAACAGATTTGAGTGTTGGTGTTGTGGAAATGTAGGCCACTTTGCCTTGGACTGTTGGTTTAACACAAGTGCTAAAACCAAGAGTAGTTTACCTATCAGAAAATCTGTAGGTAAACCTATTGTTTCCAAGACTAACAAGAACTTAGGACCAAAAAATAACTTGGGTTCTAAGGATAAGTAATCCTTTATTTATTGCAGGTGAATCCAAGTGACCCTACCCCTATATGGTACTTGGATAGTTGCTATTCTAGACATATGACTGGAATAAGAAGAATGCTGAGGGACTTTGTACCCATAGAAAAGGGTCCCAAAGTCATCTTTGGTGGATCAGAAAAAGGAGTCATCAAAGGATTTGGTAACATCTCTAGTAACTCAATTACTATCACTAAAGTGGCTTATGTGAAGGGTCTAAAACACAACCTGATAGGCATAAGTCAGCTTAGTGATCTAGGTTATGACATCACCTTTCACAAAGGGGAGTGTCAAATTAAAAGGTCAAGTCATCAAGAGATCATTTTGACTGACACTAGGAAAGGAAATGTTTATTGTCTTAACCTAGATTGTGAGTTAAACAACTCGCCTATTTGCTTAGTTGCATATGAGATAGCCTCACTATGTGTCAAATGGCACAAGAGGCTAGCTCATTTGATCTATAAGTCCATAGGACTGCTGTTCAGCATGGGGTTGGTGAGGAATGGTCCTCAAGTCAAGTGTATGAAAGAGGGAGTGTGTTCAGCTTGCCAAAAGGGAAAACAGACCAAGTCCTCTTTTCCAGCACTAGATACCAAAGATTCAGTGAGATGTCTATATCTCTTACATTTGGATTTGTTTTGTCCTATGCCAGTTCAAAGTCTTGGTAGGAAAGTATACACATTAGTTGTTATGGATGACTATTCTAGATACACATGGGTGTTCTTCTTAAGGCAGAAATCTGAAACCCCTAGTATTTTCCAAACTTTTGTTAGACAAGTTCAGATTGAATTTAACAATTCTGTGGTCAAAATCAGAAGTGACCATGGAACTGAATATCAGTCTGAATGTATGACAAAATTTTGTGAAGAATTTGGGATTCATCAGGAGTTCTCCTCGCCTAGAACACCTCAGCAAAATGGGATTGCTGAAAGAAAGAATAGAACTCTCATTGAGGCTGGTAGAACTCTACTCAGTGACACTATTCTCCCTGAATATTTCTAGGCTGAGGCAGTAAATACTGCTTGTCATATTCTCAATAGAGCATCCATCAATAAGAAACTTAAGTTTACTCCCTATCAGATTTTGAAAGACAGAAAACCAAACATTTCTTATTTCAGAATCTTTGGTAGCAAGTGTTATGTCCTAGTGAATGGTAAGCACTGCCAAACAAAGTTTGCTGCCAAATCCCTAGAAGGGATATTTGATGGGTACAGCAACATCAGTAGGGCATACAGGATCTAGAACTTGACTACCCAAGTTGTAGAAGAATCAGTTCATGTTGTCTTTGTTGAGTCTAGATTGATTAACAATGAATTGTCTAGTGTTTCAGTTAGTTCTACAGGTCTAACAGATAGGATGGACAAGATGACCATCAATGATGAAGCTCCTGCTAGGATGAATGTTGCATGTTGTCCAGGGGGAGAACAAAACACACTGGAAGCAGAAGAGAATGAGGAGCATCAGGTGGAGGAAAATGAAGAAGGTCATGAGGTAGACAAGTTTCCTCCAGCAAGAAGACACCTAAAGGATTATCCAGCTCACCAGATAATTGGAGATTCAAGTCAAGGTGTTCTAACAAGGAGCAAGAGCATGAACACAGTTTTGTGTTCTAGCTTTTTATCTCAAATATAACCCAAAAAGTTTGAAGAAGCAATGCTAGATGCTAACTGGGTTGATGCAATGCAAGAAGAGCTGAATCAATTTAGGAGATGCAAAGTCTGGAAACTAGTTCCTAAACCTAAGGATCACAATATCATAAGAACCAAGTGGATCTACAGAAACAAACTTGATGAAAATAGAACAATCATCAAGAACAAGGCCAGGATGGTAGCAAAAGGCTACAGACAAGAGGAAGGAATAGACTTTGATCAAACCTTTGCCCCAGTAGCAAGATTGGAGGCTATAAGGATGTTCCTGGCCTATGCAGCCTATCAAGGGTCAATGTATTTTAGATGGATGTGAATTCAGCATTTCTAAATGGTGACCTGAAAGAGGAATTCTATGTTGAACAATAGATCCTCACTGTCCTAATTATGTATATAGGCTTAGGAAAGCCCTATATGGTTTGAAACAATCCTCCAGGGCTTGGTATGAAACCTTGTCTACTTTCCTTATTGAGAATAAATTCTCAAGGGGAAAGATAGATCAAACTCTATTCTATAGGGAATCCAAAGGTAAGATAATATTAGTCCAGATATATGTTGATGACATTATCTTTGGATTTACTGAGAACAACCTTTATAGGAAGTTTGCAAAACTTATGCAAGGGATGTTTGAAATGAGCAGTATGGGTGAACTTAAGTTCTTTTTGGGACTTCAAGTCAGACAGACTGATAATGGAATATCCATATCTCAGTTTAAGTTCACTAAGGAGTTGATAAAAAGTATGGAATAGACTCAGCTTCCACAATGAAAACTCCAATGGGAACAAGTATGCCTGGCAAAGATGAGGCAGGGAAAACTATTGATGAGTCTTTGTATAGAGGGATAATTGGCTCCCTACTTTACTTGACTGCTAGTAGACCTGACATCATGTATGCAACATGTGTCTGTGCCAGGTACCAAGCATGCCCTAAGGAATCTCATTATACTGCAGTTAAATAGATTTTGAGATATCTCAAGGGCACACCAAATCTAGGTCTTTGGTACCCTATGAATAGAGATTTCACACTAACTGGTTTCTCAGATGCCGATTTTGCAGGATGCAAATAAGACAGGAAAAGTACTACAGGAACCTGTCAATTCCTAGGAGGAAGACTGGTGTCTTGGTGCAGCAAGAAGCAGACCAGTGTAGGTATATCAACAGCTGAGTCAGAATATGTAGCTGCAGGCAGCTGTTGTGCACAACTATTGTGGATAAAGCACCAACTAGAAGATTATGACATCAAGGTTAGTAGAATTCCACTATTCTTTGATTCTACTAATGCTATTTCTATTGATAAGAATCATGTATCACATAGTAGAACAAAGCATATAGAAATAAAATTCCATTTCATCAGAGAACATGTAGAAAAAGAAAATATTAGTCTAGAGTTTGTGAATACAAGTAATAAAATTGCTGATATTTTTACAAAACCGCTAGATGAAAATAAATTCAATTATTTTAAAATTGAATTAGGTATATTGAATCTAGATTAGGTTAGCACAAGCTACCTTTAATAGAACATGTAAGCTCAAGTTTTCATAGGAAATGTGGCTAAGTACCAAGTTTGTGTCAACACAAGAAGACCATGTGTCGACACTCTCAGTATATTGTGTCGACAAAGAAAACGGATGTGTCGACACAGAAATAATATATGTGTCGACTTAAGAAAAGGTGTCGACACAACTATGTCGAGACCATATAACTAGAGGAATTTTGTGTCGACACAGAAGAGTTGGTGTCGACATAACTATGTCGAGACTTTCAGTTAGCTTATTTTTGTGTCGACACACAAAAATCAAAGTCAACACTCTGTTTCGAGACATGTCGACATCTATGTCGACACTGACATAAGTATGTCGACATATACATATGTCGACTAAACCTCAGTATTCTCGAGACTTAGACCTATTCTGTCGACACATATAAGATTTTGTCGACTAGTCCTAGTGCTAAGGCGCGTCTTTTGAACTCCCCTTTACACTTAGACTATAAATAAGTGAAGCCAAAATCTGGTTGACTACGCTTTCTAATTTCCTGGTTTTGCATTCTGTGTCGATGAGAATCATCTTTCCTTTTCACATCCATCTCTCTCTTCCGGTAATGGCGCCTCATCCAGATGAAAAGGCGAACGAAGGATATGAGCTGGTCCGTGGTGGGTTCACAACAGCATCACCGGAGATTTAGGGAGTGATTGCCCTAATCTCAGACATCAGTTTGGAATTCCTTGTCTCTAAACCTACCATGATATAGAAGAAAGAAGTTCTGGAATTTTATTCTTCTGCAACTACAAACGCAGACGGGAAGAAGATGAAAGCTACTATTTAAGATACCCGAGTGAAGATTACCTAGAAAACAATCTGAAACGCACTCCAACTCCCAAAGGTTTAGGAAGATGATGACGTATAACCATCTATGATCAAGGAGGCCTTACAATGGTGTGGGTTAAACCCAAAAACTAAGATAGGATCATCTATATACTGAAAAGGGATGAATTCACAAGGGAAGTTCCTTTCTGAGATTGTAGGGAAGGTCATACTATATAAAACAGGTGGACATGATAGAATCTCAGCCACCATGTTCCACCTGATGACCAGGATCATTTTCAAGCTCAAGACTGATTGGACAACCATAGTATTTGACAAGTTATGTGAAGGTATCAAGAAACCGAACCTGGGGAGAATTTTAAGTCTATGCTTATCATCTATAATACCAGAAGTAATGAGCAAACTTCCTGGTACAAAAATCAATCATATGAGAAGAATGGACACCAGGATTCTGTCAAGATGGGATAGGGTGTTGACTAAGGAGGTTATTAATCCTCAAAAACAAACCAAAATAATACAAAAGAAGAAAAAAGTTGTTCAACAGGAAGAATCATCTAGTGATTCAGAAGAAAAAGTGGTCTTCGGTTCTGATGAAGACAGACAACAACAGAAGGATGCACAAGGACAAGTTGATAGTAGTATGCTCCCAGAGCAACAAAGAATCTCTACTCCAGGAGGAGAAGACCCTGCACCAGCTGTACAAGACACTATACTAACTGATCTGCCTGATCAAGGGGGAGTAAATGATGCTGCTACACTAGACAGTGAATTAGCAGCTGATACTGTGATGGATATAGTTTTTGATATAAATAAGGAAGCACTACTGCATGTAGAGGAAGAGGCACCTTAGGTGCATATGAAGGATACTGCTCAGATTGGGCAAGTAAGTATCTCCTTCCTAGAAAGGTCACTGGACAAGGACATGGAAGTCCAGGGAAAACCATGTATTTTACCAACTAATCTTATTCCTCCTGTTCAAATGTTGCAGGAAGTAACCTTGGAGGAGTTGTTCCCTGACTCACCAGCAGTAAGGATTGAGGGGGAGCAACAACCATAGGACAAAGAACTTCCAGAGACTTAGGGGGGATTGCTGAAGAATACTATAAACGAAGAAATTGATGACATAGAAAGCTCATCTTCTGATGAAGAAGAAGCCAACCTGGCTAAGAAAAGGAAACTTGCTGTAATGAAGAAGAGAAGCTCCGGCTATAAGAGGGCCTTACAAACAGCCACACCACCTCCAGCTCCAAGTATGGACTTAAATTCCTTAATGGTCCAATTGCAACTAAAACTAGATGCACAAAGGACTGCTCTTGAAAAGTATGTGGATGAAACTCATAAAGAGCTGCAAAACCAGCTCGCTCAGGAAATCAAGTCAATTAGATTTGAAGAGAGTTCGCACAAGAAAGAAATGACAGACTGCTTTGAGAAAGGGGGCCATGAAGTTGTGTATCTGGCCACTCAGCAGCAGGAACTGAAAACTCAAGCAGCTGATATGGCAGAGAAATAGGTCTATATCTTAGAAAATCAATTTAGAATATATGAGAATCTCAAAGATTCTCATAAGGAAATTCTCACAAAGATTGCATCACTATCTGTTGCTATCAAAACAGAAGTTACAAAATTTATTGAGACTGATCTAGATGCTGTCAAAACGGTGATAGAGGCTGCCCAAATGGCTATTACCACTCAAATTCATAAATTTGGGGTCTACTACAGAGAAGGGATTGATCATCTGGAAGGTCAAGTCAGATTTCACAAGAATGATCTCAGAGATCATATTGAAAGAGAAGTCCTAAAGAGGGAGAGAGTGTTAGTCCAAGCTAGTTCTGAGCATGCCAAATGGGTTTCCAATACCATCAGAGGCTACTCTTGGCTTCACTCCTTTATGTGATGATGATAATATGGCTGAATTTGGAATACTGTTGGGTACATTGGAAAATGTGTACCTGATTTGAAGAAGTCCAACTTAGCTCAATGATATACATCAAGGTGTATTTGATGTTGTTTTGAGTTGACATGTGCAGGTGAAGAAGTGTTAAAGAATGCAGAAAAATATTCTAAGTCCATGTGTCGACACCTGAAGAAACAGTGTTGACACTTCAGAATATTTGTGTCGACACTTGAAGGAAGCTGTGTCGACACAGAGAAAGATAGTCGACACAATGAGACAGAGTCGACACACATTTTGGCAGAAGTTGACAATACTCTTGTCGACACCAGAAGACTAAGTCGACACATTTTGGCAGAGTCAACAATTGATGTGTCGACACCTGAAGGCAGTGTCGACACATACTGAGTTCTGAATCTACAACAACTGTATCGACACACAGGACTTGTGTCGACACACTGCAAAGTCAAGACCAAGTTATTTTCTGAAGAAAGATGAAGTGTTGAGTCGACATAAATTCTCTGTGTCGACTCATTCTCAAAATAAAGTTCTGAAGAAGCTGTGTCGACTTAAAGGCAAACTTGTCGACATCATCAAAGGCTGTGTCGACACCAAAGTTACTTGTGTCGACACATATAGACAGTTGGTCTCGACACTTCCTGACAGTCTGTCTCAACACTTTGCTGACCAAGACTAAGGCACAGGATCTGTTTGAAGACTTGACAGCTGTGGGTTGCAGCCAGTTAACTGATGTTGTCAGACTTGTCAGAAGACAGTTATAAACCGGATCAGCCGGTTACCATTAAGAAGGTCTATAAATAGACAGATTCAGAGAGAAGAAAACAGATTGAACCTTGTCAATCAAATTGAGAAATCAAATCAAGAAGGAGTAATACACAAAAGAAGATCTTCATCTGAAGATCTAAGAAGACGATCTCAGGATCGATCTAAGAAGAGTTCTAACAAGAATTCAGAAGTATCATCAAAGGTGTTTGATAGAGAGGGATCCACCCATTTTTGAAGAAGAAGAAGGAAGCCATCAGTGGTTTCTCAAGAAGCTGTTTGGAAATCAACTCAGCTAAGTTCAGATTCAAGAAGCTTTGAAGAAAGCTCAAATTCAGTTGATTTCATCAGCTGATCAAGAATTGTCTTGTCCTCTTCTCTCTCAACAAAGGCAAGACATTAAAACTTCTTTTCTAAATTTCTATAGGATCTGTTTTACACAGATCTGAGTTGTAAGCCTGTGATATAAAGGCTGAGTGTAGGAGAGTTGATCTCTGAGTGGTAGGGCTATTTGCCTGAGTGTAGGAGAAGGTTCTTCTCTGAGTTGTAGGCCTTGTGGCTAGGCTGAGGTAGGGCTATTGTGCCTGAGTTGTAGGAACCTATCCAGGTTCTGAGCTGTAGGATCTGAGGATCTGAGAATAGTGGAAGTTTGGCTGAATCTAGCATACTGCTAGATAGGTGAAGGGGGAAAGTGGATGTACCCAAACCTTGGGGAACCACTATAAAACATTGTGCAATCTGTGATGATTAAATTTCTGTGATTGCTGTGCTGGTTGTTTTAATTTTGTGATTGAATTCTGCCTAAAAGTATAAACAAGCAATTAGAACCTATTCACCCCCCCCCCCCCTCTAGGTGTTTAGGTTGTCTTGAAAGTAAAACTATCAAGTGGTATCAGAGGGAGGTTCCTCAAAAAGGACTTAACAGTCTGAGGTAGATCTGAAAGACAGAATCAAGATTCAAGAAGATGGGTTCTGGAGAAAATCACAAGGAGTTAGGGTCAATGAAGTTACCCATCTGTAGGAAGGAAATCTTTGGAATTTGGAAAGAAAGAGTCAGATTATTCATGGAAGCATCTGACCCAAGAATATACATCACAGTTCAGGAAGGACCCTTCATTCCAATGAAGGTATCAGTTCTTGATGCTAATATTCAAACTCCAAAGAGTTATTCTGAAATGACCAAGGATGAAGTCATTTTGGCAACCATGGACAAGAGAGCTCAGAATATTATTGTGAGTGCCATAGATGATTGTACATTTCAGAATCTGATTCACTGCAAGACCTCCAAAGAAATGTAGGACACCTTGATTGTCTACATGGAGGGATCTGAAGAAGTAAGACAGGATAGGAAGTCTATGCTCAACCAGGAATATGAAAGTTTTAGACAAGGAAAAACTGATAGCATAACTGAATGCTATATGAAATTCTATAGAATTGTGAATGAGTTAATGTCCTATGGAAGAGTCTTCAGTACCTATGAACTGAATGACAAATTCTTAAGATCCTTGACAAAGGATTGGGACACAAAGATCTGTGTCATAAGAGAAGTGGCTAAATTGGCAGAGATCTCTCCTCCCACCTTGTTTGGAAAGCTGTTGTCCTATGAAATGCAACTTATGGTGAGGAAGGAGGAGGAAAAGAATTCAAGAGGAGAGCATAGAGAAAAGACTGTGGCATTCAATGCAGAATCCATCAGAAAGAATAGGAGGATATCACCATCCCCTCCTAAGGAAATTACAGAAGTCAGTTCAGAAAATTCAGATAATCAGGGTTCAGAAAGCTGTGATTCAGATGCAGACTTTGCTGCATTCACAAGGCAATTCCAGAGATTCTTGAAGAAGAAGCAGTGGAAGTCTAAGCCCTCCACTTCACAGCAAGTTGATGACTATTATCAGAAGAAAAGGTCATCAAGGAAAGAAAAGATCAGATCAAAGCCCAGCAAGGCTACTACTTCAAAGATTGTCTGCTATTGTTGCAATAGACCTGGACATGTAGTGGCTGACTGTCCTGATAAGAGAAAGGAGTCTTCAGACAAGAATAAGACTCATAAAAAGGGCAAGAAGGAGAAATCTTTTGTTGCAAAGAAGGATAAGAGCCTAACAGATCAGTCAACTTCAGAGTCAGAATCTGAAGCAGAAGCATATATTGGACTATATGCTGCATCTGAAGAAGAGGAGTTTCTACAGTTGCTAGAATCCATCTATGATCAAGAGGATCATCAGTGCATGGGACTGATGGCAGGATCAGAAGAGGACATATGCCAGAATCAGTCTGGTCCTAATAAGGTGTATCCAAGTAGCCATGCCCCTATATGGTACTTGGATAGTGGTTATTCCAGGCACATGACTGGAACAAAGGGGCTGTTGAAGGAGTATTCATCTGTCAAAGATGGACCTAAAGTGATCTTTGGTGGATCTGAAAAAGGAGTCATCAAAGGGTTTGGTAATATTTCTTCTAACCTAATTACTATCACCCAAGTGGCTTATGTAAAAGGTTTGAAACATAATCTAATAAGCATAAGCCAGCTGAGTGATTTAGGATATGACATTTCATTTGTTAAGGATGGATGTCATATCAAAAGGTCAAGTGATCAAGAGATCATTTTGACTGGGTATAGGAAGAGAAATGTATATTGTCTTAATTTTGTATGTGAGAATAAGGCTTCTCCCATCTGTCTTGTAGCTGATGACAATGCTTCTCATTGTGTTAAGTGGCACAAGAGATTGGCTCATCTTAACTACAAGACAATTGGCCAACTCTTTATCAAAGAGTTAGTGAGGAATGGTCCTCAAGTTAAGTGTATGAAGGAAGGGATATGCTCAGCTTGTCAAAAGGGCAAGCAGACAAAATCCTCCTTTCAAAGCCTTAAAAACAAGGATTCTGTGAGGTGCTTATACCTCTTGCATATGGATCTTTTTGGTCCTATGCCAGTTCATAGTCTAGGTAGGAAGGTCTACACTTTTGTGGTTGTAGATGACTATTCTAGATTTACATGGGTGTTCTTTCTGAAACAGAAATCTGAAACCCCAAGTGTCTTACTTAATTTTGTAAAGCAAATTCAGAATGAACTGAATAGTACAGTGGTCAAAATCAGAAGTGACCATGGTACTGAGTTTCAATTTGAAAGCATGACAAAGTTATGTGAAGACTTTGGGATTTTCCAAGAGTTCTCCTCACCAAGAACACCTCAGCAAAATGGAATTGCTGAAAGAAAGAATAGAACATTAATTGAAGCTGGTAGAACTCTATTGAGTGACACCTCTCTACCAGAATATTTCTGGGCTGAGGCAGTAAACACTGCTTGTCATGTGATCAATAGGGATTCTATCACCAAGAGCCACAAAAAGACTCCCTATGAGATTAAGAAAGGTAGAAAACCAAATCTATCCTACTTCAGAATCTTTGGTTGCAAATGCTATATACTTAACAATGGTAAGTCATATTTGACTAAGTTTGCTGCCAAATCCCAGGATGGGATATTTGTTGGG
This sequence comes from Platanthera zijinensis, assembly GCA_039513925.1. NCBI lineage: Eukaryota > Viridiplantae > Streptophyta > Magnoliopsida > Asparagales > Orchidaceae > Platanthera > Platanthera zijinensis. The sequence goes on along the minus strand of CM077095.1, from coordinate 68,484,968 downwards.
TACAACACAAATAGTAAGGCCTATAGAATCTTCAACTTGACTACTCAAGTTGTTGAAGAATCTGTGCATGTTGTGTTTGATGAAACAAGATTAATCAACTGTGAGTTGTCTTGTAGATCAAATGACTCAACAGGTATAAGCAAAAGAATGGACAAGCTCTTCATTGCTGAAGCTTCAAGGGAAGATGGAGTATTGGAAAATGAAGGCTATTGTCTAGGGGGAGTACAAGATTCAATAGAAGATGAAGAAAACCAAGAGGTTCAGCATAATGAAGGAGCTGGAGATGTTCAACCAGAAGGGAATCTTCCTCCAGCTACAAGACATTTAAGAGACCATCCAGCAGATCAGATAATAGGTGATCCAAGACAGGGAGTGCAGACTAGAAGCAGAAGTCAAAGCACAGTTCTGCATTCAAGTTTCCTGTCACAAATGGAGCCTAAGAAGTTTGAAGAAGCCATCCAAGACCAGCACTGGATTGATGCTATGCAAGAGGAGCTGAATCAATTCAGAAGGTGCAATGTCTGGGAGCTTGTTCCTAAACCAAGAGGCCACAATATAATTGGGACAAAATGGATCTATAGGAACAAGTTGGATGAGAGTGGAGTAATAGTGAAAAATAAAGCAAGATTGGTTGCTAAAGGATATAGGCAGGAAGAAGGGATTGACTTTGATCAAACCTTTGCCCCAGTAGCAAGGCTGGAGGCAATAAGAATGTTTCTTGCCTATGCAGCCTATCAAGACTTCAAGGTATACCAGATGGATGTGAAGTCAGCATTTCTGAATGGTGATCTTAAAGAAGAAGTATATGTAGAGCAGCCATCAGGTTTTGTAGATCCTCTTAAACCTGATTATGTTTATAAGCTTAGAAAAGCTTTGTATGGGTTAAAGCAAGCCCCAAGGGCTTGGTATGAAACCCTGTCTACTTTCCTTATTGAGAATAAATTCTCAAGAGGAAAAATAAACAAAACTCTATTCCTTAGGGAATCCAAAGGCAAGATCATCTTAGTTCAGATCTATGTTGATGACATAATCTTTGGATCTACTTTGATCAAACCTTTGCCCCAGTAGCAAGGCTGGAGGCAATAAGAATGTTTCTTGCCTATGCAGCCTATCAAGACTTCAAGGTATACCAGATGGATGTGAAGTCAGCATTTCTGAATGGTGATCTTAAAGAAGAAGTATATGTAGAGCAGCCATCAGGTTTTGTAGATCCTCTTAAACCTGATTATGTTTATAAGCTTAGAAAAGCTTTGTATGGGTTAAAGCAAGCCCCAAGGGCTTGGTATGAAACCATGTCTACTTTCCTTATTGAGAATAAATTCTCAAGAGGAAAAATAGACAAAACTCTATTCCTTAGGGAATCCAAAGGCAAGATCATCTTAGTTCAGATCTATGTTGATGACATAATCTTTGGATCTACTGAAAACAACCTTTGTAAAAAGTTTGCCAAACTTATGCAAGGGAAGTTTGAGATGAGCAGTATGAGAACTGAAGTTCTTCTTGGGACTCCAAGTAAGACAGACTGATGATGGCTTGTCCATATCCCAGTCAAAGTTTACCAAAGAATTAATTAAGAAGTATGGTATGGAGTCATCCTCCATCATGAGAACTCCTATGGGAACAAGTATGCCTATATGCAAAGATGATGCAGGTAAACCTGTTGATGAGACTTTGTATAGAGGAATAGTTGGTTCTCTACTATATCTCACAGCTAGTAGACCAGATATTATGTATACTACATGTGTCTGTGCTAGGTACCAAGCCTGTCCTAAAGAGTCTCATTATACTACAGTCAAAAGGATTCTGAGATATCTTAAGGACACACCTAATCTAGGCCTTTGGTACCCTAGGAATAGAGATTTTCTACTAACAGGTTATTCAGATGCAGACTTTGCAGGCTGTAGAGAGGATAGGAAGAGTACAACAGGTACTTGTCAATTCTTGGGAGGAAGATTGATATCTTGGAGTAGTAAGAAGCAGACCAGTGTGGCTATATCTACAGCTGAGTCAGAATATATTGCTGCTGGCAGCTGCTGTGCACAACTATTGTGGATACAGCATCAGCTTAAAGATTATGGTATTCAAGTAAGTAGAACACCTCTTTTGTGTGATTCTAAGAGTGTAATTTCTATTGCTAATAATCTTGTTTCTCATAGTAGAACTAAGCATATAGAAATTAAATACCATTTTCTTAGAGATCATATAGAAAGAGAAGACATCACATTGGAATTTGTTAAAACAGATTATCAAATAGCAGATGTATTCACTAAGCCTCTGGATGAAACAAAATTCAATAAATTTAAAATTGAATTAGGCATGCTGACCATTGATTAGATTATCAACAAACTTACAAGTAACATATTAGATTATCAAATGGTCTCAAGTGGTGTTGACAGAAACAGAAATTGGCTAAGTAAAATAGTGTCGACACATTCAGTGATAATGTGTCGACTCAGTGAAGTAATGTTGACAAGTCAGAAATATTGTGTCGACACAGAGAATATGTGTCGACACTTAAGAATTAAATTGTCGACTTATCCAGGAATGTAGTGTCGACTTCACCAGAATAGTGATGTCGACACTTACAAATTTTGTGTCGACACTTATCCTAAGAGTCGACACAGAATTTTTGATACTCTACTATATCTCTCAGGTGTCGACATATCCACAATTGGTGTCGACACATAGTAGACAGATTTGTTGTCGAGACAATAGAAGTTTGTGTCGACACATTCCATCTGTGTCGACACAAACAGCCCTACCTCAGCCTAGCCACAAGGCCTACAACTCAGAGAAGAACCTTCTCCTACACTCAGGCAAACAGCCCTACCACTCAGAGATCAACTCTCCTACACTCAGCCTTTATATCACAGGCTTACAACTCAGATCTGTGTAAAACAGATCCTACAGAAATTTAGAAAAGAAGTTTTAATGTCTTACCTTTGTTGAGAGAGAAAACCTAGGGAGAGATTTTCAGATCTAAGAAGATTACTATTTGTATTGTACAAATTTCCTTTTAATCTTGTAGAAGATTATTCTCTGAGTATAGGAGATTTGTTCTCCGAGTTGTTGGAAGTTTTCTTCTTCCGAGTGTAGATCCCTTTTTGGATCGAGATTGTAGGAACGTTGATCCGAGTGATAGGATCGTTTTGATCCGAGATTAGTGTAGTAGCCGAGTCTAGTGCTTTGCTAGATCGGTTAGTGGAAAGTGGACGTACCCAAGTTTGGGGAACCACTATAATTCTTGGTGTCCTCTATGAATGCTTGTTTATTTCTTGTTCTTAGATCGCTAAAGTTTTTATTCCGCAAAAAGTAGCACAACTCACCTATTCACCCTCCTCTAGGTGATTTAGGTAGACAACTTAGACGTTTTTCACCAACCCCTTTGGGTGAGAATAGGCCCCTCCATGCCCCAAGCTCACTCTTGCCCTAATTAACCCTTAGAGGGCCACAATTTTGTCTCACCAAAACCTATTCAAATAAAATTCAATTGGGTTGAGATTTTTATCAGAGTCATAATGACCCTAAGAGACAGCCACCAAAACTCTGGGGACTTTTGAGGTCCTTGGACCCCATAATTAATTCATACATGGTTTATTAAATTTCTACAAAAATATTAGTAAAATATTTTCTAAAAATTCCCATTTTTGGGTATTTTATAGGAATAGATAGAAGTGATCCCCATCCAAAATCTCGAGTCATTTGGATGACTGGTTTGATGGGGGTACTCATTTTAATTTCTGGATAGCCCTATGTATAAGCTGCACCATTTTGAGTACTGTGGTCAGACCACTGGCCCAAATTGGTTGAAACTAATTTTAAATTAAACTAAACATTAAGGGTTACAATTTTTATGTAGGACACTTTCACTTTAGGGGGCTCTAAGTATTTTTAATAAATCAAAATATTCACAGCCTTTTAAGTAATAGAATTGAATTCAAAACAAATAATAAATTATTAGATTCTACACGAATATTGAAGCAGGATCGACGGGATCGGTTAGTCTTCCCCAATGTGCCAATGACCAGGATTAGGCCGTCCTGTGCCATTTTGGATGGAGATTTCCAGGCCACCCGCGCCTCTTCCTGGCTGGCCACCGCCACCACCACCTTCGTTGAGGTAGTGGCTGGCGATTCGCGGTGGTTGGACAGTCGGTGGTGGCCGGAACAGTGGTTTGTTGGTGGAAGAAAAAGCTTGAAAAACCAAGCTTTCGTCCATGCCGATCTTGGGCCAATTAGCCTCAATTCCGGCAGCCTTCGAGTGTAGATCTACCCACTAGAAGAGAGGAGAGGGAAAAGACCTTAGTGGAGGGCTAAAGTCGGGCTGATCGCCGGGTTGCCATGGAAGGTGGTTGCGCCGTCGGGTTCTCTACAACAACACAGTAGAAGGCCTCTATTTATACAGGGGAAGAGTGGAAACGGCTCCTCTCTGCCCTGAGAAGCTTTTAAAATAACCAATTGGGGAAGGGGGAGGGTCAATCTTCAATGGCCATTAATGGCCATGGGGAAGCTTTTTCGGCCAAGGTGGGTTCACTGCACCCAACCACTAAAAGAGCATTAAAAGTCCCTTGATCTCCTCAGCACTAATGGGGGAGATGAATTAGCCCATTGGAGATGAAGGGAGAGGGCCCTTGGCCTCCCTTAGCCATGAATGGCTCTCTTCCTCATCTCTCTCCTTCATAAAAGGGGGAGTGGAGTTTTTCTCTCTCCTAGTCACCATGGCCGAATTTGATGGCTATATTAGCCTAAAGGCACCCCACTAACCCATATTATTAATGGAAATAAGGTTAGCCCAAGTGCATTGGGCTTGAGCTTGAGTTAGCCTATTTGAGCTAGTTTGACCTAATACAAGGGTGGAGTTGACCTTAGTCAAATTGACCTTTTAGGTTGCCTCCAATGGGTCCTTGGTGACCCATTGGCCTCCCCTAAGGTCTAGGTAGGGTTGGGTAGGGTTGGCTTGGAGACTTGAAGGCCACTTGACCCTTAGTTAGGGCACTTTGACCACTTTGGGTCTAGGATTGACTTGGGTTAAATTGACCTTTTGGGTTAACCCTAATGGGTCCTTAGTGACCAATTGACCTCCCTTTTGGTTTAGGAAGGTATAGGTGGGTCCATTTAGCTTAGGGAAGGTCAATTAGCCTTATATAGGTCAGTTTGACCCATTTAGGGTTTGGGTGGACTTAGGTCAACTTGACCACTTTGATTGCCCCAATGGGTCCTTAGTGACCCTATAGACCACCCAAGGGGTTAGGGGTGTTGTGGTGGGGTCATGGAGTCAATTTGAAGCCCTAAGGTCAAACCCTAGGTCTTGTGGTGAGGTTGTGCTATATGCAGACCAAGGTGATTTTCACCTTGTGCCTTTGCTCACTTGGTCTTTTGAGCTTCTTAGGGTTTTTTCATGACCTAGTCATGACAAAACCACTCCTAGGGGTCTAGTTATTTGAGGGATGTAACAGGGTATATGTTCCTAAGAATCCGACAACCATTCTTCTAGAGCTTTTTTTCACCCTAGGAACTCACCAACTAAGTTCCAAGACCATCCAAGGACATAAAGTCTCATGTCCTTCACTAGGCCCCAAACTTCAACCCTAAGGCCTATACTAGGGTCTTTGGGCATCTCCACCCCAAACCTCTAAAATTCTCTTGAGGGGGTGCTTTAGATGACTTTGAGGCTATGGACAAAGTTTCATCCCTTTTGGATGAGGATTGGCCACTCAACCCCTCCAATTTTCTCTTGCTCTAATTTACTCCTAAGGGACCAAGTTTTGGTTACACTAATACCTACTAAAACCAACCCCAAATGGGCTGAGATTTTTACTAGAGTCATGAGATGACCCTAATGGTCACCCACCAAAATATTGGTTGGTTTTGAGGCCATTAGACCCCTTAATTAAATCATACATGATTTATTAAATGTTTTCTAAAACAATAGAAAAATATATTCCAAAATTTCCTTTTTTTGGATATGTATGAGATATAGATTAGACTAACCTATGATCCAAATTTCAAAGCATTTAAATGAGTAGTTTAGTGAGGGCACACAAATTTGTGTCTGGTTAACCCTAGGTATTGCTTGCACCATTTGGTGTTCTATGGTCAGACCAGTGACCAAAATTAGTTGAAACAAATTTTAAAATAAACTAGACTCAAAATACTACAACTTTCATATTAACCATTTTTCCAGAAAATATATCTAGGGATTTTTAATAATTAAAACTAACTACTGCATAATGTGTGATAGAATATTAAATTAAATGAATATCATTATCTATATTATTTAAAATCAGCCAGCACGAATCATAAAGAAGGAAATGGATGACATCTGTTCATCGTCCTCCTTGAGCCAACGACCCACAGCAGCCCATCCTGGGCGATATTGAGAGGTGATTTCCCGACCACCTGAGCGTCTCCCCGACCGGCCAATGCCACAACCACCTTTATTGAGGTGGTGGCCGGCGATAGGCGGTTGTAGGACGGTCGGAGGGGGCCGGAATCAGGTTTCAGGCATTGATGAAAAGCTTAAAAACCAAGCTTTCGTCCTACCCGATCTAGGGCCAATTGGCCCCAAACCTTGCGGCCAGTAGATGTGGATCTATCTACTGAAAAAGAGGAAGAGGACGGGACCTTCTAGGAGGGGTGGAGCCATGCCGATCACCATGACGCCATTTTAAGTGGTGGTGGTGTCGGGTGCTCTCCATCTTATACACTAGAGCCTACGATTTCTTCAAGTAAATAGTGTAACTAACTGCTCTCGACCTGGTGAAGCTTTTAATTGAACTAGATTGAGGAGAGGAGGGGCCTTGGCTTGATTGCACCATTAATGTCCATGAATGGAGTTTTTCAGCCAATGAAGAATTCGCTGAATTCCTCCCCATGGTGGCCAGGAAAGGCTCTTGATCTCCTCCAACTGACCAGGGGAATGAATCTCCATTAATTGGGAGGGAGATGAGGGGTCAATGGCATTCAAACACCATGAATGGTCACTTTTCTCTCTTTCTCTATCTTTCTCTCTCCTAAAAATTGGGGGAATTGCCTATTCTCTCTCCTAATCAGCAATCCCAGCAAATGAATGGAAAATTGGGTAATTATTAATCTCATGAGGCTAGTGAGCCACCTCAATTGGGCCTAGCCAAAGTGGATTGGGCTTGAGCTAGCCTTTTTCTCAACTTTTTGGGCTTGGTTAACCCTAGCCATTAAGCCCATCTCTAGGTCATTTTGGGTGATGTGACTGACCCAATGGGGTGTAGATGATCCCATTGACATCACCCTAGTCCACTTGTGGCTTGGTGTAGCCCAATTAGGTCAACTTTGGGAATTTGACCTAATTAGGGATTTGGTTGACCCTTGGTCAACTTGACCTCTTTTGTTGACCCTAATGGGTGGTTAGTGACCCAATGGACCTCTTAAAGAGTTAGGGATGTTATTGTGGGGTCATGGAGTCAAGTTGAAGCACTAAATCAAACCCTAGGGTGGGTAATTGGAAATTACTATTTATAGACCAAGGTTGTTTTCACCTTCATGCCTAAGTTCACTTGGTCTCTTGAGCTTCCTAAGATTTTGTCATGAACTAGTTATGACAAAACCACTCTTAGGGGTCTAGTTGTTTGAGGGATGTTACAAATCCCAATACATAAAAAAAATTTTGTCCCCAAAATTAAGGTTAGGCCTACGGGGTTTCTACTGAAGTAAAAGCATGTAACTTCCCTAGAAAATTGAAAGTATACTTGACTCAAAGAGATCTGGGTACTTCTACTGCATCAGGTCCCGTGGCTCCCAAGAGTGCTCCTCCTACCCATAATTCCTCCACAGGACTTTGACCAGCGGAACCTTCTTGCATCGTAAGGCCCGCACTATTGTGTCATCGATCCTAACTGGCTCCATGTTGACTGATCGATCAGAAGCCACCAGGCCATCTGTAGTGGAAATAAGCTGCTCAGGTCGTAGTAGAGCCCTCCGAAGTGAAGAGATGTGGAGATGTCGTGCAATCCCTCTAACTTCGATGGTAGCTCTAGTCTATAAGCCAAGGGGTCGATCCGCTCCAGGATCCTGTAAGGCACCATGCATCTCGGACTGAGCTTCTTCCGCCCGTGTACCCGCAAGACTCTATGAATCAGCCGAATCTTAAAGAAAGCTCGGTCTGCCACTTAGAACTCCACTCGTTGATGTTGTGCGACGTAGTACATGGCCTTTCTACTATGGGCCTCCAGCATCCTGTCTCGGATCAATATCACCTGAGCGTCTATGTCCTCCACGAAATTTGAGTCGAGTGCCTTTGGATCATCATCCGTGATCCAAGATAGTGGTTTCCTGCACCTCCGTCCGTATACTGTCTCGTAAGGGGCCATGTCTATGCTAGACTGATGACCGTTGTTGTAGGATAACTCGATCAGCGGCAATAGTCTCTCCCATGGCTCTCCACGGTCCAAAATTCATTGGCGCAGAAGATACTCCAGTGTCCGGTTAGTGAGCTCCATTAGCCTGTCCGTCTGAGGGTGGAAGGCTATGTTGAATGTCAACTGAGAGTCCAGGTAATCCTGGACCGACCTCTACTCCTTGGACGTAAACCATCCATCCTGATCTGACACGATCATCCTAGGCACTCCATGGTAGCAGACAAACTACTCTATAAATATCTGTACCAGATCACTGAACGGAGCGTCCTTCCTGACTGGAAAAAACCTGGCAGCCTTCGTCAATCTGTCGATAATCACCCAGATCGAATTGTTCCCCTCATGAGTTCGGGGTAGCCCATGTATGAAATACATGGCTATGTCCTCAAACTTCCACTTCAGCACTGGGAGTGGTTGCAACAATTTGGCCGGGCACTTACACTCTGCCTTCACGAGCTGGCAAGCCTCACAATGCGTCACGTAGTAGGTGATATCCTTATTCATGCCCAACCAATACATAGTCCTCTTCAGATCCGCTGCCATCTTTGTGATACTTGGGTGCACTGAATATCTACTACAGTGAGCATCTATTATGATATCCTCCCGAATTCGGCCTCCTGACGGTTTATAAACTCTGCCTTTAAAGCATAGCAACCCATCTTTCAGAGAGTAATCCCCTACCGTGCCTTCCTCCAAGGCCTTAAAAATCGGCTCCATCCTCGCATCCAGCCTCTGCCCGTCCCTGATGCGATCCCGGATGTCCTCGGTTGTTCTCATCGACGCCAGGTACTCCTCATACAGCTTTGGATCATCCTCGAATACCAGAGATATCTTCATCTCCTCCAATATCAATACCAGCTCCGTAGCCATCAGCTGAGGCCCTACTCCTAATGTTGTAGCTCTCCGGCTCAAAGCGTATGCTTCCACGTTGGCCTTCTTTGGATGATAGTACATGGTGTACTGATAGTCTGATTGAAACTCTACCCAACGTCTCTATCAGATGTTCAGCTCCTCTTATGTGTCCACGTACTTCAAATTCTTGTGATCCGAGAAAATATCACAGTGGAAACCGTAGAGATAATGCCGCTAGATCTTCAGAGCGAAGATAACTGCTCCCATCTCCAAGTCATGTACTAGGTAGTTTTGCTCATGTTTCTTCAACTAGCGGGAGGCATAAGCTATCACATGCCCATTCTGAAATAGAACGACACCCATACCCTGATACGACGCGTCCATATAAACTTGAAATCCTTCCTTCCTAGATGGAAGGGCAAGAATAGGGGCCGAGGTAAGCCGACCCTTCAACTCCAGGAAGGCAGCATCACACTAAGGAATCCAAACAAATGGAGTCTCCTTCTTCGTCAGAGATGTGAGCGGGAAAGACATCCAGGAGAATCCCTCTACGAACTTCCGGTAGTAAACAGCAAGTCCTAGGAAACTCCTAACATTAGTGGACGTCTTCAGCGGTGGCCAATCCCGTACTGCCTGAACCTATGTCGGATCCACCGCCAGTCCTGCTTCACTGATAATATGGCCTAAGAAAGCAACCTCCTTCAGCCAAAACTGGCACTTGCTGAACTTGGCATACAGACTGTGCTCCAGGAGCCTCTCTAGAGTCAGTCCCAAATGACGAGCATGATCCTCCTCGGTCCTCGAATAGATGAGGATGTCGTCAATAAACACTATGACAAAGATTTCTAGATAGTCCTCGAATACATAGTTCATCAAACTCATGAACGCGGATGGTGCATTCGTGAGCCCGAAGGGCATCACGGTGAACTCATACAACCTATATCTACTACTGAAAGCGGTCTTCGGGATGTCCTCCTCTGGAATCCGCAGCTGGTAGTATCCTGACCTCAGATCAAGCTTCGAAAACCAGTGAGCTCCCTCTAACTTGTCAAACAGCTCGTCAATCCTCGGTAGAGGATACGTGTTCTGGACTGTCAGCCTGTTCAGTGCCATGTAGTCAATGCTTAGTTGGAGTGTCCCATCCTTCTTCTTCACGAACAGCACCGGATCTCCCCATGGCGAAGAGATTTGCCGGACAAATTTGGCTTCCACTAGCTCCTACAGCTGGCTTCGAAACTCCACCAACTCCTTCGAGGCCATCCGTTAAGGAGCTTTGGATACCGTCTTATCCCCCTACATGAGTAGTATATGGAAATCCTTCTCCCGATGCGACGACAACCTTGACAACTTTTTCGAAAATACATCAGCAAAGTCCCGTACCAACGAGATACTAACAATAGAATCCTTGGCCTCAGCCATCTCAAACATCACCTGATAGACCTCGTCTCCTTGTAGATGGGCCTTGACGGCCTGAATAGAAGAGAGTAGAAGGCGAGGAGGGACAATACATTCGAAGGTCGGGTAAGTGTCGCCGTATCTTAGCACGACCCTCCTTGCTGGGCAATCAATCTGCGCATGGTTCCAGGTGAGCCATGTCATGCCCATGACGAGATCAAAATCCTACATCCTCAAAATCATTGCTCGGGCCTCGAAGGTTACACCATCAATGGTCACTCCCAGAATGCACTTGGCTGTAAACTGGATCTCCGTCCCATTAGGGAGAAGCACCCTCTTGACGATTCCCTCAAAGCTCATTATTTGGTTCAAGTCTCTGATAAACTCCTCCGAGACAAAATAGTTTCATGCTCCCGTGTTGAATAGGGTGTGGGCAGGCTTGCCACACACCATCACTATCCCTGAGTTAGTTAAATTTTTTTTCTTAGATATCTAGTTTTAGAGTCTTCCCTAATTCTATAGTTCTATATCCATGTAATCTAGCTTCTAGGAAAGAAAGGAACTTTAAATCACCGGCGTACATGTTATCACCCGCTTCGGGTTCCGGGGCTGTGCTAGATCCAAGGCATATACCTGCCCTATATCTTATCTGCGGTCTCCTCCCTGCAATCCACGTCCTCAGCCGCGTCCTCGACAACAAAACTGTTGAGCAGGTGGCGCATCCTGAGGTGCTGGTAGGGGTGCTTCCCTCATGGGGCAGTTCCTCCGAATGTGCCCCAGCTAGGTTCACTGATTGCATGTCGGTGCCTCCTCCACTAGCCTCGGCATCTCCCGCATCTGCAAGGGCTGAGGAGCTAACACCACATGGTTCCTCTACTCCTATCTATCCTCCTGGTGGGGTTGATCCCTATTCCTCCTTTCCCCTATGACACGACCTCTGGGTTGGTCTCTCCTGCAACCAATCACTGACTCATTAGCCGGTCTCTTCCGGCCCCGGACTATAAGTTGGTTTGCCTCAAGCTTCTTGGCCATCTCCATGATCCTGGCCAAGCTCCCGTTAGAAATGAAGAGGAGGGCCTACCTCATGTCATCATGAAGGACTATATAGAACCTCTTCGCATAGCTCACGTCATCCAACTGGAATGAGTCTGCAAAGCGGACTAGATGTGTGAACTCCCGGTAGTATTCCAACACCGTCCTGCTACCCTGCCTCAACTACAGGATCCTGTCCTCCAACTCATCCCTTGCCGATTGTGGTTCAAAATGCTCTAATAGATCTACTCTGAACTCCTCCCAAGAAATGTTCGCACAATTCACTCCAGCGAAGGTGGTGTCTAATAGTGACTTCCACCATCTCTTCACATGTGACTCCAAGAAGAACACTACCATGGATACTGCCTCCTTCATCGGGCATCGAATCTTAGCCAGCATCTCATAAATAATGTCTAGCCACTCCTCTGTACATATTGCTGACTCCGTCCCGATGTAGGATGGAGGAGAAAGCCCCCGAAAGATGCTCAACCAGTTATCCCCGGGATTTGGCTGTGGAGCCAGAGCCTGCTAAGCCCTGAAGCCCTCCAGAATAGCTGTCAGTGTCTATCCCATCTCCATCTACTGGAACGGAGTCGGATTAAGCGGGTGTGGAACCATGTTTTGTGTCTGGGGTGTACCCTGCTGAGGGTTAGGGTTTGTCGCAGGCTACATGGAAAATTCCAATTGTTAGTTGATTTACAAATATAACAAATGAAGAAGTGGACTTTTGCATGTGATTCCCCATATGTGCAAAAAATTGCTTTCGCTGCTAGTTTGTGCTCAAACTAAGCTCATGCGGGGTTGCTTAGGGTTTTTGTACTTCTTCTCTTCGGATCGAGGTTAGAACTGATACCAATTTTCAAGACCCCATTTTTTTGCTACGCTACCGGGTCTTATACCCAGAATCGCCGTTTTACGGTGACACCAACACTTGGGAGGTCGTCACTACAGAACACCGATCCTGCCGGCATTACTGATCACAAAAGAAGTAGAAGTAATAACTAAGACAAATATAATTAATTCCACAAAAATCACAACATATATATAAATGAGCATGAATCACAGCAAGTCCACAGATATAGAAGTACTGAAACCGAACGGAAATGTAGAAATATAAACGGGCTCATGCTCGGTACATCATGAACTCACTACAATACTCTCGCGGAAGCTAAGAAAAACTAACACTCACAGAGCCAGATGCTGGTGCTCCTGTGCTAAACTAGCCCACCTCCATATGCACCGTACTCCACCGGTGTTGTATCTCCTGCTGCTTCTCCCTGTATCCCATCCGGAGCCCCTGAAATATTTGGTCCACCGACCGTTAGTTAAAAGACTAAGCCTGATTTCCCCCATCCCTCCCCAAGTGTCTCCTAGGCACCGTACGGGAGGAATGAAAGTTAAACTTGTGAAGGTGGAGAGTACAAACATGGAAGGTGATGACTAACCTAGCAAGAATATGAGTAAAAGAACTAAACGAAGAAGTGGTAAAGTAAAAAAAGAAGTAAGTACAGGCTAACCAAGTAAGCAGTATAATACAAGTGAAGAGCTACGGATATCATCTATCACAGATAAAGCAAGTAAAGTAACCTTGATTTATAAGAATGCCCACACATACTTATAAACCAAGGGATCATTTTGCAAGGCCTATCGTATAAAAAGTCTCATACCAATTTATACGATAGGGGTAGGGTTTTAAATGTAATAATTCATGTTATGCTATGTTATGTAGATTTAATGATATGTTTATACAAGTGCAACACTCACACAGGACTCTATTCGCAAAGACCTTTAGTTCCCCAATTTTGGAAGCTAGCTTCACTCGCAGGAGCCTCTGTAGTGGCCAACGGAGACAGTGGGTCTGGCCACCCCACTCTTAGGCGGGTATACACACTACCAGGACTAGTCCTAATGTACGCCTCTGAAGGACACCGAGTCACCACGTACTAATGCTGACAAACCCGCTAGTCTTTTCTTTGGCTAAGTGTAATCCACACCCATCGAGTTATCATATCGACATTGGTGTGAACGACCGTCAAATACTGAAGACCCACCAGCTTATGCACATGCAGCCATGAATTCCCGAACCTTCGGCTCCCTAGACTAACCTGTCCGTTACAACTACCTTCCGATCCTTCGGCTTGCTGGGCTAACTTGCTCATTTCCACAACCACTTAGCCTACTGGTCGGATAACCCAACAAAGCTAACCACCTGAGTCATCGAGGTGAGTGAAAGTGAAGTACTAGTATTTACTAATTGCTCTTTTATCATTTTAGTCTTACGGTTTAGGGTTTGCTTTGGACTGCCCAGGGTATTCCCTGTGAAGGGCTCTCGGGGGCACTAGGAACTATGATGGTAGCTGAAGCCCATCATTCCCTTTTGCAAGGCACTTAATATTGATGGTATCTACCCATGTCCCGATTCTACTGATTTTACACTTGATCTAACCCTAAGTGTATTTAGACTTTTCTTCAAGGGGAAAGACGATCCATCGTCGATCCCGAACACGACCTTTGCCCTGGTCACTCAGGCTATCTCAACTTGACTCTTTGATAAGACCTCTTCCTTATCCATCCAGACCAAATACACCGACTATCCTTTCCCATAATTGGTTTCACATACTTTCTTACTTTTACAATTTCTACTATGTGCAGAACAATTATCCTACATGATGTGTATGAATGATGACCCATTCAAATATTCATCCAAATGATCTTAGTTTATTATTGGGGGTCTATCATGATGTTTTAGGAATAAATCCAGAAGATTATGATTTTCCTACTTTATTGGATATTTATTATAATTTCTACAAAATCAGGCTTCATGAGCCTTTGAATGCCAAGTGCACTTTTCATACTAGGTATGACCTTAAAAAATTATGATAAACTAATAACATCAAAATAACAATAAATACAAAAAATCCCAATTTTACAAAGAGGGTTTTGACTCTCAATAAATTATTGGATAAATAACCACAATATTATGATAAATAGGGAAAAATTAAACCAATCATCCAAAAATTATGAGAAAATTACTATAGGATAAATATGACCAGGAAAGGCTATTGACCAAGAATTATGATTTTCCAACTCCATTTGATCACAAAAATGAATTATATCATCTAATAAAGTTAACTACCTAAGTTTCATGAGTATCCAAATTCATTTGAGGATGTAATTAAATATTGAACAAAAGTTCCCTAAACTATCCATATCGATTTCAATGAGGGTATATGTTGATGCCAAAAATGGCCTCAATGAGGGTTCAGACCTTGGGGGTGTAGCTAGCACCTACTTCTCCCAAACTTTAACCTCTAGCTAGTAACGAAGAACCTAGAACTGACCCTTAGCCTCAGTTGGGAGGTCCCTCCACTAACCCGGAAGATCTCTGAGCGCTTACCCTCCAAAGCCAATAGCCGGGCTAGGAGAACCTCAGAAAGCACACTAGAGAATTGTAGAAATGATGATCGCTTGCTTTCTGAAGAACTCCATGGGTCTATTTATAAGTTTTCAAAGTCTGGTATACCAAAAGCGTACTTTTACTGCCCTAAAATTACTATCAAGCCCCCGGGTTGATCTGTCAATAGCCAAACTTTGTTGTTCTGAAGAGCTAAATGCAGACCAAAGGATATTTAGGTAATTTCAGGTCTGGGTCCCACATCTGGGTCCCTCCTAGGTTTCACATAGCGGAAGCTCATCCTGCTGGGTTCTATGGGAACCCTGCTTGCTCTGAGCGCGAGCCTTCCCGCCTATCCCAAGCGGGAACAAAAAACAAAAGAGGCGTTGAGCTTCCATCAAAGAGAGGTGGGAGCCCTTTCGCTCGCCAAGGGTGGGAACCTTCCCGACGGCCTAGGACAGAAGCCTTTCGCCGGTCCGATGAACCATCGTTCTCAGTTCGACGATCTGAGCTCGACGAACCAGCGCTCTTAGCTCAACGTTCTGAGATCAACGAACCAGCGTTCTCAGCTCGATGTTCTGAGCTCGACGAGCTGTCGCTACATGACCCCTAGGCAAGAGCCTTCTCTCCCTCTCCCGACGAGAACACTCCCACCCAGTCTTCTTGCTTGACCCAATATGCTTAACATTGGCCCATGACTAGCCCAGTTTGGGTCCTTGGGAGATCTTGGTCCTATCCTGCGAATATGGGGTTGTACACAATCCGCGCTCTTTGCAAGCTAGCCTTGTGCTTGTAAAGACACGTCCAACCCCTAATATTCGGTGGGTACATGCTGATCTGGCAGGGAATCTTTCTACAGACCCCATCTCTGTCCTATAAATACACCGCTGAGTTTATCTTGCAGGCCATCTATTCCGTCATTACTTTTTGCTCGATCCCCTTCAGTGCCATGAAAATGAGTGCAAAAAACGCTGAAAAGCCACTCTGGCGCGGAGCTTCAGGCCCACCTCACCGCAGCCCAGGCGCGGGCCTGCGCCAACCGCTCCAAGGTCGCCCCTTAGCTAATGGGCAAGAGGCCCACCGGCTAGAAGGTAGTGGGTGAGAATTCAGCTAACGAAAAACCAGGCAGCGAGAGCTCCCGCCCAAAGAAGAAAAAGAAGAAAGCCAGATCGGTCAGGTGCGACCTATTGAAGGAAAAACGAGCCTCGCCTACCCCAACTCCAAACCACGACGAGAATCCCCCTTCCCTGCCAGAGGTTTTTTTCTCGCCTCGTCCATAGGCGCAAACTTTCATAATGAACTAGGTCGTGTACTGATGTATCACCCTTCTCGCAGGGGACGGTGCCGAAAGGCGTCGCCGACAACCCTCTGGCAGATGCTGAGGCATCCCACCACCTCCTCAATGCTTCGCAATCCAACTCGGGGGCCGCCCCTCTAACTACTCTTGCCGATCTCCCAAGTACTCTTGGTATTTCATTCTGTGGCTTTCGCTTTAACTGATCTACTCTTACCTTCCGCTGACTATGCTTCTCGCAGCGCCTTCTCTTGGAAACTTGGACCTCGATGACCCGAGACCTAGGGATTCCTCTACCGAAGATCCCGTCAACCAAGCGGCCGACACCGCTCCCGCGACTGGAGGGGCTGTTGCTGAAACATTAGCTTCCATCCCGAAATCCCAGCCTCCGGTCGAAAAGGGTGCCTTTGTCCCCTTACCGACGGAGGCCGAGACCTTCGAGCGTAGGACGTTCCGCCCTGGGCAGGGAAAACCACTTCACCTGCTCTTTGGAAAGATCCCTAAGGGACTGCTTGGTCCCTCTCGCAAACCGTCGGCGGGAACCCCCGGCCACAACTCAGGGATGCGGGAACCTATCATTTTCCCTCTCGCTCCTTCTTTGATCTTACCGACTGCCCTTCAGGTCCAAGGGTGCATGATATGGAAGACAAAGAGGAAGAAGATGAAGATGAGCATGAAGAGGAGGAAGAATAAGACGGGGGAGACTCACCCCTCCCCTCTCCTGGCGAGATGGAAGACTTTCTTGAAGCCTCCGGGAGTGGAAAAGCACGGCGGCAAAGGATTGTGTCAATCCTATCAAAGATTGCATGGCGTCAGCGAGCCAACTTAGCGGTGGTGAAGGAAATCCATGAGATATTGGAGCAGCGGCTGGGGACTGTCGAACGGGACTGTGCCTACCTCATTGGCAAAATGGAGTCCCACAAGACGTTTTCCACCAAGACCTCCCCCAGATGATATATCGCGCGGGTTCAGGGTCAGCCCCTCTTGGCCAACAAAGGGATGACTGCTCTAAAGGACATCTACAATCTGCGTGCACCTCCAAGGCTGGGGAAATGAGATAGGGGTCGTTGGAGATGGGAGCTGTACTGTGCCTTGTCGCCTTTATCTCTTCTCTCCCCAACCCCCCTAGCCTACCCCTTCCCTTTTGTACCACCCGCGCCTTTCGGTAGCTGAAAATTATTATGAGTATTATTTGTTATTATTATTTCCCCTTTTTTTATCTCTTGCTGTTTGGAGTCTCTCGCTCAGTGATACCCCCTTTGTATCTATGTCCTTTAAGCCTGTTCTTCGCATGCTCTCTTTGATACTTTGCAAATGCCTGACCCATACACCTTGCTCAACACTTCTCGCGCGGTGAGATCGTTTGTCTTCTCGATAGCCCTCCCGGCAGGTTCTCGCTTTCTACAAGTCCAAAGAGAGCTGACGAGGCAGAACGGAAACCAAGGAGTCAGGATGTCAAGATTTTCCAACTTATTGACCGTTCCCCTGCCGCATTTCTTAAGAAAAGACTCATGATTACCGTATCCTCTATAAATAGGCTGATCCACCAACCACATTTACTTCTCTGCATATGCTTCTTTGATTCCAAGCCTTTGTCCTTCTCCCGACTGCTCTCGCCAATTTCTGCAGCGCATAGGATCTCGCCTTATCTTCGAAATGCCTAGCGAGGGAGATGGTCGCTCTAAGTGCACGCAATCCTTTCTTGAACACAATTTCCCTCCCTGTCGGCTGACTTTGGAGGAGTTCGACATGATATTCACCAACTTTATGCCCACTAGGTTCTCGGCGCAGAACCCCGAGAATAATGACAGAGTTAACCTTTCACCTGTCGGGGAGCTTGCCATTCCCCTGGAGCACTTCGAGGTGGGGTTCCGCCTCCCCCTTTGGCTGGAAGTGTTCCAGGCCCTTCTTTACTATGGGATGGTGCCAACCCGCTTAACCCAAACTCCGTTGCGATTTTGGTGGCCTTCATCTGCTACATACATGCGGAAGGGATCAAATTTAGCCTGACCATCTTCCGGAAACTGTATAACTTCCGCGCGAAAGGCGGAGTAGTCTTCTTCTCGGGGCAATTGGTGAAGACGAGCGGTCTCACCAACAAAAAACACCACTGGGGACACAGATTTTTTTTGTCTCCGGTGACTTTGGAAACATTCCGCTTGCGCCTGTTCAGTATGATGACGCGACCTATAAGACTCCCACTCTCAGAGGGCGAGAGGGCGCCCTCGTCGAAGTTTTCGGGACTAAGATTTTTGATGTCCCGTTCCTTTGGCGAGACCTGGATTCTCTCCTGCCTATTCCTCCTGGCGAAGGTATTATTTAAGTCTATTCTCGCAATCCTTTGTCTTGACTTGAGAAGCAGGGTTACTTAGCCACGGGTCTCGCAGGTGAATGAGAAATCCCCCTCCACCAACCTTTTGATGAGACCAGGGAACTCGCTGAACCCTAGGCCCTCGCCAAGTCTACCGCAGCCGCTTGCCGGGAGGAGCCGAGATGCTCTTCCGCGCCAAGTGCCCAGAAGCGGAAGCCGAGTCCCCACCCTGCCCCTCCTCTCAAGAGATCAAAACCATCGGTTATTGACAAGGGTAAATCTATCATACTGGATTCCGCCGAAACCCCTGTTGAGACCCGTATAGTTGTCGGTGAGGCGGATGCCGTCCAGCCTACCTGCAGAGACCTCGACCGAGTCATCTTGCCAGCCAGTGCCGAAAGGGCACCGGAATTTCGGCTTCGACAATAAGTACAAGGATACGGAGGGACTGCCTTTACTCTAGTGGGATCACACCACCAACCGCATTGCAGTTTCCAACCTTCTTCCCTCCTGGAGGGAGCGGCATTCAAGCACCAGCCACGCCTTCGCGCTAGTCTATGACCTATACAGCCGGGAGGACATCGACACGTTTGACCGAACGATATCCCGGGACCTTATGTTCTACGCTGCCCAGGACCAACTTCGCGCGGTCCAGCTTTCGCACATGGCTGGGCGTCGCACCCTCACCATAGAGCGCAAACTTGTTGATACAATCAAGTCAAGGGATGCGGCCATTGCTGAGGTGGCCAGCATGAAGGTCGACTTAGCGGCTGCCCAAAAGCTTCTATCCCTTTGCCCGGCAATCGAGGTAAGAGGGACCTTCCAACACTCACGCTCCCTTAGTATGTATATTTAGCACATACATTTTTGTCTAACAGGACCTTCTCACAGGACTCCGTGCAAGCCCAATTGACTCTCTCCAGAGTGGCCGGCGTCGAGTGCGAAAACAAACTGCTGCGATCCGAGATGACGCGCCTGGAGGAGGCGCTAGCCCTGGCGCATGCCCGACCGTCGCTGGAGGAGAGAGTGGAGCGCCTCCACTATTCCATGTATGAACTCGACATGATCATTCAGGAGAACGTGAAAGCTACAGCCAAGATGGTCATCAGGGTGTTGTGGGAGATGGAGCTTTTGAACGAAGGAGGCGAGACCCTGATGGCGTAAGGGGTTTTGCCCTAGTTGTTCAAGCCCATCCCTAGGCTCGCGGGAGAGGACATCTCTCCAACCATCAATGCGGCAGAGATGGTCTTGGACGAGGAAACTGGCGGCAGCTCGCCCGGCAAATCCTCCAGCTACACCCCCAGCAGAACTTCCAGTGGGACCTCTGACGAGAGCTCAAGCGGAAACTCTGGCGGGACCCCCGACAAGCCTGCACAATAGCTTCCACAGTTTTGAGCTTTCATTGAAATCTTATTTTTTTGAAGACGTAAACACGTAAAGATGTATTTTTTGTAACTTTGGTAAGGGGCGAGATTCTCGAACCAATGCTTCCATTATTACTTCGTATTGAAAGATCTATCTTTTTGCTGAGATGTTCATGACTTATGCGCAAACCCTAAGCTCTTAGGTGGTAGCCTCCGCCCGTTCGAAGAGCTGGCACAGTAAAACTTTGCGGAATGGACCTGCCGAATGCCTTGCCAAAAAGGGGGCCGTGCTGAGAGCCTTCTCGAAAGGTGTTGGCAGGGACCCCAAGCGGGAGGCCTATGACGAGAGCCTAGGCGAGACCCCTGCCGAGAGGGTTACGCCGAGAACCTTATCAAGACCCCTACTGAGAGTGTTATGCCGAGAACCTTATCGATACCCCTGCCGAGAGTGTTATGCCGAGAACCTTATTGAGACCCCTGCCGAGAGTGTTATGCTGAGAATCTTATCGAGACCCCAACCGAGAGGCTTGTCGAGAGGGGTATGGGTCATCCCATCCTCACTAGGGGCTTTATGTTAGTTATGTGGGGAGTTGTCGTCAAGAACATCGTGACCCCATCATGATTTCAACTACTCTATCTGCTTGGTGTAAACTGGCTTATCGGGCCCACCTGGGACCACTTAAACAAACATCCCCTTCTTCCCTCTTCCCCCGAAGAGATCACACAGTCCTGTTAGCTGGTGAGAGCCTGACAGTGGTTCCACTTGGGATCTTGCTTAGTTACTCAATTCTTTCCTTAACCTCTCATTTTTTCACCCCAGGTGTGCCTACAGCCCCGCCCAGCTAATGTGAGCCTTGACAATAAGTCAACCCGGGGCCGAGCGTGCCTTCCAACCCTTTCAGCTAGAAGAGTCTGTGCAGCAGAATCACCACTCGAGGTATTCCCTTACCCTCCCCCCCCCCACACACACACACCCCCAGGCGAGCCTACGACACTGCTAGCTAGTGAGAGCCTGGCAGCGGATCTGCCCGGGGCCGAGCGCGCCTTCCAGACCTGCCAGTTAGTGGGAGCCTGAGCAGTGGATCATCTTAGGGTCTTGCTTAGTTTCTCAATTCTTTCTTAAACCTCTCATCCTTTCCACCCAGGTGTGCCTACAACCCCGCCCAGCTAATGAGAGTCTGGACAGTGAGTCTACCAGGGGACGAGCGTGCCTTCCAGCCCTTCCAGATAGAAGAGTCTGCGTAGCGGAATCACCACTTGAGGTATTCCCTTACATCCCAGGCGAGCCTACGGCCCTGCCAGCTAGTGAGAGCCTGGCAGCGGGTCTTCCCGGGGCCGAGCGCGCCTTCCAGACTTGCCAGTTAGTGGGAGCCTTAGTAGTGGGTCATATCGGGGTCTTGCTTAGTTTCTCAATTATTTCTTTAACCTCTCATCCTTCCCCCCAGGTGTTCCTACAGCCCTGCCCATCTAATGAGAGCCTGTACAGCGAGTCTACCCAGGGTCGAGTATGCCTTCCATCCCTGCCAACTAGGAGAGTCTGCGCAGCGGAATCACCACTCAAGGTATTCCCTTACCCGCAAGCGAGCCTACGGCCTTGCCAGCTTATGAGAGCATGGCAGCGAGTCTGCCCAAGGACGAGCGCGCCTTCCAGACCTGCCAGCTAGTGGGAGCCCGAGCAGCGGGATCATCTCGGGGTCTTTCTTAGTTTCTCAATTCTTTATTCAACCTCTCATCCTTTCCCCACAGGTGTGTCTACAACCCCGCCCAGCTAATGAGAGCTTGGACAACGAGTCTATCCGGGGCCGAGCGTGCCTTCCAGAACTTCCAGCTAGGAGAGTCTGCGTAGTGGAATCACCACTCGAGGTATTCCCTTACCCCCCCCCCCCCCCCCAGGCGAGCCTACAACCCTGCCAGCTAGTGAGAGTTTGGCAGTGGGTCTGCATGGGGCCGAGCATGCCTTCAAGACCTGCCAACTAATGGGAGCCTAAGAATCGGGATCATCTCGGGGACTTGCTTAGTTTCTCAACCTCTTTTTTCAACTCTCAAAAGAAACCGACCATGAAATAACTCAAAGAAACCGACCTTGAAATAACTCAATGAATTTTTTACAAATAAGCTTTACAACCTTATCCCCCACTAAGGTTAGAAGTGCTTCAGGTCATCTCCACTTCATGCATGGCTCATGGATACCCCTTCCACATTCTGGAGGTGGTATCCCCCCGACCCCAGGACGTTTTCCACAATGTAAGCCCCCCCCCCCAATTGGGGTTTAGTTTACCCACGGGAGCCGATCTTCCGTCCACATCAAATTTCTTTAGTACTAGATCTCCTTCGGCGAATTGCTTGATCCTTACGTGCTTGTGGAAGTACTTTGCCATCCGTCGCTTAACCTCCTCTTGCCTGACGGCAGCCACGTTGTAAAGTTCCTCCACCATGTCCAATGAGAGTCGTAGCTCCTCCTCATTTCCTTCCCTCCATGGCTTATCTCCTTTGCTGGCCACCGCAACTCGAGGGGTAGGAACCTCAAACTCCACAGGCAGGACCGCCTCAACAACATGCGAGAGCTTGAAGGGGGTCTCTCTAGTGGCCATGTTTGGGGTTGTACACAGGGCCCATAACACCGAGGGGAGTTACTCCACCCAACTCCCCCTCAAGTTTTCCACCTTCTTCTTGAGCAGGTGCACTATGATTTTGTTTGCCGCCTCCACCTGGTCGTTGCTCCTGGGGTGGTGGACGGAGGCAAACCTGAGGTCGATCCCTAGCTGGGTGCAGAAGCTAATGAACTCTTCACTTGCGAATTGTTGCCCGTTGACCGTGACAATGGCCTGAGGCAACCCGTGCCTGCAGATGATTTCTCCCCAGACGAAGTTCCTGATGACCTGGGAGGTTTCCTTGGCCAATGCCTTAACTTCCATCCACTTCTAGAAATAATCAATCATGACTAGGAGGAACCTCCTCTGTCCGCTTGCTGGAGGGAAAGATCCAACTAAGTCCATCCCCCAGATGGTGAAAGGCCATGACGGCGTGATGCTTCAGGGCCTTTGGGCAGGCAAGAGCTGAAGGGGGCGTAGAGCTTGAACTTTTGGCACCTCCTCGAAAACTCTGTCGTATCCTTCCTCAGGGTGGTCTAGAAGTATCCCTGCCTGACAACCCTTGCCTCCAACGTTCTTCCTCCTAAATGGATACCACATTCCCAGAGTGCACCTCCTCCAAAATCCTTGGTACCTCTTCCTCCACCACATATCGCGCTAGAAATCCCGATAGCATCTTCCTCTCTTCGTGCATAAGATAGTGAGCCGCCTTATGCCGAAAGCCCTTTTCCTCCTTGACCCCTTCGTGGAGGTTGCCCATGGTGAGGAAAGTCACGAAGGGATACACCCACGAGGGTCGCCGATCCACCTCCATCAACTCCCCTTCTTTGATTGCTGGATGAAATAGCTCAGTCAAGGTTCCTCCCTCGGGGTCCAAACTTGGTCAATCGGTCAGCCGCTTCATTCTCCTCCCTAGGGACGTATTGTATTAAGAACGTTCGAAACCCCCCAATAATCACTCTCACCGTGGATATGTACTTCTGGAGGGTGGGTTCTCAGGCTTCATATTCCCCCTGACCTGTGACGCCACTACTAGTGAATCTGTGACCACCTATGAGTCATGAACCCCGAGCTCCTTGGCCAACCGTAACTCGGGGATGACAGCCTCATACTCCGCTTGATTGTTGGTGACCGGGAAGTGCAGTGCCACCGCTTGCTCTATGGTGACCCCCTAGGGGCTCACCAACACTATACCCCCCAAGGGAATGTTTCCCTGAGGCTCCGTCAACATACATCTTCCACACTTCCCTTGGCAGTGCTTCTTCTCCCTCCAGCTCTATAACGTAGTCGGCCAAGAAGTCAGCCACTGCCTGTGCCTTGATGGAGAGCCTTGGCACGAAGGAGACGTCAAATTCGCTGAGTTAAATAGACCACTTGGCAACCCACACTGAATGCTCCACCCCTTCAAAGATCTTGCACAAGGGATGGTCCGTCACCACTTTGATTGAATGAGCTTGGAAATACGGCCTGAGCTTTCTGGTCGAGATGACTAGAGAGAAAGCCAACTTATCTAGGAGGGGTAGCGAAGTTCTGCCTTCTTCAAGATCCTACTGACGTAATAGATTGGAAGCTGCTTCTTCCCTTCTTCCCGCAAAAAAACAGAACTCATCACTTCTACCCCTACCCCAAGATACAGGGTTAGGTCCTCCCCCTCCTTCAGGCTCTGAAGGAGCGGTGCTTGGGATAGTTGAGCCTTCAATGCTCGGAAAGCCTCCTCACATTCCTCCATCCACTCAAACTATTTTCTCCCCCGAAGCGTTTTTAAGAAGGTAGAGCACTTATCCCCAGCTCGAGAGAGAAAATGGCTCAACCTGGCTAGATTACCTATCAAGCACTGAAGCTCCTTGGCATTGCAAGGCGACTCCAACTCCACGATGGCCTCTACCTTATCCGGGTTAGGCTCAACCCTCACCGGGGTTAGGAAGTGCCCAAGGAATTTGCCTCGGCTTGCCCCGAAGACACACTTATGGGGGTTTAGCCACATCTTGAACTTTTGCAGGGTCGCAAATGTCTCCTCTAAGTCAAGTAGGTGCAAGTCCACCCCCTTCTCTTTATCATAAGATTGTTGATGTAGAATTCCAGGTTCCTCCCCCTTTAGTCTTGGAAGACCCAGTCCATCATACGCTCGTAGGTTGCACCTTCATTCTTAAGCCCAAAGGGAATCATTTTATAGTTGTAGCAACCCTCCCTTATGATGAAGGATACATCCTTGATGTCGGGGGGGATGCATACGGATCTGGTGATAACCTGAAAAAGCATCCAAAAACTCAAAATAGAAAAACCGATGGCTGAATCAACCAGCGCGTCGATCCGAGGCATGAGGTATCAATCCTTAGGGCATGATTTATTCAATAAAGAAAAGTCTACACACATGAGCCACCTCCCATCACTCTTCTTTACCATTACCACATTGGAGACCTAGCCTGGGTACTGGATCTCCAAAATGAAACCTACATTGAAAAGCTTCTTCACCTCCTCGCAGATGTGATCCTCCAGCTTGGTGGCGATGGTCCTCATCTTCTGGCGAATATGGCGCATCTTGGAGATCAGGTTCAAACGGTGGTAGGCCACATCAACATCAATGCCCGGTATGTCCGCCGCGCTCCAGGAAAAGATGTCAACATTATTCTGGATGCACTCCCGCATCCTTGCCTGGTCTTTCGGGCCTAAGCCTCCGCTGACCCTCACCTTCTCTACCTTCCCTCCCCTACTAACGACCTCCATCTCGACGACTTCCTCTGTGGGTTCCAGCCGATACTGCTCCCTACTGTCCCTTTCCTCCTCTTCCCCCGACTCCTCCTCACCTTGTAGCCTCTCCACCTCCATTGCTTCCAACAAGCCTTTCCCATGCAACTCTACTTCTTCACCTCTCTGGGTCTCACCCCCCATTTCTCCCTCTACCCCCTGCTCCTTCGCAGCATGCTCTCTAGCCTCTCCTTGGCTCATCACTACTTCCCTTACAATTTCCTCTTTAGCCTCACCTAGGATCTCCACTCCTTCTCCAATAACTTCCTCCTCCCTTGCCATCTCCCTTTCTAGCTCTTCTGCTTCTGACCTCAAGGATATATTATTGACGGCAGTCACGTAGCACTGCCTGTCCACCTTAAGATCTCCAATAATCCTGACCTGCAGTCCTCCGCTGCTAAACTTTAGGAACTGATGAAACGAGAAGGGGCGCAATGAAAGGCGTTGATAAGGGGCCGCCAAAATATTGCGTTTTAGCTGCTCGGAGCGTCAACGATGATGAATCGATAGTTCCTCGATACCCCCCCCCCCCCCCACATCACATGCAACCCTACTCCACCTTCTACTTCCTTCCGCTCCCCCGAGAACCCAAACAATGGTCCATAAGAGGCTAGAACCCTCCGAGCTTCCACCTTCATCTCGTCAAAGGCTTTCTTGAAGATAACGTTAACGGAGCTCCAATTGTCCACCAAGATCCGGGAGACCGTGAAGTTTTCCAGCGCCGTCTGGATTACCAAGGTGTCGCAGAATGGGTCTTCATAGTCTGGCATATCCTTTGATGAGAAAGTGATCCTCTCCTCCTCCTAGGGGGGGTCTGGGAGGTCGAGGAAACACTCCTTCGGTACATGGTATGGAAGCTCCCTTTGCGGGTGGCTTCGATCCCCACACCCCCATGGATCACCCTGATCCCTCTTCGGGCCCCCACATCCGCCCGGTCCTTGCATCTATATTCCCCTCCTCCTGGCTGAACTTATTCAATCCTCACGGGTGGCTGCTGCGGGACTTGACTCCTATCCCCTCCGATCTTCAGGAACTCAGGGCAGGTGGCCGTTGCGTGACCCACTTCCTAGTGGAAGTAACAAAAGGGAAACTCCCCCTGTCTTCTCTTCTCCTTGCTCCCGTTCAAGCTCCCATCCTTCCTCCTCTTCCTCTCGCGATCTCCATCGCCTCCTACTGCAGCGGGAGGGGGCCCTCTGTCCATGCCTCTAGGCTGGCTGATTGAACCTCCTTTGCTCACAGAAGTTGTCTCCACCCTGCTATCCTCCCCCTGCCCTTTGGGGTTACCTTCTTGGGGCCTCCAGCCCAACTGATTATTCAGCTCCCTACGCCCCCACCCTTGGGGATTCCCCTGATGTCCTAGGCCCTTGGGCTCTTCTCTTCTCCTCTCCTCCATCTTCTCCCTCTGCTCTCATTGCCTCCCATCTCCTGGCTCTTTCACATCCTCCTCCGCCAACTTGGATAACTTCTTGGCAAATGCCAGATTGGTCGCCTTGATCTCGATCTCCTTTGCCTCCCTCTCCATCAACTCCTCAAAGTTGAGGGGGGGGGGAACTCGCTTCATATCCATGCTAAAGAAGCTAGGACTCAAAACCAAGGTGAAGGCATGCATCACCGTGTATATTGGCATCTCATGCACTTGTAGAATCTCCTCCTGGAACCTATCAACATAGCATCCCAGCGTCTCCTCCGGCTTCTGCTTGATCGCGAACAGGCACTCCTCCCCCTTCTTCCTCTTTTTTGATGTCGAGAACCTCAATAGGAACCCGCGCTATAGATCCTCAAAACTGTAGATAGAATTCATCAGCAACTGGTGGAACCAGTCCCTCGCCTTCTCCTTCAACGTGATGGCAAAGATCCTACACTTAAAGGCATCTGACATTTGCCTTATGGAAACGGCATCTTCGAACCACTGCACATGTTGTGTAGGGTCGTCCCTCCCTATGTAGTATGACATGTCCGGCTCCCTAAACCCTTCTGGAACCAAAGCTGAGATGATAAGCTCACTAAAGGGGCTTCTGCCCACAGCCTGCCAAGAAGGCTCCTCATGCTGCCTCGGCTCGCTGGCACTGCCGACGCTTGTCTGCTCAGGGAATAGCTCCCCCCTGGGGAGATCCTTTTCGGCGCTTTCTGCCAGAACCTCCTTCCTAGGACGCTTCCCGGGGGCGTTCTTGCCCAAAGACGGAACGACAGCCACTGGTACTTGAGGCATGGCCCACTCGCTCCTTGCCGAGAAGGCCAGGTGGATGGTTTGGAGGACTTCTCGGCTGAAGTCTTCTAGTATCCCTAATGTCACCCCACCTCCTAAAGAGGGGAAACCTCCTGAACAAGCTCCTTCTCCTTCATCCCCATCCATGAGTCTCAGCTTGAAATTTTCCTGTACCAGCTACGATTTTCACTCACCGCACCAAAAATGTTGAAGCCAAAAATGGCCTTAACAAGAGTTCAGATCTTGGGTGTGTAGCTAGCACCTACTTCTCCCAAAACTTGACCTCTGGCTAACAACAAAGAACCTAGAACTGACCCTTAGCATCAGCTGGGAGGTCCCTCCACTAACCCGGAAGATCTCTGAGCGCTTCCCCTCCAAAGCCAATAGTTGGGCTAGGAGAACCTCAGAAAGCACACTAGAGAATTGTAGAAATGATGATCGCTTGCTTTCTTAAGAACTCTATGGGTCTATTTATAAGTTTTCAAAGTCTGGTCTGCCAAAACTGTACTTTTACTTCCCTAAAATTACTATCAAGCCCCCGGGTTGATCTACCAATAGACAAACTTCGATGTTCTGAAGAGCTGAATGCAGACCAAAGGATATTTATGTAATTTCTGGTCTGGGTCCCACATTTGGGTCCCTCCTGCGTTCCACCTGGCGGAAGCTCTTCCTGCTAGGTTCTGTGGGAACCTTGCTTTCTTTAAGCGCGGGCCTTCCCGTCTATCCCAAGCGAGAACAAAAAACAAAAGAGGCGTTGAGATTCCGTCAAAGAGAGGCACAAGCCCTTTTGCCTCCCCAGGGCGGGAGCCTTCCTATCGGCCTAGGGAGGAAGCCTTCTCGCTTGTCCGATTAACCATCATTTTCAGTTCGACGATCTGAGCTAGACTAACCAGCGCTCTCAGCTCGACGTTCTGAGCTCGACGAACCAGCATTCTGATCTCGACATTCTGAGCTTGACGAGTTGTCGCTACATAACCCCTGGGTGAGAGCCTTCTCGCCCACTCTCGATGAGAATAGTCCCATCCAGTCCTCTTGCCTGGCCCAATATGCTTAACATTGGCCCATGACTTGCCCAGTTCGGGTCCTTGGGAGATCTTGGTCTTACCCAGCGAATATGGGTTGTACAATATATGTTCCTAACAATCCTACAACCATTCTTCTAGAGCTTATTTTCACCCTAGGAACTCACCAACTAAGTTCCAAGACCATCCAAGGATATATAGTCACATGTCCTTCACTAGGCCCCAAACTTCAACCCTAAGGTTTATACTAGGGTCTTTGGGCATTTCCACCCCAAACCTCTCAAATTATCTGGAGGGGGTGTTTTAGAAGACTTTGAGGGGGTGTTTCATCCCTTTTGGATGAGGATTGGCCACTCAACCCTCCAATTTTCTCTTGCTCTAATTTACCCCTAAGGGACCAAGTTTTGGAAACAGTAATACCTACTAAAATCAACCCCAAATGGGCTGATATTTTTACCAGAGTCATGACATGACCCTAATGATCACCCACCAAAATATTGGGTGGTTTTGAGGTCATTAGACCCCTTAATTAAATCATACATGATTTATTAAATGTTTTCTAAATCTGAAGAAAAATATTTTCCAAAAATTCCTTTTTTTGGATATGTATGAGATATAGATGAGACTAACCTATGATCTAAATTTCAAGAGGGAACACAAATTTGTGTCTGGTTAACCATAAGTATAGCTTACACCATTTGGTGTGTTGTGGTTAGACCAGTGACCCAAATTAGTTGAAACAAAATTTAAAATAAACTAGACTCAAAATGTTACAACTTTGATATTAACCATTTTTCTAGAAAAGGCATCTAGGGATTTTTAATAATTAAAACTAACTACTGCATAATATGTGACAGAATATAAAATTAAATGAATATCATTATCTATATTATTTAAAATCAGCCAGCACGAATCATAAAGTAGGAAATGGATAACATCCGTTCATCGTCCTCCTTGAGCCAATGGCCTATAGTATCCCATCCTGGGCGATATTGAGAGGTGATTTCCCGACCACCTGAGCGTCTCCCCGGCCGGCCAATGCCATCACCACCTTCATTGAGGTGGTGGCCGACGATAGGCGGTGGTAGGACGGCTGGAGAGGGCCAGAATCAGGTTTAAGGAATGGATTAAAAGCTTGAAAAACCAAGCTTTCGGCCTACCCAATCTAGGGCCAATTGGCCCCAAACCTTGCGGCCAGTAGATGTGGATCTATCCACTGAAAAAGAGGAAGATGACAGGACCTTCTAGGAGGTGTGGATCCATGACGATCACCGTGACGCCATTTCCAGTGGTGGTGGTGTCGGGTGCTCTTCAACTTCTACACCATAGCCTTTGATTTCTTCTCAAAATGAGTGTAACCGACTGCTCTCGACCTGGTGAAGCTTTTAATTGAACCAGATTGGGGAGAGGAGGGGTCATGGCTTGATTGCACCAATAATGGCCATGAATGGAGTTTTTTGGCCAATGAAGAATTCACTTAATTCCTCCCCTTGGTGGCCAGGAAAGGCTCTTGATCTCCTCCAACTGACTAGGGGAATGAATCTTTATTAATTAGGAGGGAGATGAGGGGTCAATGGCATTCAAACACCATGAATGACCACTTTCTCTCTCTTTCCCTCTCTTTCCCTCTCCTCAAAATTGTGGGAAATTGCCCATTATCTCTTCTAATAAGCAATCCCAGCAAATGAATGGCAAATTGGGTAATTATAAACCTCATGAGGCTAGTGAGCCACCTCAACTTGGCCTAGCCCAAGTGGATTGGGCTTGAGCTAGCCATTTTCTCTACTTTTTGGGCTTGGCTAACCCTAACCATTTAAGCCCAGCCCTAGGTCATTTTGGGTGATATGATTGATTCAATGGGGTTTAAATGATCCCATTACATCACCCTAGTCCACTTGTGGCTTGGTGTAGCCCAATTAGGTCAACTTTGGGCAATTTGACCTAGTTAGGGTTTGGGTTGACCCTTGGTCAACTTGACCTCTTTGGTTGACCCTAATGGGTGGTTAGTGACCCAATGGACCTCTTAAAGGGTTAGGGATGTTATGGTGGGGTCATGGAGTCAAGTTGAAGCCCTAAAGTCAAACCCTAGGATGGGTAATTGGAAATTAATATTTACAGACCAAGGTGGTTTTCACCTTCATGCCTAAGTTTACTTGGTCTCTTGAGCTTCCTAGGATTTAGTCATGACATAGTCATGGCAAAACCACTCTTAGGGGTCTAGTTGTATGAGGGATGTTACAATAGATATGGTCTCTATCAGGGAATAATGGTCATAACGATCAACTCATTGAGGATCTCGAGTCGTAGTCCACACATAAATTTAGATAAGGTGTCACGTGGGTCTTCTACTACATTGCACCTAATCATAAGATCCTTCATCTCTATAATATAGTAAGATACTGATTTGGGACCTTGTTATAGAGATGTCTTCTCATTTCTTAGACAGGTCTGATAGTACTGCTCCTCCAATATGGCTTTCATGTGGGGACAATGGGTAATGGGAGGGCATACATTGCTCTCTAGACTTCGCTCTTCACCTATCCAAAAGATTTTTCGCTCACTTAGATAATCTCATTTTGGAAAACTAAACATTTTGGGCCTCCAACGTACGATATGTAACGCCCCGTTTTTTCAGCGATTATTTTTATTCTCGTTTGGCGTTACGTTGACGTGTTTTCGTGGCTTGTGCCATGTGTGGAGTACGGTTTAGCTCCTTAGAACTGAGTGCCCTGTTTGGTAGCCTGTTGGCAAGATCTCCCTAGCAAACCGAGTCGTTTTGGTGACCCGGTGTGGCCTCTCGGGGGGATGTTTGTGTTTGGCTTTGTTTGGGTGTAACTCGAGTTCTGTTCGTCGAAAGTTAATTTCGACTTCGCCGTTGCGTTCGTAGCGTGGGTATTTAGCTACGGTGCGAATTTCGTCGAATTCCGAGCTAGTTCGGTTTTCGCGTCGATTTGGTGCTTTATGTAATTTTGTAATTAATAATATAATTATATAATTATATATATATATATATATTTATAGAATGAGAAGGAACCGCCATCTTCATCTTCCCCGTAAGAAACCGTCGGCCCCTTGTACGAGAGAAACGGAGTAACCGCCTACCTTCCCTTCGGACGCCGATTCCCGGAGCGTTTGTGGACGGAATTCGATTCCGAGAGTGGATTCGGATTGCTCTCGTCGAGACCTTCATTCCTGCGGTAAGAAATTCGATTTTCGTGGAGTTTTGGAAGGATTGGAATTTTCGGTTTTGGAAGTTTTCCACCATTAATGGCCGAGTCTTTGTTCTATGTGTTGCGGCCGTTTTGATCCATGCGAAGAGGAGGAAAGCAGTCCAAAGCTTCGCTGAGATTTGAGGCAAGTGGTATTCTTGCCCTTGCCAAGTGTTTTCTTTGATTTTATTTGCTGAAATTGAAATCCCGGTTAGCCCAGGTTAGAGGCCTTGTTGTTCTCATTTTCTTGCTAACTATAGGGCTTAGTTCTTCCTACTGAAACCCCCCTATGTTGTGATGTTTGGAATCCAAATTGTCGGCGTGGAGCCGTTGTTTTCCTTTATTTTTGATTGTTGCTCTGGTTCGGGTGTAGCCGAGAGGGAGAGTTAGGAGGGGGGTGTGGTTGCCAATTTTCGTTAAGGTATTATTCGAATGGTTAGGCATAATTTGAATGTAGTAGCGTGCGACGTTGAGAGTTGTCTACTGCTACTGCAGTGGCGTGAGTCGTGTGCGCGTTCCGGTGTCGTTCGGGAAATTCCAAACGGTGCAGGTTGACCGCGCACGATCATCAACCTTTAGGGCGCACGACCACTGGTCGTGTGCCTCTGTTCGTGCGCGTATAAATTTCAGTTTCCAAAGTTCTGTCTCGGGCAATCGCACGAGCGCTGACAACAGTGCGCACGACCACTGATCGTGCGACACTGATCGTGCGCAGTTGCTAGGTTTTCTATCAGGTTTTCCAGGTTCGCTTCGCACGATCATCAGCCGATGAGTGCGCACGACCACTGATCGTGCGTCACTGATCGTGCGCTTTGTATATTTTCTGTTGCTAGGCGAATTTAGATGGTTTCGAGTGCGGGAGTTTAGATACTCAAGTGGCAGGCAACTACTCGAGTTCTGGATCTTCTGCCTTGGTCGTTCGACTGTCGTCGAGCTCCGTTTTCTTTAGTGGGCTTGTGGGTAGTGGCATTATTTTGGCGGCGAGTGAGGCTAGCTCACTCAACGCAAAAGTTTAGGTACGCACTGAGTGCGTTTCACTCAACGCCTAGTCGTGTTGGTTTATTTCAACACTCTTCCTTTACCTTGTGTTTCATTTCCGAGTGGATTTCCAGTTGTATTTCTGGGTTTTCCTTGTCGGCCGTTTTCTTTATTTTCCTAAAGGCCGAATCGTGGGTCGTGGTTAGTAGTGGTGGTTGTAGCTCTTTATGGGGGTGGAGTTGTGTGATATAGCCAAGGCCACCCATGGATTTCTTGCTCCAGGTACGGGCTGGGCATGTCGGGTGGAAGGTCCCTTGTGTTTTCACGTGTTGACCCTCGAGCTTTTGACTTGGACATGGTGGATTGGGGGACTGCGTTTGCCTTCGATCCGGTTCCTCGTTGTTGTTTTTGCTACTATCACTTCCCGCAGTTTAGGGTGTTAGAAGTTTCTTCTTTGGTAGTTTGCAGCATTCTGGCTCTTGGTAGCCTAGTAGGCCCTGCAGGATGTTGTTCCTGGGCTGGGTCGTTGCTGTTTCTTTGCACGTTGTGCATTTCTTGTTGTCCTGTTTTGGACAGTTGTGACTCTTTCTACTGCATGTTTCCTGTTATTTTGTCCTTTTGGTTGACTCTTTCATGCAGTTTTACCTTGATTTTTACTTGCTGAGGTATTCTATTTTCTTTTGGAATACCCCAGGTTCTGAGCTGTAGCCAGTCTGGTGGCTAGTTGGAGGTGTTGTTGTTGGTGGACTCCCGGACTTTGGAGTTTTGTTTACCTTGTTTGTGAGGTTGTTTTCAGTACTTTCTTACAGATATATATGTGTGCTGGTGGGTTCGTGTCAGGTTGTTGGCGCCCGCTAGTAGTTTTTACCTTGTACTAGATATATACTATTGCTGCTACCATTTATTTTTCTGGAGATAGTCTACTTGCTTTGAGAAGGTTTTATGCTAGGTTGCTAGTTATTTTTAAACTATAATTATTATTATAAATGAAGCTCATGATCAGCATATTTTGTAAACTTAATCACTATTTTCCAAATCACGTACGAAAACCGTTTTCTTATATGTACTATATAAACTAAGTGTAGTGTCTTGCATAGCATGAGTGGTTCTCTTGGGACCCTTATGCGCTCTTTAGGGTGTAAAACCTAATTAAAGTATTTTTTCGCAGCGTTTAAATATAGTTTTCTTTTGTGGACTAGATGATCCACTGAGCCGAGGGATACGGACTCTAAACATAACTGATTTTCTATTCATTAAGCACATGATTTTCTTGCATAAAGATTGTAGTTGGATTTGCCTGAGCGTCAGCAGTTATCCCCTGCTTGACGTGGCATCATGACGCGTGTTTTCTCTTACTCTGATAATTCTTAATTTGGAGAAAATGCGGGTTGTGACAGTTGGTATCAGAGGGAGGTTGCTTGACAAGTTAGTTGGGCAACCTTCCTTGGATGCTTTTAGTAGTTCAGCACCATGTCATTCACACACCGATATGTCATCAGCACGTCTTGGCAAAAGCACGAACACTACACTCATAGAATAACATGAAGTATACGGGGCATATTATGTAGTATGGGATGCATAATATGTGTTCATATATGGATCCACCATAGGGGCTACATGTGAGGGTTATGTAGTATGGGATGCATAACCTCACCACATGACTGCGACTAGCACGTTTCTTTTTCATTGCATGGAAATGTTATGTAGTATGGGATGCATAACATTTTCATGTGTACGCCGCTCATATCATGCATTAGGGCCTTTTTTTTAGAATGCATAGCACAATCATGCATATCATAACATTGCATAAGCACAACGTGCCGAGCTAAAGATTTGCAGGATGACATATGTACACACATAAGTTTTCAAACTAACATAAGTTCATGCATCCGATCTAGGCACAAGAGTTAGTGAGGTGGTGGTTAACCATCCTAGGTTAGGGCATATCATCTAATTATTGTGAAGAAGATAAACTCTCAGAGCAAGTTTAGCAGCTTTAAGTCTATATCTACATATGTATTGTCTGTACTGGTAGTCGGTTCTAGTCGTGGGATTTGGATCTGATTTGTGTTGTAATGATTTTTAGGATGGCTAGGCGTCCTGCGACTCGATCGACTCCCCTGTCTGAGGGTGAATCTTCTGGAGCTCAGAACGATGCGGTGATCGAGGGTCTGCGTCAGAGTAGCGAAGCTATGGGTAGGCAGTTGGAGGAGGTGCAAGCCCAGATTCAGTCTTTGGTGGCAGTTGTGGCAGGGCAGGCTCAGGGTGCGCAAGTTCCTGCAGGGGGGTTAGCTGTTCCTCCTCCTCCTGCACCCTTGAGACCTCCAGTGGTGGTGCCAGCAGAGATGGCCTTCATCTCGCAGTTTCAGAGGCTGAGCCCTCCCACTTATGATGGGAAGGCAGATTTCATGGTGATAGACGACTGGCTGATCTCCATGGAGGAGATGTTCTCGTACTCAGGGATTTCAGATGATCAGAGGGTGATGATAGCCGCCTATCAGCTTAAAGGTTTGGCTAAGAGTTGGTGGCTGAGAGAGAAGGAGAGCCTGGTAGCAGGATGCTCTTGGGAAATGTTCAAGGAGATGCTGTTGAGGAAGTTCTTACCCTCGGTCGAGCGTGACCGCCTCATGAATGATTTCCTCTATCTGAAGCAAAGGCAGCTCACGGTGGGTGAGTATGAGATAGAGTTTAGTAAGTTGAGCCGTTTTGCCCCTGGATTGGTCAGCGTTGAGGCTGATCGAGTTAAGCGATTTCTCGGTGGTTTGAGGAGTGAGGTGCAGCAGTTGGCCAGTGCTTATGGGTCAGTGACTTATGCTGGAGTTGTAGAGGCTGCTCTTAAGGTTGAGGCCATTGAGATGGCGAAGAGTAGAGGCCAGCAGTTGAGGAAGGATAAGAGGAAGTTGGTAGAGGAGAAGAAACCCCTGGTACCCGATGCTGTTCCGGGAAAGAGGAGCAGGGTGGTGTGCAGTTTTTGTGGCCGGTCAGGCCATCCTGTCGAGAGGTGTTTCAAGAAGGCAGCAGCTCAGAAGAAGGAGCAGGTTCATGCGATTCAGGGTGCTCCTAGGAGAGATGTCTCTTGTTCAGTTTGCAAGCGATCCGGGCATGATGCAGCCCAGTGTTAGTCCAGAGATAGAGTCTGCTATCAGTGTGGGCAGAAGGGTCACGTTAAGTCGAGGTGTCCTCAGGTCCAGTCAGCTCTTCCTGCAGTTCCATTGCAGGCATTACCTCCACCTCAGCGTGTGGACAAGGAAAAAGGGAAGCTGAACGTGATTTCTTCCGAGGAGGCTCAGACTTCGACCCAGGTGATCTCAGGTTAGTAGTTAGTTGTTTTTCTTTCTAGCCTGGTAGTTTAGTTGCTAGATTGTTTGCGGTACTGTTGTGCTAGTTCCTTAGCTTTGTGCGTTCCTATAGGGAAATTTAAGGTGAAGAACCGCTGGGCGCGTGTTCTGTTTGACTTCGGCGCTACCCACTCGTTCGTGGCTAGAGCCTTTGTGGAGCGTCATCGGTTGTCTCTAGATCGTGTTCGGGATTCCTTCCGTGTCAAGTTTCCCGCTGGTGAATCTGTGTTGTAAGATTTGGGTATTTTGGATTGCCCGGTTTTGTTGGGGGATTTTCTTGCGAAGGCGGATCTGAAGATGATTGATCTAGAGGACTTCGATGTCATTTTGGGCATGGACTGGCTCTCTCGGTATGATGTGGTCATTCAGTGCAAAGGAAAGCGCTTGGACTTCATCAGGGACGACGGTCAGCCCGGCAGCGTGTATGCTGATCCGTGTCAGGATTCTCCTATTCTCTCTGCGGTATGTGTTCAGAGATTGTTTCTTTCTGATTGTTGTGTTTGTTTAGTCTCGGCGGTTGAAACCGTTGATAGCGTGCCACGCTTGGAGGAGATTCCTATTATTCGTGGTTTCGCCGATGTTTTTCCTGATGATCTTCCTGGTATCCCTCCTGAGCGGGATGTGGAGTTTGTTATTGATTTGGAGCCAGGTACGCGTCCTATTGCTAAGGCACCGTACCGGATGGCCCCTCGTGAGTTAGAGGAGTTGCGAATTCAGTTAGATGAGTTGTTGGCTAAAGGTTTTATCAGGCAGAGTTCGTCGCCTTGGGGTGCTCCTGTTTTGTTCGTAAAGAAGAAAGATGGGTCGATGCGGCTTTGCATCGACTATAGAGAGTTGAACAAGGTCACTATCAAGAACAAGTACCCTCTGCCGAGGATCGATGATTTATTTGACCAGTTGCGTGGTAGCACGGTGTTCTCCAAGATCGATCTTCGTTCGGGCTATCATCAGCTCAGGATCCGTGAGGCAGATATTTCACGGACTGCGTTTAGGTCGAGGCATGGGCACTTTGAGTTTTTGGTGATGTCATTTGGTCTGACCAACGCACCATCAGCCTTCATGGATATGATGAACAGGGTGCTCAAGGATTTCCTAGACAAGTTCGTGGTGGTCTTCATTGATGACGTGTTGGTTTATTCTCGCAGTGCTGAGGAGCATGAGCAGCATTTGCGTTTGGTCCTGTCAGAGTTGAGGAACCACAAGTTATTCGCCAAGTTGAGCAAGTGCGAATTTTGGTTGCCTCAGGTTTCTTTTCTAGGCCACGTGGTGAACAAGGATGGGATCTCGGTTGACCCAGAAAAGATTGCAGCAGTGACGGATTGGAGTAGGCCGAATACTCCTAAGGAGATCAGAAGTTTCTTAGGGTTGGCTGGCTATTACAGGAGATTCGTGGAGGGTTTCTCTTCTCTAGCC
The DNA here is from genome assembly GCA_039513925.1 of Platanthera zijinensis. Taxonomy (NCBI): domain Eukaryota; kingdom Viridiplantae; phylum Streptophyta; class Magnoliopsida; order Asparagales; family Orchidaceae; genus Platanthera; species Platanthera zijinensis. The sequence goes on along the minus strand of CM077095.1, from coordinate 68,447,435 downwards.
GCACCTTTGACCAAGCTGACTCAGAAGAATGTGGCTTTTGTTTGGAGCGAGAGGTGCGAAGAAGCTTTTCAGGAGTTAAAGAGGAGATTGTGTACTGCTCCCGTTCTGACCCTTCCTACTGAGGGCATGGATTATGATGTGTATGTGGATGCTTCGCATATAGGTCTGGGATGCGTATTAATGCAGGATGGAAAAGTAATTGCTTATGGGTCAAGGCAGTTGAAAACTCATGAGAAGAATTATCCAACGCATGACCTTGAGTTTGCAGCGGTTATCTATGCGTTGAAGTTGTGGAGGCACTTACTTTATGGGGCTCAGTGCAAGATTTTTACTGACCATAAGAGCCTGAAGTACGTGTTCACGCAGAAAGAGTTGAATCTGCGTCAGCGGCGGTGGCTTGAGTATGTGGCGGATTATGACGTAGAAATCCAGTATCATTCGGGCAAGGCCAATGTGGTGGCCGACACCCTGAGCCGAAAGACGGGAAAGATCTTTAACCTCTCCGCCGATCGATTAGTTGAGGAGTTCCTCCTTATGGATATTTTAGTGGGATGCTGTAGTTTGCAGAGTAGCTTATCAGTGGAAGAGCCGTCCTGGATTTCTTTGACTAGACTGCATCAGAAGGACGATCCGGATCTGTTGCACCTTTTTACCAGGACAGAGAAGGGAGAGTTGCCAGATTTTTCTATTGATGATGCGGGTACTTTGAAGTACCGCGGCAGGTTTTGCGTTCCCGCTGTTGGGGACATTAAGAGTATGATTTGCAGTGAGGCTCATGGTTCCAGCGTTGCCTACCATCCAGGATCTACGAAGATGTACCGTGACTTAAGGCAAGTTGCCTGGTGGTATGGTATGAAAGGAGATATAGCCCGATATGTTGCTGAGTGTCACACTTGCAAGCGTGTGAAGGCCGATCATGGAAGGCCTGGTGGTAAGTTAACTCCGCTAGAGATCCCGACTTGGAAGTGGGAGAGTATATCTATGGACTTCATTACGGGTTTGCCAAAATCCCCGAGAGGATTTGATTCTGTTTGGGTTATAGTGGATAGATTGACGAAGTGTGCTCACTTCGTGCCTTATAAGATTGATTACCCGATGAAGAAGATAGCGGAGTTGTACTTGAATGAAGTCATCCGACTCCACGGTGTGCCGGTTAGCATCATTTCTGATCGAGACTCCCGGTTTACTTCTCGTTTTTGGCAGAGTCTGCAGGAGGGTTTGGGTACGGATCTGAGGTATTCTACTGCGTACCACCCTCAGACCAATGGGCAGACGGAGCGGGTCAATCAGATTGTTGAGGATATGATCCGGTGCTATATTTTAGACCACGGTGGAGCGTGGGATGAGCGTCTGCGACTCATGGAATTTGCTTATAATAACAGTTATCAGGAAAGCTTGCAGATGGCTCCGTTCGAAGCTTTGTATGGGAGGCGCTGTAGGACTCCGTTGTTTTGGGCTGAGGCTGGTGAGAAGCCTTTGTTGGGTCCTGATGCTCTGGAAGAGATGGAAGTCGCCGTGAAGCTTATTCGGGAGAAGCTTCGTTTAGCCCAGGAGAGGTATGAAAAGAACGCCAATCGGCGTAGGTCTGCCTTGGAGTTTTTAGTAGGGGATCATGTATACCTCAAGGTTTCTCCAATGGTTGGTGTGAAGAGATTTGGTAAAAATCGGAAATTGGACCCAAGGTATGTGGGCTCGTTCGAGATTTTGGAGCGGATTGGTGTGTCTGCATATAGATTGGATTTGTCAGCGAACTTCCCTGGTGTTCATAATGTTTTTCATGTTAGCCAATTGCGGAAGTGTGTGCACAGCAGTGGGCAACTCTTGGATGTTGTGCCCCAGTTAGAGCCCAACCTCTCTTTCGTTGAGGTGCCAGTTCGTATTTTGGATACTCAAGAGCGTGTGCTGCGAAAGAAGTCCATATCGATGGTGAAAATTCTTTGGAAAAATCAGGATTTGGAGAGCGCGACTTGGGAGCTAGAGTCGGCCATGAGGAGGGCGTACCCTCACCTGTTTCTCTGATTTGATCGGTATGTTTCCCTTTGTAACTTCTATTTGTTACTTTTCCTTCTTTTGTAGGAGGGTTGTGCGTAAAGTTTCGGGACGAAACTTTCTTTTAGGGGGAGTGACTGTAACGCCCCGTTTTTTCAGCGATTATTTTTATTCTCGTTTGGCGTTACGTTGACGCGTTTCCGTGGCTTGTGCCATGTGTGGAGTACGGTTTAGCTCCTTAGAACTGAGTGCCCTGTTTGGTAGCCTGTTGGCAAGATCTCCCTAGCAAACCGAGTCGTTTTGGTGACCCGGTGTGGCCTCTCGGGGGGATGTTTGTGTTTGGCTTTGTTTGGGTGTAACTCGAGTTCTGTTCGTCGAAAGTTAATTTCGACTTCGCCGTTGCGTTCGTAGCGTGGGTATTTAGCTACGGTGCGAATTTCGTCGAATTCCGAGGTAGTTCGGTTTTCGCGTCGATTTGGTGCTTTATGTAATTTTGTAATTAATAATATAATTATATAATTATATATATATATATATATTTATAGAATGAGAAGGAACCGCCATCTTCATCTTCCCCGTAAGAAACCGCTGGCCCCTTGTACGAGAGAAACGGAGTAACCGCCTACCTTCCCTTCGGACGCCGATTCCCGGAGCGTTTGTGGACGGAATTCGATTCCGAGAGTGGATTCGGATTGCTCTCGTCGAGACCTTCATTCCTGCGATAAGAAATTCGATTTTCGTGGAGTTTTGGAAGGATTGGAATTTTCGGTTTTGGAAGTTTTCCGCCATTAATGGCCGAGTCTTTGTTCTAGGTGTTGCGGCCGTTTTGATCCATGCGAAGAGGAGGAAAGCAGTCCAAAGCTTCGCTGAGATTTGAGGCAAGTGGTATTCTTGCCCTTGCCAAGTGTTTTCTTTGATTTTATTTGCTGAAATTGAAATCCCGGTTAGCCCAGGTTAGAGGCCTTGTTGTTCTCATTTTCTTGCTAACTATAGGGCTTAGTTCTTCCTACTGAAACCCCCCCTATGTTGTGATGTTTGGAATCCAAATTGTCGGCGTGGAGCCGTTGTTTTCCTTTATTTTTGATTGTTGCTCTGGTTCGGGTGTAGCCGAGAGGGAGAGTTAGGAGGGGGGGTGTGGTTGCCAATTTTCGTTAAGGTATTATTCGAATGGTTAGGCATAGTTTGAATGGTAGTAGCGTGCGACGTTGAGAGTTGTCTACTGCTACTGCAGTGGCGTGAGTCGTGTGCGCGTTCCGGTGTCGTTCGGGAAATTCAAACGGTGCAGGTTGACCGCGCACGGTCATCAACCTTTAGGGCGCACGACCACTGGTCGTGTGCCTCTGTTCGTGCGCGTATAAATTTCAGTTTCCAAAGTTCTGTCTCGGGCAATCGCACGAGCGCTGACAACAGTGCGCACGACCACTGATCGTGCGACACTGATCGTGCGCAGTTGCTAGGTTTTCTATCAGGTTTTCCAGGTTCGCTTCGCACGATCATCAGCCGATGAGTGCGCACGACCACTGATCGTGCGTCACTGATCGTGCGCTTTGTATATTTTCTGTTGCTAGGCGAATTTAGATGGTTTCGAGTGCGGGAGTTTAGATACTCAAGTGGCAGGCAACTACTCGAGTTCTGGATCTTCTGCCTTGGTCGTTCGACTGTCGTCGAGCTCCGTTTTCTTTAGTGGGCTTGTGGGTAGTGGCATTATTTTGGCGGCGAGTGAGGCTAGCTAACTCAACGCCAAAGTTTAGGTAGGCACTGAGTGCGTTTCACTCAACGCCTAGTCGTGTTGGTTTATTTCAACACTCTTCCTTTACCTTGTGTTTCATTTCGGAGTGGATTTCCAGTTGTATTTCTGGGTTTTCCTTGTCGGCCGTTTTCTTTATTTTCCTAAAGGCCGAATCGTGGGTCGTGGTTAGTAGTGGTGGTTGTAGCTCTTTATGGGGGTGGAGTTGTGTGATATAGCCAAGGCCACCCATGGATTTCTTGCTCCAGGTACGGGCTGGGCATATCGGGTGGAAGGTCCCTTGTTTTTTCACGTGTTGACCCTCGAGCTTTTGACTTGGACATGGTGGATTGGGGGACTGCGTTTGCCTTCGATCCGGTTCCTCATTGTTGTTTTTTCTACTATCACTTCCCGCAGTTTAGGGTGTTAGAAGTTTCTTCTTTGGTAGTTTGCAGCATTCTGGCTCTTGGTAGCCTAGTAGGCCCTGCAGGATGTTGTTCCTGGGCTGGGTCGTTGCTGTTTATTTGCACGTTGTGCATTTCTTGTTGTCCTATTTTGGACAGTTGTGACTCTTTCTACTGCATGTTTCCTGTTATTTTGTCCTTTTGGTTGACTCTTTCATGCAGTTTTACCTTGATTTTTGCTTACTGAGGTATTCTGTTTTCTTTTGGAATACCCCAGGTTCTGAGCTGTAGCCAGTCTGGTGGCTAGTTGGAGGTGTTGTTGTTGGTGGACTCCCGGACTTTGGAGTTTTGTTTACCTTATTTGTGAGGTTGTTTTCAGTACTTTCTTACAGATATATATGTGTGCTGGTGGGTTCGTGTCAGGTTGTTGGCGCCCACTAGTAGTTTTTACCTTGTACTAGATATATACTATTGCTGCTACCATTTATTTTTCTGGAGATAGTCTACTTGCTTTGAGAAGGTTTTATGCTAGGTTGCTAGTTATTTTTAAACTATAATTATTATTATAAATGAAGCTCATGATCAGCATGTTTTGTAAACTTAATCACTATTTTCCAAATCACGTACGAAAACCATTTTCTTATATGTACTATATAAACTAAGTGTAGTGTCTTGCATAGCATGAGTGGTTCTCTTGGGACCCTTATGCGCTCTTTAGGGTGTAAAACCTAATTAAAGTATTTTTCTGCAGCGTTTAAATATAGTTTTCTTTTGTGGACTAGATGATCCACTGAGCCGAGGGATACGGACTCTAAACATAACTGATTTTCTATTCATTAAGCACATGATTTTCTTGCATAAAGATTGTAGTTGGATTTGCCTGAGCGTCAGCAGTTATCCCCTGCTTGACGTGGCATCATGACGCGTGTTTTCCCTTACTCTGATAATTCTTAATTCGGAGAAAATGCGGGTTGTGACACGATACAACTCAAAGTTGGTCTCTATGTCTATAACCTTCTCAAAAAAGATGAAAGGTCATTGGAAGTCTAAATCACCTAGAGGGGTTGAATAAGTGCTTGTGCTAATTTTAATCTATTTTGATTTTATGCTAAATTAACACAGATCTCATATCACAAAAAAGCACACATAAGCACACAGTATTTATAGTGGTTCCTCAAAATACGGGTACATCCACTTTCTCTCACCACCTATCTAACAACATGCTAGACTCTGCAACCTCCTTCAAAACATCTCAGTTCTAAGAAAGTACAACACATATTTCGCAGAATTTCAGCTCAGGTCTACACCCACACCCTATCTCAGGCTCTCAACAGCCCTATCTTAGAGTTCACCAACTCCTACCTTAGAGTTCACCAGCTCTTATAGCTTAGAGACCCAGCTAGTCTCCTACCTCATACTTTCTCAAAGTCCTACCTTAGGCTTTCCCTTAAGACCTATCTCAGATCTATAAAAGATCCTACAATGAACTGTTTTAAATTTATGTCACAATGGTAGACTCAATAAAAGATGAATCTTGAATTTTTGAGTCTTCTTTAGCTTTTCAAAGAAAGATTACTTCTTGAAGAAGCACATAAACATAGAGTATCTCTTCTTTCAGACCAGGTCCAGTGTTGTTCCAGATTGATTGAAGAGGAGAACTGATTTATTCTTCTCCTTCAGCAGGAAGAAGATCTTTCACCTAAACATATAGTACCTCTAGCTCACTGATTTTTTTTCTTCAGAGAGAGATAACACTAGCAGATATGATTTCCAGTTGCTTATGGTTTTTCTCAATTATGAAAATATCCAATGGTTACTGTTTGATTGCCCTAACTTATCCTTATATACTCTTGACTTTACTAAGGGTCGACGGATTAGAAAAACTCCCATCAGAGTATGGATAATAAAGGAATGAGTTGACATCACCATTCCGCGCTTTCACCAATTTGAAGTCCCGCCAACCTAAGCACTCAATAGTAATAATGTTGTCAAGGCAATATCATTTTTAAAATGTTCCTACAAAATGATACTGTCTTGATACAACCAACATACATGACAATATCGTCGAGTAAAATTCACTTATCACGGCGATTCGTCTTGAACTTCAGCAACTTTTCACTTAGACTAAATTAGAGACATAAGTGAGTTTACTTATGCTCTTAAATAATCTCAAGACCTATTGATATTGACTATCAACATGAGAAAGTTGACATGCACAGATTCAAATATATTTATCATCAAAGACAATATGTAATTATCATTGTAAGTGGCACTTCTTCAAATCCTGGAATATTGAGGGAATTATTCCTAACAATCTCCCCCTATTTGAAGAAGTCAGAACTCTTGACCAAAGATAAGATACATAACCAATAAACAAGATCAACATTGAAATGAGCAGTTAAGTATAGAATTGAAAACAAGACTGCTTGCAATAAGTAAACACAAATATATGAATATATATATATATAGCCAGAGGGTTTAGGTTAATTAAAACATAAACAATAGTTCATTTAAAGATCGTCTTAAATCTCAACATTGCTCTCTGCCAATCAAGATACTAGAAATTTGTCAATCAATTGATTGAAATCATCATCCGAATCTGAGCTCTTCTCTATATGAATAGGTGCATAAGATGCTTCACCATTCCTCTTTCTAGCGCTTTTTCTTTTGTCTTCCTGCCATTCAAAATACTTGTGAGGTTTAGGAATGCATCTAAATGTGCACCGATAGGATTCTGCCTATTCAAATTCTCCTTGCCAGTGTTTTCTCTTAGGGTCTTCCTTTCAAAGTCTTGACCTATTCTTCAGATGGATAGATTCTATCAATATCAAACCTGAGCTGCCCATTACTTATCCATTCATCCATGATGATGGTCATAGAGTCATCACTCTAGTACTCATAGTCACGGTCCTTGGAATTTCTCTTTCTCTGCTTTGCCATAAATTCTTCTAGGTTTATAGTCCCATCTCTTTCTATTTTATTGGCCCTTTTCTCATCCGAAGGATCATGTCTTCCTTTTTTTCTTGATGAATTCATCAAAAGGTTCATATAAGTCCAGTAAAGGAAGGTTGAGTGCCTGCCTTGTCCCTTGGAGATTCCATAGAGATTGGTCAGCATGTACACTCTCCCCTTATCTGACTTCTTCACATATCTTGTTATTAAGGTGAATGGTGTTTACCTCAAACCTACTTGATAAGGTATAAAAGATATTTTCATTATCCCCATGAAATGCATCTCTTGCCTCTTCAACCAGCTGCATGGCTTGTGGTTGAGTAGAATATGTATATTCCTCTATATGATCAACTCCTTGTCTAATAGTTTCATCAGACTATCAAACATATTTTTTGACACTAGTGATGTCCTGGGTGCTCAGCCTCAGGCTTTCATCCATGGATCTTAGGATTTTTACATTTTCATGTACTATGCTGGTTTCTTTGTAAACCATTTTGTAATTTCAGCATTAATGTGAGTAATGTCACCTTTTAGAACATTTTGTTCTTCCATTATTTCAACTTCGGCTTTTTGCACTTCTTTTAAAATATTAGCTTTTACACCTTTGATAGACTCATCAATGTAAGATTTCAGAGAGGATGTCTGTTCATTAAACATTGACTTCATATTATTGAGAATGGAGCTTGTGGATTCAGTAATGCCAACAATATGATGTGTTCCTTCATCAAAAATTTGAGGCTGTACCAATGTTGTTCTCAGGTCCTATTGGGCTACCAACTTAGAGTGAGTAGCATCCTCAGCCTCTTGAGATATGGGAAGTTCACCACATAAAGTAGAGAGCTCAGGTTGAGCCTCCCCCTCACCAACATCATCATCACCTAAGAACTGATTTAGAGAGTTAACTCCTTCATTTTCTACATACTCCCACTTAGTCAGGGCTCCTGTCTTTACTAGACTAGTAGTCTCCCCTCAGCTAATGCCTACATTTTTTAGGAGTGATGACATTCTAACCATGGTTATCTGAATCAAATTGAACTTGGACACTTACATCCTGCTTACATTTATCTTTCTCACCTGAGGAAGAGAAGTTGGGTTCATGTATACGTTTACTGACCCCCTTTTCACCAGCATCCTCTATATCTGAACTATCTACAACAAATGTCTTCTTCCCTTTCTTCTTTTTCTGACACGGCTTCTTAACTGGAGAGTTGGTCAGTACCTTATCATATCTTTCCAGGGTCTTAACATCCATTCTTTTCATGTAATATATCTTTGTACCTTGTTTCTTATTGAAGTGCTCAGGGTAAGCATTCAGAAGGTACAAAGATAAGATCCTTCCTATATTGGGAACTAGAAGACTATCTAGAATTCTTCGGAAGACAACTTTAGCCTAATTGGCCTTCTTAATTAGAATTATATTGCACATGAGTTCAAAAATGAACTTAGAAATTCTGTCATGAGATCCTACCTTGTATAATAGGGCTTTCCCAATAATATATGCAAGAAGTTTTTCTTTTTGATTAAAGAATTTCCTTTCCAAGGACCCATATCTCTTACCTGAGAATTCACACCAATTTAGAGCATCAACTATGTCTTGATCTGTTGTTTACTGAAGGTCTTCTTACACTGGGGGTGGAAGGCGCAGTGCCTTGGCAATTCTCTTAGGGTTGATCTTGATTTTTTTACTTCATCAATCTTGCTTTTGATTTAATTTCCAGCTGAAGATACTTTGGTATTTGAATATAGTTCCAATACTTCCTGTAACACCCCAGAAATCTCAAAAGCCAAAGTGGGATTCAGGTTGGCTGACACGGCCTGAGACACGGGCGTGTCTCAGGGCGTGTCAGGTGTACACGGCCTGGGACACGGGCGTGTCCCAGGGCATGTCCCTATTCTCGACGAGTACTCGAGAACTGATCGTCGAGTGTGGAACACGGCCCGTGACACGAGCGTGTCATAGGGGCGTGTTGGGCACACGTCCATGGACACGGGCGTGTGTCTTAGCCGTGTCCTGCTCGGGTGATTTTAGAGATCGTGTTATAGGGGTTACACGGTCAGATACACAGCCGTGTACTTGGTGACACGGGCGTGTCAGGTTCGACATGGGCGTGTCGATACCCGTGTTTTGGTTTATTTTTAGTCGGTTGTACACCGCTTCAGGAACACGGCCTGTGACACGGGCATGTCACAACCCGTGTTCGGCCCAGGAAAATCAATTTCAGGGCTAATCTGAGCCTTCCATTTCCTTTGACCAAGATCTAATGGCCTAGGCTGTTCCCTGGGTTGATAAGGTCGGGATTGAAGAGGAGAAAGCTCATTTGAGTTTCATATTTCTCTTTCTAAAGCTAAGAGAGAGAGGAGAGCAAGAGAAGGAAGAAGAAGGGGAATCCGGCGACCGGTGATGCTACGGTGGTCCAAATCGCAAGCCGAGTTCGGATTTGCGAAGGCAAGGCTGCTGCAAAGACTTTCATCTGATTTCTTTCTCTCCATGCCTCCGAGGAGAATTCCAAGGGTAACAATTTCCTTCTTGGACATGTGAAGTCCTACTTTCCTGTATTTACATAGGGAAAACCCGTCCCCGCGAGTGTGTGGCGGGTTGTGGTGTCCCTTGGGGTAGAAATGTGAAGTCCCCCTTGTTAGAGTCCGGAATCGGAGTACAGATCTAGGCATGTTGTGTGAAGCCCATATGGACATGCTGGTATGGATTGGCGATGCTTGTTTGCACATCAGAGAGGACTCTGTGATTATTGCTTGTATGCATGAAATTCGTGGTGGATATTTGTGGCTTGGTACCGCAGGAAGTACTGGAGGAAATCCAGGAAATGGTGAGAGTTGAGTTCAACTCTTGTGGCCGTGAGTGCCATGTGGTATGAAGTTGAGTTGTTGGGCTGCAACTGGAGGAATGCCTTGGTGGCGGACGGGCAAGGTGAAGCTATACCCGCGTCAGTCCAGTCTTGAGTCTGACAATTTTGAGCAACAGGCAAGGTGGATCTGTACCCGCGTTATGGTTCTCTAACCTTGGGTGCTTAAGGCCCTGTTAGGATCACATAGCGAGAGTCGACGGCTTGCGTGCCGATCAGACTAGAAATGCTCAAGTTGGACTGTCATGTCTGGGACCTCTGAATGGTAGTGGGATTCGGTGTTACCGGTACACTCGAATGTGCCCTGAGTGCACGGAGTGTTGGGCCGTCGTGCTGGTGTTTGTGATATGTATTGATTGCGCGGTCGTGCACATCTTGCGTGGGTTGTTATACATACTATTGAAAAATGCTTTGCAGGGATGGAATTCCGCTTCCCCGTGCCAGGGGCAGGGTCGTTATAACTGGTCAGCTTAATGCTGACCATTGCCCCTTTTGCCACCGCTTGGTGGAGTGGTTCTTGCAGGTGCAGGAGGTGCTGGTCCAAGCGGGACTTAGCGGGCTGAATCCCAAGCTGCGCTACGGCCCTCGAAGGCTTTATTTTGTTTCTTCTTGTCCATGTGTGGACGGCATGCGTGCCGATGTCTGTAAGCCACACCTTTGTTAAGAGAAATTTGTAAGGCCTTAAGGCCAAATACTTGGGTAGTATACATTCCTATGTTGTTAGTGGACAGTTCTTGTTTTGCTTGAGTTCAAGGATTCAACCGTGAAGCTTCTGCTAGAATGCTCTGTGTTAGGATGCGTGGGTTCTATGATATTATTTAGTAGCGTCTCTGTCTGTTTGTGGAATATGGTGTGGGGGCCCGGCCGGACCCTCTATTATATTCTTCTTGACGGGTAGAGGTGTTACAATTTGGTATCAGCTTGTTGGCCGATCTCTTCTGAATTCGCGGACGAATTCTTTTGAGGGGTGGCGAGCACGTGTCAGTGCTGTCATTATAACACTTAACTTGAACTTAAGAATGTCCACTTAGGAATGCAATACACTTGTTTGTGGAACCTATGTATTCTTAAAGTATGTTTGCCGTATTACTTGGTCGCTACACTGTGTGTTTTACACATATATAGGTGACTAGAAGTGTTGCGGGTCAATCCGAACCTCAACATTCTGTAGAAAGTGCGGCACCAGTTGAGGTGCCCACACCTCCTCCATCCGCTGAAATGGTACGTTTCATCACGGAAACGGTGCTTGCTGTGATGAATGCTCAGCAGGCTGGGCAGGCACGTCCTGCAGTGGTGCCAACGCATGCTGGGGTACGGCAAGAACCGGCAGAAGCTGTAGTTGATCTGCGGGCAGCAAATCAACAATTGAAGCAATTCTTGAGCTTCAATCCTCCGCAATTTACTGGGGTTGGTTCACCGACCCAAGCAGAGGATTGGCTTACAAGGATCAAGAGGATCATTAGAGCTATCAAGATTGAGGAGGGATAGAAGGTTATGTTGGCCACTTTCCTACTAGAAGGAGAGGCTCGTTTATGGTGGGATGAGATTGAACTATATCACTTGGCCGGCAGGCAATTAGCAGAGGTCTCGATGGACAAATTTTCTCGGTTGTTCTTGGCACAACATCTACCAATACAGCAAAGGATATCGATGGAAATTGAATTTAGACGGTTAACTCAAGGGGATCGTAGTGTGGATGATTACCTGCATGAGTTCACATGTTTGGGAAGATATGCGGGTACAATCTTCGCCGAAGAAGAGCGTAAGACTAGTAGGTTTTATGCGGGACTGCGAGATGAGCTGCGGTATTTGCTCTCGAGTTCTGTGAGTCAGGGATTTCAAGCCTTAGTCTGTACGGCTCGATCTTTGGAGACTGACATGAGAAGGGGGCAAACAAAGGGAACCTTGGTTGTGACAAAGCCAGAGTTCAAGCCGACGCATCCGGAGAAGTTTGGGTACCGTAAGAGATGGGGAAAGAAGTCCAAGTCTACTGTACAAGCTCCTTCTACGACTGTGATAGAGACATCTGGGTATGGAACTCATGCTTGTTTTACGTGCGGGAAGTTGGGACACTTCGCATGTGATTTCCGAGTTGGTCCTCTAAAGGGTGACAAGAAGATGGGAGCGTCTTATGCGGAGAAAGGGAAGACTGTGGTGGAGTCTTCTTCCTCACACGCGCAGCTCAGGGTCTTTAACCTTGGACAACAGGAGGCCATTAAACAAGCCGATGTCGTCACAAGTGCACGCAGTTTTTAATGTTATTTTATACTGTGTGTTGTGCTTGTTTAATTGTGATGTTATAGGTTTTGTCCTTATACGAGAGTATCCGGCGTGAGCACTGTTTGATACAGGTTCTTCCCATTCATTTCTGTCTGAAGATTTCGTCTTTCGTATCGGGGTACCTATATGGACAACGACAGACAGGGTAAAGGTGTTGTTACCAAACGGATGTTTGATGTGCGCGGATAAATCTTGCGGTCTTGAGGTCAAGATAGGGAGTCGGGAGTTCAAGGTGGAAACATTAGTATTGTCGATCAAGGAATTTGATATAATCTTTGGTATGGACTGGCTTTCAGAGCAGCGCGCCTGTATAGATTGCACTTCAAAAGAGGTCACACTCGGGCAGAATATCGAACAAGAGACCAAGTTTATTGGTATAAAAGGGATGAGTGGAATGTTGTTATCTGCTCTCCAAGTCATTAAGGCATTTCAGAAGGGTGCAGAGTTATTCTTCACACTCGTAGAGGCGGTGGCGCTGAAGGCCAGTGTGAGTGAAGTGCCGATTATGTCGGAGTATGCTGATGTGTTTCCAAAAGACCTTCCGGGGTTACCTCCCCAAAGGGAAATTGACTTCGCTATCGAGCTGGTGCGAGGTGCGAAACCTGTGTCCCGTTCGCCGTATCGGGTAGCACCAAAAGAGATGGCCGAACTGAAAGTTCAGTTGCAAGAGCTGTTGGAGCAGGGATGCATATGCCCAAGTATGTCACCTTGGAGCGTGCCTGTTCTTTTTATGAAAAATAAAGACGGTAGTTTACGGCTATGTATTGATTATCGTGAACTGAATAAGCTGACGAAGAAAAACAAGTATCTGATTCCACGGATCGATGACTTGTTCGATAAGCTAACGGGATCAACCGTCTATTCCAAGTTGGATTTGAAATCCGGGTATTACCAATTGCGGATTAGGGAAGGCGAAATTCCCAAGACAGCATTTGGCACACGTTACGGTCATTATGAGTTCACAGTGATGTCGTTCGGCTTATGTAATGCGCCTTCGGTATTCATGGATCTCATGCATCGAACGTTTCGCGAATACTTGGACCTATTTGTGATCGTGTTCATTGATGATATCCTCATGTACTCACACTTGGAGGAAGATCATGCAAACCATTTGCGGTTGGTATTGCATATCTTGCGGAGGAATAAGTTGTATGCATAGTTCTCTAAGTGTGAGTTCTGGCTCTCGTCGGTGGCTTTTCTGGGCCATGTGGTAAGTGGAGAGGGCATAGCGGTGGATCCGGCAAAGATAAGTGCCATTCGTGATTGGCCAGTGATGTCTTTGGTGGCCGAAGTCAGGAGTTTTCTTGGACTGGCAGGCTACTATAGATGATTTGTGGAGAACTTCTCCCAGATTGCTTTGCCTTTGACTACGTTGACGAGAAAAGATCAGAAGTTCGTTTGGACGCCGGAGTGCGCGCGAGCTTTTGAGGAGCTAAAGAGTCATTTCACCACGACGCCTATTTTAACGTCGCCATGTGTTACAGACGGTTTTGAGATATATAGCGATGCGTCAGGAAGCGGCTTAGGTTGCGTTCTCCTGCAGTTTGGCAAGGTGATCGCTTATGGCTCACGTCAATTGAAAGTGCATGAACGTAATTACCCCATCCACAACTTGGAGTTGGCGGAGATGATCTTTTCGCTAAAGTTGTGGCGGCACTATCATTATGACGTGAAGGTAGATATTTATACAGATCATAAAAGCCTAAAGTATCTGCTCGATCAAAATGATTTGAATATGCGACAACGGAGGTGGATGGAATTCCTAGGGGATTATACCTTCGACATTCACTATGTTCCCAGAAAGGGAAATGTGGTCGCTGAATCCTTGAGTCATCGAACTCCGGTGCGGGTAAGTTAGTTGCGGATACATGATGAGCGTCTAATCCAGGAGTGGGAAGAGTTGGAGATATCAGGTGTTGAAAGCGATTCTTCGGCCGATGCATGCTTGAACTGGATGGAGGTTCAATATGACCTTGCGGACAGAGTTCGGCGGGCAACGGAGTTTGATGAAAGTCTCCAGCGCTATGCAAAGGAAGGGTCTGGTGACCAATTCTCCTGGGATGACGGTTTATTATGGAAAGATGGCCGATTGTGCATCCCTTGTGCGGGTAAATTGCGAGAAGAACTGCTATACGAAGCGCACTTTACAAAGTACTTAATTCACCCTGGGAGCACAAAAATGTACAAGGACATGAAGAAATTGTTCTGGTGGCCCAGTTTAAAGAAGGACATAGCCGAGTATGTGGCTAAGTGTCGTACTTGTGCTTTAGTGAAGGCAGAGTGTCAACGGCCTAGTGGTTTCTTGAAATCGTTGTCGGTTCCGCAGTGGAAGTTTGAGGATATTTCTATGGATTTCGTGCACGGTTTGCCGAAGTCTCAACGCGAAAATGACTCAATTTGGGTGATTGTCGACCGGTTGACAAAGGTGGCTCACTTTCTACCGAACAAGCGGGACGATTCTGTGGAAATATTGGCAAAGCTCTATGTGGAGCAGATTGTTCGATTGCACGGTGTTCCCCGGAGAATCGTAAGTGACCGAGATGGGAGGTTTACTTCGAAAGATTGGAGGCTAATCCATCAACTGTTGGGCACGAAGTTAGCATTCAGTATGGCCTTTCATCCTCAAACCGATGGCCAAACTGAACGAACCAACATAACAATGGAGGATATGCTCCGTATGTGCGCCCTGGACTTCGATAAGAAATTGGAAGATCATCTTGTTATGGTGGAGTTTGCCTATAATAATAGCTACCAGGCGAGCATTGGTATGGCACCGTTTGAGGCTCTGTATGGTCGCAAGTGTCGTACACCGCTAGCTTGGGCAGAAACTGGCGAGTCCAAACTTTTGGGACAAAAGTAAGTCGAGGATGCTAACTCAATAATACGCTCTATTCGAGAGAGGCTACTAATAGCCAAGGATCGTCATGCCAAGTATTACAATGCTAAGCACCAGAACGTGGAGTTCGTGGTGGGCTACTGGGTCTATTTGAAGACTAAACCCTTCAAAGGCGTATCTCGGATTCGGCGGTTGAAAAAGCTAAGTCCGTGATACCTTGGTCTGTTTGAAGTGGTGGAGCGAGTTGGAGAAGCTGCCTATCGACTAGCTCTTTCATCAGAATTGGGTGGACTTCATGATGTGTTCCACATCTCGGTACTATAAAAAGCAGTCAAAGACCAAGCTCAAGTAATTGAGAATGATCGGGTGTCGGTTGAGTATGGGCTAACGACAAAGGTGAGGCCCATTCGGATCGAGTATCGAGCCGAGAAATAGTTGCTGAACAAAACGATCGGGATGGTCAAAGTCCGGTGGGACAATTGTGTCCGAGTAGAGCTAACATGGGAGCGAGAGCAGACCATGTGAGCCGAGTTTCCCGAGTAATTTTTGTAACCTGTTGGCTCATTTGTATATGTGATAGCAACATATATGTCACATTAGCATATATTGTGTTATGTTTTTATCTCCCTACTGCATCCAAATTTCGGGACGAAATTTTATAAAGGAGGGGAGGATTGTAACACCCCAGAAATCTCAAAAGCCAAAGTGGGATTCAGGTTGGCTGACACGGCCTGAGACACGGGCGTGTCTCAGGGCGTGTTAGGTGTACACGACCTGGGACACGGGCGTATCCCAGGGTATGTCCCTATTCACGACGAGTACTCGAGAACTGATCGCCGAGTGTGGAATACGGCCTGTGACATGGACGTTTCACAGGGGCGTGTTGGGCGCACGGCCATGGACACAGGCATGTGTCTTAGCCGTGTCCTGCTCGGGTGATTTTGGAGATCGTGTTACAGGGGTGACACGGTAAGATACACGTCTGTGTACTTGGTGACACGGGCGTGTCAGGTTCGACACGGGCGTGTCGATACCCGTGTTCTGGTTTATTTTCAGTCAGTTGTACACCGCTTCAGTAACACGGCTTGTGACACGGGCGTGTTACAACCCGTGTTTGGACCAGGAAAATCAATTTCAGGGCAAATCTGAGCCTTCTATTTCCTTTGACCAAGATCCAATGGACTAGGTTGTTCCCTTGGTTGATAAGGCCGAGATTGAAGAGGAGAAAGCTCATTTGAGTTTCATCTTTCTCTTTCTAAAGCTAAGAGAGAGAGGAGAGCAAGAGAAGGAAGAAGAAGGGGAATCCGGCGACCGGTGATGCTACGGTGGTCCAAATCGCGAGCCGAGTTCAGATTTGTGAAGGCAAGGCTGCTGCAAAGACTTTCATCCGATTGCTTTCTCTCCATGGCTCCGAGGCAAATTCCAAGGGTAACGATTTCCTTCTTGGACATGTAAAGTCCTACTTTACTGCATTTACATAGGGAAAATCCATCCCCGCGAGTGTGCGGTGGGTTGTGGTGTCCCTTGGGGTAGATATGTGAAGTCCCCCTTGTTAAAGTCCGAAATCGGAGTACAGATCTAAGCATGCTGTGTGAAGCCCATCTGGACATGCTCGTCTGGATTGATGATGCTTGTTTGCACATCGGAGAAGACTCCGTGATTATTGCTTGTATGCATGAAATCCGTGGTGGATACCTGTGGCTTGGTACCGTAGGAAGTACTGGAAGAAGTCCAGAAAATGGTGAGAGTTGAGTTCAACTCTTGTGGCCGTGAGTGCCATGTGGTATGAATTTGAGCCGTTGGGCTGCAACTGGAGGAATGCCTTGGTGGCAGACGGGCAAGGTGAAGCTGTACCCGCGTCAGTCCAGTCTTGAGTCTGACGATTTTGAGCAACGGGCAAGGTAGATCTATACCCGCATTATGGTTGTCTAACCTTGGGTGCTTAAGGCCTTGTTAGGATCACATAGCGAGAGTCGACGGCTTGCGTGCCCATCAGACTAGAAATGCTCAAGTTGGACCGTCATGTCTGGGACCTCTGAACGGTAGTGGGATCCGATGTTTCCGGTACACTCGAATATGCCCTGAGTGCACAGAGCGTCGGGCCGTCGTGCCGGCGTTTGTGATATGTATTGACTGTGCGGTCGTGCACGTCTTTGCGTGGGTTGCTATACATACTATTGAAAAATGTTTTGCAGGGATGGAATTCTGCTGCCCCGTGCCAGGGGAAGGGTCGTTATAATTGGTCAGCTGAATGCTGACCGTTGCCCTATTTGCCACCGCTTGGTGGAGTGGTTCTTGCAGGTGCAGGAGGTGCTGGTCCAAGCGGGACTTAGCGGGCTGAAGCCCAAGCTGCGTTGCTGCCCTCAAAGGCTTTATTTTGTTTCTTCTTGTTCATGTGTGGCCGGCCTGCGTGCCGATGTCTGTAAACCACACCTTTGTTAAGAGATATTTGTAAGGCCTTAAGGCCAAATACTTGGGTTGTATACATTCCTATGTTGTTAGTGGACAGTTCTTATTTTGCTTGAGTTCAAGGATTCAACCGTGAAGCTTCCGCTAGAATGCTCTGTGTTAGGATGCGTGGGTTCTATGATATTATTTAGTAGCGTCTCCGCCTGTTTGTGGAATATGGTGTGGGGCCCCGGCCGGACCCTCTATTATATTCTTCTTGACGGGTAAAGGTATTACACTTCCATCTTTAGAATCGGATATGGCTCTGACAGAAACTCAACACTGACGGCATTCACCTATCCGATTACAGACTTGATTTCTTCAGAGGCTGATTGAAATCAAGATCCAATAACCTCACTTCCTTTATTAAGTGATTTCTCTGATTTGGGAGCCATTTGATTGAAAGCCTTGATGTTGTGAGTGGTTGCATGAGACGAAGAGTTGAAGATGGTATTTTAGGGCATGAGAGTTTATGTTCTAAACATAACCCTTTTGCTCATATATATATTTTAATATATCTCAAAATTACAGAAATTTAAGAGTTGCATACCTGTAGTGGTTATCTATTTGAGATCTGACGGCCGATAATAATTCGTCAAGAAGATATTGCTTTGATAGAGCAGTATCATTTTGTGTCCTCAAAATGATCTAAACGATATTACTTTGATAGAGCGGTATCATTTTGAGTCCTCAAAATGATTTAGACGATATCATCGATATAAATTCAGCCAGTCTACATTTCATATTTTGAACCCTCTTTAAATTAAGATGACACATTCACTACAATGAGTAAGAGTCAAGTGTCTCATACTTAGTTGTGCCTGCAATCATGGTTAGTGACCTAACATCTAACAAATGACATTCAATTAATAGTAAACTAGTATAACATAATGATAGACTAATTTGATCAGGAGAGGCTATTCTAGGTTATGCATACCCAATTCAATTTTAAAGAAGTTAAACTTAGCTTCATCTAGAGGCTTGGTGAAGATATCAGCCACTTGTTTTTCTGTGGGAACAAACTCAAGGCAGATATCCTCCTTTTCAACATGCTCTTTGATGAAGTGATACCTTATCTCTATATTTTTTCTCATGCTGTGTGAGATGAGATTCTTAGCAATAGAGATGGCACTAGATGAGTCATATAACATAGGTGTTTTACTTATTTGGAGATTGTAGTTCTACAGTGGATGCTGAATCCACAAAAATTGGGCAAAGCAGCTACAAACTGAGATATACTCTGACTCAGCTGTGGAAAGAGCCACACTAGTCTGCTTCTTGCTTCTTTAGGATACCAATCTTCTTACATTCCAGAGGTACTTTTTCTGTCTTCTTTGCAACCTGCAAAATCTGTATCTGAAAAGCCAATTAGCTCAAAGTCATTATTCCTAGAGTACCTCGGGCTAAGTTGTTAAGTGCCCTTAAGGTATCTTAAAATCCTCTTTGCAGCTTAGTAGTGAGATTCCTTGGGGCATGTCTGGTACTTAGCACAAACACATGTTGCATATATTATATATGGTATACTAGCAGTTAAGTACAACAAAGAGAAAAATTATACACTTGTACATGGATTCATCAAAAAGTTTCCTTTTCTCATCCTTTTCTAGGGATATATTTGACCCCATGGGAGTTTTTATAGTGGAGGTAGACTCCATACCAAACTTCTTAATTAGCTCTCTAGTGTACTTTGTTTGATAGATGAAAATTCCATATTCAGACTATTTCACTTGGAGACCTAAGAAATATTTAAGCTCCCCATACTACTCATCTCAAACTCCCCATACATCAGGTAAGCAAACCTTTTGCAAAGGTTGTCATCAGTAGACCCAAATATAATGTCATCAACATATATTTGGACATGGAGACACTTGCCCTTTGTTTCCCTTAGGAATAATGTTTTATTTATCTTCTCCCTTGAAAATTTTTTCTTAATGAGAAAGGTAGATATGGTATCATACCATGACCTTGGGACTTTCTTTAACATATATAGAGCTTATCTAAGAAAGTAAACATGATTAGGAAGAGAAGGATGTACAAAACCTGAGGGATGGTCTACACATACCTCCTCCTTGAGATTGACATTTAGAAAGGCTGATTTGACATCCATTTGATACACCTTGAATCCCTTGAAGGCAACATATGCAAGGAACATCCTAATAGCTTCTAGCCTTACAACTGGAGCAAAGGTCTGGTCAAAGTCATTTCTCTCTTCTTGTTTGTATCCTTTAGCAACCAGCCTTTCCTTATTCTTCACCACTACACCAGTCTCATCTAGCTTGTTTATAAAGATCCACTTGGTGCGAATAATGTTGTTCCTTTGTTGTTTTGGAACTAACTTCTAAACTTTACATCTCTTGAACTGGTGTAGTTCCTCCTACATAGCATTTATTTAGAATGGATCTTGATTTGCTTCTTGAAACTCCTTTGGTTCTACATGAGAAAAGAAGCTTATAAATAATGTTTTGTTGAATTCTGCTCCTTGTTGTGACTCCTTGACTGGCATCTCCAATAATAAGATTGCTGGGGTGATCCTTCAGGTGCCTGATTGCTGCAGGCAGCCTTTCAACAATAGGCTATATTTCAGCCATAGCCTCGGCTTGCTGAGGCATATCAATAGCTTCCTGATATCCGTCTATTGGCTAAACTTCTTCACAGGAAACTTCATAATGAGGAGAGATCATACTTGAGATTGCCAGACTTGTCTGGATAGATAGTTCTTGCAAGATTTGATCAGTACTTGCATTGTTAGGAGAACTAAACTAGCCCTTATATATCAAGCTAGTCTCATCAAAAATTACATTAATTGATTCATCAACAACATTAATTTCCTTATTGAATACTCTATGGGCTCTATTATGTGAGTTGTATCCAACAAGAATGCCCTCACTGCATTTCTCTACAAACTTTGTTAATTGAGATTTTCCATTATTCAAAATGAAGCATTTGCATCAAAAGATTCTAAATTAGGAAATTATTTGTTTTTGCCTTTTAGCAATTCATAGGGAGTTTTCTTATGACCCTTGTTGATAGAGGCCCCATTCAAAATGTAAATAACTCTATTGACTGCCTCAGTCCAAAAATATTCTGGTAGTGAGGAGTCACTCAACAATATTCTGTCTGTCTCTATCAGGGTCCTGTTATTTCTCTCAACCACTCAATTCTGTTGTGGATTTCTGGGAGAAGAGAACTCCAGGGAGATACCTTATTCTTGATAGAAATTTGTCATAGCCCCAGATTGAAATTCTATTCAATGATCACTTCTCACTTTGACCGTAGAACAACCCATTTCTTTCTGAATAGACTTGATAAATGTTAAGAAGATATTAAGGGTATCTGACTTATTTTTAAGGAAGAAGTCCATGTATACCTAGAGTGATTATCTATTATCACAAAGTTATATAACTTCCCTCCTAAACTTTGAACGGGTAGAGGACCAAAAAGAACCATATATAATAGATAAAGAAATCTTATAGAGTCTTTATGTGTAATGCCCTTAAACATGGCCCTAGTTTGCTTGCCCATTTGGCATGCATTACATGGATCATTTTTAACACATTTCAAATTGGGACCATCCTTAACTAAATTTTTAATGAATAACTTGCAAATAGTCTTGTAGTTAATGTGAGATAATCTTTTGTGCCACTGTTCATAGAGATATTCCTTCTCATTAGGCACAATACAAACTGGATTTGAAGAATCATAACATATAAAGTCTATGCAATAAGCATTTCCACTCCTAGTGCTTGAGAGAATTGTCTCTAAGTCAACTGACTTTTTAATGAGGCACTTATCCTTGTCAAATTCAATAACATAGCCTAAGTCACATAGTTAACTTATGCTTACAAGGTTGTGTTGTAATCCCTCTATATAAGCTACCCTTGTGATTGAGACTATGCCATGGAAGATCATACCTTATCCTTTGGTGATTCCTCTATCAAAACCTCCTAATATGACCTTTGGTCTATTCTTCACTAGATTATACTCTTTAAGAAGACTTCTTGTTCCAGTGATATGCCTGGAACATCCACTGTCCAAGTACTAAATTTGCTTGATTGGTACTTGAACTAACTTGCAGGAAAAAATTTAGTTTGCCTAAGGAGCCCAACCAACTCTAGGTCCTTTATTCCTATTAGCAGTTGAAGTAAATTTTCTACCACTAGAAACACTAGCTGGAAACATTTCTTTGCATTAGGAACTTTTGGATTGCCCAACAATGCATAGTAAAGTGGTCCACTTTACCACATCACTAACACTCAAAGATGTTATACCTTCTCTTCTGAACATTCTTTGGAGTAAAATGTACATGTGACTATTCATGTTCATAAGAGAAAGCTAGGGAATTCTTTTTATTCCTTTGTGCAATCACCTGGGTGTGAGCAAAATGATAATTGGTATTATAAGATGATATCGGCTTGACAGTTACAAATGCCATTTTGATAGCTACTGACATCATGTTGATAACATCAAATATTACTTTGTGTGATTGATATATTGTTTTGTTAGCACCTTGCTTTCTTATTGGAATGGGCCCTTGGGGGAAGGCCTCTTCCTTACCATTGAGTGATGTGGTTGGGATACAAAACACAAATGGTTCAAAGTGACCAATTTGAATTTACTCATGAGGTGTTTTCAATGCACTCAACATCATACCCTTTCTTCCTCCATAGTGAGGAACATTATTGCCCTTACTGTAAGAACATCCATTCTTCCTATAACCATACATATTATCATGGTCATACCTATAAGACGAAAGTAACACATTTTGAAAGGTGGTTTGAGGCAAAATAGCTTCTGCCTTTCCTTTAGCCTTGGCTTTAGCTGTCTTCCTATTATAACCTGCTCCACCCCTGAATGGAGTAGAGAAGCTATCAACAATGGCCACCACAGTCTGTAGCTTGGAGAATTTGGCCAATAGCATCCTCTCCTTGAGGAACATCTCTTCAAGGTCCTTAATGATCTTGTTCTTCTTACTAATTGTTCTTAATTGGATGATTGACATCCCTCTCAGCTTGCTTATCTTCTTGCTCATTTGAGTTTACAGGGTAGCAGATTCATGACATTTAGATATTGTAACCTTAAGAGATGTAATCTCCTCAACTTGGTTTATAGCAAGTATCTTGCTTTTATTCAAGGCTTCCAAAAGAGCACCATACTTATCAAACATTTGATCAAGATTATTATAAGAATCTGAATCATCCTCCTCATTGGATGATGTAAAAGCTTCAGATTCTGCACCTGTCTCATAATATGAATCAGAAGATATAGTTGAGATAATTACCTTATCAGGATGGAAGTCATCCTAATCATCCTCATCTGTCATGACCATGAAACTACAACTGTCTTCTTCTTTGCAGTCACTGTTAGAGTGTGACAATGGTGCCCTGATGCCAGTATATGCAGCAGGAATTTCTTCCACTTCATTTAGAGCACAAATGTAACACCACCATCCATCATATAGAATATAACAGAAGGTCCGGCCAGGGACCCATGCCATATTCTACGAAGAATCAGTAGAGTTATGAATTGAAACCAAATCATTAGCGCATCCTAACTCAGAGTTGCATTCTAGTGGAAGCAATTTATATTAAAGAACTTAATAACAAGAATGCCCAATAACAACACCATATGAATGATATAAAAAATACACAAAGTGTTTTGTCCATAAGGCCTTACAATTGTTTTCTCATCACAACAGTTTTACAAACATCGGCACACAGGCCGACCACACATGAAAATAGTAAAAGATTCACCTTTGGACCTTTGAGGGCTAGACAGCGCAGCATAAGGGGCTTCTACTCGCTACTTTCCACTTAGCTCTCTAGCAACTGCATAAGCAAGACCACTAGGATATGGCAAAATAAAGCAACGGTCAGCATCAGCTGACCAAATTATAACAACCCCACCCCTCATTCGGGGTGGTGGTGAACCATCCCTACAAACATTAGAATATATATATATATATATATATATATATATATATATATATATCAACCATCATAGACATCGGCACACAAGGCCACACGCCCCGTACACTCAGGGCACATTTTCGGTATTCTAGACTTTCTCAAGCCCACCACCATCCTCAGTCCCAGACCGATGGTAAAAATTAAGCATTCCAATCTTTACGGCTCGTAGCCTAAGTCTCTAGCTCTGCCAACAATGAAAGCCAAGTCTTTAAGCAATCATGTACAAGAACGACATAGCGCAAGTACAAATCAGTTATATCCTGTTGCTCAAATCGCCACGCCAACGCCGAAATCCAATGCAATCAAAGCGAATGACATGATGCGGGTCAGCCTCCCCTTTCCCATATCAAACATACAAAACCCGATTTTGTTTAAAGGCTTGCACTCATGACCACCATAGTTGGGCACTCTAGGCACAACATCTTAACATGCCACCCACCTTATCCCCAGGACGTAGGATCGAAATCATCACAATATAGCTCATTGGGAGCTACCTCCAGTGATAACACTATCGTTGCGTGGTAGGGGACAGAATACCATGTCTTCCCCAAATTTGGGCATTTTCCTAGATACCAACTACTGTACTCTCACTGCAATAACCTGCACACCCCATTACTCTATAAACTACATGTTTAACAACTGGGTCTTATACGACATGGAAATCAACAAGATAACCATCATCAATCCAGACCAACCTGTCCAGATAGGCTTTTCATAGCATGCCTATTCCGTACTTTGATTCTGAATTCTATACACATGTTTACTATCGGGGATACCACCGATCAATCCATTGGAAACTTTGCGTTCTCCACCAATTGGTGAGGGTTTCTGTTGGAACACCCTATTATTAATTTGGGTCAGGATGACTATGTCAATAGGATTGTTGTTTTAACCTTGTTGTATAGAGAAAAGGTAAACTAGTTTGGTCTAAGGCTTAGGACTTAGGATTGGAGATTTTCCCAAGACCTCCTAGTTCAGATGCAGAAGCCAAGAAGAAGAATTGAAGTTGTCGTCGAACTCAGATCGACGAAGCGTCGAACTCAGTTCAACTATTTGTGAGTTAAGGCTGACAAAGCGTCGACCTCAGTTCGACGATCACTGAGCTCAAGTCAACGAGGCGTCGAACCAAGTTCGACGATCTTTTAGCTCAGATCGACGATTTCTGTCCAAGTTAAATTTCAATCTCTCTGAACTCAGTTCGAGGATAGTTGAGCTCAGATCGACGATTTCATTTTGAGATCGACGATTTCTGGTGTTTTTTGTCAGCTTGTTGAGGATTTCAAATCAGAGCATTTATTGCAGAAGATTTCTAGCCATTATAATAAATCTTGAGCAAGTTTTAAGGAAATAAAGAAGGAATGTACTTAGGTTGTTTCCTCAAGAGACAGTTGACAATTAAGGAAAGCATTTACGACTTTGCTAACGGCTATTTTCAAGATTTGTCGACTGGAGTTCTTATTATCATCATTCATAGAGAACAAAGTGACATAGCAGCATACACAGAGAGATACACAGAATATAAAAAGAAGAACAATAACTCAGAAAAAAACTGAACAAGTTTTCTTTCTGATTCCTACTGATCAAAAGTTTTCTCAAGTCTTCATCATTCACACTCCAGAAAATAAACATTTCAGTTTTACTGAAATCATCCAGTGCTGGAGTAATCAAATTCTTTAAAGATATATCACCCTTGCAAAGCTTCCCATTCCTGAACCTCTACAACACTTCAGGGGGAGCTTTGACAACATCTCATCCACTAGTGCTTCTCTTTGATAGTTGACAGAGAAGACAGCTTCAACCCTTTTCTTTTTTCCTTTCCTGTAAAAGGGTTTTTAAACTCTCTTCAAAAGTTTTGCTTTGGTTCCTAAGACCTGATCAAAACTAAGTGGTGGCAAGACACCTGATCAAAAAATCTAGTTTGGTTTTCGTGCACCTGATCAAAAGCTCATTGGTGCTCAGGACACCTGATCAACTCACTTTGTAGTGGATTCCTACCAAGGGTGGTAGAAGAGTGGATGTACCCAGGTTTTGGGGAACCACTATAGCTCCTTATGTCTTTTGGATTGCTTGCTCTTTCTTGTGTTGTGTGCTGTGAATTAATCCTTTTGTAGTTGTTTTATTTCAGTTTTTGCTCAGCACTCTACACTTATTAAATCAAGTCTTCCACTGCAAAAAAAAATTTTAATTTACCAAAATTATTTTAAATCACTCTATTCACCCCCCTCTAGAGTGAAGGATTGATCTTACCCTCACTTTCAATTGGTATCAGAGGCAGGTTAGTTGCTCAGCCAAATTGGTTGTAAATACAGACTAACATCTGAACCAAAAGATTTATCTTAAGATCCATCCTTATAGAGGGTTATTTTTATTATATCCATTTTAGTTTAAATTCATGGCACAAAACAAGGATTATGCTAGCACCAGACCTCCATTGTGCAATCTCTCCAAGTTTGCACTTTGGAAGGCAAGGATTATATTATACATGAATTCTATTGATTAAGATATATTTAATTCTGTTTTGACAGATTGCCTAAAGCCTCCTGCAAGCACAAGTACAAATGTTGTTCCACCTCCTTCAGGAACAGATGCAGATATAAAGAAATGGAAGGTTGCTGATGCCAAAGCTATGAACATCCTGGCATAGACAATATCTGATGATATCTTTCCAAAGGTAGCTGAATGTAACTCAGCTAAGGAAATTTGGGACAAGCTATCTGAAATTGTATCAGGATCAACTGATGAAAGAAAAGACAAAAGATCTCATCTCATCACCCAATATGAAAATTTCAAGAAGGCAGAAAATGAGTCAGTAGCTGACATGTACAGTAGACTAAGCTTAATTGTCAGTGAACTCAAAACTTTGGACAAAGAGATCTCTCTCAAAGAGATCAATGACAAAATTCTAATGTGCTTCCCCAGCACTTGGGATTCAAGAATCTGGCCAATCAAGGATGCTAGAAGTCTGAATGAGATTACCACAAAAGTCATATTGGGCAAGCTCAAATCCTATGAGCAGCTCATCAAGAACAGAGAAGAAGAGCAAAAGAAAACTTCTCCAGTAGTTAGGAAGGAGAAGTCAATTGCTTTCAAAGACACAGAAGAACAGCTTGAAGACAAGATCACATGCAATGAAGAACTGATGAGTCTTCTTGCCAAAAGGTTTTACAAAATGGCTAGGAAGGACTTAAGAAAAAGGTCATCTAGAGGCCAAGAGAAGCCAAAGTATGACAGGTCAAATAACAAAGAAATTATCTGTTATGGTTGCAGAAAACCAGGCCACATACTGCCAGACTGTCCAGAAAATCAAAATAAGGACAAAAAGGACAAGAGGGGAAAGAGAAAAGACAAAGACTCTAGAAGAAATCATCATGACAGGTCCTCTTCCAGCAAGAACATGCACACTAGGAAGGGATTTGTTGCTGAAACATGGAGTGTAACAGAAGAAGAATCTGATGCATCATCAAGCTCAAGTGATGATGAAGATGATGCACAGGAAAAAGAATTCTGCATGATGGCAATAAATGCATCCTAGAACAACACTGATTCAGAACATGAATCTGAATCTGAATCTGAACCAGAGCTAGAAGAAGACCAGGTAATTGGTTCATTTGATTTTAATTCTGAGGACTTCAAGTCTGAATTTAAAGCACTGTGTTTAGATCTACTCAATTCTTAGAAAGATATTATCTCTCTCAGAAATCAATTATCTGAATACAGTACCTTAAGTTCAGATAACCTCAAACTCTCAGATGAGTTAGAAAGCTGTAGAGAGCAGATAGCTTCACTGAAAAGTGAACTATCTAAGGCCAAGAAGTTTGAAGAAACTCTCAATGGGAGAAGTATCAAACTGATTTACATATAAAGCACAGTGAACTCAAGACTCAATAGTACACTGGGCTTGGGTGCTTCATCCAGCCAAGCCATTGTGTTAACAACTCCCATTAAGTTTATCTCTGATAAAGGAAAAGGAGTTGTGGAGGTAGCTATAAAAACTTCTGATCTACCCAAAAAGAACAAAGTTCAACAGATACTGTCGAACAGAGCTCGACGATCTTCGAACAGAGCTCGACGATCTTCAAACAGAGCTCAGCGTTTTCATGCTGAATCGTCGAACTCAGGTCAACGATATCTGATCTCCGAACACAGGCAAGATCGATCGTTGAACGGAGCTCGACGATCTGACCCAAGATCTTCGAAATCAGATCCACGATCGTCGTACGGAGCTCAGAGATTTGACCAATTCTCAAAGGGTACATCAAAAGTTAATTCTAGATATCCTACATCTCAAGGGTTCAACCCTTAGACTGAATGGATAATTCCTCCTTGGAGATATCATCCTGAAGGGTATAAGAGTCAACCAGAGATGTCTTTCATTTCTGATTTCAAAGGTTATCAATCTAGACACAAGGTAAACTGGGTCAAAAACAAATGAAATGCTATTTGTGCAGGTGAAGACCTATCCAACCATGGACCAGCATTGGTATCTGGATAGTGGGTGCTCCAAGTACATGACAGGAAGCAAGGTTAACCTGACATCCTTCAAGGCTAAACATGGACCCAAAGTCATGTTTGGAGATTAAAACTTTGGACGGACTAAAGGATTTGGTGCAGTTCAAATAGGATCAGTAACATTCAAGAAGGTAGCATATGTGGAAGGACTGAAGCACAATCTTATCAGCATCAGTCAGCTTTATGATGAGGCTACCAGGTCACATTCAACAAGTCTTCATGCTTCATCAAATCAGAAGACAACGCAACTGTGTTGACAGGTAATAGAAGAGGTAGCATCTATCTAGTAGATTTTCATTCAACCAAGGTAGACATCTGCTTATTTAACTCTCTTAGCAAACCTAATGAGTTATGATATAAGAGATTAGGACATATCAACCTTAGAACAATTGCTAGGCTATCCAAGGACAACTTTGTTAGAGGACTACCTTCTGATCCCTACAAGAAGGAAGGACTCTGCAGATCTTGTCAGTTAGGCAAGCAAACTAAAAACAGTTTTAAGTCAATTAATAAGTGTGATTCACCTAGGATCTTGTATTTATTACATATGGATCTATTTTGACCCATCTATGTACAAAGTCTAGGAGAGAAATCTTACACTTTAGTAGTTGTAGATGACTTCTCTAGATTCACATGGGTGTTCTTTCTGAGAAAAAAGTCTGATAACTTCAAGTGTTTAACAGATTTTCTCAAATGCATACAGATTGAGTTCAATACTCACATAGCCCTGATCAGAAGTGATCATGGGACAGAGTTTGTTTCTCTTCTTATGCAAGAGTTCTGTCAGAGGGAAGGGATCAGGCACACTTTCTCAGCTCCTAGAACTCCTCAACAGAATGGGGTAGCTGAAAGGAAGAATAGAACCCTTATTGAATCTGCCACAACATTGTTGACAGATGCTAACCTTCCTCTATCCTTTTGGGCAGAGGCTGTGAACACTTCAAACTATGTTTTGAATAGAAGTTTGATACATAAGCTAAATGGCAAGACTCCCTATGAATTAATCAAAGGGAAGAAACTTAAAGTTGATTATCTTAGGATTTTTGGTTGTATTTTCTACATTCATAACAATAACAAGAAATACTTAGCAAAATTTGAAGCCAAAGTCGATGAAGGAGTGTTTCTGGGATACTCCATGATCAGTAAGGACTATAGGGTTTTTAATAAATCATCTCATAAAATTGAAGAGATTGTGCATGTTTCTTTTGATGAAACTAACATGTCTTACAAGGAGAAGAGCACTTCTACTATAGACCCTTTGCAGGTACATTCTATATCAGAAAATTTGGACATGCTACATATCATTGAACAAGATCCATCACCTTCATTCATTCAACAAGAAGCTAAAAGAAGTGAAAATGAAGATGACAATCAGATCTTAGCAAGCCATGGTGATAATCTAAATGAAGAGCCAGTTGTTGTTCCATTAGAGGAAACAACAACACAGGCTGGTAAACAATCAACACCCATTGTTGATTTAGTAACATCAAGAGACCATCCAATCTCCCTAGTGATTGGAGACATCTCAGCTGGTGTGCAAACCAGAAACCAATTCAATCAAAATCTGATGCACACTTGCTTTCTTTCTCAAATTGAACCTCAATCCATACAAGATGCAGAACAAGATCCAAACTTGATCATTGCAATGCAAAAGGAATTAAATTAATTTGAAAGAAACAAAGTTTGGGAGCTAGTGCCAAAGCCAAAGAATCATCCCATTGTTAGAACAAAATGGGTATTTAGGAACAAGCTAGATGATAAAGGAGTTATAGTGAGAAATAAAGCAAGGCTGGTTGCTCATGGATACTCTCAAGAAGAAGGCATAGACTATGACCAAACCTTTACACCAATTGCAAGGTTGGAGGCCATAA
The DNA here is from genome assembly GCA_039513925.1 of Platanthera zijinensis. Classification (NCBI taxonomy): domain Eukaryota; kingdom Viridiplantae; phylum Streptophyta; class Magnoliopsida; order Asparagales; family Orchidaceae; genus Platanthera; species Platanthera zijinensis. The sequence goes on along the minus strand of CM077095.1, from coordinate 68,417,593 downwards.
GAATCTTCCTGGCATATGCAGCTCACAAGTAGTTCAAGGTTTATCAAATGGATGTCAAAAGTGCATTCCTCAATGGTGACATCAAGGAAGAGGTTTATGTAAAACAACCTCCAGGTTTTATCTCTCTAACTCACCCTGATTTTGTTTATAAATTGCATAAAACATTATATGGTCTCAAACAAGCTCCAAGAGCATGGTATGAGACCCTAGCTTGCTTTCTCTTGAAAAATGATTTTAAAAGGGGTAGAGTAGACCAAACTCTTTTTATTAGAACCCATAAGTCCAATATGCTACTAGTACAAATCTATGTAGATGACATTATCTTTGGTTCTACTGATTAAAATCTATGCAAAAGGTTCTCCAACCTAATGCATTCCAAATTTGAAATAAGTAGCATGGGTGAGTTATCCTTCTTTCTAGGATTGCAAGTCAAATAATATGCTGATGGCATCTTTATTTCTCAAACCAAGTATGGAAAAGAATTGGTTAAGAAATTTAGTATGTCTGAAGCATCCTCTATGAAAACACCTATGCCTACTAATGTTGTATTAGATGCTGATGAACATGGGAAACCAGTTTATCAGACAACATATAGAGCAATGATTGGCTCCTTATTGTATCTTACAACTAGTAGACTTTATATAATGTTTGCTACATGTATATGTACTAGATTCCAAGTCAGCCCTAGAGAGTCATACCTTACATTAGTTAAGAGGATTCTTAGGTATGTGAAAAGTTTTCCGAATCTAGGTCTCTGGTATCCAACTGATTACGATTTGATCTTACTGGATTTTCAGATGCTGATTATGCTGTATGTAGAGTAGACAGGAAAAGCACCAGTGGAACTTGCCAATTTCTTGGTGACAGACTTGTCTCCTAGTTTTGCAAGAAACAAACATTTGTGTCTACTTTAACTACTGAAGCTGAATATATGGCAGCAAGTAGTTGTTGCTCACAGATATTGTGGATTCAAAATCAGCTCCTAGACTATGGCTACAACTTAGAAAAGTCCAAAATATTTTGTGATAACACTAGTGCTATTTCAATAGCTCAAAATCCAGTCCTCCATAGTAGGACAAAACACATAGAGATTAGGCATCATTTCTTAAGAGATAATGTAGAGAAGAACAAAATTGAATTGGAATATATCCCAACTGATTTACAAAGGGGAGATATTTTCACCAAGCCCTTGGATGAAAAGAGTGCACCTTCTTCCTTAATCAGTTAGGAATGTTAGATGGAGGAAGTCTCAATTAAGTTCCAAGATCTTTAAACCTAAAAAGAGACAAGACTAGGTTAAAAAAATTTTGGGATTTCTTAGTGTCTATAAGTTTTCTATGTCTCTGAACTGCGATCGACGATTTCCCTGAAGATCGTCGAACGGAGCTCGTCATTTCAAGATAGTATTTAACTATCTCTTGTTTTCTGTCGAATGGAGATCGACGATGTTAGGAATCGTCGAACGGAGCTCGGCATTTTCCAGATAGTGCTGGACTATCCTTTTCGGTCAGCGATCTCGATTATCATCGAACGAAGGTCGACGATGTTAAATATCATCGAACGAAGATCGACGATATTGAGACCCTTCAGTTTCCCCTAGAACCATCGATCGTCGAACTGAGTTCAACGATCTTTCCTGTTCAATGTCGAACCCTAATATAAAATAATTTTTCAGACATCGTTCTCCTTTGTGCTTTCATACTTTCTACAAGAACTCTCTTTCCCTCCAAACTCCTCTACACTTGATCGTGTTTGTTTTTGCAGGAAACATGTCGGTTTCAGTCGCCGTTTTAGCAGCAATGAAGTTCGATACTGGGTTTTACATTGATATGGATTCGTTTGAAGGGACTGATCAAATGTTCAAGGATATTCTGGAACTGCTTAAGGAGCAACAACTTGTTAACATAATGATAACCAGAATCAAACTAGCAGCAGATGAAATCAAAGAGTGGGTCTATACTGCCCACAATTTGGATCAGCATACAGTCATTGGCACCATCTAAGGAACTCAGGTATCCCTAACCCCGGCCATTCTTACAGAAATTTTTGGGTTAAGTACTGGACATGATAGCATAGACCTATCAGGGGTAGAATTTACTGAGATGTTAGACAAAATGGGTCACAATTCTAAAAACCCTAATAAGTTATTGAAGAAAAATTTGTCTATGGAGTATAGATTTTAGCAGACATTGTAGGCAAAGTAATTTTTGCCAAACACTCAGCTCATGACACAATATCAAGACATCAGTTCTTCTTAATGGCTGTCATAGTAGATAATAAGCATTTGGACTGGGGAGCCATCTTCTTTGATTTGATCAAAAAGAAAATCAATAAGAATTTTGTGAATTTTGGGAGAATTCTGGGCCTATTCTTGCAGAATAGGTGCCCTCAGCTGTTAGTGTCAAATGGAATGCATATCAATGCTTCCAAGAGACTTTCTTCTGCTCTCTTTGGCAAATGGGAGAGGCAGATTGTCAAACGAAGTAGGGGTTTTGCAGCACAAACTTCTTCAGGCACAAGGACTGTTTCAGTCACTCTTCCTCAAACCACTGCCCCAGCAGAAGTATTGGCATCCACCTCAATTTCCTCTACTCTATCTTCCCATCCAGCTACATCTTCCATATACTCTTCCCCCTCTCCACCTCCAGTTACTTCATCCATTTCTCCATCTCATATAGCTTCTTCAACTCCTCCAGCCACTTTCCAAGAAGATTTCCAATCTCTACCTTTCTTCTCCTCTATTGACTTAGAATCATCCTCCCATCTTCCATCCTTCAATCTCCAAGATGATTCATTCATGGATGATTCCCCCTCTTCACCTCCAGACATCCCATCCACCTCAACATCTTTCCAACAAATGCTTCATGACATCATCTCTCAACCATCCTTTTCACATATCATCTCCTCATCTCTACCTCCAGTCACCATCCCAGCTTCATCTATTACATCCATCCCCATATTTCAACCCTCCATACCACTTTACCCAGCATCCATTCCATCTATCTTTGCAGCACACCCGTCTACCTCTACTCAAGTTAACCTTGAGCAAGTAGACCTTCTTCCTCTAGTAGATAGACTATATGAATTGTTGGCCCCCAAGCTAATACTCTTACTGAATTCATCCTTGGCCCCCTTAGTCAAGAATCTGACTGATTTATCTATTAGTCTATCTTCCTCCTTCCCCTTTCATGCCACCCCTTCTTCTGGGGGCCTAGATTCAGTTCTCACTGAATCTAGGTAGGGGGAGATGCCTTATGAAAAGTGCTTCCTTCAGAGAATTTTTCTTCAGAAATGCAGATTTTAGAGAGTCCAGCTTCAGAACAAGTTTCAGCTTCAGCTCCAGCCCCAACCATCAGTCCCATAGTAGATATACATTCCTTATTATCTTTATTTGATTCAATTTATAGCTGTTGTCCTCCAGCACCTCTCCCTACTGAAGATTTATCCATAGCTAATGTTCCCCTCTCCTGTTGTGATCCAACCCTGATAGAGCAGTACATAAATTCTGTTAAATTTGTGGAAAGTGATTCTATAGTTCTTGAGTTTGCTGCTGTTGTTGTTGATTCTTTAGAGGCAGTTGAAGAGCCAGTTTGTTCAGTTACTGAGACTACTGCTTCAGTTGGTGTTCCTGTTGTTACTGTTACTCCTGCTGTTTCTCTTGTTGTTTCTCCTACTGTTTCAACTGCTGCTTCAAGTGCTGATGTTGTTATTTCTTCTCCTGTTGCTTTTGCTTCTGCTCGTGTTTCCACCACCAAAGCAGCTTTCAAGGAAATAGATGTCTTATATGATGAGCCTCAGAGTTCTGATGAGAATGATGAATTCAGAACAGACTCAGATAATTCCTCTGCAACTATTGCAAAGAAGAGGAAAGCCAGAAACAAGGCTATGAAAAAGGTTCAATTGACCAAAGCTACAACTCATCATTACATACCATATTACATTCTGCACAATTTCCCTATTACTGAGCATTGGATGCAATATTCTAAGAACTAGTTGAAAGCAATGAAGAAGAGAAGAAAGTATGATAAAGGAACTTCTCATCCTCCTCCTCCTCCTTCTCCAAGCACAGGATCTGGTGGAGTCTCAGCTCCTCAAGCTTCCAACATTTCTCAACCCCAGCAAACCTTTCAAGGAAGATCTCAATCAAGAGGTTATCATAAAAGAGGAAATCAGCCTAGAGGAAGACTGTATAGAGGAAATCCAATAGAATTTCAAGTTTATTCAAGAGGACAGCCCAGATAGTAATCTTATCAAAGGAAAGGACAAGGCTAAACTGACTAAACTTCTGGTCCCTTTCCTTACAAGCTCAAAGAAAGTTTTCATTCAAAAGCTCCTCCTACTGACACCATGAACAGGTATGAGCCACAAGTACCTTTTGAAGATCCAGAGAACTATCCAGCTTCCTGGACAGTCATACTTAAGGAAATGGCTGCTCTAGATCAGATTAAGAAAGCAAGAGAGAAGGGCCAAGATACATCCAATATATCTACTTTATCAGAACAAAGAAGACATGAACTTGAAAGATATAGCTCCAAGAGATTCTTCAATACTGAGGAATACATGCAGCTACATCCTGAAGCTGTAGTTCTTAGGAGCAAAAGCCAAAGGACTCTTGGTGCTGCTGGTGATTTCAGATCAAAGAAGGACTCAGAAAATCCAAATTGAGAAATCATTTTCAGGAAAAGAACTGATGACAAGCTTTAATCTGGATGTAAGCTGAAAACTATATTATATCTCTGCTTAAATATTTTCTTGCTGTGATATAATCATATATGTGGTTCTGCAATGTTGTTTCTGTATTTCTGTTGATTATTGTTTTCTATAACTCATGTAAATAGTAATCCTAACCTGAATAGGGGGAGATTGTTGGAACACCCTATTACTAATTTGGGTCAGGATAACTATGTCAATAGGATTGTTGCTTTGACCTTGTTGTATAGAGAAAAGGTAACCTAGTTAGGTCTAAGGCTTAGGACTTAGGATTGGAGATTTCCCCAAGACCTCCTAGTTCAGATGTAGAAGCTAAGAAGAAGAATTGAAGTTGTCGTCGAGCTCAGATCGACGAAGCGTCGAACTCAGTTCAACTATCTATGAGTTCATGCTAACAAAGCGTCGACCTCAGTTCGACGATCTCTGAGCTCAAGTCGACGAGGCGTCGAACCCAGTTCGACGATCTTTGAGCTCAGATCAACGATTTCTGTCCAAGTTAAATTCCAATCTCTCTTAACTCAGTTCGACGATAGTTGAGCTCAGATCGACGATTTCATTTTGAGATCGACGATTTCTTGTGTTTTCTGTCAGCTTGTTGAGGATTTCAAATCAGAGCATTTATTGTAGAAGATTTCTAGCCGTTATAATAAATATGGAGCAAATTTCAAGGAAATAAAGAAGGAATGTACTTAGGTTGTTTCCTCCAAAGATAGTTGATAATTAAGGAAAGCATTTATGACTTTGCTAACGACTATTTTCAAGATTTGTCGACTGGAGTTCTTATTATCATCATTCAGAGAGAATAAAGTGACATAGCAGCATACACAGAGAGATATACAGAATAGAAAAAGAAGAACAATAACTCCGAAAAAAATAAAAAAGTTTTTTTTCTGATTCCCGCTGATCAAAAGTTTTCTCAAGTCTTCATCATTCACACTCCAGACCACAAACATTTAAGTTTTACTAAAATAATCCAGTGTAGGAGCAATCAAATTCTTTGAAGACCTATCGCCCTTGCAAAGCTTCCAGTTCCATAACCTCTGCTACACTTCAAGAGGAGCTTTGACAACATCTCATCCACTAGTGCTTCTCTTTGATAGTTGACAGAGAAGACAGCTTCAACCATTTTCTTTTTTCTTTCCTGTAAAAGGGTTTTTTAAAATCCCTTCAAAAGTTTTGCTTTGGTTCCTGAGACCTGATCAAAACTCAGTGGTGGCAAGACACCTGATCAAAAATCTGGTTTGGCTTTTGAGCACCTGATCAAAAGCTAATTGGTGCCCAGGACACCTGATCAACTCATCCTGCAGTGGATTCCTACCAAGGATGGTAGAAGAGTGGATATACCCAGGTCTTGGGGAACCAGTATAGCTCCTTGTGTCTTCTAGATTGCTTGCTCTTTCTTGTGCTGTGTGCTGTGAATTAATCCTTTTGTAGTTATTTTATTTCAGTTTTTGTTTAGCACTCTACACTTATTAAATCAAGTCTTCCACTGCCAAAATAATTTTTAATTTACCAAAATTATTTTAAATCACTCTATTCACCCCCTCTAGAGTGAAGGATTGATCTTACCCTCACTTTCAGTTTCCATGCATATGCCAAATAAGTACGTCATATGACCAAGAAGGAAGATCGTTACCATTGCAGATCGCTTAGGAGCCATGAAATCACCGCTGATTCGGAATGAAATGGTCACAACACCTTTCTCTCCATGGATCTATCTTTTGCTCGCAAATCTAACAACAAGAACGCTTCGTAGAACTTTTCCAAAGGCTTGAACAACCTTTCTCTTTGCTTTCCTTCCTTCTTTCCTCTTCTTCCTCAACACTTGAAGAGAGACTGAGTGAGAGAGATATGAACTTAAAGGAAGATAATAAAAGAGATGAAGTGAATCTTCTCTCCCCAACTCCCAGGTTAAGCTACGCTGGTTTCCCCTAGCCACATGATAACAAGCTTAGAAGGAATGGATTGTAACGATTTACTTGAGCTCACAATTTAAATTGCTACCGCCACGCGATAACTCGCTACTGCCTCGCAGTAGATTAGGCGGTGGAGATGGTCTTATTTAGCACTGCTTCGCCACTCAATGACTACCTCAACATGTTATTACATGTAGCACACTACCACCAGCAGTACCTCTACCACCGGGAGGTACCTTCTAGTGACAATGGTTGAATTAATTCATTGGCTACCGCCTGTGCTAGCTTTACCACCTGGCGGTAACTTCCAATAGTATAATGTTGATTTAATCATTGAAATTCTAGGGCATTATAAATCTCCCCTCCTTTAAGAAATTTCATCCCGAAATTACACTTAACAGGAAACAACACAGATGTACAAAGCAGATATAATGTACCTCAACGGAACATCTCAGGGAACTCTTCTCGCATGGTCAGTTCGTGCTTCCATGACAGCTCCTCACGACCACAGTTGTCCCAACGGACTTTGACCATTTTGATCTCTTTGTTTCACAATTGCTTGACCTCCGTATCCTTGATTAAAAGGGGCTTGACTCTCGTTGTCAACCCACTATTGACTGTGAAAGTGAGGATAGGTCTTATTTTACTTAGAGTTTTGAATCAAAATGAAACAAAAAGAAATTCACAGCACATAAAGAAAGAAAAAGAGCAAGCAACCAGATGACACAAGGAGCTATAGTGGTTCCCCTCAACCTCGGGTACGTCCACTCTTCTACCACCCTGGTAGGAATCCACTACAGGTTTTTGATCAGGTGCCCTGCCACCAATAGATCTGCTGCAGGTAGATCTAGAGACCCTTTGAGCTTTTGATCAGGTGCCCAAAAACCAATAGGTTTTTGATCAGGTGCCCTATCACCAAGGAGTATACTTTTGAAGGGAGTAAGAGCCCTGTACACAGAAAAAGGGAAAAAGAAAAAGGTTGATGGTGTCTTCTCTATCTCAAAGCAACTGAGAGAAGACTAGTGGATTTGTATTGCCAAAGCTCCCCTGAGATGTTGAATAGTTTCAGGAAGATGGAAGCTTTGTCCAGGGTGTAGGCCTTCAGATGATGTTGCTCTCCAGCAAGCTTCTAGACTGATATTGTATTTGTTGTCTCTTGAAAGCCTGGAGCAGATGAAGAACTCTGTGATGTTGATGTTCTAGTAAAACTTGAAGCAGAGTTCTTCTTTGAGAGAGAAAAAGCCTTCTGAATATTTTCTCTCTCTATCTCTTCTTCTTATCTCTGTACCTCCTATATTTCCTTCTTTCTTCTGTATGTTATATATATCAATATAACTGAAGTATTTGAATTCCATATTTAATGCAGCCTTCAAACGGCTATATTCTTGAGAATATTTAGCATTAAATATGATAGCTGTAATCTCCCTTAATTACGCCTTGAATAATTCTGCCAGCTGTAAAAAGTCTGTCTGACAAACTGCACAAGAAACCACCAAACTTAATTCTTAAGGCTTCCTGAAAATCTGCACAGAAAGAGTCGAGCTCAGCTCAAAGCAGAGTCGAGCTCAGCTCAAAGCAGAGCTTCGAGCTCAGCTCAAAGCAAAGTCGAGCTCAGCTCAAAGCAAAGCTTCGAGCTCAGCTCAAAGCAAAGTCGAGCTCAGCTCAAAGCAAAGCTTCGAGCTCAGCTCAAAGCAAAGCTTCGAGCTCAGCTCAAAGCTTTTGGACTGCAAATCTGAACTTCAAAAACTGAACTTTTCTGGAATTTTTCTGCACTTCTTCTGGGATTCTTCTGAGGTATGCCTGGAAAATCCTATGACCCTTAGACTATACATTGTGGGTCAAACTAAACATCCTAAAAAGTGATCCTAACCCAAATCAGAACCTATGGTTCCAACAATCTCCCCCTATTTGGGTGAGGACACTTTTTTGCATAAAAGTAAAATACAAAGCAAAAAGATCTGCCTGATTTATAATATGATAGCAGATGTACATGGGTGCTTTGTTACAAAGAGATTCAAAATAAAAAGAATACAAATTGATCCTAAGAGACAGCTGCATAAAGTCTAATAAAGTAACAGCTGCACTTCTATTAGTTCTTATTCTGAAGTTCTGATCATCTCCCCCTAAAGTTGTATCCTTCTGAACAATTTTCCTGAAAGGAGATGTTAGGAGTTCTGAACCCAGATTTGCCTTGGGTTTTATTTTTCTTTCATAATAATAATTTAGAGTAGAGCAATAATCAGGAAAATCTTTATAGCCAAGTGGATGAGGTTCCCTCAAAGGGATGAACCACTGGGTATAAGGGTTTCCAACTTTTTGATTATGAAATGATTTGAGATCTGTTTTAAACTCCTCTGATGAAAGGTTAAGGGTAGAGATAACCTGATCTTCAATATCATCTGATTCAGATTCTTTATCTTCATCATACCTTTTGCAAGATGCATCTATTGCCATTAGACAAAATTCTCTTGCTCTTGCTTCTTCTTCATCCTCAGTTGTGCAAGATGAAGCTTCAGAGTCACTCCAGGAATCAGCATTTGATGTTCTTTCTTTTGCTGATCCAGCAGCCATTATTGTGAGAGAGTCCCAAATTTCCTTTGCAGATGAACATTCAGCAACTTCTTGGAAGATGTCATCAGACATTGATTCTGCAAGAATGTTCATTGCTTGTGCATCAGCCATCTTAAGCATTTTTTGGTCTTTTGTATCTTCAGATGGTGAGATGGGACCTGACAAAATAGAATTATAAATAGATTCATCAAAAGAGTTCATAAATAGTCTGATCCTTGCCTTCCATAGTGCAAGCTTGTCCAGATTGCACTTAGGAGGTCCAGTGCTTGACCATTCTTCATTCTGTGCCATGAAAAACTCTTAAAGAAAATAAGATCTATCTCAGGGATCTTTTGATCCAGGTGTTAGCCTGTATGAATGATCAACCTCCCTCTGATACCAATTGAAAGTGAGGATAGGTCTTATTTTACTTAGAGTTTTGAATCAAAATGAAACAAAAAGAAATTCACAGCACATAAAGAAAGAAAAAGAGCAAGCAACCAGATGACACAAGGAGCTATAGTGGTTCCCCTCAACCTCGGGTACGTCCACTCTTCTACCACCCTGGTAGGAATCCACTACAGGTTTTTGATCAGGTGCCCTGCCACCAATAGATCTGCTGCAGGTAGATCTAGAGACCCTTTGAGCTTTTGATCAGGTGCCCAAAAACCAATAGGTTTTTGATCAGGTGCCCTATCACCAAGGAGTATACTTTTGAAGGGAGTAAGAGCCCTGTACACAGAAAAAGGGAAAAAGAAAAAGGTTGATGGTGTCTTCTCTATCTCAAAGCAACTGAGAGAAGACTAGTGGATTTGTATTGCCAAAGCTCCCCCTGAGATGTTGAATAGTTTCAGGAAGATGGAAGCTTTGTCCAGGGTGTAGGCCTTCAGATGATGTTGCTCTCCAGCAAGCTTCTAGACTGATATTGTATTTGTTGTCTCTTGAAAGCCTGGAGCAGATGAAGAACTCTGTGATGTTGATGTTCTAGTAAAACTTGAAGCAGAGTTCTTCTTTGAGAGAGAAAAAGCCTTCTGAATATTTTCTCTCTCTATCTCTTCTTCTTATCTCTGTACCTCCTATATTTCCTTCTTTCTTCTGTATGTTATATATATCAATATAACTGAAGTATTTGAATTCCATATTTAATGCAGCCTTCAAACGGCTATATTCTTGAGAATATTTAGCATTAAATATGATAGCTGTAATCTCCCTTAATTACGCCTTGAATAATTCTGCCAGCTGTAAAAAGTCTGTCTGACAAACTGCACAAGAAACCACCAAACTTAATTCTTAAGGCTTCCTGAAAATCTGCACAGAAAGAGTCGAGCTCAGCTCAAAGCAGAGTCGAGCTCAGCTCAAAGCAGAGCTTCGAGCTCAGCTCAAAGCAAAGTCGAGCTCAGCTCAAAGCAAAGCTTCGAGCTCAGCTCAAAGCAAAGTCGAGCTCAGCTCAAAGCAAAGCTTCGAGCTCAGCTCAAAGCAAAGCTTCGAGCTCAGCTCAAAGCTTTTGGACTGCAAATCTGAACTTCAAAAACTGAACTTTTCTGGAATTTTTCTGCACTTCTTCTGGGATTCTTCTGAGGTATGCCTGGAAAATCCTATGACCCTTAGACTATACATTGTGGGTCAAACTAAACATCCTAAAAAGTGATCCTAACCCAAATCAGAACCTATGGTTCCAACAGACTGGTAATTGATCCTCAACAACCACTTACGCAGGCTCTTGCATAGATTTTTGCAGTACTAATATGTGAAACACATTATGCAAACCACTATGTTCACCTGAAAGATTCAGCTGATAGGCAGCTTCACCAATCCGTTTAATGATTTCAAATGGCCAAAGGTATCTCAGACTCAGATTTTTCAAGCGTCATATCCTAGATACACCCTTGAATAACTTTATCTTGAGATATACCCAATCACCCATCACAAACTCCACATTTCAGTGTTTGGCATTGTAGTACTCTTCTTGCCTATCTTGAGCCACGAATAGATGCTCTCAAATCAACCATTTCGTTGAAGTCTCATCTTCACCGTCTTTACACTTATATAACTTCGATTCACCTGTTTCTACCCAAACGAATGGAGTACGACACTTTCTACCATATAAGGCCTCAAAGGGATCCATCTGAATACTTGTTTGGTAGCTATTGTTCTAGGCGAACTCGATCATAAAGAGATTGTCCTCCCACCTCTTCCTGAAATCCAAGACGCATATGCGAAGCATATCTTCCATCGTTTTGTTTACCCTCTTAGTCTGACTATCTGTCTGAGGATGAAATGTCATGCAGAATTTCAGCTTGGTACCTAACAGTTGATGAATAACCCTCCAATCATTTGACGTGAAACGCCCGTCTCAGTCACTAACGATGCTACGAGGAACACCATGCAATCATACTATATTATCAACATAAAGCTTCACCAACTTTTCCACTGAATCGTCCCTCTTGTTAGAAATGAAATGTGATACCTTTGTCAACCAGTCAACAATCACCCAAACAGCATCATTCCCTATCTGTTATCTCAGCAACCCGTGCATGAAATCCATTGATGTACCGTCAAACCTCCACTATAGTATGGGTAACGACTTTAGGAAACCACTGAGCTTATGACATTCAACCTTTACTAGGGCGCAAGTATGGCACTTTGCTATATAAAGAGCTTTGTTCTTCTTCATTCAAGACCACCAGAAAAGCTTCTTCATATCCTTGAACATCTTTGTGCTCCCCGGGTGGATTAAGTATTTTTTAAATTGTGCCTCATACATTA